>CM075345.1:43667500-44917500 GCA_037693485.1 Kitagawia praeruptora | reverse complement strand
CTTATTCCGGCTATGTTTGGCCTTTCAGAAAAATAGGTATGCAATCATTCGCCAATGTAATATCAAGAGCAAAACCCGTGGAATTCAAGACAAGCGAGACATGAAAAAAGAGGAAAGAAGCTGAACTGAATCCTCCATCAACAACAGGCAGTCGACGCTGTTGACTTTTCAAGTTTGTAATGCTTTGCAAATACCTAGCTTTAGACAATAGAATTATTAATTCTAGAGTTTTAAGTGATAAGCATAAACGGTGAATTGTATATTTGTTGTTCTTTCTGTTTTTTCAAGGAGTCATTGTGGATTTGAAATGGCTTCTGGACAGCCTGTTTGTGTATTGGATGTTTGACAATATTTTGAATGGGAAGCTCTATTTTTCTACATCATGCCCTTTCTGTATTTTAAAGTGTTATTCTTCATGTGTTGGTAAAAGAATAGCGTGTTGCCAGAAAATATAAAAAAGTGTTAGCATAGGTCTACACCAACATTTTTAATAGTGTTAGTAGAAAGATAATGGTGTAGGCATAGATCTACACCAACAACTTATAAGGTGTAGCCACAGATCAGGAAGGTGTTGGCATAGGGGTCTAAGCCTACACTTTTCTCCCATGTTACCAAAAATCGAAAAAGTGTTAGCATAGACCCCTACGCTAGCACCCATTTTTGTAACACTCCTAAATTTGGGAAAAGTGTAGCCGTAGGTGGTTTTAGGCTCTTTTACCAACACTTTTGGCCCTATAATTACACTTTTTTGGGCGTAGCCGTAGGCCATATGTGGCGTAGTGATAATATCTCTATTTACGCCACAAATCATGATGTTAAAACATCAACCTATCCTATGCTAGCATGGCAAGTTCTAAATCTCAAGATCCACTTTCACTTCACAAGAGATTAACAAATTAGATGTTAGCTACGCATCTATCAATTAAACACAACCATGCGAGGATATCATATATACATCACACACAGTTCTTTAAAGCATCAAGATACTAAAGCTCCATAAATAAATCCGTTAGAATCCCATGACAACGATTAGCTCATAATTGAACCTCTCGTCATCATGGGATCTGATGAAACCATGATAAAAACAAAGTATGAAAATATACAAACAAACCTAAGTAATTGATATCTAATTGTTTTCTCAATTACAATGGTAGGATGTGTTTATATAGGCTCTAGAAGTCTTGTCCACCAAACAATTGCCTTTTTAGAGTTGGAATAGAAGATTGGCAATTTTCGTTCTTGAATGAGAATAGAATTGCAAATTCTATGTGTAGATCTGATTCTGGAATGTTCTAGCCGCCCAGAGCAATTACCATACTTATTAGAAGTAGGAATTATATCAATTTCCTTGTCAAAGTTGAATTTCTGCAGCTCGGCACATAATACGTTTCCTAAACTGATTCGGTTTTTAAGGAAAATTCGTTGCTGACTTTTCTTCAATATTTATGGGCCGTTCCAGTTGTAATTGGACCTCTGGACCACTTTAGAATGATAGAGAATCTCGTTATCTTCGCGTGGACAGTAAGATCGCCCAAAACGGAGTTCTAGAACTCAAGATATGGCCAAAATCGTAAAAAGGGCAAAACTGTAATTTTTCAGCGACTTCTAGGGCACCCTGCACGAGATTGGAGCAGTCTGCCCGGGCGCAATCTGCATAAAAAGCTCAGTTCTGGCGCAGACTGCTCGAAATCTGGGGCAGACTGCCCGGCTGCAATCTGATGGATTTTTTCTGCATTTTTTTCTTCGTTTTTCAGCCTTTTCTTCCCGTTCCTTTTGCATGAGCTTCCGTCTTTAATCCTTCTTGACTTGTATACTTCTTGGTAGCTGACATTAGCCTCCATTCTTCATTCCATATCATAAATCAACTCCAAAACGATGGAAACTACACCCTTAATCGACATTTCTTCAACCCTGCACAATTAAGCAAAACACATCAAAACTACAACAAACTTGAGTCCAAGTACACCAATTTAAGCCGATATGGAACCCTCCAAGTGGATATAAATCCACTTATCAGATAGGATATTTAAAAATGCTTTATTTTGTAATTTTTGTAATATTCATAATTTTTGGGGAATTTTGGCATTTATGTTATATTTGTTTAAAAATAAAAATTTTACATTTTTATCCCATAAAAATTATTTTGAAGGCTTAATAATTTTAATCAGGGGCTAAAAATATTTTTGGGGTATTAATTTTCAGATTAATATAAATAGCAGATTTTTGTTTTTAATTGTTAAAATTAATCAAAAATCAGATTTTTGATTTTATTTTCTGGAAATTGTAGAGAGGTGTTCTTGGCGTTCTTGAGAATCAATCACACTTTTGAAGGTGATTCCAGGATCCAAATCTCTTGTATGAATAACCAAACTGAATCTCATGTTATATACTACATGTTTATGTGGGTGTTGATGTGTGTGTATGCCTCGATCGAAATTTTATATTTTTATTTAATTTTCGAATAAATTGAAACTGGTGTTGATTGTAGGATGATTTGTTGTTTATGTGGTTAGTTCCTACAGATTGCTTATGCTTCCAGGGATTTTATGATGATTTTTAACTGATTTGTTTTGTACTAAATATGAAAATCGAGTTTTTGTGTGGGTGAGAAATTTTGACTTCGATTTCTGGGTTCTTGATTGATTTGTTGCTGTTATTGATGATTGGTATAGCTTGTACAAGTAATAAGCTTCGTTTTGGTGTATAAAACGCTGAATTTGGTTCCCGATTTAAGCAAATCGGAGTTTTGGCCGGAGTTTGGTTGAAGCTCGCCGGAAAGCTTCGAATTTTGGCCGGATTCGGCGATTGGTTAGCCGGATTCTGCGGTTGTTGGTTTGGTTTGATTGTTGGGTTGTTGTGGAACATTTTACAATCGAAAACAAAGTAGAATGATCGACTTTTGGGTCGGCCGGAGTTGGCCGGAATTCGCCGGAGGTCGCCGGAGTTCACGCCGCCGGCGTGAACAGTATTTGCATGTGGCTGTGAGGAAGACGATGCTGTTAAAAAAAATTGATTTACTTTTAATTACTTTTAAATCATTTAATAATTCTGAATTTAATTATAAAATTCTGAAATATTATTTTCTGAAAATGTTTTGTAAATTCAGAATTTATTTCTGAATTCTATTTTAATGATTTATTTATTTAGTTATTTATTTATTTTTAATTCCAAAAATAATTAGGAATTAAATACTTTTAATTATATTAATTAAATTCAAATAAAAGGAAAGTCTACTTTGACCGGTTTGACCGTTATAAAACCAAACCAAATACATCTAGGAAATTTTTCGAAAATTTACCACTTCACTAAAATCGTTATATCTCGACATCCGTACGATTGGAACGTCAAAAAAAAAATTTAAAAAATAGTTTCATAATTCCGGACAAGACTAGTTAAAAGGAAAGTCTACTTTGACCGGTTTGACCGTTATAAAACCAAACCAAATACATCTAGCAAATTTTTCGAAAATTTAACACTTCACTAAAATCGTTGTATCTCGACATCCGTACGATTAGAACGTCGAAAAAAGAATTTAAAAAAATAGTTTCATCATTCCGGTAAGAGAAGTATCTAATGCAACGCTTTTAAAGGCAAATGCAACACCTTTTTCACCTACTGCAACGCTTCTGCCACGTCAGCAAATGCCACGTCAACAATTGTGGGCCCAACATCTGCCACGTCTGCAATTGTGGGCCCCACACGTGCCACGTCACCATCTGTGGGCCTCCTTCCACGTCACTTTGGTGGGCCCACATTGACACGTCACCCAGGTGGGTCCCACAACTGCCACGTAAGCATTTAATAAAAATTCTAAACTAGCTAATGCAACGCTTTTAAAGGCAAATGCAACAACTTTTTCACCTAAAGCAACGCTGCTGCCACGTCAGTCAATGCCACATCAGCAAATGTGGGTCCCACATCTGCCATGTCAGTAGTTGTGGGCCCCACACTTGCCACGTCAGCATCTGTGGGCCTCTGCCATGTCACCCTGGTGGACCCCACGCTGCCACGTCACCCTGGTGGGTCCCACAACTGCCACGTCAGCATTTATTAAAAATTCAAAAATATCTAATGCAACGCTTTTAAACAGCAAATGCAACACCTCTTTCACCTAATGCAACGCTTCTGCCACGTCAGCCCATGACACGTCAACAAATGTGGGTCCCACACTTGCCACGTTAGCAATTGTGGGCCCCACACTTGCCACGTCAGCAAATGCCACGTCAGCACGTGTGGACCCCACTGCTGCCACATCAGCATTTTTTAAAATTAAAAAATATCTAATGCAACGCCTGCTGTTAGTGTTGCATTATGTGAAACACCGTGGATCAAATGCAACACTAAATTATATGTAATGCAACACCAGTTCATGTTCTGTTTCGTTAGAGTCAAAATTTCATACCTAACGAAACACTTTCTAAAAGCGTTGCATATGAGCATTTATGGCGTAGTGGTTTTTACTAGAGAGATATAGCTTACAGTGTATGAAAAACTTGACTCACAAAAGTTAATTGCTAAGGAAGTGAGGCTGTATCCTTATAGAACATGGATACAACCTACTTACTACAAATGAGGTAGCTAAACAATTTACTTTCTAGCCTGTCTATCATATTTGAGTAAGTGTCCAAACGGTTACAGATTTGACTTTGCAAAGCCTGTTCAGATCCACTTCTTTAGCCCTTTGTCTCTTCTATATCTCTCCAAGCTTCCTTGTAGGCTTTCCAGAGCACGTTACAGATTGTGGTCCATAAAGTGCATTGGCTTGTTGCAGGTTTCTGACTTGTACAATTTTTTCAGTATTTTGTCTCCAAGAATGTATTCGAGAAGTGACTAAGTAATTGATTCGAGAACTAGAATTGACTTGATCGATAACTTTGAGTTCTCGAACACTATTATATTGACATATCGAATTACTTCTCGAATAGCTCTTTTTCATCAGGATTCCTTGAGTTGTCGAATAGAACATTTGACTTATCGAATCCTCGAGATATCAAATAGCTTTCTGAGTCCTTGAGATATCGAATGGAACTTTGACTTGTTGACTCTTTGAGAACTCGAATACCACTTTGACTTGTTGACTTCTTGAACAGAGTAATAGACATATCGAATCTCTGAGATATCGAATGAGATATCGAACAGTGTATTCAGAGATATCGAATAGTGTCTTGAGATATCGAATCCCTGACTTCTCGAATGCTGGACTTCTCGAATAGACAAAACTACTTCTCGAATTGGTACTTAGGCAATTTCTTCACTTTCTTCAAATCCAAACTGTGATTATTCGACATTCTTTATCTTCTTGCTTGAGGCATGAACCTTGGAACTTCTTTCAAGCATTATTCTTGACTTTATAAGTATAGTTACACAACTAGGATTTGGTGCCTATTACAAGTACAAAACAAGTAGAGACTCTACAACTAGAGGTTCCCTCAGTTAAGAGGTCATGTAAGTAATGCAAAGCATTATAAACAATTAGGCTTATTATTAGATGTAAATAGGCATGCCTCTATGACTAACAGTTAGGTATCAAATATTATAAAATATTATGTAAATGTCAATCACATGATTCTAATAATGAATTAGTTATGTATGATCTTACATGTGAAAACAAGCTTCTATAGAGTGGGTGTCAACCCAAGTCCCACATCAATAAGATAAAGAAGAATTATCATGAATATAAGCAGTCAAAAAAACTCCATTAGTATGAGACCTTTTGGTAGGAGCCCAAAAACATATCTGTGCGGGCTTGGCCATGACCCAGAGCGGACAATATCATACTAATATGGAGTTAATGGGTGTTGCGCGACCCAATAAGTGGTATTAGAGTCAATGGTTAAGAAGTTGATCCTGGGGTTGGGGCTGTAAGTTGTGTGGTGTGGGAGGCTCTCCAAAACTACGATTGGAGATCTTGGACGTCTTGTGTCGAAAGTCTTCCTGACACTAAGGTAGTCGGGCGGCGTGTCCCGCAAGATGAGGAGCCACAGATGAATAGCGGCGGTATAAAGGTCACAAGATTGGTTGTTCTTGGATTGAGGGGAGTTTGTAGAGTGGGTGTCAACCCAAGTCCCACATCGATAGGATAAATAAGAATTATCTTGAATATTAGCAGCCAAAACAACTCCATTAGTATGAGATATTTTGGGAGGAGCCCAAAAACAAATCCGTGCGGGCTTGGCCTCGACCTAGAGCGGACAATATCATACTAATGTGGAGTTAATGGGTGTTGCGTGGCCCAATAAGTGGTATCAGAGCTGATGGTTAAGAAGTTGATCCTGGGGTTGCGGGCTACAAGTTGTGTGGTGTGGGAGGCTCTCCAAAACTACGACTGGAGATCTTGGAAGGCTTGTGTCGAAAGTCTTCCTGACACTAAGGTAGTCAGGCGGCATGTCCCACAAGATGAAGAGCCACAGATGAATAGTGGCGGTATAAGGGTCACAAGATTGGTGGTTCTTGGATTGGGTGAAGTTTGTAGAGTGGGTGTCAACCCAAGTCCCACATCGATAGGATAAAGAAGAATTATCTTGAATATAAGCAGCCAAAACAACTCCCTGCCGCTTGTGTGTCCAGTGGAGGCGAGGCTTGCCTTGTCCAAACAACGGATGCTGTTTACACTAATTCACGCAAGCGTACGTGGTCACAAGTAATACATATAGAAGTCAAGTTCGTTCCCACAGAGATCTGGTTATGGTTTTAATTCAGTAGATGTACCTATGCAACAATGTATGATTATTATTCACTGCTAAGACAATTAACAAATTGGGTTTTGATTAACTAAGATTAACTAAAAAAACAAATTAACAAACTAAGAATTAACTAACTAACAAGAATTGGAATCAAATTACTTCTGCAAGAGGAAACATGGAATCCTAACTTCATTAAATACTTTGCTTAGATCTAACGCCTTTAATCACTATATGCAATGGTTATGATATCTGATCGGATAACACGAAACAAGTATACGCTTCCTCTCAGTATACGAATACCAAACTAAACATACATCCACAAAAGAGATAGAAGATGAATAGACACCAATTATGCTTAGACCCTATATGTCTATAGAATTTGAAAACATAACGGTTGAAGAGCAAGTTATCCATAAAGATCACATAGGGCAGCATACACTACGCCACAAATGGGCTTTAACAACACTTTTTTCGGTGTTACGGGCAAAAGTGTTGGCATATATGGCTTAGAATTGGTCTACGCCTACACATATTTTTAATGTTAGCATTTCTATAAATAAGTGTTAGCATAGACTTCAGACGGTATCTATCCTAACACGGAAGCAAGTGTAGGCGTTGGTCTTTAAAAAATGTGTAGCCATTGCCCTCTAAAAATGAGTAAAAAATAGGCGGGCTTAATCTTTTTCCGAAAATTTGATTTAAGCGGGTCAAATTTCGTTAAATCTCCCGATTATTCCCTCTATCTCAATTATTCACTCTGTCACTCACTCTCTCTCAACTCACTCACTCTCTCTCTCTCTCTCTCTCTATCTCTCCCAAATTTCAATTAAACCCCAAGCAATTAGGGTTCTTCACGGGTTCTATTCATGTTTAATTAGGCCTCTCACTACGGGTTGTGTTCGGGGTTCAATTATACGTATATCAATTAGTTCCTTCCAAAAAAAACCTAAGTATCAATTAATTAGTTCAATCACTCACACTGCCCGACCACTACCAATATTCAATCGTCTATCATCTTCATCTTCAATCAATTGGTTTCATCAAGGCATCGTTCAATCGCTATTTACAACTCACTGGGTTTAATCTTCTCTATGATTTTCACCTGCGATTCTAGGGTTTCGATTTGGGTTTAATCAGGTTGTTTATCTCTCCCTCTAAACATGTATAAATAAACACGAGTGATTTGGGTTTCGGTTTGTTCTGCAATCGATTTGTTCTATTACTCTGTTCTTCTCAATTTTAGGGTTCTATTTTGAAGTTTTAGGGGGGTTTAAATTAATTTGATGTTTTAGTTTTGTAGCTGCTTCAAGATTAAAAGGTATTGGCTTCAATTTTGGGTGTGGGGTTTGGCTTCTCAGTTCACAAGATTAAAAGGTATGTTGTGGGTTTGGCTTTTCAATTTAGTACTAGAATTATTATTTTAGTTTCTGGAAATAGGAGTGTCAAATTTAATACTAGAAGGGAACCTGCGGGTAGTTCATTCTGCAACTGAATGGATCCTGATAGATTCAGAATTAACTACGAGACTGCACGCTGCATTGGTGTAAGTAAGATCATTCGAAAAAAGTCGAGTACTGAACTGTTCTTTTCTGCTTTGTTGTAGTTTAATTGTTTTCATATAGTTAGAATTCAGGCCTGCTTTTTAGTAGCAGGGTTGAGGAGTGAAAGTACTTTTAACACAAAATTCTAGAAACACCTGGAATTGTAAGCATATATGATAGATTCTGGTTTTTCCATCTGAAGATTTGGCAGTCTGATTAACATTAGAACCATGAAATTTCAGAATCCGAATAAATCTCATAATTTTTAAATTCATAGATTCAGAAAATATGATCAAGATTAGTATAATCTTACTCAGTTTTATACCGACTTCCTAGATAATTTTCACATTTAATGTTATATAATATAGTGTAGCAATGTAATATAGTATATAATTTCTCATATTATTAATCAAGAATTAAAGCAAAGTATTAGACCACAGGACCACTGAACAATTTCCTAAAAGAATCATACCGAAGATATCCAAAAATGTTTGGTTCATCATGCACGTGCTCTGGGTTTTCCATACAACTAAATTGATCATAAGAGACACCCGGATTTGCTCGAGTATGTTTATCAATGCAATCATTTAATAGCTTTCTGATAAATTAAGTAGAGGTGTATGACTTATTAGAGATATCTTATAAGATTATTTGGGTTTTATAGAATTTATGTAGTTCAACACTTGTATGATACTGTGAAGGTTTAAACAAATTGGTCCAGCTGACAACTCCATCAAATCCCCTGGCAACTAGAGCAGATGACCTGGTCTGGATTTTTGGGAACTGGCTCTTGAACTATTATGTCGCTCATGGCTCAGGGCAGCATGTTGGGTTCTTCTAGTTTGCCTGGCTTACCTACTTTGAGATGGAAACTCTTTGCTGACATAATAGCAAAGCTAAAGCTTATAGGATGCTTTGTATGTGATTTATGTGTTGCAACTTACGCGTCGTCAAATATATAGATTTATGATATATATGTAGTACGTCTCCTGGTTGTACATGACAACAATCTTATTTCAGGATTGTTTACCCGTGATCTGTCTGTTATGCATCTCGTTGGAACTGTGCTCCTCAACTTGAAGCAGGTGGAACCTTGAAGGACTAGACGCTGTATAATTGCCGATGATCTATTTCAACTTTCTAAAGCTCCAAAGCAAGATATTTTATCTGTTATATGCAAAGTTATCAAAGATTTGAAAGGCTGTAAGTTCCAGGCTTGCTCGACTTTTGTGATCGTTAATTATTTAATTTATGTATAATATAAGATGAATATGTACAAACACAGTCATTTCTGTATATCTTTTCTATTATGGTATAAATGCATAACTCAATATCTCTAGTGTTGTCATTTGAGCTCTGCATATTTAAGAATGACTTATTCCGGCTATGTTTGGCCTTTCAGAAAAATAGGTATGCAATCATTCGCCAATGTAATATCAAGAGCAAAACCCGTGGAATTCAAGACAAGCGAGACATGAAAAAAGAGGAAAGAAGCTGAACTGAATCCTCCATCAACAACAGGCAGTCGACGCTGTTGACTTTTCAAGTTTGTAATGCTTTGCAAATACCTAGCTTTAGACAATAGAATTATTAATTCTAGAGTTTTAAGTGATAAGCATAAACGGTGAATTGTATATTTGTTGTTCTTTCTGTTTTTTCAAGGAGTCATTGTGGATTTGAAATGGCTTCTGGACAGCCTGTTTGTGTATTGGATGTTTGACAATATTTTGAATGGGAAGCTCTATTTTTCTACATCATGCCCTTTCTGTATTTTAAAGTGTTATTCTTCATGTGTTGGTAAAAGAATAGCGTGTTGCCAGAAAATATAAAAAAGTGTTAGCATAGGTCTACACCAACATTTTTAATAGTGTTAGTAGAAAGATAATGGTGTAGGCATAGATCTACACCAACAACTTATAAGGTGTAGCCACAGATCAGGAAGGTGTTGGCATAGGGGTCTAAGCCTACACTTTTCTCCCATGTTACCAAAAATCGAAAAAGTGTTAGCATAGACCCCTACGCTAGCACCCATTTTTGTAACACTCCTAAATTTGGGAAAAGTGTAGCCGTAGGTGGTTTTAGGCTCTTTTACCAACACTTTTGGCCCTATAATTACACTTTTTTGGGCGTAGCCGTAGGCCATATGTGGCGTAGTGATAATATCTCTATTTACGCCACAAATCATGATGTTAAAACATCAACCTATCCTATGCTAGCATGGCAAGTTCTAAATCTCAAGATCCACTTTCACTTCACAAGAGATTAACAAATTAGATGTTAGCTACGCATCTATCAATTAAACACAACCATGCGAGGATATCATATATACATCACACACAGTTCTTTAAAGCATCAAGATACTAAAGCTCCATAAATAAATCCGTTAGAATCCCATGACAACGATTAGCTCATAATTGAACCTCTCGTCATCATGGGATCTGATGAAACCATGATAAAAACAAAGTATGAAAATATACAAACAAACCTAAGTAATTGATATGTAATTGTTTTCTCAATTACAATGGTAGGATGTGTTTATATAGGCTCTAGAAGTCTTGTCCACCAAACAATTGCCTTTTTAGAGTTGGAATAGAAGATTGGCAATTTCCGTTCTTGAATGAGAATAGAATTGCAAATTCCCTGTGTAGATCTGATTCTGGAATGTTCTAGCTGCCCAGAGCAATTACCATACTTATTAGAAGTAGGAATTATATCAATTTCCTTGTCAAAGTTGAATTTCTGCAGTTCGGCACATAATACGTTTCCTAAACTGATTCGGTTTTTAAGGAAAATTCGTAGTTGACTTTTCTTTAATATTTATGGGCCGTTCCAGTTGTAATTGGACCTCTGGAGCACTTTAGAATGAAAGAGAATTCTGTTATCTTTGCGTGGACTGCTTACGGGCCTCAAACGGACTTCTAAAACTCAAGATATGGCCAAAATAGTAAAAATTGTAATTTTTCAGCTCCGCACGCGTACAACCTGCGCCCATCAGTCTGTTTGTCGCGCAATCTACTCGTGTAACACCTGTCCCATATTATAGAAAAACTCCCAAGCTTCGCGTGGGCAATAAGATCGCTGAAAACGGACTTCTAGAACTCCAGATATGTCCAAAACATTGTAGACTGCGCAACCGTCTCAGAAATCCGAATTTTAATCAATTTATTCTCCAAAAACGATAGAAGCATCAACCTTAATCAACATTCTCGTAAATCTGCACAACTAAACAAAACACATCAAAACCACCACAAACTTGAGTCCAAGACAATCAATTTAAGCCGATATGGAACGCTCCAAGTGGATATAAACTCCACTTATCACACCCCCAAACTTAATCCGATGCCTGTCCTCAAGCATAAACAATTACAACTAACTAACTAACTAGTACCACTTCCGTAGGTGATCACGGTTGCATTTGGCATATGCAACAAGCCCTTTAAACCCCTAGGCAGTCCTAGTGGACGAGTAAGGTCTCGTGAGGGCCTATAGCGAATGTACCCACAAAATCCATGTAACCTAATGCAATGCAATGCATGAATGCAACTAAATGAAAATGCAATTAATCTAGTACTAATATCCTACCATACCTTCAAATCCTCTCATGCCATATCAACTTAAGAATCAAAGTAAATACGCAATGTCTTGGTGTCGGAAGTGCAAGTATTCACATAGTCTACTCAATGAACATGCATAAGTTCTCACAAGTCCATGTCAAATATAAGAATAAGTTAGTAAACATGCTAAGCCTACAAGAGTACATCTTTGAGACAAAACTCGGGATCTCATACGCAAAAACAAGCAAACACTCACAATCCACTCACAAAAGAATACTCTCTCAAGAACAAGGGTAAGTGTATCACTCAATTCCAACAAAATCATAAGCATGCTTGACATTTGGTATCAATCTAACTCTTAACACAACATACATCAATGACGATAATCAAAAGGTCTTTATTTGGGTTGTAACGGGGCTAGGGACATGGTATGTCAAATAAGCCAAAACAGGTGAAGTGTCAAAAGCTAGTAGGAACTATAATACTCATACACAACCACCTATTTCCCCCCACATAATTTTTACTAAAACAACACTCGACTAGTCGACTGAAATAGGATCGTAACAAACACAAACATGCTCTCATAATATATATTTTTTTTTTTTTTTTTTCATATTTTTTTCTTTTTTTTTCTTGTTTTTTTTCCTTTTTTTTTCGAGAGCTAAATATAACACAAACAATAATATAAACAATAAACAATGATCCCACAATTTTATTACACAAGCCGACTATCAAGTAAATAAACCCAATTTTCAATATTTCCCCCAAAAGTAAGACCAACAATAAACCCCTCCTTGCACACCTTATTACTCCCTTAAACACTCTACTAGCCTTTGACAATGTGGGTTCATATTAATGTTCGGCCAATACAAGAAAAAGGTCCAGGCAAGTAATGTGGTATGTCACCGAAAAAATAGGATTAAGCTCAACGGGTTAACTAATTGATCATGTAAATATGGTGTGGTAATATGGAAAAATATGCGATTATTCCTAAATGCCTTTATCATTTTAATCGTCAAATAATGTCATGCGTTTCAAGAAAGACCTCAAACAACTGCTAGTAATGCAAATAATCTATGGACACTCAAGCAAACGAATAAATTGCAACAAATATGCAATAAGGCTCAAAAACTCACTTGGTGGAAAAACATACTCAATCCCAAGCAAAAAATCTCTCTAATGCACCTACTTGTATTCAAAGCATGCAAACTAAATCATCTTGCACATATTCATGTCCTTCTAATCACTTACAACATTCAATAAGTCTACTAGCTTCAACTTACTAGTGTATGTGTGTGCACAAGAACAAAGCATATCACTTCTCAATCAAAAGCGTCAACAACACAAAATTCCTATCAAGCATGGGTGCAAATGCAAACTATTATGAACTCACATGACATACGAACATAAAAACAGAATGTCCTATATGAAACAAACGTAGATAACACGAACATAAATGCATAATTTACTACTACTAATATGCAAAGCATGAAATCCTACATGAACACAATGACTCAAAATCACAATTGTATACACAAAAAATTGGAGTGTTCCATATCGGCTTAAATTGAATGTATTGGACTCAAGTTTCTTGTAGTTTTGATGTGTTTTGCTTAGTTGTGCAGATTTACGAGAATGTTGATTAAGGTTGATGCTTCTATCGTTTTTGGAGAATAAATTAATTAAAATTCGGATTTCTGAGACGGTTGCGTAGTCTACACTGTTTTGGACATATCTGGAGTTCTAGAAGTCCGTTTTCAGCGATCTTACTGCCCACGCGAAGCTTGGGAGATTTTCTATAATATGGGACAGGTGTTGCACGAGCATATTGCGCGTGGTGGGCGCAGGCTGCGCGACAAACAGACTGATGGGCGCAGGTTGCACGCGCGCGGTGCTGAAAAATTACAGTTTTACTATTTTGGCCATATCTTGAGTTCTACAACTCCGTTTGAGGCCCGTAAGCAGTCCACGCGAAGATAACGGTATTCTCTATCATTATAAAGTGGTCCAGAGGTCCAGATACAACTGGAACGGTCCAGAAATACTGAAGAAAAGTCAGCCACGAATTTTCCTTAAAAACAGAATCAGTTTAGGAAACGTATTTTGCAGAAATTCTATTATAATTCTGTTTTGGTATTTTCTTGCTGGGCAAGACTTCTAAAGCCTATATAAACACATCCAACCTTTGTAATTTGTATCATTAGGAGAGAACCATTACATATCAATTACTCTAGTTTATTTTTGTATCTTTTCATACTTTGTTTTTATCATGGTTTCATCAGATCCCATCATGACGAGCGGTTCAATTACGAACTAATCGTTGTCATGGGATTCTAACGAATTTATTTATGGAGCTTTAGTATCTTGATGCTTTACAGATCTGTGTGTGATGTATATCTAATATCCTCGTATGGTTGTGTTTCATGTATTTAGATGCATAGCTAACATCTAATTTGTTAATCTCTTGTGAAGCGAGAGTGGATCTTGAGATTTAGAACTTGCCATGCTAGCATAGGATAGGTTGATGTTTTAACATCATGATTTGTGGCGTAAATAGAGATATTATGCTGCCCTATGTGATCTTAATAGACAACTTGTTCTTCAACCGTTATGTTTTCAAATCTTATAGAGATATATGGTCTAAGCATAATTGGTGTCTATTCATCTTCTATCTCTTTTGTGGATGTATGTTTAGTTTGGTATTTGTATACTGAGAAGTAGCGTATACTTGTTTCGTGGTGTCTGATCAGATATCATAACCATTGCATATAGTGATTAAAGGCGTCAGATCTAAGCAAAGTATTTAATGAAGTTAGGATTCCATGGTTTATCTTGCAGAAGTAATTCGATTCCGATTCTCGTTAGTTAGTTAATTCTTAGTTTGTTAATTTGTTTTTTAGTTAATCTTAGTTAATCAAAACCCAATTTGTTAATTGTCTTAGTAGTGAATAATAATCATACATTGTTGCATAGGTACAATACTGAATTAAAAACCAGATCTCTATGGGAACGAACTTGACTTCTATCTGTATTACTTGTGACCACGTACGCTTGCGTGAATTAGTGCAAACAAGTTTTTGGCGCCGCTGCCGGGGATCATCGGTGTTTTAGTTTTGGTTTATGTGCTTGTCAATAGTGGTCGTAAGCGTTCACTGACTCGGATTTCTTATTTAGTTTGTTTGTTTAGTTCGGTGTGTTCAGGTACTTGAGTGTTTGAAGATGGCATGCGAGGAGTTGCCATGGTGGGCATATTCAAGGACATCCATGCCTCAACAATGTGAGCGGTGTTTGGGCTTCCATGATCCCTCACAGTATTGTTACTACGAAGGAGTTGATCCATATGTCACTTATGAGGAGCAACCATATTTTCAATACCATCCTCAATAGTACCAGCAAAATGTTCCAAATATGTCATATGTCTTTGGTAGTGAAGAGTTTCAACATCAGCAACCTATTCCTACTTTTCAGTCAGATGAGGTTGATGATTTGAAGGATATTAGGAAGGAGATTAGGATGCTTGTAGAGAATCATGAGAAGTCTATCAAATCTATGGGGACACTTGTTGCTTAATTTTTGAGTGCCTTAAAACAAGAGAATCAACAATTCATGCTAGAGGCAACACCAGAAAATAACGGTGAGTTGGAGTATGGTACTGCATGCTTAATTGAGGAAGACAAATTCCAAGGTGAGGTGAGCGTTCATAAGCCGTGTGAGGAATTTGATCATGTTAGGATGGTAGATGATTTGGAAAGGGCACTATTTGGGACAGACACTGATGAGCTGCACTAATTTCAAAAATTGGTATGTGCATACAAAGAGGTTGATGATCATGGGAAAGATGCAGATCTTCTACCTGTCTCAAAGTGTGAAGATGGAGGTAGCGCATTTGAGCCAATGGAGGAAGTTCTCTTTGAGGAACCAAAGGCTTCAGCAACTTACATTTACCCTCCTCCATTATATTCAAGCGAAGCCCGTGAATGTGTGTTGTTCTACAAATTGACAGATTTTGGGTCGATCGATGAAGGCATTGGAATAGGATATAGTTGTTACACGAATAGGCCAAGCGAGGAGAAGTGGCAGAAAGTGTGCCGCTGTGATGACGATGAAGTCTCGCGAAGAGAGGATCATGCAAACTATTATCATCCATAATGGAGGCTTGGAAGTAACGTCAAGCTATTGACGTTAAAGAAGCGCTTCATGGGAGGCAACCCACGCTTTTCGGTAATTTTATTTAGGTATGTTTTCTACTTTCCATTGTATTTACTTCCATTCAATGAGGACATTGAATATTTTAAGTTTGGGGTGGTTTGGGGGATTAGTAGTTGTTGTATTATTTGTTCATATAGGATTTCATGCTTTGCATATTAGTAGTGGTAAATTATGCATTTATGTTCGTGTTATCTACGTTTGTTTCATATAGGACATTCTGTTTTTATGTTCGTATATCATGTGAGTTCATAATAGTTTGTATTTGCACCCATGCTTGATAGGAATTTTGTGTTGTTGACGCTTTTGATTGAGAAGTGATATGCTTTATTCTTGTGCACACACATACACTAGTAAGTTGAAGCTAGTAGACTTATTGAATGTTGTAAGTGATTAGAAGGACATGAATATGTGCAAGATGATTTAGTTTGCATGCTTTGAATACAAGTAGGTGCGTTAGAGAGATTTTTGCTTGGGATTGAGTATGTTTTTCCACCAAGTGAGTTTTTTAGCCTTATTGCATATTTGTTGCAATTTATTCGTTTGCTTGAGTGTCCACAGATTGTTTGCATTGCTAGCAGTTGTTTGAGGTCTTTCTTGAAACGCATGACATTATTTGACGATTAAAATGATAAAGGCATTAGGAATAACCGCATATTTTCCCATATTACCATACCATGCTTACATGATCAATTAGTTAACTCGTTGAGCTTAATCCTATTTTTTCGGTGACATACCACATTACTTGCGTAGACCTTTTTCTTGTATTGGCCTTACATTAATTTGAACCCACATTGTCAAAGGCTAGTAGAGTGCTTAAGGGAGTAATAAGGTGTGCAAGGAGGGGTTATTGTTGGTCTTACTTTTGGGGGAAATATTGAAAATTTGGTTTGTTTGTTTACTTGATAGTCGGCATGTGTAATAAATTCAGGGGATCATTGTTATTTGTTATATTATTGTTTTATCTAGCTCTCGAAAAAAAAAAAAAGAAAAAAAAAAGAAAAGAAAAAAAACAGAGAAAAAAACAAAAAAATATTATGAGTTTATTTGTTTTTGTGGTGATCCTATTTAAGTCGACTTGTCGAGTGTTTTTGTTGGAAGAATAATAGATTATGGGGGGAAAATAGGGTGTTGTGTATGATTTATTATGGTACTTACTAGCTTTTGACACTTCACCTATTTTGGCTTATTTGACATACCTTGTCCCTAGCCCCGTTACAACCCAATTAAAGACCTTTTGATTATCGTCATTTATGTATGTTGTGTTAAGAGTTAGATTGATACCAAATGTCAAGCATGTTTATGATTTTGTTGGAATTGAGTGATACACTTACCCTTGTTCTTGAGTGAATATTATTTTGTGAGTGGATTGTGAGTGTTTGCTTGTTTTTGCATATGAGATCCCGAGTTTTGACTCAAAGATGTACTCTTGTAGGCTTAGCATGTTTACTAACTTATTCTTACATTTGACATGGGCTTTTGAAAACTTATGCATGTTCATTGAGTAGACTATGTGAATACTTGCACTTTCGACACCAAGACATTGCGTATTTGCTTTGATTCTTAAGTTGATATGGCATGAGAGGATTTGAAGGTATGGTAGGATATTAGTACTAGATTATTTGCATTTTCATTTAGTTGCATTCATGCATTGCATTGCATTAGGTTACATGGATTTTGTGGGTACATTCGCTATAGGCCCTCACGAGACCTTACTCGTCCACTAGGGCTGCCTAGGGGTTTAAAGGGCTTGTTGCATATGCCAAATGCAACCGTGATCACCTACGGAAGTGGTACTAATTAGTTAGTTGTAATTGTTTATGCTTGAGGACAAGCATCGGTTTAAGTTTGGGGGTGATTGCTGAGGCTGTTGAATACCACCTTGGTTGCTCCAGCACTGATACGTCTCATGTTCGCCCGCACATAGCTCTCAAACACTAGCCACCTGCTGAACTCCATAGTAAGTTAGAAAATCCATCTTCAACGCCCACAAAATCATTCGCATATTAGTATTATGGAACAATACTAATTACTTCTGTAAGAGAAAACATGGAATCCTAACTTCATTAAATACTTTGCTTAGATCTGACGCCTTTAATCACTATATGCAATGGTTATGATATCTGATCGGATAACACGAAACAAGTATACGCTACTTCTCAGTATACGAATACCAAACTAAACATACATCCACAAAAGAGATAGAAGATGAATAGACACCAATTATGCTTAGACCCTATATCTCTATAGAATTTGAAAACATAACGGTTGAAGAACAAGTTATCCACCTTGATCACATAGGGCAGCATAATATCTCTATTTATGCCACAAATCATGATGTTAAAACATCAACCTATCCTATGCTAGCATGGCAAGTTCTAAATCTCAAGATCCATTTTCACTTCACAAGAGATTAACAAATTAGATGTTAGCTACGCATCTTTCAATTAAGCACAACCATACGAGGATATCAGATATACATCACACACAGTTCTTTAAAGCATCAAGATACTAAAGCTCCATAAATAAATCCGTTAGAATCCCATGACAACGATTAGCTCATAATTGAACCTCTCGTCATCATGGGATCTGATGAAACCATGATAAAAACAAAGTATGAAAATATACAAATAAACCTAAGTAATTGATATGTAATCATTTTCTCAATTACAATGGTAGGATGTGTTTATATAGGCTCTAGAAGTCTTGTCCACCAAACAATTGCCTTTTTAGAGTTGGAATAGAAGATTGGCAATTTCCTTTCTTGAATGAGAATAGAATTGCAAATTCCCTGTGTAGATCTGATTCTGGAATGTTCTAGCCGCCCAGAGCAATTACCATACTTATTAGAAGTAGGAATTATAGCAATTTCCTTGTCAAAGTTGAATTTCTGCAGTTCGGCACATAATACGTTTCTTAAACTGATTCGGTTTTTAAGGAAAATTCGTAGCTGACTTTTCTTCAATATTTATGGGCCATTCCAGTTGTAATTGGACCTCTGGAGCACTTTAGAATGAAAGAGAATTCTGTTATCTTCGCGTGGACAGTAAGATCGTCCAAAACAGACTTGTAGAACTCAGGATATGGCCAAAATAGTGAATCAGGATTTTTAGGACAATTTCCGGAATTTCTAGAATACACTCGAGGCCGCATCCTGGAGTTCTGAGGCCACGGCCTGGAGCCAAATCTGCCCAAGATTGTAGAAAATCTCCCAGGATTCGCGTGAGCAGAATGCGCAGCCTTCCAAAAAGGTAAGATCCTTCTCTAGAAACGTTAAAGTACATGTAATATATTGAGCCGATTTTGAGTGAAGAGACACACGCCAAACAGAGGGGTACCATCCCACCCATACACGGCCATTATAATGAGAGTCATAGTTGAATAACCAATTCCATGACCTATTAATTTTCTTTGAGATACGCAAAGAACGTTTTTCTTTTACTTTAGTTTCCATGAGACCAATAATAGAAAGAGAGTTTTGAGAGATAAAATGCATAAGCTCACGCTGATAGGGGCCTTTATTTAGACCTCGAACATTCCAAGAAGCCAGATTCATTAAAAACGTTTAGGTGTTGGTACTCCTGCCAACCTGGGGCTTTTCCTGTTTGAGACTTTAGTAAAACTCTCCTCATCAACAATTTGTTTACCCCTTGGCTTTGGTGGCTTAAGAAACCCAGGACCTTCCTTTGAATTAAGGTCAATGATTAAAGAATGAGTAACCTCCGACGGGTTTGTAGTAGGCGACTTATTCTTTCTCTTCTGACTTGGGGATTGTCAGAATGAGTAACCTCCGACGGACTTCTAGAACTCCAGATATGGCCAAAAAAGTGCAGAATGCGCAGCCTTCCCGGAAAATCCAAATTTTAATCAATTTAATCTCCAAAAACGATAGAAGCAACAACCTTAATCAACCTTCTTGCAAACCTGCACACTACACAAAACACATCAAAACTACAACAAACTTGAGTCCAAGACAATCAATTTAAGCCGATATGGAACGCTCCAAGTGGATATAAAATCCACTTATCAGATGCTCTAATATGACAACTTGAACATCCTCCTCGACTCCCTGCCGCTCAATCTGTAGCGGCTGTGATGCTAGCCAAACCATGGGCTCTCCTAACCCTTGATTCAAATGTTGTGGGTGCTGCACTGCATAGTTGTTTTGAATGGAATAGCTTGGATTCGTGGAAAGGTTGTCAGTGAATCCTTTAGACACATTTTGGGTAAACCCCAAATGGTTTAGATAAGCTTCACGGTGATGGTAATAATTCTGAGATGGGATTGATGCTGATGAATTCATCATAGGAGAAGACATTTTCTTTTATTTGTGCTATTTGGATGGTGTAGGCTTCAACCTCTCTTTTATACATATATATATATATACTGAAAAAATAGGGTCTTGTGAATAATTGCGATATAAATTTAGAAAAAGTTTTGTTGGATAATAATATAAAAGAATATTAATATCAAGGATCTTTTTAATAAATCAATAATCACCTTTTTCGCATTTGTGTGGGTATAACATAAAAAAGGCGTAGAAGGTTCCGGTAGAATATAACACAATGAATTCGGGCGCCAATAACAACAAACTCTTAACACTGTCCCAAGACCATTAGAAAAAAAATGCTATCTACAAATAATCGTAGTTTATGGATGTAAAATTGATGAGTAATTCTCATTTTGTTCACTGTCAGTCTAAATATAGACATCACCAATATCGATAATGTTTAGAATCAAATATTAAAGTACTAAAATTTTTAATCTCGGATAATTTGTGAAATTATATATATCATAAATATAATGTTTTAACTCATAACATTGATCATATTTAGACAAATGTTCTTTACAATTTGTAAATGCAAAAATCATATAAGATAACATTTAGACATAAAGGTTTACCATAGGGTGTAAGTTGAAAATTCTTAATTAAACTATGTATGGCTGTGAAATGAATAACTAATCTTGAGGCAGAATGGAAGGTATCTTTTTTCTTTTTTTCATAAAACCAGTATCTTTTTTCCAGCAATTACAAACAATTCGTTTCGTTATGACACTGAAGGAAGGCGCATGAACTATTGAACAATTAAAAGTTTATTTTTATATCAGATTCTAGCAACTTTTTATAAGACCAAAAAAACACAATTTGCCTTTTTGTATCGAGATCGACTCGAAAAAGTGGGCTTGATTCGGCTCGGATTTGTCATCTGACTCGAACACACATATTCGGGATCGATAAAAACTTGAATCGAGCTGAGTTTTTGGAGCTCTACAAGAACTCGACTCGGCTCAAACTCGAACTCGGTTACTTATTTTTAAATAAGAAATTCATGTGTTTGTTAGTTTATGTGTCATCTATAACGCCCTAGAAATTTTCGATTTTAAAATTATTTATTTATTATAAATTATAAATTATATTATGTGAATATTGTTGTAAAGGTGAAATGTATGTGAGATGGTGTTTATGTGATTATATGATGACTTGGGTAAGCTTTGAAGGTTTGTGTAATTTTATATGTATTTTTGAGGATTTAAATATATTTAAATCATGTATTTTTAATCCTCTGTCAATTTTATAAATTAGCGGAGGGATTAAAAATCATGGAATCTTTTGAAATATTTTCTTTATATATTTATTGAGTTTTTAAAATTTTTGGGTGATTTAATTTGGGTGTTGTGGTATTTTAAAATGATTTAAAGAGTTTTATTGCATTTAAAGGACCAAAATTGTAAAATTCATATTTAATTCATTTTTTATCCGAAAAATATTTTAAAAATATGTGGGTGTTCGTAATTTTATTTCCTTTATTTTAAAAATGAAAAGTGTAATTTTCGGAAGGTTTTATTCAATTGTGATTTATAGAAGTCGGTTATTAGTATTTTATTGGGCCGAAAAGAGAGTAGAGTGGAAATAAGAGGAATTGAGCCAAGCCCATTAAGCTAATCAGCAGCCCAGTCGTTAGAAGCATCGAGAAATCAGGAGAAAGAAGAAAAGGAAACGCAGAAGAAAAAAAAGTGAGAAAAGGGAAGAAAGAAGAAGAGAGTTTGAGGGAAATCAATTGAGGGGAGATTGAATAAGGTTTGGGGGATTTGATACATATATATATGTGTGTATACATACGTGTGTGTGTGCTGCGTTTGTGCAAGTGAAGATGGGGGAAGGGGAAAAATAGTTCAGGCGAGGGGGAGGGGGAAACCACCGCGCGCCGCGGCGGCCGGCGACGGAGGTGGTTCCCGTCGTGTCCACGGGTCCAGCAGATTGAGGGGGCGCGCAGGTGGTGGGGAGAAAGAGAGAGAGAGAGAGAGAGAGAGAGAGAGAGAGAGAGAGAGAGAGAGAGGGAGAGAGAGAAATGGAGGGAGAAATTTGGAGGAATATTCATCGGAAGGTATAAAAAAAAATTATTTAATTTATTTATTTATTTTTCCGATATAATTATTTAATTTCTCATTTTAGATGAATTGGGTAATTGTTGTAATTAAATTATACTAATTGCGATAGCCTTGTTGTAATTAAATTAGAATTAAGTGTGATGCGGTGATTTAGTTTTCGTAGTTTAATTTGAAAAGTTTATAATTGTTAATTAATTGTGAATTTGATTATAATTGTGGGGATTTATTTCGAGTTCGATAATATGTTTTGGTGAGTGTTAGTGGCTAATTATTCCTATTGTGTAGTAAATAAAGTCATAATTTTAAAAGTTGAACTTGGGGGATTTTGATGAATGTCGGGAGCTATATGGATTGTTGTTGTTGTATTATATATATATATATATATATATATATATATATATATATATATATATATATATATATATATATATATATATATATATATATATATATATATTTATATGAGTTGGCTAGTCGTAATTGTCTATGTGCTAAATGTTATAAGTCGAGTCGTATTAATTGTTGGAAGCCATAATTGTCAACTAGTTGTTGTTGGTCTATATATGGATAAATAATTGTCGTAGTAGTGGTCAAGTACCTGGTGGTGAAATATATGTGGTTAAATGACTTTTAGTTACTATTTATTATTTGTTGTATAATGTTGGAGTTTATATGAGTCTGGTAATTGTAAATGGTTTATGTGGATTGAATGTTATAGTTGAGTCATAATATCTGTCAAATGCTATACCTGTCAACTATGTGGTGGTGAGTCAGATGTATAGTTTGCAAATGTGGTCTATAGCAAGGATAAACCATTAGCTTGCTTTATTAATTGTTTACTTTCCTTATGTGTTTATGTGGTTAATGTTTTATGTGTTTATCTGCGAGGAGTTGAAATGAGATCTCGAGTCTTAAATGTCAATATTTAAGTACTTGTGTAATTCTCTTCAACTAGTTCCTCGGGCTTACGAATATCAATTATTAACTATCACGAGTATAATTAATATACTTGAGTGATGTGATCATTGATATAGCGTAAGTAATAGTTAATGCTAGGGGTTGTTCCCTAGGGCTTACGAATATCAATAATTGATTGTCACGTGTATCATTAAAATGCGTGAGTAATACGGTTATTGATGTAGCGTAAGTAGTAGTTAATGCTAATATAAATTATTATGTGTTTACTGCATGTCGAGGCAGAATTTCCTTATGTGCTATGTGCCGCATGTCAGGGCGGGTAAATTTCCTTATGTGTTATTGCTGCAAGTTGAGGTAGCTTTATTTTTTTGTAAAAACAGGGTTGAATTGTTTATGATTGATATTGAGGGGCTGTGCCCATAGTCCGATAAACGAATACTACATGCCGAAATTTTCTAAAAATCCCCTGCAAATCTATTTAAAACCTATTTAACTTATTTAATTTCAATGCTTGAAGGTGTGTTATGATTACTAAGGGTTAAGTATATGTATCAGTGGATTATTTCGAGAATATGTCGTGGTTTTAAATATTAAGTGGTTGTGTTGTTTTGAAATGATTATGTGATGTGTTTATGTGACTTAGTTGATTATAGTAAGACTATTATGTGAATATGAATGAATATGTCTATATGTATTGTATGTGTAAGCATTATAGGACGCGCATGGGTAGAATAGAGCAAACGATAAGGTTTTGCTTGAATTAGTACTGAAATGGTGATTGACCTTATAAAGGTTCGAATGGAAGACCTGGCCAAAGACAGTGCGCGGGTAATTTGAAGGACGAGTAAAGCTGACGGGTAAACTGACGTGAGAGCTGGTGAGTCACAAAGTAGGAAAGGGAGGTAGGGCCAAATGAAAGGCTAGCAACTAAAGGCTGTCTTGAAACTAAGTTGAGGATCGAGGTGAAAATCAGTAACTTCGTAAATTGAGGCAAGTGTTATCGCTCCTCACTTATTGTTCAAGTGATGCAATTATGTTCTATTTATATATCAAATGTGTTGGTCAAATTATGTTTATAGAGTGACGTCCTTCTTCAAATGATGTGCAAATATTTATATTTCCACCTATAGCTCAAGTGCAAATTTTCAAATGATCTTACAAATAAACTTTTCTTCAATAAAACTTTAATACATGGTATGCTATTGGATTCCTCAGCGGAGTGCCATTTCTTTTATTTTCCTCAAAAATGTTTAAGAAACGTTCTAATTAGAGGAAATCCAAGATTTTAAAATCTTATAAAAATCTTTTAACATGTTTCCTGATTATAACATGACTTCACCAGATAGGCCCCTTTAAGGGATGTTTTCTTCAAATGGATGTATAAATTGATTATCCTGAGATTATCTTATAAATATTCGTTTTAAACCCCTTATTTCAATTATGTTGGTGCAAACTTAAAATGTGTTGGAAAATTTTATTAGATGTTTAGCACTTGACTATACCCTTATTCTTGTAGTCTCAGTTGTTGTTAATCATATTGCAAGTACGTTCCTTCACTTCTTGTTCAAGTGAGATTCACTTTTAATTATTCTGATTATGACGTCACCCCATTTATTATCGATCTCGTCGACATTTATTATTGTTGTGGTTCTTTATCTATTATTACCCCAATTATTGTTGATCTCGTCGACATCTAGTGTTGATGCTGTTTCTTAATTTTTCACCCCATTTATATATTGAACTTGTCGATATCAAGGATAGAATTGTTGATTCTCTTTTCATTCCACTAGTTGAGTTATTGTGCTGGAACGTGAGTTTTCCATATTATTGGTTGATAGAGGTTGTCGATTGTTCCGACACCTATTGTGTTGGATATAGAATTGGAATGTTTTTAAAACAGATGTCCCTTCGGGGAGACCATATTAATGGTCAATAGATGTCCCTTCGGGGAGACTAGTTTAATGGTCAGAAGATGAGGCCAATGTGTGCCGTGGATCCATTATAGGACATTGTTGTGTGCGTTTGTCCGGGGTTAGTGCGTGACTGATCAGCAGCCTAACCTTGATGTTTTTTTTTAAAAAAATAAATAAAAATTCCAATTCTAATCTATACTCTGAAATTGAGATGTTCAGTTCTTGACTCCTTGGAAGTCTGTTTTAATAATATTTTGATATCAGAACTCTTGTCAGTTCTAGTTCCTGATGCACCTTATGAATGGTGAATTATTAGCCCTCGTGGTAATCGAAAAGTTGATATAACTGATTCTTTCATAGAATGAGATGAAACTCCTTTGTTTATCAGAATTGTCATCGTTATTGAAATTGTTATCACTATTTGCACTTGTTGAGCATTGTTGGCTCACTCTTGCTTTTGTTTACTTCTCCAGTTGTTAGAGATAATCAGAGAACATAGTGGTTAGATGGTATTGCTCTTTAGGCAGCGAGAGGAGACGTTCGAGTTATGGACTTTTTCGAATAATGGATTGGGAATTGTCAAGGTTGGATATGTAGTTAGACAGTGATTTTGTTTATTCATAAATTGTATAACAGTTTTATTCTGAGGTTGGATTGCATTAATATAATTTGGTAGTTTGTTTCATACCATAACCTGTATGCGATCTTGGTTAAGGGGTTTTATCATTATATGTTGTATGTATCCAGGATTGTTTGTAGTTGTATGTGGTTAGTAGCCCCAGATCTGTACCCCGGATTTTGGGATGCTACAAGTTGGTATCAGAGCTACAGGTTATGGTCACTGAAACATATTAGGAGGGTTAGGGTACGAGTATAGATAGACATCGGGTAGACCGGTTTAGGATAAGGATCGCGTTAGGATACTTCGGCAAGCGTCGCGATGTTAATCAGTCTTCCGGCATATCGTGGGAATAGAAGTTCAAATCGTTTCAGGGTTTGGCTATGAGCGAGACAGCGAACCCGAAGCCGCATAAGCCAAGTGGTAGCTGGAGCTATCAGTCCGGGGGACGTTATCTCGAGATTTTGCGTAGAATCTATGACTTTCTACGATATTAGTTTCGATGTGAACGTTTCGGAGATAGTGCGGGAAGGTTAAGAATGTGAAGTGAGAAGCGATTATAAGCGAGAATTGGAAGTGAGCATAGTTGTGTATCCTTAATCGTTGAATTATTCAAATTCATTGCTTAAAGAAATTTCTTATTCTTCTTTTGAATTATTGTAAATTAATTCCCGGTTGGTATCATGGCTGAGGCATTCGTTGCGCAGTGACGGTCAAATCGAGAATGAATTGAGATCTTCTTAATTATTCAACTCATTATTGTCAGGCCGGTTTGGCAGCTAAGCATATTAGTGCCTAGTCGACAAGAGTGAGGTTATGAATAATTAGGAATTTCTTAAATGTTTTCCTAATTAGTAGTGGATGTATCCATCGAAAAGTCTTTTATACATCAATTGATGATGAGTCAAATATGTCAGATTTATTCGAATTCAATCGTTCTTTTAGAAATATCTAAAATTTTCAGAGCGCATTTGATCCAACTTTACATAAAGATTTTTGAAACTCTTGAATCCTTTCCATTTTCATGAATACTTGATTTTTCTATTCTAGCTGAGATGAACAACCTATACAGATTGGGGATTCAGGGACATCTTATCTTTGTGATAGAAGTCCATTGGGACGCCACTGATTGTGTTTGTCATGAAAGTACTAAAGACTGGCCATCCTTATGTACTATGGTGGTTAACCAAGTGACAAATGCAACCTGATAATAGTTCAAAAGATCATATTGATCTCTCGGTTAAACTCCTTTATAAAAGTTTTGTCAAACTAACTCAGTGTATATTCATACTTGATGCCCACTCATTTTATTGACTTTGTCAAAAATTCGATGATTTCAAAATTCTTAATGATGAAGAGGGTCGAAGATAGACGTGACGATGTCTTAAATGATTGAAACTACAATCGCGCTGACAAAGGATTGGTTGTGCAAGTTTAAGAATTTGGTGATTAAGACAGATA
Organism: Kitagawia praeruptora; assembly: GCA_037693485.1. NCBI lineage: Eukaryota > Viridiplantae > Streptophyta > Magnoliopsida > Apiales > Apiaceae > Kitagawia > Kitagawia praeruptora. The sequence goes on along the minus strand of CM075345.1, from coordinate 44,890,215 downwards.
TGTCGTATCAAATTGGATCATTTGTTAGATCAATAAAACATGGACAAGATTTGAGACTAATGAGAATTGAATAAAGGAAATGAGCAGTAAATAAAAGCACATGATTACAGATACGGTTAAAGGATGAAAAGAGAATGGTAAGGGAGATATTGAGTATAAGATGTTCAATGCTGAAGAAAGATTGTTTTGGACGCCTTCTAAAGGGCAGAGATAGTAAATGAAATATCACAAGTTTTTGAATGTTTCAAATCCATCGTCGGATATAATATTTTACAATCAAGGAAGGTTGACATGAGTAAAGCAGAGTGAAGTAGAACAAAAAGGTTTGTAAGAATTATCAAGAAGAACCAAGACTGAATGAGGGCTAAGATTATATATGTGGAGTAAATAACTTATGCAAGCCAGTATAGAAACTCATGATTATCAAGGATGGTGGAAAGTTGACCAAGATGGAATAAAATGTCAATAAGGAGGAAGGCAGAGAAACCAGAAAGTTTCCAGAAGTGATTAAATAGAAGACATATAAAATTTAGTTAAGAAAGAAATGTGAAATCCCGAAGATGTGGAGTTAGAAGAGAAAGGGAACTGTAGCTGCCTATAGAAAGAGAATTAGCAAAAATTAACGAGATTCCATGATCAGAAAATAAGATTTCGGGACTAGAATCCCTAGAGATTTTATCATGATAAATGTGGGAAGTGGTGGCTGTAACCAGAAGGGTAGTGTGGTAACAAGAAGCAGAGTCAGAAGTTAAAGCTAGGTGTTCTGAGCTTGGAAAGATGGGAATTATCGCCAGAAATGGTATCATATAACCCTTGGTGGAAATTATGAAGAGAATGAAAAGATCGCGTTTATGATTATTAAGAATCATGAAATTCAATACGATTATGAAGGAAGTTAGCAGGAAGTGGATGGTGATGACTATATAAGGGTTAAGTATGACTCAGGATTGGATTTATGTCCTAACAACAAAATACTAGAAAATTTTGAGAACGAGTAAATGAGACCTTGATTTTTAAGAAAGGTAAAAGCGGAGTTTTGAGGTTGAAGGCAGGCATAGAAATCTTAACGAATAAGCTGATTAAGGAATTGTTATATTAAAGGTGTAAAGTTGTTTTGCCCAGGAAGGAGATATCAAGAGAAAACAGTTATGTCGGAGTATATCCCAATGAATAAGATTTCAAACAATATTCGGACGAAGAATTTAATTATGTCCATAGATGACATATCAAGATGTTCGAAGATGCGTGAAGCATATGTAAATTTATCGAGATTGACTATAAAGTTTCCAAGAAAAAGGAAGAAAATTTTGCATAAGAATTTTAATGTAGATTTTGAATATCATGATTTTGTAGTTAATGAGAGTGGTGTTAAATGTTGAAGTCGTAAGGTGTAGAGTCAAATTTGAGGACTCGTTAAGTATGTAAAGTTATGATCCTAAAGTGATTTCTGAGGCTGCGGGACCGTGAAGTCACAAAACGAGTTGTTTAAGTATTTTGCTATTGGAGGGAGTTATGTCGAAGCTAAGGTTATGGAGTTATTAGTCTTTAAAATCTGTAAATGTCATGGATAAAACTTTTTCAAAGATATTTCGTTTCAAAACTTTTCGTTTTAAACTTTATTATTTTATATGTTTTTTTAAAACGATTTTCTAAAATATTTGTTTTTAAAAGGATTTTCAGTGGACAAAAATGATTTAATCTACAAAATATTCGAGGTTTTCTTTCAAATGTTTTAACAAGCTGATGTTGTAAGAAGGTAGAAAATGAATCGTAAATCGAGTTGTGGTTGACGTGCATGCCAGGTTGTGAGAATTGGTTGTGTTGTTCGGTATCAAAGAAACGACTGGAAGTAGATGATATGAGGTTAAGTTTTAAACCAGGTACTCGGTAAAACAATGAGATGCAGGATGGGTAGAAGTTCCGATTATTCCCTTCTCAAGTAACATTGCAAGTGAAAGAGGAGTAAGAATGATTGAGGATTTCTTGATATTCTTTTTCTTAAAATTTTATCTGAGGAAGGTTCGTTTTAGGATATGTAAATAACTGGTGATGCGTGTTAAGTGGAAGATTCAGGTTGATAAAAGCGGGAGCTTGTTGGAAATTGTTGAAGAGTTGTTTCATGATTGGTATCAAGTGAAGTTGTGACTTCGGGAGAATTGGTAATAATTGGACATTTCAATCTTGTTCTTGTATTGAGTGAAGTCACAGTCAAGGTGACAAGTATATTAGCTATCAAAAGGTGCAAAAGATCGAGGCTATGCTTCACAAAGATTTAGCAAATCAGAATATTTTATAAGAGTAAGAATCGAGTTGTTAATTGAATTATGCTTGATGTGCATCTAAGGACGTATGTGCTGATTGTGGTATCCGATTGCAAGGATGCGACTGATAATAGACAAAATGATGTTAAGTTTCCCGATTGGGTACTCGGTATAAATATGGGACCAAAGGCAGAAAGAAACTTCTTAATTATCCCCTTCTCGATCAACATAGTACTTGAAAAGTGGAGTGGAAGTGATCGGAGGATTTCTTGAGATTCTTTTCTCGTAGTTCAATTCGAAATCGTGTGGTAATACGTAAGGCGTGAGAGTTATACCAAGTGTAGGTCGTTGTAAATCAAGACAAATTGCACGATTGCATTATTGCGAAGAATTGGCGTGGTGATATAAGTTTTGACGTGGGGTATAGTTCGTTATACGAAAAGGCCATGTTGATTTCGAAAATAAGATATTCGTTCACGTGTGATAAACGTTTGGAGTTAATAAGACTCGAAGACCAAAGTTTAAGGTTATTTCGGAATTGAGGGCTCATAGAATGAGCTTATAAATTTATGCGATGGTATGATGGAATCCTAGAGTTGAAAGTACAACCTAGGAAACGTAAGCAAGATGTTAGGGAAGAACTGTTACTTATGTCCTTAGGATTGATTCTGAGGACAGAATCCTATTAAGGGGGGAAGGATATAACGCCCTAGAAATTTTCGATTTTAAAATTATTTATTTATTATAAATTATAAATTATATTATGTGAATATTGTTGTAAAGGTGAAATGTATGTGAGATGGTGTTTATGTGATTATATGAAGACTTGGGTAAGCTTTGAAGGTTTGTGTAATTTTATTTGTATTTTTGAGGATTTAAATATATTTAAATCATGTATTTTTAATCCTCTGTCAATTTTATAAATTAGAGGAGGGATTAAAAATCATGGAATCTTTTGAAATATTTCCTTTATATATTTATTGTGTTTTTAAAATTGTTGGGTGATTTAATTTGGGTGTTGTGGTATTTTAAAATGATTTAAAGAGTTTTATTGCATTTAAAGGATCAAAATTTGTAAAATTCATATTTAATTCATTTTTGATCCGAAAAATATTTTAAAAATATGTGGGTGTTCGTAATTTTATTTTCTTTATTTTAAAAATGAAAAGTGTAGGTATTAAAAAAAGTTAGTGAGTGAAAAAATACAAAGGTGACAGAAAATCAAACAAAATGCTCTCTTTTTCGCTCACCGGAAACCATCTATTTCTAAATCATTGACCACCATTCTTACCATCTCATTCATCTTCACGCCTCTCACGCTTACTATATTCTTACTCCCCTCATTCTTCTCTATCCAAACATATCATTATCAACCTCGATCTGTATATCGGGGTTCTCACGGGTTCACAAAACTCAGAGCACTCAAGTTCTATGAATTCGAATGAATTTGCTGCTTTTATCAATCACAACTATGTTGCTCCAGTTCAACAACTTCAGGTTCATTTTGAAGCTGATAACCAATCTTTCCATACCAATGAGGTAATGGGTGAACCGCTATCACCGGGAGCCCAAGCTCGAATGAGAGAGCAAATCAATATCATATTAAATGATATATGGGTCAATTCAGCCTGTCACTGGTCCTTTAAATGTTCAACCACCGTACCTGAAGTTACTTCTTTGGTTCAAAATGTTCAACCACCTCCCGTACCTGGTAATGTTCTCCATCCTTTGCAACAAACTTATGAAAATACAACATCGAATAATCCTGTCACCTGGAGCAATATTGTCTCAAAAAATGTAAATGAGTTTATCCCCTATGCAAATATTGAAGCTGATATTACCTATAATGAGGATGGGTCTGCCTCGGTTATATTTTCTAAAGATTACTTGATCCGTGCTAAGAAACAGTGAGAGACTAGCATAATCGGTCACTTTATTGGAGGTAGCTCATAAAATCTGGCAAAACAAGGGCTTAACTGGTGTTTATTACAGCTCAAAAGGATACTACACGTTCCGTTTTGGTACGATGGAAGAAAGAAATACGGCTCTGAGTCTGAATTCGGTCCAGATAGGTAGTAAAACCTTGTATTTGATGCCATGGATGGAGGGCTCAAAGTTTAAAAGAAGTGCAATCGATAAAGTTCCATGCTGGATTCAGCTTGTAGATGTACCATATTCTCTTTGGTCAAAGGATAGCCTTTCTTCGATTGCAAAGGCTGTGGGAAAACCCTTTAAATTTGATATGGCTACATCTAAATTTCAGCCCCTGAAATATGCTAACGTCCAAGTAGAGCTGACTTACTCTGCTCCTAGACCGGATTTCGTCTGGGTAAATGTTCTAAATATCGATGGTGTTGAAGAGAAAGAAAAAGTTGAGATACAATATCCGCAATTACCTTATTCTTGCAGTTTATGCAAGGCTTTTGGCCACTCAAATGCTCGATGCATAAACAATCCAGACAGGGTTAGTAAAAAACCTCGAAGGGCTACGGCTGGTGAGCATGTAAATGGAAACGCTGCTCCAAATGTTTCAACAGAGTGCTTTGACGAGGATGATAACCAGAATTCAAAGGCAGAGTTCATCAATAATATGGAAATGGTGCCATATGTGGTTGGGAAATTTTGTGGATGTGATGTCGTTATGGATGACGACGAAATTATGGATGAGCTTCAAAAAGATTATAATAACTTGGATGAATTCGACAGAGTCCCAACGGTAAATACGACAGCAAATATTGAAAACATAAATCACTTCAGCCAAGGGATTGAGGATGCTTTGCCGATTGCCATAGATAATACTTTTGCAGCTCTAGTAGGATCTACAGATGATCAGATTACAGACCACATTGGACAATCCCCAAGTCAGAAGAGAAAGAATAAGTCGCCTACTACAAACCCGTCGGAGGTTACTCATTCTTTAATCATTGACCTTAATTCAAAGGAAGGTCCTGGGTTTCTTAAGCCACCAAAGCCAAGGGGTAAACAAATTGTTGATGAGGAGAGTTTTACTAAAGTCTCAAACAGGAAAAGCCCCAGGTTGGCAGGAGTGCCAACACCTAAACGTTTTTAATGAATCTGGCTTCTTGGAATGTTCGAGGTCTAAATAAAGGCCCCTATCAGCGTGAGCTTATGCATTTTATCTCTCAAAACTCTCTTTCTATTATTGGTCTTATGGAAACTAAAGTAAAAGAAAAACGTTCTTTGCGTATCTCAAAGAAAATTAATAGGTCATGGAATTGGTTATTCAACTATGACTCTCATTATAATGGCCGTGTATGGGTGGGATGGTACCCCTCTGTTTGGCGTGTGTCTCTTCACTCAAAATCGGCTCAATATATTACATGTACTTTAACGTTTCTAGAGAAGGATCTTACCTTTTTGACAACGTTTGTTTATGCTTCTAATGACTCCCAGGAACGTCTCTTATTGTGGAATGACCTCAATTCTCTTAGCAATACTGCTTTACCATGGTGCTGTTTAGGGGACTTTAATTGTATTCTCAACCTCAATGAAGTTTGTGGGGGTAGGGAGACTTGGACTAACGATATGCAAGCATTCAGAGATTGTCTTTCCAGTGCAGGCCTTGATTCTTTACGCACAGTAGGTGACCTCTTCACTTGGACCAACAAACGCGTGCTTGATCCTATTTATAAGCGCCTGGACAGAGTTGTTGGTAATGGGGTTTGGTTAAACACTCACACAGAGGCTTATGTTGTAGTCAAGAACAGGGGTGTCATGGACCTCAATCCTCTTCTCCTAACTGTTCCTATGCAGCTTGATCAATTTGGTAAACCATTCCAGTTTTTTAACTATATGCTTGATATCCCTGATTTCATGACAACTGTTTCACAAGTTTGGAGTTCTACTACTCTTTTCGGAGACCCAATGGCTATCCTTTGCAAGAAACTCAAGGCGGTAAAGCATGCTCTTGTGGACCTCAATAAAAGGCATGGAAATCTACACTCTAATGTTCAGTTAGCTCGTGAAGCTCTCGCTGACACTCAAAATAATCTCTTAGCTGCGCCGTCGAGGCACCTAATTGCTAAGGAATCTGAACTCATCCAAAATCTTAACAAGGCCATCTTAGAATAGGAATCTCTCTCATTCTAAAAATCAAGGGTGAAATGGCTCTCTAAAGGAGATGGAAACAACAAATTTTTTCACAATCAATGCAAATCAAACTGGAATCACAACAAAGTCCTGGCCCTTCTTGATCACTCTGGTAATCTAGTTCAAGGTTAGAGACAATGTGCTAAAGTCGTTGTGGACTACTACACGGATTTTCTTGGGGGCACTGTACTCCCTTCTGAGAACGACAGACTTCTTGAGGGAATCATATGTCCATCCATATCTGATGCTCAAGCATCTATTCTGGAAGCCCCGGTATCGAATGATCTCATATACGCTACTTTGAAGAAAATGAAAAAGAACAAAGCCCCTGGGCTAGACGGGTTTACTATTGAATTTTTCTTGGCTACCTGGTGCATTATTGGTGAATGCTTCTGTCAAGCAGTTCTTTCATTGTTTAATGATTTTAATATGCACACAGGTATAAACGCTACATATATTGCTCTTATTCCCAAGGTCAATACTTCTACCCATATGCGAGATTTTCGACCTATCTCACTTTGTACTATTACGTATAAGTGTATCATTACGTCAAATTTTGGCTTCCGTCACATCAAATATGTGTGGCTAAGCACTTTCCGTCACGTTTTAATTTTTCAGCAAAGTGTGACCTAAGGTCTCGTCATTTTATGCCCCCTACGGCCACACCCCAGCTGTGTGGCTGTAACTTAAAACAGAGTGACTAAAGCATACCACCCCTTGGGTCTGACAGCCCCCATTTTAAGCTCAAAAGTGTGACTAAATACCAGCTTGCAGCCACAGGATGCGTCGTGGCTAAAGAGAAATAATAACGTGGCTAAATACCAACATTCATCAAAGGCTTAGTTTTGGTCGCACTATTTATTGGTAAATCGTGGCAAAAAACTTGGGTATGGCCACATTTTATAATTTTTGTGTGGTCATTTCTATGTTTTATATACTATTAAACAACTGCTTTTAGTCACTAATAATTGTAGTAACTATCCCCGAATATAATATAATATGTAGTGTGGCTGAAGTGTGGTACTAGCCACACATACTTAACCACATTACAAACAGGTTTCATTTGTAATATAAATGACCACGACCGTACCAAAAGGCCGATACAAGACAATACCAAAAGGCCACAATCCAATCCAAAAAGGCCATAATATATGCAAACAACTAAAATGCCAAAATACAAGTAAAAAAATGCCAAATTCCAAACTAGTCCATATTAATCCATAAAATCCATACTAAATCCATGATCCATTAACAACGATATGGAGTATAACTCCACAATCCATAAAAACCACATACCATAACCAGAGTACAGAAAATTAACAACTTATCGAAAAGTTCAGAACCAGAAAACCACATTAACATGAGTCAAATTCAGTTTACAATTACACCACGGCCAGCTTCCGCTTCTTCCTCAGCTTGTCTACCTTGTTCGCCTTAGCCTTTGAACGTGTTACTGGGGAACCAGTAATGGTATTACATCTCTTCCCCTTCTTAGCTTGATCTGTGCTATGTTCCTCCTTAGCTTGAGCTGCGCTATGTTCTTTCCCTTCCCCATTGGCAGTTGGAGTTGGTACCTAGAGTAAAACATGAAAACAAATACGATGATCATTTCAACAGCCCTCAAGTTACGACCATTTAACACAAGTAATGTAATTCTATAGATAAGCAAGTTAAGACCGTTGGACAAGTAATGTTATTTAATTAAAGCTCCATCAGTTTAAACAAAATTATAAAGCGGGAGAATAAATGCACATAACCAAAATGGAATGCAAAGTAAGAAACGTACTTGATGATCAATTATCTTGATATGGTTTTTGGGCCAAGCCACAAAAGAACCCAAAGCATCCTCTATTGTCCGCATATCACCGGCTTCATACGGTAAGAATGCTGCCCCCTTAACAACTTCATCAACAAAAACTCTATAGCAATCATCTTGTAGGGGGACTCCATGAATGGTTTGTCCTTGCTGGTCTGAAAGGAAAGCCGTACCACGTGCAACCGGGTTGTTCAAATTCTATGTATACAGAGTACACTTCATTGCCTACAAAAGTTAGTGGCATAATTAACATCATAAAGGTAAAGTGAATTAATATACGTACGCATTTAGAAATATAATGCATACCAATTGGACAATAGTTGAGGTTTGATTTGACTGAGATGGCATTTGACCAGAGATAGTACTAGGTTGAGATAAACTAATCTTCTTCCTGGTTCCGGATCTAATCACCTTTTCCTACAAAAGTAGTAGCATAATTTCCAACATATTAAAGTTGGAAATTAATCTCAATATACATGTGCATTTAGCAATATTGTAAATATATACCTGGTGCACAATTGTTGGATCTTCTTGTGATTTAGTGGTACGCGGAGATATATAAACTTTCCTCCTGGTGGTGATCACCTTTTGCGCCATTATGGATGTGTCGGCAGTAGGAGTCACTTGCTTTTCCACAGATTTAACCAACAATTTAAGAAATTTGGACAAGAAATCAGCAATTACTTAGAAAAAATTTAAAAGAAATTAAATTATCCATTACTTACAGGTGTTAAAAACTCTTTCGATGCTGGGATGGTAACATTAATGCAGCTGTCCCTCGAACCATTCCCACTTATCGGTGTTCCCTACAGAATGTAACGTCAAATGGGAAAGTCAAGCGATAACACAAGTTTTGTAAACTATGTTTTGGAATATAGACACAAGATAACTAAATTCAAACACAAAAAACTCCAACAATTTACGTAGTGCTTACATCTTGTTTTGTTGCTGAAAGCAGTCCTTGCGAATCCAATTGAGCCATGACTTTATTCAGTTTATTGTTCGTTGCCTCCATCTGCAACGACAGGTTCTTCAGTTCTTCATCCTTCTTCTCACGCAGCAGTTTCTCATTTTCCAATTGAAGCTCCAGAATCTTGATTTTATCTTTTCCTGATGTCCTTTGCTGAGGACAATGCCAGTACGTACTGGGAGTGACTCCACAACCAACACCTCGCAAGTATGAACCCTGCTCCCTACCAAAAACCACTGTAAGGGCATCCTCGTCCGGCCCAATCTTGATTGTTCTGTCCTTTATCTGTGCTTCAATATCCATCTGTAAAGAAAAAAGTGAAGAAAATTAGTAACAAGGACATGTTCTTCACTTTAGGATATACTAAGTCTCATATTTAAACTTACTAAATAATCTGCCATTTTCTTCACTTTTGGATCTACCAACTCTCCATCTTTGTTTTCCCTCCCCTTCCTCCACATAAAAGCACGGGTGGGGACGTCATCAACTGCAATTTCTTTTTTTGAAACCTTGCATAATGCAACGATGACACAATCAGACAGGAAAAAACCAAAATAATCAATAGTAACACAAAAAAAACACATCTGAATTACCAGTTTTTCTTTGAGACGAGGGTATCCTCCTCGTCCCAAGCGATGATCAAAACGGGACCGTGATCGCGCAATTTTCGTAGTTTTGGAGACATCCTTCCAATAGTCAAAAGAATTATTTCAGCAAAGTGCATTGGAAAAATACGTTAATTCAAACGATGATCCGTATATTAAAGTATTACAACCTTGAATTTATCCGTTTGCGTGTGGGCTACGAACCTATCCCAATCAGCTTGCTCTACCAATGTACTATACAGCCTAGGAACTTTTGCAAGTTTTGCTGGTTTTTTCAGGTTAGGTTGTATGAATCCTGCATACATCTTTCTTCTGAAATTGCGAAGCAGCCCACCAAGCCGAGTCATTACAAACTTTCGACGATAAAATTCTATATCAAAATAATGCTGCAATATATAATACATGGTGTTAATACACATATAAGGCAAGCAGATAAGTTGAACAATAGTGTTTCATATTGAAAATGTAAAATATATTTAGAGTAGCTGATTTACCGTTGCTTGATCCCATAGCTTAGCCTTCACTTCTTTTGGCACCTCCTTCCATGTTAACCATCTTAAGCCCACATGCTCCCTGACTGTGTCTCCCAAAAAGCTCATAAATTCTGATCTGTATTCCCCCATTAACCTACCAAGTGAGTCAAATTCAACCTCATGTCTTTTTCCACCAGAGTTTGTAAACCTGGTATGCAGGTTCGGCAACCTGGTTAGCCCCCTCTTAGCTTTGACATCATTCTTTTGTTGCACCTGTTTGCATTCTTTTTCTGCGCCGTCTTCTTCTACGCTTTCTCCTTCGTCTTCTCCTTCTGTGCTTTCTTCTTCGCTACACTCTTCCGTTGAATATTGATCCTCAAATTCCTCATTTTCCACACCTACAACCAGTACAAGAACCCTTAGCAATTACGGGATTGATCTGTTCAATAAACATACACATAAATAAATATGAGAAGTCAAAAATGAGTCTACCTAGGTATTCTTCTTCAACGCAAACTGGTGCAGTAGCTGTGGACCAGGAATGGAAGACATGAATCTTGCAGACTCCAATCATGTTAGAAGCAATAGCCAACTCTTTTAAGTCACTGTCTCGAAGCAATAAACCATATCCATTATCCGGGGTCACCCTATCTTTCATGAAATAAAGCTTATCATCATCCGAAACTACATCCGCTACCAAATCCCTAACTTGTTTAACAGTCATGTTGTAGACTTCCATTCCTTCGAACACCTTTGACTTAGGACCAGTGTATTGCCACTTAACACATGTTGTGAACTCACCCCCATAGTAAACAACCAACCTGTACCTCTTTCCTATGGTACTCAAATTAGCTGTAGATAAAAGCACAACAATGTCAGCTATTAATACATCAACATTAAAGCAAAAGTACCCACACAGAGTAACTCATATAACACAAATAACACAAATATTACTCGAGTAACTGAAATAAATATACCCACACAGAGTGTATCATAGAAAAGGGATGGAAGTGTCAAATAATTACAAGTCAAATAGTCTCAATCTCGATCTAAAATACAACTCAAACATGCAATCTCTCCAATCATATATCTTATTCTCAAACTATCTCAAACATACACTCACTCAAATAGTCTGTGGAAAGAATGGTTTACCTGCGATAAGCAAGGTGATTTAAACGTCGTTGGAAAAACCCTAATTTCAAGAACATAAACCAGATTGGGTCACAAGATTTCACCGACGGTGTAACCTAATTTCACCGATTGAAAGTTGTGGGGAGATTATGGTGCACAGAGAGGGAGAATTTGAAAGTGAATTGAGGGATAAGCGATGTTGAAAGTGAAGTGGGGGGAAGTTTGAGTTTTTTGGGAAAGTTTAGCCGCCACAGATCTGTAAATGTTTCCCTTTTCAGACAACTTGCAAATTATATATCAGTATATCAGTATATATGTTGTATTATTAATTATATAAAAAATTATATATCAAGATATTTATTGTATTTTTTAGATTAATATTTGTAATTTTTTATTTCATTAAAATTAATTAAGGTGAATGAATGTCAAAAATTGAATTAAAAAAAATTATTTCCACTATCGGGATCGATTCTCGTTTCTCGGAGTAGTACTTTGGCCAGATCCTTGTAAAAACGTTGTACAAGATAAATTCCTGATTTTTCGATTATTTTTCCCCAACATCATAATGCATATCTGTTAACATCCGTACGGTTGAATGGTCAAAAATTGAATTTAAAAAAATTATTTTCACTCTCGGGATCGATTCTCGTTTCTCGGAGTAGTACTTTGGCCAGATCCTTGTAAAAACGCCGTAAAAAAATAAATTCCTGATTTTTCGATTATTTTTCCCCAACATCACAATGCGTATCTGTTAACATCCGTACGGTTGGATCGTCAAAAATTGAATTAAAAAAAATTATTTCCACTCTCGGGATCGATTCTCGTTTCTCGGAGTAGTACTTTGGCCAGATCCTTGTAAAAACGCCATACAAGATAAATTCCTGATTTTTCGATTATTTTTCCCCAACATAACAATGCGTATCTGTTAATATCCGTACGGTTGGATCGTCAAAAATTGAATTTAAAAAAATTATTTCCACTCTCGGGATCGATTCTCATTTTTCGGAGTAGTACTTTGGCCAGATCCTTGTAAAAACGTCGTACAAGATAAATTCCTGATTTTTCGATTATTTTTCCCCAACATCACAATGCGTATCTATTAACATCCGTACGGTTGGATCGTCAAAAATTGAATTTAAAAAAATTATTTCCACTCTCGGGATCGATTCTCGTTTCTCGGAGTAGTACTTTGGCTAGATCCTTGTAAAAACGCCGTACAAGATAAATTCCTAATTTTTCGATTATTTTTTCCCAACATCCCAATGCGTATCTGTTAACATCCGTACGGTTGGATCGTCAAAAATTGAATTTAAAAAAATTATTTCCACTCTCGGGATCGATTCTCGTTTCTCGGAGTAGTACTTTGGCCAGATCCTTGTAAAAACGCCGTACAAGATAAATTCCTGATTTTTCGATTATTTTTCCCCAACATCACAATGCGTATCTGTTAACATCCGTACGGTTGGATGGTCAAAAATTGAATTTAAAAAAATTATTTCCACTCTCGGGATCGATTTTCGTTCCTCGGAGTAGTACTTTGGCCAGATCCTTGTAAAAACGCCGTACAAGATAAATTCCTGATTTTTCGATTATTTTTCCCCAACATCACAATGCGTATCTGTTAACATCCGAACGGTTGGATGGTCAAAAATTGAATTTAAAAAAATTATTTCCACTCTCGGGATCGATTCTCGTTTTTCGGAGTAGTACTTTGGCCAGATCATTGTAAAAACGTCGTACAAGATAAATTCCTGATTTTTCGATTATTTTTCCCCAACATCACAATGTGTATCTGTTAACATCCGTAGGGTTGGATCGTCAAAAATTGAATTTAAAAAAATTATTTCCACTCTCGGGATCGATTCTCGTTTCTCGTAGTAGTACTTTGGCCAGATCCTTATAAAAACGCCGTACAAGATAAATTCCTGATTTTTCGATTATTTTTCCCCAACATCACAATGCGTATTTGTTAACATCCGTACGGTTGGATGGTCAAAAATTGAATTAAAAAAAATTATTTCCACTCTCGGGATCGATTCTCGTTTCTCGGAGTAGTACTTTGGCCAGATCCTTGTAAAAACGCCGTACAAGATAAATTCCTGATTTTTCGATTATTTTTCCCCAACATCACAATGCGTATTTGTTAACATCCGAACGGTTGGATGGTCAAAAATTGAATTTAAAAAAATTATTTCCACTCTCGGGATCGATTCTCGTTTTTCGGAGTAGTACTTTGGCCAGATCATTGTAAAAACGTCGTACAAGATAAATTCCTGATTTTTCGATTATTTTTCCCCAACATCACAATGCGTATCTGTTAACATCCGTACGGTTGGATCGTCAAAAATTGAATTTAAAAAAATTATTTCCACTATCGGGATCGATTCTCGTTTCTCGGAGTAGTACTTTGGCCAGATCCTTGTAAAAACGCTGTACAAGATAAATTCTTGATTTTTCGATTATTTTTCCCCAACATCATAATGCGTATCTGTTAACATCCGTACGGTTGAATGGTCAAAAATTGAATTTAAAAAAATTATTTTCACTCTCGGGATCGATTCTCGTTTCTCGGAGTAGTACTTTGGCCAGATCCTTGTAAAAACGCCGTAAAAAAATAAATTCCTGATTTTTCGATTATTTTTCCCCAACATCACAATGCGTATCTGTTAACATCCGTACGGTTGGATCGTCAAAAATTGAATTAAAAAAAATTATTTCCACTCTCGGGATCGATTCTCGTTTCTCGGAGTAGTACTTTGGCCAGATCCTTGAAAAAACGCCGTACAAGATAAATTCCTAATTTTTCAATTATTTTTTCCCAACATCCCAATGCGTATCTGTTAACATCCGTATGGTTGGATCGTCAAAAATTGAATTTAAAAAAATTATTTCCACTCTCGGGATCGATTCTCGTTTCTCGGAGTAGTACTTTGGCCAGATCCTTGTAAAAACGCCGTACAAGATAAATTCCTGATTTTTCGATTATTTTTCCCCAACATCACAATGCGTATCTGTTAACATCCGTACGGTTGGATGGTCAAAAATTGAATTTAAAAAAATTATTTCCACTCTCGGGATCGATTCTCGTTCCTCGGAGTAGTACTTTGGCCAGATCCTTGTAAAAACGCCGTACAAGATAAATTCCTGATTTTTCGATTATTTTTCCCCAACATCGCAATGCGTATCTGTTAACATCCGAACGGTTGGATGGTCAAAAATTGAATTTAAAAAAATTATTTCCACTCTCGGGATCGATTCTCGTTTTTCGGAGTAGTACTTTGGCCAGATCATTGTAAAAACTTCGTACAAGATAAATTCCTGATTTTTCGATTATTTTTCCCCAACATCACAATGTGTATCTGTTAACATCCGTAGGGTTGGATCGTCAAAAATTGAATTTAAAAAAATTATTTCCACTCTCGGGATCGATTCTCGTTTCTCGGAGTAGTACTTTGGCCAGATCCTTATAAAAACGCCGTATAAGATAAATTCCTGATTTTTCGATTATTTTTCCCCAACATCACAATGCGTATCTGTTAACATCCGTACGGTTGGATGGTCAAAAATTGAATTAAAAAAAATTATTTCCACTCTCGGGATCGATTCTCGTTTCTCGGAGTAGTACTTTGGCCAGATCCTTGTAAAAACGCCGTACAAGATAAATTCCTGATTTTTCGATTATTTTTCCCCAACATCACAATGCGTATCTGTTAACATCCGAACGGTTGGATGGTCAAAAATTGAATTTAAAAAAATTATTTCCACTCTCGGGATCGATTCTCGTTTTTCGGAGTAGTACTTTGGCCAGATCATTGTAAAAACGTCGTACAAGATAAATTCCTGATTTTTCAATTATTTTTCCCCAACATCACAATGCGTATCTGTTAACATCCGTACGGTTGGATCGTCAAAAATTGAATTTAAAAAAATTATTTCCACTCTCGGGATCGATTCTCGTTTCTCGGAGTAGTACTTTGGCCAGATCCTTGTAAAAACGCCGTACAAGATAAATTCCTAATTTTTCAATTATTTTTCTCCAACATCACAATGCGTATCTGTTAACATCCGAACGGTTGGATGGTCAAAAATTGAATTTAAAAAAATTATTTCCACTCTCGGGATCGATTCTCGTTTCTCGGAGTAGTACTTTGGCAAGATCCTGGTAAAAATGCCTTACAAGATAAATTTCTGATTTTTCGATTATTTTTCCCCAACATCACAATGCGTATCTGTTAACATCAGTACGGTTGGATGGTCAAAAATTGAATTTAAAAAAATTAATTCCACTCTCGGGATCGATTCTCGTTTCTCGGAGTAGTACTTTTGCCAGATCCTTGTAAAAACGCCGTACAAGATAAATTCCTGATTTTTCGATTATTTTTACCAACATCACAATGCGTATCTGTTAACATCCGAACGGTTGGATGGTCAAAAATTGAATTCAAAAAAATTATTTCCACTCTCGGGATCGATTCTCGTTTCTCGGAGTAGTACTTTTGCCAGATCCTTGTAAAAACGCCGTACAAGATAAATTCCTGATTTTTCGATTATTTTTCCCCAACATCACAATGCGTATCTGTTAACATCCGTACGGTTGGATGGTCAAAAATTGAATTTAAAAAAATTATTTCCACTCTCGGGATCGATTCTCGTTCCTCGGAGTAGTACTTTGGCCAGATCCTTGTAAAAACGCCGTACAAGATAAATTCCTGATTTTTCGATTATTTTTCCCCAACATCGCAATGCGTATCTGTTAACATCCGAACGGTTGGATGGTCAAAAATTGAATTTAAAAAAATTATTTCCACTCTCGGGATCGATTCTCGTTTTTCGGAGTAGTACTTTGGCCAGATCATTGTAAAAACTTCGTACAAGATAAATTCCTGATTTTTCGATTATTTTTCCCCAACATCACAATGTGTATCTGTTAACATCCGTAGGGTTGGATCGTCAAAAATTGAATTTAAAAAAATTATTTCCACTCTCGGGATCGATTCTCGTTTCTCGGAGTAGTACTTTGGCCAGATCCTTATAAAAACGC
This sequence comes from Kitagawia praeruptora, assembly GCA_037693485.1. NCBI lineage: Eukaryota > Viridiplantae > Streptophyta > Magnoliopsida > Apiales > Apiaceae > Kitagawia > Kitagawia praeruptora. The sequence continues at coordinate 44,873,808 of CM075345.1, read as the reverse complement.
CGTATAAGATAAATTCCTGATTTTTCGATTATTTTTCCCCAACATCACAATGCGTATCTGTTAACATCCGTACGGTTGGATGGTCAAAAATTGAATTAAAAAAAATTATTTCCACTCTCGGGATCGATTCTCGTTTCTCGGAGTAGTACTTTGGCCAGATCCTTGTAAAAACGCCGTACAAGATAAATTCCTGATTTTTCGATTATTTTTCCCCAACATCACAATGCGTATCTGTTAACATCCGAACGGTTGGATGGTCAAAAATTGAATTTAAAAAAATTATTTCCACTCTCGGGATCGATTCTCGTTTTTCGGAGTAGTACTTTGGCCAGATCATTGTAAAAACGTCGTACAAGATAAATTCCTGATTTTTCAATTATTTTTCCCCAACATCACAATGCGTATCTGTTAACATCCGTACGGTTGGATCGTCAAAAATTGAATTTAAAAAAATTATTTCCACTCTCGGGATCGATTCTCGTTTCTCGGAGTAGTACTTTGGCCAGATCCTTGTAAAAACGCCGTACAAGATAAATTCCTAATTTTTCAATTATTTTTCTCCAACATCACAATGCGTATCTGTTAACATCCGAACGGTTGGATGGTCAAAAATTGAATTTAAAAAAATTATTTCCACTCTCGGGATCGATTCTCGTTTCTCGGAGTAGTACTTTGGCAAGATCCTGGTAAAAATGCCTTACAAGATAAATTTCTGATTTTTCGATTATTTTTCCCCAACATCACAATGCGTATCTGTTAACATCAGTACGGTTGGATGGTCAAAAATTGAATTTAAAAAAATTAATTCCACTCTCGGGATCGATTCTCGTTTCTCGGAGTAGTACTTTTGCCAGATCCTTGTAAAAACGCCGTACAAGATAAATTCCTGATTTTTCGATTATTTTTACCAACATCACAATGCGTATCTGTTAACATCCGAACGGTTGGATGGTCAAAAATTGAATTCAAAAAAATTATTTCCACTCTCGGGATCGATTCTCGTTTCTCGGAGTAGTACTTTGGCCAGATCCTTGTAAAAATGCTGTACAAGATAAATTCCTGATTTTTCGATTATTTTTCCACAACATCACAATGCGTATCTGTTAACATCCGTACGGTTGGATCGTCACAAATTGAATTTTAAAAAATTATTTACACTCTCGGGATCGATTCTCATTTTTCGGAGTAGTACTTTGGCCAGATCCTTGTAAAAACGTCGTACAAGATAAATTCCTGATTTTTCGATTATTTTTCCCCAACATCACAATGCGTATCTATTAACATCCGTACGGTTGGATCGTCAAAAATTGAATTTAAAAAAATTATTTCCACTCTCGGGATCGATTCTCGTTTCTCGGAGTAGTACTTTGGCTAGATCCTTGTAAAAACGCCGTACAAGATAAATTCCTAATTTTTCGATTATTTTTTCCCAACATCCCAATGCGTATCTGTTAATATCCGTACGGTTGGATCGTCAAAAATTGAATTTAAAAAAATTATTTCCACTCTCGGGATCGATTCTCGTTTCTCGGAGTAGTACTTTGGCCAGATCCTTGTAAAAACGCCGTACAAGATAAATTCCTGATTTTTCGATTATTTTTCCCCAACATCACAATGCGTATCTGTTAACATCCGTACGGTTGGATGGTCAAAAATTGAATTTAAAAAAATTATTTCCACTCTCGGGATCGATTCTCGTTCCTCGGAGTAGTACTTTGGCCAGATCCTTGTAAAAACGCCGTACAAGATAAATTCCTGATTTTTCGATTATTTTTCCCCAACATCACAATGCGTATCTGTTAACATCCGAACGGTTGGATGGTCAAAAATTGAATTTAAAAAAATTATTTCCACTCTCGGGATCGATTCTCGTTTTTCGGAGTAGTACTTTGGCAAAATCATTGTAAAAACGTCGTACAAGATAAATTCCTGATTTTTCGATTATTTTTCCCCAACATCACAATGTGTATCTGTTAACATCCGTAGGGTTGGATCGTCAAAAATTGAATTTAAAAAAATTATTTCCACTCTCGGGATCGATTCTCGTTTCTCGGAGTAGTACTTTGGCCAGATCCTTATAAAAACGCCGTACAAGATAAATTCCTGATTTTTCGATTATTTTTCCCCAACATCACAATGCGTATCTGTTAACATCCGTACGGTTGGATGGTCAAAATTTGAATTAAAAAAAATTATTTCCACTCTCGGGATCGATTCTCGTTTCTCGGAGTAGTACTTTGGCCAGATCCTTGTAAAAACGCCGTACAAGATAAATTCCTGATTTTTCGATTATTTTTCCCCAACATCACAATGCGTATCTGTTAACATCCGAACGGTTGGATGGTCAAAAATTGAATTTAAAAAAATTATTTCCACTCTCGGGATCGATTCTCGTTTTTCGGAGTAGTACTTTAGCCAGATCATTGTAAAAACGTCGTACAAGATAAATTCCTGATTTTTCGATTATTTTTCCCCAACATCACAATGCGTATCTGTTAACATCCGTACGGTTGGATCGTCAAAAATTGAATTTAAAAAAATTATTTCCACTCTCGGGATCGATTCTCGTTTCTCGGAGTAGTACTTTGGCCAGATCCTTGTAAAAACGCCGTACAAGATAAATTCCTAATTTTTCAATTATTTTTCTCCAACATCACAATGCGTATCTGTTAACATCCGTACGGTTGGATCGTCAAAAATTGAATTTAAAAAAAATATTTCCACTCTCGGGATCGATTCTCGTTTCCCGGAGTAGTACTTTGGCCAGATCCTTGTAAAAACGCCGTACAAGATAAATTCCTGATTTTTCGATTATTTTTCCCCAACATCACAATGCGTATCTGTTAACATCCGTACGGTTGGATCGTCAAAAATTGAATTTAAAAAAATTATTTCCACTCTCGGGATCGATTCTCGTTTCTCGAAGACTTTGGCCAGATCCTTGTAAAAACGCCGTACAAGATAAATTCCTAATTTTTTGATTATTTTTTCCCAACATCACAATGCGTATCTGTTAACATCCGTACGGTTGGATCGTCAAAAATTGAATTTAAAAAAATTATTTACACTCTCGGGATCGATTCTCGTTTCTCGGAGTAGTACTTTGGCAAGATCCTGGTAAAAATGCCTTACAAGATAAATTTCTGATTTTTCGATTATTTTTCCCCAACATCACAATGCGTATCTGTTAACATCCGTACGGTTAGATGGTCAAAAATTGAATTTAAAAAAATTAATTCCACTCTCGGGATCGATTCTCGTTTCTCGGAGTAGTACTTTTGCCAGATCCTTGTAAAAACGCCGTACAAGATAAATTCCTGATTTTTCGATTATTTTTCCCAACATCACAATGCGTATCTGTTAACATCCGAATGGTTGGATGGTCAAAAATTGAATTCAAAAAAATTATTTCCACTCTCGGGATCGATTCTCGTTTCTCGGAGTAGTACTTTGGCCAGATCCTTGTAAAAATGCTGTACAAGATAAATTCCTGATTTTTCGATTATTTTTCCACAACATCACAATGCGTATCTGTTAACATCCGTACGGTTGGATCGTCACAAATTGAATTTTAAAAAATTATTTACACTCTCGGGATCGATTCTCGTTTCTCGGAGTAGTACTTTGTCCAGATCCTTGTAAAAATGCCGTACAAGATAAATTCCTGATTTTTCGATTATTTTTCCCCAACATCACAATGCATATTTGTTAACATCCGTACGGTTGGATCGTCAAAAATTGAATTAAAAAAAATTATTTCCACTTTCGGGATCGATTCTCGTTTCTCGGAGTAGTACTTTGGCCAGATCCTTGTAAAAACGCCGTACAAGATAAATTCCTGATTTTTCGATTATTTTTCCCCAACATCACAATGCGTATCTGTTAACATCCGTACGGTTGGATGGTCAAAAATTGAATTTAAAAAAATTATTATCACTCTTGGGATCGATTCTCATTTCTCGGAGTAGTACTTTGGATAGATCCTTGTAAAAACGCCGTACAAGATAAATTCCTGATTTTTCGATTATTTTACCCCAACATCACAATGCGTATCTGTTAACATCCGAACGGTTGGATGGTCAAAAATTGAATTCAAAAAAATTATTTCCACTCTTGGGATCGATTCTCGTTTCTCGGAGTAGTACTTTGTCCAGATCCTTGTAAAAATGCTGTACAAGATAAATTCCTGATTTTTCGATTATTTTTCCCCAACATCACAATGCGTATCTGTTAACATCCGTACGGTTGGATCGTCACAAATTGAATTTTAAAAAATTATTTACACTCTCGGGATCGATTCTCGTTTCTCGGAGTAGTACTTTGGCCAGATCCTTGTAAAAACGCCGTACAAGATAAATTCCTGATTTTTCGATTATTTTTCCCCAACATCACAATGCGTATCTGTTAACATCCGAACGGTTGGATGGTCAAAAATTGAATTTAAAAAAATTATTTACACTCTCGGGATCGATTCTCGTTTCTCGGAGTAGTACTTTGGCCAGATCCTTGTAAAAACGCCGTACAAGATAAATTCCTGATTTTTCGATTATTTTTCCCCAACATCACAATGCGTATCTGTTAACATCCGAACGGTTGGATGGTCAAAAATTGAATTTAAAAAAATTATTTCCACTCTCGGGATCGATTCTCGTTTTTCGGAGTAGTACTTTGGCCAGATCATTGTAAAAACGTCGTACAAGATAAATTCCTGATTTTTCGATTATTTTTCCCCAACATCACAATGTGTATCTGTTAACATCCGTAGGGTTGGATCGTCAAAAATTGAATTTAAAAAAATTATTTCCACTCTCGGGATCGATTCTCGTTTCTCGGAGTAGTACTTTGGCCAGATCCTTATAAAAACGCCGTACAAGATAAATTCCTGATTTTTCGATTATTTTTCCCCAACATCACAATGCGTATCTGTTAACATCCGTACGGTTGGATGGTCAAAATTTGAATTAAAAAAAATTATTTCCACTCTCGGGATCGATTCTCGTTTCTCGGAGTAGTACTTTGGCCAGATCCTTGTAAAAACGCCGTACAAGATAAATTCCTGATTTTTCGATTATTTTTCCCCAACATCACAATGCGTATCTGTTAACATCCGAACGGTTGGATGGTCAAAAATTGAATTTAAAAAAATTATTTCCACTCTCGGGATCGATTCTCGTTTTTCGGAGTAGTACTTTAGCCAGATCATTGTAAAAACGTCGTACAAGATAAATTCCTGATTTTTCGATTATTTTTCCCCAACATCACAATGCGTATCTGTTAACATCCGTACGGTTGGATCGTCAAAAATTGAATTTAAAAAAATTATTTCCACTCTCGGGATCGATTCTCGTTTCTCGGAGTAGTACTTTGGCCAGATCCTTGTAAAAACGCCGTACAAGATAAATTCCTAATTTTTCAATTATTTTTCTCCAACATCACAATGCGTATCTGTTAACATCCGTACGGTTGGATCGTCAAAAATTGAATTTAAAAAAAATATTTCCACTCTCGGGATCGATTCTCGTTTCCCGGAGTAGTACTTTGGCCAGATCCTTGTAAAAACGCCGTACAAGATAAATTCCTGATTTTTCGATTATTTTTTCCCAACATCACAATGCGTATCTGTTAACATCCGTACGGTTGGATCGTCAAAAATTGAATTTAAAAAAATTATTTCCACTCTCGGGATCGATTCTCGTTTCTCGAAGACTTTGGCCAGATCCTTGTAAAAACGCCGTACAAGATAAATTCCTAATTTTTTGATTATTTTTTCCCAACATCACAATGCGTATCTGTTAACATCCGTACGGTTGGATCGTCAAAAATTGAATTTAAAAAAATTATTTACACTCTCGGGATCGATTCTCGTTTCTCGGAGTAGTACTTTGGCAAGATCCTGGTAAAAATGCCTTACAAGATAAATTTCTGATTTTTCGATTATTTTTCCCCAACATCACAATGCGTATCTGTTAACATCCGTACGGTTAGATGGTCAAAAATTGAATTTAAAAAAATTAATTCCACTCTCGGGATCGATTCTCGTTTCTCGGAGTAGTACTTTTGCCAGATCCTTGTAAAAACGCCGTACAAGATAAATTCCTGATTTTTCGATTATTTTTCCCAACATCACAATGCGTATCTGTTAACATCCGAATGGTTGGATGGTCAAAAATTGAATTCAAAAAAATTATTTCCACTCTCGGGATCGATTCTCGTTTCTCGGAGTAGTACTTTGGCCAGATCCTTGTAAAAATGCTGTACAAGATAAATTCCTGATTTTTCGATTATTTTTCCACAACATCACAATGCGTATCTGTTAACATCCGTACGGTTGGATCGTCACAAATTGAATTTTAAAAAATTATTTACACTCTCGGGATCGATTCTCGTTTCTCGGAGTAGTACTTTGTCCAGATCCTTGTAAAAATGCCGTACAAGATAAATTCCTGATTTTTCGATTATTTTTCCCCAACATCACAATGCATATTTGTTAACATCCGTACGGTTGGATCGTCAAAAATTGAATTAAAAAAAATTATTTCCACTTTCGGGATCGATTCTCGTTTCTCGGAGTAGTACTTTGGCCAGATCCTTGTAAAAACGCCGTACAAGATAAATTCCTGATTTTTCGATTATTTTTCCCCAACATCACAATGCGTATCTGTTAACATCCGTACGGTTGGATGGTCAAAAATTGAATTTAAAAAAATTATTATCACTCTTGGGATCGATTCTCATTTCTCGGAGTAGTACTTTGGCTAGATCCTTATAAAAACGCCGTACAAGATAAATTCCTGATTTTTCGATTATTTTACCCCAACATCACAATGCGTATCTGTTAACATCCGAACGGTTGGATGGTCAAAAATTGAATTCAAAAAAATTATTTCCACTCTTGGGATCGATTCTCGTTTCTCGGAGTAGTACTTTGTCCAGATCCTTGTAAAAATGCTGTACAAGATAAATTCCTGATTTTTCGATTATTTTTCCCCAACATCACAATGCGTATCTGTTAACATCCGTACGGTTGGATCGTCACAAATTGAATTTTAAAAAATTATTTACACTCTCGGGATCGATTCTCGTTTCTCGGAGTAGTACTTTGGCCAGATCCTTGTAAAAACGCCGTACAAGATAAATTCCTGATTTTTCGATTATTTTTCCCCAACATCACAATGCGTATCTGTTAACATCCGAACGGTTGGATGGTCAAAAATTGAATTTAAAAAAATTATTTACACTCTCGGGATCGATTCTCGTTTCTCGGAGTAGTACTTTGGCCAGATCCTTGTAAAAACGCCGTACAAGATAAATTCCTGATTTTTCGATTATTTTTCCCCAACATCACAATGCGTATCTGTTAACATCCGTACGGTTGGATGGTCAAAAATTGAATTTAAAAAAATTATTATCACTCCTGGGATCGATTCTCATTTCTCGGAGTAGTACTTTGGCTAGATCCTTGTAAAAACGCCGTACAAGATAAATTCCTGATTTTTCGATTATTTTACCCCAACATCACAATGCGTATCTGTTAACATCCGAACGGTTGGATGGTCAAAAATTGAATTCAAAAAAATTATTTCCACTCTTGGGATCGATTCTCGTTTCTCGGAGTAGTACTTTGTCCAGATCCTTGTAAAAATGCTGTACAAGATAAATTCCTGATTTTTCGATTATTTTTCCCCAACATCACAATGCGTATCTGTTAACATCCGTACGGTTGGATCGTCACAAATTGAATTTTAAAAAATTATTTACACTCTCGGGATCGATTCTCGTTTCTCGGAGTAGTACTTTGGCCAGATCCTTGTAAAAACGCCGTACAAGATAAATTCCTGATTTTTCGATTATTTTTCCCCAACATCACAATGCGTATCTGTTAACATCCGAACGGTTGGATGGTCAAAAATTGAATTTAAAAAAATTATTTACACTCTCGGGATCGATTCTCGTTTCTCGGAGTAGTACTTTGGCCAGATCCTTGTAAAAACGCCGTACAAGATAAATTCCTGATTTTTCGATTATTTTTCCCCAACATCACAATGCGTATCTGTTAACATCCGTACGGTTGGATGGTCAAAAATTGAATTTAAAAAAATTATTATCACTCTTGGGATCGATTCTCATTTCTCGGAGTAGTACTTTGGCTAGATCCTTGTAAAAACGCCGTACAAGATAAATTCCTGATTTTTCGATTATTTTACCCCAACATCACAATGCGTATCTGTTAACATCCGAACGGTTGGATGGTCAAAAATTGAATTCAAAAAAATTATTTCCACTCTTGGGATCGATTCTCGTTTCTCGGAGTAGTACTTTGTCCAGATCCTTGTAAAAATGCTGTACAAGATAAATTCCTGATTTTTCGATTATTTTTCCCCAACATCACAATGCGTATCTGTTAACATCCGTACGGTTGGATCGTCACAAATTGAATTTTAAAAAATTATTTACACTCTCGGGATCGATTCTCGTTTCTCGGAGTAGTACTTTGGCCAGATCCTTGTAAAAACGCCGTACAAGATAAATTCCTGATTTTTCGATTATTTTTCCCCAACATCACAATGCGTATCTGTTAACATCCGAACGGTTGGATGGTCAAAAATTGAATTTAAAAAAATTATTTACACTCTCGGGATCGATTCTCGTTTCTCGGAGTAGTACTTTGGCCAGATCCTTGTAAAAACGCCGTACAAGATAAATTCCTGATTTTTCGATTATTTTTCCCCAACATCACAATGCGTATCTGTTAACATCCGTACGGTTGGATGGTCAAAAATTGAATTTAAAAAAATTATTATCACTCTTGGGATCGATTCTCATTTCTCGGAGTAGTACTTTGGCTAGATCCTTGTAAAAACGCCGTACAAGATAAATTCCTGATTTTTCGATTATTTTACCCCAACATCACAATGCGTATCTGTTAACATCCGAACGGTTGGATGGTCAAAAATTGAATTCAAAAAAATTATTTCCACTCTTGGGATCGATTCTCGTTTCTCGGAGTAGTACTTTGTCCAGATCCTTGTAAAAATGCTGTACAAGATAAATTCCTGATTTTTCGATTATTTTTCCCCAACATCACAATGCGTATCTGTTAACATCCGTACGGTTGGATCGTCACAAATTGAATTTTAAAAAATTATTTACACTCTCGGGATCGATTCTCGTTTCTCGGAGTAGTACTTTGGCCAGATCCTTGTAAAAACGCCGTACAAGATAAATTCCTGATTTTTCGATTATTTTTCCCCAACATCACAATGCGTATCTGTTAACATCCGAACGGTTGGATGGTCAAAAATTGAATTTAAAAAAATTATTTACACTCTCGGGATCGATTCTCGTTTCTCGGAGTAGTACTTTGGCCAGATCCTTGTAAAAACGCCGTACAAGATAAATTCCTGATTTTTCGATTATTTTTCCCCAACATCACAATGCGTATCTGTTAACATCCGTACGGTTGGATGGTCAAAAATTGAATTTAAAAAAATTATTATCACTCCTGGGATCGATTCTCATTTCTCGGAGTAGTACTTTGGCTAGATCCTTGTAAAAACGCCGTACAAGATAAATTCCTGATTTTTCGATTATTTTACCCCAACATCACAATGCGTATCTGTTAACATCCGAACGGTTGGATGGTCAAAAATTGAATTCAAAAAAATTATTTCCACTCTTGGGATCGATTCTCGTTTCTCGGAGTAGTACTTTGTCCAGATCCTTGTAAAAATGCTGTACAAGATAAATTCCTGATTTTTCGATTATTTTTCCCCAACATCACAATGCGTATCTGTTAACATCCGTACGGTTGGATCGTCACAAATTGAATTTTAAAAAATTATTTACACTCTCGGGATCGATTCTCGTTTCTCGGAGTAGTACTTTGGCCAGATCCTTGTAAAAACGCCGTACAAGATAAATTCCTGATTTTTCGATTATTTTTCCCCAACATCACAATGCGTATCTGTTAACATCCGAACGGTTGGATGGTCAAAAATTGAATTTAAAAAAATTATTTACACTCTCGGGATCGATTCTCGTTTCTCGGAGTAGTACTTTGGCCAGATCCTTGTAAAAACGCCGTACAAGATAAATTCCTGATTTTTCGATTATTTTTCCCCAACATCACAATGCGTATCTGTTAACATCCGTACGGTTGGATGGTCAAAAATTGAATTTAAAAAAATTATTATCACTCTTGGGATCGATTCTCATTTCTCGGAGTAGTACTTTGGCTAGATCCTTGTAAAAACGCCGTACAAGATAAATTCCTGATTTTTCGATTATTTTACCCCAACATCACAATGCGTATCTGTTAACATCCGAACGGTTGGATGGTCAAAAATTGAATTCAAAAAAATTATTTCCACTCTTGGGATCGATTCTCGTTTCTCGGAGTAGTACTTTGTCCAGATCCTTGTAAAAATGCTGTACAAGATAAATTCCTGATTTTTCGATTATTTTTCCCCAACATCACAATGCGTATCTGTTAACATCCGTACGGTTGGATCGTCACAAATTGAATTTTAAAAAATTATTTACACTCTCGGGATCGATTCTCGTTTCTCGGAGTAGTACTTTGTCCACATCCTTGTAAAAATGCCGTACAAGATAAATTCCTGATTTTTCGATTATTTTTCCCCAACATCACAATGCATATTTGTTAACATCCGTACGGTTGGATCGTCAAAAATTGAATTAAAAAAAATTATTTCCACTTTCGGGATCGATTCTCGTTTCTCGGAGTAGTACTTTGGCCAGATCCTTGTAAAAACGCCGTACAAGATAAATTCCTGATTTTTCGATTATTTTTCCCCAACATCACAATGCGTATCTGTTAACATCCGTACGGTTGGATGGTCAAAAATTGAATTTAAAAAAATTATTATCACTCTTGGGATCGATTCTCGTTTCTCGGAGTAGTACTTTGGCTAGATCCTTGTAAAAACGCCGTACAAGATAAATTCCTGATTTTTCGATTATTTTACCCCAACATCACAATGCGTATCTGTTAACATCCGAACGGTTGGATGGTCAAAAATTGAATTCAAAAAAATTATTTCCACTCTTGGGATCGATTCTCGTTTCTCGGAGTAGTACTTTGGCCAGATCCTTGTAAAAACGCCGTACAAGATAAATTCCTGATTTTTCGATTATTTTTCCCCAACATCACAATGCGTATCTGTTAACATCCGTACGGTTGGATCGTCAAAAATTGAATTAAAAAAAATTATTTCCACTCTCGGGATCGATTCTCGTTTCTCGGAGTAGTACTTTGTCCAGATCCTTGTAAAAACGCCGTACAAGATAAATTCCTGATTTTTCGATTATTTTTCCCCAACATCACAATGCGTATCTGTTAACATTCGTACGGTTGGATCATCAAAAATTGAATTTAAAAAAATTATTTCCACTCTCGGGATCGATTCTCGTTTCTCGGAGTAGTACTTTGGCCAGATCCTTGTAAAAACGCCGTACAAGATAAATTCCTGATTTTTCGATTATTTTTCCCCAACATCATAATGCGTATCTGTTAACATCCGTACGGTTGGATCGTCAAAAATTGAATTTAAAAAAATTATTTCCACTCTCGGGATCGATTCTCGTTTCTCGGAGTAGTACTTTGGCCAGATCCTTGTAAAAACGCCGTACAAGATAAATTCCTGATTTTTCGATTATTTTTCCCCAACATCACAATGCGTATCTGTTAACATCCGTATGGTTGGATCGTCAAAAATTGAATTTAAAAAAATTATTTCCACTCTCGGGATCGATTCTCGTTTCTATATGGTCCAACACTATTCTATTTGGGTCAACACTATTCTAATAATTGCCCAACACTTTTCTAATTGGGCCTTAAACAAGTACAGTCCAGAGTGAGTAAATGGTGGTCAAATACCTAAATGGAAAGTTCATTCTCTCAATTGGAAACCACAGTATCGGATTCAAACCACTGCTACTCAATTTGCCGCTTCTAATTTCATCCATAACGATTTCATCCACAACGATTTCATCCCTAATTCCGTCCCTAAGTTCATTAGGCTTCACACCCTTCTACTCTTAATCACTCCTGCTCCTCTCTCCTAGTAAGTCATGTGTTAAATATATGCTAATTTTTGAATGTTATGCTTTAATATATGCTCGTAATTGCTGTAGTTATGCTGTAATATGCTCGTAATTGCTTTAATTTATATGTATTAAAGCTGTAGTTATGGATAAGTCTTGGATGTTAACCGATAGAAACAGTGAACCATATATGGATGGAGTTGTAGCATTTATCGATTTTGCGATTTCTAATTTGAAGATGTCAACGAAAACTATTCCATGTCCATGGGTAACCTGTTTAAACCACTGCTCTCTTTCTGTGGATGAGGTCCATTACCACTTACTCGTTAAGGGATTCGATCGGAATTATACAAGGTGGATTAAACATGGAGAGAAAGACAAGCCAACAACTTCCAACCAATTTGATGCAGTAGAATTTCCAACAGATGCTGCAGAAACAATAGAAATGGTAAAAGCTACGGAAGACAATTTCATAGCTGACATTCACAAGTTTCAAGAACTACTTGCAGATGCGGAGAAGCCCTTGTATAAATATTGTCCTAACTTCACAAAGTTGTCTGCAACAGTAGAACTACTAAACTTGAAGAGTAAGCATGGAATGACAAATAAGTGCTTTACTAAAATGCTACTTCTGTTGAAAAGGATGCTACCTGCAGAAGGTAACGAGATGGTGAACAACACATATGAGGCCAAAAAGATAATGACAGCAATGGGTTCAGGATACGAAAAGATACATGCTTGCATACGAAAAGATACATATAAGTGGATTTTATATCCACTTGGAGCGTTCCATATCGGCTTAAATTGATTGACTTGGTCTCAAGTTTGTTGTATTTTTGATGTGTTTTGTGTAGTTGTGCAGGGTTGTAGCTATCGGTTAGTGTTGGTGTTTCTAATCGATATTAGAGTGGAATTAAGCATTGGAATGAAGATTGGACACTTGTGTTGTGCTATCAAGGAGTTACATGTGTCATGGTATTGAAGATGTTAGCTAATGCAAAAGAAACGGAGGAAAAAAGGAGCAATTTGTGTAAAATTCGGATTTTCTGGGTAGGTTGCGCAGTCTTCACTGTTTTGGTCATATCTGGAGTTCTAGAAGTCCGTTTTCAGCGATCTTACAGCTCACGCGAAGCCTGGGAGATTTTCTACAATCTTGGGCAGATTTAGCTCCAGGCCGTGGCCTCAGAACTCCAGGATGCGGCCTCGAGGGTATTCTGGAAATTCCGGAAATTGTCCTAAAAATCCTGATTCACTATTTTTGCCATATCTTGAGTTCTACAAGTCTGTTTTGGACGATCTTACTGTCCACGCGAAGATAACGGAATTCTCTTTCATTCTAAAGTGCTCCAGAGGTCCAATTACAACTGGAACGGCCCAGAAATATTGAAGAAAAGTCAGCTACGAATTTTCCTTAAAAACCGAATCAGTTTAGGAAACGTATTATGTGCCGAACTGCAGAAATTCAACTTTGACAAGGAAATTGCTACAATTCCTACTTCTAATAAGTATGTTAATTGCTTTGGGTGGCTAGAACATTCCAGAATCAGATCTACACATGGAATTTGCAATTCTATTCTCATTCAAGAACAGAAATTGCCAATCTTCTATTCCAACTCTAAAAAGGCAATTTCTTGCTGGGCAAGAATTATAGAGCCTATATAAACACATCCTACCATTGTAATTTGAGAGAACCATTACATATCAATTACTTAGATTTATTTGTATCTTTTCAAACTTTGTTTTTATCATGGTTTCATCAGATCCCATGATGACGAGAGATTCGATTATGAACTAATCGTTCTCATGGTATTCTAACGGATTTATTTATGGAGCTTTAGTATCTTGATGCTTTAAAGAACTGTGTGTGATGTATATCTGATATCCTCGTATGGTTGTGCTTAATTCATAGATGCGTAGCTAACATCTAATTTGTTAATCTCTTGTGAAGTGAAAGTGGATCTTGAGATTTAGAACTTACCATGCTAGCATAGGTTCATGATTGTTTATCAACATGATTCGTAGTATGAGATGAGAATACTTATATTGCCCTATGTGATCATTATGGATAACTTGCTCTTCAACCGTTATGTTTTCAAATTCTATAGACATATAGGGTCTAAGCATAATTGGTGTCTATTCATCTTCTATCTCTTTTGTGGATGTATGTTTAGTTTGGTATACGTATGCTGACAGGTAGCGTGTACTTGTTTCGTGTTATCCGATCAGATATCATAACCATTGCATACAGTGATTAAAGGCGTCAAATCTAAGCGAAGTATTTAATGAAGTTAGGATCCCATGTTTTCTCTTGCAGAAGCAATTCGATTCCAATTCTTGTTAGTTAGTTAGTTAATTCTTAGTTTGTTAATTTACTTCTTAGTTAATTTTAGTTAATTAAAACCAAATCTTGTTATTTGTCTTAGCAATGAATAAAAACCATACATTGTTGCATAGGTGCATGAACTGAATTGAAACCATAACCAGATCTCTGTGGGAACGAACTCGACTTATATCTGTATTACTTGTGACCACGTACGCTTGCGTGAATTAGTGCAAGCACATTAACAACTGCATTCTTTACAGGAAGGAGTACAAGGACTTGGTGGTATGTCCAACTTGTGGCATGTCACGGTGGAAGGTGGATGAGAAGACTAAAGTCATATACGAAAATGTTCCTACAAAGGTATTATGGTACTTCCCCTTATTCCACGATTGAAACGACTTTATAAAGTGAAAAGCATATCAAAAGATTTGATATGGCACTCCACCAGTTCCAAAAAGCCTGGTGTTCTATGCCACCCATCTGATTCACCTGCATGGAAATCAATAGATGACAGATTTCCGGAAATTGCCTCTGATCCAAGGAATCTTTGGCTTGGCATTTCCACAGACGGGGTCGACTTAAACAGAGGGAATAGGAATCACAGTGTGTGGCCGGTATTAACTGTCATTTACAACCTTCCACCTTGGTTGTGTATGAAAAAAAAGTTCATCATGCTTTCGTTATTAATATCGGGAATGCCTGGAAACGATATCGATGTGTTTTTGGATCCTTTGATCGATGATCTGGAGCTCTTGTTCGAAGAAGGTGTTGAAACATATGATTCCTATGCCCAGGAACAGTTCAATTTACATGCTGTTGTCTTATGGATGATTAATGATTACCCTGCTTTTGGTGCATTATGTGGCTGCCCTTATAGTGGATTCCATGGTTGTGTGGTGTGTAGGAAAGAAACTCATTGTGTAAGACTTCCGTTCTTTGCCAAGCAGAGTTATGGTGGTCACCGAAGATATCTACCATATAGTCATCCCTTCAGAAAGCAAACTAAGGCGTTCAATGGAAAAGAAGAGTGGGGAACTGCTGCAGATCCTATGACAGGGGAAGAAATATACAACGAGGTTAAATTTGTTCGGAATAAGTGGGGGAAGGGATTTAAGGATAAAGATTCAGAACTCAATATGGACACTTCGACTGGAAGAGGGGGGAAAACAAAAAAGAGAAAATCAAAAGGGGGTGGTAGCTCAAATTCCGGATAGAAAGAACAGACCTATTGGAAGAAATTCAACATATGGAATCGACGACTTAGGTATTGGCGGTATAATTTGGTCCAACATTGTATTGATTTCATGCACACTGAGAAGAATGTGGCTGAGAGTATTATCGGAACATTACTAAATGTTCCGGGTAGACGAAAGATGGGTTGCAAGTTCGAAAGGATCTGGCACATTTTGGGATAAGACAAGAGTTGCAGGCTAAAAGTCAAGGCGACAAGACATTACTTCCTGCAACCTGCTACACATTAACTAAAGATGAAAAAGACAAGTTTTGTGCCACACTACACAACTTAAGGGCTCCGCAAGGTTATTGTTCCAACTTTTCTAGTTTGGTCAATGAAAAGGATAGGAAGCTTATGGGACTTAAATCACATGATTACCATATGCTTATGCAACAGTTCTTGCCAATTGCAATACGGTCTATCATGCCTGAACCCACAAGATATGCTATTATCAGACTTTGTTTTTTTTAAATCAATATGTAGCAAAGAAATCAATGTAGAAGAACTCGATAAATTGCATGAGGAGCTTTGCGTTACACTGTGCTTGATGGAGAAATACTTTACCCCGTCCTTTCTTGATGTTATGCTTCATCTAACTGTGCACCTTGTTAGAGAAGTAAAATTATGTGGCCCAATATGCTTTCGGTGGATGTATCCCTTTGAGAGGATGATGAAAGTTATTAAAGGGCATGTGCGGAACAAAGCTTACCCAGAAGGATGCATTGATGAGGAGCATATTGCAGAAGAAACAATTGCGTTCTTCAACGAATACAAAAAATGGATGACCTCTATTGATATTCCAGAACACCAGCACAACACATCTGAAAATGGTAATGGAGAGGGAATTCCTTTGTCAGCTGGTAAACTAGTTGAAGTTTCTCAAGATCTCTACATGAAAGTACATTTCTATGTATTGCAAAATATGCCTGAAGTTGTGCCGTATATCGAGTAAGGACTCCTACTGAACATGTTTATTTGTGTTTTTGTTTTATTTAATAGTAGGATCATATTTGATACTCATTTTTGTACTTGCAGACAACACATGACATTTTTGAAAAATAAGCATCCTGGTAAACGACAAGCATGGCTGGAGAAAGAGCATAGCACAACGTTTGGTCACTGGTTATGCAACAAGGTAATATTTAAATCAACATGATCTTAGTTTTTTCTCAATTGTAATTTGTGCAAGATGAATCTCATCCTTTTAATTGTGTAATTTAGGTTGAAAGCGAGTTATCGATCTCCCAAGAAAGTGTATCAGAAAAAGTGAAGTGGATCTCACATGGAGCACGCAGAATCATGAACAAATACGATGTATATGACATCAATGGCTATACATTTCGTACAAAAATCCGTGATGGCAGAGTTCACCAGAATAGTGGGGTTTGTGTTGAGGCAACTGAGATGCACATTTCTAAAGAAGTAGTAACCTATGGAAAGAACTTTTATTATGGGGTTCTACGAGAGATATGGGTACTTGATTATCATAGTAGGAAAATTCCTCTTTTCATGTGCGACTGGGTTGACAATAGAAATGGTGTCAAACAAGATGGCATGGGTTACACGTTGGTCGAACTTAATAGATTAGGCTACAAGGATGATCCGTTCATATTGGCCTCACAAGAACGACAAGTGTTTTATGTTAAAGACCAGCTTGGTAAAAAGATGTCTATTATCCTGATGACCCCTCCCAAGAATTATAGAGATCTGTACGATGATGTCAATGAGGATTTCAGTACTGTAATTCTTCCTCGCAATGATAATATATTACCACCTGTAGATCCACGTGACTTGGGTAATGAATCTCGTGATGGTTACTTTAGACCGGACTGTAAGGGTATTATTATACGTAATGGTAACTGAATCCGGTAAATATTATCATTATGTTTGTCAGTTTCCACGTTTTTTATGTAATGCTAAATTCTATTTGTTTGGTTAAATTCTATGCTCCATTTTAATTCCTGTTTTTTTCTCCAGGTGTGTGCAAAGAAAAAGGCCTGATCATGATGTCGTCTTCAAATTCCTACAGCTCAAACCAAACTCGAAGTGATCTCTGCTACTGTGGTCTTCCTGCTCGGATTAGAACATCAAATACACTTGACAACCCTGGAAGAAGATTTCGAGTGTGCCATAGATCAAATTCATTGGTAAGCTCATATTTATCAGTTTCATCTGTTTAATTTAATAAACAGCTTTTAATTTGAATTCCCTTTTCAAGTCTTCTGGACCCAAATGTTCGTTTTGGGAATGGATTGATCCTGAACCAGTTGTCATGAAGATCAAGATCCAGAAAGAACTTGATGATGTGAAGACTGAGCTGCAAAATTGCATGTCAACAGTTGAAGATCTTCGAAAGGAGGTTGATGTCATACGTGGGAAGTTGTATAATGTTATCATTGTCTTGGTCATTTTCTTTGTTTTTTATTTGATGAAGAATTAATATGTAATGGTGAATTTGAATATTGGCCGAAGGGCATGGATTTTTTAAGGTCATCCGGTATGCAACTTGGATATATCAAGTTTGTGTTTGTCATCTTTGGTATATCAGTTTCTGCTTGTCATCTGTTGGTTAATATGCTATACTATATTTCATGCATGTCCAGTTGGTTAAATATTTAGCCACACACAAATGTAATAATGTGACAGATATGTTGCTGAAAACAGAGTACGTACTCTGCTTCAAGGTATTCCGGAAAACAGAGTATCTTTTAGTCACACAATAATACAGTCACTAGTTTTTTGGTTCCTTAAGCAAACAAAGGTCTGACATATGCAGAAAACTCTACTTTTTAGTCACAATAAACCTTTAGTGACCATAGGTTATTTCCCATTTAGCCACATCACATAAAATAACTGTGACCGTTTCCTAACATTTAGACACAGCAAAGAAGCGTCACTATTTTTTGTCACACTGCTATCTCTCAAGTATGACTATAACTCTTGGATTTGGTCAAAGTCAACAAAAAAACATTCTGTTTTATCTCTCAATTGTCACACATTTTTAAAGTTGTGACTGAATCTTACAAAAATTGTATTTTTGGTCACTCGAAAAACTATTGCGTGGCTAAAACTTTAGAAGATGACCTTTAGCCACTCGTTTTTCCCAAAGTGTCACAGCCCTTACTGTACAAAAGCGTGACGAAAGCCCAAATTTGACGTAGTGTATATCCCGAATCATATCTACTAGACTCAAATCTGTACTGCCTAGTGTCATTGATATTGCTCAGTCGGCTTTCATTCCGGGTAGGCATATCTCTGACAACATATTATTAGCTCAAGAACTATTTAGGGGCTTTGATAGGGAGACAGGGGCTTCTAGATGTGCTATCAAACTTGATCTTCACAAGGCTTTTGATTCTATAAGGTGGGACTCTATTCTATCTGTTCTTCACAAAATGAATTTCCCCCTAGGTTTGTGCGATGGATCCAGTTATGCATATGTGGAGCCAAGTATTCTGTTAAGCTCAACGGTTCGATTCATGGCTATTTTAATGGTACTAAAAGCATTCGTCAAGGTGACCCAATGTCACCTTACATCTTCGTTCTATGTATGAATGTGCTATCTCAATTGCTAAAGACGAAACCTACAGGGTTTAAGCATCATTGGAGATGCAAGGATCTCGACATCACACATCTTTTCTTTGCAGATGATGTGCTTTTTTTTAGCCATGGGGATCAGACATCTATTAACCATATTATGGATTCAGTGCATGCTTTTTCTCAAATCAGTGGTCTTGTTCCTAGCGTTCATAAAAGCACCAACTTCTTTTGTAACTTCCACCCCGACCTTGTGGAGTGGTTTGATGATTCTCATGGCATACCTCGAGGAAGCCTTCCAGTACGTTTCTTAGGTGTCCCCCTCATCTCTTCTCAACTTTGTATCACTGACTGCATGCCTCTGGTTCACAAGCTTACAAGTCGAATTGGTACGTGGACCTCTTTGTTTCTCTCATTCGCTGGGAGAGTGCTACTGGTTAGATCTGTTCTTTTTACCATTCAAGCGTTCTGGTCAAACCATTTTCTCATTCCGAATGCAATTCATGATCTAATGCAATCAATGTTTACCAAGTTTATTTGGAAAGGCAATATAAATGATAAGGGGGGAGCTAAAGTCAGTTGGAAGACTATTTGCTTACCAAAGGAGGAAGGTGGCCTTGCTCTAAAGGATTCTTCTGATTGGAATAAGGCTCAGATCATCGGTCACATGCTTAAAATCATCAAAAAGGCTCCTTCTTTATGGGCTACATGGGTCAACCAAACAGTTCTCAAGCACAACTATTTCTGGACTATGAATATTCCAACAGACTGCTCTTGGATTTGGAAAAAAGTCCTAAGGCTTCGTCACCTGGCACTTCGTTTTATCACGTATTCGATAGGTGATGGCTCCACCATTTCCTTCTGGTTTGATCCTTGGTGGAACGGTGATTGTCTTGCAAAATCTCTATCTTCGCCTATCATATCTCAGTGTGGTATGAATAAACATGCTAAGGTTCATAATATTATTAGTTCAGGTATTTGGTGCTTACCTCTACCGAACCAGAGACACCATCATCGAGATCCAACTTTGTATCAATGGACCCTCAACTTTAATTACCCTTGTTTTAATCTTAACAATCGTGATGTTATCATGTGGGATGGTTTGGATATTCGTAAGATTAAAACTCGGCATATATGGGACTCCATTCGGCATCGTAATCAACCTGTGCTTTGGTTCCCCACGGTCTGGCATCATCTAAAAGTGGAAAGGTATGCTCATCATCAATGGTTGCTAAGTCATGGACGCCTTAATACCTTGTCTCGCCTTGTAAGGTTTGGTATTCAGCTGGATCAACACTGCTTATTGTGTGTGGGAGGTCGTGAGACTGACAACCATCTATTCTTGCATTGTTGTTTTAACCGACACGTACTATCTTCGTTATTATCGCTGTTGAATGTGGGAATTACTGGACATTCTTGGCAAGATTTCCAACTGCATTTATCGCATATCATGGACAGGGCAAAGAGAAGAATTATCCTTCTTCTTGTTCAAGTCTACTCCTATTTCATATGGCGAGAAAGAAACTCTCGTATGCACAACAGAGGGATCCTTCAACCAAAGAGTATTTATGAGGCCATTCTTTCTGATACTCGTGCAAAGCTTGTTAGTTCCCATTGGTTTTCAAACATAGCCTGTAGTAGGAATGATCTAGTCATTTAAGTCTCTTTTTTCTGTCTACAATCTGGTAACACATTGTCTTTAGATAGTTCTTTATTTGTTCCTTTGCCAAGGGTTAATCCCTCTTTCTAATATATATTTAATTTAGCAAAAAAAATGAAAAGTGTAATTTTTCGAAGGTTTTATTCAATTGTGATTTATAGAAGTCGGTTATTAGTATTTTATTGGGCCGAAAAAAGAGTAGAGTGGAAATAAGAGGAATTGGGCCAAGCCCATTAAGCTAATCAGCAGCCCAGTCGTTAGAAGCATCGAGAAATCAGGAGAAAGAAGAAAAGGAAACGCAGAAGAAAAAAAAAGAGAGAAAAGAGAAGAAAGAAGAAGAGAGAAGGAGGGAAATCAATTGAGGGGAGATTGAATAAGGTTTGGGGGATTTGATACATATATATATGTGTGTATACATACGTGTATGTGTGTGCTGCGTTTGTGCAAGTGAAGATGGGGGAAGGGGAAAAACAGTTCAGGCGAGGGGGAGGGGGAAACCACCGCGCGCGGCGGTGGTTCCCGTCGTGTCCACGGGTCCAGCAGATTGAGGGGGCGCGCAGGTGGTGGGGAGAAATAGAGAGAGAGAGAGAGAGAGAGGGAGAGAGAGAGAGAGAGAGGGGGGGGGAGAGAGAGATAGAGAAATAGAGGGAGAAATTTGGAGGAATATTCATCGGAAGGTATAAAAAAATTATTTAATTTATTTATTTATTATTTATTTATTTTTCCGATGTAATTATTTAATTTCTCATTTTAGATTAATTGGGTAATTGTTGTAATTAAATTATACTAATTGCAATAGCCTTGTTGTAATTAAATTAGAATTAAGTGTGATGCGGTGATTTAGTTTTCGTAGTTTAATTTGAAAAGTTTATAATTGTTAATTAATTGTGAATTTGATTATAATTGTGGGGATTTATTTCGAGTTCGATAATATGTTTTGGTGAGTGTTAGTGGCTAATGATTGCTATTGTGTAGTAAATAAAGTCATAATTTTAAAAGTTGAACTTGGGGGATTTTGATGAATGTCGGGAGCTATATGGATTGTTGTTGTTGTATTATATATATATATATATATATATTTATATATATATATTTATATGAGTTGGCTAGTCGTAATTGTCTATGTGCTAAATGTTATAAGTCGAGTCGTATTAATTGTTGGAAGCCATAATTGTCAACTAGTTGCTGTTGGTCTATATATGGATAAATAATTGTCGTAGTAGTGGTCAAGTACCTGGTGGTGAAATATATGTGGTTAAATGACTTTTAGTTACTATTTATTATTTGTCGTATAATGTTGGGGTTTATATGAGTCTGGTAATTGTAAATGGTTTATGTGGATTGAATGTTATAGTTGAGTCATAATATCTGTCAAATGCTATACCTGTCAACTATGTGGTGGTGAGTCATATGTATAGTTTGCAAATGTGGTCTATAGCAAGGATAAACCATTAGCTTGCTTTATTAATTGTTTACTTTCCTTATGTGTTTGTTATATGTGTTTATCTGCGAGGAGTTGAAATGAGATCTCAAGTCTTAAATGTCAATATTTAATTAATTGTGTAATTCTCTTCAACTAGTTCCTCGGGCTTACGAATATCAATTATTAACTATCACGAGTATAATTAATATACTTGAGTGATGTGATCATTGATATAGCGTAAGTAATAGTTAATGCTAGGGGTTGTTCCCTAGGGCTTACGAATATCAATAATTGATTGTCACGTGTATCATTAAAATGCGTGAGTAATACGGTTATTGATGTAGCGTAAGTAGTAGTTAATGCTAATATAAATTATTATGTGTTTACTGCATGTCGAGGCAGAATTTCCTTATGTGCTATGTGCCGCATGTCAGGGCGGGTAAATTTCCTTATGTGTTGTTGCTGCAAGTTGAGGCAACTTTATTTTTTTGTAAAAACAGGGTTGAATTGTTTATGATTGATATTGAGGGGCTGTGCCCATAGTCCGATAAATGAATACTACATGCCGAAATTTTCTAAAAATCCCCTGCAAATCTATTTAAAACTTATTTAACTTATTTAATTTCAATGCTTGAAGGTGTGTTATGATTACTAAGGGTTAAGTATATGTATCAGTGGATTATTTCGAGAATATGTCGTGGTTTTAAATATTAAGTGGTTGTGTTGTTTTGAAATGATTATGTGATGTGTTTATGTGACTTAGTTGATCATAGTAAGACTATTATATGAATATGAATGAATATGTCTATATGTATTTTATGTGTAAGCGTTATAGGACGCGCATGGGTAGAATAGAGCAAACGATAAGGTTTTGCTTGAATTAGTACTGAAATGGTGATTGACCTTGTAAAGGTTCGAATGGGAGACCTGGCCAAGGACAGTGCGCGGGTAATTTGAAGGACGAATAGAAGGACAAGTAAAGCTGACGGGTAAACTGACATGAGAGCTGGTGAGTTACGAAGTAGGAAAGGGAGGTAGGGCCAAATGAAAGGCTAGCAACTAAAGGCTGTCTTGAAACTAAGTTGAAGATCGAGGTGAAAATCAGGAACTCCGTAAATTTAGGCAAGTGTTATCGCTCCTCACTTATTGTTCAAGTGATGCAATTATGTTCTATTTATATATCAAATGTGTTGGTCAAATTATGTTTATAAAGTGACGTCCTTCTTCAAATGATGTGCAAATATTTATATTTCCACCTATAGCTCAAGTGCAAATTTTCAAATGATCTTACAAATAACCTTTTCTTCAATAAAACTTTAATACATGGTATGTTATTGGATTCCTCAGCGGAGTGCCATTTCTTTTATTTTCCTAAAAAATGTTTAAGAAACGTTCTAATTAGAGGAAATCCAAGATTTTAAAATCTTATAAAAATCTTTTAACATGTTTCCTGATTATAACATGACTTCACCAGATAGGCCCCTTTAAGGGATGTTTTCTTCAAACGGATGTATAAATTGATTATCCTGAGATTATCTTATAAATATTTGTTTTAAACCCCTTATTTCAATTATGTTGGTGCAAACTTAAAATGTGTTGGAAAATTTTATTAGATGTTTAGCACTTGACTATACCCTTATTCTTGTAGTCTCAGTTGTTGTTAATCATATTGCAAGTACTTTCCTTCACTTCTTGTTCAAGTGAGATTCACTTTTAATTATTTTGATTATGACGTCACCCCATTTATTATCGATCTCGTCGACATTTATTATTGTTGTGGTTCTTTATCTATTATTACCCCAATTATTGTTGATCTCGTCGACATCTAGTGTTGATGCTGTTTCTTAATTTTTCACCCCATTTATATATCGAACTTGTCGATATCAAGGATAGAATTGTTGATTCTCTTTTCATTCCACTAGTTGAGTTGTTGTGCTGGAACGTGAGTTTTCCAGATTGTTGGTTGATAGAGGTTGTCGATTGTTCCGACACCTATTGTATTGGATATAGAATTGGAATGTTTTTAAAACAGATGTCCCTTCGGGGAGACCATATTAATGGTCAATAGATGTCCCTTTGGGGAGACCAGTTTAATGGTCAGAAGATGAGGCCAATGTGTGCCGTGGATCCATTATAGTACATTGCTGTGTGCGTTTGTCCGGGGTTAGTGCGTGACTGATCAGCAGCCTAACCTTGATGTATTTTTTAAAAAAAATAAATAAAAATTCCAATTCTAATCTATACTCTAAAATTGAGATGTTCAGTTCTTGACTCCTTGGAAGTCTGTTTTAATAATATTTTGATATCAGAACTCTTGTCAGTTCTAGTTCCTGATGCACCTTATGAATGGTGAATTATTGGCCCTCGTGGCAATCGAAAAGTTGATATAACTGATTCTTTCATAGAATGAGATGAAACTCCTTTGTTTATCAGAATTATCATCGTTATTGAAATTGTTATCACTATTTGCACTTGCTGAGCATTGTTGGCTCACTCTTGCTTTTGTTTACTTCTCCAGTTGTTAGAGATAATCAGAGAACATAGTGGTCAGATGGTATTGCTCTTTAGGCAGCGAGAGGAGACGTTCGAGTTATGGACTTTTTCGAATAATGGATTGGGAATTGTCAAGGTTGGATATGTAGTTAGACAGTGATTTTGTTTATTCATAAATTGTATAACAGTTTTATTCTGAGGTTGGATTGCAATAATATAATTTGGTAGTTTGTTTCATACCATAACCTGTATGCGATCTTGGTTAAGGGGTTTTATCATTATATGTTGTATGTATCCAGGATTGTTTGTAGTTGTATGTGGTTAGTAGCCCCAGATCTGTACCCCGGATTTTGGGATGCTACATCATCACTCCACTTACAAAATTTATTCTGAAAAATTAACTTGATATTTTTTTCACGTTTTATGTGCATTATAATATTAGAGAAAAATGGGCCTGAGGATGACCTCAGGTAACTCCCCTGAAGTTATATCATTCTTCCATATATATATATTTAGTGGCATTTTTGTAAATACTAATGATTCATCTTGAATTTACAATTTTACCCTCCTGCATTTATAATAGAAATACTTATAACCTTAGGTAGCACCCTAAGGTCAATCTTAGGTACCTGTTACTCATAATAATATTATTATTATATTTAGTAAAATTTCTAAATTAACTTAGTTCTAATATGCAATTAGGAGATAATTAATTATGTATTCCTATAAATAGTCTGTATAATTAATTTTTATTATAAAATTTAAATTTGATAAGTTTTTAGATAAATCTTTTGAGCAATTCTTAGTTGTTAGTCTACACATCAATCAATCCATTAAGTTCGATTTCTAATTTTACTTTCATATACTTTCTCTATGTTATAAACTACAACAATTATATGGTAACATTGTAGACTTTTTGTATGCAATATTTTTATTAAATTAAAAAAATGATCTATAAAACTATTAATTACTCTTGGTCTAGGGCGCCTAGCTAATTGCCTATTTAAACAAAAAATCTCATATTACCTTACAATAAATAAAAGTTTTAAATTTTATTGTTGTTATTATCAACATTTACTACTTAAGATGCATAATTTGTAACGAAGATAAAATGGATCTTTAAAAACTGTGTGAATAAAATAGACTAATTTTTTTTATTGACTGGAAGGTTGACCATGGAAATCATAAAGTGTGTAATTTCGTTTAACAACTTGATAAGCTCGAAAACTCGTTTAAACACTCGATAAGCTTGAAAGCTTAATAATAGCTCGTACTCGACTTGTATAGTAAACGAATCGAATTCGAACACACGCTCGAGTCGACTCGAAAAAAAAGAATTCGAACTCGAATTTGATAAATGTAAACTCGACTCGACTCTAGTTACATCCCTTATAGAAACTATATGACCAGGTGCTATAAAAGCATCTACCAATTACTATATCCAACATTTTACGGGGATACAGATTTTTTTTGTAAGAAAATGGTTCATTGTCGAAATATATTTCTAAAGCTCTCCTTGGGTGAATAATTCCATATGATGTGGGCACTAGATCAACAAGCTGTGTTTCACATCCATCCTTTCTGCCTTATTTTAATAACAGAGTACTTGGTATATATAGATATTAGCCGTCTCCAAAAATTTGGAGGCCTAATTTCTACATCGTATATTTTGTAAATATTTTTGGAAATGCAAAATTTTAAACTAGTAGTTTTTTTGAAAAAATATTTTTTTCTTAAGCAATTTTTATAAATTCTTTTTGTTAAAATGTGACTAAAAACCAAATACAACTAAAATAGAAAAAAATAGAATCAAATAATATATTTAGCTGAAACATTAATGCAAGTTTTAAATTTAAAATATCAAAATTACATAAGATTATCAAAGTCTTTAATTTTAATACTTACACAACACAGACTAAAGTTTACATTTTCATATGGTTTACATATTCACATCAAAATAAACTCTTATGGACCTCTAATCCATTCTCTAAAATGCATTAAATAATATCAATAATGAGTGAAAAAATATATTGTCATTTAAATACTTTTCTAAACTTTGAATCAGAATACATATATATATATATGTGTGTGTGTGTGGAGAGAGAGATTCGCTCTCCATTGAGAATTAGTATATTTGTGAGATATGAGATTCAATAAGAACCGTCCATTTTATGAATCATCACAACCAAGAAAAGAGAAAAGCTCGGTGGTTTTTTTGTAATTTTACTAAACTTTAGGGGTATTTACCAATTAAACTTAAAAAGGCTCATAAAAACAAATTTATAACCACAATAAACGGCTAAACTATTTCTCTTTCATAATTTCTCCCTCTTTCTCTTTCACACTTTCCCATAAACTCACCGTCAAAATTTAAATCACCGCCGATTAAAGCACGAGTAAGCTGAGATTTAAGCAGGATTAAGGTAATAATCACTTGCTGTTGTTGAATAACATTTGTAATAGTTGTAATTCAGGTATTGTTTTTTGACTGAATGTGAATGTTATATTTGATGATTATTAGGGTTTCTAAACTACTTTTCTTTTGTCCAAGTGCATTTTAAAGTAGTAATGGATGAAATGAAAATGCACACCTAGAGGGGGGTGAATAGGTGTAAATGGCTAACTATGTATAACTAAAACTGATTTTAAAAATTACCAGAAACAGCTTACTGATTTCGTTTAGGCAGATACAAATGGTATGCAGAATGCACAGATAAATGCACAGATAACACAACAAATGGTAAACTGAATGCAAACAGTATGCTGAGTGTAATGACAGTAAATAAGATAAGGTGCACAAACAGTAAGCAGTGCAGAAATAGTAATCTAGATGCAAGCAGTAAGTAAAGTGCAGAAAATAAAGAACACCAAGACTTTTAGCCAGGTTCGACCCCTAACCCCTATGGTCTACGTCCTGGTCCCTTACCAACTTGGTAAGAGAATATATTATTGATCACTGAAATAAGCCAATTACAAGATACAACAATATATCTCCCTTAATACCCAGTTGTTGACAAATGGCGTGCTGAACTCCTGTTTCTGAACTTGCTCTCTAAGCTATACTTCCCAAGTATACTTCTCTAGCAACGTTCACCAAACCCTAGTTCCCTAGCCAAACTGACCAACAACTAATCCTTACAACTTGAACAATACAATCAATAAGGAATACAACTCAAACTATGAACTCTTTAAGAATAGCACGTATCAATATACTAAGAGCTCGAAAGAATTAAAGATATAGCAATGAAAAACCGAGTTGTTTGAAATCTTGTGTGCTTGAATCTTTTCTCTGAAGTGTTGTTGGATTGTTAGAAACGATTTAACACAAGAATAAAATATTTATAGTCTCACAACCAACGTTCGGAAAATCAATCACCAATTATTCGAACTATAAGAAATCAATTTCCAACGTTCAATTGGTTAGAGATTTTACCAACGTTCTTGTGAACGTTTGACAGAGGGTTTGGAAGAAAGAGATCGTAGAAAACATAACCCTTCTGTTTTGTATAGATATAAAACGCGTATAGGAGATTTTGTAGAAGAAAATCTTTTAAATAAGGAAACTCCTATAAGTTTTATAAAATAAATTAAAGAAAGATATTTGAAAAGATTTTGAGCTCTATAATATATTGTTTACGTATTATATAATAAAGAATCCTCACAATATATTTCCTGAAGTAAATCCATGAGAATTTGTCTTGATCTTTATCTTCAAGAATTCTGGCAGTTTCGAATGGCTTGCTGTTTGAGTCTGCCAGTTGTGAAAATCTGCTGTTTGAGTCTGTCAGTGTGAAATGGCTTGCTGAACTGTCTCTGTTATAGCACCAGATAGCTTGCTGTTTGTATATTCTCTGTAAACAATCAGTACCCTGCAAAACCAAGTTAGTACATCCATAACACAATGTTTTATATCAAATTACAAGTAAATAGCTTGCTGAAAGTGATCATCAAAACCATAGGAGTATCAATCTCCCCCTTTTTGATGATTACACAATATTTAGGAGAAAATAAAAACTCCCCCTAAATCCCTGCATATTAGAACATTTTGATATAAAACAGAATTCAAGATAAACAAGCATAATAATCATATCTAAATCGAATATCTTGACCAAACGGTTCTCCTAAATTTCTCCCCCTTAATCCATCAAAATTCAACAAAAAGAATATTAGACCAGGTCTGGAATAATCATAGAGAAATAAATTTAAAAAATTAAATCATGATAATGGCATATAAACAGTTCAGATACAAATGGTAAGCCAACGTTACCCATTCTGTGCTTGTCAGCTTGCTGACTACACAGTACACATGCCAAGTTCCATTCGAATAGCTGCAAATCTTTCTTCAGCCAATGGCTTTGTGAAGATATCTGCTAGTTGAACTTCAGTTGATACAAATACCAACTCAATCTTCCCTTTTGTTGCATTATCTCTTAAGAAATGGTGACGAACGTCAATATGCTTCGTTCTTGAGTGATTGACAGGATTCTTGGAGATATTGATAGCACTTGTGTTGTCACAATATATTGGAATTTTGCCACACTTGATATTGAAATCCCTTAGAGTCTGAATCATCCATAAAATTTGAGAACAACAGCTACCAGCTGCTAAATATTCTCCTTCGGCCGTTGAAAGAGCCACAGAAGCTTGCTTTTTGCTTTGCCACGAAACCAAGCTTTGTCCAAGGAATGTACAAACACCACTTGTACTCTTTCTATCAGTTTGTGACCCTGCATAATCTGCATCACTATACCCCACGAGATCAAAAGTATTTGTGATAGGATAGAACAAACCAAGATTAATAGTACCACTTAAGTATTTAAAAATCCTTTTAACCGCATTTAAGTGAGACTCTTTAGGGTTGGATTGAAACCTTGCACAAACACAAACACTATACATGATATCAGGTCTTGAGGCAGTTAAATATAATAGACTTCCAATCATACCTCTATACCTTTTGACATCGACATCCTTACCATTCTCATCTGCAAACAGCTTGCTGTTTTGAGTCATAGGAGTTGTTTTTGCTTTGACATCTTCATAACCAAATCTTTTGAGCAGATTCTTTGTGTACTTTGATTGATGCACATAAATACCATCATTGGTTTGCTTGATTTGGAGACCCAAGAAATAATTAAGTTCTCCCATCATGCTTATGTCGAATTCATTGTACATGCACTTAGAAAACCACTCACACATAGATTCATTAGTAGCACCAAATACAATATCATCCACATATATTTGTACAACAAGAATATCTTTACCATTTTGCTTTGTAAATAATGTGGGATCGATATTACCTCGAATGAATCCATTTTTGAGAAGAAACTTACTAAGCCTCTCATACCACGCTCTAGGGGCCTGCCTTAAACCATATAATGCCTTCTTGAGCTTGTAAACATAGTCATGAAACTTCTCATGTTCGAATCCAGGAGGCTGTTTGACATAGACTTCCTCATCCAGCACGCCATTTAGGAATGCACTCTTTACGTCCATTTGATATAACTTGAATTTCTTGTAGCATGCATAAGCAAGAAGCATTCTGATTGATTCTAAACGAGCTACAGGTGCATATGTTTCTTCAAAATCAATTCCTTCTTGTTGATTATAGCCTTGAGCCACGAGCCTTGCCTTATTTCGAGTAACTGTTCCAAATTCATCCACTTTGTTTTTGAACACCCATTTGGTTCCTATGATAGAAGCATCTTCTGGTGGCTTTACAAGTTCCCAAACATCACATCTCTCGAATTGGTTGAGTTCCTCTTGCATTGCCATGATCCAATTTTCATCTTCTAATGCTTCTTTGATATTTTTGGGTTCTTCTTGAGCTAAAAAGGCAGCATAAGCACAAAAGTTTGCTTTTCCTCTCCTTGTTGTGATTCCATCTGAGATATCTCCAATAACAAGTTCTGGAGGATGATTCTTTACTGTCCTTGTAGCCTTTGGTAGAGAATGTTGAGCAATTTCTTCATTTGTTGTGATTCTGACCACTTCAGCTTGCTGATTTGCAGTTCCAGCTTGCTGTTTTCCATTCTCAGTAGTGTTTTTGGCTTGCTGACTTCCAGTTTCAGCAGAATTATTGGCTTGCTGATTTCCAGCAACTTGAGGTTGTATGTTATCACCTGCAAATTCTTCCTCATCTCTTGGCAGATCATTGTTAGGTTCTTGAAAAGTAACATCAATAGATTCTTCAACTATATGTTTATTTAAGTTATAAACTCTATATGCTCTACTAGTTAAAGAATAGCCAAGAAAAATAGCTTCATAAGACTTAGCATCGAATTTACCATCATTATCAATCGTCTTGAGCACAAAACACTTTGAGCCAAAGATTTTGAAGTAACCAATGTTTGGCTTCTTTTTCCTCAACAATTCATATGGAGTTTTGTTCAAGATAGGCCTGATTATGACTCTGTTCAACAAATAGCACGCTGTATTCACTGCTTCTGCCCAAAAGCTTCTAGGCAGCTTGCTTTCTTGCAAAAGTGTCCTTGCTGTTTCTTGTAGTGACCTGTTCTTCCTTTCTACCACTCCATTTTGTTGTGGAGTCCTTGGTGCAGAAAATTCATGTGTAATTCCTCTTTTTTCACAATAAGCAATGAAGTCTTTGTTGAGAAATTCTCCTCCTCTATCACTTCTTATACCTACAAGCTTTGTATTCAACTTGTTCTCAAGTAATTTGATTAGCTTCTTAAACTCATCAAAAGCACAATCTTTAGTACGAAGAAATAATACCCATGTAAATCTAGAATAATCATCTACAATCACAAAACCATATTGTTTACCTCCAATACTCTTGTAAGCTTCTGGACCAAATAAGTCCAAATGCAGAAGCTCTAAGGGTTTAGAAGTAGATACCATTTTCTTTGATTTGTGAGTACTTCGAAGCTGTTTTCCCAACTGGCAAGCTGAACATACTTCTGTTTTGACATACTTTAGCTTGGGCAGCCCTCTCACTAGTTTCTTGCTTGATAACTTTCTGATCAAATCCATGTGTGCATGTCCCAATCTTCTATGCCAAATATATGGGTCATTATCCATTGCAGCCAAACAGCATGCTGTTTCCTGCAAATCAAAGTCTAATACATATATATTTCCTTCCCTTCTAGCAACTAGGGGGAATTTGTTAGTACCAATAGTAATAACAGCTTTATCAATGCCTAATTCAACATGATGTCCATCATCAAATAATTGAGTAACACTCAGCAAGTTATAAGAAAGACCTTTGACATATTGAACTTTATCAATTGAAATATTACTATTACCAATAGAACCAGTACCAAGGATTTGAAGAGTTTTGCTATTCCCAATTGTCACTCTTCCACCCTTTTTCATTTTGAGATTCATAAACTGAGATTTGTCTCCACACATATGTCTTGTGCATCCACTGTCCAAGATCCATTGCTTTGTCTTGACCTTAGCAGCAAGGCACATCTACAAAACAAACAAAGATACCTCAATGTTTTGGTACCCATATAGGTTTGGGTCCAGGTTGGTTAGTAGCAAGAATATATAAAGCATTTAAATCAGATTTCTTGATCCACTTTTGGATCACTTTGGGGGACTGATCATTCTGTTGGTAAGCTGTTTGTCTTCTGCCAGAAACATTCTGGTATGCTGTTTGTCTCCTGTCTGGTTCATAAGCTATTTTCTGTTTGCCTGATCCACTCTGGTATGCTGTTTTCGTCTTATGATATACTTGAACCACACAATTCTTTTCCAGATGTCCTTTTCCACCACATTTGTTGCATGTCTTCCAAGGCATAGCATAATTGTAGGGAATGCCATTCCTTCCATCATATTTGAGCACTTTATTTTTCTTGTTGAAGTTTAGACCAACACCTTCTCTGACCAAAGGTACATTTGCCTTCTTCATCATTGTCTTTAAGGTGTCTTCACCTTGAACAAAAGTTTCCATGCCCTTCTTGAGATCTTTAACTTCTGTTTCTAGGAGAGTGATCACTTCAGCTTGCTGTTTGATGAGTTCAGCTTGCTGGACTCTCTTTTCAGCAGTTTTTGAGGATTCGGCTTGACTAGATTCCTTCATTTTGTATGATTCCAATGCTTTAGCTTTAGTTTTGACATCAGACCTTAGCTCTTTGATTTCTTCAGTCAATGTCTTGTTTCTCTTTTCGAGTAGTTTGACATTGGCCTCTAAATGTCTATTCTTAGTAGTTAGTTCCTTGATCTCTGTAGCTTTACTGAATGAAGTTGAATCCCATTCTTCCATTTTTGGCAATAGATCTTTTACCATCTTGGATAAATAGGCATTTTTATCAGTCAGCTTGCTGATTTCAGCCTTTAGTGCCATGTGTTCTTCAATTGTAACACTATTTTGTTCCTGCATGGTTAGTGAATCTAACAAAGTATCATCTGAAGAAATATAATCATTAAAAGAGTTTACCTCACTCTCATCTTCTTCAGAATCAGTTTCAGCATATACTCCTTCTGAATTTCCTAGACCATATTTTTCATCCATTCCAACAAGTGCTAAGTTCACCATCTCTTCACTTGAGTCATCACTGGAATCAGAATCATCATCACTCCAAGTCAGTAGAGCCTTTGATTTCTTCTTGTCCTTGAAAGCAGTAGGCTGTTTTGACTTTAGTTTGTAGCAATTCCTTTTATAATGGCCTGGCTTGCCACATTCGAAACAAGTTTCCTCCTTAGAGTCTTTTGAGCCTTTCTTGTTGTTGTAGTAGCCACCTCTTTCCCTTTTCATCATGTTCTTCTTTTCTATCAGCCTCTTGATCTTCTTTGAAATAAGTGCAAGTTCTTCATCTGAATCAGATTCATCATTAGAGTCAATTGGCTTGCTGTTTTTAGAATGGAGAGCCATATTCTTCATCTTTTCTGTTGGAGCTTTAACACTTGAACTTCCCACCTGATTTCCATTTATCTTGCTTTCAAATTGCTCTAGCTCAGCAAATACAGCCAAGTGATCCATAGTATCAATAAGTGGTGAGGATTCCAAGGCAGTAACTTTGGCTTCGTAGATAAATGGTACTGCACTTAAGACCTTCATATTGATTTCATCTTGTGGTATAGATTTTCCAAGCCTCTTCAGTGAGTTAATAGTAACTTGAAACCGTGCTTGACTATCCTTGATAGTTTCACCTTCATTAAGCTTGAAGTTTCCAAAGTCATTCATTAGCTTGCTAAGTTTCACCTTCTTTAGAGATTTCGAACCTTCATGATAAGTCTCCAAAGCATCCCACATTTCTTTTGCTGATTTGAGTGAAGATACTTTATCATATTCAGCTTGGTTCAAACCATTCATAAGAGAACTCCTTGCCTTTCCATTGTAGCCAAGTTTGATTAATTCATCCGGAGTGAGATCATCAACATCCTTTGGCTTGCCATCCTTGTCAAGAAAGACATAAGGACCTTTTTGCACAACTCTCAGAACTAATGGATCTCTGGATAAGTGAGTTTCCATGCTGCTTTTCCACCAGTGGTAGTTGTGTGTGCCATGAAGAAGTGGAGGCCTAAAATCAGATTTTCCTTCGGGATAGTTTTCAGCCATTATGATC
Organism: Kitagawia praeruptora; assembly: GCA_037693485.1. Lineage (NCBI taxonomy): Eukaryota > Viridiplantae > Streptophyta > Magnoliopsida > Apiales > Apiaceae > Kitagawia > Kitagawia praeruptora. The sequence continues at coordinate 44,839,542 of CM075345.1, read as the reverse complement.
GAATACTTTCCTGTTACAGAATTGTTAGTATACCAAAGCTCTGATACCAAATGAAAATGCACACCTAGAGGGGGGTGAATAGGTGTAAATGGCTAACTATGTATAACTAAAACTGATTTTAAAAATTACCAGAAACAGCTTACTGATTTCGTTTAGGCAGATACAAATGGTATGCAGAATTCACAGATAAATGCACAGATAACACAACAAATGGTAAACTGAATGCAAACAGTATGCTGAGTGTAATGACAGTAAATAAGATAAGGTGCACAAACAGTAAGCAGTGCAGAAATAGTAATCTAGATGCAAGCAGTAAGTAAAGTGCAGAAAATAAAGAACACCAAGACTTTTAGCCAGGTTCGACCCCTAACCCCTATGGTCTACGTCCTGGTCCCTTACCAACTTGGTAAGAGAATATATTATTGATCACTGAAATAAGCCAATTACAAGATACAACAATATATCTCCCTTAATACCCAGTTGTTGACAAATGGCGTGCTGAACTCCTGTTTCTGAACTTGCTCTCTAAGCTATACTTCCCAAGTATACTTCTCTAGCAACGTTCACCAAACCCTAGTTCCCTAGCCAAGCTGACCAACAACTAATCCTTACAACTTGAACAATACAATCAATAAGGAATACAACTCAAACTATGAACTCTTTAAGAATAGCACGTATCAATATACTAAGAGCTCGAAAGAATTAAAGATATAGCAATGAAAAACCGAGTTGTTTGAAATCTTGTGTGCTTGAATCTTTTCTCTGAAGTGTTGTTGGATTGTTAGAAACGATTTAACACAAGAATAAAATATTTATAGTCTCACAACCAACGTTCGGAAAATCAATCACCAATTATTCGAACTATAAGAAATCAATTTCCAACGTTCAATTGGTTAGAGATTTTACCAACGTTCTTGTGAACGTTTGACAGAGGGTTTGGAAGAAAGAGATCGTAGAAAACATAACCCTTCTATTTTGTATAGATATAAAACGCGTATAGGAGATTTTGTAGAAGAAAATCTTTTAAATAAGGAAACTCCTATAAGTTTTATAAAATAAATTAAAGAAAGATATTTGAAAAGATTTTGAGCTCTATAATATATTGTTTACGTATTATATAATAAAGAATCCTCACAATATATTTCCTGAAGTAAATCCATGAGAATTTGTCTTGATCTTTATCTTCAAGAATTCTGGCAGTTTCGAATGGCTTGCTGTTTGAGTCTGCCAGTTGTGAAAATCTGCTGTTTGAGTCTGTTAGTGTGAAATGGCTTGCTGAACTGTCTCTGTTATAGCACCAGATAGCTTGCTGTTTGTATATTCTCTGTAAACAATCAGTACCCTGCAAAACCAAGTTAGTACATCCATAACACAATGTTTTATATCAAATTACAAGTAAATAGCTTGCTGAAAGTGATCATCAAAACCATAGGAGTATCATGAAATACCTCAACGTATGTCTAGCTAACTTTACTAGTGGTTATTACTGTTTTTTACGTATTTGTTTTGATATTTTTTGTCGTTTTTGGAGGAGAACTATTTCGACGATTAGATGAGTTGAGATTCGAGTTATTAACAGTGATTAGGGACATTTTGTGGTGGTTTTTAGTTAATGAGATGACTGTAATGGCGTTGTTATGTTTTTTATGTATTTTTTTTGATATTTTTTGTCATTTTTAGAGGAGGACTGTTCCGACTATTAGAGGAGTTGAGATTCGAGTTATTAGCAGTGATCAGGAACATTTTGTGGTAGTTTTTAATTAATGAACTGACTGTAATGGCGTTGTTCTATTTTTTTATGTATTGTTTTGATATTTTTTTTTCATTTTTAGAGGAGGACTGTTTCGACGATTAGAGAAGTTGAGATTCGATTTATTTGCAGTGATTAGGAACATTTTATGGTGGTTTTTAGTTAATAAGCTTACTGTAATTAACTTGCTCTCTTTTTTATGTATTGTTTTGATATTTTTTGTCATTTTTAGAGGAGGACTGTTCCAACGATTAATTAGAGGAGTTGAGAGAGGAGTTATTAGCAGTGATTAGGAACATTTTGTGGTGGTTTTTAGTTAATAAGCTGACCGTAATGGGCTTGTTTTGTTTTTAACATATTTTTTCTGCTATTTCTTGTCATTCTCTCTAATTTTACTTGTTTCTTCATTTGTACATGTGTATGACAAGGGATGGGGGTGGTGGAAGAGAAGTAAAAACACCCACTAACCAATTACTGCATAAACCAATACTAGCTAGTTTATAGTTTGTACATTTATGCTTTCAAATAATTATTATTTGGGCTATAATATACTACATTTTACTTGGCCTATCATCGTTAGGTATCAAATATTATAAAATATTATGTAAATGTCAATCACATGATTCTAATAACGAATTAGTTATGTATGATCTTACATGTGAAAATAAGCTTCTATAGAGTGGGTGTCAACCCAAGTCCCACATCAATAAGATAAAGAAGAATTATCATGAATATAAGGAGTCAAAAAAACTCCATTAGTATGAGGCCTTTTGGTAGGAGCCCAAAAACATATCTGTGCGGGCTTGGCCACGACCCAGAGCGGACAATATCATACTAATGTGGAGTTAATGGGTGTTGCGCAACCCAATAAGTGGTATTAGAGTCAATGGTTAAGAAGTTGATCCTGGGGTTGGGCTGTAAGTTGTGTGGTGTGGGAGGCTCTCCAAAACTACGATTGGAGATCTTGGACGGCTTGTGTTGAAAGTCTTCCTGACACTAAGGTAGTCGGGCGACGTATCCCGCAAGATGAGGAGCCACAGATGAATAGCGGCGGTATAAAGGTCACAAGATTGGTTGTTCTTGGATTGAGGGGAGTTTGTAGAGTGGGTGTCAACCCAAGCCCCACATCGATAGGATAAATAAGAATTATCTTGAATATAAGTAGCCAAAACAACTCCATTAGTATGAGATCTTTTGGGAGGAGCCCAAAAACAAATCCGTGCGGGCTTGGCCTCGACCCAGAGCGGACAATATCATACTAATGTGGAGTTAATGGGTGTTGCGTGGCCCAATAAGTGGTATCAGGGCTGATGGTTAAGAAGTTGATCATGGGGTTGCGGGCTGCAAGTTGTGTGGTGTGGGAGGCTCTCCAAAACTACGACTGGATATCTTGGAAGGCTTGTGTCGAAAGTCTTCCTGACACTAAGGTAGTCAGGCGGCATGTCCCGCAAGATGAAGAGCCACAGATGAATAGTGGCGGTATAAGGGTCACAAGATTGGTGGTTCTTGGATTGGGGGAAGTTTGTAGAGTGGGTGTCAACCCAAGTCCCACATCGATAGGATAAAGAAGAATTATCTTGAATATAAGCAGCCAAAACAACTCCATTAGTATGAGGCCTTCTGGGAGGAGACCAAAAACAAATTCGTGCGGGCTTGGCCACAGCCCAGAACGGACAATATCATACTAATGTGGAGTTAATGGGTGTTGCGTGGCGCAATAACTTCATATTAGTTTACTTGCATCTTGAGTTGCTAATATCCAGTGATTTACATTAGCTGATATTATAAGAATTCTTATGTTTAATTGTTATACAATTAATCATGTTGATGAGGGCTTGTGGTAATGCATAAAATCCTATTTATTCTTGTTTATCTATTATATATAATGCTTAAGCATGTGTTCTTGACGCTTTTTAATTAAGAAGTGATATGTTTCATGCACTAGCAAATTGAAACTAGTAGACTTATTGAATGTTGTAAGTAATTAAAATGACATGAATATGTGCCAAATGATTTGGTTTGCATGATTTGAGTAGAAGCAGGTGCATTAAAGAGATTTGTTTTCTTGGGATTGATTATGAGACATTAAGCATTCTTCATCCCTATGGGTACCAAGATTAGAAAAACAAATTATATCATTTCATGGATACTTAGCACACTTCACTTGCCATCTATATCGAATTATATCATTATGTTTCTCCCCTTCTCTCCACAGACTCAAACTCTTTTTATTTATAAAACTGTTTGCCACGATCATAAAACACATTAAAAATTTAAATACTTCCTGAATTAATCTTTTAATGATATTGTTACGACTGGATTTCTGCCGGACCTTGGTTCGGTCGGACATGCAAATGAGAAGAATGCGAGGGTTTGGCCCCCCGATTCACCTCCGGTGTGAGAATAAGTTAGTCAGTTTTGGTAAGGTAATTTAGAACGCAGAGTGTTTGTGTTGAGTGTAATTGTGTATGAAAAATGAGAGAATGAACCTGACTCGACCATATTCTTTTTCCTCCAGGCGGTTACCCGAAGAGTGGGCATCGTGTGCAGACGTGTCCCACGTTTACAGGAAGGTAAACCATACGACCGTTATCGGTAGCTGGACCGAATGAATGTGGGCCTTCATTCGGGTTCGGGGTATTGGATCGTCGGTTCGGCCCATTAAGGAGATGGGCCTCTAACATGTCCCTGGGCTTCGTTCGGAGTTATCCTCAGGACGGAGGCCAAAGCCTGGGCCCATCTTCGGAGTTCCCTCTTCGGACGTCTCATTCGGATAAGGAGGGCGATGGACAAGGTCGAGACGTTTCCTGGGAAGCCGTGTCCCTTTATGATTGATAGCTGTCTGATCTCGAGATCCTCGCTTTAATCTTCGCCGTTGAATTCGAAGCGTCCCTTGTCCAAACGATGCGTCTCTGTATTTAAGCCTTCTAAAACCCATTCATTTTCACTTTTACGTTTACAAACTACACAGTTCTTAGAGCAAAAATCGTATCTCTCCGAACTTTTTACAGGCAACCATTGGAACCGTCGTCTCATCGCTGGTCATCTTCACTTCTCCGATTCCGGTCGACGTCTACGTTAAAGCGATTTATCCTCAAGAACTCAGTCTCATCAAGGATCTTCAAACTAGTAAGTGACATTTTCCCTTTTGCTTCTTTACTGAAATTGTCCTACATTTTATGTATACATGTATGTATTTGTATGTATATATGTACAAATTCACCTGTGCCCTTTAGATGAAATACTCGCATATCTAGGATGTTTTAGATTCCCTCTGATATATCCTTTTGCCCTTGTGTTGGTTTTCCTCCGAGATTTTGGAATGTGTTTGAAAATGGTCTGGGCAAGAATTTCCTTCAGGATTTTCGAACCTCGAGAACAATCTTCGGACCATCCCGATCTCTCGGAATTCCCCTCGAAATGACTTAGCTTCCGTAATTTTTAGGCCTTCGACTTTCTCCGCCTTAGGTTGTAGAATGCCCCGACCGACCCTGGCTCACTGTACTCGGCCTTTTCTCCTTTTATTTTCTTTCTCTCTATCCGAGTACAAGGCTAACGTCTCTTCATTTCCGAATGCAGGGACATGGATCGGTCGACCGAAGGTGCTGGCCCTTCGGAGCTTTCGCCCTTTAATGACGCCAAACTGTATCCAGCCGCCAATTTTCGGTCGTAGCTGACCGAAGAACAAATTGAAGGTTTTCATTCCGATACTTAGTGGAGAGAAATGTCTGGTACTTCTTCGCACCACGGAAGAAGGACCGCATCTGGCACAACCCCGAGATTCCACCCCTTTGTGGGGGAAGTGTGGCGACCGGTATAACCGAAATGGCGTTCAAATGCGGCTTTCGGTTGCCGATGTTGCCGATTCTGAAGAAAATACTGAAACAGCTGGGGATAGCGATAGAGCAGTTGGATCCGAATAGCTTCTTCCACATCAACGCCTTTCAAGCTCGTTGCCTGGCCAAGGAGATGACTCCAAGGACGACCTTGTTCTGGCATCATTATGAGCTCCGAAGGAACACGAAGAGTAACGGCTATTATACCATAGCCCGTCGGACCGGTAGGGCCGACTGGGCTCAGACGAACTCCAGCAACAAAGGAGCTCATGAGAAATGGACTTTTATCTCGGGGCCGAGGATGGAGAAATACGGTCGATGGCATGATCTTGACCCGTCCAGGCTGAAATATCCCGACCTACTGCAGGCGGACGAACATGATTACCGTCTGCTCTGCGAGCTTGAGATGGACAAGGTTCCGCCATCGGACGGTAGAAGTAACGCCTGGCTGGTCGCCCTTTGGGGTAGTGGTAACATCCATCATTGACTTTCATAACATATTTGTTTTCAGCTTTTAAGTACTGCATTTTATCTTCTGCTGTGAATATTTTAACCTTCTGTTCTTTCGCGCAGTGTCTTCTCTTTAAGAGATTATCGAACGCAAACGCAGGAAGGCGGCCCAGCTCGCTACAGCTGCTACGGCTGAAGCCGAGGCTGCAGCTCAACCGGCCGGTGGGGAAGGGAAATCGGTTCCCGATCAGAGGGAAACAACCGAAACTTCACCTGTTTCTTCTCCTCCTCGGAATCTGAGGACAAATGATACCGACCTGGTCGCTTCGACCGATCCCCGAAAGAGAAGCCGATCGGGAGATTCCGATCTGAAAGTGTACTCTCCACCTTGGGGAGTTATTGAAACCGACCAAATCATTGTCCCAGCTCCGCAACTATCTACCATTGTTGGTCCCGATCTCTGCCGTGGTCTCATTCTGCCAGCCGACAGGCCCACGTTTGCCAAGGTGAACAACCTTGAGGCTTGTACCGAGATGCTGGCTTTGCTCTCTATGGTAAGCCTTTCTCTCTTCGGTATTATCCATTTTACTTGTCTTCAATATTTAATTCTTTCCCTTGTTTGTTTCCAGGGTGTCTCTTGGTCGGCTGTTGTAGCCGAACGGATGGAAGGGATACAAAGCAAGCTGAAGGCGGCCGACCAACTGGAAGTTCGGGCTGTCAAGGCTGAAGAGGATCTTCGGAATGCCACCAGCGAACTAGAGAGGGTCACCGGCCAGGCAAATTCCTTGAAGGCGGAGAATGACTCCCTGAAGGAGAAGTTGGAGGAAATGGATGCTCTAAGGAAGCGCGTAGAGTGGAGGAATCAACAACTCAAGGCCTCCAGGAAGAACATTCGGAAAATGCAGAAAAAGCTGGATTTGACCGAAGAACGTTGCTACCAGATGGGGTATGATGCTGCCTTGGTGAAGGCACACTCTCTTGGTTTCGATCACACTCAGATGATCGATGCTACGATGGGTATGACGGATCCAGTCGGCAAGGATGTGACCGATGAACCCCTGGTAGTCTCTTCGGGCGAAGACGAGCCTCTTTCTGACTGACTCCATATATTTTAACTTTTCCATTTTGATGGCCTTCGGGCTTGTAATGATTAACATTGCCTTCGGGTTTCTTATTTGTGCCTTCGGGCTTGTAGTATTTTACTCTGCCTTCGGGCCGTTTTAATTTGCCTTAGCATAATTTTCATTATTTATGTGTCATCGGCTTCGGCCTTAACTTAGCTTTTGTTTCTGTTCGTGCATTTTCAGCTTTAATTTGCCTTAGCACGGTTATTTTCCTTTTTATGCATCTTTGGCTTCGTTTTGCCTTAGCATAATTACTATATTTTTATGCATCTTCGGCTTCGTTTTGCCTTAGCATAATTTCTGCTTATTTTGTATGCGTCTTCGGCTTCATCTTGCCTTAGCATAATTAATGTATTTTTATGCATCTTCGGCTTCGGCCTAGCATGTATGTGCATTTTTTGTCGTAACCTAGCTGTCCCCTAGTGTTTAAGGGGTTTTGTAAATGATTAAGGTCATGTTCGGTCGGTTGAAAATTTTTCCCCCCGGCCTTAATTAATGTCAAAGCAACTTAAATACTAAGCCATTTTTGTAAGGGTCCAAATTTCATTCGGTCGGCCCCAAATTTGGATTCGTCAAGTATTTGCGACTTAAATCATAATGTACTTGAACACTAAAAATAAGTTAGAGGGCACATGTTTTTTTGGTCGGCCCCAAACATGGGTCCGTTAAGCTTAATTTTGTGTACTTAACCTTTCGGCTATAGATGTACTTAAGCTGATAACAGTAGATAAAAATGGAGCAAACAATCTTTCATTAATCATGCCATAACTTTTACATGGTTTCAATTACAGATTGATGCTAGCTTAGGGAATTCAGAATGAACTTGCATAAAACAGAATACTGAATTAAAAAGCAGTAAAATGCATCCAGTAAGCTTACTGGTAAAAACGGCGAAGGAGAGCGGCATGCCAGGTGTTTTTGATTGGGCTGCCGTCCGAATGAGCAAATTTGTAGGTGCCCGGCCGGACCACTTCAATTACCACGTATGGACCTTCCCAGTTGGGCATAAGTTTGCCTTGTTTAGCTGGCATGGAGGTGGCTAACTCCCGAAGCACTAAGTCTCCGACTTGGAACGATCTCTTCTTCACTCCCAATTCATAGTACTGTGCTGCCTGCAGTTGGTACCTTAAGTTTCTCTGGTGGGCTGCCTCCCTTTCTTCCTCCAGTAAATCCACATTCGCTCGGAGTCCGAACTCATTTGTTTCCACGTTAAATACTTCTGTTCGGTAGGACTCTAAACTGACTTCAACAGGCAGAAGGGCATCTGTCCCGAAGGCCAACTTGAAGGGCGTTTCTCTGGTTGAAGATCTTGCAGTGGTTCGGTAAGCCCATAGGACCCAAGGTAGTTCTTCAGCCCAAAGCCCCTTAGCTCCACCTAGCCTCTTCTTGATTCCATCAAAAATAATTTTGTTGGCTGCTTCGATTGCCCCATTTCCTTGGGGGTGCCCAACTGAACTGAACTTCTGTCTAATTCCAAACTGAGCCAGAAACTTTCTGAACTTGCTTCCGATGAATTGAGTTCCATTGTCCGATACACATACCATCGGAATGCCAAACCTTAAGATTACCTACTCTAACATGAATTTCTTTGCTGCTTCTTCGGTAATTGCGGAGAGAGGTCTGGCTTCTATCCATTTGGTCATGTAGTCGATCACCACAATGCAATACTTGGCTTGTTTGGTACTAGTGGGCAAGATTCCCATGATGTCGACTGCCCACATGGCGAATGGGATGGGACTGAGAACCGAAGACATCTCTTCAGGAGGTTGCTTCGGGATTGTGCTGAACAACTGACACTGTTTGCATTTCTTGGCATATTCAGTAGCGTCTTCCTTCATTTTCGGCCAGAAAAACCCTTGCCTAAGAATTTTGAAGGCCAAGGACCTCCCTGCCAAATGTTCTCCGCATATTCCCTCGTGAACTGTCTCGAGGGCTAGCTGTTGTTCGTCTTGGTCTAAACACCTAAGCAATGGCTGACTTGCCGATCATCTGAACAAGCGGCCCCCGACCAGAGTATAATTCCCCGACCGATACTTCACCTTCTGTGCTTCCCTTCGGTCAAGTGGTAGGGTACCTTTCTCCAAGAATGCCCTGATGGGAGTCATCCAATTGACCCCTTGGTGAATTACCATGCACTGCTTCTTGTCTATCGAAGGCGTCTTTACTTCGGTCAGATAGATGGACTCATTCAGGTTCTGGGTTTCTGCCGAAGCTAGCCTTAAAAGGGCGTCTGCCCGACTGTTGTTCTCTCTAGGTACTTGAGTTAATTCAAAAGTTTCAAACATCAAAGATTCACTACTACAAATTTAATCTTAGAAAACGCTACTTACATAGCATTTTTTCTTATGTGCTATGTAAGGATAGTACTTATATAACGCTTTAATAAAGAACGCTATGTAAGCTCTAAAAATAGAACTAAAAATAAATAAAAAAAATTTAAAAAAATACTACAATAGCGTTTCTTAGATGAGCGCTATCTAAGTTACATGTTATACAGCGTTTAAAGGAACGCTATGTAAGATTCCATATTATAAGTAATTAAATTTTATTTATTTATTTATTTAATTAGTACTATAATGCTTTTAGAAACGCTATGTATGTATCCTAAAAATATAAATTATTTTGCTCTTAATTAATTAATTATCTAAAACCAATCAAAATTCTTACGATCTTTGTCTCTTCAAAACATCTCTCGGGCGACATCTCTCTCTGTTCTTCATCTCTAGAGCGAGCGACATCTCTATCTGTTCTTCATCTCTCGAGTGACATCTCTTTGTGCTTCGATTCAATTTATAATTGTCAATTGGGGTTTTTAATTTTAGGGTTTTATATTTGTTCATCTCTGTTCTCTGTCAATTGGGATTTTTAAATTTATGGTTTTTAATTTGGTCATTGCTGGGTTTTTATTCTGAATACACTTGAATCTGTAAGATATTCTTTTAATTCCGTTTGATTTCATATGAATTGGGTATGATTTAGTTTTGACTACGGGTGGGTGGGTAAAGATAAGTTTAAGTTTTGTTAATAGTCTATGCAATGTTAATATTATTTTGGATTTGGATTGTAAGACAATAAGTCTTAACAACTCGCAGCGTTATTTCTTTAAGTCGTCAATTCAACACTCTTTTTATAAGCAGCTTAGTTATAGAACTCTTGGTCAGCCTCAAAACCCAACAATCTCTTCCTCTGTTAATTTTAAGTAAGTGGTTTTTTTAGTTCACTTGGATTGTTTTGCATTTGGGTTTTTGTTGGTTTTGCTTGTAGTTGATTCTTGATGATTTTACAGGCCAAATGAAGCATCAGTTGTAGTGAAAAGTGAAGATTTAAAGAAAAAACCTGAATGCTTTGGTGTGTTTTGTCTTACTTATGATCTAAAGGCTGTAAGTATATCTCCTTTTTTTTGTATTCAGTGATTAGTAGTCATGAGATTGGCTGTATTAGTTCTTGTTTTGTTATATAGTTTCAAAGATTTTGCACCTTAAGTACTGGTTGTGTGCAATTTAGTGTTAAGTAGGGATGACATTGTTCGGCCTCACTCGATTGTCGACATGATATACAGAGGACAACATTTGATAATGATTAGAGCACAACTCGCTTAACCCGACGAGTATGACCTGAAATACATATAAGCTGAAGTGAATGAAAATTTTAAAATTCTCAATTGACACATTTACGAACACGGTTGCGACACCTTGTTTTAAGCATGTATTGTTTGTTTTGATGTCTAGATCCACACACTGTTTTGGGATTTACAACTTTTGCAACATTTTTTGTAGTTATAGGTTTGTATTTTTAAACTCCTAGCTGTTCCATCTTATAATTGTTTAACCTCTGTTTTTGGTTTTAAAATCTTTGCATAACAAGCTGCAAGAGCAGGCTTTGAATTTCAAGTGACAATTGTGCTAAAATAGTGTTACACTAGTGTGCTATAGAAGAGTGCTCAATTGACATACATTTACGAACACGATTGCGACTCCTTGTTTTAAGCATGTATTGTTTGTTTTGATGTCTAGATCCACACACTGTTTTGGGATTTACAACTTTTGCAACATTTTTTGTAGTTATAGGTTTGTATATTTAAAATCCTAGCTGTTCCATCTTATAATTGTTTAACCTCTGTTTTTGGTTTTAAAATCTTTGCATAACAAGTTGCAAGAGCAGGCTTTGAATTTCAAGTGACAATTGTGCTAAAATAGTGTTACACTAGTGTGCTATAGAAGAGTGCTCAGATGTTTATTGTTTGTTCTATCTTAATTTCATAATATATTATAATAATAAAATTATTATATGTTTATTGTTTTGTTTCCTGTTTTCAGTCAGCTTTTATGTGAAATTTGTGTGTATAGTTGTATTTCTTGTTGCGATTTGGGTTCTATATTGTCTAGATTTTATTGTATTTGTTGTTAAATTTATGAATTTTTAGGAATATTACAAGTAAAAAAAATGGTAGCTAGAAAAATAATTGAATTGGAATAAAAAAAGTGCAATAAAATAGCATTAATGCAAAATTATTATTTTTTTTACAAAATATTGTGCTTACATAGCATTTCTATAAGAGCTATGCAAGTGCTATTGTTTTTTACAAATATAGCGTTTCTGGAAAGGCTATGCAAGTGCAATGTGCTATTTACATAGTATACTTGGATAGCACCTAAACAAACGTTATATAAGTGAATTTCACTTACATAGCGCTGGCTTACATAGAGTTTAAAAACGCTATATAAACTAAAAAATGAACGCTATGTAAGTTGAAATCTGTAGTAGTGATTGTTCGCGTACCTTGAGGGCGTAGGCTTTTGTTCGGGGATCCTTTTGTCCATATTCCCCTGAAAACTGTTTTACCACCAACATTGAGTCGCTGAATACCCTTAGGTGCTTAACTTCCAGATTTTTTGCCAAGTCCAGTCCTGCCAAAAGTGCTTCGTACTCGGCCTCATTGTTCGTCAACGGGAATGTGAACCTAATAGCTTGACAGATCTCAAATCCTTCTAGGCTTGTTAGAATTAACCCTGCCCCACACTTTTCCTCGGCGACTGACCCATCAACAAACAACTTCCATTTTCCCGGTGTCTGGATTAACTGCTCTTCGGGAGCCAAGTCATTCGGCCCCGAGAAAGAGCATTCTACCATGAAATCCGCTAGTGCTTGGGCTTTGATCGAAGTCCTTGGCGTATACTCCAAATCATGCTCCCCCAGTTCGATCGCCCAAGCAACTACTCTGCCCGATGCCTATGGCCTTTGCAGTATTTTCTTTAACGGCTGATCTGTTACTACTTTGATCGTCCTTCCTTGGAAATAGTGCCTTAGCTTTCTTGCAGCCATTACCAACCCATAGGCAAACTTCTCTGCATTCGGGTATCTAGTTTCTGCATCTTTGAGAATATGGGAAACATAGAACACCGGATGCTGGTTCCCTTCATGTTCTTTGATTAACACGGCTCCAAGGGTTCAGTCGTTCACAGCTAGGTACAGCTGCAAAGTTTCTTTCGGATCAGGCCTCATTAAGAGTGGGGCTTTCACTAAGTATTCTTTGACTTCTTCAAAAGCTTTCTGGCAGTTAGGCCCCCACTCGAAATTCTTGGACCCCCGAAGTACTTCAAAGAATGGTAAGGCCTTTTCGGCCAATCTCGAAATGAACCATCTTAGGGCTGCTAACCGTCCGGTCAGGTTCTGAATGTCCCTGATCGTCTTTGGTGCTTCCATGTCGATGACTGCCTTAATCTTTTCCGGGTTTGCCTCAATCCCTCGGGCACTAACCATGTATCCCAGAAATTTTCCGCTATTGACTCTGAACGTACACTTGTTCGGGTTGATCCTCATGTTGTTTTTCCTGAGTGTTTCGAAACACTCCCTCAAATCCTCAACATGATCCTAAAAAGGGATTTAACAATCATGTCATCCACATAGCATTCCATATTCCGACCAATCTGGGCCTTGAACACTTTGTTGATCATCTTTTGAAATGTTGCCCCGGCGTTCTTCAGGCCAAAGGGCATCTTAACATAGGCATAAGTGCCGTTTGGTGTGATGAATGTTGTCTTTGGAACGTCCTCGACATTCATGGCGATTTGGTGGTATCCTGAGAATGCATCTAAAAAATTGAGTATTTTTTATGCCCCGAAGTGGCATATATCAGTTGATCAATATTCGGCAGAGGATAGTGATCCTTCGGACAATGCTTGTTCAAGTCTGTATAATCTACACACATTCTCCACTTGCCATTTGACTTCTTGACCACGACCACGTTTGCCAACCAGTCGGGGTAGTCGATTTCTTCGATGAACTTCGCCTCTAGCAACTTTTCCACTTCAGCTTGAATTACTTTTTGCCTTTCCATGGCGAAATTTCTCTTCTTCTGTCTCACAGGCTTGGCTTCGGGAGCTACATCTAAATAGTGTTTGGCTACTGAAGGATCCAACCCTGGCATATCTTCGGGATTCCATGCAAACATGTCATGGAACTCCTTAATGACTTTGATGACTTTCTCTTTTAGCTCCGATTCCATGTTCCTTCCAATTTGGATCATCTTTCCAGACTGACCCACATATAGCTCTACTTCTTCGGTTTCGGTAGCCGGCTCGGCAATCGGGCTCGACAGGTTGGCCCCAAATTTCTCCAACTCTATATTCAGTAGTTGATGGCTACCTCCAGGTCTATTCTCATTTCTTTTCCTTTTACCAGCTTCAGTCATTTCCACATCCTTGTCTTTCTCCAAATCTTCCAACATAATGATTCTTGCGGCTTTCTAATCGCCTCTCATTTCTCCGATGCCATGTTCGGTCGGGAAGTTCAACTTCAGGTGGGGGATGGAAGACACAGCTTGGAACAGAGATAGGACTGGTCTCCCCAAAATGCCATTGTAAGGGCTGTCGACCCGAACAACGTAAAACTTAGCTTCTTTAACAACTGTGTATGGAGCCTTCCCCAATAAAACATTCAGTGTGATCGTGCCTTCGATCGGTACCGGTTGATTACCGAAGCCATATAGTGGTGCCTCATGGCACGGCTCCAGCTGTTCACCACCCAAATTCATCTTGCAATACGTTCGGTGATACAATATGTTGACCAAACTTCCCTCATCGACCAACACTCTCCAAATCTTGTTTTCCCCAATGACGGGGTTTATGACAAGAGGGTCTTCGTGCGGCCATATCACATCTTCAAAATCATCTTCCGTGAATGATATCGGAAGTGGTTGCTTGGCTGCATTTGACTGGTAGAGACTATAGATTTGCCTGGCATACTTCTTTCGGGCTGTTTTGCTGTCCCGATCGAGTATGGTTCCTCCGGATATTGTTCTGACTTTGCCTCGATACTTCTTTGAACCTTCGGCATCTCTAGTGTCTCTCTTCTTTTCCTTATCATCTAACCTGTCTCTCAGATCTCCAACGAACTTGGTCAGTACTCCGTCTTTTATCATTTTCTCAATCAATTTCTTCAAGTGGTAACATTCATCAGTATTGTGACCTTTATCCCGATGATAGTCACAATATTTGTTGTCGCTCCTTCTGTTTGCAGGGGTCTTTAACTTGGGTGGCCTAACGAACCCAGGTTTAGCCTTTATCTCGTGGAGAATCTTCGGGATAGGTGTATTAAGTGGTGTGAACACAGTACTATCTCTATCTCTTCTTCATTCGGCCCCTTTATCAGGCCTCGTATCATTTAGTCTGCTCTTAATGTTGCCACGACCCCTTCGGTCGTCCCTTCTCTCATCCCATCTATCTTACCTATCACTTTTCTTGCTCTCCTTGTAACCCCCAATGGATTCTAACTTTCTTCTAATAGCCTCCCCCCTCAAATATATATCATTCAAAGATCTAGGAGGCATATCGTAAAGAGAAGATCGAAGCTTCTTACCTTTAACAGGGTCGAGGCCGGCTGCAAGGAATCCAGCTGCCTTGACTTTATCCAAGTTGGTGACCATTCCTGCTTCTTCTTTAAACCTTGCCAGGTAGTCACCCAATTCTTCGTTCGATCCTTTCATGCAGTGGATTAGGGCTTCGGTGTCCTTCTCTCTTCGGCACAAATGGGAGTAGTGCCTCAAGAATTTCTTCTTTATTTGCTCGTACGAGCCTATCGATCTAGGTCTTAATGACCTGTACCACATGGATGCATTCCCCTTGAGGTATGTCTTGAACATCTTGCAAAGCATCACATCACAATGCCCCATACCAGTCATGAGCGATTCATACTTCTCACAGTGGTCTTCGGGGTCTCCTTTCCCATTGAATTCGTTCATCTTTGGAAACTGCCTTCCGGGAGGCGGTCGGAACTGTTCGACGTCCTCGGTCACCACTGGCTCGTGGCTGACCTTTCTCTCTCCAAACATAGCTTTCTCAATCCTTCGGATGCGATCGTCCGTATGTGGACCCTTTTCTTCCGAATCAGAGGAATAAACTACCTTTGATAGGGTTCTTCTAGAGTTTGATTCAGAGTCCCCTGACTCGTCTTCATCATTTCTAGTCCTCGGCCTCTTATCCCTTCGGTCATCCAACTCCGGGTCTTCGGCCTCCAAAGCCTCGCGGAGCACTTTCTCTTGTAACTCAGTCTCCTCCCTTTGGAGCTTTAGGGCTTCTAGCCTCAAGCGATCGGCCTCCCTTTTCTTGGCCAGACGTTCGGCCTCCCTGCTGCTCATTTCTTTTTCCATTTCATTTCGCTTCCCCTTGGCCTTTTGTTCTTCTCGCCATTTCATGAGCATCTCCTGTTGTTCTTCAGGAGACGGCATATCTCTTTCTTCATCAAAAGTTAACAGCCTTGGGGTGATGGGAGATGTCCTTGGGATCAGGGGAGGAGTGGTGCGGCTATTTCCAGCCACGGTGCTATTATCGGCTACTAGTATTTCGGTTTCATTCGTCATGATTGATGGTAGAACTCAACACAACGTATCTCTACGTTCCCACAGACGGCGCCAAATGTTACGACTGGATTTCTGCCGGACCTTGGTTCGGTCGGACCTGCAAATGAGAAGAATGCGAGGGTTTGGCCCCCGATTCACCTCCGGTGTGAGAATAAGTTAGTCGGTTTTGGTAAGGTAATTTAGAACGCAGAGTGTTTGTGTTGAGTGTAATTGTGTATGAAAAATGAGAGAATGAACCTGACTCGACCATATTCTTTTTCCTCCAGGCGGTTACCAGAAGAGTGGGCGTCGTGTGCAGACGTGTCCCACGTTTACAGGAAGGTAAACCATACGACCGTTATCGGTAGCTGGACCGAATGAATGTGGGCCTTCATTTGGGTTCGGGGTATTGGACCGTCGGTTCGGCCCAATAAGGAGTTGGGCCTCTAACAGATATTATATCTTCTTGAAATTTGAACCTACTTTTAACTATTGTCTTTTCAATTTAAATAGACACAAATCACATCTGAAAAGTGCATCATTACTGATTTTGCTCGAAAAGCTCATAGAAGCCAATTCTTATTAATTCTTATGTAATTTTTTTTTGTAAATTTGTAAATAAAAATGAAATCATTTTAAAAATAAATAATTTTAAATTAAATACCATCATCTTTTTTTAAAGGGCTCCGATCATTATCTTGCCAAGGCCCGTAAAACAGGATCCGGCCTATTTGGGATACCTAAGATTAATATATTACTCGCTCCGTCCCACCAGATTTTATACAGTTTTTTTCACTGCTTGGCACGCATTTTAAGGCTCCTATAAAGTATAGTTCCATAACTTATTTTTAAAATTTTCTTTTTTTATATAAAAATTTAACATACCTATTTTATATAAAAAAAGAAAATTTGAAAATAAGTTATGGAACTATCCTTAAAATACGTGTCACGCCCCCGTCCCCCAATATATACAATCTGATGGTACGGAGGGAGTATAACATAGTAAATATAGTAAGAGAAAACGGTTCATAAGGATGGCCTCAGGATGTGTTTGCAGTACAAATTTTGAGTGGTAGTGTTGTAATATTAATATTCTTCATTTTAATTTATGTAAATACCCTTGTATGTGTGTGTAGAAAGCTTTTAACCTCATGTGCTACCCGAGGCATCCTCAGGCACATCTATCTTGTATAGTAATGCATAATGTTTTACACTAAATTAAGCAAATAAATTTAAAAATATCTATATATTATAAATTAGTGGACAGCCCTTACCTTTGGTATCCATAGTTAGGTTGGGTAATCCATTTTTAGGTTTGATGTCCATATTACATTTAAGAAAGATCCAAATTCATTATTTGACCCATTGTTAATTAAAAAAAAGTTTGTATACAAATTTAATAATATTAATATATTCTTTTAATATTTATGGTAAGATTGTTAATGAAAATTTGAATAAATCTTTTAATTTTGGTAAGCGTATTAATACATATTATCACATAATAGATATAGAAAATCTAAATAATTTATCTTTGATTGCATTTGTTACGATATAGAAAAATAATTCTTTTTTAATTTTTTTTCTTTCAATACTAATTTATTTAATGTTAAATATAAAGTTATTTTCTTTATTTGATCATTATTATTATATATCATAATTATTATGAAATTTAATTTTAAACTATCGTATGCGTAGCACGGGCTATAATCTAGTTTATTAAAAAAGTTGAAAAGGATAAAAATATAATATCAAAAAATTTGAAACAATTGTAAAGAAACTTATTAATGGGTGAAAAACCAGAATACCCACATTTTAATTCTGGGTGCCCAAAATACCCACCGGTGTAAACGTCCGCCCAAAATACCCACCGCCCACGCAATACACAAATGCGTACAGGGGGTACGCATTCTGTTAATGCGTGAGATTTGACCACGCAGTTGGTAACGGCGTGGAGTTTGTAACTTTCATGTATGCATTTGTGAACAGTAACCTCGTATACGCATGCTAAGAATGCGTGTGGGGCGATGCGCATGTCCAACATGCGTATATGGTGAACTATGCATCGTCTTCTACAGCAACCGCCGGAGGCGATCGACGGCAAACATTTGACCACAACGTTCGTCCTTTCCAGGCAACGAGCAATTGTATCCTATACACCAAAATGATCGCCTTACACTCATCTACACACCTATGTCATTCGATTTTCGTTTCATTTGCCGAATTCGAAACCGTCAAAACCAACCTCATTTTTCCGATTGGGTCTCCTGCATGCCTATACACGCCCCTACGGGGCCAATACTCGACAAAAGAATCGGGGAAAATGTAAAGCAAGGTCTGGGAATCATTTTTATGTCCTCAAAATGACTGGAAGTTGCCGGAGTTAGAAGAACGGGAAGTGGCGATTTCAATGGCGATATTTTCTTCATCTGAGCGTTAGAGCTGAAAGTGATACAATGACGTTATATGACGTCATTGCGCATTCCTGGAATGTGTGACTTGAGATACACATTCCTGGAATGCGTATCCCATGCCACGCATTTTCATGATGCGTGTTCCGTGGTCAAAAAGGGTAGATGTCAGTGCTAAACGGTATTTTGGGCAGTTGGATTACAAAACTAGTGTATTTTGGGCAATTTCTCCTTATTAATCATGCATAAATTATTTTTCACTACACTATAGCACTTTTGGCCTTTTTTGACGGCCATATATATATATACGACACTTACTGATCAAAACCTACTAATATATATTTAAAAATTCAATTCCTTCAAAAGTATTTTTATGTCTTATTTCTCTTTTTCTTTTTTTAATGAAAAATAATAAAAAAATAATCAATTTTTGACTAGCATTTTATCTTGAATTTTAATTTCTATATATGAATTGGGTCCCACACTTGATATTGTGACAAAAATCTTGCCTTGTGACAAAAAAAAAACCTTAATTTAGACAAGACTATAATGGACAGATAAAATCCATCAAAAATGATCCCATTTTTGACGAATCTAATGCAAAAAATCGGTCAAAAAAAGTATGTTGTGTTGTAGTGCTAGCTCTCGAACTTCTACAAGAGATCGTTAAATAAGAATAGTTACCAGTTTTCTAGTAAATAAATATGTGGGCGCCCGGTTCCTGGCAAACAGATAGCTTATACAACTAGGGATGGGAAAAAAATCCGATCCGACGGATACCCGATTCGAAACCCGAAATTTTGGATAACCCGAACCCGATTTTTTGGATTTGGATTTGGATTTGATTTTCAGACCCGAAGATTTTTGGATTTGGATATTATGAAACCCGATCCGAAACCCGAAAACCGATCCAAACCCGAAAAAGACCCGAATATATATATATATAATTTATACTATAATATATTTCAAAATGTAATACATTTTATATAAAAGTCATTGGTGCATCGTATAATAAATAACCTTGTATTATTAAAACCAAAATATTAAAACAATTTTAGACTCTAAGTGTTTAAGATGTGTTTCATATCAAATCTATTTGGTTATTTTAATGATTTAAATTCATTTAAAAATTGATTATATGTAAAATTTTATAACAAAATTAAATATTAAAATTAATGCAAAGAATATAATTTATTTATATAATATAAATAATACTTTTTATAATGTGTAAAATATTAAAGTGTGTATTATATAAAACTTGATTGAAAATTTCGGATTTTCGGATTTCGGGTTTCGAGTATTATCCAAATCCAAAAATTTTCGGGTTTCGGGTATACCCGAAATCCATTGGATCGGGTTCGGGTTTTAATTTTTGGGTATTTTTCGGGTTCGGGCAGGTTCGGATTTTATCCAAAAAATCGGGTTTGGATTTGGATTTTACCAAACCCGATCCGACCCGATTCTCATCCCTATATACAACAGATGATGTACCAAAGTTGTTGCGCTAAGTCTAAACTCTCCTTAGTTACAGTTTCTGCTGTACATGTATGTACATGTATATTATGCAGGTAAGTTATGTACAAGTTATATTTAGGTTTAGGATAATATACTAATTATTTTTTAAAATTATTTTATAAAAACTAAAAATTAAATTGTACTGTAATTTATATCATTATAAATAAATTGCACATATTGTAATTTTTATAATAACATTATAAAAAAAAAATTTCTAAGGAATAACATTATAAATTACTAGCATTTCACCCATGCTACGCACCGAATGATAACTTTTGACAATTTTAATATATAAATTTTAGTTAGTTTTTATTAGTATAAAAATTTAAACACAAAAGCATGTACATCTTCTGAAATTACACACCTAGAGGGGAGGGGTGAATAGGTGTTATGGCTAACAATGAATAATTAAAGATCTGCCTGAAAGTGTATTCTGACAGCTAACTGGATGCAACAGATTAACAAACAAGCAGCTAGCTAAGATATGCAGTGCAGTAGAATAAAGTGCAGAATGTAAAAAAAAAAAACACAAAGCAATTTTAGCCAGGTTCGACCCCTATCTCCTAATGGTCTACGTCCTGTTCCTCTACCAACTCGGTAAAGGAATATATTATTGATCACAAATAATTCCAATTACACGATACAATAATATATCTCCCTGATTCTCCCAGTCACTGATTGCAGCTAGCTGAAACACCTTGTTCCCTGAACACATCTCTCTAAGTATTATACTAAACCAAGTATACACTCCTCTAGCCTACTGTTCCTCGAACCCTTATTTCACAAGCTCAACAATCCAGCAAGTACCAACTTACACGTTGAACAATACAATCAATATAAATCAATACAACTCAAACTATGAACTCAAAATATAGATATAAACGTATGTAAATACTAGAGCTCAAGTAGAAAGAATTTTAATGTAAGCACTAAGTTGTTTTTTTTGTCTTTTGGTGTATATTCGTCCAACCCACACAAAATACACATGCACAAGTATATATAGATAAACAAGTAACGTTCAAATTACAAAACAACTTGCAACGGTCTTGAATCCCTATTCTCACGTTCGAGCTTGTTGTATAATTTGAGAGTCAAATGTTTACACAACGTTTACATACTGAAGATTTGGAGGATAAAACATTTAAAACAAAATCCTTCGGTATATAGTTCAAAAACAAGTTTGAAAGGAGTTTGTTAAAAGAAAGAGTTTGAAAAACATCAACCCCTAAAAAGTAGGAAAACAATTTTGAACAAGTCTTTCATAAAACTAGAGCTCTAATATTGTATTATACGTCTATATAAATATTAGAGTCCTTACAAATCAAATCCTAAATAATCTCCATGAAATTCGGACTTGCACTTGACTTGTAACAGTTTCTAGGCGGAGTCTGCCAGCTTACTGCAGTAGTATAAAAACTTTCTTGACAGCTAGCTGCTATACCATGTTTTGCTTAGAAATAAAATAATTACTAAACCTGCAAAACAATGTTAGTCCGATGCATATACACAGCTTGCTAACATCTTTGCATATAGCATAACTTCTATGTCCTGCAAAATAGAATTAGAAACATACACTAGAAGTTTGCCATAATATATTATTACAAGCATACTAGCTTGCTAACTATGTTATCATCAAAACTAAGATGCTTTCAATCTCCCCCTTTTTGATGATTACAATTTGGGATTGAGCTAAAACTTCCCCTCAATCAAGCATCCTGCAAAATAAAGTTTGATAGCAGGCTAATATATATTTAGTAACAAGCAATCAGCTTGCTGCACTGTGTCATCATCAAAACCAATAGGGTTTCAATCTCCCCCTTTTTGATTATTACACACCAATATTCAGGAGTTAGATACTCCCCCTAAATTTATACTTTCCCTGTAAAATGATTAGCAATTAATCTATACAAGCAGCTAAGCATAATAAGCACAATTGCATGGCATCACATAAACATTTAGCATTAAACCATATGATCCCATCAAAGTACGTGAAGTAAATAGTTATAAGAATAAATATCAACTCCCCCTAAATCACACATACTTTTAATCCTGAATTTTCTCCCCCTTATTCATCAAAAAGGATATCCACATGTTATCGATCATTCAATAGAAAAATTCAAATAAGCATGGATTATCAAGTTATCATATAAAAACATATTGCATGCATATCAAAAAGAAAAATAGGTAAGCAGAAGCTAATTGCATAGCAATAGTATATATTAACAACGCATAATAGTAAGCTAAGGTACCAGACTTTTCCATTGCAGCTTGCTGTCTAGACATTGCACATGCCAAGTTCCCATCGAAGAAAAAAAAATTCACATATTTCAAATTTTTTAAGTTCTTCTTGCATTGTCATGATCCAATTCTCATCTTGAAGTGCTTCATTGACATTCTTTGGTTCCTCTTGAGCTAGAAAGGTAGCAAATGCACAAAAATTAGCTTGACCTTTCCTTGTCTTGATTCCTTCTTATTTGTCACCAATGATCAACTCTGGAGGATGGTTCTTTACTGTCCTTGTTGACTTTGGTAGAGAATGTTGAGATATAACTTCCTCATTGACTCTAAGTCTCTTAGATGGTGGGAAAGCTTCATCTCCATTATAAATTGGCATCTTTCCTTGGGATCTCTGACCTCTAGGACCTTCCAAAGTAAGCCTTGATAACTGATCAATTGTTGCATCTACTGGAAAAGAGGTTTTAGCTGATTTATCAGTAGCTGAATTTGATTCATGTTCCTTGTCAGCTTGCTGAGTTGTTGTACTTGTCTTCAGCAGCTCGCTGGCAGTACCTGTTTATATAATTTCTTCCACATCTCTTGATAGATCAACATTAGATTCTTGAAATGAAACATCAATTGACTCTTCAACAATACATTTAGATATATTATAAACTCTATAAGCACGACTTGTTAAAGAATAACCCAAAAATATTGCTTCATAAGATTTAGCATCAAATTTACCATCTCTATCAATAGTTTTAAGTACAAAGCACCTGGATCCAAAGACCTTGAAGTAGCCTATGTTTGGCTTCTTGTTCCTCAGCAATTCGTATGAAGTCTTGTTAAGAATAGGCCTGATCAGTACTTTGTTAAGAACATAGCTAGCTGTGTTGACTGCTTCTGCCCAGAAACTCCTTGGCATCTTGCTTTCTTGCAACAATGTTCTAGATGTTTCTTGTAAAGATCTGTTCTTTCTTTCCACAACCCCGTTTTGCTGTGGGGTTCTAGGAGCAGAGAATTCATGAGTAATGCCTTTATCTTCACAATATGAGATAAAGTCCTTTTGGAATTCACCACCCCGATCACTCCTTATACCTACAAGTCTTGTCTTAAGCTTGTTCTCAAGCAACTTAATTAGCTTCTCAAATTCACTCAAAGCACAATCTTTAGTACGAAGAAACAATACCCATGTATATCTAGAATAATCATCTACGATAACAAATGCATATTGTTTACCTCTAATGCTCTTATATGCTTCCGGATCAAATAAATCTAAATGAAGAAGCTCTAAGGGTTTAGAAGTTGATACCACATTCTTTGACTTATGCGGAGTCCTGATTTGTTTGCCTAATTGACATGCCGAACAGGTTTCTTTCTTGACATACTTCAATTTGGGCAATCCTCTAACTAGCTCTTTTGCAAACAGCTTGCTGAGTAAGTCCATGTGAGCATGTCCAAGCCTTCTATGCCAAATATCTGGATTTGTATCAACTGCAGCTAAACAACAAGATGAATCCTGCATCTCAAAGTCCAAAATATATATATTTCCTTCCCTTCTAGCAACTAGGGGGACTTTGTTAGTGCCAACATTAATAGTACACTTCTCTTTATCGAAATTAACAGTATGTCCATCATCATATAACTGACTAATACTAAACAAATTATATTTAAGACCTTGAACATATTGTACTTTATCAATAGAGATGTTACTATTACCAATTATTCCTTTGCCAAGAATTTGAAGAGTTTTGCTATCACCAATTGTGACACTTCCACCCTTTTTCTTCTTGAGGTTAAGAAACTGTGATTTATCGCCACACATATGTCTTGTACATCCACTATCCAAAATCCATTGATTTGATTTCACCTTGACAACAAGACATACCTACAAAACAAATAAAAACAACTCAATATTTTGGTACCCATATTTGTTTGGGTCCAGCATGGTTTGTTGATAAAACATATAGAACATTTAAATCAGATTTCTTGATCCACATTTGGATCACTTTAGGAGCTTGATTTCTGGTTCCAGCTGTTCTGTCAGCTTGTTGCCTCTGAGTTGTCTGTCTGTTCCAGTTAGCTAACACTACGCCATAGATGGCTTTCTACAACACTTAGGGGGGGTGTTACCTTCTCGAGTGTTACCTTAGCTATGAAATTTTGGACCTACTACAACACTCTAGTTTTGGTGTTACCATATTCTTAAAGGTATGTTACCTTAGCTGTGGAAGGTGTTAAACTTTGTAACACCATGGGCTGTGTTACCTTAGAGTATAATTAACATATTTTTGAATTTTATTTATAATTAACGATTTAATAATTATTAAAATTTAAAATTCAATAATTTTAATAAGTCATTGAATTTATTATTATAAAAATAATTTTCTATCAAATAATTGAATTATTTATATTTTTACAATAATAACATATTTTTTAATAATTTTATTTAAAATATCTTAAAATAAAGTAATATTCAAAAAATATTGGAGAAAATAATAGGGGATAATAAGTTTAAATTATTATTCAATAATTGAAATAATAAACTTTATAGACATATAAATCATAAGAAAATTATTAATTTTTGTAATATTAGAAAATGAAAAAAAAGAGTAACGTAATGAAAAATTGGAAAAAAAAAAGTAGGGATTGGCTGGGCGCCAAACGAAAATGAAAGAGGGCAAATTAAAATTTGGTCAAAACTCAAAACTAAGTCGGGGAAATTGGGGATTTGCTCTATTCTCACTCACCTCTCTCTCAGTCTCTCTCTCTCACCTCACTCACTCACCCCTCTCTCTCTCTCAATTAGGTCAAATTTCACACTCAAGCTCGCAATTAAGGTATAAATCTCTCTTTTTATGCTTCGATTTGTAAATATCACTGTGTTAATGCTTCGATTTGTATATGTATATGTGTTGTATGCTTCGATTTTGACCCCTCTCTCTCCATCTCTCTCTCACCCTTCTCTCTCGGTCTCTCTCTCCTTCTCTCGCTCTCTCTCTCTCTCGGTCTCTCTCTCTCTCCATCTCTCGCTCTCTCTCTCTCTCTCTCTCTCTCCATCTCTCTCTCCATCTCTCTCTCTCTCCATCTCTCCCTCTCCATCTCTGTCCATCTCTCCATCTCTCTCCATAATTTATCATTGAGGAAATAAAGAGTTAATTTGGAGTCCCTCAACTTTTTATTGTTTTTGCTAAATGTCTATGCAGACTACTTTAAGGATTGAGGCACTTTGTTCAGATTTCGGTGTTGCTCACACTGATGTGAGGATGCTACTGCTTGCCTCGTATGGTATTCGTTGATCTAATTAATTTTTTGGTGTGCTAAATTGACTTTCATGTAGAAAGATTTTTTTTGCAATACTAAGCGTACATTTTAATGGCCCAGGAAACTGAATGCTGAAAAGAGGGATATTTTACAGAGGTAAATCAAAGTCCGTTCTTTGATGATTGAGACATACATGTTATAATTTTCATAGAAGGCCATAAACCCTCCTTCTCTGACATTTTCTCTGAATGTCAATATTAATTTATATAGGAAATATGAATTGTGACTTTGTAGTGTCCTTAATCCACCCATAGTCTTCTCATATGTACGATTTTACAGTTCCCTTGTACTTGCTTTGCAGACATTTGATGTAGGATCAGATCTTACAGACTCCAAATACAGCAGCGTCTTGGCAAGGTCTATATTTTCCTTCTAAACTAACTTTACCTCAATTTGTACGTTGCTTACGTAGTATTCCTGTTTGCAATTGGGTAGTTTCCTTGGGAAACTTGTTTAAGAATTAGGTTTGCCTCTACATCAGTGTGACATAAAGAAATGAACGGTACTAGAAAACGTCAACATCATAAGATACGGGGATCAAGAATATATTGGCTGTGTATGGAAGAATCCATTTAAGATTTACAAGTTTATGTGATACTGGCCTGAGTGGCTTAAAACATGCTTCTAGAAATGCTTACCAGTACTTATTATGTAAGATGTGTTTATGCTAGTAGGAAAAAGTTAAGGGACTATGATTTTTTTTAAATTTCAAACAAAAGCTATTTTGTTTTAGTTGGTATATTTATTTGCATTTCACACTTCATACAATATATTTCTATATATTAGCTAAGATTCAACTGAGAGCTGTTTTAGCATGAGATTTATTGTTTTACACTCTTTTTATGTATTGTTTTATAAAATTTTGAAAGTGAAGAATAATGGTTCTTAGTGTTCTTCTATTCTCCGTGGAATGCGATCCTAATATACATATGTTACATGATGTATGTATTATATACCCAACTCAAACAAAACAGGCGTTTTATTGGCATGCCATTTGTCAGTTTTTCCTTTTAACTCGCTGGACCAACATGTTTGTTATTACTGTTTTGCCTTGTGATATATTTGCTTTTGAAGTAATCATATTGCAGTTCTAACCTTCATCTTCTTGCATGTGCTGTTCCAGTTGGACATAACTTGATAAACATCTCATTTTTTTATCTTATACAGGTTTTTGAATCATTTGGCTCTGTAGAGCTGGTGCAATTGCCTCTTGACCAGGTGACTGGGCTTTGCAAAGGTTATGGTTTTGTTCAGGTGAGCATTTTTGCTTCTGTGCTTGGTGACTGCAGGGATCCTGTTATTGTGTTTACGTTGTGTTAAGTTGCAAGGCAAAATAATAGTTTCATTTTTAAAGTAAGACTATATCAGGGATGTTAACAGATGGGCCTTACGTGAACCTAGTGCAGTATGTACCAGTACAAGTGCCTATTAATTAAGATATATATTTTGCCTTTGGATCTGATTTATGTTTGTGGCTTTATTGCAGTTTGCACGTATTGAAGATGCTAGAGCTACAGAAAGTTTAAATGGACAACTGGAAATTGCAGGTCGAACAATAAAGGTGGTTCCAATTTAATTTCCTATACATTAATGTATTCAAGTTTGTGCAAATATATAGGATTTCAAATTTCATTTCTTTCTGTAATTGTGAGATGAGTGCCATAATGCCATTTACCAAGTGTGACATAAAGTTTCCTCAGAAACTGACTTAGTCTTCATAAAAACAAATGCCTTTATACGAGACACAGTTTTCTTTGTCAGCGTATGCTCTTAACTAACTTTTTCTAACAAAATTATTTTAGTGTAACTGGTTTTTCATTAATGGCTCTTTTAATTAAGTCCGAGATGTGTATTTTTGAGATTGATGCTGGGAAATGAAAGGAGGAAAAGGGACATATATATTAAAAAAATTCTTACGTGTAAGTTACAAAAAACGTAATTGGTAAAACTGTGTATGTGTCATCTTGGATAACTTCTTATCAGGATAAGCAATGAGAATCCAACAGATTGATCTAATTGTTTGACTTAAATTTGGTGTTATTTATCTCCAAAAAGCAACAATCTGGAAAGGAGGTTTCAAAGTCTTAACTGTAAACTTGTTACATTAACATAAAGATCGTTTGCTGTGAAATATTAACCTGCAAATTTAGGATATTTGTTCCTTCGGGAAGTTTCGATCTAATTTTAAAATACTGGTAAAGTGGTAATGTTTTATTATATGTACAAGTACAATTTTTCTAGTCATCTCGGAACACTTCTAATAAAATGTACTTTTAGAGTGTATGTTCGTATACATAATATCCGTTACTAAAGGGCGTTGGTGGTCAGTGATAACCTTCAATATCTACCTTTCATTATTTCTTGTAAGTTTATTTTAGTTTCGTTTGTAGGTTTCTGCTATTACTGATCAATCCGGCATGCAAGATGTTGGGGCTAATCCTGGCGACTTTGATGATGATGAGGGCGGTGGATGGGTTAGTCTCTATTTTTAATGTTTTTGAATGAATGAACACTACTAGTGCAATGTGAAAGAAGTATCTTGTTTGTCAGCCTTTTATATGTTTTCACATGCTACAATCATTTCGTAAAATTGATCTGCTAAACATTGGACATTACTATTATTTCATGTTTTCAGTATGCTGACACCTCAGTATCATCTATCAATGAGTTTCATCAACTTCTGTTCATATGGAACTCTTTTTAGGGTCTCTTGATTCCTGTCACACTATTATAATGTGACCCTGAGAAAATAATCAACTTATGTAAGAGTATGAGTTTTATTACGTGGTTTCTAATCTGCTCCTTAAGTTTAATAAACATCCATACTAGGGTATGCAATCTTGTTCTTCTTCATATGTTTCATCATGGTTTTATGGTCTTATCCTATATTTGTATTTTCAAGGTATTCTACAGACTATATCCAAATTTAAAGATATTGTTTTAAGTGACTTAATCATGTCCAATGACCGATGCTGACTTTTTATCCCTTCTGTTTCAGTCCCTGAATGCACGCTCTCGTGCAATTCTTATGCAGAAGTTGGATCGCAGTGGGACCACCTCAAGGTTTGGAATGGATTGTACATGACTACTGGTTACTTAGTTCTTTTTTGTATATCAAGTTTCCTTACTATGTTGCAGTGTTACCAGTATATTGGGAAATCCTGGTGTTAGTACCCTTGGCTTATCCCAGCTAGAAACATCTCTACTTGGCACTTGTTTATCAGGAAAAAAGGACCATAGTTATGGAAAGAAAACAGAGCTGAAAAAGGACCAGGTCTAGAACAGTTGGCCAAGGCTAGGAGAATGGGAATTTTAGAGCAATCACTTGCAGATGAAGAAGAAGGGGGGCTTATCTTTTTCCAGCAGCAGCTACTTCACAATGCAGTTGCAAGAAAGCGGTTTAGTGGTCTTTCTTGTGACACTGTTCTGGTCATTCATATTTATTATGAATTGTTATGCTGCAACTTATCTAGTCAAGTTTTGATGTTAGTCCCTTATGTGGAGATAGATTAGTTTTTGTTGGAATGTTTAAGTAAATGTAATCGGTTGTACGATTTGTAAATTTTTCTTTAAATTAATGATATTTACAGTTTGGAGTTTCATTTTAAATTAATGCATTTTTTATGAATATTAGAGGAAGGAAATGGTAGAAAAATAATTAAATTTGAATTATTAATTTTAAAATAGACAATGTCTGTGGGGCCCACATGTGGTACCCACAAAATTAATTAATAATTTTTCAAAATTATAACATCTGAGGTAACATAGATTTGGTGTTGCTATAGAATTGCTTAGTGTGTTACCTTATAGGTCTATGGTAACGAATTTGCCTATGTTAGCTTATGTGTGTCGAGGTGTTACCTTAGACCCCAAAGGTTACATAGAACAAAACTATCCCAGCTAAGGAGTTACCTTAGCCTTTTTTTGGCCTTTGGCAACATTTTTTAGGGTCTAAGGTAATACAGTCGTGGTGTTACCGTAGGCTGTTTATGGCGTAGTGTAATTTAGCATTCTGAACAGTGCAGTGGTTAGCCAAACGACCCTTATTTCCACATTTGTAGCAAATTCTCCATGGCATGGCATAGTCATAAGGAATACCCTATTTACCATCAACTTTAGACCTGAAGTTGAAGCCCCTCCAAGACCTTCTCTTTCGATTGGAACCTTTATTTGTTTCATCATGGATTTAAGTGTGTCTTCTCCTTGAACAAACTTTCCCATTCCTTTATGAAGATTCTTGATTTCTGCTTCCAACTCTTTGATCTTTTCAGCTTTTTGAGATACTTCCAATGAACATGAATCCTTTGTATTGAATGCCTCCAAACATGCATTTTGAGCATCAACCTCTGTTTTCAGCTCGTTGAGTTCTTTCATTAGAGTATCATTTCTTTTGAGAAGCACTTTGTTGATTCCTTCAAACTGAGAAACCTTTGCATTCTTGAGCATGATTACTAGCAGGTGTCTTTTCAACCATTAGATCAACAATAATTTTTCTAAGTTGAGCATTCTTCTTCTCAAGTTCATTGTTCTCATTCTTTAACTCCATGAACTCCATAATAGATATATTACTATGATCCTGCATGGTTAGTTCATCTAGTATAGAAGTATGAGAAGGTATATCAAAACTAAAAGAATTTACCTCACTATTGTTGTCATCTGAATCTGAGACATCACTTTCCACAAGGCCATCTTGATTGATTCCTTGAGCATCATTCTCATCATCAAGACCAACAAGAGCTAGATTCACCATCTCATCACATGATTCATCATCAGAAGTTGAATCCTCATCATCACTCAATGTCAAGAGTGCCTTAGCTTTCTTTCTGTCCTTTGACGTAGCTAGCTGCTTCTGCTTATTTTTCAGCTTGTAGCAGTCCCTTTTGTAGTGTCCTTTCTTGCCACATTCAAAACATGCTTCCTCTTTGACATCTTTCTTTGTTCCAGAAGCCCTGCTTTTCTCTTTCTTTAGCTTGTTTCTCTTGTACAGCATCTTCTTGATTTTTCTAGACAAAAGTGCCAATTCTTCATCAGAATCAGATTCTGCCTCAGATTCCAGCTTGCTGCTACTGGAGTGTAAAGCCAGATTCTTCATCTTTTCAACAGGAGCCTTGATTGATACCACCTTGCTATCATTGATCTTTTCTTCAAATTGCTCTAACTCAGCAAACACAGCCAAATGATCCATAGTATCAATGTTAGGAGATGATTCCAATGCAGTGACTTTAGCTTCGAAACTGAATGGAACTACACTTAGAACTTTCGTATTGATTTCTTCTTGAGGAATAGTCTTTCCAAGTCTATTCAGAGTGTTGATAGTGACCTGGAACCTTGCTTGACTCTCTTTGATAGTTTCACCATCCTTGAGTTTGAAATTTCCAAAATCATTCATCAACTTGCTGAGTTTCACTTTTCTCAAAGATTTCGAACCTTCATGATAAGTTTCCAAAGCATCCCACATTTCTTTTGCTGACTTCAATGAAGAAACTTTGTCATATTCAGCTTGGTCCAAAGCATTCATTAGAGAATTTCTTGCTTCACCATTATAACTAAATTTGATAACCTCATCAGGAGTGAGATAATAAACATCCTTCGGTTTGCCATCTTCACCCAGAAATTCAAAGTTTCCCTTCTGCACAACTCTTAAGACCAGTGGCTTCTTGGACCGGTATGTTTCCATTCTGCCTTTCCACCAGTTGTAGTTCTCCGAACGAGTGAGGAGAGGAGCCCTATTGATATGGGCTAAAAATAAGCCCTAAAGACACATTTAATGTTGCATTAATTTGACCCGGCTTGGTCCAAATATGGAGCCCATTAATGAGGTCTAAAACCCCTAATTAAATATTAATTTCGTAATTAATATTAAGGGTAATAACCAGCTCAGCAATAAGAGTCAAATAAGGATATTACTCCTGCCTGACTTAGCCTCCAAGGCACCTAACTAAACAAGGAAACTGACTCCTACAAGGAAGGAGTCTAGAACCTTCCTCAAAGGCGGTGACTTGTCCACCAAGTCACCTAATTCTACTACGATTCTAAGGCTTCCACAGCCTATATAAGGGTCTGACCCCTCATTCTCAGAACTACGTCTTGGCTTGATTCTCAATAACGAGATACTTAGGCACTCTGTGAGGACCGATCAGTCTCGGAACACGGAAACAGCCATTAAAACTCGAAGCTCACCATCCTTTGTATTTAATACATACAAACCCTAGCCACAATTTAAAAACCCTCGATTTTATTACACAACATTTGGCGCCGTCTGTGGGAAGACAACATCAACCATGGTTCAAACACGAAGAACAACACCAGTTGCAACTAAGACCGTGCCACTCAGCTCTGCTCCACCCCTCACCGAATAGGCCCCCCCAGCATCAGGGGCAATCATCCAACATGCTCCCCCAGCATCAGGGGCGATCATCCAATAGGCTCCCCCAGCATCAACTGTCATCACCCAATCCCAAGTTTCTCAACAACCAGGGGCGATCCCCCATGCTGAGAGTACGTTAACTCTGATCAATCAGGTAGGACAAGGAACCAACCCTCTCCAGATGGTGGTCTCCCCTCTCTTTGATCCGAACAATCCATTACCAGGGTACATATCCACACTACGGATCTCCCCTTGAATACTAACCCGAGGTACGGTCTGTTTAACTACCCTCCGGTTACTCAAGGTGAAGGACCAAGTGGTCATGTTCTGCAGATCCGAGAGCGAGAGTATGACGACTACTCTAGCCCTTACACTGACGATTCATCAACTAAGGATAAACCTCCAAGGAGGGGACGTGTTAGTAGAGAACCTCGGGCGAGGACCCAAGGAATCTATGATGGACCTCCACCAACGACTGAGGAGAGGATAAAGCTCATGGGGCTGAGATCCAAAGGCTAAATGATGATATTACTAGGGAATAGGCAAGATAAAGTCTGATCCGACCTCCTCTAATCTCAGGGAGGATTCTCATCGTAGATTTGGAGAGGTCCTCTAGAAGAAAGAAAAGGGCTGATGCCCTAATTGGAAAAACCACAAGGGTGGAAACCCCTAGGAATAACCCCAAAGACCTGATGCCACTTGGAGATCCCGATGATCCTACACCACTGTTTACCGAGGAGGTGATGAATGCTCACATCTCTAGGAAGTTTAAGATGCCTACTATAAAGGCTTATTATGGAACGGGTGATCCCGCAAACCATGTGAGAACATTCTCGAATGCACTGTTATCGCAACCCACAGCCCACAGCCCCGAGGGCCAGTAATCAACATGATCTCGGAGGCCCGACTGCGGCCGGGACAACTAGGAACTCTCGGAAGGCTTATGTCCGAGAGGTGATGCACATCGTGGGAGAGGCCCTGAAGCATGCAAAAACTGAGGTAGTGGTTAGTTTTGATGACTCAGACTTGGAAGGGGTGAAGTTCCCCCATGATGACTCGTTGGTCATAACACCCATGATTGGGAATTCAGAGGTGAAGTGAGTCTTGATAGACAATGGAGCTTCTATTAACATTTTGTTCCATGATGCGTTTGTGAAGATGGGATACACTGATTCTCAGTTGACCCCCAACAGCATGCCTATATATGGATTTAATGGAGTAGAATCCAAAGTTGAAGGGACTATTCAATTGCCTGTAACTATTGGACAGAAGCCCAATGAGGCCACTCAGATGTTGAACTTAATGGTAATCAAGGTGGTTTCAACGTACAATGTTATCCTCGGAAGGACTGGACTACATGCATTTAAGGCTGTTGCCTCAACTTATCATACATATGAAGATCAAGTTCCCAACCAGGAATGGTGTAGGAGAACATAAAGGTGATCAAAAGATGGCACGAAGCTGTCACTACAAGAAATATGGGCTATTGCAAGCCCAATATACATTTGTGTTACATAAAGTGTTGCTATAGGTAAATTTTTTGCTAATCTATTGCAATATTTTTAAAAAGTGTTGTAAAAAATAAAAATGTGTTGCAAACAAAATAAACATTCTAACAAATTTGGACAATTGCAGTACTTTTACAAAAGTGTTATACAAAAGTGTTACAATACCATTAACACTTTTGATCAATATGACCCAAATTTTAGGCGGGCATTCAATTTTTTCCATCGGCGGGCTTCCACTGGAAATTTCAGTACCAAAAATATTATTACACAAAACAAAACCCCAAAAATTGCTCTATGTCCTTCACTCCCACTCTCCCTTTACTCTCTCTCTTCGGCTCATCTCTCTCTCAGTCCTCTTACCCTAAAATCATTTAAAGCAAAATCTCAAAACTAAATTAGAGCTTTAATTGAATTAGGGCTTCGATCTGGGCTTTGATTTAAGGTAACTTTCGATTATGTTTGATTTATATATACGTGTATCCGTATATATATTCCACTCTCCTCTCTCGTTCATCGCTCTCACCCCTCTCTCACTCTTCTCTATACTTATCGATCACATCTTCCTCCAATTCCCAAAATCAAATAGAACAAAAACCCCAAAACTGATTAGAGCAAAGATTATAATAAAGATTCAATTAAAATTTCGATTAGGGGTAAAGTACCAAAAAAAATTTATTATGTACAATTATATATGTACATCTTTCTACCCATGTTAAAATTTTCGATTATATTTTGTGTAGATTAGATTTGGTGTTTGAAGGTTCGAGATTGTTTAATGGTACTAAGTGTTAAATTAGGGGAAAATTTGTGTTAATTTTATGCCATTTTTTATTTTCTATAAGTTTAGTTAGCTCATTCTTTTTTAAAATTTTTAGTTTTGAATTTCTGATATAGTATCATGTAGTTTTTTAATTTTATACATCTACTGCTTAAATCCCTAATTTTTTTTGGTGTTATCCTATTTTGACTTCTAAGATATATTAAAAGTATAGTATAGTATATAATTCTCTTATTAGGTTTTGTTTATGTGTCAGGTCTTGTGTTTCACTGATAACATATTTAGTAATTATTCACAAGCAAAGTCAGTAGTATGAAAGGATGCACCTTTTACTGTATATATGTAAATGATAAGTTTTTGCACTCTTAAAATAACTCTGGGGCTATTGGCACTGTGAGGTTGTATAGGTGTGTGTGTTTACACTAATCACGCAAGCGTACGTGGTCACAAGTAATATATAAGGTTAAGTCCAAATTCGTTCCCACAGGGATCAAGTTATGGTTCTATTCAGTAAATATGCCTATGCAACAATGTATGGTTATTATGCCCTGCTAAGACAATAACAATTTTGGGTTTATAAACTAAATTAACTAAGACACAAATTAACAAAACTAAGAATTAACTAACTAACAAGAATTAAAATCTAATTACGTCTGCAAGAGTAAACATGGAATCCTAACTTCATTAAATACTTTGCTTAGATCTGACGCCTTTAATCACTATATGCAATGGTTATGATATCTGATCGAATAACACGAAACAAGTATACGCTACCTCTCAGTATACGTATACCAAACTAAACATACATCCACAAAAGAGATAGAAGATGAATAGACACCAATTATGCTTAGACACTATATGTCTATAGAATTTGAAAACATAACGGTTGAAGAGCAAGTTATCCATAAAGATCACACAGGGCAATATAAGTATTCTCATCTCATACTACGAATCATGTTGATAACAATCATGAACCTATGCTAGCATGGCAAGTTCTAAATCTCAAGATCCACTTTCACTTCACAAGAGATTAACAAATTAGATGTTCATGACGCATCTATCAATTAAGCACAACCATACGAGGATATCAAATATACATCACACACAGATCTTTAAAGCAATCAAGATACTAAAGCTCCATAAATAAATCCGTTAGAATCCCATGACAACGATTAGTTCATAATTGAACCTCTCGTCATCATGGGATCTAGTGAAACCATGATAAAAACAAAGTATGAACCAATACAAATAAATCTAAGTAATTGATATGTAATGGTTCTACTCCTAATGATAATCCTAATGATACAATTTACAAGGGTTGGATGTGTTTATATAGGCTCTAGAAGTCTTGACCAGCAAGAAAATACCAAAACAGAATTATAATAGAATTTCTGCAAAATACGTTTCCTAAACTGATTCTGTTTTTAAGGAAAATTCGTAGTTGACTTTTCTTCAGATATTCTGGAACGTTCCAGCTGCAATTGGGCCTCTTGACCACTTTAGAATGATAGAAAATCTCGTTATCTTCGCGTGGACAGCTTACGGGCCTCAAACGGAGTTGTAGAACTCAAGATATGGCCAAAATAGTGAATCAGAAATCTGGCAGAATTTTTCAGGGGCAACCTGCGCCCAACAGTCTGTTCTTCGCGCAAATTGCTCCTACCTGGCGCAATTTGATCCTTGGAATCCTATCCCAAGTTGTATAAAATCTCCCAGGCTTCGCGTGGGCAGTAAGATCGCTGAAAACGGACTTCTAGAACTCCAGATATGTCCAAAACAGTGTAGACTGCGCAACCGTCTCAGAAATCCGAATTTTAATTAATTTATTCTCCAAAAACGATAGAAGCATCAACCATAATCAACGTTCTTGTAAATCTGTACAACTAAGCAAAACACATCAAAACTACCACAAACTTGAGCCCAAGACAATCAATTTAAGCCGATTTAGAATGCTCCAAGTGGATATAAACTCCACTTATCACACCCCCAAACTTAAACCGATGCATGTCCTCAAGCATAAACAATTAAAAACTAACTAACTAACTAGTACCACTTTCGTAGGTGATCACGGTTGCATTTGGCATATGCAACAAGCCCTTTAAACCCCTAGGCAGCCCTAGTAGACGAGTAAGGTCTCGTGAGGGCCTATAGCGAATGTACCCACAAAATCCAATGCAATGCAATGCATGAATGCAACTAATATGAAAAATGCAATTAATCTAATCTACCATACCTTCAAATCCTCTCATGCCATATCAACTTAAGAATTAAAGTAAATACGCAATGTCTTGGTGTCGAAAATGCAAGTATTCACATAATCTACTCAATGAACATGCATAAGTTCTCACAAGTCCATGTCAAATGTAAGAATAAGTTAGTAACCATGCTAAGTCTACAAGAGTACATCTTTGAGACAAAACTCGGGATCTCATACGCAAAAACAAGCAAACACTCACAATCCACTCACAAAAGAATATTCACTCAAGAACAAGGGTAAGTGTATCACTCAATTCCAACAAAATCATAAGCATGCTTGACATTTGGTATCAATCTAACTCTTAACACAACATACATCAATGACGATAATCAAAAGGTCTTTATTTGAGTTGTAACGGGGCTAGGGACAAGGTATGTCAAATAAGCCAAATCAGGTGAAGTGTCAAAAGCAAGTAAGTACCATAATAAATCATACACAATACCCTATTTCCCCCCCCCCCACATAATTTTTACTAAAAACAAACACTCGACTAGTCGACTGAAGTAGGATCATAACAAACACAAACATGCTCTCATAATATATTTTTCTCTTTTTTTTCTTTTTTTTCTTTTTTTTTCTCTTTCTTTTTTCGAGAGCTAAATAAAACAATAATATGAACAATAACAATGATCCCACAAATTTATTACACATGTCGATTATCAAGTAAACAAACCCAATTTTCAATATTTCCCCCAAAAGTAAGACCAACAATAAACCCCTCCTTGCACACCTTATTACTCCCTTAAGCACTCTACTATCCTTTGACAATGTGGGTTCAAATTAATGTGAGGCTAATACAAGAAAAGGTCTAGGCAAGTAATGTGGTATGTCACCGAAAAAATAGGATTAAGCTCAACGGGTTAACTAATTGATCATGTAAGTATGGTATGGTAATATGGGAAAATATGCGGTTATTCCTAAATGCCTTTATCATCTTAATCGTCAAATAATGTCATGCGTTTCAAGAAAGACCTCAAACAACTGCTAGCAATGCAAACAATCCGTGGACACTCAAGCAAACGAATAAATTGCAACAAATATGCAATATGGCTCAAAATCTCACTTGGTAGAAAAACATACTCAATCCCAAGCAAAAATCTCTCTAACGCACCTACTTGTATTCAAAGCATGCAAACTAAATCATCTTGCACATATTCATGTCCTTCTAATCACTTACAACATTCAATAAGTCTACTAGCTTCAACTTACTAGTGTATGTGTGTGCACAAGATCAAAGCATATCACTTCTCAATCAAAAGCGTCAACAACACAAAATTCCTATCAAGCATGGGTGCAAATGCAGCTACTATGAACTCACATGATATACGAACATAAAAACAGAATGTCCTATATGAAACAAACGTAAGTAACACTAATATAAATGCATAATTTACTACTACTACTAATATGCAAAACATGAAATCCTACATGAACACAATGACTAACAATCACATAAATAT
This sequence comes from Kitagawia praeruptora, assembly GCA_037693485.1. Lineage (NCBI taxonomy): Eukaryota > Viridiplantae > Streptophyta > Magnoliopsida > Apiales > Apiaceae > Kitagawia > Kitagawia praeruptora. The sequence goes on along the minus strand of CM075345.1, from coordinate 44,801,712 downwards.
ACACTACTTATCCCTCAAACCACCCCCAAACTTGAAAAATTCAATGTCCTCATTGAATGGAAGCAAATACAAGGGAAAGTAGAAAACATACCAGTATACAACAATGCTTGGGTTGCCTCCCAAGAAGCGCTTCTTTAACGTCAATAGCTTGACGTTACTTCCAAGCCTCCACTAAGGATGATAATAGTTCGCTTGGTCCTCTCTTCGCGAGACTTCATCGTCATCTCGGCGGCACACTTTTTGCTCCTTCTCCTTATTTGGCATATTCATGTAACAACTATGTCCTATTCCAATGCCTTCATCTGTTGACCCAAAATCTGTCAATTTGTAGAACAACACACACTCGCGGGCTTCGCTTGAATATAATGGAGGAGGGTAAATGTAAGTTGCTGAAGCCTTTGGTTCCTCAACGAGAACTTCCTCCAATGGCTCTAATGCGCTACCTCCATCTTTAAACTCTGAGATAAGTAGAAGACCTGCATCTTTCCCATGGCCATCAACCTCTTGGTACGCACATACCAATTCTTGAAATTTGTGCAGCTCATCAGTGTCTGTCCCAAATAGTGCCCTTTCCAAATCATCCACCATCCTAACATGATCAAATTCCTCACATGGCTTGCGAATGCTCACCTCCTCTTGGAATTTGTCTTCCTCAATTATGCATGTAGTACCCTGCTCCAAGTCATCATTATTTCCTGGAATTGCCTCTAATATGCATTGTTGTTTCTCTTGTTCCAAGGCTCTCAAAACTTGAGCAGCTAGTGTCCCCATAGAATTGATAGACTCCTCAGTACTCTTTAGAAGCATCCTAATCTCCTCCATAACATCAACCTCATCTGACTGAAAAGTAGGAGTAGGTTGTTGATGTTGAAACTCTTCACTACCAAAGACATATGACATATCTGGAACATCTTGCTGGTACTGTTGAGGATGGTATTGAAAATATGGTTGTTCCTCATAAGTGACATATGGATCAACTCCTTCGTAGTAACAATATTGTGAGGGATCATGAACGCCAAAACACCACTCACATTGTTGAGGCATGGATGTACTCGAATATGCCCACCATGGAAACTCCAGACCTGCCATCTTCAACACTCAAGTACCTGAAACACACCGAACTAAACAAGAGAGTTAAGAAAAAAAAATCTGAGTCAGTGAACTCTAACGACCACTATTGACAAGCACATAAACCAAAAATAAAACACCGATGATCCCCGGCAGCGGCGCCAAAAACTTGTTTACACTAATCACGTAAGCGTACGTGGTCACAAGTAATATATAAGGTTAAGTCCAAATTCGTTCCCACAGGGATCAAGTTATGGTTCTATTCAGTAAATATGCCTATGCAACAATGTATGGTTATTATGCCCTGCTAAGACAATAACAATTTTGGGTTTATTAAACTAAATTAACTAAGACACAAATTAACAAAACTAAGAATTAACTAACTAACAAGAATTAAAATCTAATTACGTCTGTAAGAGTAAACATGGAATCCTAACTTCATTAAATACTTTGCTTAGATCTGACGCCTTTAATCACTATATGCAATGGTTATGATATCTGATCGAATAACACGAAACAAGTATACGCTATCTCTCAGTATACGTATACCAAACTAAACATACATCCACAAAAGAGATAGAAGATGAATAGACACCAATTATGCTTAGACCCTATATGTCTATAGAATTTGAAAACATTACGGTTGAAGAGCAAGTTATCCATAAAGATCACACAGGGCAATATAAGTATTCTCATCTCATACTACGAATCATGTTGATAACAATCATGAACCTATGCTAGCATGGCAAGTTCTAAATCTCAAGATCCACTTTCACTTCACAAGAGATTAACAAATTAGATGTTCATGACGCATCTATCAATTAAGCACAACCATACGAGGATATCAAATATACATCACACACAGATCTTTAAAGCAATCAAGATACTAAAGCTCCATAAATAAATCCGTTAGAATCCCATGACAACGATTAGTTCATAATTGAACCTCTCGTCATCATGGGATCTAGTGAAACCATGATAAAAACAAAGTATGAACAAATACAAATAAATCTAAGTAATTGATATGTAATGGTTCTACTCCTAATAATAATCCTAATGATACAATTTACAAGGGTTGGATGTGTTTATATAGGCTCTAGAAGTCTTGACCAGCAAGAAAATACCAAAACAGAATTATAATAGAATTTCTGCAAAATACGTTTCCTAAACTGATTCTGTTTTTAAGGAAAATTCGTAGCTGACTTTTCTTCAGATATTCTGGAACGTTCCAGCTGCAATTGGGCCTCTGCACCACTTTAGAATGATAGAAAATCTCGTTATCTTCGCGTGGACAGCTTATGGGCCTCAAACGGAGTTGTAGAACTCAAGATATGACCAAAATAGTGAATCAGAAATCTGGCAGAATTTTTCAGGGGCAACCTGCGCCCAACAGTCTGTTCTTCGCGCAAATTGCTTCTACCCGGCGCAATTTGCTCCTGGGAATCCTATCCCAAGTTGTAGAAAATCTCCCAGGCTTCGCGTGGGCAGTAAGATCGCTGAAAACGGACTTCTAGAACTCCATATATGTCCAAAACAGTGTAGACTGCGCAACCGTCTCAGAAATCCGAATTTTAATTAATTTATTCTCCAAAAACGATAGAAGCATCAACCATAATCAACATTCTTGTAAATCTGTACAACTAAGCAAAACACATCAAAACTACCACAAACTTGAGCCCAAGACAATCAATTTAAGCCGATTTAGAATGCTCCAAGTGGATATAAACTCCACTTATCAGTGTGCATAATAGATTGTGTTGTTTTTTGTCCCATTACATGATTTATGTCATCATGGAACTCATGAAAGGTTCTAGCTGCATTATCATAACGCCACTTACCATTTCACAATCATTAGAAATATGAACCTGTCAAGAAGCCATTATTCAAGATCCAGATAGTATCTAGTATATGGGGTTCTGTCTGATAACTTCATGGTGGCCTTGATTTAGAAATATGTATAAGATTTAGTAGTATGTTTGTATAACTAAAACATTTTTAAGGTTTAATCTCCTCTACTAATTCTGATGGGAATTTCTTTTATTCTTACAGGCAGGGCTTCAACACTCTGATGGGAGTGAAGAAGATATTCTTCCCGTAATTACAGATTTATGTGCTTCCCAGATGGTTCACTTGTTGCAGTCGCTGCGCAGAGGTATGTCTCTTGACGAATCTCAAGCATACTTGATGATTTCTATAACTTATTTGTTAGTCTGCAACAGTGATATATATACTAACTTTAATTTCTCTGTATGAATTATAGCTTTCCAGGAGTAATGCTTCTGAGGAGCAATCTCTCTATCAAATCTCTTTCTATAATTAAGGTAGGTACATTTTCTTTTGAAATTCTACTAGATTTTTTGTCAAGAAGTGTAGACCGATAATTGGAAATGTATTATTTATCTATGTCAGTTGTGAATTATATGACCCCTTAGGTAAAGCTCATAAAATACTTCAAACTGTCATGATTAATACCATTGAGAAATTTTAGGAGCTATAGAATTTTATTTTATTCCAAACTTGCTTTTCATATTAGTTTTCTCTTTGCGTAAGTTAACTCTCTTTTTTGACATAATTGTATTGTGTATCAGGCCTAAATCAAAAAATTACAGTAAACCTCATGAAAAGAATCATCCGTATTTGTTTGAGGTAAAAACTGGGTACAAAATTGCAGGGGCTATCATTTTCAGGCAGAGGTGCATAGAGGTTGCTGAAGAGAAGTTCTTCCTCAGCCGCCCTGTACGATAAGTTAATTTATAATGCATATACAATCTAGTGTCGATTTCATCAACCCTGAAATTGTTGATATTTCCTTATTCACATAAGTGTATAATGAGCTTGCCGATCGTTGTGGCGTTCCCCATTTAGCCAAACTGTTGAATCAGGTATAAAACTGCGGAATTGTATCCTATAATACACTGTCTTATCCGAGAGCTTGTGTAATGTTTGTCTCTTTTAACTCTTACTGTTTAGCCACTGAAAGAGAACTATACCTTCCTAGATCTTGCTGGAGGGGGGGTTCTTGTGCAGCCTATTTTGTGTTTTTCGAATTCTTTTTGATTTTTTAAGCATACTACATAATTTTTCTTGCTAATACAGTATGTTATGTCAAAGTCTGCAAGTGAATCACACAACTCACAGTCGAAAAGTGTTTTTTTGATTCTTTTGTTCAGATTCTGGTGAAACATATTAATATGCTACTTCCTGGATTGAAGTCACGTATTCATACTGCACTAGTATTTGTTACTTAAGTTACATGTAACAATTGTATTGCATTATTTTACTTACAAAACATGAACATTTATACTAATTTATTTTTTCATCAGGCTGGTATGGGAGTTCTTTTAAACATTCTATCGGATTGCAAAGGTAACGTTACTGTTCTTATAACTTATAGCTGGCATAGTCCATTTGAATATATGATATTATTCCGTCCTTTCCGGAAACCAGGTTTTGTAATGCAGTTTCCCAAGTTTACAAGTATGCAACACAACATAATTTTGTATTAGATGCATCCAGTTAAGTACTTTCCGTATGTATTTCTGGGTTTTTTTTTCATATTTTGTGCATTTGGTTAAATATCTCCTTTTTTTTGGCTCTTTGATACTGATGTTTAGCTTTACAGCTAATCATATTCAGGAAATAAATCAATTGCTTTGGGAAAGCTTATTCAGCAGCACTCAAGTACTGGGGACCTGCTACTCATATTAACTTTCCGGTAATGGCGCTGTAAACATTTATCAAGAATTAACTCCATATTATTTTTTGATGATAATTGGTGCTATCGTCTAAGTTTCCTTAACAATTGAGCTGCTTTCGTTGATGTTATGGTTGGAAAATTATCGTGAAAAACTTGAAGACATGAAGAATATGACCAGATAGGAATATGTTGCTCACTTGAGAAGGTTGAATTCACTCAGACACTTATGTTTAAATTGCATTGGTTACATAGGTCATAGGTGCATAAATAAATGTATCAATTTGAATCAACTGACTTCACTTTGCAAGAGGAGTAGTGGGCTAATAAGTTTTGATATAATGTGCTTAAAAGTTAAAAGTCATCGCTCTTAAGATACATCCTGATTTAATACCATAGAAATATCAGTTCACTACAACAGAAAGTGTTTTAGATATAAAAATTAACAACCTGTCATAAAAAAAATAAATTTTGAGTCTCACCATATGTGCATAGCTCTGTTTTGTGTTACTTATAACTTATAAGGTGAATTGTATTTTTTTAGATATTTCTAAGGTGAATTGTATTTGTTTTAGCTAATTTTATCATCTTTTTATGTTTTGTAGTCAGTAATACCTCTGTGAAAATAGTTGGACTACTTCAAGCAATACCAGACCACACTAAAATGCTATTTGGGCGAGGAAAATGGCGATAAGATTGTACAAGAAGCTCTCTACTTAATCAGTTTAGGAACGAACGATTTCCTCCAATGGGGTGTTTACCATTGAAGAGAGCTACACATGCGCTTCAAGGGTTCGGAGATTCATGTATTGAAAGCTACAATAATAGCATCATGGAAAAGGTAGTTCATGGAAAATAGCTTGGTACTTTAATAGGAAAGACCAAGTTTTATTTAGATTTATGGTGTGTAAGTCGACTATGTGTTTCGAATTTGGATTTAAGTAATCGATGTAAGATGATCTTATGATATAAGCCGACTTTGTTTGGGCTTTATTGACATGTATTCCGTTGGATTTGCCATTTGGGAAATTGGAAATGTGATTTCTGGTTTGATATGCTTTTGTGTTGGTTTATTGACATTTCAAACAGCATATTTCAAATTGGACTAATACAAAGTGTTGCATATAAATGTTGCTAAAAAAAACCAAAAGCATTACAATAGGGGATAAAATGTTACATAAAAATGTTATAGTAAATTGACTTTGCAACACTTTTAACTAAAATATGTTATAAAATGGTGTTGCAATAGTCTATTGCAACATCACAAAAGTGTCACTAAACATGACAAAAGTGTTGCACTAAAGGGGATATTGTAATACTTTAAAAATGTTGCAATAAGTAGGTAAAACGTTGCTATAGGGGTCTATTGCAACGGCAACAGATGCAACGCTGAATTTTGGCAAAAACGTTGCAAAAACCTCTATTGTAACACATTTGGCATCTAATATGACACTTTTTTGGCGTTGCAATAGCCCATATTTCTTGTAGTGTGTTATGCAGCCTCGTTAAGGCCTGATGGAGTCGGTCGGGCGGTAGGTCCTTCCGATTGAAGACAGGGATGTCCGCAGAGATAGAGAACCAGGAAAGGAGCTCGAATGAGGGTCAGGGCCTTCTCAGCCCCGTGGATCCAAAGGATTGGCTCCCAAGACTTCAGGAGGGAGGATACTCGCTCATGAAGCGCATATCCGAAATTGAAGAAAAACTTGGAGATACAATATGTTAGACAACCACTAAGGGCTAGAATCCCATACTTTATTAACGCGAATGATACCCCTAGGAAGAGAAGGGTCGATTCACAAAGGGCTGAGTCCGATGACTCGATGCCTATAGTAGATCGTGATGATCCAATCTTGTCCTTCACTAAAGAGACAATGAATCCAATCTTGTCCTTCACTAAAAAGACTCTGACTCTACCTAGAAGAAGAGAAATCAAGGGCCGAGGTTCACCAGCTATGCACGTTTGAATATTCCCAACACCCAAGTCCTGGTGGACATTGAGAAACACAAGGATCTCTGATGGTCGAAACCACTAAGGGCCGATCCCGAGAAGAAAAGCAAGAACTAATGTTGTCAGTTCCTTAAGGATTGATCCCAATGTTTTCACGATTATAGATAGCTAAAACACAAGATCAAGTTTCTGATCTGAAGAACATTATGGGAGAATCTCTCATAAAGCTTACGCTCGAGAAGCTATGCACATTATAGGAGAAGCTCTATAACGAGCAAAAACCGAAATGGCATTTGCCTTTGATGATTCTGAAGGGGTCAAGTGCCTCCAAGATGATCCGTTGGTCTTAACACCTGTGATAGGCAACTCATAAGTGAAAGGATTTTCAATTGACCCCCTTCAACATGCTCATCTATGGGTCCAGTGGAGTTGAGTCGGGAGTTGAAGAAAACTATTCTGTTGTCCATGAAAATACGATGAGAGCCTAGGGAGGTCATTCAGATGTTGAACTCCTTTGATGGTTAAAGAAAATACCGCTTACAATGTTATCCTTAGGAGGACATGCTTGAATACCTTTAAGGTGGTTGCCTCAAGGTAAGACACCTATCAAATTTCCTACAAGGAATGGAGTTGATGAAGAAAAGGGAGAACAAACAATAACAATGATTTTCTATCCAGCCTCTTAGAGACCTGATGGAGTTGGGGGGCAGGTCCTCCCGATTGAAGACATGAATGTCCAAGAAAATGAGAAAGAAAGAGGAAAGCTCACCGAGGACGTAGTCCCCATTCCCTTAGTTCATGAATGACCCGAAAAGTTACCTACATAAGGCATGGCCGAGTGAACCCTTGAAGGGAAAATTGGATAAATTCCTGCAAGAGAACAACATTGTGTTTGCTGGGACAGAGTAACCACAATAAAACCCAAAGCACTCGCTGACTTCGTGGTTGAATACACCATTAACAACCAAGAAGTCGGGGGCAAGAGATAGTACCTCGAGAAGGAGTAAGTTTCAGAACAAGAATGACGAGCCTATATCTGACCAGAGCTCTATTTTGATGAAGAGATAGTACCTTGAGAAGGAGTAAGTTTCAGAACAAGAATGATGAGCTTATATCTAACCAGAGCTCTGGCTCTATTTTGACCAGAGCTCTATTTTGATGGAGCATCAAAAAAAATTATCAAGAGGTGTAGGCCTAGTCTTGCAAAGCCCCGAAGGGTCAAGAGTTAGGTTACAGCACAACCAAATAAGTGTTTAAAGTCCATAAAGGACCTTGGATGTAAGATTAGATGAACAATTAAGCCACATGTGGCCACTTAAGCCATGAAAGGCTAACAACAAACCTTGAATCTCAACCAAGGATCAGGGAATCCAAGGGCATCCTTGATCAAGGTAAAGGAGTCCAAGAAAACTAGGAAGGTCTGATAACTAACTTGGGAATCTTGTATTTATCTTTGGTAATATCTGAGCAAGCATTTAGTGTCGTCCTCATCAAGGAGGAACCAAGGATCAGGGAATCCAAGGGCATCCTTGATTAAGGTAAAGGAGTCCAAGAAAACCAGGAAGGTCTGATAACTAACTTGGGAATCTTGTATTTATCTTTGGTAATATCTGAGCAAGCATTTAGTGTCGTCCTCATCAAGGAGGAGAGCAAGGTTCAGAAACCTATCTACTATGTAAGCAAGGTGTTGCATGGAGCTGAGTCGAATTAATCACCTAACGAAAAATTTGTTTTGGCATTAGAAACAGCATCGAGGAAGCTACGACCATACTTCCAAGCACAAACAATTGTAGTCCTGATGGACCAACCATTAAGGAACATAATCCACTGCCCGAAAACCAGTGCTATGCACATCAAGTGGGCAATCGAACTAGGAGAATTCGATGTAAAGTACAAGCCTAGGACGGCCAACAAAGCCCAGACTCTAGCTGACCTCATGGTTGAATATAACATTGACAACCAAGAAGTCGGGGGGCAGGAGGTAATAGACCAGGAAGGTCAGCAAGGTGAGAAGCCCCTGGAAGGGAAGAAGGAGTATTGGGTGCTCTATTTTGATGGAGCATCAAAAACAAAAACCGGTGGTGCAAGTTTAGTTCTGCAAAGCCCCGGTGGGTTCGCACTTGAGTATGCCTTGAAGTTGGACTTCCAAACAACCTACAGTGAGGCAGAGTATAAAGTTCTGATAGCCGGCCTTGGATTGACAAGAGCCCTGAGGGTCAAGAACCAGAAAGCCTATGGAGACTCAAAGCTGGTAGTCTCACAAGTAAATGGAGAGTTTGAGGTTAGAAAAGAATATGTTCAAATATTCAAGGATACTTCCAGGTCCTGAAGACCCCACCATCAATTCGAAATTGGTAGCACCAGTTGATGTAAGCTGAAGGATAGACCCTAAAGCTCATATTGAGACTGGTTGGCCCCCCTGATAATGCTTGAAGGTACAGAAACTGTTAATGAGAGTGTTGAGATAAGATGTCCTTTACAATTCCACACTTGAGGTCTTGAACTTCAAATCTCAAAATTCAAGCCTTGATGGCCAACAAGGTTATCTGCCTCCAAACGAACCTGACAAGAGGCATCAGGCTACTTAAAACCTAGTAAAGGTTCTACAAGCATAAGAAGAAGGTTGGAAACCTAGAAGTAAGATAGAGGGTTGACAACCAGCCAAGGCATACCAGACTTAAAGTTGAGTGCTTAGTGGCAAGTGAACTTCTTGAGCGATCAACCGAGAAGCAAGACCTCCACTATATGAAGCAAGGGGGCAAGAACTAAGGGACTCCAGTATTTCTACATTTTAGAACGAGAGTTAAAGGTTGAATGTTTGATAACCAACAACGAACGAGTTCTCCTTTTTAAATCAAGAACAACAAGTAGTAAAAACTATGAAAGCCACGGTGCCAAAAAAGGTTTCCAAGAACTCTAGCTTGATTCCAATGCAAAGAATTTGGGCTCAAAAACAAGGAACTCAGGAACTTAAGAAATTTCATTAGATGTAACCGAGGCCACAAGGTCGAGGCACCTCAAGGAAGCCTCAAGGCCGAGTAGCCCCAACTGAAGTCCTTCGCGAAGGGCAACAGCCGAGCTCGCCTGGCCGAGCACCTCCCGAAAGGCCATAGGCCGAAGTCACACAGTCGAAGACACCTGAAAGCCATTAAGAGGCCCTTATTTCGACCAAAATCCTGGTCGAGACGACCAAGAATCCTAGTCAAAAAATCATTTGACCAAGCGAAAAATTGGTTTTTATTTCGACCAAGATCCTGGTCGAAATGACAAAGAATCCTAATCGAAAATCTTTTCGACCAAGAAGCTGGGAAGGCCCTTATTTCGATCAGAATCCTGATCTAAGGGTCAGCATTCCTGATCGAAAATCCTGACCTAGGGGTCAGCATCCCTGATTGAAAATCCTGACCTAAGGGTCAGGATTCCTGATCGAAAACCCTTTCGACCAAAGAAGCTAGGAATGCCCTTATTTCGATCAGAATCCTGATCTAAGGGTCAGCATTCCTGATCGAAAATCCTGACCTAAGGATCAGCATTCCTAATCGAAAATCCTGATCTAAGGGTCAGCACCCCTGATCGAAAATCCTGAACTAGGGGTCAGGATTCCTGATCGAAAATCCTTTCGACCAAGAAGCTAGGAATGCCCTTATTTCAATCAGAATCCTGATCTAAGGGTCAGCATTCCTGTTCGAAAATCCTGACCTAAGGGTCAACATTCCTGTTCGAAATCCTGACCTAAAATACCACGAATCCTGGTAAAAAAAAGGGTTATTTAATGAATGACCTCAATTCGGGAAGAATTTCAAAGATTTGGGAGTCAATGAGGCCAAAAATATGATCTTAAATTACGAAAATATTAGGGCTGAGGACCCCTCTAAAATTACAAAAATTATTATCATTGTTAAAAATAATAATAATAAAATCCTGGGTCGGATTTTATTCGAGTGAAATTTTATCCAAGTGGAACACCTCCGAATAAGGGGCCAAAAATTATCCATATTTTGGGTAAAATAAATATTATTACTCCCTCTGTCCCATTTATTTTGGCCACATTTCCAATTTTTGTTGTCCCACAGTATTTGTCCACTTTCCTTAATAAAAATTGTGTGATTAGGATTAGATCTCATATCTCACCATAAATGGGATTCTCATTTGAGCAAGACTCTATATATATATATATATATATATATATATAGGGAGTTGCTCAAGAGAAAACTTTTTTTTGGAGAAAACTTAAGGTACCTTTGTGGTTCCTTGATTTGATATCAATCTGACGGTTGAAATGATTTCACTATAATTACCTATTATGGTTGAATGTATATATGACAAAATCATTTTAATTATCAATCTTTCAAATTATTTCCTTAAATACCAACCTAAATAATAAATACATGTTTCAAATTATTTCCTTAAATTAGCTATTGACTTTTACCTACTAAATTCAACAAAATCATCATTATTTAATTTATTAAACATCAAAATCTTCATTGTGTAATTCATTTTTTTTTAGAAAAGCCATTCGATAAATAAGATAATTGAAAATTACAACTGGAGGAAACGGCCACTGAAACCTAACCCAAGGCTAGGACAAAAGACACATTAAAAAGAAAAAAAAACAGCTGAACCATAGAACTGTTACACAGGGCTGCTACAACTAAGATAGGATGCAAGAGTAAAAGATAGACACTACTCAACTGTTCTTTTAAGATTCTATTAAGTGTTCCACAAATGTTATATAAATTATTAGTTAAAAAAAATTAATTTAATCTATGTTATTACAAAACAATAATAAGAATCTACCATGTGTTCTATTGAGTGTTTCATTAATTAATTTTATATAAAATTAAATAAATATTTATTAAAATTCAACTATTCAAGTTTTCTTGTAAGATTTTTTTAAATGTTTAGTTTGTTAAATTTTAAATTAGATTCTCTTAAGTGTTTTTATGTGTTCTTCTAAGATTCATTTAAGTGTTCTTTTAAGATTTTATTAAGTATTCCACAATTTTTATAAAAATTATTTGTTAAATAAAAATTAATGTAATTTATATTATTTTAAAACAATAATAAAATTTTACCCTGTGTTCTATCGAGAGTTTCATTTATTATTTTAAAATAAAATCTTATTTAAATTAATAAAAATTCAACCAAATGTTCTACTAAGATATTAAGATTTCACTATTCTACTGAGTGTCTAACAATAAGATATTTTTTTCTGGTGTTCTATTAAGTGTCTCACTAAATATTTTCATATGTGTTCAACTAATTCTCAAAATTTTATACTAGATTCTACAAAGTAATATATATATATTTTCATATATATTATTATATTTTAATTTACTGGATTCTACTAATTATTTTCGTATGTGTTCTATTAAGGTTTATTACGCATTAATTACAAGATTCTAACGTGTTCAAGTAAATATTTTATTTAAAATTTAGAATGAAATTCGATGTTATTCATTTTATAAATATAATAAATAATAAATAAGATTTTACTAATTCATTTATGGACTAATCTCGCTAACACCGAGATTCTATTAAATGTTCAAGTAGGTGTTCCATTGACTAGAATTATTAATTATTAACTAGAATTATACAATAAAATAATATAAGCAATTATTAAGTTAACTTAGGTAACAAAGATTATAGAATCTTCAATCAACCATATTTAACAAAATCTCAATTGATTGTTTTAATTATGGTACATTATAGATTACTTAAATTTGGAAATATAATCAAAATGACGGTTGAGATGGGTTCTCAAAGTTTTCTATCTAAACTAGTTTTCTCTACATCTCTACTATATATATATATATATATATATATAGGCAAATGATCAACTCTTTTTTTGAAGAAAACTAAGGTACTAATCCTAACCATTGGATGTATTATAATCAATGGCCCCGCCAGGGGCACCCACACATTAATCAAATACACCCTCACACACACAATCCCACCTAATCCCCTCCGTTTTTAATTTGATTTTTCCCGTCAATCGGTGATATTTTTTTAAAATTTAATTTCACCACATTTTTCTCCATCTCCCAACGATCAGTTTGAATACCATATGTGCTATATTTTAATTTAGTTTTCTAAGTTTTCCTTTTAAAGGGGTTTTCTCTAGATCCCTACTCTATATATATATATATATATATATATATATATATATATATATATATATATATATATATATATATATATATATATATATATATATATATATATATTTATTTATATTATTAATATATAATTAATAATATATATATAATTAATAATATATAATTTTTTTTAGTATATTATTAATAATATATATTAATTAATAATATATAATTAATAATATATTAATTATAAATATATAATTAATAATTAATATATATATATATATATATTATTAATATATATTATTAATATATATTTAATATATTATTTAAATGTATTATATAATTTCGGTTCGGTTCGGTTATTTCGGGTTTTGGATGTCAAGAACCGAACCGAACTTTTCTCAATTTCAAGAACTGAACCGGACCCGAATTATAAAAAACCCGAACAGGACCCGAAATTTCGATTCGGTTCGGTTCCCGGTTCTAACCCGAAAAATACTCACTCCTGCCTATATATTAATAAAAATAAATTATTAAATTGTACACTAAATAAAATTTAGCAGCGAGTTAATTATTGAGATTAGGTAGTAAACCATGAGATTCAATGTAATCACAAATAAAATTTATTTGGTAAAGTTAACATTTAATTTCTATAAATTTATTGCCTAATACTAATCACTATTAATCTGAAAACATAGTGACGCTATTAATGATATTGAAAAATTCTCGTTTGACGAGTCATGTAAATCAAATTAAAAAAATGTATGTTACCAAACGATTTTTTTTGAAAAATGAGTCATCATTTGGGTCTTGTAAATAATAAAAATAATTATTTTTAAATAATGGATATTAAAATCAAATAATATGACAACTAAAATACTTGAACCTTTGCAATAAATCAACATGCATATGTTCAGGGGTTTGTTATGGGATTTGTGTTTTTTCATGTCTCTTCCGGATCGGATTTTCGATGGGAATTATGTTTCCATTAGAGTTAAGTCTGTAATTTTGGTTGATGCAAGTTAATAAAATTCCTTGTTTATCAAAAAAAAAAATCAACATTAATGTTAGATTCCAATCACATTTTACCATTATTTACCTTTCTTCTCGTTTGTTTATTTCCAATTTACTATCAAGAAAAACTAGATATAAAAGAACAAAAAGAAGTTATATGGAAAAGTTGTACTCAAATAACGATAAACCAATATTTGAACCTTTTCAAAGTCGACCTTAATTTTAGATTCCAATCTCATTTTACTGATATTTTACTATTATTTGAGTACAATTTTTTCAAATTATCTCTTCTCATTTGTTTATTTCCAATTTACCATGAAGAAAATTGAGTATTAGAACATAAAAAAGTTGTACTCAAATAGTGGTAAACCGGCATTAAAATTTTTACTTTTATGAATTTTTATGCCATAAAATACAAAGGAATGTCCTAATAAACACAAAATGGTAGGGCCGTTTTTTCGAATGTGCAAGAATTCCCTTTGCACAGGTCCCCAATTTTGAAAAAATTCCTTTATATATATACTCCCTTTGTCATTTCCGATTGTCAATATTTTTTAAGGAATGTTCGGCACGCATACACATTTTAAGGTGAATTTTAAAAGTAGTTCCATAATTTATTTTTAAATTTTTTTTATATAAAAATTTTCATTTTTTGTATAAAAATTTTCTTTTTTTGTATAAAATTTAATGATTAAGTTATGAAACTATCTTTAAAATGCACCTTAAAATACGTGCTAGACACCTCTTAAAAATGTTAACAATTGGAAATGATAGAGGAAGTATATATCAGAAATTAAAGCTTCCTTATATCCTCTATTTTCATTGATTTAGACATTCAAAATCAATTGATGGTTACTTCAATTTTAGTAAATTTACTTCAAATTTCTGTTTTGGTTTAATTTGATAATATTTCAAAATATTTAGGACCTAATTTTAATATTTGGAATAGGATCCCAAAAAATTTGAGACAGACTTGGAAAAAAGTAATCTGTATATACTATATACATATAACTTTTGTATAAAAAAGAAGTATTGCTAATTTCCATTATTAATACATTATACAAAGTCGATATCATAAATTTATTATACTAGCTTAAAACGCACGATTTCTTTTTAAAAATTTATAATGATATTATTTTTTTTAATATTTATATGTTATTAATTTACATATCATATTTTTGTTAAAAAATTGATATATTTATAAGATTTTACACGTTCAATTCTATATTTATGCTATATCTTGAATTCTTAAAATTTGATTTGGATGATTTTACAGCTCACACGAAATTAACAAAATAATTTTTAATTCAGTGATGGTTTAACAATTATTTTTCAATTAAAGCTACGCATAAACAAAACAGAGAAGAAACTGATGATTTTCACCTTGAAAATTCTATTTGATTTATAAAATCTACTTATATTTCATTTTAATTATCAAAATACCCTTCATATTACTTGAAGATAGTTCTACTAACAATCAAATACGATTTTAATAATAAGTGTAAGAGTGATTTTGTCCAAAATTTTGATAGTTAGTAGTCTGGTTTTCAATACGACAAAAATAAATAAGAACCGTTAGATTATAAAATAAATAGATGAAAAACGTTGGATCTTTTAACATGTAAACTAAAAAGTATATTTATATTGAAATACGAAAAAGTGTATATCAATAATTTAAATTATATATAATTTGATTTTATAACATTGGAAAGGATTATCAAGTTAGGTCTTCAACATCGAGTTGGATTAATATAAAAATTCGTAATTATATTTTCTCTTGAGATTCTGAGTGTTTTCATTTTGATAATAACTGTTAAATCATCAATAAATTAAAGATAATTTTATGAGTTTCGCGTGAGCTGTAAAATCATCAAAATATGATTTTTAGATCTCGAAATAGAGTCCAAATAGTAAATATTAACTTTATTTAATATTAATAAAAAATTAAATAAAATTCATTTGTACTCCCTCTGTCCCATCCATTTCTTAACATAAAAAATGGCGTATCTAACACGTATTTTAAGGTGCATTTTAAGAATAGTTTTATAACTTATTTTTGATATTTTCTTTTTTTTTGTATAAAAATAGGATTGTTCTATTTCTATACAAAAAAAGAAAATATAAAAAATAAGTGATAGAACTATCCTTAAAATACACCTTACAATCCGTGCCGAAAACTGGTCCGCAAATGTTAATAATTCAATAGGACGGAGGGAGTATCCTTTTTTAATTATATCCTTTTCATTTTATAATTTCCTTTTAAAAATTCAATTCTAATACAATCTTGTTTAATTATATCCCTTTTACATTACAATTTTTTTTAATATGATATAATCTTGATCGTCTATTTTTAAAAATATTAAATTCGACGGTTGAGATTATTTGGTAGTACAATGACCAAAATTATGGATAAAATCCCTTTTTTGTGATAATATTTTCTAATGGAAGCTTTTTCATTATATCATTTTCAGATTATGATTACTTTTTAAAATTCAATTATAATACAACCTTTTTTTTAATTATATCTTTTTTATATTATAATTTTTTTAATATGATATAATCTTAATTGTCTATTTTTAAAATTATAAATTCGAAGGTTGAAATTATTTTGAAATAACAAAATAAAAGTATGTAATTATGTAAAATAGAACCCGTTTAAATATTATATTTGATATTAATATTATCATACTATATTTGATCATATACTATTTTTGGGAATCAAGCATTCAAGCTTAATCAAGCTATATATTCAGATATTATTTACGTGGTTTACGTATGTCAAAGTTTATAATTTATGGGATTTTGTGTCTTTAGCAGTTAGCATGCATGTTGTTTGGCTTGTCTAACTATAAAATGTATTGAAAGGAAAAAAGCTGTCAAAGAATTTAGAGTGTATATGGGATTACTGTTTCGGGAAGCTACAGTAGCGTTTAGCACAAAAGCAGGCTACGAAAAGCTACAACAGCTTTTGGCACAAAAGAGGTTAAATAGCATTTGGTAAAATATTTTAGCTGCTTTTTATAAGCATCTCATAGATGCTTTTGCTAAAAGCCGTTGGTAAAATTTATGTTGACAACATGTCTAAGACATGCCATCAAACCCCAACTCTTGCAAGATTTTTTAAAAATATTCTACTGCTCTCCTTACGTGTTTGTGTATACAGATAACAAGGTAATGAAATCATAAACAAAATCAAACTTTTCACTATATATAAATACAAATACGTGTAATTAGAATCAAACTAGGATTATAGGTAAGATGTTCTTTATTATTTCAGAAAAAAAAAGGAATAGTTAGCTTGGTTCAAGCCCTGTTCAACCGCCTATTACTGGCTGGTACTCTTCTTCCCTCTTTTTATATGATCTTCTATATGCTTTTATTATCAGGTTTCATATATTAGTCATGAATGAATTAGTAACGATTTTACTTGAATTAAAGAACGTTGGTCGTGCATCATAGATGAGTGATAGAAAATCCATATCCTGCCATAGCCTTTCCAAACTTTAGAGACATAATAAGTTAATGACTAAAGAAAAGTTGCATCAGTTTTAATAGTTAATACTGGCTTCAATAGGTCTAAGTACTAGTACATATTTCCTATCAAGAGAAACAACATATGAATGCATGCATAAAACTAGTCTCTTAAGAACTAGATATATACATTTGCATAGTAAAATAAAATATACAATTTAGCAAAGAGATTAAAATATAAAAAAATTCTGTGCATGAGAAAGATTTAGAAAACTTACTAAAACACCCACCGAGCTAAGACATAGCACCAACAAATCGAGCGCGTAGCACCTGTGTCCAGTGTATACTAGGCTTACCCAGTTCAAACAACGGACGTTCTAGTTGTCCTCCCCAACTCCCTGCCGCTCAATTTGTTGTGGTTGCGCTGCTGGCCGTTTCTTCCGACTGTAGCCAAACCGTTGGCACTTCCAACCCTTGATTCAAATGTTGTGGGTGCTGCACTGGGGGAGCTTGATGATAAAATGGCAATTGTTCTGTAATCAAACTCTTTTGTGCATCAGGACCATGAATCTGGTGCACTGCATAGTTCTTGTGCATGGATTAGCTTGGATTCATGGACAGGTGGTCAGAGAATCCTTCAAACTCATTTTGGGCAAACCCAAACTGATTTAGATAAGCTTTAGGGTAATGGTAATAATTTTGAGATGGGAGACTGATGCTGAATTTGTTGGAGAAGACATTTTCTTTTACTTATGTTATTCTTTCCTCCGATCTATTTGTATGTTGTAGGCATTCAACCATTTTGGGTGGTTGTGACGTATTGTGACCTCGTGATCTATTTGAACTAGAAGAGACTTTTATGTTTTAATACGTCACAGTCACTCAAAATGGGGAAATGTCCACAACATCCAAATGGATTAGAGGAAAGGATAGGAGAAATACAAGAAAATGTCTTCTCCAATGAATTCAACATCAGTCCCATCTCAAAATTATTACCATCACCCTAAAGCTTATCTAAATCAGTTTGAGTTTGCCAAAAATGAGTTTGAAGGATTCACTGACCACCTGTCCATGAATCCAAGCTAATCCATGCACAAGAACTATGCAGTGCACCAGATTCATGGTCCTGCTGCACAAAAGAGTTTGATTACAGAACAATTGCCATTTTATCATCAAGCTCCTCCAGTGCAGCACCCACAACATTTGAATCAAGGGCTGGGAGTGCCAACGGTTTGGCTACAGCCGGAACAGCAACGGCCAGCAGCGCAACCAAAACAGATTAGGCGGCAGGGAGTTGGGGAGCAGGGACGGAGCTACGGTGGGGGCAAGTGGGGGGCCGTGCACCCACGGCAGCTCTATAATCTATTAGAAAAATGTGAAAAATGTTAATTTTTTGGTTTGAGACCCCATAGATTATTACCCAGAAATGATTTTATTATCTACAACAGAGATCTCAAATGTTTTTTAACCACATAAATAAGTAATATTTCACTTTTTTAGATTATTTTTCTTCAATCTAAAATTTTAAATATCACAACTATGTTTTATATTTTATCACAAAAAATTTATGCCCCCATTTTAATATATTTTTGGCTTCGTCACTGTTGGGGAGGACGTTGTAGTTGTCAAACTAGAACGTCCGTTGTTTGGACAGGGGAAGCCTCGCATACACTGGACACATGAGCTACACGCTAGATTTGTTCGTGCGGTTCTGAGCTAGGTGGGAGTTTTGGTAAGTTTTGTATATCCGTCTCATGCACATGAATTTTTAAACCTAACGACCCAATTATTTTAAAAAGTACTACTTCATCAGTCCCACTGAATTGTACATATCCCATTGAATTGTACATGGGACGTGTCAATCATTTTAAGGCACTGTTCCATAATTTATTTTTAAGTTTAGTTTTTCTGAATAAAAATTTAATGTTAAATTTTTATTAAAAAAAGAAAAGCATAAAATAAATTATGGAACTATATTTAATAGGAGCATTAAAATGCGTGTCAAGCAGTAAAAGTAAAAAAACTGTATAGAAATGAAAGGGACGGAAGGAGTAACAATTAACATAAATATAAAAATTTTAATTAAAGCATGTTTATAAAACTATATATCATACATATTCTCATTAAAACATGCATATTTCTAAATTTACTTATCTATTTTTAACAAATCGAGTTAAGAAAATGTATTTGCCCCATTTAACGAACCTACGACTATTTTAATGTTACAATTATTTTAGTTACATTTATTAAAAAAAAGTAATATTTTTAATTGAAACACATTTCCAAGACCTGTTTACCTAGGTCAGGCTATTAATTTGAAAATAATTTATTTGGACCAATTTACAGGCTTATATATTTAAAAAATTAATTTAATGATTTTATGTATTTTAAAAAGTTATTTATCTATTTTAACGAGCCTAATGTATATCTCTACTTCTATATTATATTTTTATGATTGGAATATTGAAAGTTTTACCGGACTGTGGGCTTAAAATATGTACTAGCTTATAGCCCGTGCAAAGCACGGGTTACTTTTAATTTTTTATAATTTATTAATAATATAATATAATATTATAAATATAAATTTAAATATGTTATCGATTCGAACCTTACATTTTATATATAATAATTTTTAGTATTAAATATAAATTAATATGTTATTGGCAGGAATCGAACCTTGAACCTCTACATATAAGAATTTTTAAAAGAATTTTTAGTATTGTTATATCTAACGGTCATGATCTACTTGAGTTGCTGATCTAACGGTGATAAAATGAAGGATAACCAAAAATGGAGATAACCGAAAAAGGGGTAACCAACTACAAATTATATCCCCTTTTGCTTATTATAATATTTGATTTGTTTTATATTTTAAATAATTTAAAATTAAATAAATAGAGTGAAAACCAAGAGAAAACCAAAACTTTCAATGTTTCGGATTTAATATAATAGTAAAGATATAGGCCACTATTTCAACTTTTTATATTGAGTTCACGGAGAACCATTGGTAAATCTCATATATAAACTTTATAAAAAATTCCACACTTAAAACTTAAACAAAAAATTGAATTTTCAATATGTAATATAGAATCATTTTGGAAAATTCTGATTTTTTGGTAGAATCGCTTTTAATTATTTCATTAATATTCAATAATTTTCTATATATAAAAAGTTGTGTGAATTCATTTTTTATTTCTTAATAAAAAGTTGTAATTATATTTCATGCAAAATAAGATAAATCTACACATTTTTTGTAATATTCTCTTTACTCGTAATTATGTCTATAGTAGTGCTACCTACATATATTTGTGAACAAATTATTTACAAAAGGGAAAATTAATTCTTTCGTCCCTAAACTTTGGGCCGTTTTTGGTCTAGGTCCCTAAACTAAAAATGTCAATCTTTCGATCCCTTAATTTTCAATTTTTCTGATTAAGGTACCTCCGTCCAAATAAGGCTAACGCCGTTAGTGGATAAAATTCGAAAAAAAATTAAAAAATCAAAAATATTTCATAAAATTCAGAAAAATTCGAATTGTTTTTAAAAAATTCAGAAATATTTCATAAAATTTCAGAAAAATTATATGAATTAAAGTAAAGAATTTTGAAAAATTATAAAATTAAAATTATATGAAATTTTCAGAAAAATTTTGTAAAAAAAATGAATATTTTCGAATGATTAAAATTTAATTAAATTTAAAAATGAACATACCCATTCAATTTATATGCGTATAAATCGATACATGCGAACAAATATGTTAAGATATCACATTTTTAAATCCAATGCCCCTAGCGGGGCCACCAATACAAAAAGTTCTTATTTTTTTACCTTCTATCCATCCATCATCTCAAAAAAAAAAAAAAAATTTAAAAAGTTATTGTTCATGATGATGACGTCATCATGAACAGTAAACTTTTAAAAAAAAAATTTGCTGGCTTGATAGAGGGTAAAAAAATAACAACTTTTTGTATTGTGTGCCCCTGGCGGGGCCAAAGGATCTAATAGATCTAAGGTATTCTTTATTGTTTGTTGTATAAGAGTGTTCTGTATGGAGCAAAGGCCTATATATATATATATATATATATATATATATATATATATATATATATATATATATATATATAGGGTCTTGCTCCAATGAGAACACTCACTTATGGTGAGATATTAGATCTAGTCATAGTCATACATTTTTTATATGTAAATTAAATCCTAGCCCCACAATTAATTTTTAAAATTTTAGTTTTTTTATTATTCATTTAATTCAACATCATCTTCCACAATCATTTCTTTCCTACTCCGATCACCATTCCCGATCACCATCTCCGACGACAAATTCCGGTCAACCCAGAAAATCACCACCGGTAGAAAGAAAATCACCACACTGCCGCCACCTCCGACCACCGCGCCGCCGCCACCACCAACAAAAATCACCACTTTTAAACTGAAAATCACCGCACTCCACCACCTCCAACCACCACACCGCCGCCTCCACCAACAAAAATCACCACCTACGTACAAAAATCAACATGACCAAAACCGCCGCAAACCACCATCTCCGACCACAATCTCCGGCCACCAACACCAATCACCAATAACAACTCGAAAATCACCACAATCAACAAAAAAATCAGCAAGAATCGGACAAAATCACCACTATAAAATACAAATCACCTCCGGCCACCTCCAACCACCACCACCACCTCCAATATATGTAATATATGTAATTTGTGGCATATTTATTTTAAAACTTATTATATAGGTTTAATTACTAAAATATAGTTTAACAAACCTAATTATCTTACAATCTTTTCTAATATAAACACAATTTTCACCAGTACAAATTAGGGATGGCAACGGATCAGATCAGATCGGGTTTTGGCCAAATCCAAATTCAAAGTTTTCGTATCGGGTTTGGATTCGGATTTGAAAATCCACATCCAAACCATCCGGTTTTATCGGGTTTCGGTTGGGATTCAGGTTTAAATCGGGTTTTTAATTCAAAATTGAAAAATTAAAAAAATAATTACATTAAGCAAAACATAGAAGTACAAATGTATTTAAAATTTAAAACATAAAAATATTTTAGTTCCATAAAAAATTTAGAATATTATAAATAAAATTTAAAAACTACAAGAAAAATAAAAGAATATATATATTTATATATGTATATGGGTGATCATTTTATTTATTTGCTCGATTTGTATCTTATATATATATATATATATATATATATATATATATATATATATATATATATATATATATATATAGGGGTCCCTTATACAGCCAAAGTTGAATATTTTTAAATATCCAACCAACCCGTTTATAACCATCCGATTAAAAAATTAACGGCGCGGATGAACAGTATTACGCTCTATTATAAAGCGTAATACGCTATATCATAAAGCGTAAGCAAATAGACATTTATGCCCCTCAGATCTGTTTTCAACTTACGCTATATTATGGAGAGTAGTACGCTCTATTATAGAGCGTAAGTGGTTTTTTTTCAAAAACCGGGTTTTTAACATAATAGAGCGTATTGTGGTTGAAAAACATATCCTCATTTTACAAATTAAACATCACAAACCACAAATCTCCACAAACCTTTACACACCACCGGGAAATCGGAAGTTAAACGCAAAACCACCTGATAATCGGAAGTAAAGCTCATCATATCTTCGTATAAAGTGAGTAATTTCATCATTTAGTGTATGTATATATCTTCGTGTACATGTATGTAGTATGTATATATCATCATTATCATCATCATCTAATTTCGAATTAGGGTTCGAATTTTTGGATTAATTTGGAATTAGGGTTCGAATTATGTAGATTTTGGATTAATTAGGAATCGAATTATTGTCGAATTAGGGTTTAAATTTTTAGATTTGTGGATAAAGTTTACATTTTAAAGTTTATTGGATTAAAATTTGCATTGTGGATTAAGTTTGGATTTGTGTAGTTTGGATTTTTTTTGTATGCATTAAAGTTTTTTATATGTATTGAATTTTAGATGGAAGATTTTTGCGGTCCGGTTGATCCTTCTCTCCTTGTCGACCAAGATAACCATATAAGTAGTAGTATATGGGTTGGTAATCATCGTGATAAACTTATAATCCGTCAAAGTACCTCATTGCTTAATGAATGGAAATTAGAGGCATATCAAATTCATCTTTTACAACATTGGGGTTTTGGAATGTTTACCAACCCAAAAACTGTTATGCAAAATGATGTGACTTTAATTACTTCATTAGTGGAGCGTTGGAGGTCGAAAACCAACACATTCCACTTTAGTTTCGGGGAGATGACGGTGACACTTGAAGATGTGTACATGTTGACGGGGCTTCCGGTTCTTGGAGAGGCGGTAACTTTGGGTGACACAATTAACGTAAATAATCTTTGGTTACATGATTGGCCGGATCCGACACTCTCATTAGAGAAAAGGAGGGAGGCTTTGGGTAGAGGTGGCGTTAAATTAAATTTTTTGAGGAGTAGATATTGCAAGTGCCCGAACGAGGACGATCGGGAGCTTCTAGAAATATATACACGGGGATATATGTTTTATTTGTGTGGGGCGATATTATTCCCCACAAAATCAAACAATGTGGCTCATCCAAGATTAATTCCCTTGTTAATTGATACATCGAGAATTTTTGGGTATGCTTGGGGTGCAGCGGCACTTGCCTATCTATATAGGAATTTATTTGAGGCAAGTCATAAGGATTGTAAGTCTATTTCGGGATGCTTGACAATATTGATGCTTTGGCCACGTGAGAGGTTGCGTCCGGGACAACCTAAGCTAGCATCTCAAACCGAGCATATATGGCCTAGGGCTTTTGCATGGGCGATTGATCCCGTTGGCCCGGGAAAATCGAAGTACTTTAATATGCATCACAATATTGATGCATATCCATTGCATCATATTAAACATTTCTTTTGTATAAATAGATGCCGCATGATTCTCCAATGAGGATGATGTTATTCTTGTCCTTTCCTTATACTTTGTTTCATAGTCCACTTCTTTCTCACGAAGATATTGTTTCTCCAATGCTTTTTGTGAATTCTCTATAAACTCTTTCAAACCGGTGCTAGCTTTTACATACTCGTCAAAAAATGCATTCATTGACTCACTTCTCGAGGTAGTTGTTATCCCGGTAGTGAAATGAAGTTTAGTGTACACATGAACCCACTTATGTCGAACATAATACATTTCTTGCAACCAACCATGATCAACCAAGTTATATTTTTCAACCAAATCTTCCCACCTATTTTCAAATTGTTCAACCGTCATTGACTTGTACAAACATAAGTTGAAATCTTCTTTGAAATGTGGTTCATATGTGTACAAACCGGATAACTTCTCCCCGAATTTAGTACTTATATGCCAAGTACAATAAAGATGGTTCGTGTTTGGTAAAACTTCGGCAATTGCATTTCCAAGTGCAATGTCTTGATCGGTGATGATTGAGATTGGAGGCTTGTTTCCTATAGCTTCCAACCAATTGTTCAAAACCCATACGTAAGAACTTTCTTTCTCATCCCTTATTAGTACAAAACCAAAAAATATGGATTGGTAGTGGTGGTTCACCCCCGTAATAGGTACAAATGGCATACTATACCTATTGGTGCGGTATGTGGAGTCAAATACTACCACGTCACCAAAATTTTTATATGCATTTAACGATCTTGGATCAACCCACAACATGGAATGCACCCGATTATCCTTATCAACATCTACTCGATAGAAAAATTCCCCAAAACTATTACATTTCAATTCTTGGAGTAATTTCAAACCTTCTTTGGCATCACTCGAATCAAATACATGATGTCTAATATCACGCAAAACATTCCGAATCTCTTGACTAGTAAATCCAATATTCTCTAAGCTTCCCGTAAGCTCACCCATTACATTCAAAGATTGTTGAGGCCCAATACCCGACTTACTCAAAATTATAATCAATTCTCGCATGATGGGTGTTATGTTTCTTGGCCTTTGCATGAAATGTACCTTACTAGGTGAAACCATCTCATGATTGTGTACCAAATTAACCAATGTTACCTCTCACTTCTTTGATGTCTCTCTATGAACAACATACATTCGTGATAAGTGGATTTTATATCCACTTGGAACATTCCGTATCGGCTTAAATTGGTGTATTTGGCCTCAAGTTTGTCGTAGTTTTTATGTGTTTTATTTACTTGTGTAGGTTTGGAGAAATATCGATTAGGGTTGAATTTTCCGTTGATTTTGGAGTTGATCATGCTATGGAATGAAGAATGGTGACTTAATATCAACTATCAAGAGTTTTGCAAGTCTTTGGATTGAAGAAGGGAAGTGATTACAAAAGGAACGGAAGAAAATGGACGAAAAACGAAGAAAATTGCAGAAAACGAGCCGCCACCAGCCAGAGGAGCGCTGGCAGCGCTCTACAGAGCGCAGGCTGCGCCTGCATAGTGCATAAACAGAGAGGGGAGCACAGGCTGCGCTGCTTCAAGCGCAGGCAGCGCTGGTGCGGGGAAAAGTATTTTTGTATTTTTAATTTTAATTGTATTTTTGGTACCTAAACCTATTTTCAATTGTATTCTAGGTTGTTTTTCTTGTTGGGCAAGATATCTAGGCATATATAAACACATCTTAGCCTTGTAAAATTAGATCATCGTTTTATTCTTGTAACATAGAATTGCAAGAGAGAAAAGGAGAAGGAGATTCAACGCTCGTGACAAGCAACGGATCAAGATCTACTTCATCTTTTGTGATCTTTTACTATTAATATTATTTCTTCCTTTTATATTTTGTCAATTATCATGTTTTCATCTAATCCCATGGTGACGAAGAGTTTTATTATGAACTAATCGTTGTCGTGGGATCCTAGTGGATTTATCTATGTAGCTTAGTAGTTTGCATGCCTTAAAGATTTATGTGTGGTGAAATCTTGATATCCTTGTATGGTTGTGCTTATTGAATTTAGGTGCGTCACGAACATCTAATATGTTAATCTATATCTTGCTAAACGAGAGTGGATCTTGAGATTTAGAACTTGCCATGCTAGCATAGGATAGGTTGATGTTTTAGCATCATGATTTGTGGCATCAATATAGATATTATGCTACCCTATGTAATCTAAGTGGATAACTTGTGCTTCAACCTTTATGTTTCCAAATTCTATAGAGATATAGGGTCTAAACATAGTAGATGCCTATTCATCTTCTATCTCTTTTGTGGATGTATGCGTAGATTGGTACTAGTATACCGAGAGGTAACTTTTACTCTTTTCGTGTTATTCGATCAGATATCAAAACCATCGCATGTTTTAATTAAAGGCTGCAACTCTAAGTGAAGTAGATAATGAAACTAGGATTCCATGTTTATTCTCATATAAGTAAGTCGATTTAAATCTCTAGTTAATTTAATTCTTAGTTTAATTCTCTGCATCTTAGTTTAAATTAGTTAATCAAACCCAAATTTGTTACTATTCCTAGCAGTGAATTAAAACCATACATTGTTGCATAGGCATATTTACTGATTGAAACTTAACCAGATCTCTGTGGAACGAACTTAATTTATATTACTTGTGACTACGTGCGCTTGCGTAATTATAGCATAACAATTCGCGCCTTACAATTTGTTCTACCAAGAGAATCTCTATTTCTCTTTTTTTTCGAAACTTCACCTTCATCATCCAAAGATTTTGAGGCTAATCTCCCACCCTTTCGACATATATACAAACGCGAACAAATCTTTTTAGTTTTTGAACGTTTATGTGTAGTTCTAATTATTACTTCAAAACCAATACGCCTATCATAATCTTTATAAAACCTCTCCGCTTCATCTAAACTATCGAATAATTGACCAACACATGGGTAAACATCATTCAAATCATCCAAAGAAACACCATTACCTTCACCATCATCATTGCCTTCACCATCATCATTGTCATCACCATCATCAACATCATAGACAACATCACCATCATCATCACCATCATCATTCTTAACATCTTCATTATTATCATCATCAAGATATATTATTTTAGGTGTGTGTGAACTTTCGTTAACATCTTCACTTTCTACCTCCATCTCAATCTTACTAGGTGTCTTACTAGGAGATTTTAACTTCAGAAAAATGAAAGAAGCCATGGATTAAATAGAAAGCTAACCTTAAATTCCAAGCTCAATCTTCAAAATCTTAAATTGGGATTGGTACTCCAAGCTCAATCTTCAAAGTCTTCAAAATCTTCAAATTTGAACAAATTTGGATAAATAAATTAAGGTTGGTAGATTAAAAATAGGTATAGATTAAGATTGTGATGGTGTAAATATATCTCCAAATGATTAAGTTTGGTATAGACTAAGTTTGAACACTCTTGAAATGATATTTCAAAACATGAAAGGCTGTTTGAGCTGAAATTGGTGTAGTTCTCGGCTAAGATATATAATAGAGCAGAACAGATTAAGGGTAAAATGGGAATATTTGATACGCTATATAATATAGTGTATTACACTCTATTATAGAGCGTATACGCTGTATTATATAGCGTATGTGTAAATCCATCCTGATCGTTAATTGGATATTTTAGTGGTATAAGATGGGTTGGTTGGATATTTAAAAATATCCAATTATGGTTGGTGACCAGTTTCCATATATATATATATATATATATATATATATATATATATATATATATATATATATATATATATATATATATATATCAGCGAGGAACTGATATTATTGGTTAACTAAGTAACTCTAATCTTAACCATTCAATACAACTTAAAAAGGACACCTGATATAACGTCTGTTTAAAATGATATAACGTCTGGTCAAAAAACTTATCAGCAAAAACCTAATGCACGTGATACATATATGTACGTGTTGTGTTTGGTTTTACATTTTTTTTATCTTTCATTTTATTATTATGTAATTCAAAATTGTCTTATATTCTATATTTTGTTTTTGAATATTTTGTCTTTACTCTTTAGAGCTTTTTTTGTATACAAATGTTATGTAAATACAACATATATTTATTTTATTCAATTAAAAATATTTCTATTATAAAAAAAATTTAAAATATAAAACAAATTGTTCTCCCTAAATTTACAACACTATACGGAACATAATTTTAAATATATAAAATAGTTTTTCATTTGACTAAATGAATAATTATCAAGTTAATGAAAAATAATAGTGTGTGTGATGTATTTTTAAAATACAGAACATAATTTTTAAATACAGAACATAAATTTTACATAACATAATTTTTAAATACAGAACATAATTTTTAATTTGATTAAAATGAATAAATTTCAAGTTGATGTAAATATTAAAATGTGTGATATATTTTTGGTATGTGCTGTATTTTCTATACCGATTATTCTGTTTATTTATATAGGGATATATCGTAACAGAATAACAATGTTTATTTTTTGGTTTAATATTTTTTATGATTTATTTATATTTAAGAATTTATACTTATGTACCATAATTTATAATGTGTTCTGTATTTTTTGTTAGAAAATAATTACAAATTATAAAATTATATGCTAACTCCTCTTATCATTATTTTCATATATAACATCTAAAATGATGATTTTACGTTGAAATTAAAAAAAAAATGATACTATAAATTTTACAAAAAAAATTATATGTTCTGCATTAAAAAAATTTATATTCTTTATGTTATTTTAAAAAAATATCCTTAATATTTAGATAATTAATTTTTTTATGAAAAGAATGTAGAAAAAGAAAACAAGATGTCAGTTAATAAGTATCACGTGCATTAGGGTTTTGCTGATTAGTTTTTTAAACAGACGTTATACACGTGTTGTCTTGTAGTTCAGTTACTCAGTTACCCAATAAAAAGAATTCCTAAATGAACCCAGGCCTATATATATATATATATATATATATATATATATATATATTGAAAGAGTAAAATTCTATTGAGTACTCTTTAATTGGAGTACATATATGTTCTGCATTCAAAATCTTTTGAAATTTATTTTTTTGCAAACCTTGTTATATGAATATCATAATTTCATTGATAATCTTGAAAATCATGTATGTTTTGCAATATGTTAATCTTGAAAATCCTTTATGTTTTGGAATTAGAACATATATGTTTTGCAATCCAAATATGTTTCGCAGAACAATTCATTTTTCAATATTTTTATTAGCAAAATTTTCAAAATTTTCGATAAAATAGTGATATTCATGTACTAAGCTTTGTAAAATAATAAAGTTTGCAAAATTTGAAGGCAAAATGTATATGTACTCCAAGTACTCCAATTAAAGAGTACTCCATAGAACTTTACTCTATATTGAAATATAAAATTATTAAGATTAAAATATTAAAAATTTATCATTATATGCATTTATATAATATCATAAATATATATATATATATATATATATATATATATATATATATCGGGTTTCGGATTTGGATTGAATTTCAGGTTTTCAGTTCGGTACACGTAAAATTCAAATCCAAATCTAAAATTTTTCGGATTTAAAAATTAAATCCAAATCCAAAAAATCATGTTCGGAAAAAATCAATCTAATCGGTATGAATTGGGTATCCATCAGATCGAATTTTTTTTGCCATCCCTAGTACAATTTGAATTTTATCATGCGTAATTATTATACTAAAGTATTCAAACTAAAGCACATATAACTACTTTATGTCAAACATATCACTAAGATGTACTTATATTAAAAAAATAAATTAGATAGTCTAATTTTATTTTGAAGAATTTGTGTAAAGAAAATATTTATTAAAAAAATATATAAATTAATAAATATTAAAAGTAACTTGTGCATATCACGGGACTAAAACAAGTAAATTTATTGAAATATAAAACTATATTCCATGCATTTTTATATCAAAATGTCTAAAATAGTAAAAAAAAAATATTTTTAAAATTATGGTCAAATATTGGTCAAATGATGTTTAATCAAAATCAACCTTTGAATAGATAAAGAGAAAATATGTGTTAGCACTACATGCCCTGCATCATTATATAGAGTGGTAGGTGTCTTGCATCATTCCTTACTATTTATTTTCATATTTATGACTAGAGTGTATGTTATTCACCATGATACAGTGAACAAATGTTTAATATCGTAACAAATGCAACAAATACTTCACCTCTAATATATATATATATATATATATATATATATATATATATAAGCGTATCATCATTATATCGGCAATAATCACTATAGACAATTTACAATTCACTTTAGCACATCATTACAAGCTTACGAGATGTAAAACAAATGTTGAAAACCGTGAAAAATGAAACAAACATTTCATTCCTTATATCATCACTGCTACAACCAGTATTTATATTTTACAATTCATTTAGCATATCAATACAAGTTATTCTAGCTCGCAACCATGATCAAATTTATTTTCAATCTGAAGAACTTGCACAAATCATCGAATTATCAACATTGCAACTTTGGTCCACTACAACAAATTAGGTACTATCTAAACGTGTTATCACACGGCACACATCTGTTTCTTATGAATAAATCACATTTGTATAGTTTTAAATATTTACAGATAAATAATCTTCTAAATAACTACTCTATTGGTAAAATGAAAATACATCATATTCTCGAAAAGATACAAACTATAAAATAAATAATTAAGATTAAATAAAAAAGTGTTCATTCGAACTATTTGTGAATAACAAAAGAAGATATGTGTATATTAAAAGTATCTTACAACCCAATTGTCGTACACATCTACATACCAACATAATATGAAATTCATTTTATGTAACCATTTTTAAATATAAAATTGTAATGATTAAATTGAAGAATAATCTTCAACAATAAAAGATGCATAAACAAAATTTAAAAGAAAAAAATGGAACCGAACCAAGTTAAAGAACACACCTTGAGGTTGTAGCAAATCAACCTGATTGAAAAGTATACACCCTTGAAAAAAATCCGACAAATCTCTGTTGGATATTTTAGTGTAATTGGATTGATTAGTTGATCAAAGTAATCGTAATGTTACATCGAACAAGTCGGGAGAGTGCGGAGTGCATGCTCTGTTCGAGTTCGTTATGATTTCAGTATTATTGTTTATGAGACATGTCTATTGGCATCAAACACACCTGTTAGAATGAGGTGTGTCTGTTGGCAAAAGACACATCTTGAGATGTGTCTGTTGGTATTAGACATGATTGTTGGAAGAGATGTGTCTGTTGGCAAAAGACACATCTTGAGATGTGTCTATTGGCAAAAGACACATCTGTTGACATCTATAAATAGGTGTTGCATTGATCATTTTCAGGAAGGGTTCATTTGAAATTCACAACAAAACACATTCTTTCTTCTTGCAGAATTTCTGATTTTATCCGATTGAATTATTTGGGTGAACCACAAATAACTTCAATCTGAAAGTGTTCACACGACTTCAGAAAAATCCAAGTAATTACCCATATTCCCTAACAAAGATTGAAGTTATCTATTTTCTGAAGATGGCTAACGCAGAATCTGCAAAAGATATGACAAGCAAGTTTGCAAAGTTGGACAAGTTTGAGGGTCAGGATTTTAGAAGATGGCAGAAGAAGATGCATTTTCTGTTGACCACGTTGAAGGTTGTGTACGTTCTAAGTACCCCCATGCCAGAAGTGATCGAAAATGAAACCGCTGAACAGACTATGAAGCGGTGCAAGTGGGAAAACGATGACTACATCTGTCGGGGCCACATCTTAAACGGTATGTCTGATTCCCTTTTCGATATATACCAAAATGTTGAGTCAGCGAAAGAATTGTGGGATTCTCTTGAATCCAAGTACATGGCAGAGGACGCTTCTAGTAAGAAGTTTCTGGTCAGTAATTTTATGAATTATAAAATGGTCGATTCTAGACCGGTGATGGAACAATACAATGAATTGTTAAGGATTTTGGGACAGTTTGCCCAACACAATTTGAAGATGGATGAATCTATCTCGGTTTCTGGTGTTATAGACAAACTACCACCATCATGGAAGGATTTTAAACACTCCTTGAAACATAATAAAGATGATATGACTCTAGTTCAACTTGGAAGTCACTTCAGAATTGAAGAGGCTTTGAGGACTCAAGAAATTGAGAATAATCCTAAGGGAAAGAACTAAGTCGGTAACACTTCTGTGAATATGGTTGAAGATTGTGGGTCTTCCAAGAACTCTAAGAATGGCAAGGGTGATAAACGAAAGTTTAAAGGAAACAACAACAATTCTTCCAATAAAAGGCCTAAGATGGCATGTTGGAAGTGTGGCAAACCTGGACATTTCAAGAAGGATTGTCGGGTTGGTAAAGGCAAGCAAGAAAAGCAAAATGCTGGTCCAAGTGAATCCAAGGATCCAGAAAAGCAACAAGGTCAGATTTTAATGCAAAATTGTAATTCTGGTCTGAATTATGCATCACTAATATCTGAGGCATTTTACGTGCAGGATGACAATGTTGCTTGGTGGATTGATTCAGGAGCAACGAGTCATGTATGCAAAGATCTTCGTTGGTTCATAGACGTTCAACCAATCGAAGATGGATCTATCTTAAAGATGGGAAATGTTGCAACTGAACCGATCAAAGGACTAGGAAATGTCAAGATAGTTTTTACTTCTGGAAAATGTATATTGTTAAATAAAGTGTTGTATGTTCCTGGGATTCGGAAGAATCTCTTGTCTGGTGTTGTATTGAACAATTGTGGATATAAACAAGTTTATGAAAGTGACAAATATATATTGTCAAAACATGGCTCTTTTGTTGGCTTTGGCTATTTGTGTAATGGTATGTTTATGTTGAATGTAAATACTTCATTTATTGATGAATCTGCTTGCATGGCTTCTACTAGTACTACCAATAATTTGAATAAACCAAAATTATGGCATGCTAGACTAGGACATGTACATTACAAAAGAATAAAGGATATGTCATAAATGAGTCTCATACCTGCTATTGATTTAGACAATGAAAAATTCAAAACATGCATGTTAACAAAGATAACAAGAAAGCCCTTTAAGGAGGTTAATAGGGTGTCTGATGTTTTAGAACTAATACATAGTGATTTGTGTGATTTCCACTCTACACCATCATTAGGAAATAAAAAGTATGTAGTTACTTTTATTGATGATGCTACTAGATATTGCTATGTATATTTATTGAATGCTAAGGATGAAACTCTTGACTTCTTTAAAATTTATAAAGAAGAAGTAGAGCTACATCAGAGCACCATGATTAAAAATCTACGTACTGATAGAGGAGGTGAGTATTATGATCTGGTTTATTTTCAATCTACTGGTATAATACATCAAACCACGGCTCCTTATACACCACAGCAAAATGGTGTGGCAGAGAGAAAGAATAGGACTTTGAAAGAAATGGTTAATTCCTTGTTATCCTACTCGGGTTTGAGTGAGGGATTTTGGGGTGAGGCTATGTTGACAGCCTGTCATTTATTGAATCGAATTCCTAGTAAGAGGAATAAGATTACCCCTTATGAACTTTGGTATAAAGAGTCACCAAAATTGAGTTTTCTGAGAGTTTGGGGATGTAGAGCAGTTGTAAGACTCACTGAACCCAAAAGAAGAAACTTGGGTGAACGAGGTATAGATTGCATATTTGTTGGTTATGCTGAGCATTCCATAGCATATAGATTCTATATTTTAGAATCTAATGACTATGTATCTGTGAACTCGATTATCGAGTCAAGAGATGCTATATTTGATGAAAACATATTTACATCTATACCTAGACCAAGGGACATGCTTCAGAATTCTTCTAGTAGGAACTCAGTTTCTACTGAAGATGTTAATGGACCGTCTGAACCAAGGAGAAGCACTAGAGCTAGAAAAGCAAAGTCTTTTGGAGATGACTTTCATCTTTATCTAGTAGAAGGCTCTAGAGATGAAATTGAATATCAGTACCAATATTGTTTTGTTATTGAGGAGGATCCAAATACTTTTAGCGAAGCTATGAAATCTAGGGATGTTGCATTCTGGAAAGAAGCTATCCAAGATGAAATGGATTCTATCATGAATAATAATACTTGGGAATTGAGTGATCTGCCCCCTGGCTGTAAAGCATTGGGAAACAGATGGATCTTCAAAAGGAAAATGAAGGTGGACGGTACCATAGATAAGTTTAAAGCCAGATTAGTAATCCAAGGTTTTAGACAAAAAGAAGGGATTGATTACTTTGATACTTATGCTCCTGTTGCTAGAACCTCCACTATTAGGTTGTTAATAGCACTTGCTGCTATACACAACCTTGTCATTCACCAAATGGATCTGAAAACTGCATTCTTGAATGGTGAATTAGATGAAGAGATTTATATGAAACAACCCGAAGGGTTTGTTATGCCTGGTTGTGAGAACAAGGTGTGTAAATTGAAGAAATCAATTTATGGTCTGAAACAAGCATCGAAGGATTGGCATGATAAATTTGATACTGTGGTCTTGTCTAACGGTTATTTTCTCAACCAAGCAGACAAGTGTGTATATAGGAAATTTGATGCTTCTGGTAAAGGAGTTATAATTTGTTTATATGTGGACGACATGTTGATTTTTGGTAGTGATCAAAATTAAGTGGATAAAACCAAGAAGTTCTTGTCATCTAATTTTGATATGAAAGACATGGGGGAGGCTGAGGTGATTCTTGGTATAAGGATCAAGCGTGAGAACAATGGTATTTCAATTTCTCAATCTCATTATATTGAGAAGATTCTGAAAAGATTTAACTTTAAGGATTGTTCTCCCGTTAGCACTCCTCTTGATCCTAGTATTAAACTCCTACCTAATACATGTGTTGCAGTATCTCAACTTGAATACTCAAGGGCTATTGGTAGTCTCATGTATGTCATGATAAACACTAGGTCAGATATTGCCTATGCTGTTGGAAAGCTTAGTAGGTATACTAGCAAGCCAAGTTCACATCATTGGCAAGCCTTAATCCGAGTGTTCAAATACTTGAAAGGAACCATAGATTATGGTTTGACATATACTGGATTTCCTTCGGTTATTGAAGGTCATTCAGATGCAAGTTGGATTTCCAATAAGGAAGATCATTCTTCCACAAGTGGATGAGTATTCCTTCTTGGGGGAGGTGCTATCTCTTGGGCATCAAAGAAATAGAGTTGCATTACTGATTCAACGATGGAATCTGAATTTGTGGCATTATCAACGGCTGGTAAAGAAGCTGAATGGCTAAGAAATCTGATTTATAAGATTCCATTGTGGCCTAAACCGATATCACCCATATATATCAGATGTGATAGTGAGTCTGCCTTGGCTAATGCTTATAGACAAGTGTTCAAAGGCAAGCCTAGACACTTAGGTGTTAGACATAGCATGATTCGTGAGCTTATCACACATGGTGTTATATCAGTGGAGTTTATAAGAACTCAACATAATTTAGCCGATCATCTAACCAAATGGTTGAGTAGAGATCTTGTGCACAAGTCGGCTGTAGGGATGGGATTAAAGTCCATCAAAAACCTCTCATGTTGAGATACCCAATTCTCATCTAATATGACATTAGGTGCTGAATTCAATGTGGAAAGCTTAATATCTAGAGATTGGAACACATTAGTATTGTCATCCCAAGGTATGTGTTCAGACCTGCAAGTTAAGGAGGTAGAAGTTTATCTTCTTAATAGTTCTTTTGAAAAATTGCATATGCAGGTGCGAGAATAAAAGAACTACCTATTTGAGCATGAAGTTTAGCCGCTTCAAGAAGCTTGGACTTGGCTTTGATATGTTTAAGAAGGATTAGGACACTCGGCTAGTAAATATGGTGTCAAGTAAGAACAGTTGAGAATGTAAATTTATGTGTATATTATCTTCATGTATTCACTATGAATAATTAACGAAGGTTCAATCCATAGTGACACCTTGGTATTCGAATATTTGGAATGTGTAATATACTAATGTGAAATTCAATCGTCAGGATATTTCATTTATGCATAAGTTTGTTGTTTGTTGTGATTTTGTTTAGTTAATCATGGATTACGCTAAAATGGGGGAGGATTGTTGGATATTTTAGTGTAATTGGATTGACTAGTTGATCAATGTAATCGTAATTTTACATCTAACAAGTCGGGAGAGTGCGGAGTGCATGCTCTGTTCAAGTTCGTTATGATTTCAATAATTGCTTATGAGACATGTCTATTGGCATCAAACACACCTGTTAGAATGAGGTGTGTCTGTTGGCAAAAGACACATCTTGAGATGTGTCTGTTGGTATTAGACATGACTGTTGGAAGAGATGTGTCTGTTGGCAAAAGACACATCTGTTGACATATATAAATAGGTGTTGCATTGATCATTTTCAGGAAGGGTTCATTTGAAATTCACAACAAAACACATGGTTGAAACACAAATAACTTCAATCTGAAAATGTTCACGTGACTTCAGAAAAATCCAATTAATTACCCATATTCCCTAAACAGTCTCTAGACTAGTCTCGATATCATTAGCACTTTAAATTAAAATAGTTAATGAGAATTTGTCAAAAAAAAAAATAGTTAATGAGAAAAACATACCGCAAGGTCATAGATGAAGATATCATTCATCTCCACCTTGGCTGTAGTAATTAGCGATTCCATATGGCTTGATGCAAATTTGTCAAAAT
The DNA here is from genome assembly GCA_037693485.1 of Kitagawia praeruptora. Lineage (NCBI taxonomy): Eukaryota > Viridiplantae > Streptophyta > Magnoliopsida > Apiales > Apiaceae > Kitagawia > Kitagawia praeruptora. Next base: position 44,764,777 of record CM075345.1, on the reverse strand, counting down.
AATATAGCGCATCTTGAAACTTAAGTACGTATAGTAGAGCATCAACCTAAGACTATACACAAATGAAACAGAAAAATAGTGATAAACATAGGTTGAATAAAATAATTTGAAACTACAGACACTATCAATTATTAATCTACCTACCTCAGTTATGATTTTTATCAAATCTTGACGATAATTTATGATTGTTGTGTTGTAGGCGTATCTGGAAGCCGAGTTTTTGACCGGACATAAGTTCTTCGGAAAACCTCAATTTCTTTTTGGAAAAAACACACTATTGAGATTGGGTTCAAAACCCTAGTTTTTACTAATTTATTAAGTTGGGGGACGATGCCGAGTATTATGCAGCCCATTTTCAAAGCCCAATTCACAAAAATATATACAATGATGAGGCCCAATGCTAATATTAATATTAATATACATCTTTTATAATAAATTTTTTTTTTATATGAAATTTTTATAAAAAAAAGGTAATTTCAAATAATAGTAGGTTTCATGATATATATAAACTATTTAAGAAAACAAATTATATATTCAAAGTATTGTTAAAAAGTAAACTAATTAATTATCGTAGCTAACCTTCAATTAAAAAACTTAATTCTCTTTTTTATTAAAAAATTATAATTTTAATTTTTAAAGATTTATTGTTGACTTTTTATACCTAAATTAAACAAAAAAATTCCAATAAAATATTAATAACACGTGTATTAATATAACTAGGTAACAAAGCCGCGCTACGCGCGGCACGAAAATATTTTTAAAAATTGTACACATAACTTTATTGTTTACATAACATTATTGTTTGTTAAATTTTATTATTTGAAAATTGATATAATAAATTAAAAATTGTGTGAAATATAATTATATTTGAATTTTTAAAATTACAGAGAAAAGGATTAGGTGGAAAAAAACATATTTCGATTAAACTCTTGAATATTAATAATAATAATTTCAAAGATATTGACGATACCTATTTTGTCGCATAAAAAATGCTTTTGAAATCCAATATTGACAAACATTTACATTTGCAAAGTTTGAATAACTAAAAATAACATTTGAATCTTTTCTATTGTCGATGACATTATGAAAGACGTGATTGCTTAATTTGTTAGTAAATTTGATTGTATGATAAAAAGAAGTAGAATATAAATGTGATGCATGAGAGGTGTGAATGACTTCACTTGTCGATTTATTTGGTTTTATGACGAAAAAACAGAATTCAAAAGCATATTATAACTCTTGCTTCATATTTTTTAGAGTAATTCGACACCCGTATCTTTGCATTTAATTAATTTTTCTGAGCATTTTATAAGAACTTTTTTGTTTATAATATTAAAATTAAATTCATGGACACACGTTCAAAGTGATACTCACATATTCTAATACTCTTTTATTAAATTTTATAATAAATATGTACATGTAATTGTTTTAAAGTAGATGTCCATTTTATAACACCCTTATTCAATGCTCACAAAGTGAGAATTTGTTTAAAATTGCAAAAATCAACTCCTTAAATACCTCTTACTTTTTCCCATACCAACCTACAATGTCAACATAATTCCTATAATAAAAAATTGTAAATATTAAATATAACTAATTAACATTCTTAAACGTCGTCTCCCGTCTCATAACATACATGCATGATTAATTGATTAGTAATAGTATAAGAATGTGTTTAGTTAGAATAATAATTTTTTCCAACACAAAATAATCAAACAACGAATGGGTAATTGTTTTATTTATTTAATCGACGAAAAAATGGTCGACTTGATTCAATTTAATCGAGTTGGTCACACCCGTATGTAATTTGTTCATGTCACTACTACAAAACTGAACTTAGGATATACCACTTAGATAGCGTTTTTCCAGAAGCGCTATCTTAGTGCATTACTTAAATAGCGTTTTTTAGAAAAGCATAATGTAAGTTAATAAATAAAAAAACAAAATTAAATAAAAAATCAAAAATATATACTAGGATAGCGGTTAAGTAAAAAACGCTATTGTAGCTTGCACTTCAATACCGTTTTCGAAACACGCTCTCTAAGTTACGGTATTTTAAGGAATATATATTTATTTTTTATTTATAATTTTAACACTAAAACACGAAAAATATTCATTCGCGTCAGTTTTAGGTCATAACCTCCTCTCTCCGCCTCAGCCGCTCACCCTCGCCGCTCTCAACACCCTCTCTAATACAACCTCTGTTCTGGACCTCGATCTGTTCTCTACCTTCGATTTGGGATTAAAGATTAATTTGACTAAGGTTTCATCTCTTAACTCTCTCTCTCTCTACAAATATACCTCACCGCTAATCTAACTACAACCTTTGTTCTCAGTTGAGTTCTCTACCTCGATTTGGTCTCACGAGTACTCAGGTTTCATCTCTCTCTCTCGCGCTCTCTCTTTCTCTCTCTCGATACAAAGTCGTGAAACTTTGGTGGTTCAATTTTGGGTTCAATTTTAGTGTTCAATTTTAGGGGTTCAATTGATTTTAGGTGTGGCAAAATTATAGGTATGTATTTCTACTCCTCTGTTTTATGTCGTCGAGTATATGTTTTTCTTCCTCTTTCTTCTTGTTTTTTTTTGTTTTTCTTATTTTCTGTCGAGATATTTATTTTTGAGTGTGCTGAGTTGAAATGTTATTGTTGTTCTAAGTTTTACAGTTTTGGTTTCAATTGCTGTCGAAGTAGCTAAGTTTAGCGAGTCAGTTTGTTTTCATGTGTTTACAGCTTCGATTTTGTCGAATTGTCGAGTTTTCATGTTTACAGCTAAATGTATATAGATATACACATATATAGATTCAATCGAGCCTCCATATATGCCTGAAGAAATGTCTGAGTAAGATTAAATCGAGCTTGAAGACCGCTCTTCTTTCAACCCACGGAGTCATTGTGTCTTCTCTGAAAATTGGAATAGTTTCTGTGCAAATTTTGATTTGTATCTGTATTTTGGGCAAATCTTAATTCAATTGCAAATCTTAATTCAATTTTACGAAAACTAATCTACAAAAAAGTATGTATTATGCATGTATTCTATGATAATTATTTTACAATAATTAATTGATCTTTACAGTATATAGTTATCATGTTTATAGCTTCAGATTTCCAGTAGAAATTAATCTTGTTAGTGTATATGCATGTACATAAGATGTACACAACATTGTTAAGAGGGAGAGAAGGTGATGAATAAAATGCTATCTACCAGTCCTGCTCTTTGTATGCGAATTATCTTGATATGCTCGTTAGCTAGGCAATACATATATGTTATATCTTATTTTTACTACAAGTGAATCTACTCGAGATGTTTTATGTAGTAAACATATTTGTGTTATTGATGAAAAAACTGAGGTGAAGCTCAATCTTAATGAAAGGAATTTGGCTGCAAACTAGCATTTGAGTTATGGACATTATGTACTTGTTACATTATGTACTCTTATCTATATTTTTTTTCCCAGGAGAGTTAGTTATAATAACTCAATGCTTTTAAAAAAAAAATTTAAATCAACTCTAACGTATTGGTAGATTGCAAAAATTCTTACCATTTTGGATAGCATATGTTGCAAGTGGCAGTATCGGTATCGAATGGTCCATACATTCACATGCTACACTCTCTTATATCTTTCTTATGGAAGGTGTGGTATTTGAAAAAGAGGTTTGGAACAGGCTTCGGGGAAGGCTTGTTGATTATATCCCGTAAGTGGATTTTGTACTTTTTTCTTTTTGCCAAACTAAATTTTCAATTTTTAGTCACAACCTGTCATGTTTTGTTTATTGGTGCTACAGTTTTGATAGCAATCCAGGTCCCGAGTGTAAACTTGGAATTAGATCAAATGTATCGAGAAATATATGTCTAGACCAGATGCTTGCTGGTTCTGCCCTTGGAGTAGTTGGTCATATTATGAGATGGGGAAATCAGGACCAGATGCAGGTATGATCTAGCAAATTATAGTATAACAATGAATCCTTGTCCAAGATCATAAAAGCTCTGAAAATTAGTTCATAAAACCTCTGAAAATTTAAAATGTTCCCTTTCTTTTACCAATTTATTGTGCAAAACATGCTTGCACTTCTCTGATTAATATTAAAAGTTATCATTCAAAAGAAAAGGGAACATGTTGTGGTAACAGAAAAGGTTCAAGTGGGCTGCAGCTGGCAATTGAAAGGTTTTTTTGGTCACCGGCGTTTGAAGCTTCTTACGGAGAACCAAAAGAAAGATGTTACTGGTAATTAATCATCTTATTTTTTTCTAAAGTGATTCTTAACTGTGAGAGTTATGGGGTGTGTGTGTGTGTTTCCTCTTCTCTTATTAAAAGGAGATCAGAGTTTTGACTGAGGTCCTTACCCGAATACACACATGATTCCACTTAGCCTAGTATGTCTTGGATGTTGAATAATATCTTTTTAAAAAAGAAATGTATTTATGGATCTTTAGTTGGTTCTCTTTTACAGAGGAAGAAAGAAAAAGAAATATGAGTAAACTGCTGTAGAAATTGCATTACTAGTTGAGGAATTCATGGCCAAGCTTGAATTTGCAGCAGAAGAGGATGCACTACTCATGAATATAGAGCCAAAACCTACTATCGACAAATTTATCAAGCTGCCTTTTCTTACACAAGTCCTGTCAAAGTAAGCTAGTTGTCTTCTTTATTCTTAAGTTGTTTAATATTGTTTTGACCCTGCTTTTTATTCAATTGTAATTGGCTTGGATTGTTATAACCGTAGTGATAGAACATTTGTTACATGTATATTTTAATTTATTGGTGAGTTATTCAGCAACATAGTAATAGAACATCTGTTACATGTATATTTTAATTAATTGGTGAGTTATTCAGGAACGTTGGAAGAGAGATATTGAAGAGCATGGAGGGAAGGTGACTGAAATCTTAATGATGTACTGTTGTATGAGTTTTAAGTCTTGCTTTATGTGTTTCTCTTGCATGTCTTAAGACCTTACTACCTCATGTTATATATGGATGCATTACAATTATTTGTCATTTCACCATTTCTTTTCCTTTATTATGTCTGGATTTGTTTCATTGTTCATCTTTATGACTTTAACTGAGTTGCATAAAAAAGATATGAAATGTGAATAATTTTACTTTTGGTCATTGGACACACCAAAGTAGCTAAGATAGAGGGAGGGTCTCTTTGCAGTTATTTCTTATAAATCTTTGTCCTCATTTTGAAAATGTTAAACTTTACAATTGATTATTATATTGCAGGAAAACATTGCTGAAAAATTTTTAGACAGCCTCGTGAAATGGACTCAAAATATTAATATTTCGGATCCCTTAGAAGAAGGATGTAAGCTTGGGCCTGTTGTTAGTGGTGGACAGGTAAAAAACTTGATTCAGTTGTGCTAACTATATGTTTAGATATACAGCTCTATTTCCCGTCCATATTTCATATTGTTTTGAATAGGCATGTTAAGAGATAGGTAAATCAAGTAGAAATAAAATTAGGACTTTCGAACCAGGCTATTTCCAGATCACGATGAAGACAACTACGCATTTAAGAAAAATAAAATAATATTGGCACACCCTCATGTTATACCCCGTCTTGGCCACTGCCCGCCTACCCTTTTTTTCTCCTTCCCATGCTAGTATCTTTAAACAATTTGTTCAGATCAGCTTCTTGTATGTCTTCTCGTTTCCAAATTTTTTTGATGTTCTGACTAGACTAAATTTCTCCTTTCAGTAACATTGATCTATATTCAGCTTCAATTGTTTACCCCTGCTTCGTCGGGCCGGGTGGCATCATACACTAAGCAACATTTCTTGCATTGAGACACCACCCTTCAATCTTTTACAAGATTATTGAACAGACATAGCAATATGTTAGTTATTAAGATCTCTGACAAATAGAAGCAGAAGAGTATAATAATCATGATTCGTAATTACTGCTCAAGATTGAATGTCTCTGAGCAGTACCTGTCCATGCCAATAGGAGTTTGAGATAAGAATTTCTGACTAGAGTAAAGCTATGAATTGTTTTGCACATAGTTTACGATGATAGGCTGTAGCTAGAAGACCCTCGTATCAAGGTATCCTTACTTCATTTGTAGAGATGCATATTATGTCAATTTTAGGACGCTTATCATATTACTATTCCATCTGTGCATTCTTAAGTATTTCCGTGTTTTATCGTAGACAGCAAATTTAATTAAATTGTCTCAAATACTTCTCTTTCAGTTATCTTAGTAAAGTAATTTGCAGTACAATCTTACAATGAGAAATGGCCCAGTACTGCCACAAGTTGAGTACAATTCATATGATGTTACTAGATAGTATTAAGAAACAAGAAGCACTTCCTTTGGATGCATATGATGTTGCTAGTGATCTTGCAGTAGAGGGAAGAGGCCAGGATCCCATGGAGTAAACAAGATCCTGATAACTAAGCTTGGAATCCATAGTTGCAGAGGTTTACTGCCCTTCCATGTTGCTCAATTCATATTTACAGACACGGTTGTCTTAGTTAATGTACTGGCAATTTGTTTTGTGGATGTAAGCATTAAATTGGAAATTTTAATAGCAGTATTTATTTATGCATTTTGTGATCAAAATATTATGACTTTCTTTTGCCAAATATATCGCGGAGTATATTATTGTCTTTGTATATTTATTATTTCTGAAAATGGTAAGAATAGTACAGGTAAAAAGGAAGGCAGAAAATTATATATATATATATATTTTTAAAAAAATTGTCACTTACATAGCGCTTTAAAAAGAGCTATACAAGAACATGTACATTTAGGAAACACTTACTTAGATAGCACTTCTGAAAATGCTATCTAAGAGCTTCACTTACAGAATGGCGAAAAAAACGCTATCTAAGTAATCCTCACTTCAATAGCGGCTCCTTAGATAGCGTTTAAAAACGCTATGTAAGAGATAAAAAAAGCGCTCTCTAAGTACAAATCTGTAGTAGTGTGTATAAAAGTAAATTTTACGATATTACTTTTATTTAAATTATGGATGTTAATCGAAAGATATTTATACTTATGTATCTTATCGCGACTCTCACGATCATTGACTACGGATTTATCGAAAAGTTAAAATCGCCTATTAATTGTTGCAAAAAAAATTGCAATGATTTTGAAATGTTCTAATAGAATTGTTAAACTTTTATATTAAATATGAAATAAAGTGTATTTAATAGGTATAATTAAATGATTAATTAAATGCAAGAAAATTGTTTTAATAAAAAAATCAAAATTGTGAAAATTCAAGAAAAGTATTTTATAGCTTCTTAGTGCAAGCCTCTCCGATCTCCTGCATTATTTAAAAAACATTAATGTTTTTTATATTAATATTGATAAAATTCAAATGTAACATTTGAGTAATAAAGAAAAGAATATAAAAATTACAAATTGGAAAAAATATTCTCAAATTATATTAAAAACCTACAACAATTTAAAAATAAAATCATACATGACTATGAAATAAGAAATTGCCCAAACTACACAACATTTCTGTGGAAACTGCCCGAAATACCCATTTTCGGAAGAAGCCGCCCTTTTTACCCACGGAGTACGCATGTCAAGCATGCGTACTCCGTGATACACATGCTGTAAATGCGCAATTCAAGATACGCATCTCCATGATGCATGTTGACGTCAGCTGACGTCATTTTTTCATTTGCATCTTCGACGATCAGACGGACACAAAATCGCCATTGCGATCGCCTCATGCCGTTCTCCCACATCTGGCAACTTCAGGTCATTTTGAGGCCATCAAAATGATGCCCAGCCACTACTCTCCCTTTCCCCCGTTCGTTGGTTGTTATTTGTCCCCGCAGATTCGTGTATTAGTAGATCGGAAACTTAAATCGGAAACTAACCTCATTTTGTGACTTTAATTCGACAAAACAAATTGAATTTGAGAATTATAGGGTTGTAGAGGATGAAACGACGATTCGTTTGGTGTATAGTATGCAACTCCTCGATGTCTGTAGAGAGCAGACGAAGTGGTTGAAAAAATGGAGCAAAAACCGTTCGGCGACGGGGAAGAGGACGATGAACAGTGGCTTTGAATACGCATCTGTAGAATGCGTATCCAACCCCACGCATCTGCAGAATGCATATTGATGGTTATTGTTCACGTCCCCTGATTCGAATTTAACAAAGCGTACGCATGTAGGCAGTGCGTATTGACAGACCACGCATTTGTAGGATGCGTATACCCTCCACGCATTCCACAAATGCGTGGTCCGTGGGTAAAAAGGGCGGACGAATTTGACCACAGGTATTTTGGGCAAATTGAAATGAAATGTAGGTAGTTTGGTATCTCACCCCTATGAAATTGACGATTACAATTTGAATGTAATACATAGTATTATAAATATTATATATTAATTGCAATAAAATAAATGTAATACATAATATTATATATTAATTGCAATAAAATAACGTTCTTAAGAATCCACTTCCCTCTCATACTATATACGATTAGCATTAAATAAGAATTTGTGCAATTAAAATATAAATTTATTCTATAAAAATATAATGGAATGTTGGGTATATAATTTATATTGTAAAAAAATTTATATATATTAAAAATGATAAAATTACAGCGACGCCCCTTGTCTACTAATAACAATTAATAATAATATGAAAAGTTATATAATGAAAATATTAATTTGTCCCATTACAATAAAATGAAATATTTGGTGTATTATATAGTTGAAAATTTTAAAATGAAATGCATGTTTTTTTTAGCTTTTCTTAACACTTATTTAAGAGTTCGAATGTAATACATCCCATTTAATCTTTAGACAAATATTTAATATATTTTAGATTAAAACGTAATTAAGAATTGTTTCATTTTTTTGAAAACTGAATTTTCCTGTATCATTTATAAAATTTTAATAAAATTGATCTGTGTTGAAATAATAAATCAAAAATTTCTAATATCTTTGCAACAATTTTCACATTTAAATTGGTATTTTCTAATACGTGGTTGCAACCAATTGCATTTGGTTGCATCTGATTACAGACTGTATTTTGCAAATAAATTGGAATTTTCACAAATTATATATTTTTTATTAAAATTATTTTTCCAAGAAAATTCCTAGACTTGGGTATTTACGAAAAAAGTCCTTAATTAAGCTAATTTAAAATAAAAATAAAAAAATCGTCTCATTTATGCAATAAAAATAAAAATAAAAATAGAATTAGAAGTTCAGGAACGAAATGGTGTACCAAACGATAAAGGTCAAAAATCATATCATATGATCAAATTATAAATTTAATCAGACCATTTTATAAATCTTCAGAATATCACTACCTATCAATCATATGAGCAGTTAAGGTCCAAGTTTAAGACATAAATAAATAAACTAAAATGATAGAATAAAACAAAGATATGTGCGTTAAACTAAAAGGATAAAAATAAAACACGTAATCACTCTTGAAGAGTTTAATGAAAAAATATAGATATAATAAGTTTGAGAGGTGGATCGATCCTGAATCTTACACATAACCAGGTTGGCGCCACTTTAGTATATATTTTTAAGAATATTTTAAAAATATTTAAGGCCGCCACCTCATCTCTTCAATCTCCTGCTATTAGTATATATATAGATAAAATGCTTGTAACTAATAAATTATTATTTTCATTAAAAATAAGCAGTTTACAAACCTTTTTCAAGAACTACGTACTAAATATTTCAAAGTTAGATGTATATGATTAGAAAAATGGCTTGATGCAAATATGTCAAAACAACATAGCGCATCTCAAAACTTAGTAGAGCATTAACCTAAAGACGGTCTACAAATGAAAAAGAAAAATAGTGATAAACATAGGTTGAATAAAATAATTTCAAACTACACACATTATCAATTATTAATCTACCTCGGTAATGATTTTGATTAAATATTGACGATAATCTACAATTGTTGTGTTGAAGACGTATTTGGAAGTCGAGTTTTTGACCGGACACAAGATCTTCGAAAAATTCTCAATTTCTTTCTGGAAACTAACACATTGTTGTTGAGATTGGGTTCAAAATCCTAATTTTTACTATTTTGTTAAGTTAGGGGACGAGACCGAGTAATACGTAGCCCATCTTCGAAGCCCAGTTCATAGAAAATATATACAATGATGAGGCCCAATGTTTATATTAATATTAATATACATTTTTTCATTGTAAAAAAAAATATTTTTTATATGAAGTATAAAGTAATTTAAAATAATAGTTGGTTTCATGGATATACATATATAGAGTTGCGTTCCATTGAGAAACATTATTATTGTGAGATTTGAGATTCGATCACAACCGTCCATTTATTAAATCATCTGATTAAAAATATAACAAAAGCATTGTGGTTTTTTTGTAATTATTGCAAAGTTCGATGGCAATTACTGTCCTCAATATAACTGTTGTACAAAAAATTAAAACAACTAATTACTCACGCACAATTACTCCCTCTAACTCTCTCTCTCTCTCTATCTCTATCTCTCTCACGTTCAATTTCAAAATCATCACCGATTAAACTTCGATTACGAAATATGATCTTTGATTTTTCATTCTCCAGCTGTTATTAAGGTAATAATCACCTTAATTTTTCAATTTATAGATTTAATTGGGCGTTTAATAATTGCATGTTTTTTTTATGTTTTTTAGGGTTTATATTCTATTTTTTGTTATTCGAAGTTTGTTCTGAAGAAGTAATGGCTGAAAAACAACAAGGTATGTGCATATCTTACTGATTGTAGTGATTTTCTGTATTATTTTGTGTTTTTTTCGTTTTGTTCTAAACATGTAAATCATTACGTTTGATCGATTTAAGAGACGAGTTATATATTAGTAGTGATTAAAAACATTTTGTGGTGGTTTTTCTGTTTTTTTACGTATTTTTTTTATATTTTTTTTTCGTTTTTAGAGTTGGACTGTTCCGACGATTAGAGGAGTTGAGAGAGGAGTTATTTGCAGTGATTAGGAACACTTTGTGGTGGTTTTTTGTTAATAAGGTGGTTGTAGTGGTCTTGTTCTGTTTTTTTTACGTATTTTTTTTATATTTGTTTTCGTTTTTAGGGTTGGACTGTTCCGACGATTAGAGGAGTTGAGAGAGGAGTTATTTGTAGTGATTAGGAACACTTTGTGGTGGTTTTTTTGTTAATAAGGTGATTGTAGTGGTCTTGTTCTATTTTTTTATGTATTTGTTTTTGATATTTTTCTCGTTTTTAGAGTTGGGCTGTTTCGACGATTAGAGGAGTTGAGAGAGGAGTTATTTGCAGTGATTAGGAACACTTTGTGGTGGTTTTTTGTTAATAAGGTGATTGTAGTGGCCTTGTTCTGTTTTTTACGTATTTGTTTTTGATATTTTTTTTCGTTTTTAGAGTTGGGCTGTTCCGACGATTAGAGGAGTTGAGAGAGGAGTTATTTGTAGTGATTAGGAACACTTTGTGGTGGTTTTTTTGTTAATAAGGTGATTGTAGTGGTCTTGTTCTGTTTTTTTTTTGCATATTTGTTTTTGATATTTTTTCGCTTTTAGAGTTGGGCTGTTCCGACGATTAGAGGAGTTGAGAGAGGAGTTATTTGCAGTGATTAGGAACACTTTGTGGTGGTTTTTTGTTAATAAGGTGATTGTAGTGGCCTTGTTCTATTTTTACGTATTTGTTTTTGATATTTTTTTTCGTTTTTAGAGTTGCACTGTTCCGACGATTAGAGGAGTTGAGAGAGGAGTTATTAGGAGTGATTAGGAACATTTTGTGGTGGTTTTTTGTTCTGATTGTTTTTTTAATACAATGGTCCCTATTTTTTTTTGTTAATAGTTGATGCGGCTACTTTGTTCAATCTTGCACACGAAGTTCAGTATGACGGAGCACACGACTTATACTTCAAAGAATATCCAAACCGATTGGTGACCCAATACACATTGATTTGGAAAATAATGATAACCAAAGCGATGTTGCTGATGAGGTTGGAAGTGGTCCTCAAAATCAAAATGCTCAAGAAGTTGAAAGTGAGAATAATGCAAACAAGATGATCATTGTGAGAAAAAATGATGGGCCAGCGAGAGGTATTAGATTTATCTGTTTGTTTAAAATGCAAATTCTTGTTGTTTTATATATTACATTCTCAATTCTGTTAAAAATTTATGCATTGGAAGTTGATTTAAATAATTCCTTTGATGATTTTGAAAGTCCTGCACCTTCGTCAAAGGGGAAAAAAGATTTTTGAAGCAAATAAGGTGAAAAGAAAGCTCATACTTGAGGTAAATTACCTGAAATCACGTTATATGAAAAATTGTATTGTATTGTTTATCAAAATTTTACTGCCTATTTTAACTACTTTTAAAATGTGAAATATAGAATAAAAATGATGAACATGCACCTAAAAAGAGGAAAGTCAAGAAGAAAAATGGCCAAAGAGAGGGCAAACTCAGACTCGTTGATGAGGTATATCGATTGATCGTTGTTTGTAGTGATTCTTTTACAAAGTACATTCTCTTTCTGTTGATGTTTCCTTTGTCAAAAAAATAAAATAAATTGATCTAGTTACATCGATGCAGGATTGACATATTTTTATGGGATTGTTACATGAGTCCAAGGAAATGCATATTCAATAGATTAAACTTTATTCTCAAATATAAGAGCGTTCTGTATTAAGTTTGTTCTCTATTCACAGACTATTCGAGCTACAGAAACACAGGTCTTGGTGAGTATTCTGGGCAATAATCTGTCACTAGCTGCTGAGCTGGCAAACGAATGTTGGGCTGCTGGATTGAATACAGAGTACCTGGTAAACAAGAGAGTGACAAAGCATTTTGATCGTGCTAAAGATGCAAAGATCCCTTGGATGGTAATTGTTGGCGATCCCAAAGTGAGTGAAGGAATGGTCAAATTAAAAAATTTGGAGGGTAATAAGGAGGAGGAAGTCCCTAGAAGTCAAATTGTAGAGGAGCTGAGCAGACGTTTGAGTAACACATCATTACCCTGAAGAAAGTAAATCTTTTTTATATGTCAAAACCTCAATATTAGTGACTACATGTCCTAAAGTGTTACAGTATCTTTTAGTTAGAGAAATGAAATGTTTTACATGGCACTATTCAAAATGTTTTACTGATTGTTGTTGCTCTGTGTTTTGGGTCTCATATCTCACATTGAACAACTATTAGTTTTTATAATTCAATTGCTTTTGACAAGTTTAATTACCTGGGTATTGCAATAGTTTTTGAACAGTTGTTATTTGGCACTAAAACATGATTATGAAGGTGTTTGGCATTGCTTAAAATAAGTTACTTTTAACTTAATGGAGGTGTTTTTAACTTAAAGGAGAAAGTAAAGTTGTTTACTTTAAGTTGAATGAATGTGTTTGGGTAATTTTACTTAAAGTTAAATGGGGGTTTAATAATTTTGACTTAAAGTGAAATTTGACTTTAAAAAATTTTAAATTCATAATATTTACACTTTACAAGAATCATGAAAAAAAAACTAATTTTTTTTTTTACATAAGTCATAAGTCATAAGTCAAAAGTACCTAAATGGAACTTATGACTTAAAGCAGTTTTTTAACTTAAAAAGGGCTTAAAGCCCATGTTGCCAAACATGACAAAACCGGCTTAAAGTTCAAAACTCCTTTAAGCACCAATTGCCAAACAGGCTGTATATTGCAGAAAAAAAAAAGTAGATTTGAGTCCTATTATCTATACCTCTTATTTTAGATTTTCGCATTTTGTTAGATATAAAAAAAATCACCAGATTTCGTAAAAAATCACCAGAATTCAACAAAAATCACCATATTTCGTAAAAAATACCAGAATTCAGCAAAAATCACCAGATTTATAAAAAATACCAGTATGACGTCAACATGACGTCAAAATTTTTTTTACCAGATTTTTTTATCAAAACTTTTTTCCAAAAATTTTTTCCCCAAATTTTTTTTAAAAAAATTATATTTATGACGTCATCACGGGGTGGGGTTAGTGTGTGTGAGGGTGTAGCTTATTAATGTGGGTGCCTCTAATGGGGTCAATAGACTAGATTAAAATGAAGGGATGAGATTAGATCTCATATCTAACCAAAATAAGAGGTTCTCACTTGAGCAAAAACCTACATATATATATATAGAGTAAAGTTCTATGGAGTACTGTTTTAATTGGAGTACTTGGAGTACATATACGTTCTGCATTCAAAATTTTGCAAACTTTATTATTTTGCAAAGCTTATTACGTGAATATCACTATTTCATCGAAAATATTGAAAATTTTGTAAGTTTTGCTAACAAAATATTGCAAAACGAATTGTTCTGCGAAACACATTTGTGTTGCAAAACATATATGTTCCGATGGCAAAATATAAAGAATTTTCAAGATGAACATAATGCAAAACATACATAATTTTCAAGATTATGAATGAAGTTATGATATTCATATAACAAGGTTTGCAGAATAATAAATTTTAAAATATTTTGAATGCCGAACGTATATGTACTCCAAGTATTCCAATTAAAACAGTACTTCATAGAACTTTACTCTATATATATATATATATATAGGGTTGGACTCCATAACAAACACCTTATATAAAAAACAATAAAGAACACCTTAGATCTAATAGATCCAATGCCCCTGGTGGGGCCACCCAATACAAAAAATTCTTATTTTTTTACCTTCTATCCATCCATCATCTCAAAAAAAAAAAAGTTATTGTTCATGATGATGACGTCATCAGTGACGTCATCATGAACAGTAAACTTTTAATTTATTTTTTTTTGCTTGCTTGATAGAGGGTAAAAAAATAACAACTTTTTGTATTTGGTGCCCCTGGCGGGGCCAAAGGATCTAATAGATCTAAGGTGTTCTTTATTGTTTGTTAGATAAGAGTGTTCTGTATGGAGCAAAGGCCTATATATATATATATATGCTAGTGATCAAATAGAAACCAACCTTAGAATACAAACTAGAAACCATTATCTGCACACCCTACTTTACTATTTCCACACCATATTTTACTATCTCCACACCATATTTACTATATCCACTTCTATACATCACTCATCCCAATATGACTTCATCATGTCACCCTCCACCCCCACCCCCACCTGCCACCCACCCCACCTCACCCCACCCCACCAACGCACCACCACCTCCACCAACGCACCACCATCGCCATCTTCTTTTCCGGCCACAGGCCCCGCATGGGCTCCGATTTTACCACCAATTTTCGATTCCGATTCCAGATCTCCTTCCTCCCGATCATTAATTGTTCTACTACAAGTATAATTTAATGATTTCTAACTTCAGATCGTAATCCTATCTTCATCTACTGATTCAAAACATTCCGGTGATGACTTCCAGATCTGAGTTTGTGTATTTGTGTGTATGTAATGATGTATATTTGTATGTATCTAAACAATCATGGTAGTGGTGGTCGATGGTAGCAATGGCAGGTGGTGGTGGTATTGACAGGTGGTGTGGTGTCGATTACAGCGATGATAAGTGGTGGTGGTGATGGCAAGTGAAGGTGGGGCTGGGGGGTGGGGCTGGGGTAGGTATCACTGATTTTAGATGTATAAATTAGTGATTTCTACCATACTAGTTAGTGATTTGTGCAATACAAATTAGTGATTTCACGTATATCTGGTAATTTATGTTCATAATATGCTTAAATTCAGATCTGATTAGTTTGAATATGACTTCAAGGATATTAATGGAGGTACTTCGGAGTGATTTAAATTGCAGATTTGAAATTGTTTTGTAGTATCCTGTATGTGTATATATTTCAGTGTAGAAAAGGTGAAGTAAAATTAATGATCTAAATATACAGTTGCCGGAGTTTACAATATTGACGTTGTGATCTAAATTGGTGATGGACAAACCGCAAAAGTTATGGTGATGAGTAGGAGTTATTAGTGATAATATGTATTGAAAATGTATCAGGTGTGTTGGTTTCGATCATCAATACGCAGCGAAAACAGTAATAAAATAAATCGAAACCAAGCCCGGATCCATGTATAATAATTGATAATATGGTAGATAGAACGATTACCTTATCGAAGCTTTACGTTTAAAGAACGATGGAGATGCAAGCCTTCCACGATTACTGAGCACTCCTCCTCGAAGCCTCCTCTACGGTATCCACACGAACACTCCAAGAACAATTCTTGAATGGAAGAGAGGTACTAGCCTCCAATGAAAATATGAGATGTAGTTTTTAGGGTTTTAGTTTTGGGATGCGGCTCTGCTGAATTTTTCACGTCCGTAATCCTTTACCCCATATCTTTATATATAGGATAGTGTAAAGCCAAAAACCCTTGTCAAAAACCTAGCCCAAATATGATTTATTTAAATAATAAAATCTAATTCTATTATTCAAATAAATAATAATGAAGTCAAACTTAATTATTAAAATCATATCTCATATATCTTTTTATTTTATTATAGCTTAATTAAGTCCCACTTAATTAATATAATAAAATCCAACTTATCATTAATTAATTTAAATTCATAATTTAAATTAATTCTTCCTTTAAAATGTTCTATGTGTGTGACCCTGTAGGTTATTATTTATTTTGGCAATAATTTTATTCTTTAATAAAATTATAAACAATGAGCGGTATCTAGTAATACATCATTGCTACCCAATTAAATAATAATTAAATCGTGATTCGATAAACCTTTTGTGATTAATGTTCCCGTGTAATATAATCCCTTTAACCAAATATTATAGATTAAACTCGAGGCATGTTTATTGTCATCCTCTTCATAATTTAATCCGGGTTTACTTGATCCATGAGTAGACTATTAATAACAAATCATTATTTGAGCACGGCCATGCATTTTATAGTCTCACTCAATCAAGAGGCCAATAATATCTCTCCTAATTATAGGAGGGTTAAATCCTTTATCTATCATTCATATTTCTCATATGACTCATAATATACCCGATGTCCACTTTTATCATCACCCGGTCAAAGGTAACTTTTAATGTAGTCAAAGTATATTAATCCTCGTATAGAAATATAATGATCTCAAGTCAAAGGATCATTACACCATTACCACTGTGAGTAATTCTTATGACTTTATTAAACATGAAGAATCTCACTTTGGGTCTGTCCAGTACCATGTACTCCCACATGTACCTATGTATTGACTTTAGTATCTCCATACTTATAACCAATGAGATGTGGTTATTAGTCAAAAACATACTAGTCTATTTATGTATTATTATAATAATACTCGACTAGGGACCTTTAAGAATATGATATATATTATATAATCTCAAATTCAAGTTGTAAACTTAAACTATATAATGTGTATCATTATTCTAAGGACATTTATTATGCTAACAAATATCGCAGTAATTAGAGTCATAATAAATACATTTATTTAATAATCAAATGACATAAGGTTTATTCAAGAAACAATGTATTGCCTCTAGGGCACCTACACTAACAATCTCCCACTTGCACTAGAGCCAATCACCCATG
Source organism: Kitagawia praeruptora (assembly GCA_037693485.1). NCBI lineage: Eukaryota > Viridiplantae > Streptophyta > Magnoliopsida > Apiales > Apiaceae > Kitagawia > Kitagawia praeruptora. The sequence continues at coordinate 44,747,345 of CM075345.1, read as the reverse complement.
TATCTAATACCCATGGAACTAGTGTGATCGTCGTGCTTCTGCTGCGACAGGCCTTTGGTCAGTGGATCTGCAATGTTATCATTTGTATGTATTTCACCCCTTTCATTAATCTCTCGTATGAGGTGATATCTTCTGAGTATATGTTTGGATCGGGAGTGCGATATAGGCTCTCTAGCCTGTGCAATGGCCCCATTATTATCGCAGTATAGATCAATGAGATCTGCAATCGATGGAACCACTTCCAAATCAGAAATGAATTTTCGAATCCAAACAGCCTCCTTAGCCGCTTCACAAGCTGCAATGTACTCAGCCTCCATTGTAGAATCAGCTACTGTTTCTTGCTTTGAACTCTTCCAGTTTACAGCACCTCCATTTAGACAAAACACAAAACCAGACTGTGATACAGTATCATCCCTGTCTGTTTGGAAACTTGCATCGGTGTAACCCTTTACAACCAGTTTCTCCTCTCCTCCATACACCAAGAATGAATCTTTAGTCCTTTTCAGGTACTTTAGAATATTCTTGACTGCCGTCCAGTGACCTTCACCTGGATTAGACTGGTATCTGCTCGTCATGCTCAAAGCATACGAAACATCTGGGCGAGTACATATCATTGCATACATGATAGATCCAATTGCTGATGCATATGGAACTTTATTCATGTGGTCCTTCTCATCTAATGATTTCGGACACTGGTCTTTAGAAATCGTTATCCCTTGAGACACAGGGACATATCCCCTTTTAGCATTTTGCATACCAAAACGATGCAAAACCTTATCAATGTATGTACTCTGACTTAGACCGATCATCCTTTTAGATCTATCTCTATAGATCCTCATTCCTAGAATGTAGGTTGCATCTCCTAAGTCTTTCATAGAGAAATTGCTCCCTAACCAAGTCTTAACGGCCTTTAGAGGAGGTATGTCATTCCCCATTAGTAGTATGTCATCAACATACAGTACTATGAATGCCACATGGCTCCCACTGACCTTCTTGTAAACACAAGGTTCATCCTCGTTTTGAATAAAGCCATACTCCTTGACTGTTTAATCAAAACGAATATTCCATCTCCTAGAGGCTTGCTTCAATCCATAAATGGATCGACGTAATTTACATACCTTGCCAACATTCCTTGGATCGACAAAACCTTCAGGTTGTGTCATGTACACATCCTCTTCAAGGCTCCCATTAAGGAAAGCTATTTTGACATCCATTTGCCAGATTTTGTAATCATGGAATGTTGCAATTGCAAGCAAAATCCGTATGGACTTGACCATAGCAACTGGTGAGAAAGTTTCATCATAGTCAATACCATGAATTTGTTTGAACCCTTTCGCAACCAGTCTTGCTTTATAGGTCTGAACATTTCCTTCCATGTCAGTTTTTTTCTTGAAAACCCACTTGCACCCTACGGGTTTTACCCCTTCAGGTGGATCAACCAAATCCCAAACTTGGTTTTCGTACATGGAATCCATCTCGGATTTCATGGCTTCAAGCCATCTCTTAGAGTCTGGACTGTTCATAGCATCTTAATATGTGAGAGGCTCATCTTCATCTATGAGCATCAAATCCCCACATTGAGTCAAAAGAAATCCATATCTCTCTGGCTCATGGCGAATTCTACCAGATCTACGAACAACCTGTGTTTCTTGAGCATTTTCGTTATTCTGCTCTTGTTCCACCTCAGGTTCAATGCTATTTTGTGGTTCTCGATCTTCATCGAGATCTATAGTTCTCCCACTGTCTCTTTTGGAAACAAAATCCTTTTCCATGAAGACAGCATCTCGAGCAATGAACACTTTCTGCTCAGAAGGACTATAAAAATAATACGCCTTTGTTTCTTTAGGGTATCCCACAAAATTGCACTCTTCGGATTTAGGTCCAAGCTTGTCAGATACTTGACGTTTTACAAACGCCTTGCATCCCCAAAATTTCATAAAGTTCATGCTTGACCGTTTTTCCTCCCATATCTCATATGGAGTCTTTTGAACCTTCTTGGTTGGAACACGGTTAAGTGTGAAAGCCGCTGTTTCTAGAGCATAACCCCAGAAACTTATTGGAAGATCTGCATGACTCATCATCGATCGTACCATGTCTAACAGGGTGCGATTTCTCCTCTCTGAAACTCCATTCCATTGAGGTGTACCTGGCGGAGTGAGTTGTGATACAATACCACACTCTTTTAAATACTCTTTAAATTCGGTGCTTAAGTATTCACCCCCACGATCAGATCGTAAGATCTTAATACTTGCACCACCGCCAATTTGCTTCTCTACTTCAGCCTTATATTCTTTGAACTTTTCAAAAGAATCAGATTTATTCTTCATAAGATATACATATCCATATCTACTGAAATCATCAGTAAATGTTATGAAGTAGTAGTAGCCTCCTCTAGCCATCACACGCATTGGGCCACATACATCACTATGTATTAGCTCCAGACGTTTAGTGGCCCTTTGACCCTTACCAGTGAAAGGGGCTTTCGTCATCTTACCAAGCAAACAAGAGTCGCATTTATCGTATGATTCAAAATCAAACTTATCCAGATATCCATCCTTATGTAATTTGGATATGCGTTTCTCATTTATATGGCCTAGACGACAATGCCAGAGGTATGTTTGATTTGAGTCATTAACTTTAAGTCGTTTGTTTTCTATGTTACAGACAGGATTATCTAAATCAAGAACATATAAACCATTAAATAAACGCGCAACACCATAGGTTAAATCATTCAAAGCAAAAGAGCAACTATTGTTCTTTATTATAAATGAAAAACCTTTCTTGTCCAAACAAGAAATAGAAATAATGTTTCTGCGAATCGCAGGCACGTAAAAACAATCTTCAAGTTCTAAAACAAGCCCAGAGGGCAAAGATAAATAATAAGTCCCTACAGCTAAAGCAGCAACTCTTGCTCCATTGCCTACTCGTAGGTCCACTTCTCCCTTAGCCAAAGTCCTACTTCTCTACAGTTCCTGCACATTTATACAAATGTGAGAAGCACATCCAGTATCCAATACCCAAGATGTAGAAATAGGCAGATTGACTTCTATAACATAAATACCTGAAGTAGAAGCTTGCTGAGCCTTCTTCTTCTTCAGATCCTCCAAATAAACATAACAGTTTCTCTTCCAGTGACCAGGCTTGTGGCAATAGTGACATTCACCTTTGTCAGCATTTTCGACATCTCCCTTCGGCTTTTTAGCCTTTTTGAAAGAGGGCTTAGAAGGACCAAGATCTTTCGGTGTAACCTTTTTCTTGCCCTTCCATTTCCCCTTTCCCTTAGCACCTTTCTTGCCCACCATCATTATGGGAGCTTTCTCAGGTGCCTTGACCATATTTGCTTCAGTGGTCCTCAGCATGGCCAATAATTCCATAGGAGTCTTATCTTGCTCAGTCATATTAAAAGTCATAATGAACTGAGTATAGTCGATGTTCAAAGATTGCAAGATTATATCGACTTGAGCCTCTCGCTGAAGCGGGAAACCCAAACGAGAAAGGTAATCACAATACCCAATCATCTTTAGAACATGTGGTCCGACTGGTCCGTTGCCCTGCTTGCATGAGAAGAGTGCTTTGCTCGTATTGAACTTTTCCACACGAGCCTGTGATTGAAACATCGTCGAAAGATGTTCAAACATAGTATAAGCATTCATATCAAAATGCTGCTTCTGAAGCTCAGCATCCATAGTAGCAAGCATAAGACAAGCCACATCAGTCGCATCATCAATATGCTTCTGATAAGCATTTTGTTGAGCAAGAGTGTGATGTGCTGAAAATAAACATTTAATTATCGCAAGCGCACGATCTCGTTTTAGTATTTATGATTCGATCCACAGGGACTAATATTTTCGCAAACCTTAAAATTTAATTTAATCGAATTAGAACATTTGATTTTGGAAAATTTGGATTTTTCTATTTTAATTCCTAAAAGAAATTAGAAATTATTCTAAAAGAAGATTTAATTATTCTAATTTTAAACTAAGAACAAAAACTAATTATTTAAAATTTTCAAATTCGAATTACTAAGAAAATTTATTCAAATTATAAATTAATGAAAACTGAATTTTAATTTTTATTTACAAAATAAAATCGCAGCAGCTTAAACACATATGCAACAAACAGACACGGCAAACAACAGCAAAATTTAAACTCAGAAACCAGATTTGTAACTCGGAATTCAAACACAAAACAAGACTTCAACTAGTGAACTAAACTCTGTGAACTAAGAACTCAATAAGCACGAACTCTGTAAACACGAACTCAGCAAAGGAAAAGAGAACAAGAAGCAACGCAGACTCGAGAATTCAGAATGGACAATCGCGATTCTCAGCTAACTAGCAATAAACACGGAGAACAGGACTCACGATTTATACAATAAAACCCATATTGAATAAAACACAATACTCCACATAGACTCGGTACTTGGCGACACAGCAAAATTTCCACGCAAAGAACTCAGTCACAAATTTAAATCATTCAGTGACTTCAACACAAACGCAGGGACGTAGAATCGAAACAATTGCAACGCAGTTCAACAAACTCGCAGACTAAGAATCGAATACGAACAGCAAACAAGAACAACAATCTACACCTACTCGACAAAAACTCAGCCACCGAAACTGGACTAAACCAAAGCTCAAGCAAACACCAGAACAAAAACCCTCCGCTTAGACAGACTCGACTCAAACGAAATAAAACAAAACTCAGCATCGAATTCAAACTTCAACAAACATCACATTAAATCGGATAACTCGACTTCAGCAACTCGAATTCTCGGCACAAAATGGGAAACAACAATGCTTTTACAATTAATGTACAAGAAACACAAAACTTTAACATTCTTAGTGATTATAACTCCAATAGTAGCACTAGCACACCACAATAAAATCAGCAAAACCAGTGAATCATAAACTCAAAATCTCAAAATCAACAACTATAAATCGAACAGAGGAAAGGGTTTGGTCGTTTATCGAATTGAAATAAGAAAAGGGGAGGATGTTGATTTGATTGTTTGAATTGAGAGAGAGAGATAGAAGAGGGAGAGATAGAGAGGCGAGGGAGATGGGTTTGTGTATGAATCGATAAGAATAGGGAGGGGGAGGTTGTGGTGTTACAGTGAAAGGGAAGGAGGGAGAGAGAACAGGTGGGTGTTATGTTTGTGTATGTGATGGTTTGTGCGGAGAGATAGAGGAGAAGGAGAGGAGATATAGGTTTGTTGGTTTTTGCAGAAACGGAGGGAGGAGGGTAAATGGGTTTTCGTATATGAACAAAATGAAACAGCAGGTAAATCAAAGCAGGGGAGAAAACAGGACATGAACTAAGCTACGAATTAAGCAGCAGAAAAATACATAAATTACGTACTGAAAAAAAAATGTTTACAAGAGCTGAAAGAAAATTACAACTACAATCTGGAAATGTACTAAACTAATTCTAATCTAATTCTAGGGTGTCTCTGTGAATGGTGAGAGATGCTAAATTTATAGGCCAGCTTTCTCCTTCTTCAGTAAACAATTGCAACTACATGCTTTGACAATTTATCAAAAGTTTGCCTAACTTTTGCTTTTCAAAGTCAATTTACTTGAAATACAGATTGTTATTATCTTGCTGAAAACGATTCACGTGGCCTGCTAACAACTCTAAGCTGCGGTCTTTTGAAGGTCCGGAACCGGACTCCTTTTTCTCCAAACTTCTAATTTTTTTTCTTCTTCTTTTATTTTTTTCCCGCACTTTTTCTTCATCTTTTCTCCTTCTTTGCACTTTATTTCCTTATTTTATCATTTCTTTATTTTTCACGAATTTCCTGAAATGCAACAAAATAATTTATTAAAATACGAATTCAAGCAGTAAATAGGTAACAAAAATATGCAAAATTATGCACTTATCAAATGCCCCCATACCTATCTTTTGCTCGTCCTCGAGTAAAACAAAAAGAAAAAATGCAGAATAAAAACCTATACTCACTGTCGTAGGAATCACGGGTAATTTTAGGTTTACCAACCCGTTAAACCCATAGACGATCTCTACAGGAGGAGTGCTGTCTCCTAAAGGTTTACAGAAGATATACCCATAAAATCTATTTTTTTCCTGCCAAGTCTCAAGTATGCAACATATCATAGTACTCCACACAAGTAAACCTCAATCGCACAATACTGAAAGTCTGTTCACTTACACATCATATGTACAAGACTATCCAAGTAAGCACACAGTCTAGATAGACAAAAAGATCATGAAATATATATCAATGCCGCATTCAGTGAGTAACATGCTATGGATAGAAAATCTCACATAACTCTCGAATCACACAAGTGTTTAGGTGAAGTGTATTCGCTCAAGTTCAATTAATTAAGTCATGTGCTACCATATGCTTGGTTGTCCACCAAATTTCCACTACTTTGTATACATGCATGCACAAATCAAAAGGCCTTTGTTAAAGGTTGTAACGTGGCTTAGGTGAAGGGTAGGGAATCAAGACAATGGTTAACAAGTGGCTAACTTGACAAACTAATAGAGCACAGTGTTCATTTCTAATTAAAGCACTCAACATGAAATTTCGATCATGTAAAAGGTGATCAGACTCTCACAAGCATTAAACCCCAAGCACATATTACCATGTACTTTTCCATTTTCATATTGCACAAACCCATGAACACAACTCTACTCGACCCTTTATTTATTTATATTTTTTTTTTTTCTTTCTTTTTTTTTTTTTTTTTTTTCAATACTCCCACCCAATTTTCACACTTTAACAAAGAAATCCCCACACTATGCACTCACCAACTCTCAAATGAATCAAAATGCTCTACTAGTAAATCAAGAGAAGAATAAACAAGTAGGCTCAAGAATTTAGATTGGTGATACAAAAATAAAGGATATAAAGCTCAAAGGGGTTCACTAAGGATATATGATTCAAGGGTACTGTTTGGATAGATACGGTTAATCCTAGTGCCTTTATCATTTTTATGCATACAGATATCATGTAATCTCAAAATGGTTTAAACCAAGTTCTAGAGCAACATGCAAAATGATGAACTACACACAACAATAAAATTTGATCGATATAAAATGTATCAATCATAAATTAGGCTCAAGATCTCACAAGGTGAAGGCATGTTTTAGTACTCACTAATCTTGACAAAGACACATCTCAAGTTTTATAATTTTCGCAAGTACGTACAAGGAATCATCAATTAACAAATAACTTTCAGAGATATGACTTGTCAAATAATCATGCAAAATAAGCTCACAGGATGTGTACCTATCCTTGTTAACACACTATGAGACGAGGCAATAAATTTTAAAATTTTTCCATTTTTTTGGATTTTTCAATTTTTTATGCATTTACACTAAGAACTCTCCCCCATACCTAAATCATGCATTGTCCTCAATGTATGCAAATAAAAATGAGGTATGAAAGAGTGAACGAAAACTCCCCTGAAAATGAGCAAGACATTTGTTCCTCTAGACTGAACATATCTTCAAGTTTTTCTTGCTTTCCACATAGCACCAATAATCCCCTTAGCCTTTCTTTCCCCAGAATAAATTTAAATCTGTGTCATCAACCTTTTCCTTGCCTTTATTACGCCTTCTAGCTTCTTGCTCATCCACCTTCTCCCCCTCAGTTGGGTTATCCTCCGGAATAGTTGGATGTGGAGTTGGGATATTAGAAGAAGCTGTCTTCACCAAGGAATTAATTGCATGACTAAATTGGGCTGCCATGGAACTCAATTGAGCCTGGAATGTATCATTTTGAACAAGTTGCAACTTTCTTATTTCTGCAATGGACTCACGGATATGTGGCAACTCGTTCTCCAATGATTGGACCCGTGCAAGGAGTCTGTTGTATCCCGCTCTGGTTATAGGTGCATGTGGTTGATTCTGTTGCCCACTCTCATGTACTGCTGGTATATCTGCAAATGAAATCATCCTAGGGCCTTTGTCGGATGGTGCAATGAAAGTCCGGGAGCTTCCCTCCTCTCGTGAAGCAAGATGCCTGCCACTGGTGACGAGTGGTAAATCTGGAAAAAGATCAAGAGATTTTCTCCATGGAAGGTTGAACTTGAATGGATTGAATGACACAAGACCCAAGTTTCCCTCGACTGTCTCGGGTTCGCTAGGTTTACTCCGTTTAGCATAAGGTAGAGTGGATGATGTAGCAAACTCCATATGTGGTGCTGCTCTGACTGATCTTGGTAACAACGGAAGTGGGACAGTCTTCAGATATTCCGTTAGGACTGTAGGCACATCCGTATAGCTCTTATTGCTAATGTAATAAATTACATTTGTCTTCATGAAAGAGCATTCCACATCTCTACCATGGTCCAAGCGTACCCTGTCTGCATCACTCAAAAAATCATTTAGTATTAATTGCAGAAATCTTGGGTATAGACATTTTACCCTTTGAGTCTGGACATCCCTGGTTCCTAGTCGATTCATCTTCAAAATAATTTGACCAAGCACTATCTTACCAAAATTAATCCTCAAATTATTAGCTACCGCATACCCTATTTTTTGAATAAATTCAGATATGCGATCTAGATTTGTTCTATCTGAGGTAAAAACATGGTTAAGAATATGGAAGAAGAAATTCCAATACTGGGTTAGATATGTTCTAGAGAGATTACCAGTATTGAAATTACCATCTTGGTACTTTATCAGATGGAAGAACCCCTCAATCTGGTCGGGTGTAGGATTAGCAACGAGATTTTCCGTAGGAAAATGAAGAATCCGATTAACATCTCGTTCAGTGACTTTAATCGACCTACCAAACAGTCGATATGTGATTGCTAACCCGTCATTTCCAGAAGTGTTCACTGCACTGCAATACAATTCACGCAAGGCATCATAGTTGAGCGGCACTGGTGTAACTAAAGCATAGCGAATGATTGAATGCTCATTCAAAAATTGTGCCCAAGCTCGAAATTGCTCATCCCGGATGGTGTTGATATCCTGAATGGAAGTAGGATTAACTTTACCAATCACGAAGCTTCCCTGCATTGCCATTTTCAAGACAGCTAGATTGAGATTTGGGAGGTTGAAGTTCTCAGCAATTGTGTGAATACGCTCTGTATATCTGAAATGATGAATTAACACAGACAGAAACTCAATGATTATAAGGTTTCAAAAATTAGCGGTTAGGTGATATAGTACAAGCTATGCTATCCGCTTTTCTTCTTTTAGCCCCAACCCTACTCTCACTTTTTCTCCAAAGTCCTCCTCGAGCCACACAACGCTCTTTCTTTTCAACGACAACAATATCTGCATAGCCCTCTAAATCAATTCAGTGGGAAAGAGTTCTCGATGAACAATTATAAAAGAGGAAAATAAAATAAAAAAGAACACAACAAATCCTAAAAATTACAGAATAAATAACTAAAAATAAAAATAAAAGAAATTGGAAAAACTCCCCTAATGCATAAGCATGAAGTGTCGAAGCATGAAGTGACACTCCCAAAAACCTGTTGCGTTAGACCACCACGAAAAGCATGAACAGCTGTTTTAATTCTGCACAAAGTTTCCAAATTAGCATTAGCAAATTTAGCTACTACATCAATAAATAATAATTGATCAAGAAAATATGTAGTTTTGGAAAATTTTGTGATAAAGCAACGATAGAATTCACAGCCTCGAAAACGCCAAACTCCCTTAATATTCACGTGAGGTGGAGGCTCGGGTGGTGGTTCTTCTCCATTCCTTACTTTCTCTGGAGCTAGTTGATCTTCTCGGCTCTTTAAATCAATGAGTAAGGAATACTTATCACTATCTTCATTTTCTGAGAAGTGAAGCGTAGGAGCCATTTGGAACGAATTATCAAGCAAAATTGGAGAAAAATCTTCTCGGACTATTTTTGGCATTATGTCAACCTTTAAGCACAAATTCTCGTCCATACTCACAACATCCTCAACAATAACAACATCATTGATCTCAACATTGGTGGCAATCTCCTCTTCTATTTCAATAAGTGCATCATCAACACACACCGAGAAACTATTTTCCTCCTGATCACTTGTAAGAATGATCAAATCCATTTCATCTTCTGGTGGTATAGATGGCGGCAATGTAGAGTCAGGTTGCCATGCAGTAGAAGAGCTAGCTAATTGAGCAATTATAGCGTCCGTCATCTTGATACTAGCGTTTAACTCATTCATATTTTGCATGAACTCCTCTTGATCCTTTTGAACTTGCATTAGAAGTTTCTCCGACTCGCTCAATAATTGATCAACTTGCGCATTTTCATTGGTTTGATGAACCTGGAAATTTTGCGGTGGAGGATATTCATATTGCTGCCATGATGGTTGCTCAAATTGTTGTTGATAGTATTGTTCTTCATATTGTTGCTGAAATTGTTGTTGATCATGATATGAGAAATTCTGAAAATTGTTGTCCGTATACGAAAAATTTGGTTGACCCGTCCAATCTTGATCATATGCATTATAGTACGGATTGGACTCGTATCTTTCTTGATAATCATTCACTTGTCCGAATTGAGCATTGTAAGTATTGTAAGAGCATTCGAAATCAAGGTGACCATAAATACCACAAATTTCACAATATGTGTAAGTTTCAGGGGCCATCCATGACATCGCATTATTACTCATCGGACATGTAGTGCACAAAGAAACAAAATAAATTCAAACACACAAAAAGAAATGGTGAAAAATCAAAAGAAAAATCTAACCTAGGGTTCCTAAATAAACAAACTAGACATTGCTCCTAACTTAAGGACCACCAAAAACTCGGTAAATCAGAATTTATTCGGACCGATTTGGCCAGGTAGGTGCAAGCATTGCCAAGAGGCTAAACACCAGCCTAGACACCAAATCCTAATTGGCCAGGTAAGCTTTCGCTTGCCTAGACACCAAAGAGTCAGAATAATTAATGATTACTTCGTTTTTTAGGTACTTTCTTAATTGAGCGCGAAATTCCTAGGGCAAACGTCTAATTAATTTTATTAAAGCTAACAAATGATGCAACAAATAATGAGATATATACAAAAACGGTAAACAAATATGGATGCATTACACTACGTGTTCTAATCTAAAAGAAAGAAGATTTTACGTACCTTTGGGTCCTCCAGCATTCACCACAATTTATAAGGTACGAAAAATTGAAAACAAAGAAATAAAAATCTAGATGATGTGCTCCTAAGTGATTAAATGCATGATGCAACAATTATGTATTTACGACTAATTTTTTTTTGAATTTTTGATTATTTTTTTTTTTTTTTGTGATTTTCAAAAAAAATAAAAAAAGCGAAAAGAGTGAGATACGGGTTACCGAAGCACGCTTCCAAAAATTCCAATTTTTCGTTCCAAGCTCCGCGAGAAAATTCCCGTAGTTTCAAACTTTCTGAAAAAAAAAGAAATAAAAATAAGACAAGAAATTAAACTAATCCGAAAAATTAAAAATCAAGGCGCGAAAAATAATTAGTCCCCGGCAGCGGCGCCAAAAACTTGATGTGCTGAAAATAAACATTTAATTATCGCAAGCGCACGATCTCGTTTTAGTATTTATGATTCGATCCACAGGGACTAATATTTTCGCAAACCTTAAAATTTAATTTAATCGAATTAGAACATTTGATTTTGGAAAATTTGGATTTTTCTATTTTAATTCCTAAAAGAAATTAGAAATTATTCTAAAAGAAGATTTAATTATTCTAATTTTAAACTAAGAACAAAAACTAATTATTTAAAATTTTCAAATTCGAATTACTAAGAAAATTTATTCAAATTATAAATTAACGAAAACTGAATTTTAATTTTTATTTACAAAATAAAATCGCAGCAGCTTAAACACATATGCAGCAAACAGACACGGCAAACAACAGCAAAATTTAAACTCAGAAACCAGATTTGTAACTCGGAATTCAAACACAAAACAAGACTTCAACTAGTGAACTAAACTCTGTGAACTAAGAACTCAATAAGCACGAACTCTGTAAACACGAACTCAGCAAAGGAAAAGAGAACAAGAAGCAACGCAGACTCGAGAATTCAGAATGGACAATCGCGATTCTCAGCTAACTAGCAATAAACACGGAGAACAGGACTCACGATTTATACAATAAAACCCATATTGAATAAAACACAATACTCCACATAGACTCGGTACTTGGCGACACAGCAAAATTTCCACGCAAAGAACTCAGTCACAAATTTAAATCATTCAGTGACTTCAACACAAACGCAGGGACGTAGAATCGAAACAATTGCAACGCAGTTCAACAAACTCGCAGACTAAGAATCGAATACGAACAGTAAACAAGAACAACAATCTGCACCTACTCGACAAAAACTCAGCCACCGAAACTGGACTAAACCAAAGCTCAAGCAAACACCAGAACAAAAACCCTCCGCTTAGACAGACTCGACTCAAACGAAATAAAACAAAACTCAGCATCGAATTCAAACTTCAACAAACATCACATTAAATCGGATAACTCGACTTCAGCAACTCGAATTCTCGGCACAAAATGGGAAACAACAATGCTTTTACAATTAATGTACAAGAAACACAAAACTTTAACATTCTTAGTGATTATAACTCCAATAGTAGCACTAGCACAACACAATAAAATCAGCAAAACCAGTGAATCATAAACTCAAAATCTCAAAATCAACAACTATAAATCGAACAGAGGAAAGGGTTTGGTCGTTTATCGAATTGAAATAAGAAAAGGGGAGGATGTTGATTTGATTGTTTGAATTGAGAGAGAGAGATAGAAGAGGGAGAGATAGAGAGGCGAGGGAGATGGGTTTGTGTATGAATCGACAAGAATAGGGAGGGGGAGGTTGTGGTGTTACAGTGAAAGGGAAGGAGGGAGAGAGAACAGGTGGGTGTTGTGTTTGTGTATGTGATGGTTTGTGCGGAGAGATAGAGGAGAAGGAGAGGAGATATAGGTTTGTTGGTTTTTGCAGAAACAGAGGGAGGAGGGTAAATGGGTTTTCGTATATGAACAAAATGAAACAGCAGGTAAATCAAAGCAGGGGAGAAAACAGGACATGAACTAAGCTACGAATTAAGCAGCAGAAAAATACATAAATTACGTACTGAAAAAAAAATGTTTACAAGAGCTGAAAGAAAATTACAACTACAATCTGGAAATGTACTAAACTAATTCTAATCTAATTCTAGGGTGTCTCTGTGAATGGTGAGAGATGCTAAATTTATAGGCCAGCTTTCTCCTTCTTCAGTAAACAATTGCAACTACATGCTTTGACAATTTATCAAAAGTTTGCCTAACTTTTGCTTTTCAAAGTCAATTTACTTGAAATACAGATTGTTATTATCTTGCTGAAAACGATTCACGTGGCCTGCTAACAACTCTAAGCTGCGGTCTTTTGAAGGTCCGGAACCGGACTCCTTTTTCTCCAAACTTCTAATTTTTTTTCTTCTTCTTTTATTTTTTTCCCGCACTTTTTCTTCATCTTTTCTCCTTCTTTGCACTTTATTTCCTTATTTTATCATTTCTTTATTTTTCACGAATTTCCTGAAATGCAACAAAATAATTTATTAAAATACGAATTCAAGCAGTAAATAGGTAACAAAAATATGCAAAATTATGCACTTATCAAGTGGCATTGGCAGCAGGGGCTGCCGGTGGAGGAATATCAATCACATAAGATTTCTTTTCCTGCATGAGAACAATTCTCAAATTCCTAGACCAGTCAAGGAAGTTTGATCCTGTCAGCTTGTCCTTCTCAAGGACTGATCGTACAGAGAAAGTGTTGTTTGTATTTTGTGCCATTTGTTTTCTACAATGATAAAATGCATAAGATAAGTTAGATTGTTATATTAATTATGTTCAAGTGATTATGACATATTCATAATATATCTCCCACTATTTTTTATCAAATTAATAGCCCTTACTATTAAATCGGAAAGAATATCCCATAAATCTTTCTAGTGAGCCAAGATCCATATTTCGTCATATCCTAAGTCAACCACTGGTAGTCCTTAAAACATGATTATTTATGTAGACAACAGTTGTCAATTATATCATATATAATTCTTGGATAGTTTGGTGAACAACAATTGTTCTTGTCTATCTAATAGATTTTGAACCAAACTCTATGCTTCTAAGTTCATAATAATTGAATATAACCGTTTATTTTCATCTTATTATGACGACTCAGTTAAGTTAAACCCAATGATACAACGGTCGAATATAACCGCTTATATTCGTCACATCTCACCACGATAGACAGGAGTCTCCTGCCACTGGCAGTCATTCCCCTTATCGATCTAGGATTCAATGAGTGTTCATTCATTGGAAAGCATCCGATTAAAACTTAATATTTTGTTAAGGGGTTTTGAATTAAAACGACCATGATCCCATCATAAAGAGATTCCCAATTTTTCCTTGAATTAAATACTTCAAATCAATATTCATCAATAGTTTGATTTCCAGGTTGTTGGAGGAGTCACAAGTGGCCTCACTTAATACCCAACTTCCTTACAGGTAAAACCCATTTTTGACAAAATCTCCCCATATCTAAATAATTAAAAATTTGTATTTAATTCCGTGTTTCATAAACACAGAAATCTCAGGATCATTTGTTCATTTTAAAATCGCGAATCGTTACAGATTTTATCTTGTTTAGCATGGCAAGCATGGCATGAGTGACGTATCTAATACATGCATACATCATTAATCTAATTAAAACATGCATACATTTGCTACTCTACACATACATCATATGTAAAGTGCATCACATAAAATAATATGCTATGGTTATGGCCCAATCCTATGCGATTTTTCCAAGCTAATGGAAAAATCAAGGTCAATCTATGGTGGTAATAACTAATTATTACAAAATCTCTTGCTTCGCTTCCAAAGCTGCCTTGATTGCCTCCAAGCTCCTCTTGAAACATTTTACAAAAGAACTCGAGTTGCATTCGAGATAAAATAATTACAAAAAGGAAAAACGCCAAGTCGTATTTAATTATTACAAACCATAATTTAAAATTAATAAAATAAATTGAAATCTAAGTCTTGGGGCCATAACCATGCATCATGCTCACATAACAATTAAAAGCATCACATATTGTATAATCACAATTTTATACAACATAAATTAAATATGATCAAATCATAAATAATAAAGTTAATTTAAATATTAACTTAGTAATCAAAATTACTAATTAATAAAATTTTGCATACTCCAAGTTAAACATTAACATTTGTAATTTAATCTAGCATGTAAAACCTAGCTGAGAAAAAAAAATATTTTTTTTTATTAAAAACAGCAGAAACGCATCTACAGTATGCGCAAATGACCTAATCAATTAATTTATCAGACACGCATTCCTCGTATGCGTTTATGACTTAAACCCTAGGTGATACGCATGTTCAGTATGCGCATCACCTGTACATGCATTTTTTTTTCTGCAGTTTTTCAGATTACCCAGTTCGATCGTTTGATCATTGTAAGTCGCGATTTTGATTCCAACCTTATCGTACAGACCTTACGAATACTCAGGAGCACAAACACAATCATATAACATTGATTCAAGAACGTTTTGAAACCAAAACCTAGACGATATGAACATGTATGTATATGTTTATATGCATGAACTATTTTTCTGCAAATCTTTCATCTGTTACGACTTCCACTGATTTCTTAGACGTTCATATTACGGTTTAATCCCATTAAAACAGAATAGATCATATGGACGCAACAAAACAGACTTAACAGAAGCATGCAGGTCGTGTATGTTCATAGTACGTAGGGTTCTCGGCTTATAGAAAAAAAATCAGAACTGGTTTTCAAATAAACAGATCATGTGCATCAATATTAACCAGATTATCATATTATACAAGTAGCTCTGATGCCATTTGTTGGTTTCGATCATCAATACGCAGCGAAAACAGTAATAAAATAAATCGAAACCAAGCCCGGATCCATGTATAATAATTGATAATATGGTAGATAGAACGATTACCTTATCGAAGCTTTACGTTTAAAGAACGATGGAGATGCAAGCCTTCCACGATTACTGAGCACTCCTCCTCGAAGCCTCCTCTACGGTATCCACACGAACACTCCAAGAACAATTCTTGAATGGAAGAGAGGTACTAGCCTCCAATGAAAATATGAGATGTAGTTTTTAGGGTTTTAGTTTTGGGATGCGGCTCTGCTGAATTTTTCACGTCCGTAATCCTTTACCCCATATCTTTATATATAGGATAGTGTAAAGCCAAAAACCCTTGTCAAAAACCTAGCCCAAATATGATTTATTTAAATAATAAAATCTAATTCTATTATTCAAATAAATAATAATTAAGTCAAACTTAATTATTAAAATCATATCTCATATATCTTTTTATTTTATTATAGCTTAATTAAGTCCCACTTAATTAATATAATAAAATCCAACTTATCATTAATTAATTTAAATTCATAATTTAAATTAATTCTTCCTTTAAAATGTTCTATGTGTGTGACCCTGTAGGTTATTATTTATTTTGGCAATAATTTTATTCTTTAATAAAATTATAAACAATGAGCGGTATCTAGTAATACATCATTGCTACCCAATTAAATAATAATTAAATCGTGATTCGATAAACCTTTTGTGATTAATGTTCCCGTGTAATATAATCCCTTTAACCAAATATTATAGATTAAACTCGAGGCATGTTTATTGTCATCCTCTTCATAATTTAATCCGGGTTTACTTGATCCATGAGTAGACTATTAATAACAAATCATTATTTGAGCACGGCCATGCATTTTATAGTCTCACTCAATCAAGAGGCCAATAATATCTCTCCTAATTATAGGAGGGTTAAATCCTTTATCTATCATTCATATTTCTCATATGACTCATAATATACCCGATGTCCACTTTTATCATCACCCGGTCAAAGGTAACTTTTAATGTAGTCAAAGTATATTAATCCTCGTATAGAAATATAATGATCTCAAGTCAAAGGATCATTACACCATTACCACTGTGAGTAATTCTTATGACTTTATTAAACATGAAGAATCTCACTTTGGGTCTGTCCAGTACCATGTACTCCCACATGTACCTATGTATTGACTTTAGTATCTCCATACTTATAACCAATGAGATGTGGTTATTAGTCAAAAACATACTAGTCTATTTATGTATTATTATAATAATACTCGACTAGGGACCTTTAAGAATATGATATATATTATATAATCTCAAATTCAAGTTGTAAACTTAAACTATATAATGTGTATCATTATTCTAAGGACATTTATTATGCTAACAAATATCGCAGTAATTAGAGTCATAATAAATACATTTATTTAATAATCAAATGACATAAGGTTTATTCAAGAAACAATGTATTGCCTCTAGGGCACCTACACTAACAAGGTGGGCAAGTCACGAGAAGTTTGGTAGGAGTGCGGGAATTAAATAGACAAAATTGTCCTTGATTTCTAGTTTTTAGTTTAAGTTGGTTTCTATTAGAACATGACCCTATATATATATATATATATATATATATACTATTTACATAATGGAAACTAATTATATATTCAAATTAAATGTTAAAAACTAAACTAATTAATTACTATAGCTAAGCTTCAATTAAAAAGCTTATTTCTCTTTCTTATTAAAAAAATAATAATTTTTGCTTTTAAAAGATTTAATATGTTGACTTTAAAAACTTGTACAATGTACTTTGTATTTTCTAAAAATATATTTAAAAACAGGATTACCTTTCAATTCAAATAATGAATTGTTTAAAATATTAACTCTAAACAAGATCATAAGGTCTAGCAATAACACATCGTACAAGTTAATATTATAACTCTAGCAACTAATAAAAAGTCATTACCAAAGAACCTAAGGAGCAAAACTTAAGAACAAAACATAGTTTTACACTGAAACCTTGTGCAAATGGTAATTTTGCACTAATACCTAGTATTGATGAGTGAATTTTGTAACAATGTTTGAGTGATTTACGGTGAGTTGTTGATGAGGAACATATTTGAAAGTGAAATAGAGTTTTTATATAGATTATCTATATTTAGTATTAAGAAAAATAGTACATATATTAGTATACGGATTCTAGTTATTTCATTTAGTTTATTAATAACAAGTTTAACTATTTATGGACCGTATTGAGAAAGTAGATATTTTGGCTTGAAAGTTTTTACATTTCACTTGAAAGGATTTTCTTGTTTTAAGAATTTAGGATTTATGTTTCAAGTTGGATCAAGATTTGATGGATTTTTGTTTGCACTAAATCACGCAAGCATGGTCACAAGTAATATATGAATAAGTCAAGTTCGTTCCCACAGAGATCTGGTTATGGTTTTAATTCAGTAGATGTACCTATGCAACAATGTATGATTATTATTCACTGCTAAGACAATTAACAAATTTGGGTTTTAATTAACTAAAATTAACTAAATAAAACAAATATAGAATTTAAGAATTAATTATCTAATGAAAATTAAAATCGAATTACTTCTACAAGAGTAAACATGGGATCCTAACTTCATTAAATACTTCGCTTAGAGTTGATGCCTTTAATCAATGCATGTGATGGTTTTGATATCTGATCAGACAACACGAAACAAGTAAATGCTACCTCTCAGTATACGAATATCAAACTAAACATACATCCACAAAAGAGATAGAAGATGAATAGACACCAATTATGCTTAGACCCTATATCTCTATAAGATTTGAAAACGTAACGTTTGAAGAACAAGTTGTCTATTAAGATCACATTGGGCAGCATAATATCTCTATTTACGCTACAAATCATGATGTTAAAACATCAACCTATCCTATGCTAGCATGGCAAGTTCTAAATCTCAAGATCCACTCTCGTTTCGCAAGAGATTAACAATTTAGATGTTCGCGATGCATCTAACACATGAAACACAATCATACAAGGATATCAAGAATTCACCACACATAAATCTTTAAAGCAATCAAACTACTAAGCTACATAGATAAATCCGTTAGAATCCCATGACAACGATTAGTTCATAATTGAACCGCTCGTCATCATGAGATCTGATGAAACCATGATAAAAACAAAGTATGAAAAGATACAAATAAACCTAAGTAATTGATATGTAATGGTGATCTAAATTACAATGGTATGATGAATTTAAATAGGCTCTAGAAATCTTTCCCAGCAAGAAATTACCCTCTATTACAATTAGAATTTGATTAAGGTACCAAAAACTGCCCAAAATACAATTAGAATTAGAAAAAGGTTAAAGCTAGAATTTCCTGCTCCCATCAGTCTGTTTGTCGCGCTTCCTGCGCCCACCACGCGCAGCCTGCACATGGAAGACCTCTTTAAGGTTGTAGAAAATCTCCCAGGCTTCGCGTGGACAGTAAGATCGCTGAAAACGGACTTCTAGAAATCCAGATATGGCCAAAACAGTGTAGACTGCGCAACCTTCCCGGAAATCCGAATTTTAATCAATTTAACCTCCAAAAACGACAGAAGCATCAACCATAATCGACATTCTTGCAAACCTGCATAACTACACAAACCATATCAAAACTACAACAAACTTGAGTCCAAGACAATCAATTTAAGCCGAATTGAAGCGATCCAAGTGGATATAAAATCCACTTATCACACCCCCAAACTTAAACCGATGCTTGTCCTCAAACATAAACAACTAAATAACTAACTAATACCACTTCCGTAGATGATCACGGTTACATTTAGCATATGCAACAAGCCCTTTAAACCCCTAGGCAGCCCTAGTGGACGAGTAAGGTCTCGTGAGGGCCTATAGCGAATGTATCCACAAAATCCATCTAACTAAACAATGCAATGCATGAATGCAACTAATATGAAAATGCAACGATCCCCTTCAAACTAACCAAAACCAACTAGCAAACATGTTACCTCAAATAACTTGTAGAAGGGGGGGGTTGAATACAAGTTATATAATTGTGTCTGATTTTTGCTCGAATAAATAAATAAGAACAAACGATTAAACCGAACTGTTTGTATTAATAAGATCAAATACAAACTCTACCAAAGGTGTACAAATACCTTTAGCAGCTGCTGACAATACAAATCTCTCTCTGTTTGCACTCTCATATACTTACGATTACAAACCTCACGAACACACTTTTTACAATGATATAGAGAGAGTATTTATAATGCTACCTATCAACTAATAACAGAAAGTTAATCTATACATGACAATGTTCTGCCGTCCAGTTGATAGTTTCCACCAATAAAAAATTCTTTCCTTCATTATATCTTCTTGCTTGTTCTTCAAACAACGATCCTGTTTTATAGCACTTGCCAGTTTCTGTAGCATCCATAATGACATCATCAGTAACACTACCGATATCAGGATTCTACCTTGCATCAGGATCTGACCATCCCATCAGTACTTGATCAGTATTTGACTTGTCGTATCAGGATCCAATCTCAGTTCCTGACATGTAGTACTTGATGCACTGTTCCTGACTTAACTATACAGGTTACTGTCTAACAAATATATCCTATACAAAGTGCTAAATCCTTTATAAGATCAGGATATACAAGAAGTATAAGTAAAATTCTATTCGTAACATCACAACTCATGAATTATTCCTAACAATCTCCCCCTATTTATGCTTTAAGATCTGAAGCATAAATCTGAGTTGTTGATGTCAAAACATATAACAATACAATCAGAATAGAATTTATGAATTTAAAATTCATGAAGTTAAGTACCTCCCTCTTCAGATGTAGACAAAGTATCTAGTACTTAGAAGAAAGAATTCAACTATTTGATGCTTCTTTTCCTTTACCACTTCCCTGATAAGATTCACCTCTGTCATCCTTAGTTCTTCTTTTATATTTCCCAGTCTGTTTCTATTCTCCCCCAGTCTGTTGCCTTTTAATTGTTTTTATCTCCCCCTTTTTGACATCAACAACATTAATTCCAAGAGATTCAGTAACATAAAAAATGAGATTCATTAGAACTGCTTGATTTTCCATAATTGTGACTTGGTTATCTTCAAGTGTTCGAAGTCTTGATTGAATTTCAACTTGAGATTTCTGAATGTCTTGTAAAACTTCAGAATTGACTTCAATGTTGGAAGTGTTTGGAATATCTTCAGATTCAAGTCTTGTAGAAGAAGTTGCCTGTGTAGAATGATATTTAAGTAATAATACTCGAGTAGAGTTACAAACATCTTCATCTTTCTGATCTGAAGCTGAAATATGATCATCTTGTCCTTCACCAGTATTCTGTGTACTAACATCTACAAATTCTGACTCCTCCTTAGAGTAATCAGATATTGTTGATGTCTCAGTTCTAGCTGATATTGGAAGTACATACAAAGGAATACTATGATCATTAGGAATTTCTTCTGGTACAAGTGGTGTAGAAGTTGTCTTAGCCTTTCACCTCTTCTGTTGATAATTCCTGCAAGCCTTTCTTTTTGCTTCTGAGCTTTAACTTCTGGCTTTGCATTGTGCTTTGCTAAGTCATTCTTCTCATACATCTTGATAAAAGAATAAGTACCAGCATCCATACCAAGATTGTCAGACCAAGATTCAGGAAAAATCTGATCCCAAAAATCAAACGATGGTGGTTTCCTAATTTTCTCGCCCTCACTATGGAGTTGATCATCCATACCCTTATTCTCACTTTGACTATCTAAAGTCAACACTCTTTCTACCTCTCCTTTTGCCTGGTCAGGAGCCAGCCTCTCTATTTGTGGATCAATACCCATCTTTTCAAGTGTATCACTCAATTTTGGATAAGTGCTCTCATGACCTACAGAAAAATAGAGTTTAGAAGAAGTTTTTATACCTGAACTCACATGGAGAGAGGGTTCCTCATCTGGCAAGGGGCTTGAGGTTTTCTCCAAGGAGTGAGCTGCAATAGTCTCTGAATCCTCACAAACATCTTCTCACTTTCAGGTTCTCTACTAGACTCTGATCTCTTCAGTAATACTTCATTAGACACCATAGTTAGCATGTCACCGTCTTTAAGTGTTGGTTGCTGAGACACACCCTCAAGGTGGATAGACTCTAACTGAACAATATTTGTTTGATCTTCAGTAAAATCAATCAAAGCCATTCCTCCCATATCATAGGGTTTCTCACTTGCAATTTCAATCATCACAGAAGACCTTTCAGCATCAGCTATCACAGCTCCTGAGTCATCCAACCTCTGACTAGATGGTTCTTGTGTTGCAGTGACTGTGATCTGATCTGTCCTACTATCCACCACTGGTGCAATAGTATCATTACGCCATAAATGCATATACGCAACCCCCAAATATAGTTGCGTAAGGCCTGAAAAGCATTGCGTAAGGTCTTACGCAACGCTTTTGGGGCGTTACCAATACTAGCGTTGCGTAAGAGGCCTTATGTAACACCAAAAGCATGCAAATGCAACACTACATGGGGTTGCATAAGATGTTTCAGCCATGTCAGCATGCTGACATGTAAGCAAGGTGCCACGTCAGCATGCTGACATGTCATTAGTGGGGCCCACAAGTGCCACGTCACAAATGGGGGGGCATGCCACGTCAGCAGTAGGGCCCATATGTCACGTCAGCAGTAGGGCCCACATGCCACGTTAGCAATAGGGCCCACATGCCACGTCAACAATAGGGCCCACATGCCACGTCAGCAGTAGGGCCCACATGCCACGTCAGCAGTGGGGTCCACTATCTAACGCAACGCTTTTTGAGTCTAATGCAACACTAAATTTTTTTTTAAGCAACACTAAATATATCATAATGCAACATCATATATAGTCAAATGCAACACTTTTTTACAAAAAAAAATGAAATGGCTGAGCTGTTTATACATTAATC
This sequence comes from Kitagawia praeruptora, assembly GCA_037693485.1. Classification (NCBI taxonomy): domain Eukaryota; kingdom Viridiplantae; phylum Streptophyta; class Magnoliopsida; order Apiales; family Apiaceae; genus Kitagawia; species Kitagawia praeruptora. Next base: position 44,724,548 of record CM075345.1, on the reverse strand, counting down.
CCAAAAATTACAAATCTTACCAACATATACTAAAACCAAGTAACTGCTACTAATTCTAACTTTCAAAGTATGCCAATTCTAACAATTAACGAACCGCTAACATTCAAATTATTGCAAGTTTTCTAAGACACAAACAGCTACAATACATTCTTAAAAGTCAAAATCACATTGCCAAACCGAATAGCAGACTTTAGCATGAACAACCTCCTCCCTATTCCCCTGTTTCTGAAACAGCTGTTGGGATTCTAACAAGAGTTCCATTATCGTTAAATCCCCACAACTGCAAAAAAAAAAAAAAAAAGTCCAGTAACATTTAAGTTCTTGTATATACCATAACCAGATTGCTGAGTAATAAAGAATACTAAACTGTGAAACTACCAAATTTCCTATCCAGCAGACTTGTTCTAGTTCACTATCAAGAGATCTAGTGAACCAGCCTTTTGCTGAACCATCTTTGCAACTTGTCAGCCGCAAAGCAATTGATTCTGATCTGCCCACATTTTTCAGACTTCTCGTTTAGAAGTTCTGTCCTCGATTTTTAATTTGGAAACGGGATGAACTAGTAATATAAGGAAACTGCATAACACACTATTATAAGGCACACTTCTATATGTATAAAAAATAGTAGTCTCTGGATGAGTACACGGACCTGCTTGTTGTCAGAGCTAAAGAAGTTTATTTCCATAAGAACAGGATGTGTAATGAGATTAAGTATACTACAGTCAAGATTTCTCATATCCCCTCCAAACATCAGAGGAGATCTGGCTATAGACCACAAAGTCATCTGTCAAAAGAAACTCTAATATAATAATTTAAATAGTATAACAAGATATTACCTATCTTGAGAGAGAAACATACATAACAAAACTTGATGGAATGGCTCCAGTTTATAGACTGGCAGTAAAGATAGTATACATAACAAAACATTGATAACGTTCAATTTTTCTAAATTAGCAATAGTTTTAAGCATACCACAGCTAAAAAGCATTACACTCAAAAAGTTCTGCATTAAAAACAAAACATCAGATCCCTACGCGTAATTACAATGCTGATCACTTGGCGGCATAGTAAATATCAAAATATTGCATAAACTGATGCGGAACTAAAAATATGAACACATAAGTGCCTATCTGACTAAAAGTATTCATGGTTATCAGTCATAATACTCACTAAGGATTAATTATGCACATAGATTTTCATAATAAAGATGCAGGTGTACATTAGTATTGTAGTATCTATATAAAATGAAAAGTTCTTTGACAATAGTAAGATCTTCCAGACTCCCATATTCGACGCCCAATCACATATTCTCTATCGCTACAAAAGAACGGAAACTGGAGCCAAGAAAATATTACAGGAAACAGATACATAAGTCAAGTAGTTAACCAAATCAAAGTCATTTTATATATAAAAAACACCAACCTAGCGAACCCATCTAACCACCATGGTACCCGTGGTAGGGCACTCTTCCAAAGTTTCAGCCTCTATGACCATGTCATCCCACTTCAGTCAAAATTCATCATCCCAAAAAAAATCTCTAGCTAATTCAGGGGTTACATCCTCATATACAGTGCGCGAACGATATTGTGGAGGACCAGTCTAATTGAAGACCTAACATTTTGTATTGAGAAATTAGTGTCATGTATAACAGTGAAACAATAATGACCCAAATCCCAGTAAAAATAATTGAAAAGTAAACAAGGGTCAACCTCAGGATCTCTCCGCCAAGCTTGATAGGTCATGTTTGGTGCAGAACGGTCCATCACTTGAAACCAAGCAGGGCTTCCATCTTTCTCTTCAACAATTCGGCATAAATGTTCCAAGTCATCAACCGTCAAATGCTCTGTATTCTCTCTGCACAAATACAACTACACTCATTACAATTCACACACATTGCAATTCAACAAAAATACATAATTCAGGACTTCACCCCATCTCTTGTCAAGATAACATATAGAACAGATACTATACATGCATATATATAGTCATGTTTCACTACAAACCACCTCGAAATCAACCATCAACAAACATTACTACAAGTCATTGTTGCAGTAATACTAATCACCAATTTCAGCAATACAAATTACCTAGGCTAAACCTAAATAGTTTGTAATTCAACCAACGCACACACATAAATACACAGGGGAGAGAGAGAGAGAGAGATAGAGAGAGAGATGTAAAAACAACCCGAGTCAAAGCAACAGCAGCACACGCCAAATCAAGGCGACTCTTAAGATAAGCTTGATAATCCTCTGAATCAACCGGAACATTAGGCGAAATCTCGACCGGTTTCATGTTGCAAAGAAAGGACATAAATAAAGCTTAATTGAAACCAAACACAAAACAAAATTGAATCCTAATTTTAATACTACCAAAACCAAAACCCTAGAATGAAAGCCCCAAATAAATCACCCGTAAAATCAATAAAATTGAGTCGAAAGTAGATAATCAAACGGATGGAAATGAGAATATAATTACCAATCAGATCTTGCAATCCCGGTCGAGAGTATTTGGTTCGATGAGGGAGTATAGAGAGAGAGAGAGAGAGAGAGAGAGAGAGAGAGAGATGAGAGTAGAGGAAAGGAGGCCAGAGTGTGTTCTTGTGGGAAAATAAGTGTGTTTTGGGGGGAAGTTAAGTGTCAATTTTTTTGGTAAAGAGGGAAAATGAGCCGCTCAAAATTTTCAATTGGTGCTTCTGTGTGCTAAGTTCTGTGTTATGCTATTCTTTTCTTTTTAGTTGTAATCTTAATTTCTGAATTTAAAATTAAATTTGTAAGAAAAATTGAAAATATATTATATATCGTTTTTAAAAAAAAATAGTTGCAATTAATAATATATTTTTTATAAAATTTCATATCCTATACAAAAATATTTTAAACTTTAAAGTAAAAAATAAATGAAAATTAAATATCATTGTATATATCTTGACAATATGTCCACTTTGACCGGTTTGAACGTTATAAAACAACCAAATACATCTAGAATTTTTTTTAAAAAAATATCGCATCACTAATATCTTGACATCCGTACGATTAAAATAGATTCATCATTTGGGACAAGACTAGTTAAAAGGAAGGTACACTTTAACCGGTTTGACCGTTACCAAACCAAACAAAATACATGTAGGGAATTTTTTTAAAAATTACCACCTCACAAAAATCGTTATATCTTGACATCCGTATGATTGGAACGTCGAAAAAATAATTTAAAAAAATATATTCATCATTCGGGACAAGACTAGTTAAAAGGAAGGTTCACTTTGACCGGTTTGACCGTTATAAAACCAAACCAAATACATGTAGGAAATTTTTTGAAAAATTACCACATCGCTAAAATCGTTATATCTTAACACCCGTGTGATTGGAACGTCGAAAAAATAAATTAAAAAAATAGATTCATCATTCGGGACAAGACTAGTTAAAAGGAAGGTCCACTTTGACCGGTTTGACCGTTATAAAACCAAACCAAATACATGTAGGAAATTTTTTGAAAAATTACCACATCACTAAAATCGTTATATCTTGACACCCATGCGATTGGAACGTCGAAAAAATAATTTAAAAAAATAGATTCATCATTCAGGACAATACTAGTTAAATGGAAAGTCCACTTTTACCGGTTTGACCGTTATAAAACCAAACCAAGTACATGTAGAATTTTTTTGAAAAATTACCGCGTCACTAAAATCGTTATATCTTGACATCCGTGCGATTGGAACGTCGAAAAAATAATTTAAAAAAATAGAATCATCATTCGGGACAAGACTAGTTAAAAGGAAAGTCCACTTTGACCGTTATAAAACCAAACCAAGTACATTTTGGAATTTTTTTAAAAAATTACTGCGTCACTAAAATCGTTATATCTTGACATCCGTGCGATTGGAACGTCGAAAAAATAATTTTAAAAAATAGAATCATCATTCGGGACAAGACTAGTTAAAAGGAAAGTCCACTTTGACCGGTTTGACCGTTATAAAACCAAACCAAGTACATGCAGGAATTTTTTTGAAAAATTACCGCGTCACTAAAATCGTTATATCTTGACATACGTGTGATTGGAACGTCAAAAAAATAATTTAAAAAATAGATTCATCATTCGGGACAAGACTAGTTAAAAGTAAAGTCCACTTTGACCGGTTTGACCGTTATAAAACCAAACCAAGTACATTTTGGAATTTTTTTGAAAAATTAATGCGTCACTAAAATCGTTATATCTTGACATCCGTGCGATTGGAACGTCGAAAACATAATTTTAAAAAATAGATTCATCATTCGGGACAAGACTAGTTAAAAGGAAAGTCCACTTTGACCAGTTTGACCGTTATAAAACTAAACCAAGTACATGTAGAAATTTTTTTGAAAAATTAACGCATAACTAAAATCGTTATATCTTGAAATCCATGCGATTGGAACGTCGAAAAAATAATTTTAAAAAATTGATTCATCATTCGGGACAAGACTAGATAAAAGGAAAGTCCACTTTGACCGGTTTGACCATTATAAAACCAAACCAAGTACATGTAGGAATTTTTTTGAAAAATTACCGCGTCACTAAAATCGTTATATCTTGACATCCGTGCGATTGGAACGTCAAAAAAATAATTTAAAAAAATAGATTCATCATTCGGGACAAGACTAGTTAATAAAAGAAAATAAATATCTAATGCAACACTTCAAACAGCAAATGCAACACTACTGTTACCTAATGCAACGCTTCTGCCACGTCAACAAATGCCACGTTAGCATAGGTGGGTCCCACTTCTGCCACGTCAGCAATTGTGGGTCCCACAATTGCCACGTCAGCATGATGGGCCTCCTGCCACGTCACCCTTGTGGGTCCCACACTGCCACGTCAGCAGTGGTGGGTCCCACATCTGCCACGTCATATTTTTTAAAAAAAAAATAATTATATCTGATGCAACACTTAAAACAGCAAATGCAACACTACTGGTATCTAATGCAACGCTTCTGCCACGTCAGCAAATGCCACGTCAATAAAGGTGGGTCCCACTTCTGCCACGTCAGCAATTGTGGGTCCCACAATTGCCACGTCAGCATGATGGGCCTCCTGCCACGTCACCCTTGTGGGTCCCACACTGCCACTTCAGCAGTGGTGGGTCCCACATCTGCCACGTCATATTTTTAAAAAAAATATAAATATATCTAATGCAACACTTCAAACAGCAAATGCAACACTACTGGTATCTAATGCAACGCTTCTGCCACGTCAGCAAAGGTGGGCCCCACTTCTGCCACGTCAGCAATTGTGGGTCCCACAATTGCCACGTCAGCACATGTGGGTCCCACTTCTGCCACATCACCATTTATTAAAATAAAAAAAGTATCTAACGCAACACCAGCAGTTAGTGTTGCATGATGTGAAACACTGTGGGTAATACGCAACACTAAATTATATCTAACGCAACACGAGTTCAGCTCAGTTGCAAAATACCCAAAATTTCTATCTAACGAAACGCTTTCTGTGCAACGCTTTGTAAAATGGGTTGTGTATGCTCACTTATGGCGTAGTGTATCTCCTGTTGACTGTATTCCTCTATCTACTTCCTCCTGTTGTTCACCTTGAGTTGAAGCATCTTCAATAATGACATCTTTGTCAAATAAATATGCATAAAGTGATTGAAGTGCAACATGCTTTGAGAGTCCAAATTTCTTGACTAATTGTCTTCTGACAGATACATAGAAATACATCTTCATTAAGTCAAGTCTTTGATGTAGAAGTCCATATTCTTCTGGAAATTAAAGTTTTGGTACTCTTTCAACTAGAAAATCTAGAACAGGCCTGGACAGCTTCACTTTAATAGAAATAATTCCCATAGCCAGTCTGTATGACAATGTAGTTTCCCATGAAGAATCAATATCAAGATCTCTATTGTCAATTGCTGACTTGATTATAGCTTCATTTGTAGAAACCTGCATGATGTTAGTTGGACTAGACTCTGTTTGTGTAGGTGACAACTGAATCTTTCTCCTTGTTCTCCTAGTATAGTGAGCAAAAGATTTATCTTGAGAAGACTCAAGAGGTGTAGACACAGAAGTGATCTTGGGATGAGATCGTTTTTCAATAGACACAGTCTGTTGAGAGACAGTATCCAGTAACTGTTTTCCCTTTTTAAGCACTACAGCCTTTTGAGAGATTGCAGCCTGGCTGTGACTAGGTGCTTCATCTCTTTGTCCTAGCTTAGAAAGTTGAATTGCAGCCTTCAATTCTTCTCTCTCAGCAAGAGATATATTATCATCATCTTCACTAGAACTACTACTACTTGACACAACAAATCTTCTCTTCCTTACAACTGATGTCTTTTGAGAAACACCAGAGGTTGGTTTCTTTGAAACAACAGGCTGTGGATCAAAACTTGGTTCTTGAATTGTTTCAGAGACTATAATGTTTTGGGCTACTTGGGTAGACACAGGGGGGTTCTTCTCCAAATGAGATTCCTGAGTCATTTCACCACAAAAGAAAGAAGAATTGTATAGAGTAGGAAGATGAGTTTTTAGAATTACCTGAACATGACGTGGATAATGAATTGCAGGTATTTCATCTAGATTCTTTTTATTGTCCTTCTTTGTAATATCAGAGAAAATTTTCTTTTGCTGTACATAAGAAGAAACACAATGTTCTCTACCAAATCTAGCTTCAACATCAGGAATAAAATGGTTAATAAACATTTGCATAAATCTATGATAATAAACCATTTTCCTGTCTTGATCTCTTGACCCAAGTTTAATACACATCTGACTTAAGATAATGTGACCAATGTTAATTACTCTGTCATAAAGCAAACTATAAGCAAAGTGTGAGGTAACAGAAGTAATTTGCTGAAAAGAACTACATTTACCAGTAAAACATTTAGCAATTTGATCAAAGAAGAAAGACCATTATTTCCTAAGAAAAGATCTATTTAACTGGCTCATGTTGTCTAAAGGTCCACTATAACCTAATGCAGACAACATAGTTCTTACATCATCATCAGATGGTTCACTTGCATAATTCACATTAACAAGTAAGTGAAGTAATGAATTAACAACATATTCAGTAATGTCATAAGTATCTTGTCCTAAGTGTAGAACAATCTTACCTGATTGACTCTGAGTAGAATCAATTACATCAGCATTCTCCCAAGCTTGTGAAACGGCAGCTTGATTTATTTCTGGAGATGCTGCCAATGCATAACGCAAAGGTCCAATAGCCATAAAATCCATCACAGGATGAAAATCAGCTGATACACCTTTCTTGCTGGTGATTGCTGCAACATGATTGTTAGTCATAAAATCAAAGTCACCAAACTTGAAAGCTACTGATTTTGGTAGTCTTCTTTGAGCTACCATTTTTTATCTGAAAAGAACTTGAGAAATCTTAAAATTGATTAGAGATTTTGAGAACTTAAATGAATGTTTTTGCCTTTGGAAATTTAAATTAGAAGTTAGCAATAAACAATCAGAGTCTCAAAATAAAGATATATTCAAAAATCCTTCAGACCCACTAACCCACGTTGACACGTAGGTTGACAGGTGTCAGTCCCTGAAAAATGTAGTTTACCCACGATTTTTGGAAAATAAAATCCAAAATTGATTTCAAATAAATAAATCAGGGTAAAATCAAAATAAAATCAATACTGATCAGCTTCGTTTCCTTATGTGACCTTTTTCACCAAGATAATCACAACTCTCAATGTGATTAAAAATAAAAATAATCACCATTTCTGATGAAATTTTTCTTATCTTCCTGATCACTATCATCCTGATTCCAGAGATTAAATGGAGTTCCACATGGCAATTTCAAAAATTATCCTGAAAAGAACATCAATAATCCAAGCAAAAAATATTTTGTTAGATTGTCAAAATATCTTGGAAATATGAGAGGGTCAGTCATACGCATAGATATTTACGCCGATACATTGAACACTTATAATGATTGTTCAGCTTCTCATTTTTTCCTTTATAAACACTTGATGTCTTTTGCCTATCTTTACTCCACAAACACACTAAACTCTCTGTAAACACAGAGCTTCCACAAAACACAATGGCCTTTAACCCAATCTTCCGATTCCTCACAGATGATGAACAGATTGTTCATGACAACCAAAGGTTCATAGTTTATCTCTTTGAAGAGATGACTTTTCTCATCGAAATAAACATGATTGGAGTAGATCCAAATAATGTCCAGAACCTTCTCCTAGAACATCCATATGTTGGATACAATCTTCCTCTAACCTCCTCAAAGCTTGAGGATGAAGAATTTGGCCGAGAGTCTGAGGTTGATCTTGATGAAGATGTTATTCATTCTCCTTAATAAACATGGAGTTGAGTTTGCTGCTCTCCTTTTAAGTCGCCTAGACAAGTAATCCAGGAGTAGATCATTCAAATGTGACTCTTGAGATGCTCCTTGTCCTGTTGTCGATTTTTGAAGATTAACAGCAACAACTACTTTAGACAAGAGTAGGGTTATCAGTAGAAGTTAGACAAAAAGATGTTTGTATTTCATTTCCATGTATTACTTTCAATTAATGAAAATACAAGATTTCTTATTATCTACTTGCCTATTGTTGTTTATTGACTGATCTGAAAGACAATATAAACTATCAGTATGAATGAATTAAAGCTTACTAGCATAGACTTAACAGAACTCAGAATAAACTTCAGAATTTGAATAAGACACACAAATTTCACAATCCTGATATTGACGATAAAATCCTGATGACGTCAGCATACTGATAGCAATCCTGATCCTGATGTTTATTAACAAGTCTATCATACTGTAATTTATCAAAGTAAAATGTTACAGCTTAAGCAATTATCAATTAAGTATAGATCCTGACAAGAATATCAAGTTTATAAGCTGAAAACAACATACCTTGCTACTTTTGCAGATGTTTAAAAATCTAGAAATTTAACATTCCTAACTCATTAACCAATCTAATGAATGTAGCCTCATCAAGTGGTTTAGTTAGAATATCTGCAAGCTGTTTGTCAGTAGGAACAAAACGAAGTTCCACAATACCATTCTCAATATGTTCTCTAATAAAATGATACCTGACATCAATGTGCTTAGTCCTTGAATGTTGAACTGGATTTTCTGCAATTTTGATAGCACTAGTATTATCACAAAACATAGGAATATTACTAAGTGTCATACCATAATCCATCAACTGATTTCTTATCCAAAGGAGTTGTGCACAACAACTGCCTGCTGCAATATACTCAGCTTCTGCAGTTGAGGTTGAGACAGATTGTTGCTTCTTGCTTGCCCAAGAAATCAATCTATTTCCCAAGAATTGACATGTACCTGTAGTGCTTTTCCTGTCTATTTTACACCCTGCATAATCAGAGTCTGAATAGCCAATTAGGGAGAAATCAGATTCTCTAGGATACCACAAACCAAGATTTGGAGTTCCTTTGAGATATCTAAAAAATTCTCTTCACAGCAATTAAATGAGATTCCTTAGGATCACTTTGGAATCTATCACATAAACAGGTAGAAAACATTATATCTGGTCTACTTGCAGTTAAATATAATAATGAGCCTATCATGCCTCTATAGCTAGTGTTATCAACACTCTTTCCCTTATGATCAGAGTCTAGCTTAGTGGCTGTTGCCATGGGTTTTTTTGTAACTGCACAGTCTTGAAAGTCAAACCTTCTTAAAAGATCTTTGATATACTTTGACTGATTAATGAAAATACCAGTCTCAGTCTGTTTGACCTGCAAGCCTAAGAAATAATTTAGTTCACCCATCATGCTCATCTGATACTTAGACTGCATAAGCTTGCTAAACTTAGTACACAACTTTTCATTATTAGAACCAAATATGATATCATCAACATAAACTTGAACTAAAAGCAATTCACCTTCTATCTTTCTAAAGAATAGAGTTTTGTCAATTGTACCTCTTGTGAAGCCATTTTCAAGAAGAAATTTAGACAACGTCTCATACCATGCTCTTGGTGCTTGCTTTAGTCCATAGAGTGTCTTGTCAAGTTTGTAGACATGATTTGGAGACTTTGGATCAACAAAACCAGGTGGTTACTCCACATATACTTCCTCATCAAGCTTGCCATTTAGAAAAGCACTCTTTACATCCATCTGGTATACCTTGAACTTTGAATAAGCTGCAAATGCAAGAAACATCCTGATTGCTTCCAATCTTGCTACAGGGGCAAAGGTTTCATCATAATCAATTCCTTCTTCCTGAGAGTAACCCTTGGCCACCAGTCTTGCTTTGTTTCTTACAATCATACTAGATTCATCTAGCTTGTTTCTGAAAACCCATTTTGCACCAACAATTGATCTGTCTTTAGGTCTTGGTACCAGTTTCCAAACTTTGTTTCTCTCAAACTCATTTAACTCTTCCTGCATTTCAATTACCCAATCATGATCCTGTAAGGCTTCTTAACCTTCTTAGGCTCATTCTTTGAGAGAAAGCAACTGTACAAGCATTCATTTTGAATTGATCTTCTAGTTCGAACACCACTATTTGGATCACCAATTATCAAATCTTCAGTATGATCCTTTGTCCATTTTCTAACAGGTGGTAGATTGCCTCTGCTAGACTCTCCCCCTAAGTTAGTGGTGTCTCTCATAGAAGAGTCTTCTCTGCCTTCAAAAGCTCCCCCTTGATTAGTAGAATCAGTAGATTCCATACTGCTACTAGTTACTGATCTTTCCTCGGTAGACTCTGAAGGATCAGTTCCTGATGGAGTAGACTCTGAATAGCTAGTCTGCTCCTGATGATCACTGTGTCCTCCTTGATTTATTTGCTCCCCCTCAACAGTAGCATTCCTTTGAGAAGTAATAGAAATTTCTTCTGGAGAACCTTCATCATCACTGGAGAGTATCTCAGAATCCTTAAGATTTTCAAATTCTAATTTGTCATGGCTTTCATCAGTTTGCAAAAATCCAAATTTCTTGTCATCAAATGCCACGTGAATTGATTCCATAACAATGTGAGTTATGAGATTATAAACTTTGAAGGCCTTTGATGCTGAATATCCTAGAAAGATTGCTTCATCCGATTTGGCTTCAAATTTTCCAAGTTGTTCTGGATGAACTTTTAGGACATAGCATTTGCATCCAAAGATGTGAAAGTATTTCACACTTGGTTTCTTTCCTTTGATCATCTCATAGGGAGTCTTTCCATGACTATTTACCAAGGTATAATTTTGAGTGAATCATGCAGTGTTAATAGCTTCTGCCCAGAAATAAGTTGGAAGCTTTGCTTCTGCAAGCATGGTTCTTGCTGCCTCTATGAGAGTCATGTTCATTCTTTCCACTACACCATTCTGCTGAGGTGTTCCAGGTGCAAAAAATTGTTGAGTGATTCCATTGTCTGCACAAAACTCCTCCATTGTAGAATTCTTGAATTCTGTACCATTGTCACTCCTAAGTACTTTGACTTTGTACTCAGAGCTATTCTGAATATTCTTGACAAGTTCAATGATTTGCTGAGGAGCTTCATCCTTCTTGTGTAGAAAGAACACCCATGTGAACCTTGTGAAATCATCCACTACAACTAGAGCATATCTTTTCTTGCTGATAGACAAAATGTTTACTGGACCAAATAGATCAAGATGTAACATATGAAATGGTTCAGTAATTGAATTTTCAGTCTTGCTCTTGAAAGTGGTTCTTCTCTGTTTTCCAAGCTGACAAGCATCACAAAGTCCATCTTACACATAATTTGCCTGAGGTAGGCCTCTCACTAGATTGTGCTTAACAAGTTGATTAAGCATCTTGAAGTTGAGATGTGAGAGCTTCTTGTGCCAAATCCAGATTTCATTATTTGCTGCTTTGCTGTAGAGACATCTAGCAATTCCTTTAGATGTATCACTCAAGCCGGCTTCATATATGTTACCATGTCTTTGACCAGTTAGAACAATGTCTCCATTCTGCATATTCAAGATTTTGCATCCTTCTCTATCAAAGATTGATTGGTAACCTTTATCACCAAGTTGACTAATGCTTAAAAGTGTATGTTTCAAGCCTTCAACCAGTGCTACGTTTTTTATGATGACATTCCCCAAAACAATTGAGCCATATCCCAGAGTTTCTCCTTTGTTGCCATCTCCAAAAGATATTACTGGGCCAGCTTTCCTCTCAAACTTTGTAAGCAGGGACTTCTTTCCAGTCATATGTCCAGAGCATCCATTGTCCAATATAATTGAATGCTTCTTTCCTGTGCCCTGCAAACAAAAAGTAACTAGTTAGAATTTTTTTAGGACCCAACTTTGATTGGATCCTTTCTTACTAGATTTAGAAACGACAGGCTTTGAAGATTTTGCTTTTACTTTACCTGTTGCAGAGTCAACCTTAGATTCTGATTTCACAAACTATTTGTGACTAGGAGTTTCAGATTTCAGAGAATAATAGTCATAATACAGTTCATGATATTCTCTACACATGTAGATGGAATGAAGTAAACTACCACAATGATAACAAGCTTTTTGTGGTTGATATTGAACTTTCTGAGTCTTGGGGAATCTGGACTCAGTTTTTCAAAAAGATTTTTGATTGCAGTCTAGGGCCAAATGATTATGATTTTCACACTTATAGCATTTTTTCCTAGGTGCATCAGGTACATTCTTGTAATTATTCTCTTTGTTAATACCTTCTTTTCCATTCCTATTTCTTTTGATCTTGCTAGACTCTGAAAGACCATCTAGTCTCTGTTTCAACTGAGACTTAGACAGAAACCATATGTTGACATTCTTGGGTTTCTCTAACACTATCTCATCTGAATTACTATTGTTAATTCTTTTGTGTACAACAGGGGTACCTTTTGAATCAACAAATTTAACATGTTTAGGTTCAGAAACAATTCTCTTACCTTCAGATTTAGATGTGCTAGCTTCTACTTTACTATCATCATTGACAATAGCTACTTTTTCTTCTTGTCTAGCCTTATCAAAGCCTAAACCATTAACTTTACCACGAATTCCGCTTTCAAAGATTTCTTGAGTCTTTTTACCAGAATTGTTAATGGTCTTAATCACATCTCTCTCTTCCTCTAGTTCTTTTCTGACATAGTCATAAGCCTCAAGAATAACACTATAATCATGCTTAGCTTTATCAGAACTTAACTTATATTCTTCCATTTGAATTAACTTAGATTCAAGAAAATTATTTCTATCAACTAACTTATCATTCTAAACCTTAAGATCATCTCTCTCACTAGTACGAATTCTAAAATTAGTCATAAGATTCTTAAACTCAGCATGGATAGATCTAATATCATCAGAATCTAGCTATCAAATGAGTCAAGAGAGTGAAGTGATACCTTAACAGAAGATGGAGAAGTTTTCTTTGGAGATCCAGGTTTGTCTGAAACATTTGCCATCAATGCAATGTTGTCATAATCCAATTCATCTTCAGAATCACTGGAATTAGCCCAATCTTTCTGTGTGACCATAAGTGCATTACCCTTTCCTGAATTCCTAGGCTTCTTACACTCACTAGCAAAGTGTCCAAGCTCGCTGCAGTTAAAGCACTTGATCTTGGCCTTATCAAGCTTGACAATTGTACTTTTGCCTTTGTCACTCTTCTTCTCCTCTTTCTTTTGAAAAGGTCCTTTGCTAAATCTTCTCCTGTTGAATCTTCCTTTATTGAAAGATTTAGCAAACATAGCAAAGAGTTCCTGCATCTCTGATTTAGAATCACTGTTGTCAGAGTCTATATCAGTAGTCTCTGACTCAGAACTTTCTTTGCTTTTTTTCTTCCTTGAGTTCTTTACAGCAGGCTCATCATGTTGTTCCTCTGGAAGCTTCTTTGAGTCAGATTGAGCAGTGAGTGCAACAGTTTTCATCTTTATTTCACTCATGCTCTTCTTCTGTTGCTTGTCAAGTTTATAAGCCCTCAGTTTTCCATACACTAACTCTAATGATATCTCATCCAGATCATTAGCTTCCTCAATTGCAGATATCTTCTCATTGTAAAAATCAGGAAGGGCTTTCATAACTTAGTATTCATATTCTCCAAGTCATAATATTTACCATGCATGGCCATCTCATTGATGAGTTTTGTAAACCTATCAAAGGTATCAGTAAGTGACTCACCAGACTTGGATTCAAAGTACTCATACTGTTGTATAAGTATTGTCCTCATATTCTTCCTGACAGGCTTAGTTCCTTCACAGTGAACCTTAAGATTGTCCCATATCTCCTTAGCAGTCTTACAAGAGAGAACATAGTTAGTGAGAATAGAATCAAGACTGTTGAACAATATATTTCTCACTTTAGCATCTTTAAGAACGTTCTCCTTGTCCTTATCTGACCATTCAGATTTTGGCTTCTCTTCTGTGTGTTTTGGTTGAATTTTACCATCAACAGTTGTTTGACCAACAACCTTTGTTGGAACAAAAGGTCCATCTCTGATTCTGTCAAGATAATCAGGGTCTGTTGCTTCCAGATGATGCAACATCTTTACTTCCCATAGAGTATATTCGTTTCTCTTGAGCATAGGGATCTTAGTATTACCATCCTTGTAACCAGACATGATTACAGATCTTTATGATTATTCGAAATCAACCTGGTCTGATACCAATTGTTAACTCGAATAACTTGTAGAAGAGGGGGTTGAATACAAGTTATATAATCGTGTCTGATTTTTGTTCGAATAAATAAACATGAATAAACGAATAAACCGAACTGTTTGTATTAATAAGATCAAATACAAACTCTACCAAAGGTGTACAAATACCTTTAGCAGCTACTGACAATACAAATCTCTCTATGTTTGCACTCTCGTATACTTACGATTACAAACCTCACTAACACACTTTTTACAATGATATAGAGAGAGTATTTATAATGCTACCTATCAACTAATAACAGAAAGTTAATCTATACATGACAATGTTCTGCCGTCCAGTTGATAGTTTCCACCAATAAAAAATTCTTTCCTTCATGATATCTTCTTGCTTGTTCTTCAAACAACGATCCTGTTTTATAGCACTTGCCAATTTCTGTAGCATCCATAATGACATCATCAGTAACACGACTGATATCAGGATTCTATCTTGCATCAGGATCTGACCATCCCATCAGTACTTGATCAGTATTTGACTTGTCGTATCAGGATCCAATCTCAGTTCTCCTGACATGTAGTACTTGATGCACTGTTCCTGACTTAACTCTACAGATTACTGTCTAACACATATATCCTATACAAAGTGCTAAATCCTTTATAAGATCAGGATATACAAGAAGTATAATTAAAATTCTATTCTTAACATCACAAGTCATGAATCATTCCTAACAAAGCAAATATCTCAAAGAATGCAACTAAATCCAAATAGATCTCGACTAAGTCCCTTATACTAACAATACATGAATAGAAATGTGCGTGTGTGCGATGCTCATCAGAAATACTCCCAAAACTAGATAAAAATCATACCTATTCTTCGCCAAGACAATCGTAGGTTTATAAATAGAATAGACTATTAGATACTTCATAACCTAGGAACACTCCATCCTCATTCAAGTTAGCCAGGAATTCATGCTTTGTTACTACACTACGACACATAGTACTATATACAATACACATGCTTATTTAACCGTGCAATGAATGAGACCCCAAAAGGCTTATACAATAATACCCATGTAGCGAGTGTTTGGTCAGCAATCCCAAACCATAAGGGCTTTAGGTTACTAGGACTAAGTCCCCTCAGACTTAATTACTTGAGTATTAAAGAACTCACTCGTGGCTAATTTTGCATTTAACAATTGAACTTTTAACCTTTTTTTTCTTTTGTCATTTTTTTTCTTTTTCATATACGCAATCTGGAATGAGAATTCTCAATTCCAACTCTAGACTACTCATATAAATATGAGCCGGCTACTAGCCATTTGACACCTAGCCATTATTGACAAATATTTACAACTAGCATGAAATTCTTGATTTCCCCCAAACTTAGACTTTAGTGTCCCTACGCCATCAAGGGAATAACGAAAATTCTAAATATAATCAAGTGATTAAATCTAAAACAACCAAACAAGCATGACCTCAACCTAGTCCAAAAGCAAACGACGAGACTATGAAAATATTTTGTTTCTGAAGCATGCAAGTCAATTCCATAAGAACTATAAATCAACCCTCTATTCATCATTACCACACTCAATTAGACATCGACCTACCAACCAGAATTAGTTCATCCTAAGGGATCATGAAAAATGCATGCCATGAAAATGCAACTAAAATGAACTCACATGGTAAAACAAAACAAAAATAACAGAATGTCCTACATGAAACAAACATAAATAATACGAACAAACATGCATGAATTACTACTAATATGCAAAATATGAAATCTATATGAACACAATGACACACAAATAACTACTACATCCCTCATACCATCACCCCCAAACTTAAACTGATGCTTGTCCTCAAGCATAAACAACTAACTAACTAATACCACTTCTGTAGGTGGTCACGGTTGCATTTGGCATATGCAACAAGCCCTTTAAACCCCTAGGCAGCCCTAGTGGACGAGTAAGGTCTCGTGAGGGCCTATAGCGAATGTACCCACAAAATCCATCTAACTAAACAATGCAATGCATGAATGCAACTAATATGAAAATGCAACGATCCCCTTCAAACTAACCAAAACCAACTAGCAAGCAAATATCTCAAAGAATGCAACTAAATCCAAGTAGAGCTCGATTAAGTCCCTGTATACTAACAATACATGAACAGAAACGTGCGTGTGTGCGATACTCATCATAAATACTCCCAAAACTAGATAAAAAATCATACCTATTCTTCGCCAAGACAATCACAGGTTTATAAATAGAATAGACTGTTAGACACTTTATAACCTAGGAACACTCCATCCTCATTCAAGTTAGCCAGGAATTCATGCTTTGTTACTACACTACGACACATAATACTATATACAATACACATGCTTATTTAACCGTGCAATGAATGAGACCCCAAAAGGCTTATACAGTAATACTCATGTAGCGAGTGTTAGGTCAACAATCCCAAACCATAAGGGCTTTAGGTTACTAGGACTAAGTCCCCTCAGACTTAATTACTCGAGTATTAAAGAGCTCACTCGTGGCTAATTTTGCATTTAACAATTGAACTTTTTACTTTTTTTCTTTTGTCTTTTTTTTTCTTTTTCATATAAGCAATCTGGAATGAGAATTCACAATTCCAACCCTAGACTACTCATATAAATATGAGCTGGCTACTAGCCATTTGACACCTAGCCATTATTGACAAATATTTACAACTAGCATGAAATTCCTGATTTCCCCCAAACTAAGACTTTAGTGTCCCTACGCCATCAAGGGAATAACGAAAATTCTTAATATAATCAAGTGATTAAATCTAAAACATCGAAACAAACATGACCTCAACCTAGTCCAAAAGCAAACGACGAGATTGTGAAAATATTTTGTTTCTAAAGCATGCAAGTCAAATCCATAAGAACTATAAATCAGCCCTTTATACATCATTACCACACTCAATTAGACATCGACCTACCAATCAGAATTAGTTCATCCTAAGGGATCATGAAAAATCCATGCCATGAAAATGCAACTAAAATGAACTCACATGGTAAAACAAAACAAAAATAACAGAATGTCCTACATGAAACAAACATAAATAATACGAACAAACATGCATGAATTACTACTAATATGCAAAATAGGAAATCTATATGAACACAAAGACACACAAATAACTACTACATCCCTCAAACCATCACCCCCAAACTTAAGCCGATGCTTGTCCTCAAGCATAAACAACTAACTAATACCACTTCCGTAGGTGATCACGGTTGCATTTGGCATATGCAACAAGCCCTTTAAACCTCTAGGCACCCCTAGTGGACGAGTAAGGTCTCGTGAGGGCCTATAGCGAATGTACCCATAAAATCCATCTAACTAAACAATGCAATGCATGAATGCAACTAATATGAAAATGCAACGATCCCCTTCAAACTAACCAAAACCAACTAGCAAGCAAATATCTCAAAGAATGCAACTAAATCCAAGTAGAGCTCGATTAAGTCCCCGTATACTAACAATACATGAACAGAAACGTGCGTGTGTGCGATACTCATCATAAATACTCCCAAAACTAGATAAAAAATCATACCTATTCTTCGCCAAGACAATCAAAGGTTTATAAATAGAATAGACTGTTAGACACTTCATAACCTAGGAACACTCCATCCTCATTCAAGTTAGCCAGGAATTCATGCTTTGTTACTACACTACGACACATAATACTATATACAATACACATGCTTATTTAACCGTGCAATGAATGAGACCCCAAAAGGCTTATACAATAATACCCATGTAGCGAGTGTTAGGTCAACAATCCCAAAACATAAGGGCTTTAGGTTACTAGGACTAAGTCCCCTCAGACTTAATTACTCGAGTATTAAAGAGCTCACTCGTGGCTAATTTTGCATTTAACAATTGAACTTTTTACTTTTTTTTCTTTTGTCTTTTTTTTTTCTTTTTCATATAAGCAATCTGGAATGAGAATTCACAATTCCAACCCTAGACTACTCATATAAATATGAGCTGGCTACTAGCCATTTGACACCTAGCCATTATTGACAAATATTTACAACTAGCATGAAATTCCTGATTTCCCCCAAACTTAGACTTTAGTGTCCCTACGCCATCAAGGGAATAACGAAAATTCTAAATATAATCAAGTGATTAAATCTAAAACAACTAAACAAACATGACCTCAACCTAGTCCAAAAGTAAACGACGAGATTGTGAAAATATTTTGTTTCTAAAGCATGCAAGTCAATTCCATAAGAACTATAAATCAACCCTTTATTCATCATATTACCACACTCAATTAGACATCGACCTACCAATCAGAATTAGTTCATCCTAAGGGATCATGAAAAATTCATGCCATGAAAATGCAACTAAAATGAACTCACATGGTAAAACAAAACAAAAATAACAGAATGTCCTACATGAAACAAACATAAATAATACGAACAAACATGCATGAATTACTACTAATATGCAAAATATGAAATCTATATGAACACAAAGACACACAAATAACTACTACATCCCTCAAACCATCACCCCCAAACTTAAACCGATGCTTGTCCTCAAGCATAAACAACTAACTAATACCACTTCAGTAGGTGATCACGGTTGCATTTGGCATATGCAACAAGCCCTTTAAACCTCTAGGCACCCCTAGTGGACGAGTAAGGTCTCGTGAGGGCCTATAGCGAATGTACCCACAAAATCCATCTAACTAAACAATGCAATGCATGAATGCAACTAATATGAAAATGCAACGATCCCCTTCAAACTAACCAAAACCAATTAGCAAGCAAATATCTCAAAGAATGCAACTAAATCCAAATAGAGCTCGACTAAGTCCCCGTATACTAACAATACATGAACAAAAATGTGCGTGTGTGCGATGCTCATGAGAAATACTCTCAAAACTAGATAAAAAATCATACATATTCTTCGCCAAGACAATCACAGGTTTATAAATCGAATAGACTGTTAGACACTTCATAACCTAGGAACACTCCATCCTCATTCAAGTTAGCCAGGAATTTACGCTTTGTTACTACACTACGACACATAATACTATATACAATACACATGCTTATTTAACCGTGCAATGAATGAGACCCCAAAAGGCTTATACAATAATACCCATGTAGCGAGTGTTAGGTCTGCAATCCCAAACCATAAGGGCTTTAGGTTACTAGGACTAAGTCCCCTCAGACTTAATTACTCGAGTATTAAAGAGCTCACTCGTGGCTAATTTTGCATTTAACAATTGAACTTTTAACTTTTTTTTCTTTTTTCTTTTTTTTTCTTTTTCATATACGCAATCTGGAATGAGAATTATCAATTCCAACCCTAGACTACTCATATAAATATGAGCTGGCTACTAACCATTTGACACCTAGCCATTACATGAAATTCCTGATTTCCCCCAAACTTAGACTTTAGTGTCCCTACGCCATCAAGGGAATAACGAAAATTCTAAATATAATCAAGTGATTAAATCTAAAACAACCAAACAAGCATGACGTCAACCTAGTCCATAAGCAAACGACGAGACTGAAAATATTTTGTTTCTGAAGCATGCAAGTCAATTCCATAAGAACTATAAATCAATCCTCTATTCATCATTACCACACTCAATTAGACATCGACCTACCAATCAGAATTAGTTCATCCTAAGGGATCATGAAAAATGCATACCATGAAAATGCAACTAAAATGAACTCACATGGTAAAACAAAACAAAAATAACAGAATGTCCTACATGAAACAAACATAAATAATACGAACAAAAATGCATGAATTACTACTAATATGCAAAATATGAAATCTATATGAACACAATGACACACAAATAACTACTACATCCCTCAAACCACTCCCAAACTTAAGATATTCAATGTCCCCATTGAATGGAAGTAAATACGAGGGATAGTAGAGAACATACCTAACTGTCCGAAACACATGGGTTGCCTCCCACGAAGCGCCTTTGTTTAAAGTATTTAGCTAGACATGGCAATGGCTTTTTCTCTTGAAAATTTCTACACTGTATCTCTATATGGCCATTTAATTTTCTTTTCCGGGGCTACATCCTCGATGATAAGTTTAGCCTTCTTTGCTCCTCAAAAGTGTCAGTAACATTGTTCACTTCACTACCTGA
This sequence comes from Kitagawia praeruptora, assembly GCA_037693485.1. Lineage (NCBI taxonomy): Eukaryota > Viridiplantae > Streptophyta > Magnoliopsida > Apiales > Apiaceae > Kitagawia > Kitagawia praeruptora. The sequence goes on along the minus strand of CM075345.1, from coordinate 44,703,846 downwards.
CAAGTTAGCAACCATTACAATAGGCAAAGTAGATGATTGACCCAAGTATACATACCTCAGGTGATCTGGTGGTTTAAACTCGAGTCTGGAAGTTTCTTCAACATGATGATTTTCATTATTAACCACAAAAGACTGAGCACGAGTGGAAATAGACGGATTAGGAACGAAAGTGGGTAGTTCACCAACAGAAGTCCTCACAACAGACTTAGGATCAAAAGAACTCTCCTCAAGTTGAATTTCATGCTTAGAACAAATAGCATTTAATTCATCTAACATATCATCATAAGTAAAATTCCTATACAACTCATGAAGTTCTTTATTGCTCTCATAGTCTAACAAAGCATCTTCCTCAAGAAAAGACTCAATTGCACTATCCTCAAGATTTGACCATGAAACAACCTCATCAATCAGTAACTTAGAATCCCATAGATCAGCCAAGCCTAGAGACTCACACTCTTCATCCTCATCACTATCCACCACAGGTTCTGACAAAACAGAATGTTCTTCTTATTCTGTAGGGTCTTGATCTTGAATTTCTTCTTCATCCTCAATTGCTGAATTCTGATCGTTCGTGACTTTTCCAGATCTGAGTGTTATGGCATTAACCTTCTCCATGCCATCTTGTTTTCCTGGATTCACCTCTGTGTCACTAGGAAGAACTCCCTGCGGTCCATTAAGAAAGGCACTTGTAATTTGCCCAATCTGATTCTCCAATGTCTTGAAAAATACCGCCTGACTTTTAATCATCAACCTCAATTCATCCAATTCAGATTTTTCATTCGAAAATTGACCATCATTCCCATGAAACTGTTGCTGCTAAAAATCTTGATTGTTGCTCCAGCCCAAATTGGGATGATAGGTGGCTGGAGCTGGTTGCGAAGGTTGCTGAAAGTTGCTCACAAACTGTGCCGATTCAGAAGATATGGCACATTGACTCGTCTCATATGTGCCCTCACATAGCTCACAAACACTAGCAACTTGAGGCACCCCATGCTTTGACATAAAATCCAATTTCTTATTAAGTGCCTCTAGCTGAGCTGCTAGAGCTGTGATTGTATTAACTTCCAGAATTCCTGCTAATTTGCCTTGTGATAATCTCTGAGTTGGATTCTGGTATTCATTCGCAGCCATCATCTCAATTAGCTCATAAGCTTCCTCATAACTCTTAGCCCATAGAGCTCCACCCGATGCTGCATCTAGCATGGGTCTTGACTGTGCACCCAAGCCATTATAAAAGTAGTTAATCACCATCCAATCAGGCATCCTATGATGTGGACACTTCCTTAGCATCTCCTTATATCGCTCCCAAGCCTCGCACAAAGATTCTTCAGACTGTTATGAAAATTGAGTAATAGCGTTCCTAATTGATGCGGTCTTTGCCATGGGGAAAAATTTAGTGAGAAATCTCTGAGCAAAATCCTCCCATGTCAAAATAGAACCTGCTGGTAGAGAGTGCAACCATCCCTTAGCTTTATCCCTCAAAGAGAATGGGAAAAGTCTCAATTTGATAGCATCTTCTGACACCCCGTTGATCTTGAAAGTGTCGCAGATCTCCATGAAATTTCGGATGTGCATGTTAGGATCTTCAGTCGGAGCACCCCCAAACTGAACCGAATTCTGCACCATCTGAATTATGCTAGGCTTGATTTCAAAAGTATTAGCTGCAATAGCTGGCCTGACAATGCTAAATTGGACGTCATTGATCTTTGGTTGAGAATAATACATCAATGCTTTCGCTGCTGCTGCTGGTTCTCCCATTGCTACCTGCAACACTTAAAACTAAACAACTATGTAAGAAAAACAATCCGAGTCAGTGAACTCTAACGACCACTGATGACAAGCACATAAACTAAAAATAAAACACCGATGATCCCCGGCAGCGGCGCCAAAAACTTGTTTGCACTAAATCACGCAAGCGTACGTGGTCACAAGTAATATATGAATGAGTCAAGTTCGTTCCCACAAAGATCTGGTTATGGTTTTAATTTAGTAGATGTACCTATGCAAAAATGTATGATTATTATTCACTGCTAAGACAATTAACAAATTTGGGTTTTAATTAACTAAAATTAACTAAATAAAACAAATAAACAATCTAAGAATTAATTATCTAATGAAAATTAAAATCGAATTACTTCTACAAGAGTAAACATGGGATCCTAACTTCATTAAATACTTCGCTTAGAGTTGATGCCTTTAATCAATGCATGCGATGGTTTTGATATCTGATCAGACAACATGAAACAATTAAACGCTACCTCTCAGTATACGAATACCAAACTAAACATACATCCACAAAAGAGATAGAAGATGAATAGACACCAATTATGCTTAGACCCTATATCTCTATAAGATTTGAAAACATAACGGTTGAAGAACAAGTTATCTATTAAGATCACATAGGGTAGCATAATATCTCTATTTACGCTACAAATCATGATGTAAAAACATCAACCTATCCTATGCTAGCATAGCAAGTTCTAAATCTTAAGATCCACTATCATTTCGCAAGAGATTAACAATTTAGATGTTCGCGACGCATCTAACACATGAAACACAACCATACAAGGATATCAAGAATTCACCATACATAAATCTTTAAAGCAATCAAACTACTAAGCTACATAGATAAATCCGTTAGAATCCCATGACAACGATTAGTTCATAATTGAACCGCTCTTCATCATGGGATTTGATGAAACCATGATAAAAACAAAGTATGAAAAGATACAAATAAACCCAAGTAATTGATATGTAATGGTGATCTAAATTACAATGGTATGATGTGTTTAAATAGGCTCTAGAAATCTTTCCCAGCAAGAAATTACCCTCTATTACAATTAGAATTTGATTAAGGTACCAAAAATTGCCCAAAATACAATTAGAATTAGAAAAAGGGCAAAGCTGGAATTTCCTGCTCCCATAAGTCTGTTTGTCGTGCTTCCTGCACCCACCACGCACAGCCTGCACGTGGAAGACCTGTCCAAAGTTGTAGAAAATCTCCCAGGCTTCGCGTGGACAGTAAGATCGCTGAAAATGGACTTCTAGAAATCCAGATATGGCCAAAACAGTGTAGACTGCGCAACCTTCCCGGAAATCCGAATTTTAATCAATTTAACCTCCAAAAACGACAGAAGCATCAACCATAATCGACATTCTTGCAAACCTGCACAACTACACAAAACATATCAAAACTACAACAAACTTGAGTCCAAGACAATCAATTTAAGCTGAATTGAAGCGATCCAAGTGGATATAGAATCCACTTATCAATTTTCTAGTTGGATTTAGATATTAGCTAAATTCACAGCTGATCATTAATTTATAATTTTAGATTCCTATCTTAATAAGGATATTTATCTAGCTTACAAATATTCTTATTTTATAATCTTTTGATGTAATATCCCCAATTTTTGTACTTATAAAAAACCTGGATGATTAGTAACTTTTGCTGTCTAAGAAAAAAATTCAGACCACCCTCTATACGGATCGGGAAACGGATATTTCGAAGTTGTAATATTGTTGTGCTATGTAAATGAGTGTATATGTAAATGTTTTCGGATTTCGAAGATTCCATTTTTACTTTTATTCCATATTTGACAAGATATAAAGGAATGCGTCAATTTGATCAAGACTCATGGGTTTAATAAATTATAAATTTCATGAACATACATTAAACCAAGGTACTAAAAACACCAAGGACATTCACCTTAAACTTTGTGCAACAAAACATTTTAGAAATCTCTCGAACATTACAACGAGATTAAGCGGTAGAGCAAATAAGTAACAAATTATGATTTAGCAAGCACCATGGACCAAGCTTGGTGAACAAGATAGCAACCTTAAGAGAATCCATGTAAAAGCAAAGTAAGAATGAATAAGTGATTCAAGGTAATATCTTTTCTTAAACCCATGGATCATTAACACTTGTCCAAAAGTGATGCTAGCATGATCATGTCACCTTAACCAAGCTAATAACCACACAATACTTCACGTTTCTCAAAATCACCAAAGGCAAAGGAAGCAAAAGCTCTCCCCCTCCATAATACACCATTCGACTTCTTCTTCTTCATGAAGAAATTGAATTTCAAAAGCCTAGCTCTAAGCATCCAAAAATTACAAACAATAGCTCTTGGATAAATTAAGGTAAGTCCAAAGTTTTGTAACCATCCATTGATGATTTCATATCCGAATCTTTGATCAAAGATGAGGATGAATAGTGATGAATACTAATTTACAATGTGGTCTTGATTTTTTTGTTAAAGTTTAAGGTTTCTAAGGCTAAACCAAGACTATATGGATCCTAAGCCATTGTTAATTGTTGTAAAGCTCATGAAAGGTATGAATAACCTCTTACCTTTTTGTTATAAGCTTGTTGTACTGTTTTACGACGAGTTTGGGTTTTTGTTACGTTTATGTTAAGTAGTTATGAAAATGGTTATGTTTGATGGATGATATGAGTAGATGTTGGATTTGACATCGGTTGTGGAGATGTTGGTTTGATTAAGATGTTAATTAGGATATCATGATGGATTGGTTGGATTGAATGTTGTTTAGGTGTGATTAAAATATGGAAATCACTCTTTTATAGCCGTCGTAATGGCAAAATTTTATTAGCACTATTTTAATTAGAATTTTCGGATTGAACTCCAATTGTGAGATGTAACCAGTGACCATGTCGACCTAGAGATTGATTCATAGTTCATTTTGGCATGAGAATCGTGTCGATCTAATTTACTATTTGGGAGATAATTGAGTTTTAGTGAAAGTAGTTCGGAAAACCAAACTGCACCATTGTACCAACTTTGAGGCTATGATCGGATCACTTAAGAGTCGTATGTGAAATTTTGAGAAATAATACTAGGGAGGTTAAGAAGACTTACGAAAAGGTTTTGTGTTAAAATGATGAATTTCTGATTAACTAAAAATGTGTAAGCCAAGGTTGCGCAAGTAGAAACCCTTATGGAGGTAACTCGAAAATGGATTTGAAACGAATAAGTTAGTTTGGTTCGAGAGCGCACTATGGACCAACTTTAAATGAAAGTGATTGACGATTGCCATGGGCTTATCACTATGGACCAACTTTAAATGAAAGTGATTGACGAATGCCATGGGCTTATTACGAGCCAGGAATGAGTCATTCAAACCATTGTTAAGATTTACTTAATTGTATGCGTAATAAAGTACAAATGAATCATATTAGAGGATTGATCGTATATTTTGTGTTTAATTATAGATCGCTAGACCAAGTCACGAGCTCCTACCACCCTCAAACTATCCAGAAAGTTTTCGAAACCTATGTCTTTAAGTTGCTGTTGTGCATATATTGTTGTTGTTGTGTGATAAGTGCATTTTTTACATATTTTTATTACCTATTTGTTGCTTGAACTCGTATTTTAATAAATTATTTTGTTGCATTTAAGGAAATTCGAGAAAAAATAAAGAAATGGCAAAATAAAGAAATAAAGAGCAAGGAAGGGCAAAGGAGGAAGAAAAAGGACTAAAATGAAAGAAGGAGAAAGAATTAGGAACTTGGAGCAACAGGAATATTTCATGACAAGTGGAAGGTAGAGATCATCCCAACACACTAGATAAGTGTATGGCCAAGATTTAATACACCAATGCTTAAGGAGGAAGGAAACACTTGGATGGTTAGGATTTTTCCACCACACTCCACATGTGTATGGTGGAGATGCACCCAACACACCCCTTAGCCCTAATTCTCTTCCTATAAATACCAACGTACCTACCCCCCTTATAAATCAAAAACCTAGATTTTAGTGTAGTTTTAGTATAGTGTAGTTTTCATTCCTTTATCTTGTTTTCTAGTTAAATTTTGTAAACACTCCTTTTTAAGTTTAATGTAATTTCAAGTTTCCTTATTTTCTCGTCTTGCTCTCTCGTTTATGTTGCCTCGCTTTCGTTATTTTCGTAAATCCGATTAGTGGACAATGTAGCGAAATGCTAACTACTTGGGGTTGAAACTAACGATTTTTATTTTCTTGTTCTTAGTTAATAATTGTAGTTGAGACCCTTTAAATTTCCATTTTATTGTGGGTTACATAATTTGTAGTTGTAGATCTAATTTTTATATTTCATGTGTTAGTGTAATAAAAAATTAAAACAACAAAAATATTAGTTTCAAATTTTCAGTACTTATTTTTCTGTTTTTTTACTTTAATTAGAACCTTTATTACTCCCATGTTTCTTTTTCTACTAGTTCGAACAAAACCCAGCACCACTTTCCCCTGTTTTTTTTTTCTTTCGCTTATTCGCACAACACGGCAACTCTGTTTTTTCATTCCTCTTTATTCTCAGACCTTCTCCCCTGTTCTCCTCCAATTCAATCGGAACCCAGTAGTCCCCTCCCCTTCATCTTTCTCTTTAGTAACCATACAGCCCCCTTCCCTTTTCCTTTTTGCGCGTTTTTCTAATTTCTCTGTTCTCGTTTAAATCCTACATAAACACAACCCCTTTCTTTTTTTCTTTTCTATTAGCCGCAGTCACAAACACCCCTTTCGTTTTGATTCGAAATCTTTGCTGAGTTAAGTCGAGTCGCTGCTATAGCGTTTGCCGAGTCCTTGTTTAGTCATCGTTGAGTCTTTGTTTTGATTGCTGAGTTCTATTTCTTGTTGATTACAGTGTTGATTTGTTCTAAGTCACTGCTGAGTTCGTAGGTTTATGTTAAATTATATACTTCTATTGTTCATTTACTGTAGCAATCTTGGTCCCCAAGTTCTGTTTACTGTAGCAACAGTGTGTACCAGTCCTTTGTCACTATATCAGTACTGTAGCAAACGTAGGGAGCAAGTTCTTTGCTCTATATATTAAGTAGTTGCATCCTTTGTAATAGCTAAGCTGAATGTTTCCATAGAAATACAAGAGTTCTGTGTTTTCTCTTACATTGTTGTTCAGTTTCACTATCTTTATCAAGCTCACATTGCTTATATAGTATTTATAACTCTTCTACGTTATTATACACACATACAAGTAGAGCTACCCTCACAATTTCTACATGGTATCAGAGGTTTAAGCTCCTGATCTTCGTTGTTTCCGCTGTTACCAAAATAAGTTCTACAAAACATATTTCATACCTCAAGTTAAGCTCCAGCAATTTTTGAAAGCCTTTATCAAAACCACATGGTTATCTTGTTGCTTCACTCCTCTTTCCGATGCACCCATAACTACCAAACTCCTTGCAAACCCAGCGGAGTAACGAGTCGACTTATTGACTCGACCACTTCAACTTGCCGAAACCATCATCTTAAGTCACCCAACTTCACTTTGTCTTTGAGACATTAATACAAACAGTTTGCGAGCAACTCAGTTAGCTAACAAACACTTTCTGAATCACCCTCGTACAAGCCGTATACACATACCAAACACACGCCAGCCATATCCTCAAACACCAAACCTCATTCCCACCATTGAGTCATCATACTCCGAGTAAACTCACTCGCCAAGTCGACTAACTGATTCTCCTTCGATTCACTAACCCAGCTCCACCTTGTCCGTGAGAATACTTCCACAAGCTGTTGACACTCATCAACCGAGTTCACCAGCATGAACTCATAACTCGGACAAGCAGAGACCTCTCGGACTCGGTCACAAACCACGAGTCCACCAGTGAACTATCAAATTAATTAACTCGGTCCGAGTCAAATTAGATTCGTGCCCATCTTCCAATCTACTTATTGCTCACAGTCACGGAACCAATCCATCTTGGTTTGAGTCCACACACCCAGTTGCTAAACTCTCCTCCGAGTTGACCCACTACGTGTGTACGTCTCGTTCTCTCGAATACACACCTAGTCTCCCTGTTCTAATTAGTTAAGGGCTACATCAGTTTATTTCTTCATTTGGGCCAACATTTTACTAGCCTACTAATTCTTTTATTTGGGCCACATAAGACAGCCCGCTCCGCTCCATTTAATTCTGGCCAAACTTACATCTTGGTAGCCAAACTTTATTAGATCTTTTCCTAAAGTTTTCAAAGTTTCACTTTGATCCTTGTACTTGCATAAATGGAAAGAGAAAGTAGTTCACCGATTCAAACAATTTTGAGCGACTCAAACTATTTATCTTGGTCTCAAGCTATGCGTAGCTTTCTCAAGGGAAAACGTCTTTGGCGGTACGTTAACGGTGATTTCACTATTCCTACCAAAGAGAAGGATGAAACTGATTCAAAATTGAAAGATCGCATTGAAGAATGGGATGTCAAAAATCATCAAGTTATTACATATTTTAGAAACTCTTCCATTTCTAAAATTAATTTACAATTTGGAAATTTTGACACCGCAAAAGAAATCTGGGATCTTTTGGAATCTCGGTACACTACATCTGATCTTTCTCATCAATATCAGATTATGTATTCTCTCAATAAACAGAAACAATAGTATGGTCAACCAATAGCTGATTTTCTCTTACAGATACAATCACTTTGGGATCAATTGACATTGTCTGAACCGAAGTGGCAACACACGGAGGATGCAACCCTTTATCAGACATATCGTGACTAACAACGACTCATCTGGTTTCTAATGGCTCTTACACCATATTATGAACCAGTTAGAGCTGTTTTGCTTCATCGTGTTCCGCTACCCTCTTTGGAGACGGGCAAAAGGTCACTTTCCCTACTGTACTATTGTAAAATTTCCGTTTAACCTACTATACTATCGAAGGCATCACTACACTTTCCTTTTTTTCCATTTACCCCATCGCCGTTAGTCAAAAATTCTCTCCGTCTGTTTGACCGTTAAATTGATGACTGGGATGCACGGTCAGCCTGCCACGTACACGCCACATCAACACAACCCTAATTTTTTTTAATAAAAACTTTAAAAAATCATAAAAACTTTAAAAAATCATAAAAAATTATGAAAACTTTCAAAAAAATTGTAAAAAAATTATAAATTTTTTCAAAATTATAAAAACTTTAATAAAAATCGTAATTTTTTCATTAAAAATTATAAAAAGTATAAAAATCATAAAAACCATAAATTCATAAAAAAAATTATATAAAATCGAATTCTTTTATTAAAAAATCTAAAAATCGTAAAATTTTATTAAAAAATCATAAAAAAAATAAAAAAATCATAAAAACATTAGAAATCGTAAATTTTTATTAAAATTTACATAAACTATAAAAACATGAGCTCAAACTCAAACTAAAAACAAAAACTATAGCAATTCATTTCAGTTGGAGGACAAAGACTCATCGATTTCGATCTTAACAACTTCACCATCATCGAATTTATCCTGGGTGGACCTCTTCCTTTGTTCTTGTTTCTAGGCCTTGCCTAAATTACACACAAAAACGCCATATCTCGTCAAAATTCAAAACATACCATTCAAAACCATCAAATTTTTGATAAAGTCACACAAAGATATAAACAACCCATATCTTACATTTCCAAATGAGTGATTAAAATGCTTCCCTTTTGCAGTCTTCTTGTCTCCTCTCCCACAGTAAACTAAAAATCAAGAACACACAAATATCAATGAAAAAGTTAATCACTAGAGGGAGAGAGACAGGGATGGGGGGAGAGGGAGGGAGAGGGAGGGAGAGAACGTACTAGAGTAATAGGAGGGAGGAGAGAGAGGGGCAACTGAGAGAGAAGTGGTGCAAGAAGTGAAGGATTGCCCAAAGTTTGTGAATGTGAGGGGAAACCGTGGGTTTAATCACTATCATTCCGACCGTCGTCGCCATCGGCGTCGCCGCCATACCTGATCCAACTAATTATGAACCCTAATTAACAATTTAATTGATATAACTACAGATTTATAAGCAAGATTGAAGTTTTTCTAGGTTGTGTAAGTGTTTGAATTGAGCTTTAATTTAGGGATTTAATTGTGTAAATATGAACATTTAGATTTTTAATAAAAGAATTCGATTTTATATTATTATTTTTTTATGAATTTATGGTTTTTTTTATTTTTATACTTTTTATAATTTTTAATGAAAAAATTACGATTTTTCTTAAAGTTTTTATAATTTTTTTACGAATTTTTTGAAAGTTTTTTTAATTTTTTATGATTTTTTTATTATTTTTTAAAGTTTTTATAAAAAAAATTAGGGCTGTGTTGATGTGGCGTGTATGTGGCAGGTTGACCGTGCATCCCAGTCATCAATTTAACGGTCAAACAGACGGAGAGAATTTTTGACTGACGGCGATGGGGTAAATGGAAAAGAAGGAAAGTGTAGTGATGCCTTCGATAGTACAGTAGGCTAAACGGAAATTTTACAATAGTACAGTAGGGAAAGTGCCTTTTACCCCTTTGGAGACTGCTGTTACTGTTAGATATTGATTCAAGTGATGATCAGAATCTGGACTGTTACTGATCAGATATTGATGCTAACGTCATCAGTAATGCAATGTCAGTATTAGGTTGCTATCAGGATTGGAAGCTGATCAGGATTATGAGAAGATTTACATTAGTCCAGAGATCAAGGAGGATTGATTTGTCGGTTCCTAATTTATAGGAAGACAGCTATCATGCAAGATATGTATTCATAGTCATATGTAATTGATTTAGTATATCTTGTAATTGATAGTGCAACTGTGTATGCTATATAAACACAGTTTAGGTTTTACATGATTGTAATCGCTTACACGAGTTATCTTGTAACCTAGCAGCTCTTAAGAACATAAGGATTTCTTAAGAGAGTTTGTAACAGTTTTATATCAGAGTTAATAAAGCTATTATTGATTTATACTTGTGTTATCATTTCTTTTAAGTCGAAAATCTTATACAATTATATTCAATCCCCTTCTACAATTGTTAATTACTGGGTAACAATTGGTATCAGAGCAAACTGATTAGTTACAATCAGAAACGATCTTAAGATGTCGATAAGCAAGTATGAAAGCATTAAGATTCCAACTCTCAAGAAGACTGAGTATCCAACATGGAAAGTGAAAATGTTGATGTATCTGGAAACAACTGATCCTGACTATCTTGATAGGATCAATGATGGCCCTTACCTACCAAAGACTTTGGTTAGTAGAACTGATACTGTTCCAAAACACTATGTCATCAAGGCAAAGAATCAATGGACTCCAGAAGAAAAGGCTCAAGTACTCAAAGATGTAAAGGTAAAGAATATTTTGCATAACAGTCTTGATGTTGTAATGTCAAACAGGGTAATAGCATGCAAGACTGCTAAGGAAATTTGGGATACCTTGGAACTCAATGCCAAGGCACTGAATCTATCAAAAGAAACAGAAGGGCTCTATTGATTCAGGAATATGAACAATTTGATGTTAGATCTGATGAAAGTTTTACTGATATGTATGATAGATTTCTGACACTGCTGAACAATCTATCTCTGGTTGGCAAAGAGTATGATCCAGAAGATTCAAACACCAAGTTTCTAAGAGCCTTGCCTGAGGAATGGGATACTCAAGCCTCAATCATTAGGCATCAGTATGATCTGAATATTGTGTCTCTTGATGAGATTTATGGAATGCTGAGAACCCATGATCTTGAGGTTCAACAAAGGAAGAGTAAGAAAAGCAACAAAGTAAAGGATGTTGCTTTAAATGTTGAATCAAAATCAAAAGGAAAAGCTGTGGAGGTTCCAAAGAGAAAAAGCAGAGTTGTTGAGTCGAAGACTGATGACTCATCATCAGATACTGATGCCAATCCTGATACTGATACTGATGAAGACTCTACTGATTCTGATATGATGGAAATGGTTGCTACGATACTCAAAGGCTTCAAGAAGATGAAATTCAGGAAGGCTAGAAGATGATAAGTGGAGTTTATATCCACTTGGAGCGTTCCATATCGGCTTAAATTGATTGTCTTGGACTCAAGTTTCTTGTAGTTTTGATGTGTTTTGTTTAGTTGTGTAGATTTACAAGGATGTTGATTATGGTGGATGTTTTTGTCGTTTTTGGAGATTTAATTTATTAAAATTCGGATTTATTGGGCTGCACGAGTGAGATTCACTGTTTGGGCCATATCTTGAGTTCTAGAAGTCAGTTTTGGGCGATCTTACTGTCCACGCGAAGATAACGAGATTCTCTATCATTCTAAAGTGGTCCAGAGGCCCAATTGCAGCTGGAACGTTCCATAATTACTGAAGAAAAGACAGCTACGAATTTTCCTTTAAATCAGAATCAATTTAGGAAACGTACTTCTATTATAATTCTGATTTGGTATTTTCTTGTTGGGCAAGATGTCTAGAGCCTATATAAACACATCCAACCCTTGTAATTTGTATCATTATTATTATCATCATTAGGAGTAGAACTATTACATATCAATTATTTAGGTTTATTTGTATATTTTCAACTTTGTTTTATCATGGTTTCACTTGATCCCATGATGACGAGAGGTTCAATTATGAGCTAATCGTTGTCATGGGATTCTAACGGATTTATTTATGGAGCTTTAGTATCTTGATTGCTTTAAAGATCTGTGTGTGATGTATATATGATATCCTCGTATGGTTATGCTTAATTGATAGATGCGTCATGAACATCTAATTTGTTAATCTCTTGTGAAGTGAAAGTGGATCTTGAAATTTAGAACTTGCCATGCTAGCATAGGTTCATGATTGTTTATCAACATGATTCGTAGTATGAGATGAGAATACTTGTATTGCCCTATGTGATCAATGTGGATAACTTGTTTTTCAACCGTTATGTTTTCAAATTCTATAGAGATATAGGGTCTAAGCATAATTGGTGTCTATTCATCTTCTATCACTTTTGTGGATGTATGTTTAGTTTGGTATTCGTATACTGAGAAGTAGCGTATACTTGTTTCGTGTTATTCGATCGGATATCATAACCATTGTATATAGTGATTAAAGGCGTCAGATCTAAGTGAAGTATTTAATGAAGTTAGGATTCCATGGTTTTTCTTGCAGAAGTAACTAGATTTCAATTCTTGCTAGTTAGTTAATTTGTAGTTTTGTTAATTTGCTTTTTAGTTAATTTAGATAGTTAAAACCCATATTTGTTATTTGTCTTAGCAGTGCATAATAACCATACACTGTTGCATAGGTGCGTTTACTGAATTAAAACCATAACCAGATCTCTGTGGGAACAAACTTGACTTATATCTGTATTACTTATGGCCACGTACGCTTGCGTGATTTAGTGTAAACAAGTTTTTGGCGCCGCTGCCGGGGATCTTCGGTGTTTTATTTTTGGTTTATGTGCTTGTCAATAGTGGTCGTTAGAGTTCACTGACTCGGATTTCTTTTTCTCATCTATTCCTGTAGTTCGTTGGTGTTTCAGGTACTTGTCAGAGAGTGTTGGCGTTGAAGATGAATTTTCAAACTTACTATGGAGTTCAGCAGGTGGCTAGTGTTTGTGAGCTATGTGCGGGCGCACATGAGACGTATCAGTGCTGGAGCAACAAAGGTGGTATTCAACAGCCTCAGCAATGTGAGCGGTGTTTGGGCGTTCATGATCCCTCACAATATTGTTACTACGAAGGAGTTGATCCATATGTCAGTTATGAGGAACAACCATATTTTCAATACCATCCTCAACAGTACCAGCAAGATGTTCCAGATATGTCATATTTCTTTGGTAGTGAAGAGTTTCAACATCAGCAACCTACTCCTACTTTTCAATCAGATGAGGTTCCTACTAGGGAGGAGATTAGGATGCTTGTGAAGAGTAATGAGGAGTCTCTCAAATCTTTGGAGATTCTAGTTGCTCAAGCTGTGAGAGCCTTGGAACAAGAGAAACAACAATTCATACCAGAAGCAATTCCAGAAAATAACGATGACTTGGAGCAAGGTACTGCATGCATAATTGAAGAAGACAAATTCCAAGAGGAGGAGAGTGTTCACAAGCCATGTGAGGAATTTGCTCAAGCTAGTGAGGTGGATGATTTGGAAAGGGCACAATTTGAGACAGACACTGATGAGCTACGCAAATTTCAAGAATTGGTATGTGCGTACCAAGAGGACACTGATGAGCTACGCAAATTTCAAGAATTGGTATGTGCGAACCAAGAGGATGAAGAACATGGGAAAGATGCAGGTCTTCTAGTTGTCTCAGACTATAAAGATGGAGGTAGCGCATTAGAGCCAATGGAGGAAGTTCTCTTTGAGGAACCAAAGGCTTCAGCAATTTACATTTACCCTCCTCCATTATATTCAAGCGAAGCCCGTGAATGTGTGTTGTTCTACAAATTGACAGATTTTGGGTTAACAGATGAAGGCATTGGAATAGGAAAGAGTTGTTACATGAATAGGCCAAGCGAGGAGAAGTGGCAGAAAGTGTGTCGCCGTGATGACGATGAAATCTCGCGAAGAGATGACCAGGCCAACTATTATCATCCTTAATGGAGGCTTGGAAGTAACGTCAAGCTATTGACGTTAAAAAAGTGCTTCTTGGGAGGCAACCCATGAATTAGTGTAGAGAGGAAAAAAAAATAGTAGTGTTGTGCAGAAAAAAAAAATCTGTGTGAAAAAAAAAAAATTCTGAGAGTTCAAAAAAAAAAATATATATATATATATATATATATATTTGATAGATTTTTCCAGGCCGCAGCGCCATTTTTTCCAAGCCGCAGCGCCAGTTGCATTCTGTTCCTATACAATTGGCGAGTGTTGTTTCAGAATAAAAAAAAATACACAAAGTCAAAAACAAAACCTGCCGACAGGTTATGGACATGAGTTGCTGTAGTGCAAAGTGTGACGCGCGTGTACTACTCTCCAGGTTGGTGCGTGTAGTACTCACAGGAGGGTAAGTTTTGTGGCCATAAATAAAAAAAAATGTGGCGAGCAGGAAAGGTTTGAGGCTGTGGCGCGGATAATCAAGCTGCGGCGCGAGTTGCTGTCTGTTTGAGTAATATTTTACACGAAATATTTGTGTTTATATAACACAAATTTCTCACACCTCTCTCCTATTTTATAACCCCAATCCCTAATTCCTAATTCTAACCCAATATCAATTCTAAACCTCTCCAAAATTCATCTCCTATTCTAAATCTCTCCCATAAATCCTTACATATTACCCTCTATATACCCACCTATACATACAAATCCAATTCCTCTTCTATTTTTTTATATATCTCTAAAAATTCAATTCTAAAGAGGAATTAATTGCAAGTTTACCTCTTTGATTCGTATTGGGTAAACCTTTTTCTCTAATCTTATTTTTATTACGAATTTGTGTTCTTGTAAATTGTGGGTTTTGTAGTATTCAGGCACGGTGGTCAGTTTATGGAGCTCGTGCGCAATATCCTCCACCAGATTCATCCGAGGAGGATGAGGACTCAGATGATGAGATATGTTTCTACTATCCCTTATATTTACTTCCATTCAATGAGGACATTGAATATTTTAAGTTTGGGGGTTGTTTGAGGGATTGGTAGTTGTTTTTGTATTATGTGTTCATGTAGGATTTCATGCTTTGCATATTAGTAGTAGTAAATTATGCATTTATGTTCGTGTTATCTACGTTTGTTTCATATAGGACATTCTGTTTTTATGTTCATATATCATGTGAGTCCATAGCAGTTTGCATTTGCACCCATGCTTGATAGGAATTTTGTGTTATTGACGCTTTTGATTGAGAAGTGATATGCTTTGTTCTTGTGCACACACATACACTAGTAAGTTGAAGCTAGTAGACTTATTGAATTTTGTGAGTAATTAGAAGGACATGAATATGTGCAAGATGATTTAGTTTGCATTCTTTGAATACAAGTAGGTGCGTTAGAGAGATTTTTGCTTGGGATTGAGTATGTTTTTCCACCAAGTGAGCTTTTGAGCCTATTGCATATTTGCAATTTATTCGTTTGCTTGAGTGTCCACGGATTGTTTGCATTGCTAGCAGTTGTTTGAGGTCTTTCTTGAAACGCATGACATTATTTGACGATTAAAATGATAAAGGCATTTAGGAATAACCGCATATTTTCCCATATTACCACACCATTTAAACATGATCAATTAGTTAACCCGTTGAGCTTAATCCTATTTTTTTTCGGTGACATACCACATTACTTGCCTAGACCTTTTTCTTGTATTAGCCTTACATTAATTTGAACCCACATTGTCAAAGGCTAGTAGAGTGCTTAAGGGAGTAATAAGGTGTGCAAAGGAGGGTTTATTGTTGGTCTTACTTTTGGGGGAAATATTGAAAATTGGGTTTGGTTGTGTACTTGATAGTCGGCATATGTAATAAATTCATGGGATCATTGTTATTGTTTATATTATTGTTTTATTTAGCTCTCGGAAAGAAAAAGAAGAAAAAAAAAAGAAAAAAAAAGATATATATTATGAGAGCATGTTTGTGTTTGTTGTGATCCTATTTCAGTCGACTAGTCGAGTGTTTGTTTTTAGTAAAAATTATGTGGGGGGGGAAATAGGGTGTTGTGTATGATTTATTATGGTACTTACTAGATTTTGACACTTCACCTGATTTGGCTTATTTGACATACCTTGTCCCTAGCCCCGTTACAACCCAATTAAAGACCTTTTGATTATCGTCATTGATGTATGTTGTGTTAAGAGTTAGATTGATACCAAATGTCAAGCATGTTTATGATTTTGTTGGAATTGAGTGATACACTTACCCTTGTTCTTGAGTGAATATTCTTTTGTGAGTGGATTGTGAGTGTTTGCTTGTTTTTGCATATGAGATCCCGAGTTTTGTCTAAAAGATGTACTCTTGTAGGCTTAGCATGTTTACTAACTTATTCTTACACTTGACATGGACTTGTGAGAACTTATGCATGTTCATTGAGTAGACTATGTGAATACTTGCACTTTCGACACCAAGACATTACGTACTAACTTTGATTCTTAAGTTGATATGGCATGAGAGGATTTGAAGGTATGGTAGGATATTAGTAGTAGTCATTTGCATTTTC
Source organism: Kitagawia praeruptora (assembly GCA_037693485.1). NCBI lineage: Eukaryota > Viridiplantae > Streptophyta > Magnoliopsida > Apiales > Apiaceae > Kitagawia > Kitagawia praeruptora. Next base: position 44,686,998 of record CM075345.1, on the reverse strand, counting down.
ATATTAGTTGAATTCATGCATTGCATTGCATTGGATTTTGTGGGTACATTCACTATAGGCCCTCACGAGACCTTACTCGTCCACTAGGGCAGCCTAGGGGTTTAAAAGGCTTGTTGCATATGCCAAATGCAACCGTGATCACCTACGGAAGTTGTACTAGTTAGTTAGTTAGTTGTAATTGTTTATGCTTGAGGATAAGTATCGGTTTAAGTTTGGGGGTGTGATAAGTGGAGTTTATATCCACTTGGAGCGTTCCATATCGGCTTAAATTGATTGTCTTGGACTCAAGTTTCTTGTAGTTTTGATGTGTTTTGTTTAGTTGTGCAGATTTACAAGGATGTTGATTATGGTGGATGTTTTTGTCGTTTTTGGAGATTTAATTTATTAAAATTCGGATTTATTGGGCTACACGCGTGAGATTCACTGTTTGGGCCATATCTTGAGTTCTAGAAGTCAGTTTTGGGCGATCTTACTGTCCACGTGAAGATAACGAGATTCTCTATCATTCTAAAGTGGTCCAGAGGCCCAATTGCATCTGGAACGTTCTAGAATTACTGAAGAAAACACAGCTGCGAATTTCCCTTTAAATCAGAATCAGTTTAGGAAACGTACTTCTATTATAATTCTGATTTGGTATTTTCTTGTTGGGCAAGATGTCTAGAGCCTATATAAACACATCCAACCCTTGTAATTTGTATCATTATTATTATCATCATTAGGAGTAGAACTATTACATATCAATTACTTAGGTTTATTTGTATATTTTCAACTTTGTTTTAATCATGGTTTCACTTGATCCCATGATGACGAGAGGTTCAATTATGAGCTAATCGTTGTCATGGGATTCTAACGGATTTATTTATGGAGCTTTAGTATCTTGATTGCTTTAAAGATCTGTGTGTGATGTATATCTGATATCCTCGTATGGTTATGCTTAATTGATAGATGCGTCATGAACATCTAATTTGTTAATCTCTTGTGAAGTGAAAGTGGATCTTGAGATTTAGAACTTGACATGCTAGCATAGGTTCATGATTGTTTATCAACATGATTCGTAGTATGAGATGAGAATACTTGTATTGCCCTATGTGATCAATGTGGATAACTTGTTCTTCAACCGTTATGTTTTCAAATTCTATAGAGATATAGGGTCTAAGCATAATTGGTGTCTATTCATCTTCTATCTCTTTTGTGGATGTATGTTTAGTTTGGTATTCGTATACTGAGAAGTAGCGTATACTTGTTTCGTGTTATTCGATCAGATATCATAACCATTGCATATAGTGATTAAAGGCGTCAGATCTAAGCGAAGTATTTAATGAAGTTAGGATTCCATGGTTTTTCTTGCAGAAGTAATTAGATTTCAATTCTTGCTAGTTAGTTAATTTTTAGTTTTGTTAATTTGCTTTTTAGTTAATTTAGATAGTTAAAACCCATATTTGTTATTTGTCTTAGCAGTGCATAATAACCATACACTGTTGCATAGGTGCGTTTACTGAATTAAAACCATAACCAGATCTCTGTGGGAACAAACTTGACTTATATCTGTATTACTTGTGACCACGTATGCTTGCGTGATTTAGTGTAAACAGAAGACAAGGCAACTTTCAGAAGAAACCTTTCAATGCTGATAAGAACAGGTACAAGAAGAATGAAGGCAAAGGCAGCAAGTTTGACAAGTCAAAGGTCAAATGCTACAATTTTGATGGAATGGGTCACTTCATAACTGAATGCAAAAAGGCAAAGACCAAAGCTCTTATCTCATCAAGCAAGGATTCGATGGACCCTTCCTCAGAATCTGAAGAGGAAAAAGTGAACTATGCATTGATGGCCAATACTGATGAGACTGTTGCTGCTGAAAATAAGGTATCTGAAACTTTGTTTGATTTTGATACTAATAATGTCTCTGAGTTAAGATCATTTTTAAAGTCTTTGCATATTAGTTTTAGAAGTCAATCTCTTGAAAATACTAGAATAAAATCTGAAATGGCAGAGGTGGCTAAGAGAAATGATCATTTAGCAGCTGAGTTACTTTTCTTGCAAGAGGTACAAACAGATGTGATAATGCTAAGCACATGAAACTAGAAATGGAGTTTAGATGTACTGAACTTGAAAAAGAACTTGATGATGCAAAAGAAAAACTCAGAACCTGGACACACTCTGGAAAGAAAACTCATGGAATTATCACTGATAAAAATTGGAAAGAGTGTCTAGATTATAAGCCAGAGAATGAGAAAAAAGATAAAGGTAAAGTTGTTTCATCTGATCCAGGAAGAGTTGTTATAAATGACTCAACAAATCCAAAAACCTATAGATATGTTACAGACAGAACAAAAACTGAATTAAAACCAGTTAATTATGTGTATCCAGAAAATCCCAAATCAACTACTGAAGAGGGATCTACTTCTACACAAAATTCTGAGTCTAGAACTGTCAAAAACAAAAATGTAGGTCTTTTGTCTAAGAAACAACTGAGAGACAAAATCTGTGAAGTGACAGATAGAAAGAAGACATCTACTGCTAAGAGAAACAGGAATGGTAAAGTTGAAATAAACAAAGAGAATAATTATAAATATATTCCAAATGCACCAAGGAAAACATGCTTTAACTGTGGTAACTCTAATCATCTTGCTATTGATTGCAGGAGGAGTAAAAAGAAAACTACTGTAATTCCTAAGTCTGACATTAGGAATATATCAGTATTTTATAAACCACAGAATCCTTGTTTTCACTGTGGTAGTAAATGGCATTCTATTTATACATGTGAAGAATACCATAGTTTGTACTATAATCTTTTTGATCCATTGCCAAAGTTTAATAAAAAGTGCAAATTCTGGTAAAACAAAGAATGTGAATTCTAAGCATGCATTTGTCAAAACTGATAAGAACAAAGCAAATTCTAATGGAGTCAATCCTGAAGGAACTGCTTCTGTTAAAAAGTCTTCTGCTACTAAAAACGTTAAATTGATTGTAAAAAGAACCCAACAAGTGTGGGTTCTTAAAAATTCTAACTGGGTTCTTTGTGTTTCTGATTGTAGGGTAAAAAGAAAATTATGTTAGTCATGGATAGTGGATGTTCTGTGCACATGACTGGAGACAAAACCTTGCTATCAGAATTTGAGGAGAAGGCTGGCCCAACTGTGTCTTATGGAGATGGCAACATTGGACAAACTTTGGGATATGGCAATATAGTCATTGGAAATGTCATCATTGAAAAAGTAGCTCTGGTGAAAGGACTAACACAATTTGCTAAGTGTTAGTCAAATCATAGACAGAGGTTATCATGTCAATTTTTATGATTCTCATTTTGAAGTAATCAGCAAGGCATTAGGAAAGGTTGCCTTAACTGGTCTAAGGCATGGTAACATATATGAAGCCAATATCTACACCAATACTGATGGTCCCTCTACATGTCTCATCAGTAAAGCATCTGTAGATGAAAGTTGGAACTGGCATAAGAAGCTTTCTCATCTCAACTTCAACAACATTAATGAGTTGGTTAAGAAAGATTTGGTGAGAGGATTACCAAAGGCACTGTATACTCCAGATGGACTCTGTGATGCTTGTTAGAAGGCTAAACAAAGAAGGACATCATTTAAGAGTAAGACAGAATCCTCAATTGAAGAACTATATCACATGCTTCACCTTGACTTGTGTTGTGCCCAAAATCACCATGGATTGAATTTAGGCCCACTAGCCTTAAGGGTTCAATCCATATGAGCAAGAAGATAGATCTAGTAGAAGACATGAAGATTAAATATGATGAAGTAAGCATCAAACAGCGAAATGATCAAGAAAGTATGAATATCAAGAGGTTCTTAAAGGTCTAGAAGCTAAGTAGATCATTTGAAGACCAGGTTCCTCTAAGCAGAAGAGTTCGAATTAATATAAAAGAGGTAAGAACATGCAAAGATATCAGATGAGTTATCCAGTCTAACATGTTTGTTATTTGTGCAGGTACCTAGAAAGAGGTTCCTAAGAAATATGTCCCGAAATAAGGAGGTTCCTGAGAAACAGGCTCCTGAGATATAGGTTCCTTAGCACCAGGTTCCTAAGAATGACCGACAGAACGTTCTAGAAGCTATCTAGAACAGATAAACGCATTATTATTGGAGTGTACTTCTAGGGCGCAGTTGATCCTAGAATGCCTCTAATAGACATGAGAATTATAGTAGGGTACGAACTCGAGTTCTACTCTACTTAGCCAACTAGTTCGTGAAAGGCTCTAAAGGAACCTAAGTCCAACACTAACTAGGTAATCGAATACATCTATTCCAGCAGAGACAGAGTTGCATTAGAACTACGTGAGCTTTTTTCCTATATAAAGGATACGTAGGCACCCTGAGGGTAAGACGAATTCAGCTCTCTAATTCTCTTTAAAGGCATCTGAGATTATTGGAGACACCCTCGAGCTCAGCTCAACCCCACAAACACAACCCAAATCTTCCATTGAACAGTTGATCGTTAGCCTTACAACTCACCGAGAACCTCACAAAAGTTGTTACGAAATCCATTCATCAACATTGGCGCTAGAAGGAGGGGAGTTAACATCTTAAGAGTGGAAAGATGGCAGGCGATTCAGATAGTGAAGCAACCCGTTCTGTGGAGAAAACTCATGATGGTGATGAACGTGCTCACCAGGGAAAGAAGGTTACCTCAGTAGACGTATTAGAGGTTTTGAAGACTTTTGGAGAATGACTGTCAACCCTGGAACAAGCTTCAGGCAAAAAGAAAAAGAAGGCAAAGAAGGGGAAAAAATCGAAGGTTACCCCGAAGCAATTGGATTTTGAGGAAAAAGAATTTGGACCTGAGAATGAATTGGAAGAGGAGGAGGAAGAACCAAAGCAGGATGGTGATGAGGAAGAACAAGAGGATCCTGAGAAGAATAAAACTCCTACCAAGAAGGTGCAGTCCCAGGTCCGTACTGAACCCAAGGGAAAAAAGAAGGTGAAAACTGGAGGTTCCTCACAGAAGAATAAGAAAGATAAGGAGCCATCTGTTGAGATAATTGAGGACGATGAGACAGATTCAGAGGAAACCGGCAAGGAGTCTAGAACTGCAGAATCACGGGATGATGAAGGAGCGAGTAAACAGGCAAAGGTGGATGCTATTGGAAAGGTAACTGCTAAAGACATCAAGAAAATACTAGCTCAACTCAAAGATGAGAAGAATCTTACTGCTAGGCCCATAACTGCTTCTCCCTTTACCAAGAAAGTTCGAAAGACAGTTTTACCTAGATCCTATAGACCTTCGAATGAGTTGAAGTTTGATGGGACCACCGACCCTATCGAATACTTAAGTCATTTCGACATAGAGATGGACGTTTATCAAGTAAAGGAGGCCACTAGGTGTAGGTTACTAGCTGCAACTCTACAAGGTGAAGCTCATCAATGGTTTAAGAGGTTACCCGCTGATTCAATTGGTTCTTGGGAAGGCATGGGAAATCTCTTTGTTACTCAATTCAGGGCGTCAGTAGCGTTTGCACCACCTACCAATACATTAACCAACATCAAGTAGAGACCTAACGAGACGTTGATAGAATATTTCAAGAGGTTTAATGCAGAAGTTCCAAATGTTAAAAAAGCATCTGAGAAGCCTATAAAGAACTTCTTGATAGCTGGAGTCAAAAGAGGTTCTGATTTCTGGAAGGATTTGCAAGGGAAGGAACCTGAAACGCTGGCGGATTTCTATTCTCAAGCAGAATCTTTTCATCTGGTGGAAGAGTCTCTAACTGATTTGAGGAAGGATCTAGATTATGAGAAGCAAAGTGGATGGTCAGGAAACAAGAGGTCAAGGCCCAGGAGTCCTAACAATCGTGATAGTAACAAGGTGGTTAGTCGTACATCTCAAGTGAAACCAGAGGTGGAGGCTGTGAATCCTACTAGGCCTGCTATGAACCAGGTGCCACCACTAGCTTCCTACAATAACCCCAAGAAAGAAAGACCTGTCTATGAAACTTTCACCCCTTTGGTAGCTCCGATTGATCATATTTATGCTGTGAATGAAAAGTCCTCATGGTTTAGGAAACCTTTCAGAGCTGGTCCTCCTGGAAATAAAAATGAGCGTCCATACTGCGATTTTCATGACAATAATGGGCATAACAATGCAGACTGTCACCATCTGAGGGATTTAATTGAAACTCTAATCAGGCAAGGGCAGTTAACTAAATAGGTAGCTCGGGAAGGAAAGAAGTATAGAGAGGAGAAGAGGCAGAAAGCACCAGAATCTGTGTTAATAGAAGGACCACCCAAAACTGGATGCATACGAACTATTATAGGAGGTCCCCATGTTGGAGGAAATGGCAGAAACGCCATGGAAAGGTATACTCGGGAAGCTAGGGAACGACCGTTGACCAATGTTTGCAATCTATCTCAGAGGTCACCCAGATTATTTGAAGGGGAGGATGTAGATATTACTTTTACTAAAGAGGATGCTTCCTGGGTACATCATCCCCACACAGATGCTTTGGTGATTGAAGCAGGAATTGGGTCTTATGAGGTTCATCGAGTGCTAGTGGATAATGGAGGCTCTGTGAATCTACTGTCGTATTCAGCTTTCAAGAAGATGCATTTTCAGGATAGAGATTTAACCCCAACGAAGGATACCTTGTATGGCTTTACCAATAATCAGGTCCCAATCAAAGGTAAGATTCGTTTACCAGTGACTTTAGGTGATAAACCTTGCTGCATTACACAGTTATCAGAATTTATTGTGATAGAAGACAACATGAATTATAATGCTATCCTTGGGAGACCAATTCTGAAAGAGATGAGGGTGGTAACCTCAATTTATCATCTGACTATGAAGTTTCCAACACCATGTGGCATTGGTATAGTTCGAGGTTGTTAGTATGAGTCTAGAGAATGCTACACAAAAGCTTTGCAGCATGCTGCTAAGGCTGCTAAGCTACCTGAGCCAATGGATGAGGTTCCTGATGATTTTCCAGGGAATAATCCGGATGACATAACAGTTGATCTACATAGTCAGCCATTAGAGGGTTTTGTGCCAGCATCGTGCAGAGCAGTGAGAATTGAAGAAATCACAAAAGAGGAACCTCATGCTGAGATTCCAGTTTTTCAGGGACCAGATACCCCTTACTTACTCTTAAAAAATGCACCCCCTATGGACAATGATGGTGATGTGTGTATGACAGAGGAATTGGATGTTGAGAATTTTCGAAAATTGAAGCACAATGGAAGTAGTGAGGATAGTCAGCCAGTTGCTAAGAGAAGGAATGTCATGCTGGAAGCACCTGTACCACCTACTGTGGAGGAACCTCAAGAAGATTCGGTTGCAGAGATGGATATAGATTTAGATCCTCGAATGCTAGAAACAGTGGTTAAGGTTGGACCAGCTGGTGAGACATTGGATGTGAAGATAAATGATAAGGATGGCACAAAGGTGTTGAAGATTGGAGCTCACCTAGAGTCAACTCTAAAGGAATCTCTTGTTTCTTTCTTGAGTAAGAATCTGGATGTCTTTGCTTGGTGCCATGCAGACATAGAGGGAATAGATCCAAAGGTTATGTGTCACAAATTGAATGTTGATCCAGAAAAGAAAGGTGTGAGACAGAAGCGAAGACCAGTTAGTGGAGAGAGAGCTCAGGCATTGAAAGAAGAAGTTGATAGGTTACTGGTTGCAGGTTTGGTCAAGGAATCTTTCTATCCTTTATGGTTAGCAAATCCTATTTTGGTAAAGAAGCCCAATGGAAAATGGAGGACTTGTGTGGACTTCACAGATCTCAACAAAGCATGCCCAAAGGATAGCTTCCCACTGCCGCGAAATGATCAGCTAGTGGATGCAACAGCTGGACATGCCTTACTCAGCTTCATGGATGCTGATATGGGCTAAAAGTAAGCCCTAAGACACATTTAATGTGGCATTAATTAGACCTAGAATGGTCCAAACGTGGGGCCCACCAGATGGGCCCAAACCCTAACTATAATATTAATTTCGTAATTAATATTAGGGGTAATAAACAGCCCAGCAAGTAAGAGTCAAATAAGGATATTATTCTTGCCTGACTTAGTCTCCAAGATACATATTCCAACATGGAAACTGACTCCTACAAGGAAGGAGTCTAGAACCTTCCTTGAGGCGGTGACTTGCCCACCAAGTCACCTAACCCTACTACGATTTTAGGGTTTCTCAGCCTATATAAAGGGTCTGACCCCTCATCTCAGAACTACGTTTTCTTGGCTTGATTCTCTAATACAGAGATACGTAGGCATTCTGTGAGGACCGTTAGTCTCGAACGCAGAAGCAGCCATAAAAGCACGAAGCTCACGAACCCTAGCCTTAAATACACAAACCCTAGCCGCAATAATTTAAACCTAGTTTTTATTCCACAACATTTGGCGCCGTCTGTGGGAAGAAGACATCAACCATGGTTCAAACACGAAGAACTGCTCCAGGCACTACAGAGCCAATCGCTACCGAGGCCCTACCTCTTAGCTCTGCTCCGCCCCTTACTGAACAAGTACTTCCGACATCTGAGCAAGTACCTCCGGCATCCGGAACTATCGTTTCGTACCAAGTTTCTCAACCCTTAGGGACGACTACCCATGTTGAGAGTACGCTACCTCCGATCATCCACACAGTTCCAGGGACTAACCCCCCTCAGACGGGGATTTCTTCTCTGATTGTAGGTCCCAACAACCTTACACGAGGGGTTCAGATCCATACTACGGATCTCCCCATAAGCACTAATCCAACATATGGGATGTCCAATTACGGAGCTGGACCGAGTGGGCATGCCCTGTATATTCGAGATCGAGATTATCGCGATTTTTCTGGTCCTTATTCAGATGAATCATCTTCTGACGATGATTACGAGCGTGATGAAGCCCCAAGGAGGCGACGTGCAAGTAAAGAGCCTATGGGGAGAACTCGAACTATCCATGATGGACTCACTTCAACAGTTGCTGAGAGGATTAAGGCTTATGAAGCCGAGATCTTAAAGTTAAAGGAAGATATGGCCAGGGAGCAAGCCAGATCAAATCTGACTTTGCCACCTCCCACGTCAGGACCGATTCCCTTCATAGATCTGGAGAGACCTCTAAGGAGGCAAAGAAGGACTACCGTCCCACCTGAAAGAACTACAAGGGTGGAAACCCCTAAAAGCAACCCTAAGGATCTGATACCACTTGGGGACCCTGATGATCCCACACCTCCGTTTACTGAAGACGTGATGAATGCTCATATCTCAAAGAAGTTTAAGATGCCAACAATCAAAGCTTATGATGGAATGGGTGATCCTGCCAACCACGTTAGAACGTTCTCAAACGCACTGCTGTTGCAGCCTGCAAGCGACGCTTTGAAGTGCAGGGCTTTCCCTCAAACTTTGTCAGGCATGGCTCAAAGATGGTATAGTCGGCTTCCTGCAAACTCGATTGGTTCCTTTAAGGAGTTGAGTGCTGCCTTCATTAGTCAGTTTATCAGCGGAAGAACGCATGAGAAAAGCTCTGCATCTCTTATGTATGTGGTACAAGGGAAGAGCGAAAGTCTGAGAGACTACCTTAAGAGGTTCACCAAGGAGACTCTGAACATCACTGATCTGGACAATAAGGTTGCAATGGTAGCCTTGGAGCATGGTACCACCGACTTATACTTTAAGAGATCGTTGGCAAAACATCCCCCGGAGAATATGGCTGATCTCCAACGAAGGGCTGATAAGTACATCAAGGCCGAGGATAGCACGAAGAAGGAGGTCACATTAGGCAATGGTCAGGGAAACAGTGATACAAAAAAGCGTAAGCAAGGGCAGGAGTACGATGCTAGGGACAAGTATCCCCGAACTAGCAAGGACTCTGATTCGCCACCAAAAAAGAACTTGGGACCAAGGTTCTCTGACTATGCAAGGTTGAATGCCCCCAGAAGTCAAATCTTGTTGGAAATTGAGAAGGATAAAGACTTCCGATGGCCGAAGCCACTCAGGGGAGACCCCGCAAAGAGGAATAAGGATCAGTACTGTAGGTTCCACCGAGATGTAGGACATGACACGGATGATTGCAGACAGTTGAAGGACGAGATTGAATTCTTGATCCGTAAAGGAAAGCTGAACAATTTCACAAAGGGTGGAGATCATGGAACCCAAAGAGGGGATTACAACAGGAGAAACAATGACAGGAGGGATAACGATCGTGACCGCAACACGCAGCCCCGAGGGCCAGTTATCAACATGATCTGGGGAGGCCCAACAGCGGCCGGTACAACCCGCAATTCTCGAAAGGCATACGCAAGGGAAGTAATGCATATTGTGGGAGAGGCCCCGAAGCGTGCTAGAACAGAAACCGTGATTGGTTTTGATGACTCTGATCTGGAAGGGGTGAAATTCCCCCATGATGACCCATTAGTTATAACCCCTGTGATTGGGAACTCGGAGGTAAAACGAGTCTTGATAGACAATGGAGCTTCTGTTGATATTCTGTTTCATGATGCGTTTGTGAAGATGGGATATGCCGATTCTCAGCTAACTCCGACTAACATGCCTATTTATGGGTTCAATGGGGTTGAGTCCAAGGTCGAGGGTACTATCCAGTTACCCGTGACAATCGGTAAGGAAGCTACTCAAATGCTAAACTTTCTGGTAATTAAGGCAGCCTCGACTTATAACGCAATCCTGGGAAGGACTGGACTTCATGCGTTCAAGGCTGTTGCCTCAACATATCACATGAGGATTAAGTTTCCAACCCGAAACGGGGTTGGAGAACAGAAAGGCGACCAGAAGATGGCAAGAAGTTGTTATGTGTCCGCCCTAAGAGCTGATGGAGTCGGGGGGCAGGTACTCCCAATTGAAGACATGGATGTCCGTAGTGATGATGAACAGCGAGGAAAGCCAGCAGAGGATTTAATACCCGTCCCTCTAGAGCTGAGCGACCCGGAGAAGGTTACATACATAGGAGCATCTCTGAGGGAACCCCTGAAGGGCGAATTGATAGCGTTCTTGCAAGAGAATAGCGATGTGTTTGCTTGGACAGCAGCAGACATGCCAGGGATTGACCCCCAACTTATAACTCATAGGTTGAACGTCGATCCTGAACGGAAGAAAATAAAGCAGAAAAAGAGGAATTTTGCTCCTGAAAGGCAAGAGGCCATTAAGCAAGAAGTTGATAAGCTTTTGGAAGCTGGGTTCATTGAGGAGATTCAGTTCCCTGAATGGTTGGCTAATCCCGTCATGGTCAAGAAAGCGAATGGAAAATGGAGAATGTGCATCGACTTCACAGATTTGAACGATGCATGCCCAAAGGATTGTTTCCCTCTACCAAGGATTGACACCCTAATAGATGCTACAGCTGGACACGAGATGTTAAGTTTCATGGATGGTTTCAGCGGATACAATCAGATTAAGATGCACAAGGACGACATTCCTAAGGTATCTTTCATAACCGACTTTGGTGTTTTCTGCTATCTTGTTATGGCTTTTGGTCTAAAGAATGCAGGAGCTACCTACCAACGATTGGTGAATAAGATATTCGCCCATCTGATTGGAAAAACCATGGAGGTCTATGTTGATGACATGTTAGTCAAGAGCCTACTCAAGGCAGATCATATAGGGCACCTCAGAGAGGCATTTGAAGTGCTAAGGCACCATAAGATGATGCTAAATCCAGCAAAGTGTGCTTTTGGTGTTGGATCGGGAAAATTTTTGGGGCTGATGGTTTCCAAGAGAGGCATAGAGGCCAACCCGGACAAGATTAAGGCTATTCTGGACATGGAGTCACCCCGCTCAATACGAGATGTACAGAAATTAACTGGCTGGGTTGCGGCCTTAGGAAGGTTCATCTCCAAGTCTGGTGACAAATGCTTGCCTTTCTTTCAGGCATTAAAAAAGGTGAAAAATTTTGAGTGGACCACAGAGAGCCAGGAGGCCTTTGAACAGTTGAAGAAATACATGGCTGAAGCCCCGTTGTTGGCCAAACCTAATCCTGGAGAGATTCTCTACCTATACCTGGCGGTATCCGAACAAGCATTGAGTGCTGTTCTAGTCAAAGAAGAAAAGAAAGTTCAGAAACCCATCTACTATGTGAGTAAGGTGTTGCATGGGGCGGAATTGAATTACTCTTCCATTGAAAAGTTTGCATTGGCATTAATCACTGCTTCAAGGAAATTGAGACCGTACTTCCAGGCTCACAAAATCGAAGTCTTGACAGACCAACAGTTGAGAAGCATATTGCACAGTCCGAAAGCAAGTGGAAGATTGATCAAATGGGCTATAGAACTTGGAGAGTTTGATATCAAGTATAAGCCTCGGACAGCCATCAAGGCTCAGGCATTGGCTGACTTCGTGGTTGAATGCACTATTGACAACCAAGAAGTCGGGGGGCAGGAGATGATAACCACCCCTGAGAACGAGGATAAAGGTGAAGAACTTATAACTGGACAGAAGGAATATTGGGTGCTCTATTTTGATGGAGCATCAAAAACAAAATCTAGTGGTGCAGGTTTAGTTCTGCAAAGCCCCGATGGGTTCACAGTTGAGTACGCTTTGAAGTTGGACTTTCCAACGACCAACAATGAAGCTGAGTATGAAGCCCTGATAGCCGGATTAGGCTTGGCCAGAATCATGAGGGTCAAGAATCTCAAAGTATGTGGAGATTCGAGACTGGTGGTCTCCCAAGTGAATGGCGAGTTTGAAGCCAAGGATGAGACTATGGCAAAATACCTAAGAGTCGTGAAGGCTGTTATGACTCAGTTTGAAGAATGCTATGTGGAACACATTCCGAGAGAGGAGAACGCTAAGGCCGATGCCTTGTCTAAATTTGCTTCTTCTGAAATTGAGAACTATGCAGGTAGTGTTTACTTCCAGGTCTTGAAGGCCCCGACCATCAACTCTAAGTTGGTAGCACCTATCGATATGGGAAGCTGTTGGATAGATCCTATTAAAGCTCACCTAGAAGCTGGATGGCTTCCAGACAATGCCTTGGAGGCACGAAAATTGTCAGTAAGAGCATTGAGATATGCCTTGATTGAAGGCATCTTATACAAGAGATCGTTTGTCGTCCCGTACTTGAAGTGCCTAAGGCCCCAAGAGGCAAGAGAAGCATTGGAGGAAGTTCATGGAGGGATCTGTGGGCAGCACTTGGGGGGCAGAGCCCTAGCTCACAAGATTACCCGCCTGGGATTCTATTGGCCAGAGATGTTGGCGGATGCCCAGGACTATGTCAAGAAGTGTGACAGATGTCAAAAGCACGCTCCAATTGTAAGGCAGCCGCCTGAGATGTTAACTTCGATCAATTCTCCCATCCCGTTTGCAATGTGGGGAATGGACATATTAGGTCCTTTCCCTATGGCTTCGGCACAGAGGAAGTTTCTGATAGTCGCCATTGACTACTTCACCAAGTGGATTGAGGCTAAACCTTTAGCCAAGATAACCACCAAACAAGTTTCCCAGTTCTTTTGGGAGAACATAATTTGTAGATATGGAATCCCGCGAATTCTTGTGACAGATAGTGGGACACAATTTAACAATGAGGAATTCAAGAAGTATTGTGAGGAAAATGCTATTGAGCTTCGTTTTACCTCTGTGGCACATCCGCAAGCGAATGGGCAGGCCGAGGTGGCCAATCGAATTATCCTGGATGGACTAAAGAAAAGGGTCGAGCGCTCAAGAAACACTTGGGTGGATGAGCTGCTACCTATACTCTGGGCTTATCGCACTACTTGTAAAGTAACTACCGGAGCAACCCCGTTTTTGCTAGCTTATGGAGCTGAGGCTGTTGTGCCGCTGGAAATCATGCAGGCATCACCTCGAGTTGAGGCATATGAACCTGAAGCTAATGAAGAAGGCATGAGGCTCGCTCTAGATCTGATTGATGAAGTTAGAGATGAGGCAAACGCCAGAAATGCGGAGCATCAAAAGAAAGCGTCTTTCTATTACAACCACAGGGTTAAGGAGAGGTTCTTTCAGCAAGGTGACTTGGTTCTCAGGAAGATTGAAGCTTCTGGAGTTGGCCAGAAAGGGAAATTAGCCCCCAACTGGGAAGGACCATATCGAGTCAGAAGGACGCTAGGACGAGGATCATACAAGTTGGAGACCTTAGATGGGAATGAAGTGCCCCGGACTTGGCATGCTCTGAACTTGAAGATTTATTATGTATAAGCCTTCCTAATAAGGACTTGGCTTTTAGCTATTTATAAATAAAAGTAGAAATAAGGTTCGATGAAACCATTCCAGGGACTAGTACCCCGAGTAGGACCATAGTATCAATGTAAGGGTTGAACCCTCTTTCAAGATATCAATGCAAATCTGTTTTCCATTCTATGATTCTATGTTTTGTTTATGTACCAAGCACCTGTTGAGTGCAAGTCTGGAAAGATCAAGTACTGAAAGTAAATAAGCATATGAATAAAGGAAACAGATGCATAAATAAAATGCCCCGAGGGGCCATGGTTTAAGTTAAGCTACAACACACAAATAAAAGTTAAGTCCCGAAGGACATTAATTGAAAGATGATAAAATAAAGCCACAAACGGCTAGATAAGGGCCATGCAAGGCCATAAGGGAACCCATCCTACTTAGCTGGGGATTCTTCCTCGCTGCTCTCCTCGCCCGACTCCTCCTCATCTGAATCCTCTTCCTCGCCGGACTCTTCACCTGAAGTTTCTTCCTCGGCTTGACCAACAACCGCCATAGGTTGAGTAGTAGTCTCCACATCTTCGGCTTCCTCCTCCCCGGAGGATGAAGTCGAACTGTCTTCGTTACGGATCACCCTCTTGCCTGGGATCGGTTGTCGAACAACTCCAACTTTCCTGGCAGGCGGGGGCTTCTTTCCACGGGATCCCGAAGAACTTGAGTCTTGGCTAGCAGCTGGAGGACGCCTCCTGGATCCCGAAGATCTACGGCTACCTTTAGAGCCTGAACCTGATGCTTGGGGAACAATCTTGGTTCCCGATCCAGAGGCAAGGTTTGCACGGTCCTCGTCACCCGCAGTCCAGAAAGGGCAAGGAAAATCAGAGGGGATAACCACTGAGGGATGTTTGCTACTTACAGCATTGATTGCCTTGTCCCAACCAACAGACATGTTGTAAGGACGTACCTCATCATCATGATCATCAATGAACTTTAGAAACTCTTCAGATTTATGATATGCCTTAATCAATTTGTTAGCATCATTCATCTTCTTTTGAGCCAAGGAGGCAAGTTGCTTTCGGGAGGATAAGGCATCCGCTTCGGCATGGGTAACCTGAGAATGCAGGTCGTCAATCTCTTCCTGGAACCTAGCTGAGTCAGTCTTCAAGGATATATTCTCATCCCTGAAAGCCAGGCCTTGGGTACAGACAGCTTGGAAGAAGGCATTAGCCTACAACCAAAGTTCACAAAGCATAAGGAATGTGAAAGAGGTAAATCATACCAGAATCGGTAGGAAAAGTATCTTACCTGATACAAGGCTTGGGAGCCCAGAAGTTGATTCTCATTCATTTTGTCCCCAGCAAGTAAGGACAGTCTATCAGGAGGAGTAACAGAAAGCTTCGACCAATCTAGGGATAGTTCAGGACTCCCAGAAACCGAGTCTTGTTCGCATATACCCCAGGATGGCATAAAGGGGGTTCTGATACTTCCACGGGATCTTTTCCCGCCTTGAGAGCAACCTTCCAAGAAGTTGGGAATCCGAGGCTTAGCGGGATTCAAAAGCTCCTCAGCTTTTTTCTTCATTCTTTGAGTCACAGACGGCTGATTCTGAGGACGGCTGTCAATCTCCTCCGCAGCTGAAACACAAAGAGAAAACACAGATATAAGAACAAACAGAGTTCATAAGAAGCTTAAGTAAGGAAATTACCCTCAACGGAAAGAAAGCTAAGGCCAGCTTCGATAAGGTTCTTTTCATTCAGAAACATTTTATAATGGGTACTGCCATCATCGGCCAGAAGCCAATCTCGATCCTGTAACTCCGAATCATCAAGGTCGCAAATGAAGTGTTTACTATCTTGCACAACTCCGAATCTCTTGACGAAGAAGTTACCCCAATCACCGCCTTTCCATTCAAGAATTACAAACTCTCTCTCCCAGAAATGTTGGGAATCTGGTAAAGAATAAGGGTTCACCATGTGTGGAATTTTGGCCCTGTGCTTGAGACTGACCCATCCTTTCTTTTGGTCGGAAGAGTTACTGGCTATGAAGATACTTCGAAATAATGTAGTAGTCGGGTGAATCCCCAATTGACGACATCTTATTAAAAATATAGAGATATATCTCCAAGAGTTGGGATACAACTGACAGGGATGAATCTGATACTCTGCCAGCAATCTTATGATGAAGTTATCAACGGGGAATCTGAACCCAGCATCCAGAGCACCCCAGTGGACGCAAAGCCTCTCGGGGTGCCAGTTACAGGTCCTGTCTGATGGTTTTGCGAGACGAACTTTGATAGCACTCGGAAAGTGATATGAGTCCTTTATTTTCTGGACATCTTTTTCGTTTAACTTACTGGGACTGCTAAAAGCATCTAAACTAGCACAGTTCGGGAATGTGTCCCTCATAATATTAAGAAGATCTAGTAAGGATTCAAGTTTACGATCAACGAATGAAGAAGGTTTGATTTCTTCCTTACCTTTAGCTGTCCTCATCTTACTCCTCTTTGCCATGGCTTCCATCATGGATACAGGGGGAGCCACTGGCCGGTTACCTTCTGACATCTTGATTACAAAGCTGGAACTTGATCTTGAAACTTGAAGGCTAGAGAGCTTAAGAATTTGAAAACCCAGAAGTGAAGAAGTGAATGAAATGAAAGCTACCACACTTCTTTTATAAAAGAAGCATGACCTGCTGTAAAAGGTTGAAGTTCAGTCTGGTTCGCGTTTACAGGTCATCTATCGTTTAAAGATGAAAAAAGGACAGAAATTGCTCGTTTTATACAGAAAGGATCGTTAAAATTCAAATATGCCAAAGAAGAAATAGCTGATGTTTGAATAATATCGTCGGAAGTCACGAGTGACCAAACTGACGATCCAAGATCAAGGTCAAGTTCCTTGATCCTGAAGATAACAAAGTCATGAATGGCCAAAATGATGGTTTGAGATTCAGATCAAAGTCTTTGATCCTCAAGATCATTAATGATTTTCACGTCTGGGTTAACTAGCTAGCCAAGAAGCAATCGACCGCGACGCACAAGGGGCCTCAGCCGACCAGGTCCCGGAAGACCAGGTCCCGGCCGACCAACCTATTTTAAGGAGGGTCAGCCGACCAGGTCCCGGAAGACCAGGTCCCGGCCGACCAACCTATTTTAAGGAGGGTCAGCCGACCAGGTCCCGGAAGACCAGGTCCCGGCCGACCAACCTATTTTAAGGAGGGTCAGCCGACCAGGTCCCGGAAGACCAGGTCCCGGCCGACCAACTTACTTTGGAGGGGTTCAGCCGACCAGCTTCTGAACCTGGATCCCCCCGGTCCAGGTTCAGTTCTTGGTCCTGGATCCCTACTTTTTCAGCAAATGATTTTGGACATGGTTCTCGACTTTTTCAGCGAATATCAGATGATTATCAATGTTAAAGAGAGGCCAAGGTTAGCCATGAAGGCCAAGATGAGTCATGAAGGCCAAAGTTAGCCATGAAGTCACAAGCGACCATACTGACGATTCGTAATCAAGGTCAAGACTATGGATCTTTAGGACCATGGATGGTTTCTGATCCTAGATCCACACTCTCTATTGAAATCAAGAAGGAGTCTAAGTTCAAGTTTTTTAGGCCAATTATTGACTAGTTAGCCCTAGAAGAGGAATTTCAGCCAACCAAGTCCCGGAAGACCAGCTTCTGGCCGACCAGCTCCCCTGGAGGAGGGCCAGCCGACCAGCTTCTGGCCGACCAGGTCTCAGCCGACCAGCTTTTGGCCGACCAGCTCATTTTCAGGGGGTCCAGCCGACCAGCTTCTGAACCTGGATCCCCCCGGTCCAGGTTCAGTTCTTGGTCCTGGATCCCTACTTTTTCAGTGAACTTTTAAACCTAAATCTCGACTTTTTCAGCAAATCTTGGATGATTGTTAATGATGAAAAGAGATTGAGATTAGCACAGTTTAGTGCCGATTAGCACCGTTTAGTGCTGTTTAAGCACTGATTAGTGCCGGTTAGCACTGTTTAGCGCCGATTAGTGCCGTTAGTGCCATTTGATGCCACCTAACATTGTTTAACACTGTTTAAACATTGTTTAAGGCTGATTAGCGCTGTGTAGTGCCGTTTAACACTGATTAGTGTCGTTCAATGTCATCGTAAATGCGTCGGTCGCTCCACGCTTTACATCAAGATGATATTGTTGAAAATACTCGCGTAAGAGCAATAAACCCTGACCCAAGTCTCGAATAAGGCCGTTATAACTTCAAGGAAAACCTGATCAGTTTTCCTAGAAGTTGGGGGGCAAATGATATGGGCTAAAAGTAAGCCCTAAGACACATTTAATGTGGCATTAATTAGACCTAGAATGGTCCAAACGTGGGGCCCACCAGATGGGCCCAAACCCTAACTATAATATTAATTTCGTAATTAATATTAGGGGTAATAAACAGCCCAGCAAGTAAGAGTCAAATAAGGATATTATTCTTGCCTGACTTAGTCTCCAAGATACATATTCCAACATGGAAACTGACTCCTACAAGGAAGGAGTCTAGAACCTTCCTTGAGGCGGTGACTTGCCCACCAAGTCACCTAACCCTACTACGATTTTAGGGTTTCTCAGCCTATATAAAGGGTCTGACCCCTCATCTCAGAACTACGTTTTCTTGGCTTGATTCTCTAATACAGAGATACGTAGGCATTCTGTGAGGACCGTTAGTCTCGAACGCAGAAGCAGCCATAAAAGCACGAAGCTCACGAACCCTAGCCTTAAATACACAAACCCTAGCCGCAATAATTTAAACCTAGTTTTTATTCCACAACAGATGCATATTCAGGTTACAATCAAATCCCTATGTATGAACCTGATCAGGAACATACTTCTTTTATTACGGAAGAGGTCTTTATTGTTATGTATGCATGCCATTTGGATTGATTAATGCTGGGGCCACATATCAACGGTTAGTAAACATGATGTTTAAAGAGCAAATTGGCAAAACCATGGAGGTATATGTGGATGATATGTTGGTTAAATCGAAGGAAGCTACTAACCATGTGAAGCACTTAGAGGAGATGTTTGGAATCTTGCGAAAATATAGAATGAAGCTAAACCCTCAGAAGTGTGTATTTGGGGTGGAATCTGGGAAGTTCCTAGGGTTCATGGAGAATCATAGAGGTATAGAAGCAAATCCAGCTAAGATTAAAGCATTGATTGATATAAAGTCACCAAGAACTGTGAGGGAGGTTCAGTCTCTTACAGGAAGAGTTGCAGCTTTGAATAGATTTATCTCGAGGTCTACAGACAAATGTCAAGAGTTCTTTAAAGCCATAAAGAAAGGAAGTAAGTTCGAGTGGACAGAGGAGTGTGAGATAGCTTTTGGGAAACTAAAAGAGCATTCGGGTAGCCCTCCGTTGTTATCTAAACCAGTTGATGGAGAGACATTAGTACTCTATTTGGCTGTGTTAGAGTATTCTATCAGTGCAGTCTTAGTTCGAGAAGAAGATGGATAACAGAGCACAGTTTATTATGTCAGTAAGAGGTTGCTGGATGCAGAAATGAGGTATACAGGAATGGAGAAGCTAGTTTATGCATTGATTTTAGCTTCCAAGAAGCTGCGACCTTATTTCCAAGCACATAGGATTGAAGTGCGAACCTCGTACCCACTCAGACAAGTGATGCACATGCCAGAAACTTCAGGAAGAATGTTGAAGTGGTCTATGGAATTGGGGCAGTTTGATATAGAATATAAGCCCAAGACAGCAATTAAAGCCCAAGCTTTGGCAGATTTCTTGATTGAGTTTCCACCTCATGTGGAGTTTACAGGTCAGGAGGTACCGAGAGAGTTGGAGAAAGAACAGATGGAGGATGATAATTGTGCACCTTGGTGGACATTGTATGTGGATAGAGCTGCTAACAATAATGGAGTTTGTGCAGGCATAGAGCTAGTAAGCCCAGAGGGGCATAGGTTGCATAGTTCGATTCACTTTGCTTTCAAGGCCACTAACAATGATGCAGAGTATTAGGCATTAATTGCAGGTCTCAAACTAGCTTTAGAGATGAAAGTCGAGAATATCAGAGTATTCAGTGACTCGATGTTAGTAGTTTGGCAGATTCGTGGTGGATTCCAAGCAATAGGTCCACGAACAGACTTGTATTTGAGGTACTCCCAGGAGTTACTTGCAAAGTTCAGAGAAGTGAAGCTAGATCAGATACCTCGAGGGCAAAATACAAATGCAGATGCATTAGCCAAATTAGGCTCGCAAAGAGAGTCCAAATTGCTGGGTGTGATTCCACTTCAGATTCAAGAGCAGCCTAGTGTTTTTGGAGAAGAAGTGATGGACATTGAATTCCCGTTTGAAGATTCATAAATGACTCCCATCTATAACTATTTGACGAAAGGAGAGATACCTTCTAATCAAGATGAGGCCATAAGATTGAAATATCATGTTGCCAAGTATGTGATTTATGATGGAATCCTATATAAGCGGGGATTCAATCAACCTTTGCTTAAGTGTGTAGCTGGAGAACAGTGCAGATATATTCTTGAGGAGATTCACGAAGGAGTGTGTGGAAATCACTCGGGGGGTGGCTCTTTAGCTTTGTAAGTTCTTCGACAAGGATACTTCTGGCCAACACTCAAAACAGATGCTTACAAGTTTGTACAGGCATGCAGCAATTGTCAGAAGTTTGCAAATTTTGATAACAGACCTGCAGCTCCTATTAAGCAGATTGTCAGCCCTTGGCCATTTGCAGTTTGGGGGATAGATCTCATTGGGGAGCTTCCGACAGGAAAGGGTGGAGTAAAGTATGCAGTGGTAGCAGTTGACTACTTCACAAAGTGGGCGGAAGCAGAACCACTGGCTAAGATTACAGCATCAAAATTGACTGAATTTGTTTTTCGAGCCATTATTTGCAGGTTTGGTCTTCCCTAGAAGTTGATCACTGACAATGGAAAACAGTTTAATAGTAGAGAGCTTAGAGGATTGTGCGAGCAGTTTGGAATCCAGAAAGCATTTTCAGCAGTGTACTGTCCGCAGAGTAATGGACAGACTGAAGCTGTGAATAAGATTATCAAGCATACTTTGAAGACAAGGCTTGAAGATAAGAAGGGAAGCTGGCTAGAGGAGCTTCCTGGAGTCTTGTGGTCGTACAACACCACTCCTAGAACTACAACTGGTGAGTCTCCTTTTACTCTCACATATGGTTGTGAAGCTATGATACCTGTGGAAGTTGGAACAGGTTCTTTGAGGAGAAAGAATTATGACCCTGAGAACAATGAGGTCAATCATAGGCTTTATTTGGACATGGTCGAAGAATTGAGGACAGATTCACAAGTGAAGCTACACTACGCCATAGATGGCTTTACACAACATTTTTGCATGGTGTTGCCGTCTGAAAAAGTGATGTCGTAGCTATTTTCATCCTTACCTATTACAACACCAAGTATTTGTGGTAGCTTAGACATGAAAAGTGTGTTGGCGTAGATACTGTATATGATTAATTAAAATATAAATTAAATAATCATTTTACATAAAAGTGATAAAAATTCTTTTAAATGATTTTTTTTTTTGAATTTGAATTGGAGTGAATGATATTTTTCTATAAAGTAATGTATTTTTTTAATAATTTTAAAATTGATAAATATAAAAATTTTACGTTTTTCAATTAAGAAATTGTGTATAGTAAAAATAATTAACAGAATAAATAACACTTTACATAAAAAAATAAAAAAAAATGTAAAATGAATTTATTTATTATATTGAAAATATTAAATTAAATAGGAGATTTTTTTGAATTATTTTAAAATGAACAAATTTTATATAAAAAATGTTTTCAAAAATGAAATATCTAAAAAACTTGCGTAGAAAAAAGACAATTTGATGAAAGGTTGAGCGGCAAATTCTACCGCCTCCCCGTGCCCAAATTTTAGCAAATTAAGTCAAGAGAGTCAATTATTGTCTCCCTCTCTTTCACTCTCTATTTCACTCTATCTCTCTCCCTCTCTGCATCTCATTCTCTTTCTTTCTCTCCCTCTTTCTGTCTCTCTCCACCCCCTTCTCCATCTCTCCCTCTTTCTGTCTATCTCCATCTCACACTCTATCTCTGACTATTACTATTACTCCTTCTTTGCCTCTCTCTCCCTCTCTCCCATGTTAGCTCACCCCTCTCGATTTTATTCTGAACAAACTACACGAATTAGGCCTTTTTCGAATGAGGATTTCTTCAATTTGAGGCTTCTTCTATTCACTATTAGTGAGATGGAATTTGTTTTGCTTTTTTTCAAATTAGGGTTTCTTCGATTTGGGGTTGAAATTGGTTTTTATTTGAGAACTCACATTGATTAATTGTTCTTTGATTTTGGGTTCTCTCTATTTCTTTCAGGGCTGATTGAGAGTTCAGGGCTGATTGGGAGACTGGCCGAAGGCTTGGGAGGCAGATGAGTATGTTTGTTTAACTCTTTCTCTGGTGATTTTTTATTGTGTAATTTTTAATTTGTTTTTAAATGTGTATTACTCATACTTTTGTTTTTAATTGAAAAAAATTGTCTCCAGCTATAGAATTATAGCAATTATCAAATTAAAGCAATTTATGAATTGACAAAATATGCTTAGTTAACAAAAGTGCAATTTGTGAACCTCTTATCTATTCTTAGAAATTAAATGTGTTTGGTAGTTACTTGTTGGTAGATCGTTCATCATAAAACAAAAGTTGTTTTCTGAGAAAAAAATCAATGACATTTGCAAAAGATTAGACTATGCATCTGTTGATATGCAAATTTCAATAATATGGCTTAATACGTGCACTATCGGATAAAATACATTGTAAACTACTCTCTTGTGTAGCTGATTAACAAGTCAAAGTTCCAAGCCTAAAGTCAGCTTCCCAATCTCCATTAACATGTCTCCACAATCCAAATGCATCTTTGTTAGCCTGGGGTACTCAATTAGAGTGCTCAATCCAAATTCAACTTTAATGTGAACTTCCTCCAAATTAGGACAGGGCAATAATTTGCATATTATTCAATGTATTTGATTTTTGCCAATTGCCACCGCTTGGGCACTCCTTAATTCTTAAGAAGTAATATCTCCTTTTAATATCTAAAGAGACATCTTTCAATTTTTTTCCCTAATAATAAATCTTTTTTATTTATCTTTATTGATATATATACTCCTCCTATAGTGCTTGATAATTTAGCAGATCTTTCGTTTGAAGTCAATGTGTCTTCTCAGAAACAAAGGTAATAATTGGCCTATAGCTAAATTTTGGTCCCTCAACTTGCTAGCGTAATAATAATATTAGCCTAACAAGATGTAGAAATGGTTATTAAGGACTTTTTTTTGTTTAGATAATGTTAAGATGAAACATATGACTGCACAAATTTCCATCTTAGATCCTCTTATACTAACTGCTCTTAGTTTCTATTTTTTGACTATCTAAACCAGTATCATTTAGACAAGCATATGGCCTGAATAATTTAATCATAACATATGATTTAATCATGTGCAGACATGATTTATCGTGGTATTATATCTTTAAAACCAAAGCATGTGCAGACATGATTTAATCACACTAGTTAAAGCTAAAGTATGCATGCTATTTTTGACATATCATTTATTAATTGTATTTTAATAGAAGGACAAAAGGCTCAGGCTTACTTTTCTGGAGTTATGCTCAACACCATCCTCTATTGAAGCATTTTCTCTGCAAAGAAATACATGTTTGGCATAAAATTAAATATGGAACACGTTATATGAGCTTAGGTGGTGCTCCTGCTAATTTATAAATCCGTAAGAAACATCTCTTATTACTTTATTGATTTATTTTGTAGCACATCTTTACATTCAAGAAGATTTGTAAATTAATTAAGTTAGTGATGTAGCTGCACATTGATTTTGGAGATTAAATTATATGCCAGACTATGAAATAAATGATTTGGTCTTAAATATTATAGGATGTCATTATTTCTTAAATGTACAACTGAGTTTATTTTGCTTGGCATATTATTCTGGTAATAAAGATTTACATTGTCTTCAGGTATGTCAATGCTAATGTTTGGAAGATCTTTACGGATCCTTTTGATTATTTGCCACTAACTGCTCTGGTTAGCTTGGTTCTTTGCTTTTGTATTTACATGATTTTTTAACCCTTTTATTCCTTAATCTAGAAATGAATTAAGTATACAATACCTTCACAGCAACCCTTTTATGTGTGTACATCTTCACCTCAATATCTTGAAAAGCTAATACACAGTTGATGTCAGTAATAAGCAGGGAACAGTTTTGAATTGCATAATATTTAATACATTCTTGGAAAATCTGACAGGTTATTTCCAGGGGAGGCTTGTGACGACCTAGGAGGAGAATTCAATGGTAAAATATTGTTTTCTTAATTTTCTACTTAGATTGTGTCTATGTACCTTCTGTTCCCCGATTGCTGTTTTGTCACATTGATCTCGTATTTTAAATTTTGTAGCAACTATATTTAGGACCTACATTAGGACCTACATTGATCTCGCATTTAGGAGAATGAATGAGAAAAAAAACGGGGCAAAGCAAAGTTAATGAAATTGAAGGTCCAAGACGAATTTGATACAAAGGTGAATAAGGTCCGGAGGAACTTGACATGGATACATAGACTCTCTAGTGTTAGACATACTTTTTTGTATTTTCATTTCCTTAAGTAAGGATATTTTCCAAACTTGTAAACCTTCCTTTGATGTTCTTGTTTTTTTTAGAGTTGTGGATTATAAATTTTGTAATGGCATAAATGATTATGTTTGGTGAAATGAAATGAACATACTTTAGCTATTGTTGCATTTATTATTGTGAAAAATGAATATATATATATATATATATATATATATATATATATATATAAAGGCAAAGTATCAAATAGAAACCAACTCTTAAATAGAAACTAGAAACTAACACTAAATAAATTATATTTCATTTATTCTAATGGTCCCGCCAGGGGTACCTTCACAAAAAGTGTTTAAAATTATTGGCTCCATTCAGCAAAAAAAAAAATATTGTTCACGCTGACGTCACTGCCACGTCAGCAGTGAACAGTAATTTATTTTTTTCTGAATGGAGCCAATAATTTTAAACACTTTTTATATTGGGGTACCCCTAGTTTGGTCATTAGATTAGCTTGAAATGTTAGATTAGGGTTTAGTTTCATACTTCCCAACGAAGCTATATCGATGTAAGTTATATGTAAGTATACCGATGTGTAATATTTATATTACTTTGTACTGAGTAGCTCCAGTTGCTGGTATACTTCCCAACGAAGCTATGCTGGTAATATAAGATAAGATTTGTAAGACACAGTGCAATGTAATAGAATGGATGTAATGAAGATGTAAAGATTTTAGTTCTTGTTTCTAGCCCTATGACCTAAAAGATGCTTGGTGGTTGGGGTCGTAGAGTTATATTTCAGTTTTAATGGTTACAGATGGTTTGATGTTGTTAAACAGGTAATTTGACATTGAGGATTTCCGCGTAGCTACCAAATCCTTGACCCCAGATTTGGGGGTGTTACACGAATTCAGCTCTCTAATTCTCTCTAAAGGCATATAAGATTATTGGAGACACCCTCGAGCTCAGCTCCACCCCACAAACACAACCCAAATCTTCCATTGAACAGTTGATCGTTAGCCTTACAACTCACCGAGAACCTCACAAAAGTTGTTACGAAATCCACTCATCAACAACTTGTTTGGACCAGTCAACATAATGGCCATCAGTAAGAAAAGGTACACTCTAGTCATTGTTGATGAATATACTAGATTTACCTGGGTGTATTTTCTACACAGAAAGGATGAAACAGCAGAGATACTTTTGGATCATGTGAGACTAATTGAAATTGGTACAAAATGGAGTAGTTGAAAGGAAGAACAGAACTCTTATTGAAGCTGGCAGAACTATGTTGGAAGAAGCTAAACTACCTACGTATTTTTGGGCAGAAGCAGTCAACACAGCATGTTACACTCAGAACATTACACTGATTAACAGACATGGTGTAACCCCTTATCAGATGATTAAGGAAAAGAAGCCAAGTCTGAAGCATTTACATGTATTTGGCTGCAAGTGCTTTATTATAAGACCTCATCCTGAACAGCTTGAAAAATTCGAGACTAAAGCTGATGAGGGCATTTTTATTGGCTATCCAACATCAAGAGCCTTTGTTAGGAATAATTCATGAGTTGTGATGTTAAGAATAGAATTTTACTTATACTTTTTGTATATCCTGATCTTATAAAGGATTTAGCACTTTGTATAGGAGATATGTGTTAGACAGTAGTCTGTAGAATTTAAGTCAGGAATGAACAGTGCATCAAGTATTACATGTCAGGAACTGAGATTGAATCCTGATATGTCAAGTCAAATACTGATCAAGTACTGATGGGATGGTCAGATCCTGATGCAAGATGGAATCCTGATATCAGTCGTGTTACTGATGATGTCATTATGGATGCTACAGAAACTGGCAAGTGCTATAAAACAGGATCTTTGTTTGAGTAACAAGCAAGAAGATTTTATGAAGAAAAGAATTTTCTATTGATGGAAACTATCAACTGGACGGTAGAACATTGTCATGTATAGATTATCTTTCTGTGATTAATTGATAGGTAGCATTATAAATACTCTCTCTATATCATTGTAAAAAGTGTGAGTTTGAGTTACGAATGTGCGTAGCTCTGTATAAGGTTTGTATTCGAAAGTTCGAAACAAACAGAGAGAGTTTTATTTTGTCAACAGCTGCTAAAGGTATTTGTACACCTTTGGTAGAGTTTGTATTTGATTTATTTAATACAAACAGAGTTTGATTCATTCGTTTATTCTTGTTTATCTAATCAAGCACAAATTAGACACGATTATATAACTTGTATTCAACCCCCCTTCTACAAGTTATTCGAGTTAACAATTGGTATCAGAGCAGGTTGATTTCGAATAATCATAAAGATCTGCAATCATGTCTGGTTACAAGGATGGGAATACTAAGATTCCTATGCTCAAGAGAAACGAATATACTCTATGGGAAGTAAAGATGTTGCATCATCTGGAAGCAACAGATCTTGATTATCTTGACAGAATCAGAGATGGACCTTTTATCCCAACGAAGGTTGTTGGACAAGCAACTGTTGATGGTCAAGTTGTTCCAGAACATACAGCAGAGAAGCCAAAATCTGAGTGGTCAGATAAGGACAAGGAGAATGTTCTTAAAGATGCTAAAGTGAGAAACATATTATTCAACAGTCTTGATTCTGTTCTCACTAACTATGTTCTCTCTTGTAAAACTGCTAAGGATATATGGGACAATCTTAAGGTTCACTGTGAAGGAACTAAGCCTGTCAGGAAGAATATGAGGACACTACTTATATAACAGTATGAGTACTTTGAATCCAAGTCTGGTGAGTCACTTACTGATACCTTTGATAGGTTTACAAAACTCATCAATGAGATGACCATGCATGGTAAATATTATGACTTGGAGGATATGAATACAAAGTTCATGAAAGCTTTGCCTGATTTCTACAATGAGAAGATATCTGCGATTTGTTGGGTTTCGGGGCATAAACGCAGCGGATATAAAGCGTAAAAACAAATAAAAAACGAAACCCAAACCTAGGATCCATGTATAAGTTGTGACTGATTATGGAGAATCGAATTCATACCAGTTAAGAGCTTTACTAATTCTGAAAGATGGAGGTCCTAGATTGCAATCACCACACAGCCCTTGCGTCAAGATTCGTGTCTCTAAATCGTCCACACGAACGTTCGATCCTTCAATGACCCAAGGAGCAGGTACTAGCCAAATAAAATGCCTCTCTCTCTCTCTCTAGCCTCTCTTTGATATTAGAGCTGCTAGGGTTCTAGTAATACATCATTGCTATCCAAGTAATAATAATAATTGGTGATCCAATTAAACCTTTCGTGATATATGTTTCCGTGTAATATAATCCCTTTAACCAAATATTATATATTAAACTTGAGGCATGTATTTAGTCATCCTCTTCAACATTTAATCCAGGTTTACTTGATCCATGAGTAGACTATTAAAACAAATCAATATTTGAGCATGGCCATGCATTTTCATAGTCTCACTCAATCAAGAGGCCAATAATATCTCTCCTAATTATAGGAGGGTTAAATCCTTTATCTATCATTCATATTTCTCATACGTCTCATAACATACCCGATGTACACTTTTATCATCACCCGGTCAAAGGTAACTTTTAATGTAGTCAAAGTATATTAATCCTCGTATAGAAATATAATGATCTCAAGTCTAAGGATCATTACACCATTATCACTGTGAGTCTTTCTAATGACATTATCAACATGTAGAATCTCACCATGGGTTTGTCCAGTACCATGTACTCCTACATGTACCTATGCATTGACTTTAGTATCTCCATACTCATAACCAATGAGATGTGGTTATCTGTCAAACAACATACTAGTCTATTTATGTATTATTATTGTCCTATATAAAAATAACCGACTAGGGACCTTTTAAGAATATGATATATTATATAATCTCAAGTTCAAGTCATGTATTTAAACTATACAATGTGTATCATGATTCTAAGGACATTTATTATGCTAACAAATATATCGCAGTAATTAAAGTCATAATAAATACGTTTATTTAATAATCAAATGACATAAAGGTTTATTCAAGAAACAATGTATTGCCTCTAGGGCACCTACTCTAACACAATTGAGGAAGCTAATGATCTGGATGAGATATCATTAGAGGCAGTGTATGGAAAACTGAGAGCTTATGAACTTGACAAGCAGCAGAAGAAGAGCAGGGGTGAAGGAAAGATGAAGACTGTTGCACTTACTGCTCAATCTGAATCTAAGAAGCTTCCAGAGGAACAGCATGATGAGCCTGCTGTAAAGAACTCAAGGAAGAAGAAAAGCAAAGAAAGTTCTGAGTCAGGGAATACTGAAATAGACTCTGACAACAGTGATTCTGAATCAGAGATGCAGAAACTCTTTGCTATGTTTGCTAAAGCTTTCAAGAAAGGAAGATTCAATAGGAGAAGATTTAGCAAAGGACCTTTTCAAAAAAAGGAGGAGAAGAAGAGTGACAAAGGCAAAAGTACAATTGTCAAGCTTGATAAGGCCAAGATCAAGTGCTTTAATTGCAGCGAGCTTGGACACTTTGCTAGTGAGTGTAAGAAGCCTAGGAATTCAGGAAAGGGTAATGCACTTATGGTCACACAGAAGGATTGGGCTGATTCCAGTGATTCTGAAGATGAATTGGATTATGACAACATTGCATGGATGGCAAATGTTTCAGACAAACCTGGATCTCCAAAGAAAATTTCTTCATCCTCTGTTAAGGTATCACTTCACTCTCTTGATTCATTTGATAGCTTAAATTTTGATGAAATTAGATCTATCCATGTTGAGTTTAAGAATCTTATGACTAATTTTAGAATTCTTACCAGTGAAAGAGATGAACTTAAGGTTAAGAATGATAAGTTAGTTGATAGAAATAATTTTCTTGAATCTGAGCTAGTTCAAATGGAAGAATACAAGTTAAGTTCTGATAAAGCTAAGCATGATTATAGTGTAATTCTTGAGGCTTATGACTATGTCAGAAAAGAACTAGAGGAAGAGATAGATGTGATTAAGACCATTAACAATTCTGGTAAAAAGACCATAGAAATCTTTGAAAGTGGAATTCGTGGTAAAGTTAATGGTTTAGGTTTTGATAAGGCTAGACAAGAAGAAAAAGTAGCTATTGTCAATGATGATAGTAAAGTAGAAGCTAGCACATCTAAATCTGAAGGTAAGAAAATTGTTTCTGAACCTAAACATGTTAAATTTGTTGATTCAAAAGGTACCCCTGTTGTACACAAAAGGATTAACAATAGTAATTCAGATGAGAAAGTGTTAGAGAAACCTAAGAATGTGAACATAGGGTTTCTGTCTAAGTCTCAGTTGAAACAGAGATTAGATGATCTTTCAGAGTCTAGCAAGATCAAAAGAAATAGGAATGGAAAAGAAGGTATTAACAAAGAGAATAATTACAAGAATGTACCTGATGCACCTAGGAAAAAATGCTATAAGTGTGGAAATCATAATCATTTGGCCCTAGACTGCAATCAAAAACCTTCTTGGAAAACTGAGTCCAGATTCCTCAAGACTCAGAAAATTCAATACCAACCACAGAAAGCTTGTTATCATTGTGGTAGTTTACTTCATTCCATTTACATGTGTAGATAATATCATGAACTGTATTATGACTATTATTCTTTGAAATCTGAAACTCCTAGTCACAAACAGTTTGTGAAATCAGAGTCTAAGGTTGACTCTGCAACAGGTAAAGTAAAAGCAAAATCTTCAAAGCTTGTTGTGTCTAAATCTAGTAAGAAATGATCCAATTATCTTGGACAGTGGATGCTCTGGACATATGACTGGAAAGAAGTCCCTGCTTACAAAGTTTGAGAGGAAAGCTGGCCCAGTAATATCTTTTGGAGATGGCAACAAAGGAGAAACTCTGGGATATGGCTCAATTGTTTTGGGGAATGTCATCATAGAAAATGTAGCACTGGTTGAAGGCTTGAAACATACTCTTTTAAGCATAAGTCAACTGGGTGATAAAGGTTACAAATCAATCTTTGACAGAGAAGGATTCAAAATCTTGAATAAGCAGAATGGAGACATTGTTCTAACTGGTCAAAGACATGGTAACATATATGAAGCCAGCTTAAGTGATACATCTAAAGGAATTGTTAGATGTCTCTACAACAAAGCAACAAGTGATGAAAGCTGGAATTGGCACAAGAAGCTCTCACATCTCAACTTCAAGAAGCTTAATCAACTTGTTAAGCATAATTTAGTGAGAGGCCTACCTCAGGCAAATTTTGTGCAAGATGGACTTTGTGATGCCTGTCAGCTTGGAAAACAAAGAAGAACCACTTTCAAGAGCAAGACTGTAAATTCAATTACTGAACCATTTCACATGCTACATCTTGATCTGTTTGGTCCAGTAAACATTATGTCTATCAACAAGAAAAGATATGCTCTACTGATAGTGGATGATTTCACAAGGTTCACATGGGTGTTCTTTCTACACAAGAAATATGAAGCTCCTCAGTAAATCATTGAACTTGTCAAGATTATTCAGAATAACTCTGAGTACAAAGTGAAAGTACTTAGGAGTTACAATGGTACAGAATTCAAGAATTCTACAATGGAGAATTTTTGTGCAAACAATGGAATCACTCAACAGTTTTATGCACCTGGTACACCTCAGCAAAATGGTGTAGTGGAAAGAAAGAACAGGACTCTCATAGAGGCAGCAAAAACCATGCTTGCAGATGCAAAACTTCCAACCTATTTTTGGGCAGAAGCTATTGACACTGCATGTTTCACTCAAAACTGTACCTTGGTAAATAGTCATGGAAAAACTCCCTATGAGATGATCAAAGGAAAGAAACCAAGTGTGAAATACTTTCACAACTTTGGATGCAAATGCTATGTCCTAAAAGTTCATCCAGAACAACTTGGAAAATTTGAAGCCAAATCGAATGAAGCAATCTTTCTAGGATATTCAGCATCTAAGGCCTTCAAAGTTTATAATCTCAGAACTCACATTGTTATGGAATCAATTCATGTTGCATTTGATGATAAGAAATTTGGAATTCTGCAAACTGATGAAAGCCATGACAAATTGGAATTTGAAAATCTAAAGGATTCTGAGATACTCTCCAATGATGATGAAGGTTCTCCAGAAGGAATTTATATTGCTTCTCAAATGAATGCTACTGTTGAGGGGGAGCAAATAAATCAAAGAGAACACAGTGATCATCAGGAGCAGACTAGCTATTCAGAGTCTACTCCATCAGGAACTGATCTTTCAGAGTCTACTGAAGAAAGATCAGTAACTAGCAGTAATATGGAATCTATTGATTCTATTGATCAAAGGGGAGTTATTGAAGGCAGAGAGATTTCTTCTACAAGAGATACCACTAACTTAGGGGGAGAATCTAGCAAAGGCAATCTACCACCTGTTAGAAAATGGACAAAGGATCATACTGAAGATTTGATTATTGGTGATCCAAATAGTGGTGTTCGAACTAGAAGATCAATTCAAAATGAATGCTTGTATAGTTGCTTTCTCCCAAAGACTGAACCTAAGAAGGTTGAAGAAGCCTTACAGGATCCTGATTGGGTAATTGCAATGCAGGAGGAGTTAAATGAGTTTGAGAGAAACAAAGTCTGGAAACTGGTACCAAGACCCAAAGACAGATCAATTGTTGGTGCAAAATGGGTTTTCAGAAACAAGCTAGATGAATCTGGTATGATTGTAAGAAACAAAGCAAGACTGGTGGCCAAGGGTTACTCTCAGGAAGAAGGCATTGATTATGATGAGACCTTTGCACCTGTAGCAAGATTGGAAGCAATCAGAATGTTTTTTGCATTTGCAGCTCATTCAAAATTCAAGGTATACCAGATGGATGTAAAGAGTGCTTTTCTAAATGGCAAACTTGATGAGGAAGTGTATGTGGAGCAGCAACCTGGATTTGTTGATCCAAAGTTTCCAAATCATGTCTACAAATTGACAAGGCACTCTATGGACTAAAGCAGGCACCAAGAGCATGGTATGAGACTTTGTCTAAATTTCTTCTTGAAAATGGCTTCACAAGAGGTACAATTGACAAAACTCTATTCTTTAGAAAGATAAAAGGTGAATTGCTTTTAGTTCAAGTTTATGTTGATGATATCATATTTGGCTCTACTAATGAAAAGTTGTGTGCTAAGTTTAGCAAGCTTATGCAGTCTAAGTATCAGATGAGCATGATGGGTGAATTAAACTATTTCTTAGGCTTGCAGGTCAAACAGACTGAGACTGGTATTTTCATAAATCAGTCAAAGTATATCAAAGATCTTTTAAGAAGATTTGACTTTCAAGACTGTGTAGTTGCAAAAACACCCATGGCAACAGCCACTAAACTACTCTGATCCTAAGGGAAAGAGTGTGGATAATACTAGTTATAGAGGCATGATAGGCTCATTGTTATATCTAACTGCAAGTAGACCAGATATAATGTTTTCTACCTTTTTATGTGCTAGATTCCAAAGTGATCCTAAGGAATCTCATTTAATTGCTGTGAAGAGAATTTTTAGATATCTCAAAGGAACTCCAAATCTTGGTTTGTGGTATCCTAGAGAATCTGATTTCTTCCTAATTGGTTATTCAGACTCTGATTATGCAGGGTGTAAGATAGACAGGAAAAGCACTACAGGTACATGTCAATTCTTGGGAAACAGATTGATTTCTTGGACAAGCAAGAAGCAACAATCTGTCTCAACCTCAACTGCAAAAGCTGAGTACATAGCAGCAGGCAGTTGTTGTGCACAGCTCCTTTGGATAAGAAATCAGTTGATGGATTATGGTATGACACTTAGTAATATTCCTATGTTTTGTGATAATACTAGTGCTATTAAAATTGCAGAAAATCCAGTTCAACATTCAAGGACTAAGCACATTGATGTCAGGTATCATTTTATTAGAGAACATATTGAGAATGGTACTGTGGAACTTCATTTTGTTCCTACTGACAAACAGCTTGCAGTTATTCTAACTAAACCACTTGATGAGACTACATTCAGTAGATTAGTAAGTGAGTTAGGAATGTTAAATTTCTAGATCTTCAACATCTGCAAAAGTAGCAAGGTATGTTGTTTTTAGCTTATAGACTTGATATTCTTGTCAGGATCTATATTTGATTGTTAAATGCTTTAGCTATAACACTTTGACTTGATAAATTTCAGTATGATAGACTTGTTAATAATCATCAAGATTAGAATAGTTATCAGGATGCTGACGTCATCAGTATTGTGTCAGTATCAGGATTGTGAAAATTGTTTCAGATCCTGACGTTTACTTTGTGTAGTAATCTAATTCTGAGTTTTGTTAAGTCTATTCCAGCAAGTTTTAATATGTGCATACTGATAATTTATATCATTAGTCAGATCATCTGATAAACAGGGAACAACAGACAAGTAGATAATAATAAATTGTATTTTCATTAATTGAAAGCATTATATACATGGAAATGAAATACAAACATCTTTTTGTCTAATTTCTATTGATAATTTTATTCTTGTCTAAAGTTGTTGCTGTTCTTAGTCTTCAAAGATCTACTTCAGGACAAGGAGCATCTCAAGAGTCACTTTGATGATTACTCATAGATTCCTTGTCTGGGTGACTTGAATGAGAGTAGCTGACTTGAATGTATAGCATCTCCATCGAGATCAACCTCAGACTCTCGGCCAAATTCTTCATCCTCAAGTTTTGAGGAGGTTAGAGGGTGATTGTTTCCAACAGATGGATGTTCTAAGAGAAGGTTCTAGACATTTTATGGATCTACTCCAATCATGTCTAAAACGATGAGAAAAGTTATCTCTTCAAAGAGACGAATATTGAATCTTTGGTGTTCATCATCTGTGAGAAATCGAAAGATTGGATTGAAGGTCATTGTGTTTTGTGGAAGCTCTGTTTTTTTACAGAGAGGTTTTGTGTGTTTTTGGAGTTAAGAAAGGCAAAAGACATCAAGGGTTTATAAAGGAAAAAGTGAGAAGCTGAACAGTCATTTTAAATATTCAATGTATCGGTGTATACATCTATGCGTATGACTGGTTCTTTCATATTTCCAAGATATTTTTGACAATCTAACAAGATTTTTTTTGTTTAGATTATTGATGTTCTTTTCAGGTTAAATTCTAAAATTGCCACGTGGAACTCCATTTAATCGTTGAAATCAGGATGATAGTAATCAGGAAAACGAAAGTGATTTCATCAGGATTGATGATTATTTTTAATCACATTCAGAGTTGTGATTATCTTGGTGAAAAAGATCACATCAGAAATTGAAGCTGATCAGTATTGATTTTATTTTGATTTTACCCTGATTTATTTCATGAATCAATTTTGGATTTTATTTTCCAAAAATCGTGGGCAAACTGTATTTTTTAGGGACTGACACCTGTCAACCTACGTGTCAACGTGGGTTAGTGGGTCTGAAGGATTTTTGAATATATCTTTATTTTGAGACTCTGATTGTTTATTTCTAACTTTTAATTCGTATTTCCTAAAGCAAAAACATTCATTCAAGTTCTCAAAATCGCTAAACAATTTCAAGATTTCTCAAGTTCATTTCAGATCAAAAATGGCAGCTCAAAGAAGTCTACCTAAATCAGTAGCTTTCAAGTTTGGTGACTTTGATTTTATGACTAACAATCATGTTGCAGCAATCACCAACAAGAAAGGAGTATCAGCTGATTTTCATCCTGTAATGGATTTTATGGCTATTGGACCTTTGCATTATGCATTGACAGCATCTCCAGAAATAAATCAGGCTGTTGTTTCACAAGCTTGGGAGAATACTGAGATAATTGATTCTACTCAGAGTCAATCAGGTAAGATTTTTCTACACTTAGGACAAGATACTTATGACATTACTGAATCTGTTGTTAATTCAGTACTTCACTTACCTGTTACTGATAATTATGCAAGTGAACCATCTGATGATAATGTAAGAACTATGTTGTCTGTATTAGGTTATAGTGGACCTCTAGACAACATGAGCCAGTTAAATAGGTCTTTTCTTAGGAAGGAATGGTCTTTATTCTTTGATCAAATTGCTAAATGTTTTACTGGCAAATGTAGTTCTTTTCAGCAAATTACTTCTGTTACTTCGCATATTGCTTACAGTTTGCTTTATGACAGAGTAATTAACATTGGTCACATTATCTTAAATCAGATGAGTATTAAACTTGGGTTAAGAGATCAAAACAGGAAAATGGTTTATTATCATAGATTTATGCAAATGTTTATTAACCATTTTATTTCTGACGTTGAAGCTAGATTTGGTAGAGAACATTGTGTTTCTTCTTATGTACAGCAAAAGAGAATTTTCTCTGACATTACAAAGAAGGACAATGAAAAGAATCTAGATGAAATACCTGCAATTCATTATCCACATCATGTTCAGGTAATTCTTAAAACTCATCTTCTTACTCTCTACAATTCTTCTTTCTTTTGTGGTGAAATGGCTCAGGAATCTCATTTGGAGGAGAACCCACCTGTGTCTACCCAAGTAGCCCAAAATATTATAGTCTCTGAAACAATTCAAGAACCAAATTTTAATCCACGGTCTATTGTTTCAAAGAAACCAACCTCTGGTGTTTCTCAAAAGACATCAGTTGTAAGGAAGAGAAGATTTGTTGTGTCAAGTAGTAGTAGTAGTTCTAGTGAAGATGATGATAATATATCTCTTGCTGAGAGAAAATAATTGAAGGCTGCAATTCGACTTTCTAAGCTAGGACAAAGAGATGAAGCACCTAGTCACAGCCAGACTGCAGTCTCTCAAAAGGCTGTAGTACTTAAAAAGGGAAAACAGTTACTGGATACTATCTCTCAAAAGACTGTGTCTATTGAAAAAGGATCTCATCCCAAGATCACTTCTGTGTCTACACCTCTCGAGTCTTCTCAGGATAAATCTTTTGCACACTATACTAGGAGAACAAGGAGAAAGATTCATTTGTCACCTACACACACAAAGTCAAGTCCAACTAATATCATGCAGGTCTCTTCAAATAAAGCAACAATCAAGTCAGCAAATGACTATAGAGATCTGGATATTGATTCTTTATGGGAAACTACATTATCATACAGACTGGCTATGGGAGTTATTTCTATCAAAGTGAAGCTATCCAGGCCTGTTCTAGATTTTCTGGTTGAAAGAGTACCAAAACTTTTATTTCCAGAAGAATATGGACTTCTACATCAAAGACTTGACTTAATGAAGATGTATTTCTATGTATCTGTCAGAAGACAATTAGTCAAGAAATTTGGACTCTCGAAGCATGTTGCACTTCAATCACTTCATGCATATTTATTTGACAAGGATGTCATTATTGAAGATGCTTCAGTTCAAGGTGAACAACAGGAGGAAGTAGGTAGAGGAATATAGTCAACAGAAGATACTATTGCACCAGTGGTGGATAGTAGGAAAGATCATATCACAGTCACTGCAACACAAGAACCATCTAGTCAGAGGTTGGATGACTCAGGAGCTGTGATAGCTGATGTTGAAAGGTCTTCTGTGATGACTAAAATTGCAAGTGAGAAACCCTATGATATGGGAGGAATAACTTTGACTGATTTTCTTGAAGATCAAACAAACATTGTTCAGTCAGAGTCTATCCACTTTGAGGGTGTGTCTCAGCAAACAACACTTAAAGACGGTGACATACTAACTATGGTGTCTAATGAAGTATTACTGAAGACATCAGAGTCTAGTAGAGAACCTGAAAGTGATATACTGGAGCCTGTAGTCTCTGAAAGGAAAGAAGATGCTTGTGAGGGTTCAGAGACTATAGCAGCTCACTCCTTGGAGAAAACCTCAAGCCCCATGCCAAATGAGGAACCCTCTCTCCATGTGAGTTCAGGTATAAAAACTTCTTCTAAACTCTATTTTTCTGTAGGTCATGAGAGCACTTATCCAAATTTGAGTGATACACTTGAAAAGATGGATATTGATCCACAATCAGATAGGCTGGCTCCTGACCAGGCAAAAGGAGAGGTAGAAAGAGTGTTGACTTTAGATAGTCAAAGTGAGAATGAGGGTATGGATGATCAACTCCATAGTGAGGGAGAGAAAATTAGAAAACCACCATCGTTTAATTTCTGGGATCAGGTTTTTCCTGAATCTTGGTCTGAAAATCTTGGTATGGATGCTGGTACTTATTCTTTTATCAAGATGTATGAGAAGAATGACTTAGCAAAGTACAATGCAAAGCCAGAAGTTAAAGCTCAGAAGCAAAAAAGAAAGGCTTGCAGGAATTATAAACAGAAGAGGTGAAAGGCTAAGACAAACTTCTACACCACCAGTACCAGAAGATATTCCTAATGATCCTAGTATTCCTTTATTTGTACTACCAATATCAGCCAGAATTGAGACATCAACAGTATCTGATCAATCTAAGGATGAGTCAGGATTTGTAGATGTTAGTACACAGAATACTGGTGAAGGACAAGATGATCATATTGCAGCTTCAGATCAGAAAGATGAAGATGTTTGTAACTCTAATCGAGTTTTATTACTTGAATATCATTCTACACAGGCAACTTCTTCTACAAGACTTGAATCTGAAGATATTCCAAACACTTCCAACATTGAAGTCAATTCTGAAGTTCTACAAGACATTCAGAAATCTCAAGTTGAAATTCAATCAAGACTTCAAACACTTGAAGATAACCAAGTCACTATTATGGAAAATCAAGCAGTTCTGATGAATCTCATTTGTTCTGTTACTGAATCTCTTGGAATTAAT
The DNA here is from genome assembly GCA_037693485.1 of Kitagawia praeruptora. Classification (NCBI taxonomy): domain Eukaryota; kingdom Viridiplantae; phylum Streptophyta; class Magnoliopsida; order Apiales; family Apiaceae; genus Kitagawia; species Kitagawia praeruptora. The sequence continues at coordinate 44,648,593 of CM075345.1, read as the reverse complement.
GTTGCTAATGTGAAAAAGGGGGAGATAAAAACAGTTCAAAGGCAACAGACTGGGGGAGGAGATAAACAGACTGGGAGAAATAAAAGAAGAACTAAGGATGACAGAGGTGAATCTTATCAGGGAAGTGGTAAAGGAAAAGAAGCATCAAATAGTTGAATTCTTTCTTCTAAGTACTGGATACTATGTCTATACCTGAAGAAGGAGGTACTTAACTTCATGATTTTTGAATTCATAAATTCTATTCTGATTGTATTGTTATATGTTTTGACATCAACAACTCAGATTTATGCTTCAGGTTTTAAAGCATAAATAGGGGAGATTGTTAGGAATAATTCATGAGTTGTGATGTTAAGAATAGAATTTTACTTATACTTCTTGTATATCCTGATCTTATAAAGGATTTAGCACTTTGTATAGGAGATATGTGTTAGACAGTAGTCTGTAGAATTTAAGTCAGGAATGAACAGTGCATCAAGTATTACATGTCAGGAACTGAGATTGAATCCTGATATGTCAAGTCAAATACTGATCAAGTACTGATGGGATGGTCAGATCCTGATGCAAGATAGAATCTTGATATCAGTCGTGTTACTGATGATGTCATTATGGATGCTACAGAAACTGGCAAGTGCTATAAAACAGGATCTTTGTTTGAGGAACAAGCAAGAAGATTTTATGAAGGAAAGAATTTTCTATTGATGGAAACTATCAACTGGACGGCAGAGCATTGTCATGTATAGATTATCTTTCTGTGATTAGTTGATAGGTAGCATTATAAATACTCTCTCTATATCATTGTAAAAAGTGTGAGTTCGAGTTGCGAATGTGCGTAGCTCTGTATAAGGTTTGTATTCGAAAGTTCAAAACAAACAGAGAGAGAGTTTTATTTTGTCAGCAGCTGCTAAAGGTATTTGTACACCTTTGGTAGAGTTTGTATTTGATTTATTTAATACAAACAGAGTTTGATTCATTCGTTTATTCTTGTTCCTCTAATCAAGCAAAAATCAAACACGATTATATAACTTGTATTCAACCCCCCCCCTTCTACAAGTTATTCGAGTTAACAGCCTTTAAAGTTTACAATCTAAGAACAAAGACAGTCATGGAGTCTATCAATGTATCTTTTGATGACAAGAAGATAACAGGAATAGCTGAAGACTCACATGACAGTTTAATTTTTGCAAATGAAGCTACCAAGAATCCTGATGAAACCTTGTCAGATACTGATACCCCATCAGATCCTGACAATTCTCTCATTCCTGATGGAACACAAATAATAGACGGTGATGCAAATGTTAAGGGGGAGTAACAACAAGAAACCATCAACACAGAAACAACTCAAACATCAGGTGAAGGATCATCAGAAACAAATTCAAGTGATAATTCTAACAGTGGTTCAGAAAGAGATAGCACTATCTCAAGGGGAGCTTCTAATGATATTAGTTCTTATGAAGTTAACACCAATCCAGGGGGAGCATCCAACTCAAGAGGTAACTTACCACCAGCAAGGAAATGGACTAAAAGCCATACTCCTGATTTAATTATTGGGAATCCTGAAGCAGGTGTTAAAACCAGGAGTGCAACTCAGAATGAATGTCTTTATCACAACTTTCTATCGAAGGAAGAGCCTAAGAAAGTTGAAGATGCACTCAAGGATGCTGATTGGGTTACAGCCATGCAAGAACAACTAAATGAATTTGAAAGAAATGAAGTCTGGAAACTAGTACCAAGGCCAAAGGGTAGGTAAATTGTGGGTACAAAGTGGGTGTTCAGAAATAAGACAGATTCAGATGGCACAATTGTGAGAAATAAAGAAAGATTAGTTGCAAAGGGGTATTCTCAACAGGAAGGAATAGACTATGATGAGACTTTTGCTCCTGTTGCAAGGCTAGAAGCTATCAGAATTTTTCTGGCCTATACAGCCCACAAGAAATTCAATGTTTTCCAGATGGATGTGAAAAGTGTTTTTCTAAATGGAGAATTGGAAGAAGAGGTGTATATTGAACAACCTCCTGGCTTCATTGATCCTAAATATCCAGATTATGTCTATAGACTAGATAAAGCACTTTATGGACTAAAGCAAGCTCCAAGAGCCTGATATGAAACATTGGCTCAATTCTTACTGGAAAGTGGATTCAAAAGAGGTACAACTGATAAAACCTTGTTTTATTTGAATCATGGTAAGGATTTGCTGTTAGTTCAAATTTATGTTGATGATATCATTTTAGGGTCAACTAACTCCAAATTGTGTGAGAAGTTTTCAAAGTTGATGCAGTCTAGATATCAAATGAGCATGATGGGAGAAATGAGCTATTTCTTAGGTCTGCAAGTTAAACAGACTGATGATGGGATTTTTATCAATCAGTCAAAGTATACAAAGAATTTATTGAAAAAGTTTAATATGCAAGACAGTGCTACTACTTCAACTCCCATAGCTACAGCTACTAAACTTGATCCAAATCAAGGTACAAAAGTAGATATAACCATCTACAGAGGTATGATTGGCTCACTTTTGTATCTAATTGCTAGTAGACCAGATATCATGTATGCAACCTGTCTATGTGCAAGATTTCAGGCAAATCCTAGGGAACCACATCTCATTGAAGTTAAAAGGATTTTCAGATACTTGAAAGGGACTCCATCACTTGGCCTTTGGTATACTAGAGAATCTGATCTTAATTTATGTGGATACTCAGATGCTGAATTTGCAGGCTGCAAAATAGACAGGAAAAGTACTTTAGGTAGTTGTCAATTTCTTGGAGGAAGACTAGTTTCTTGGTTTAGTAAAAAGCAAAAGTCTATCTCTACATCAACTGCAGAAGCTGAGTACATTGCTGCTGGAAGCTATTGTGCTCAGATAATGTGGATGAGAAATCAGCTAATGGACTACGGTTTGTCATATTCAAAGATACCTATTTATTGTGATAATCAAAGTGTTATTGCTATAACAGGAAATCCTGTACAGCATTCTCTTACTAAGCATTTCAGTATCAGATATCATTTTATAAGAGAGCAAGTAATGGAAGGGATAATTGAGCTACACTTTGTTCTTACTGATCAACAGCTAGCTGATATATTCACCAAGCCACTTCCTGAAGCTACTTTTACAAAATTGGTGAATGAATTGGGAATGGTAAACTATGAAAGTTTCTGAGAACAGAGGGAGATCAAATACTGATAATCATCAAATCCTGATGCATATCGAATCCTGATGAAAAGTCAATCCTGACTCTAGTCAAACATCGAATACTGATGCGACGGTTCATTTATCAGTAATATTTTCAGAATCTAAGTACTCTTTTTCTGTTATGATTTCCTGATTTACTTGTGGCTATTGTTAATGAACTTGTTAATTATGTGATTAATTTAATTAGTTTTTATGATTACTTCTCTGATTTAATTCTTTGAAGAACAGTTCAAAAACATAAAAAAAATGCAGAACACATTGAATAAGATTAGAGAAACATGGTTTTTCATTGATAATAAGAAAGAGATTACATGCAAATATTACATCTTTTTGTCTATTCAACGGGAAAATAAAAAGTGAAGTCCAAACCACTCCATTGCAAACAGCCATCCTAGATCCCATCTTTGCCACTTTGTTTGGGTGGAAGTCGATAGGGATAAGGTTATTTTTGCTGACATATTCATTAACAATGGTTGGTGGTGTTGGATGAGGATGTCTTAGAGGAAAGCCATGCTAATGTTGCTTGGAGAGCAGCATCGATGTCGATCACTTTTGCAGGTCTTTCTCTCTCGATCTCTTCAAGACCAGCATCCATCTGCAGCCACAAAGTTTCAAGTTGTCTTTCCCAGTCAAAGGCATTAAACTCTTCACGAGTATAACTGAAGATATCTCTCTTCTCTACGAGATGGAGATTCTTTTCTTTGATGGTAAGGTTAGACATCTTTTTGATAAGGTGTTTTCTGTGAAGGGTTTTTGATTTATAGGAGAGAATGAAGGGTTAAAGAGATAGTGGACAAGTCTCTAGGTGTTAAATAGAGGTGGGAGATGAACGAGGACATGAAACGATTCATATTCTGGTTTTTATTGGTACCAGGTATTTTTAGTTTGTGATGTTTGATTTATTTAATTAAAATCATTACCAGATTTCCTATCATTATCACAGTTAAAATTCTTAATTAAAAATATAGGCGCGTGTGTTTCACTCACAGAAACATATAGATACATATTGTAAAACGTGTCGCGTACAGTTATCACCACTCTCTCATGTCAATTAGTCCACTACTCATGTTTGCACGAATCATATACTGACACCTGTATTTGAGAAATCGTTTGTTTTGTGTAAATCAATTTAGTTTTCTAAATTGTACATTATTCTCAAAACTATCAGTATTGCCTTTTCTCTCTATCTCTGTGCAAACATAAACCCTAACTGTTCAAAAATCTCAATTTCTCTCACAGTCTCAATTATAATGGACACTTCATCATTTGTAAACAATAAGGTTGTTATCAATGGTGTCACTTTTGCTCCTAACAACTATGTTGATGTTCTTGACCAACAGGAACTGTCGAATGATTTTCACATCATTCGAGATTTCTTGGCCACAAGTCCAATCAATCATGCTTTAACTCAACCTGCCAAGGTCTCTTTTAAGTCTGTTATGCAGGTTTGGAATACTGCTATCTTTGGCAAATGTGAACCTTCAGGAAAGCCTAATCTGACTTTTGAGTACAATGGTGTTACACATCATGTGACTCCTCGAGTAGTAGAAGAAGCTCTTCAACTACCATCTCTGAAGGATATTCCTGTTGATATCTCTGATTTTGAACTTCTTGAGTTTGCCACAAGATTGGGATATAATGGAAAGCCAAAGAAGTTTGTAGAGTTATACAGAACTAAGCTAAAGCGAGAATGGAATTACTTCTTTGACACAATCATTAGATGCTTTCTAAACAAAGTTTCAAACTTTGATGCATTACCAATTCCCTCGGTAAAGATTGGGTATTCTCTAATTCATGATCTCTGAAAATAATATCAAATCTCTGCTTAAATGTGATAAGGCAAATGGTTTTGAAGGCACTAATGCTTTCATTCCTAATGAGGTCAGGCTTCTTTTGTCAAAGAGAATGCCTACTCATTATGGGTCTATTATTGATGGTCTTGGACCTATTTCTGGTGCTATGAGACAGGACACTGCAAATCCTGTTTTTGACCAAAGCACACAACCCAAACATTCATCTAAACAGTCAACCACCTCTGGTGTCTCACAAAAGGCATCAATTGTAAAATCAAAGGAATTAGCTAGATCTGATGTGTCTGGAAGGCAATCAAGAACAAAGGATTTCTCCACTTCAACTCTCACTCAAAAGAAGCTACAAGGAGGTGAACAAGGGGTCCTGGTTTTAGAGAAATCTGTTTCTAAGGTTGATGAGTCATTGATTGAAATGGGAGTGTATAAAGAAACAGGAGAGAATAGGAAATTTAGTCAGAATGTGGATTCTGATTCTGATTCTGGTGATGATACATTACCCTTATCAGTTGTATTGAAGAAAAAGAAAGCTGTTGTTATTACTAAAGAATTGGCTGTCTCTGACAAGCCAAAGAAAAGAAGGAGGATACTCAACAAAAGAAGATACTTTATTCCTATGGAGCCACAGAATCTTACTGATGATATAGAGATCATTCCTGATGTCTCTACCAATCCTGATGGATCATCAGTTCCTGACGCAACTACTACTCCTGACAACTCACCTATGAAGACTGTTGAGATTTCTGATTCTCCAGCATCTGTTTCTCCAAAGAAGAGAACTTTTGATATGTCACTGGACCAGGTAGTTGGACAACAACCACCACCTCTTTATGAACAACATCAAGCTGCAGCAAAGGTATTTGCAAGACAGAAGAAACAGAGGATAACTTCACCTCTGAAAGGATCTAGCCCACAAGAACCTTAACTTCAAAGGAGTTCAGCAGCTACTGTAGATCCAGTCACACAAGAACCACCTACTCAAAGTGTGGGTGCAGACATTTCTGAATAAATAGTCCCACAAGAACCACTTTCTCAAAGGGAAAGTGAAGACAAGAATATTTCTGCCACACAAGAACCATCTTCTCAAAGTGAAGATGTAGGCAAAATCACATCAGCAGAGGAGTTTTCTGACACTACTCAAGGGATTTCTGAAATTGGATTTGACTTAGCTCAAAGTCTAGCAGATAAAACTGCTCATGATTTGCATATTGATGAATGTGATGATCTACTCAAAGACACTGCATTTGAGGGAAGCACACAAGAACCTTTGACGCAAAGTGTTGAAGCAGCTTCACAACCTCAGACTACACAAGAACCATTGGTAGCAAATACTGATGCAAGACATTCTACAATTACAGATGTCAATCCTGATGAAAGTACTTCTGATCCAGGTATTCCACTGCTCATTGAGCCGATTTCTTCAAGGCCAATGGAATCTATTACTACTTCATTAGGTAACACTTCTATCTCTACTTCTTTTACTACTGATAGAATGATTACAGATAGACCTGAGACAAGGGATACCTCTATTTGTATGACTTCAGTCCACTCTTCTCAGCCACCTCTTATTTCTTTGAATTTGTTAAGCCAGAACCTTTCTCTTGAGAATGAGAGTGAACAATTAGAGAAAAAGAAGAGTGAAGAGAGGCAGTCTCCTGAACTGGCAAAAGGAAAGGTAGAATAGAGTGAGAAGTTGTTAACTTCTAGTAAGGTAGCAGTTACTATTGAAAGTAACTTAGGTAACATTGTGAGAAGTGATGAGATCACTTTAAAAGAGTAGAGAGATATAGGAACTGTTTCTATTCACAATGCAGGTTTTCAGGATACACCAGCTCCATCTGTTGTTGATTTGAAATTGAAAGGTGTCATGAATCCTGAAGATAATGTGGATGATAGAATACCTGAGGCTAATGATAGATCAGATGATGATGATGATGATGTTGATGATGATGCAGCTCAGTTAAAGTCAGTCATGAAAGCAAGTCTAGGATCTACTCATGGAAGCAAATTTATGGAGTCTGTGGGAAAATTTATAGAGTCATGGAAGCAAATTTATGGAGTCTGTGGGAAAATCTAAAACTGTTCAAGCTGAGATCAGAGGAGAATATAGCCATCTTATTCCTGAACATATTCAAGCTCTAAGGAGATCTGAATGGTATACTGAGTGGAATCAGCCTACTGCTGATATAAATTTCAATAATGCTTTTTTTCATTCCAATCATATAGCTACAAAGCTTTCTGATTCTAATCTCAAAGATCATCTAAAGACTACTACTATTTTGGCAAAGGGTTTGAAAGATGAAATTCATTCTGTCAAGACTGATAATGAAAAGTTTCATGCTCGGTTCATTAAAGATTCTTCTGTGATTGCTACTTCTGCTCAAGCTCAAAATCTTAGCAAGGATATTCAAGCACTTGAGCAAAAGATGGATTCAAGGATGGATGTCTTGGAATCTAAGATGACTACTGTTGAGGAGACTCTTCAACTTATCTTATCCTTCTTTATTGATGGGAGTTCTGATGTCAAAAAGGGGGAGAAAGTAGTCAAAACAAAATGCAGACCTGATCTAGTTGTAAGAAAGGATGATGATACTTCTAGAAATGATGGTGGTGCTGGTGCTCAGTTACATGGAGCAGGAACCTCTGATGCTGCTTTGGTAAAAAGGAAAAGCTTATCTCAAACTCAAACCAAGCAGTCAACTCATGTTTCTAAATCTGGGAAGAGGACAGTAAGGACAATGGTGCAGTCTCAAATCCTGACAGAAGAACAATTTCAAGCACCTAGTCAAGATCAAACACTTCCAACAATTCCTGAAGAAGATGAAGATTTGTTTATTACTGAGATAAAAAATGCTCCACATCTCTTCAAGAAAATAATTTCTAAGACAGGTGACAGTGAGATTATGTATCACAATGATGTTAAAGTTCAACAACATCATGCTAGAGAGGCACTGGCTTTGATCTCTGCAGAGAATTCTGACATGAGTACTCAAGAGATTTTAAAAGAATAGAAGAAGATTCTTGAGGAAATTGCCAAACAGAAAGATGCTCCTACTACAGGTAGAGGAAGAGGTAGAGGAGGTAGAAGCAGAGGCAGAGGAAGAAAACTTGTTCAAACAAGTTCAAGGCAGACAAGGTCTAGTGGAATTACCATAGAGGAGATAACTGAAGATCCTCAGAAAGTTAAAAAGAAGAAAACTCCACTACTTCTTGCAATGGCTCCAGACAACCTATTCAATGAAACTGAAGATATTGTCAATGTATCTAAAGAGGTTGAAGAAGAAAGTCTACTGAGAGCTAGAAAGAGTAAATCTACTATGAAAGCACAGAATGTTACTACTGAAACTACTCAAGCAGAAATTTCTGATTCTGATGAAGCTGAAATCTTGAAAGATCTTGAAGTGATGATTCTTATTGTTGTAGTTGAATTTCATAATCTGGAAGTTGATGAGATGAATTTAAAGATTGATCAAGAAAGACTCAGTAGTGTTGACACTGAAAGTGAGAAATACTTTAAAGAAGTTTTCAAGTCTGACAAGGAATTGTGGTATGATACCACAAAGGAAGCTAAGGAGGAAGAATCTGATGAACCACATTTCAAAAAGAAAAGAGAAAAGTGGAAGAAGGTTGATGAGATGAAGTATACAGGATCAGCTATGTTTAAATCTGGTGGAGTGATAATTCAACCTCCATTAGATGCTAAAGAAAAACTTCTTATTCCTCCACTGAGTATTGCAGAAAAAGCTTCCAACTTTGATAAATTTCCACCAAGATGGACTAAAATGCAATCTGAGTTGAAAGGACTAAAACCTTATACAAGAGGAGGTATTGGTTTTACAAAATCAGAATTTGTGTCTACAGCTCAGACAGATCAACATATACTTGTTAAACGAATTGGTGATGAGTTAACTGCTGAAGATCTTTGGGAACTTGAAGCTGTTGCAATTGTTGCTTGCAATGTTGATTCTAAGAAGATAGAAAAGTTGGTGTATTTCATGAAAGACAAGAGTGTCAAGAAGCTGACTATTCATGAGGTGTTGTGCAAATCAACAAAATAGCTGAAATACGTTCTTTATCTGCTCAAGAATAAAAGAGTTCATGATAAGGAAGCTGATGTTTACAATAACTGGTGTACCATAATTCTCAGAACTATCAGATGTAGACATTTAGATGGAGGATCAAGGTATGATGGTAACTATACTCCCATGTATTTGAATACAATAGGACAAGAAGTTGAAATGCAAAGGGGTTCAGCTGTTAAAGAAGTGATATTTTATCAAGAACAATTATCTCTGAATCCTGGTGGGAAAGAACTTACATATCTACTGTTGGGAGAGTTAGACTTACCAAGAAGCTTAATTCAAAATCTCATGGCAGGTATTTATCAGATTAATGAAGAAGATGAAGAACTCAGGAATCTGAAGAAAAGACTGATTTAGATTCTCGAAGCAAAAGAAGAAGAATTACTGTCAAGTTTCTTACAGATGAGTAATTTCTTTGTGAGAATTTCTGATACTAAGCCTGTGATTTTCTATAACATTTTGTTTTGAGTTTTTGACATCATTGAATCAAGGAATTTGTGCTTTATTTCACTAAGTACAAATTGGGGGAGATTGTTAGATATTGATTCAAGTGATGATCAGGATCTGGACTGTTACTGATCAGATATTGATGCTGACGTCACCAGTAATGCAATGTCAGTATTAGGTTGCTATCAGGATTGGAAGCTGATCAGGATTATGAGAAGATTTACATTAGTCCAGAGATCAAGGAAGATTGATTTGTCGGTTCCTAATTTATAGGAAGGCAGCTATCATGCAAGATATGTATTCATAGTCGTATGTAATTGATTTAGTATATCTTGTAATTGATAGTGCAACTGTGTATGCTATATAAACACAGTTTAGGTTTTACATGATTGTAATCACTTACACGAGTTATCTTGTAACCTAGCAGCTCTTAAGAACATAAGGATTTCTTAAGAGAGTTTGTAACAGTTTTATATCAGAGTTAATAAAGCTGTTATTGATTCATACTTGTGTTATCATTTCTGTTTAAGTCAAAAATCTTATACAATTATTATCAACCCCCTTCTACAATTGTTAATTACTAGGTAACAGTTACGGAACTCAGTTATGAAGAAACTCGACTCGACATCGGCAAAGGCATCCATGTGAAAGATATGGTCCTAGCAATACCTTCATCATCCACCTTTGATAAACCATTTTGCAAGTTTTGTAGGCAAAATGGACACTTGATCAAGGATTGTGCAACACTTTGCAATCATACCTGCCAACATTGCCACCAGAAGGGTCATTCTTCACCATAATATTTTAAGAGGCTTTCATTCCGGTCAAACAAGCTCTCTCATGATGCAACCTCGGATTCTACACCGGAAACTACATCAATTAGTGAGCTTAAATCCTTACTTAGACAGGTTTAATCTAAAACCAGTTCACCTTCTACTGCATTCACAATCACTACGGGATCCTTAGACAGGACAGCCTCTTGGGACAGAACGTAGTCGCGAAAGGTCCTAATCGACATTCAATCTCTGTATCACACACAACACACATATATATACATATTATTATCATATTCATATATATTCGCTCGTGATTTCAATGTATCACAACATAGCACTCATATATATGCATATGTCAGTCGTATACATATATATTGGCTCATATTTTCATAGCACATATATATACATATAACTATCACATTTATATATATTTGCTTTGTGATTTCAACGTATCACAACATAAGCACACATATATGAATATCATAGTTATATACACATATATTTGCTTGTGTTTTTCAAAAACACACATAAATAGAGATTGATTGTCACATTCATCGGTCAACAAGTTCAAGATGGCATGATTCTTCTACATCATGTCTCCTCTACGAAACTCATCCTCCTGCCACTTACAGTGTTTTTTTATTACAAACTCAAGTTGGTTTTTCAACCATCTTAAGTTTGAGGGGGGGTGTTAAATTATATATTTCTATTGTTCATTTACTATAGCAATCTTGGTCCCCAAGTTCTGTTTACTGTAGCAACAGTGTGTACCAGCCCTTTGTCACTATAGCAGTACTGTAGCAAACGTAGGGAGCAAGTTCTTTGCTCTATATATTAAGTAGTTGTATCCTTTGTAATAGCTAAGCTGAATGTTTCCATAGCAATACAAGAGTTCTGTGTTTTCTCTTACATTGTTGTTCAGTTTCACTATCTTTATCAAGCTCACATTACTTATATAGTATTTATAACTCTTCTACGTTATTATACACACATACAAGCATAGTTGTACCAGTCCTTTGTCACTGTAGCAGTACTATAGCAAACGTAGGGAGCAAGTTCTTTGCTCTATATATTAAGTAGTTGTATCCTTTGTAATAGCTAAGTTGAATGTTTCCATAGCAATATAAGAGTTCTGTGTTTTCTCTTACATTGTTGTTCAGTTTCACTATCTTTATCAAGTTCACATTGCTTATATAGTATTTATAACTCTTCTACGTTATTAGACACACATACAAGCAGAGCTACCCTCACAATTTCTACAGTTTGCGTCGAGTTTTTGAGTTTCTGGAATCATTTCATTGTAGTTCTGTTTTGGCATTGAATTTTGATTGTAGAGTTTTGCGAGCTGATGGGTTCTTCGTTGTCCGAGTTTATAGTGTCCAGTTCGTTTTTCTTTGAGTGTTGTTTGTTTTCAATTTTGTTGTTCGTTGTTTTCAAATTCTGGTTTCCAAGTTACGAGTCTTACTGAGTCAACTGGGCTGAGTTGATGTGTATGATATTTTGAGTGTAAGTCGACTAGGTGATGGCTGCGAGTTGACTCGGTTGGTTTGTTTTTTTTGTGGGGAGTGATAAAATTCATTCATGAAAAGAAACAGATGGTACATCTGAAGAGATAATAAAAGCTCATTATCTAGCCGAAAGGTATGATTAACCTTTCTATGGGTCTAACGACCCAATAGAAAGAGATTCCCCAGGAAGTTTAGATAATATCACCTTGATATCCACCAAAAACGGCCTCGTTAAAAAACCCCACAAGAGCAAAATCCTATAGGAAAAAACTCAAGCGGGGAAAAAGAGTGCCTTACTAAAATAAATGAGTACATCATTATACAAAAGCCTAAAATTCAAAAGATTAGAAACTTCTTGATTTTTCAGCTTGATTCTTTTACTATGGTAATCCATAATTCCACCTTCATCCATCTTCTCACACTTTTTCCCACCAAAATAGGTATCTTGTTGATTCCCTTAAAATCCAAAATTCTGCCATAATCCATCTTTTTTTACACTTCTTACCACCCACGGAAACTGAAAATATCAACACAACAGATAAAACTAAGTAAAAAAACCATTAATCGAATATACATTAAATAATTATTATAAGCAGTATACATAATAAAATTGAACATTTTTATATATCTAACCAAAGGGGTCCCCTTTGGTTAGGCATATAAAACGCCAATTTCTCATAAAAAAATCAACCAGAAAGTCATCTAAAATGACAACAGATTCGTCAACTGACGACAGATTACAAACACCAATAATGGTCCAAAGCCAAAAAAATATGGCACACCCTTTATAGGCACAAAATCCATATAAAATGGCATAAGATATATATGCTAAAAAATGGTCCCAATAGATAATATTTTGGAATACTCCAACAGTCATCAAAGGAACAAAAACCCATTAAAGGTACCCTAAAATTAATCTACATATTAAATATAATTATTACCTAAATTTTGAATAAGATTAGAGATGATCAATGTGCAAAAAATGACATAATTGAAGAATAATAAATAAACATTCAAAAAGAAATTGGTAAAAGTAGGAGTAATATAGGCACCAAATTTATCACATAATTATAATTATGCACTAATAGATGCATACATAAATTAGCACAAATCAAGTAAAATAGGCACCAAATTTATCACCTATAAATTTGTTTATTTTGTTTTGTTTTGTTTTATCACCTATAATGACTCGGTTGGTTTGTTTTGTTGATTTGTTTTTGCTGAGTTTTTGAAAGTGAGTTTAGTTTTTGTATGAATTTCCGTTGATCTTTGTTGGTTTCGTTTTCTATTTGTAAACTGCAATGCTGAAATCTTTCTGGTTTTTTTTTTGTTTTCTGAATGGTTCTTTTTGTGTTATAATTCGTAATCAAATTTTAGTTTGCAAATTGCGAAATTCTTGCGTTGATTTTATTTCGGGCTAATCATATTTACAAATGAGTCATGTTGAATTTTTCCTAAAATTTTCTGTAAATAAAATTAGTTAAATTCGAGTTTCTATTTTTTAGGATAATTTGGTTTTGCTCTTTTCATTTTTAATCAATTAGTTTAGAATTAGAATGATAACAATTTTCTTTTAAAAAATAGTTTAAATTTTATTTTAGGAATTAATTAGTAAAATCCAAAATTTCCTAAAATCCAAATTTATTCTAGTCTGCCTAAATTAGAAATTATGAATCGCGAAAATAATTTTAGTCTCTGTGGAACGAATCTTAAATATTAAAACGATGATCGTGTGCTTGTGATATTAAATGTTTATTTTTAGCACATCATTGTGATATCAGTGTTTTCCTGATTTTACAAATGATAAATTACATAGTGTGAATCTATCATAGTTTGTCACGATTTATATGCTATACATTTATCTATCATAGCTCATCCTCAACATCTCCCATTAGGGATTGTTCACGATCATTTGTCTGATCGATATGCGTTAAGTTTTCTCGAAGCAAAGTTTCGTTTCGAGTTTTCAACTTTAACAACTCATCATTGAGTTCGCAATTAAGTTGGTCTAAATGAATCTTAGCATTCTCAAACTTCTCGTCTTGTAAAATGAGATATATATTTTCGACTTCAAGAGTACGAATTTTGCTGATGTTTTCGTTTATCTCCATTTTCAAGTGATCATTGAGAGTGAAAATGTTAGTAACGTATTCCATGTTTTTGACATGTACGTCGGTCAATCTAGTGACCTCTTTTTGAAGTTCGAGACATAAATCCTCAAATTTCACTTTGTCGAATTTCGTCTTTACGTAACTTTGATTTAATTCATCATAACTACGTACATTTCAAGTGGTTAACCAAATTACTAAGCTTAAAAATATCCATACTAAAACGGTCGACTCTAGACAAACTTAAATCATTACTACTAGATTCTGAAATAAATTTGGTTTAGATGTTACCTTTTGTCGAGAGATGGAAGCTTCCGTCATCATCTTCTCGTTATTAAGAGCCATTAAGCAAAGATTAACAATTTCTTCACTTTGTTCGAGAGTTTTTTTGTCTTCACATAAGTCCCACCACTTTCAGCGACAAGGATACGTCCCTTTGATAACGTAGTACATTCCCGTTTAAAGTGTCCCGGTTGTTTGCATTCAAAACATATATTAGTCGTTTCTTTGGGAACTTCCTCTGTGACAACCCGGATCAAATCCGAAGTCTTTTTAAAAAATTGGGTCGAGTCCCGATTCCGAATCTGAAATAAGCCAAAGTATATTGGCCCAAATGCAACCAACTTGGGTAATCCACAAGCCCACCACAGGCTCCCAAAAGATCATGATTTGTTGGTGTTAGTAGTATTTTTTGTGTGTTCGTTCTCAGGGAAGGACTGAATTGTAATGTCAAGTTCAAGTTTCTTATCTCTCACAATTTAGAAGTGTAGAAGAATGTTTGGTGTGTTTATAAACTAAATTAAACTAAACTAAATTAAACTAATTATCACTCGAGAATAAAATATATGAGGAAAACAATCCAAGAACTGGGGTTCTTCACTTGGTTTCAATGCACATTCAATATCTATGTGACATCTACGTTCTTACTCTGCTGAAAACAATTCTTCTAAGGTTATAATGTTCTCTCCCAAGATACAATATAGTGTCTATAACTACACCTTAATTGTCACTTCCGTGATACAATCAGAGTACAATCATAAACTATCACGCACCAAGAATTATAAGTCTCACAACTCTCCTATTAATCTCCCAATCAAATATTCGAGTTATGTCTGTTAAATCGTGTACTAAAATTGCAACTCCTCTTCCAAGTTATTACAATCCCTAAAATCCAATCAAAGGTTCATGACTCCCCTAATTGTGTTAAGCCCTCAATAACAGATCAGCAAAGCAAGAAAATCACAGATAATTAAACACACATGAATACCAAGGAATACTACCCAATCCTCAGATTAAAGATTTAGTTACACATAATTAAAGAAGAAAACAAAATAATAATGAATGAAGACATAATATTGAAGAATTGAAGAACGAAAGTACCTTGATATGATTACAAGCTATGAAGTGTTAGCTATGAATTGTTATAGCTATGAATTCTTATAATTTACAATGGTAGGATGTGTTTATATAGGCTCTACAAATCTTGCCCAGCAAGATATTGCCTTCTATTACAATTAGGATTTAAAGAAGGTTCCCAAAACTGCCCAGAATACAATTAGAATTAGAAAAAGGGCAAAACAGTAAATTCCCAGCCTTCTTTAATCAAGATTACGTGCGCGCCTTTAATCAGTACGTTTCTTGCACTTGTTTCCTTTTCCAGGTTGTAGAAAATCTCTCAAGCTTCGCGTGGGCAGTAAGATCGCTGAAAACGGACTTCTAGAACTCCAGATATGGCCAAAACAGTATAAGCTGCGCAGCCTTCCCGGAAAATCCGAATTTTAATCAATTAAATCTCCAAAAACGACAAAAGCTTAGATATTCTTGGAAACCTGCACAACTACACAAAACACATCAAAACTACACAAACTTGAGTCCAAAACAATCAATTTAATCCGATTTAGAATGCTCCAAGTGGATATAAAATCCACTTATCAAACACCCCCAAACTTAAACCGATGCTTGTCCTCAAGCATAAACAATTACAACTACCTAACTAGTACCACTTCCGTAGGTGATCACGGTTGCATTTGGCATATGCAACAAGCCCTTTAAACCCCTAGGCAGCCCTAGTGGACGAGTAAGGTCTCGTGAGGGCCTATAGCGAATGTACCCACAAAATCCATTTAACCTAATGCAATGCAATGCATGAATGCAACTAATATGAAAAATGCAATTAATCTAGCCTACCATACCTTCAAATCCTCTCATGCCATATCAACTTAAGAATCAAAGTAAATACGCAATGTCTTGGTGTCGAAAGTGCAAGTATTCACGTAGTCTACTCAATG
Source organism: Kitagawia praeruptora (assembly GCA_037693485.1). Classification (NCBI taxonomy): domain Eukaryota; kingdom Viridiplantae; phylum Streptophyta; class Magnoliopsida; order Apiales; family Apiaceae; genus Kitagawia; species Kitagawia praeruptora. The sequence continues at coordinate 44,632,389 of CM075345.1, read as the reverse complement.
AACATGCATAAGTTCTCACAAGTCCATGTCAAGTGTAAGAATAAGTTAGTAAACATGCTAAACCTACAAGAGTACATCTTTGAGACAAAACTCGGGATCTCATACGCAAAAACAAGCAAACACTCACAATCCACTCACAAAAGAATATTCACTCAAGATCAAGGGTAAGTGTATCACTCAATTCCAACAAAATCATAAACATGCTTGACATTTGGTATCAATCTAACTCTTAACACAACATACATCAATGACGATAATCAAAAGGTCTTTAATTGGGTTGTAACGTGGGCTAGGGACAAGGTATGTCAAATAAGCCAAAACAGGTGAAGTGTCAAAAGCTAGTAAGTACCAATATGAACCATTCACAACACCCTATTTCCCCCCCACATAAATTTTACTAAGAGCACTCGACTAGTCGACTAAAGTAGGATCACAACAAACACAAACATGCTCTCATAATTTTTTTTTTTTCTTTTCTTTTTTTTTTTTTTTTTTCTTTTTTTTTTTTTTTTTTCGAGAGCTAAATAAAACAATAATATAAATAACAACAACGATCCCCCAATTTATTACATATGTCGACTATCAAGTAAACAACCAAACCCAATCTCAATATTTTCCCCAAAAGTATGACCAACAATAAACCCCTCCTTGCACACCTTATTACTCCCTTAAGCACTTTACTAGCCTTTGACAATGTGGGTTCAAATTAATGTAAGGCCAATACAAGAAAAAGATATAGGCAAGTAATGTGGTGTGTCATCGAAAAAATAGGATTAAGCTCAACGGGTTAACTAATTGATCATGTAAACATGGTGTGGTAATATGGGAAAATATGCGGTTATTCCTAAATGCCTTTATCATTTTAATCGTCAAATAATGTCATGCGTTTCAAGAAAGACCTCAAACAACTGGTAGCAATGCAAACAATCCGTGGACACTCAAGCAAACGAATAAATTGCAAAAAATATGCAATATGGCTCAAAAACTCACTTGGTGGAAAAACATACTCAATCCCAAGCAAAAATCTCTCTAATGCACCGACTTGTATTCAAAGCATGCAAACTAAATCATCTTGCACATATTCATGTCCTTCTAATCACTTACAACATTCAATAAGTCTACTAGCTTCAACTTACTAGTGTATGTGTGTGCACAAGAACAAAGCATATCACTTCTCAATCAAAAGCGTCAACAACACAAAATTCCTATCAAGCATGGGTGCAAATGCAAACTATTATGAACTCACATGATATACGAAAAAAATAAAAACAGAATGTCCTATATGAAACAAACGTAGATAACACGAACAAATATGCATAATTTACTACTACTAATATGCAAATCATGAAATCCTACATGAACAAATAATACAACAACTACTTATCCCTCAAACCACCCCCAAACTTAAAATATTCAATGTCCGCATTGAATGGAAGTAAATACAAGGGATAGCAGAAAACATACCTACTCGTCCTCCTCCTTGGATGAATCAGAATCTGGCGGAGGATACTGCGTCCGAGCTCCATAGACTAGCCACCTTTCATGAACACTACAAAATCCAATTGACAAGAACACAAATTCGTAATAAAAATAAGATTAGAGAGAAAGATTTACCCACTACGAATCAAAGAGGTGAACTTGCAATAAATTCCTCTTTAGAATTGAATTTTTAGAGATATAAAAAAAATAGAAGAGGAATTGGATTTGTATGTATAGGTGGGTATATATAAATAATAATAATAATAATAATAATAATAATAATAATAATAATAAATATAATAATAATAAATAGTAATAATAATAATAAATAGTAATAATAATAATAATAATAATAATAATAATAATAATAATAATAATAATAATAAATATAAAAAATAATAAGAATAATAAAAATAAAAATAAAATAATAATAATAATAATAATAATAATAATAATAATAATAATAATAAGAATTAGAATAGAAATAGGTTTAGAATTTTTGGAGAAAAGATGGTGGTTTTTGAAATAGAAATAGGAAAAGAATTAGAGAGAATGGGGGTATAAATAGAATGGGATTGAAAAGATTTTTTTTTTTTTTATATATAGATGCACAGGCGCCCAACAACTCAAAGAAAAAAAACCATCAGACAAGCTAACAATCACTGGAGCACACGCAAGCCGCGCGCGTGCCAGGCAATCAGCCCCAAGTGCAGATGCGCAGGAGCAACCTGCGCAACAGGCAGGCAAACTGCGCTAAAGGCAGTAACGCAGGCGCAGCCTGCGTTACAGAGTGGCAGACTGCGGAAATTGCAGAAACGCAGGTGCAGCCTGCGTTACAGGGCTGCAAACTGCTCAAAAATCGATTTTTTTTTTTTTTTTTTTTTTTTTTTTTGAAAAACACTCAAAATTTTTTTTTTTTTTTCTTCCTACACTAATGCGTGGGTTGCCTCCCACGAAGCGCTCCTTTAACGTCAATAGCTTGACGTATTTCTACCTGCAAACTTCAATGAACAGAAAAAGCAAACAGATGCACATATCTACGAATTAGTAATAAAATTATGATGTGCATATATGCCTTAGATCCATTGAAAAGTACGAAAACTTTCAAGAACCTATCATGCTCAAGAGACTTGGAAACATCAAAATAGCTAGAAAAGTCATCAGAATAATCATTATAAGTACGACTCATATACTCCTCCCAAATCGGATCCTTATACTCTATAGCAAGATTTTCAACTTCATTAACCTTAACTTCCTTCTCTTCTATAATTGGACACTCATCAATTTTAATCTCGTCTACCAATGTATTAAGCTCAAAATTTTCTAGATTTGGTAGAATTTCAATTGCATCCAAATTATCATTAATGCGCATGGGACAATTATCAACTACACAAGTAGACTCATCAGACACAACATTGTCATCAATTGCTAAACAAGAATCATGGCATAGAGGAAAATTGACACAAGGAGGAGTTCGATAACAACCTTCATACCACACTGCTCGAACTTCCCAAATAAAATTATTTAATTTAGCATTCTCCTCGTACCAAGCTATTGAATCACATGGAATATCATCATCACTAGCAATTTCTAAAGTTGGTTCATCAACAACTCCCAATGAAAGTAAAGGAGGATTAGACTGAGTTCCTTGAATTATTTTATTGAGCGCAATCTCCCAATCAGCAAGTAAAGAAGGATTAGACTGAGTTAAACTCGTATCAACATCATTACACATATATGGATAAACATCATCATGATATTGATTTTCAAACGAATACGAATAATCATTGCTAGGGGCATATGGAGCATAAAACGAGTTCTCAGAATAGAACGAATTCACCTGATATGCATTACAATCCTCATAAGCATTAAATTGTGGGTAAGGATTGAAGTCTTGATATTGTTCCTGACTGTTGTAGAAATTCTGAGCATTGTTCCAACCAAAGTTGTACTCCATCTAGTCTCTCTCCTCAAAACCTATTTAAGTTGTCTACCTCAAAGAACCTGTAGACACTCCAAAGAAAGAAATACAAAAAGAAAGAAAAGAAAAATATATACAAAGATAAAATCTAAACAATAAGAAACAATTAACCTAAACTCAAGTATACTGCCTTCCCCGGCAGCGGCGCCAATTTGTTAGTAGTATTTTTTGTGTGTTCGTTCTCAGGGAAGGACTGAATTGTAATGTCAAGTTCAAGTTTCTTATCTCTCACAATTTAGAAGTGTAGAAGAATGTTTGGTGTGTTTATAAACTAAATTAAACTAAACTAAATTAAACTAATTATCACTCGAGAATAAAATATATGAGGAAAACAATCCAAGAACTGGGGTTCTTCACTTGGTTTCAATGCACATTCAATATCTATGTGACATCTACGTTCTTACTCTGCTGAAAACAATTCTTCTAAGGTTATAATGTTCTCTCCCAAGATACAATATAGTGTCTATAACTACACCTTAATTGTCACTTCCGTGATACAATCAGAGTACAATCATAAACTATCACGCACCAAGAATTATAAGTCTCACAACTCTCCTATTAATCTCCCAATCAAATATTCGAGTTATGTCTGTTAAATCGTGTACTAAAATTGCAACTCCTCTTCCAAGTTATTACAATCCCTAAAATCCAATCAAAGGTTCATGACTCCCCTAATTGTGTTAAGCCCTCAATAACAGATCAGCAAAGCAAGAAAATCACAGATAATTAAACACACATGAATACCAAGGAATACTACCCAATCCTCAGATTAAAGATTTAGTTACACATAATTAAAGAAGAAAACAAAATAATAATGAATGAAAACATAATATTGAAGAATTGAAGAACGAAAGTACCTTGATATGATTACAAGCTATGAAGTGTTAGCTATGAATTGTTATAGCTATGAATTCTTATAATTTACAATGGTAGGATGTGTTTATATAGGCTCTACAAATCTTGCCCAGCAAGATATTGCCTTCTATTACAATTAGGATTTAAAGAAGGTTCCCAAAACTGCCCAGAATACAATTAGAATTAGAAAAAGGGCAAAACAGTAAATTCCCAGCCTTCTTTAATCAAGATTACGTGCGCGCCTTTAATCAGTACGTTTCTTGCACTTGTTTCCTTTTCCAGGTTGTAGAAAATCTCTCAAGCTTCGCGTGGGCAGTAAGATCGCTGAAAACGGACTTCTAGAACTCCAGATATGGCCAAAACAGTATAAGCTGCGCAGCCTTCCCGGAAAATCCGAATTTTAATCAATTAAATCTCCAAAAACGACAAAAGCTTAGATATTCTTGGAAACCTGCACAACTACACAAAACACATCAAAACTACACAAACTTGAGTCCAAAACAATCAATTTAAGCCGATTTAGAATGCTCCAAGTGGATATAAAATCCACTTATCAGTTGGTGCACTTAGTAGTATTCATTTGCCTTATAAACTAAAACAGAAGTCCCAAATCTCCTCGATGTGGGACTGGGATGTTACAAACTCCCCAACTTAAACTCCTAACGTCCACGTCAGGCCTTAATGGATAGCCCATAGGATCAAGATCGTTCCTCCCTAGCCATTGTGGGATAATACCGGCTGACTTCGTGTCCCCACCTTTAGACCTTTGTCCATCATGGGATAATACCACCAGCCTTCGTGTCTCCACCTTCGGCAAGTTACCTCGACAAGCTTTCGAGAGTCCGCTCTAATACCATATGTGACAACTGTTGGGTTTGTGGAGTCAATCAGGTTTCAGAATTGAATTCTGATTCGAGTTGGAAATTCCAGAATTGGGTTCTAATTAGAATTAGGAATTTCAGAATTAGACTCCGATTTGTTAGGCCCAGTTTCTTCTCTTATAAATATTCTCATGTAATTGTAAAACACCAACATAACACAACACAACACAATTGTGAGAGATTAATACAAAATTAGTGCGGCTTGTGGAGTATGAATTTCCGAACCACATAAATCTTTGTCTTGTGTGATTATCGTTTATTTTCTTGTTCTTGTTTATTCGCTTTGGGTTTTTCTTTCGTTGTTTGTTAGCGAGCCTTAACTCTACATTAGTATGATATTGTCCGCTTTGGGCCGAGCTCGCACGGATTTATTTTTGGGCACATCCCAAAAAAGCCTCATACTAATGGAGTTAACTGGCTGCTTATAAACTAGATATCTACCCCTTCCACAATCGATGTGGGACAACTCCTAAGAATCTCCCCCTTCACACATCGGGCTCGACACCTGTCGAATCTTCCTCCTTCTGTATGATCTGGCTCTCCCTTGACCCATACTGGAAATCCATCTAGCTATTTAGTTCCCCCTAGGCCCACACTGGAAGGCCCACCTGCTCCTCCGTAAGCCCATCCTGGGATAGCCCATCTGCCTTTTCCTTGGATCCATTCTGGAGTCCACTGAGATCGTTATCATGGATCGTTATAACCATAGCTCTGATACCACTTGTTGGGCTTGCTCAGCAGGCCTTAACTCCACATTAGTATGATATTGTCCGCTTTGGGCCGAGCCCTCACGGATATGGTTTTGGGTCACTCCCAAAAGGCCTCATACTAATGGAGTTAACTGGCTGCTTATTAACTAGCAATCTATCCTTCCTGTAAACAATGTGGGACAACTCCTAACAACAACCCGGGTCAAATCCCGTGTCTTTTTTGAAAATCGGGTCGAGTCCGAATTCGAAATCCGAAATAAGCCAAAGTATATTGGCCCAAATGTGGCCAACTTGGGTAATACACAAGCCCACCACAGGCTCCCAAAAGATCATAATTTGTTGGTGCACTTAGTAGTATTCCTTTGCCTTATAAACTGAATAGAAGTCCCAAATTTTCTCGATGTGGGACTGGGATGTTACATCCTCTTTTGGCTTGTGCGGTGCATAATTACTCGGATAGTTCGAGTAATTATTATAAGCATCATTATTTGCTTGTTGTTGTTACACACCTTTGACTTTAGCATAACTCGTATTTGGAAAATTATTCTTATAATTCGGCCTACCTTTGGAGTTGAATACTCGTTATTGGATACCGGATTTAAGAAAACCTTTTCCGTACCTTTGAGCTTTGCTTTACAAGACACGACGAAGTTGTCTTGTTAAAAGAGCAATATCTTGTTCATCGAGATTTTCCAACTCTTCGTTTAACTCGTCGTCATTTTCATCTTCATCGATAATTGTTGCCTTTAGAGCTATACTTTTTCTCTTCTCTTCGGTTTTAGGAAGAGGTTTGTCGGGAGTATTGTCTTCTTCGTATGCACGTAGGTTTCCGAACAAACTATCGATGGTATATGCATTTAAATTATACATTTCTTTAATTTTGGTAAGTTTAACTTCCCAACTTGGAGGCAAGGCTTTTAATACCCTTCGGTTTTTCTAATTTATAGAGTGAATCTCATTTCCATATCGATGATGGTTTCACCTTCGAGGAGTTTAAAGTTCTCGTACTCTTGGATTAAAGTATCCATTCGAGAATCTTTAATGTCTGTAGTACCTTCGTTGGTGATAACCAATTTGTTCCACATTTCTCGTGGGGACTTGTAGTTATTAACACGTTTATATTCTTTTTCTGCAAGTGCACTTGTTAGAACCATTTTCGCTTTCATGGCAATGTTATTTGAGCTTCTTCTTCGGGAGTATATTCACTGACTTTCTTTTCGACGATTTCATCATCAACAGATTTAGTCAGAAAAACTACACCGTCTTCGATAGCCATCCAAACTTTGACACCTTGGGATCTAGCATAAATTCTAAATCATGTTTCCCAAGTAAAAATTGAATAAATGAGGTCTCGAACTCGAGAGACCTTTACCATAACCAATAGTAAATGAATATGCCATTAAAAGATCTACTTTTTATTGCGTAAATTGGCACAAATTAAGGCCAATATACACGGTCAAAAGTAACAAATTAAGGCCAATATACACGATCAAAAGGAATAAGCTAGAAGGGGGGTTTGAATAGTTTATTACCTTTTAAAAATTTTGAGGTTGGCGTTTTTGAATTTTCTCCACTCTTTTAAAATATTCGTTACTTGTAAGCAAGTAAATCGAGTGCGGAAAAATAAAGAGATAAAGAAACTAAGTACAACACATTCGATTTTATCATGGTTCGCGATGGCGCAACCCCTGATGGATTCGCTCACCCCAACTCCAGTCCCCGAGCTCTTCCCCGGACTCAAGATTTTTCACTATAAAAAGGTGAACTCCTTATAGTAGGCGGGGAAGCCTTTACAACACTAAGTATTTATCTTGGAGCATAGCTCCCTGCTACCTCCTCAAATTCTAAGTATAACCCTCACAATTTTACCTTGGAGCATAACTCCTTGCTACCTCCTCAAAACTATATAAAACCTTGCGTAGATTATGTTACTCTACAACTTTGTTGATCTCGGGTCTTAGGTCTTAATTGTTGGATCTTTCCTTTTCTTCACCGTGCAATAACACTTAACTCCCCGTTAACGTGTTGAGGACTTGAGTCTTAGAAAAAGGATCACCTCACTTCACTTCACCTCACAACAAGGTTTATATAACAAATCTTACGGCTTGAACCCTGGTACTAGACCAAAGACATACATATATATATATATATAGGCAAAGTATCAAATAGAAACCAATTCTTAAATAGAAACTAGAAACTAACACTAAATAAATTATATTTCATTCATTCTAGTGGCCCCGCCAGGGGCACCTTCACAAAAAGTGTTTAAAATTATTGGCTCCATCCAGCAAAAAAAAAAAATTACTGTTCACGCTGACGTCACTGCCACGTCAGCAGTGAACAGTAATTTTTTTTTTTTGCTGGATGGAGACTAGAATATTATGAACTTTTTGTATTGGGGTCCCCCTAGTTTGGTCATTAGATTAGCTTTAAATATTAGATTAGGGTTTAGTTTCTAGTTTCTATTTTAATTTGGTTTCTATTTGAGTAAGACCCTATATATATATATATATAGGTAGTCGAGGCAATAATATATGTGAATAGGGGTACACGTTTTGTGTGTATGAGTATGCGATAAATTAAGCGCGTATGTTCAAATAACACGTAAATGAAAGCAAGCACTTAAGATACACACAAACAATATGTAAGACCAAATATTATTAAATAAAAGGCCAAATATAAGTTGACTCGAGTAAGATCGAGCACGTTTCGAAAAGTCCAAGTTGTTATAAAGCCTTGAAAATAAAACAAAAATTAAGGCTTTTAAACAAACAAAGACAAATCACTAAGTTTCGAGAAAAATAACTCATTTATGTCGTATATCGACTTATACGAGTATTTCTTTAACAAAGAAGCAAAGTGAGTTTTTACTTCAAGAAATTAACAAGTAAAGGCTCGTTTATAACTAATATATGTTTTTTTACGAGAGGCCTTTAAACTCGAACTTCGAAGTAATGCAACTTCAAGAATAAGGCTCGAAAGGTTTGTTTTTATAACTCGAAATAATTAATCGAGCGACATTTAACTTGTTGTTCGAAGTTAGTTTAACTTCTTTGACTTGTTAAGTAGGCCTTGTTTAAATCTCTAAATAATATGAGATTTATACAAGTAGCTTACAATGTAAAGTCGAAGTTAAAAATAAACTTACGAATATTCTTGCAGCGAGAGCTTCGTTTATATCTCTAAGCATGGGATTTATACGAATTTTCTTAAGCTCGGAATATAAGTTCGTTTATGTCACTTTATATTTCAAATGAAGAAGTCTTTTGTGTATGTCGTAATATATTGACTTATACAAATTAACTTCAACCTAGAAATTAAAGTGAGCTAACTCAAATATTCAACAAAGAAGCTTAGTTTATATTTAGTAACGAATTTAAAATACTAGCTCCTAACTAGGAATATGAGTTAAAATAAAATACAAAAATTCACTTCGGAAACCTTACGTTTATGTCATATATAACAACTTGTACAAAGTAGCTTCATCTCGAAATTTAAGTAAGTGGTCGTTGTTTTTAATTTCAAAAAATAATTCAAGGAATTTAAAACAAATAAAAAGAGGGAGAGTAGATGACCAACTAACTCTTCTTGAAATGTTTACTTATTACATATACGAGAAAGAAAGTATCAATTAAAGCTCGTGTACATATAAACCGTAAACTTAATAAACAAAACTTTTGTGCTAAAATATAAAAGCAATTCAAGCAAACACACCACAAATATTTAGATCCGAATTATATATATATACATATGCAAGATATAAACTAACTTATGATCTTTGTTGCTCTTCAAAGGGAGACAAGATAATTTCTTTCGAAATCAAGGGATACGTGTTAGGATCGGGAACGGGAGTTCGTTTATATATAAAAAATAAAGCAAGCAAGATATACAAACTACTAAACATGAACCAAAAGATATATATATATATATATATATATATATATATATATATTGAAAATACACACCTAGTTAATGAATAGGCAGCTAGCTATGATATGCAATGCAGAATGATAAAAGGTGCAGTAAGTAAAGAACACCAAGAATTTTAGCTAGGTTCGACCCCTAATCTTCTATGGTCTACGTCCTAGTCCCTTACCAACTTGGTAAGAGAATATATTATTGATCACAAATAAACCAATTACAAGATCCAATAATATATCACCCAATTCACTGATAACAGCTAGCTGGAATGAACTTTTCCCTTGAGTAAAGCAGCTCCCTTGAACCTCAATGCCTCTCTAACAGCCTTGCTCCCTTGAACACTGAATTCCTTGAAGTCCCACTTCGTGAATTCCTCTAGTTCCTTGAACAACCTGTTGTATAGACCAATGAGCTCCCCTTGAGCACAATACTCCGTGATAACCAAGATCCCCTTGCTGTTATGCAGTGAAACCAATCCCCAGTTACTGATTGCAGCTAGCTGGAACCCCTTATTTCCTGAACACAGCTCTCTAAGTTCTATACTAAACCAAGTATAAACTTTTCTAGCCTAATGCTCCTTGAACCCTTGTTCCACAAGCTTGACAATCCAGCAACTACCAACTTTACAAGTTGAACAATACAATGGATAGAAAGAATTACAACTCAAAATATGAACTCTCTAATATCTCGATATAGTATGTAATGCTTGAGCTCTTTTGTTGAATGTGCAATGAAGGTGCAGAGTTGTTTATTGTATGTTCTTGAATATAGCTTCTTGGTTCTTGTTGTGTAAGCTGCTAAGAAACACAACCAACAAGTAGATATATAAATAGTGAAGCAAAAGAACTTGAATTAATGAATAAACTTGCAACGGTCTTGAAGAGCACTTCTCATGTTTTAGTTTTGTTCCATTAATCCACTACTAACGTACACATGGCAGGTTTGATAATGATTCTCATGCAGAGAATATTTTCAGTGGAGAGGTAATGGAATGAATACCACAACTTTTAGTTCTTGAAGAAAAACCGTTAGAGACATATGAAGAAAACATGAACTTGATGATAAATGAATATGTTTTCTTTGAAAGCTTTTTCCTGTAGGACAACAGATGGTGGAGAGTATGGGTGTGGAATATTTGATATATAGAAAGAGCATACTCATAAGGAAGGCACATGGGATGTCTTTTAGTAAAGTATTAAACAACTAAAAGTTTGCTTTAGTGAGTGGAATTTGTTTAACAAGATTCCTGATACATGACAGTGATATAATATATAAAAGTATGCTTAATACATGTTAGGATTTAATTCTACAAAATTCCACAAGTACGAACTTCCCTTTTATAAACTGGACAGTCCAGTCTGCCAGCTAGCTGTGTTGAGTAGTCAGCTAGCTGAGTTACCCTGTTTTGCTTAGAAATCATATAGAAGGTAAACCTGCAAAACAATATTGCTCCAATACAAACATCTAGCTTGCTCACCAAGTATGATCATCAAAATCGTAGGGAATGAAAAACCGTTAGAGAGAATGAAGAAAATAATGACTTTGATAATTAGAAAGTATTTTCTTTGTAAGCTTTACTCTAGACAACAGATGGTGGAGTTTGAGGGAATGAAATATTTGTTTATAAATACAAGCATGATTGAAAAGAAGCACATGTGTTGTTTTGGTGGAACATTAAACAATTTAAAGATTCCTTTAATGAGTGGAAGTAGTCTAGCATGATACTTCTACTTGAGTAGTGTTCTTATTTATATAATATCATGTTTAAATATATTAGACCAATCTTACAACTGATTTCCACAATGTTTTCTATAAAAAAAACGTACTCCCCTTTATTTTCTGGACAGACTACCAGCTTGCTGTGTTGAACTGCCAGCTAGCTGAGTTGCCCTGACAGCTAGCTGAGATGCCCTGTGTTTTGCTATGAATTGATATGAATAATGAACCTGCAAAACAATATTAGTCCAGAACAAATACCCAGCTTGCTTCCTATGTATGATCATCAAAATTATAGAGTTTCAATCTCCCCCTTTTTGATGATTATACACCAATTTGAGATTGAGCTAAAACTCCCCCTCAATCAATGCATCCTGCAAAATAAAATTTGATAGCAGGCTAATATATATTTAGTAACAAGCAATCAGCTTGTTGCATTGTGTCATCTTTAGAACCAAGCAGTCAGCTTCCTATGAATTGTAACATCATCAAAACCAAGCTTGCTGAATTGTGTCATCATCAAAACCAATAGGGTTTCAATCTCCCCCTTTTTGATGATTACACACCAATATTCAGGAGTTAAATACTCCCCCTGAATTTATGCTTCCCCTGCAAAAAGATTAGCAATCTATGCAAGCAGTTAAGCATAATAAGCATGGCATCACATAAACATTTAGCAATAAACCATATGATCCCAGCAAAGTACGTGAAGTAAAGAGTTATAAGAATAAATATCAACTCCCCCTAAATCACACATACTTTAAATCCTGAATTTTCTCCCCCTTATTCATCAAAAAGGATATCCACATGCAATCATTTAATATACAAATTCAAGTAAGCATGGATTATCAAGTTCACATATAAAAATTTTCTATGCATAAATAAAAAAATAAAACTTGATATGTAAAATTCAGTTGCATAACAAAATTAATATTGTATGAAAGTTACCAAACTTCCATCGCAGCTAGCTGGCTAGACATTACACATGCCTAATTCGCGACGCAGCACAGTAAAACGCTCCTCGCTAGTGGCTTTGTGAAGATGTCAGCTAGCTGGTACTCTGTACTTACAAAGATCAGCTCAATTTTTCCCTTTGCAACATTGTCTCTCAAGAAGTGATGTCGAACATCAATATGCTTTGTTCTTGAGTGATTCACTGGATTCTTTGATATGTTGATAGTGCTTGTATTGTCACAATAAATGGGAACTTTGCCACATTATATTTTGACAATTAACCTGCATAATCTACATCACCATTCCCAACAAGATCAAATGCATTTGTGATGGGATAAAAAAATCCAAGAGTAGTAGTTCCACTTAAATATTTGAAAATTCTTTTAATAGCATTCAAGTGAGACTCTTTAGGTTGAGCTTGAAACCTAGCACAACACATACACTATACATAATATCAGGTCTAGAGGCTGTAAGATATAATAAACTACCAATCATACCTCTATACTTACGAACATCTACATCTTTACCTCGTTCATCTGTAGCCAGCTAGCTGGCAGAACTCATAGGTGTAGATTTTGCCTTGATATTCTCATATCCAAACTTCTTTAGCAAGTTCTTGATATACTTGGACTGATGTACATATATTCCATCTCGAGTTTGCTTGATTTGGAGCCCCAAGAAGTAATTGAGCTCACCCATCATACTCATGTCAAACTCACTATGCATACACTTAGAAAACCACTTGCACATATTATCATTAGTTGATCCAAAGATAATATCATCCAAATATATTTGCACAACTAGAATATCACTACCAGTAAGTTTAGTAAACAATGTAGGATCGATTTTACCTCGAATGAAGCCATTCTTTATCAAAAACTTACTTAGCCTTTCATACCAAGATCTAGGAGCTTGTCGAAATCCATACAATGCCTTCTGATTTATCACCAATAATCAACTCTGGAGGATGGTTCTTTACTGTCCTTGTTGACTTTGGAAAATGATGATGAGCCATAACTTCTTCATTGGCTCTAATTCTCTTAGATGGTGGAGGGATTTTTCATCATTATAGATTGGCATCTTTTCTTGTGATCTCTGACTTCTAGGATCTTCTAAGGTGAGCCTTGACATCTTTTCACATGTTGCATCTACTGGAGGAGAGAGTTCAGCTTGGTTATCATTAGCTGACTTTGATTCAGTTTCTTCTTCAGCTAGCTGTGTTGTAGCATTTTCTGAATCTGTTTCATTGGCAGCTAGCTGCGTTGCTGTATTTGATCTTGGCAGCTCGCTGGCATCATTTGAACCTGCAATTTCCTCCTCATCTCTTGACAGATCAACATTAGATTCTTGAAAAGAAACATCAATAGACTCTTCAACAGTACGTTTAGAGATATTATAAACTCTATATGAACGACTTGTTAAAGAATAACCTAAAAATATTGCCTCATAAGATTTAGCATCAAATTTACCATCTCTATCAATAGATTTAAGTACAAAACACCTGGATCCAAAGACCTTGAAGTACCCTATGTTTGGCTTCTTATTCTTTAGCAGTTCATAAGGAGTCTTATTGAGAATAGGCCTGATCAGTATTCTGTTAAGAACGTAGCTAGCTGTGTTGACTGCTTCTGCCCAGAAACTTCTTGGCAGCTTGCTCTCTTGCAGCAAAGTCCTAGCTGTTTCCTGCAAAGACCTGTTCTTTCTTTCCACAACCCCATTTTGTTGTGGGGTTCTTGGTGCTGAAAATTCATGAGAAATGCCTCTATCTTCACAATATGGAATGAAGTCCTTTTGGAATTCACCACCTCGGTCACTCCTTATACTTACAAGTCTTATCTTAAACTTGTTCTCAAGTAACTTAATTAGCTTCTCAAATTCTCTGAAAGCACAATCTTTAGTACGAAGAAACAATACCCATGTATATCTAGAATAATCATCTACAATAACAAATGCATATTGTTTTCCACCAATGCTTTTATATGCTTCCGGACCAAATAAATCTAAGTGAAGAAGCTCTAAAGGTTTAGAAGTTGATACCACATTCTTTGATTTATGTGGAGTCCTGATTTGTTTGCCTAATTGACAAGCCGAACAAGTTTCCTTCTTGACATACTTCAATTTGGGCAGCCCTCTAACTAGCTTCTTTGAAGACAGCTTGCTGAGTAAGTCCATATGAGCATGTCCAAGCCTTCTATGCCAACTTTCTGGATTAGTATCAACTGCAGCTAAACAACATGATGAATCCTGCATTTCAAAGTCCAAAATATATATATATTTCCTTCCCTTCTAGCAACTAGGGGGACTTTGTTAGTGCCAACATTAATAGTACACTTCTCTTTATTAAAAAGAACAGAATGTCCATCATCATACAACTGACTTATACTAAGCAAATTATATTTAAGACCTTGAACATATTGTACTTTATCAATAGAGATGACACTATTACCAATTTTCCCTTTCCGAAGAATCTGGAGTGTTTTGTTATCACCAATGGTGACACTTCCACCCTTTTTCTTACTGAGAGTAAGGAATTGTGATTTATCACCACTCATATGCCTTGTGCATCCACTATCCAAAATCCATTGATTTGATCTTACTTTGACAACAAGACATACCTACAAAACAAATAAAAAACCAACTCAACGTTTTGGTACCCATATTTGCTTGGGTCCAGATTGGTTAGTTGATAGAACATAAAGAACATTTAAATCAGATTTCTTGATCCACATTTGGACCACTTTTGAAGTTGATTTTCTTGTTCCAGCTGTTCTGTCAGCTAGCTGCCTGTGAGATGACTGTCTGTTCCAGCTAGCTGGGTTAGCATTCTGAACTTTGCAATGATTAGCCAAATGACCTTTATTTCCACATTTGTGGCAGATTCTCCATGGCATGGCATAGGTATAAGGAATTCCATGTTTGCCATCATACTTTAGACGTGATGTTGAAGCCAATCCAACTCCTTCTCTTTCGATTGGAACCTTTGCATATCTCATCATAGTTTTGAGTGTATCTTCTCCTTGAACGAATTTTTCCATTCCTTTTTGGAGATTCTTGATTTCAGTTTCCAACTCTTCGATTCTTTCAGCTTGTTGAGATATTTCCATTGAGCATGATTCCCTTGGACTAAATGCTTCTAAAAATGCATTTTGAGCATCTATCTCTGCACTCAGCTCGCTGAGTTCCTTCATGAGAGCATCATTTCTGTTGATAAGCACTTTGTTGAACCCTTCAAGCTGGGATATATTAGCCTTAAGATCAGCAATGATTTGAGCATGATTATTTGTTGGAGTCTTCTCAACCATAAGATCAGAAATGATCTTTCTAAGGTGAGTATTCTTCTTTTCTAGTTCATTGTTCTTATTCTTTAACTCCATGAACTCCACAACAGATATATTTCTATGTTCCTGCATGGTTAGTGATTCCAAAATATTATTTTCAGAATATGTATTAAATTGAAACGAGTTTACCGTACTAGATTCCACATTCGAGTCCGAATCTTTGCTTTCTACAAGAATGTCTTTTGTGTTTCCTTGAACCATGTCATTGTCAATGCCAACCAATGCATAATTGATCATCTCTTCACTTGAGTATTCACTGGAATTAGATTCTTCATCACTCCATGTGATTTGAGCTTTACATTCCTGTTTATCTGTTGAGGCAGCTAGCTGCTTGTGACCATCAGCTTGCTGTCTTGGATTGACACATACTTTGTCTATTTTTGTTGAAGCTTGATAATGCATTTTTAAGGTATCCCATATCTCCTTTGCTGTTGTGCACGAAGAGACCTTGCCAACATCAGAATTTGAAAGACCACAAATTAATGTGTACTTGGCATTTCCATTATAGCTTGCTTTTATCAATTCTTCCTCAGTAAAATCATCAACATCTTTTGGCTTTCCGTTTTCATCCATAAAGGTAAATGGACCATCTTTAACAACCAACCATTCAAGCGGATTTCTACTCAGAATCAACTTCATCTTTATTCTCCATAAATCATAATTTTCTTTACCAAAGAGAAGTGGTGGCATGTTTGATGATTCTCCCTCTACATAAATGTGTGCCATAGGATCTGTACTTTCCTGTTACAGAATTGTTAGTACACCAAGCTCTGATACCAAATGAAAATACACACCTAGAGGGGGGGTGAATAGGTGTTATGACTAACAATGACCTAATAAAATTCTGCTTGAAAAATTAAACTGGCAGTTAGCTGGGTACGATAGGAAGCTAGCTGAGTTAACCAAATGCAACAGATTAATGAATAGGCAGCTAGCTATGATATGCAATGCAGAATGATAAAAGGTGCAGTAAGTAAAGAACACCAAGAATTTTAGCTAGGTTCGACCCCTAATCTTCTATGGTCTACGTCCTAGTCCCTTACCAACTTGGTAAGAGAATATATTATTGATCACAAATAAACCAATTACAAGATCCAATAATATATCACCCAATTCACTGATAACAGCTAGCTGGAATGAACTTTTCCCTTGAGTAAAGCAGCTCCCTTGAACCTCAATGCCTCTCTAACAGCCTTGCTCCCTTGAACACTGAATTCCTTGAAGTCCCACTTCGTGAATTCCTCTAGTTCCTTGAACAACCTGTTGTATAGACCAATGAGCTCCCCTTGAGCACAATACTCCGTGATAACCAAGATCCCCTTGCTGTTATGCAGTGAAACCAATCCCCAGTTACTGATTGCAGCTAGCTGGAACCCCTTATTTCCTGAACACAGCTCTCTAAGTTCTATACTAAACCAAGTATAAACTTTTCTAGCCTAATGCTCCTTGAACCCTTGTTCCACAAGCTTGACAATCCAGCAACTACCAACTTTACAAGTTGAACAATACAATGGATAGAAAGAATTACAACTCAAAATATGAACTCTCTAATATCTCGATATAGTATGTAATGCTTGAGCTCTTTTGTTGAATGTGCAATGAAGGTGCAGAGTTGTTTATTGTATGTTCTTGAATATAGCTTCTTGGTTCTTGTTGTGTAAGCTGCTAAGAAACACAACCAACAAGTAGATATATAAATAGTGAAGCAAAAGAACTTGAATTAATGAATAAACTTGCAACGGTCTTGAAGAGCACTTCTCATGTTTTAGTTTTGTTCCATTAATCCACTACTAACGTACACATGGCAGGTTTGATAATGATTCTCATGCAGAGAATATTTTCAGTGGAGAGGTAATGGAATGAATACCACAACTTTTAGTTCTTGAAGAAAAACCGTTAGAGACATATGAAGAAAACATGAACTTGATGATAAATGAATATGTTTTCTTTGAAAGCTTTTTCCTGTAGGACAACAGATGGTGGAGAGTATGGGTGTGGAATATTTGATATATAGAAAGAGCATACTCATAAGGAAGGCACATGGGATGTCTTTTAGTAAAGTATTAAACAACTAAAAGTTTGCTTTAGTGAGTGGAATTTGTTTAACAAGATTCCTGATACATGACAGTGATATAATATATAAAAGTATGCTTAATACATGTTAGGATTTAATTCTACAAAATTCCACAAGTACGAACTTCCCTTTTATAAACTGGACAGTCCAGTCTGCCAGCTAGCTGTGTTGAGTAGTCAGCTAGCTGAGTTACCCTGTTTTGCTTAGAAATCATATAGAAGGTAAACCTGCAAAACAATATTGCTCCAATACAAACATCTAGCTTGCTCACCAAGTATGATCATCAAAATCGTAGGGAATGAAAAACCGTTAGAGAGAATGAAGAAAATAATGACTTTGATAATTAGAAAGTATTTTCTTTGTAAGCTTTACTCTAGACAACAGATGGTGGAGTTTGAGGGAATGAAATATTTGTTTATAAATACAAGCATGATTGAAAAGAAGCACATGTGTTGTTTTGGTGGAACATTAAACAATTTAAAGATTCCTTTAATGAGTGGAAGTAGTCTAGCATGATACTTCTACTTGAGTAGTGTTCTTATTTATATAATATCATGTTTAAATATATTAGACCAATCTTACAACTGATTTCCACAATGTTTTCTATAAAAAAAACGTACTCCCCTTTATTTTCTGGACAGACTACCAGCTTGCTGTGTTGAACTGCCAGCTAGCTGAGTTGCCCTGACAGCTAGCTGAGATGCCCTGTGTTTTGCTATGAATTGATATGAATAATGAACCTGCAAAACAATATTAGTCCAGAACAAATACCCAGCTTGCTTCCTATGTATGATCATCAAAATTATAGAGTTTCATATATAACTAGCTTGTATCTCTTGAGATCTAGGAAGAAATCAAAAGAAAAGGCTAGTACTGAAGCCAAAAACACACAAAAAGGGTCATCGAAAAAGTCGTCGGAAAACGACCGGAATAGGGCTTTAAAAACTGACTCTTATGGGCTCCTAAGGTCACCTAGAGACGGCCTAAAATGGGTCTTGGGGCTGCCTAAACAAGTGTGGTCAAGTGTGTGAGAGATGAGCAAGTTATGGTATAGAAATCAAGCTTAAAGGATGAATAAACACTAATAAAATAAGCTTGAAGCTAGAAATTTTTGAGAGCAAAAATATTCTGGACAAGAGAGGTTTCTAGAGAGTGTTTTTGTAGCATATACTTGACTCAAAATGGCTTGGAAAATGAGTAGGGGTGGGGGTTTTATAGCCAAAAAATAGGCATTTTGATATAAAAAAATGGGGAACAAGGTTCCTTAAAATAAGGAAAGATACAAGTTGACTTCTAACACCCAAACACGGATATGAACTTTCAAATTAAAAGGTCCAAACACATGCCCCAATTATATAATAATAATAATAATATAATCCCAAAAATGCGAATAAACAAGTAACGATCGAATATTTCAATTTTTATGATTAAATTGAAAAATGCTTTGACAAATATGAAACTTTGGGGATCCTCTTGAAATGATGGGGATCCTCTTGAAATGATTCCAGTGAATCATGGTCAAAATTTCTTCTTGAAATGAGTTGACCATCTATGATTTTTAAGCGACCGATAAATCAATTACATATCAATTTTAGGGATTCCGGAAAAAATCATGGAAAAATTAAGAAACTAATACCAATTTTATTATAAAAGATATTGATGACAAATCCCAAGTTTCAAGTCAAAATAATATCTGGAATTATTATTTTGGATTTTTCGAATATCAAAACGGCCTTCCGAAGCGATCGAAAAATTCATTTGTCTTTACCGACAACTTCGACAGATGTTTTGACTTAACATATATTCAAACATAATATTCCATGTATGATAATGACTATGAGGTCTAAGGAATAATTAAGTTTGAATTTAAAATAATTTTATCCGGATAAATGAACATTTTTTGGCATTTTGGAATAAAATACATTTTTTTTTTGTCTTTTGGCATGGCTTTTGGCAAAGAAAATTGAATATAAATATTCAATAGATATATTCAAAGTATTTTGAGATGAATCATTTAAAAATGACACACTTTTAAAATAAATCCTACAAAATTTGGCTCATAAAAGCATTGTTTGAAATTTCTTATTTTTCATACCTTTAGTCGTTGCCTATTTTTCTTTGACAAGAAACAACTTAGAATAAGAATTATCATTAGGTTGATATTTTTATCCAAATCACTGTCAAATAAGATATGTCAAAAAAACATTTTGAAAGGTTTGACCGCTTTGACTTGATTACCAGAAAATGTCACTAATAAAACCTTGGGGAGGATTACTAAATGACTTAGTAAACTTCCTAAATTTCTAATTTAATTTACACTTAATCGTTTTAGACAAAATAACCAATACCTACGAAAAAGATCATATCTCACAAAGATTGTGACAACCTAGATCCCTGATCCCGGGTCTAGGGGTGTCACATTTGAAGAGACGACATGATAATAAATTTTGACTATTATATGGTAAATTCGGGAGTGAATTCAGAATTTGAATTTTGTTTCTCCATCTTCGGGATTCTGAGTTTATGTTTGATTTCTCCATCTTTGGAGATTCAAAGTTTGAGTTTCGTTTTTCCATCTTTGGAGATTTAGAGGTTACATTATATTTATCCTTACTACGTGTTATCACAAAAACACCACGTTACGTATCAGTTTGGTATCAAGGCTAATGTTTCTGGTTATCAAGGTTACTCTACAACTACACAATTCATTGTAATCGACGTCAAGTCTTCGAATTTGTTATTTTAGTTCTTGGGTTCGTATGGTTGCATGTTAATATAGCAGGGAAAATAATTTAAATTTACATTTTTTGAACTTTGAAATAATTTAAATTTACTTTTTATGTAATAATATATGTAATATATATATATATATATATAATTTATTTATATTTTAAAATATATACTAAAATTATGTATGTTAACACTTTTACATTAAAAAATTATCATGATTTCTTCTATGAACATGGAAACCAAGATCACCACAACCGATTAAAGATAATCAAAATGATCATGAATAATTTAGAAATTATTGAACAAAAATTTAAGGGCTACCCATATTGATTTTTTTAAATACGATACAACCTCATATGCAACTTGAAATGTAATTGTTGCAAATTGAAATGCAATTGCTTTCAACTTGCGTTCCAATCTCATATGCCAATTTTACCGTATTTTTGAAAAAAATCGGAAAACATGGATATTTTTGAAATTTTTTCCAAAATTTATCCTAAATTAGTATCATAAATTATACTCCCTCCGTCCCTCTCATTAGTTTATAAATGAGTTGGGCCAAAAGGTTAAGAAAAAGTGTGAAATGATAGAGAAAAGTAAGAAAAGTGAGTAAAGTGGTGGGATCAATTTATATTTAATGTGTGATGTGACTCAACTTAAACCCTTTTTGTGTCGTATGATACATGAAGAGATTATAATACAATACAAAATGTAAAGGAAGAAGAATTATCCCTATGTTAGCGATGTCGAATTCTCCAAACATAAAGTCCTCCTTCTCCTCTTCTTGGCTTCTCTCCTTCGTGGCTCTGGATACGTGTATGATTTGTCTAATAATAATCTAATACCAAAAAATATTTTATTTTAATGTCTGTAGGAATAAAACATAGCTTTCCATAATTAAATAAATTTCTACAAGTCAAAATTTGTTGTTGACTTTTTCCATCTGATCTTGGGCTGCTCCAAGTGGAATTTGATATCTGGGCTGTCTAGGATAAAAGAAAATCTTGTTATCTTCGCGTGGGCTGTTGAATCGCAGAAATTCGATATCTGGAACTCAAGATATGGCCCAAACAATGAGTCTTGCGCGTGCGGCCCAATTAATCATAATTTAATTGTAATTTAGCTCCAATCCTTTCCAATTTAGAATTTCATACTTCCTACAATAAAATATTATAAACTAATTAATAAAGATCCAATTAAATGTAAAATATAATTAAGATGGGAATAAAAATCATCTAAAATACATATAAATATATACTCTATCAATGTGTAAAGTGAATATAGTGGAAAAACGTAGTGGATATAATTACTTTTTATATTATAAAACTTTACTATTTTGGGTAAGTTTTGGAATGTAAAAAATCGAGAGGGACCAGTGTTCTAAAAAGCATATTAAGCGGCCGCTTCGCTTAAGCGAAAACGGGATAAAAATGCCTAACTTTTAGCAAAATTGGGTTTTTAAGCGTTTAGTGTGTTAAGCGGGTCAAAAGCGGGTTTAAACGGTTTTAAGCGGGTCTGAAAGCAAATTTGTAATTTGATATTTCTAAATGTTACGTTTGTATTTTCTAAATTCATTATGACTAACTATGACTTTGTGAATGTGGAGATTACTAGTTTTAACTTTTATCATATCATATGTGAATGTTATCTTTTTAAAAAAAAACTAATATTGTATTTATTTATATTTATTTATAATCCGATTAATGATCCGCTTTTGAAACCGCTTAAGCGTCCGCTTAACCGCTTAAGCGCTAGAAGGTCATCCCACCGCTTAGGTCCGATTTTAGCTTTTTACAACACTAAGAGGAACATGCCAAAAAGGAAAGTGTAAATAAATGAGAGGTACTAAGGGAGTATTATATACGAAAAATACAAGATATTTTGTATTTAATACAAAATATCACTTTATACGAAAATTGGAGTCATTATTTAAAATTATAATTTTTTTTAAAATGTATTTATTAGCAACATAAAATAAAATTTTAATTTAATATTATTCCCGATTTGGGATATTTTCTACTCCCTCCATCTCTTAAAATATTTCCTGTTTACTATTTCGGGACATTCAAAATACTTTTTCCCTTTCTATTTTAAGCCATATAAAACAATATTCAATACCCACTACTCCACCCACTACTCCTTAAAAACAATATTTAATACCCACTACTTCACCCACTACTCCTTAAAAACAATATTCAAACTCACTACTCCACCCACTACTATTTAAAAAGAAAGAATGCTGAAAATACCGAGTTTTTCAAAAAAAAAATTGAGAATACCATTCCCCGGCAACAGTTGTTAATTATACCCATTTCGTCACCCAATTGAAAAATGCGTACTACACATACGCATTAGGTACAAGCGTAACACCCCTCTACTGTAGCTCCATCTCTCCCACGAAGCTCTCTACCGGTGACTCGTCGACGCTTTTCTCGATAGCTCCGTTCTCCCTTTTCTAATCACTATCCCAATCACTACGACATCAGAACATGACCCCCGAATCATCTCCTTCCTATTCCCCCTACCCGTTTCTATCCTCCGACCCCGCAGGGGCTTACACGAAGCTCGTCGGAGAATGATTCCGACGTTAGGCTCGTTTTGGGCGTTTCAATTACGACATATAAAATGCTAAGAAAGTTGTATAGGTGTGTAGAGAATTTGATTGTGATTCTAACGGTATATGGTATGTTATGGTAAAGTTCGGGATATGGATGAACGAATCGATCCAAAAAACTCGCCGGAATCGCCATGGATCGCGCCTCTGGAGCTCTCGAACGACGATGACGTCATCACGCAGGATGATGATGCGTTACAGCTAATACGCAAGTTACAAATGCGTATTCCATGTTTACCCAACAGCCATTTGCGTATTCTAGGTTTTAATATACATGGGTTACTCGGCTGAGACTTGCGTAACCCCCATTACCCAACCCTTAAATGCGTAACTCACGTTACCCCAACCCCAAATGCGTATTCAAATGGGTATTTTCAGCACCCCCTCCCGAAAAATGTTATTTTCATTTTTTTAACCAAAAAACGTTATTTTCTGTATTTGTCCATTTAAAAACTACTAGCTTATAACCCGTGCAATGCACGGGTTTTTTGTATTATGTTATAAATTTTTTTTAATATTATAATTATGTTTTTATATAATCATTATTTTTAATTTTTAATAATTTTTTTATTTTTAATTTGATATAATTTTAATATACTCATGTTTACGGATTATACTAATGTTTCCTTATTATAAACAATGTATACGATTTTTAATTTATTTTATTTATAATTGAAAAATATGGTGTGATATTTCGGATATATATTAATGTTGTAAGATTTGTTGTAAATTTTTAAAACGTAACATGTTTTAATTAGAAAGGAAATATTAATGATTGAAAGATATGACACGATTGATCTTTTTAGCTGTTTATAAAAGGTAACATCTTCAACTAAAAGTAAATGTGAAAAGGCAATCGACTAATTTCCATTAATTATGTTATGTTATTTTTTATTTCAGGTGTTATATCTCTTGAAAATTATGGTGTGATATTTTCGGTTATATATTAATGATTGTAAGATTTTGTTAGTCATAGAGGCATGTCTGTTCACATCAAATAACAAGCCTAATTGTTTGTAATGATTTGCATTACTTACATGACCTCTTAACTGAGTGAACCTCTAGTTGTAGAGTCTCTACTTGTTCTGTACTTGTAATAGGCACCAAATCCTAGTTGTGTAACTGTACTTATATAGTCAAGAATAATGCTTGAAAGAAGTTCCAAGGTTCATGCCTCAAGCAAGAAGATAAAGACTGTCAAATAATCACAGTTGGGATTTGAAGAAAGTGAAGAATTTGCCTAAGTACCAAATCGAGAAGTACATTTGTCTATTCGAGAAGTCTAGCATTCGAGAAGTCAGGGATTCAATATCTCAAGACACTATTCGATATCTCTGAATACACTGATCGATATCTCATTCGATATCTCAGAGATTCGATATGTCTACTGCTCTATTCGAGAACTCAAGAAGTCAACAAGTCAAAATGGTATTCGAGTTCTCAAAGAGTCAACAAGTCAAAGTTCCATTCGATATCTCAAAGACTCAAAAAGCTATTCGAGATCTCAGGGATTCAACAAGTCACAATGTTCTATTCGAGAACTCAAGGATTCCCAGAGAAAAGAGCTTTTCGAGAAGTGGTTCGATATGTCAATATAACAGTGTTCGAGAACTCAGAGTTATCGATCAAGTCAATTCTAGTTCTCGAATCACTTACTTAGTCACTTCTCGAATACATTCTTGGAGACAAAATACTGGAGAAATTGTACAAGTCAGAAACCTGCAACAAGCCAATGCACTTTATGGATCTCAATCTGTAACGTGCTCTGGAAAGCCTACAAAGAAGCTTGGAGAGATATAGAAAAGACAAAGGGCTAAAGAAGTGGATCTGAACAGGCTTTGCAAAGTCAAATCTGTAACCGTTTGGACTCATACTCAAATAGGATAGACAGACTAGAAAGTAATTTGTTTTATCTACCTTATTTGTAGTAAGTAGGTTGAATCCATGCTCTATAAGGATACAGCCTCACTTCCTTAGCAATTAACTTTTAGGTGAGTCAAGTTTTTCATATTCATTGTAAGCTATATCTCTCTGAGAAAAACAAAGCTGAGAATACTATCATTTGTATTCACAGATTGTAGCAACCTTTATCTAATAATACATTAGATTAAAGTGATATTGTGACTTGTGTTGTTCTTTATCTGCACCTACATCTTTGCACACACAAACACTTATCTGCTACACAGACTCAACCAAGAAAAGTTCAAGAATCCATTCACCCCCCCTCTGTATTCTTTTACTGTATTCTATACTCAACAAGTGGTATCAGAGCAGGCTGTTTATTCAAAAACAGAAAAACGATCATGAGTTCGAATACACCAAAGACTACAGGAACGGTGAAAGTCCCTAAGTTTGACAAAGAGAATTACAACCTCTGGAAGATAAAGATGCAGTTGTTCATAAAAGCATCTCATCATTTGTATCCTGAGATTCTCAAGAATGGTCCATTTGTTCCCCAACATGAGATTCCTGAAAAGACTGTTGGAACCACTACTATTCCAAGATCTTATGTGGCTAAGGATCCATCCAAATGGACAGAATCAGAAAAGGACATGGTTGCCCATGACAGTCACCTCATGTTGCTAATTATAGATTCCATGGACATGTCAATGTTTACAAACATTGCCTTATGTACCACTGCCAAAGAAATGTGGGATCACATTGAGGTGTTATGTGAAGGAACTGATGAGGTCAGAGAGAACAAGAAAAAGATACTGGTCACACAGTATGAAGCTTTCATGGCACAACCCAAGGAAAGCATCACTGAGATGTTTGAGAGATTTCACAATATAGTTACTGAGTTGCAGATGAATGGCAAGGTTTACAGCACCAAGGAATTGAACATGAAGTTTCTGTTATCTTCACCAAATCATCTAGAGCAAAGGATCATTTCTCTAAGGGAAAGAGATTTGAACAAAGTTACATATGATGTGCTCTATGGGGTTTTAAAAACTCATGAGCTTGAGTTGCTTCAGAAAAGGGCTATCCAAGCCAACCAAGGCAGAATGATAAACACATCATATGCCTTGATTGTCAACAAATCTATTCAAGACCTAGAAGCATCTACAAGCCAATTAGGGATAGAGGAGGTAGTAGAAGAGGAAGAAACTGAAGCTGAGGTAAGTGAACCTGTTGAGGAGAAGGAGGAAGATGAGTTCTATACTCTTGAAGAACTAGATGGGATGGAAAACACTTCATATGCTTTCATGGCCTGAAAATTTCCAAACATCAGATTCAAGAGGAATCAACCCTTCAAACCCAAAACCCAAAACCATTCATTCAACAGGAGCAAGGCACCTGTGAAACCAAACAAGAATAAGTTCAAAACCAGCCATGTGGATAGGTCATCTGTAAGGTGTTATAGATGCAATGACCTAGGGCATTTTTCCTGTGAATGCAAGAAGCCTAAAAAGAAGGATAAAGATTATCTTGAGCTCGAAGCTAAGTATGAGGCCCTTCTGAAAAAGCAGACACAAGGTAAGGCCTACATAGCTGAAGGGAAGTGTTGGGATGATTCTGACAGTGATGGAGAGGAACAAGAATTTTGCAATTATGCCTTGATGGCCAATTCCAAGGATGACACATCTCCATCAGATCCTCAGGTACCATCTCTCACTACTATAGACATGTCTGTTTCAGAGTATAAATGCATGATTGAACAACTATCTGTTGAGATGTTTAACATTCATACTAGTATGACTACTGCTAATGAAGAGATTACTAAACTGTCTACTAGAAATGAAATGTTAATAAAAAAGAATGAGGAACTTGAGCTAACTGCTATGCAAGTAAAGAACCTTAAGAAAGAAGTTGAATATCTGCAGAATAAGGTTTTTCGTTCTAGTCAGGTTGAAAAGGCTCTTAGGGATGAATTAGCTGAAAATGAATTCAAACTGAAAACGTTTAAGAAATCATCTGGTCTAGTGCAATCCTACTGTGAGAAAATTCAAGCAAAACCCAAAACTACTATTGGACTTGACTATGACATTCTTAACCAGAGAAAAGGCTATGCTGTCATTGAAGATGACACTGTTGTTCAAGAGGAAGTCCCTCACATCTTGAAAAAGACTGAGACTCCTATTTTTAAAGAATCAATGATAAGTGGATTTTATATCCACTATTTGGCATTCCATTCGTACTTAAAGCGATTGCAAGTTCTCAAGTTTCGTGTTAATTTGATGTGTTTTCATCTAATTTGTGTAGGTTGCATAGTCGGGCGGCATTGGTGGTGTTGGTGAAGTATTGGTGGTATTCTGTGAGCTTAAAGTAGAAATTACAGGAAGTCCAGGGCAAGAGAACTCGGGAATTTCGCATTCATCACTGTTTTGGCCATATCTTGAGTTCTAGAAGTCCGTTTGAGGCCCGTAAGCTGTCCACGCGAAGAGGAGAGGAAGCTCTACAATTCTGGACAGGGAGTTGGAGGCGCTCTTGCGCGATTCCAGGCGCTACAGCGCTGTTTTCAGGTGCTCTTGCGCTAAATCAAGGGCAACAGCGCTTGTTTCAAGGGCTACAGCGCAGCATAGGGTTTTTTTCCAGGGGAAAGCTAGCGCAAAAGTGCTCCAGTAAGGGCTATAGCGCTCGAGTGTGTTTAAGTCGGGTCAATTTTGTTGGGCCTATTTAATTAGGGCTATATCAGTATCGTTGGAGACATAAAAACATATTTATCATTTTGTTAGAGTTTGTTCTTCATATCATTATCATCTATCAACATTTTCATCTATTAGCCTAGGAACATTTTCAAGAGGAGTTCTCCAAGCTAGTGACAAGCAAGGAGACTTAATCTTTGGATCGTTTGTACTCTTTTTCACTATTGGGGATTTATTTCTAACCCTATTTCTCTTTTATTATTATTTGTTTTCTAGAATTATGTTATCACTTGAACCCATGATGGAGATGAGGTCGATTATGGGCTAAATCGTTATCATGGGGTTTTAATGGATTTTTCTATGGATTCTAGTAATTAAGTGTTATTTAGGCCTTGGTGTGTGATGGATTGAATTGATTACCTAGTATGATTATGCTTATTCGTTATGGGTGAGTCGCGAACACCTGTAATTGTGTGTTTGATCCTGGTGAATGCGAAAGTGGATCTAGGGTTTAGAACAATTCATGCTAGCATAGGTTTTTGCATGTGAAGAACATGTATTAATTTGTGGTGTAATTCTAACCGTCTTGCACTGACTATGTGGTTTATGGATGCTTGATTTTTAACCGGTGTGTGTTCAATTGCTATAGACATATAGGAACTACACATATTTGGTGACTACTTGACTTCTATCAATTGTGGATGATCAGTAGGATGGTATATGCACAACGAAAGTTGGTGTGTATCAGTTTAGTGCATCTAATCAGTAATCAACTCTGTCACATACTGGGTTAAAGGGCATAAGATTCTAGATGAAGTGGTTAATGAAATTGAAATCCCATGTTTGTTATTATAAAGTAAAAGTTAAGTTATTTTCTCGTAATTTTTATTGTTGGCAATTAATCATTAGTTAATTTAAACCAAAATTGCGATTGTCTTGGCAGTGAGTGTAAATCATAAGCTGGTGTATAAGTGAACAAAACGAACAATTTGAGTCTCTGTGGGAACGAATCCTATTTACCATATATTACTTGTTGACCACGTTCTCTTGCGTGAATAAGTGCGAACAAGTTTTTGGCACCGCTACCGGGGACTTCGGTGTTATTTGTAGTTTAAGTGCTTGTCATCAGTGGTCATTATAGATTACTGACTTGAACTGTTCTTTTTATTTGATGGATTACTGGGAGCAGGACTTCGTAATTGTATGTGAGCTGTGTGCAGGTGGACATTACACTCATCAATGTGAGTATAACAGAAACCGGCCAAATTTCAGCTGGGAATACAATCAGAGTGGTATGGAGCAATCCCAATATCCATCCTACCCCCTCCAAAATCAGCAGTTTGAAGATGAGCCATACAATCCAGGGGGAATTCAGCAGCAACAACGGCAACAATTTCAGCATCAGTATGCCCCAGTGCATCAACACTTTCAACCTCCTGAATTTTAGCAGCAACAATTTCAGACTTGGTCTAACCAACAGTCGACCGAAGAAGCTGAATTAGAAGAATTGAGGTTGATGGTTAAAAGCAATGCATTGTCTTTCCGGACAATAGGAGATCAGATTGGTCAAATTACAAATGCATTAAAAAAATTGAATCAAATTGCAAGTGACACAGAAGGCCTAGTTGTAGAGGAGGAGGACAAGAACCTTCCTATCAGTCTTGACTGGCCTTTCTTAGCCACGGGTGAGACCATGATCAAAGTTTAGGAAGGAGAGTCTGAGGGCAAAGATGGGGAAGAAGCAGAACATGAAGCTGATAAGGAAGCAGAGCCGGAGGCAAACCAATCAGAAAATTCAGAATGTCCAGAAAATTCGATTCTGAATAATCAGCCGCAACCACTTCCTTTGCAATCTGAAAATTTTGAAGAATCAGCCCAAGATCAAGAAAATTCCAAGGCTCAAGTGGCTATGCTAATTCCTTCGAAGGATGAAGAGTGTCTCAGTGTGGAAGATGATGAATTAGAAGAGCATGTTCAGTTGTTGAATGCCGCTCCATTGTAATCTGACTTCGACCAGCTGGAGGCCGAAGAGGAAAAGAGCATCACTCATGTTGACAAATCTACTCCGGAGAAGACTACAGAGATCATCCAAATCTATTTTCCTCCTCCATATCCACAGAGGCTTCAGAAGCAAACTCTAGCCATGAATTTGCCGGCGGTGGATGAGGAGTGTTTTAACTTGAAATTGGTTGATGCAGGGCAGAGTAAAAAGTATGACACGGAGAAGGAGAAGGCAAAGCATGGCCAACTGAGGATTACAGTGCCTTGGTTAATGGGGCTACGTATTCCACATAAGTTGCTTGGAGTGGAAGATCTCTGGAATTCTCAGGTGCGCCTTAAGCCAACATTTGAAGGAGCTCCCGAACTCGAGCTCAAAACATTGCTAGTTCACCTGGGGTATGTTTCTTGTAATTCAAATCCTTTGCTTGCTATTGTTATTGTTGCTAACTTTTCAGGTAGGCGGGAGAATGTTGTTAAGAGATCTTGTGAGGAGCGAATACGGGTAAAGCTTGTCGTTGAAGATGTCGCTCCAGAAAAGATCATTAAATGGCCTTATAGAGATGCGGTACAGAAAATTTTCAAGAGGAAAATTGTGGCCAAGTCTAGCTAAAGACGTTAAAGAAAGGCGCTTCGTGGGAGGCAACCCATGATTTCTTGCTTTCGAATAAAACAACAGTTGTGTTGGAGTCTCCACGTCTATTCACCACCAGACACACTACCCGGGGAGGGTGGAGATGCCGGCGAGTAGGGGAGTATCTCTTGTACCCTTTAAATTTTACCTTCAATGAGGACATTGCAAATTTTAAGTTTGGGGGTGATTTTAGGGTATCAAGAGTGATTGCATTGCATATAGTTGCATTTTCATGCTAGTTCATATTAGTAATTGTGCATTTAGTTTTGCCATGCCATTTAGAGTGCATTTAGGATGCCATGCCATTTAGATTTATTTAGGGGTGTAATATCATTTTGTTCATGCATATCACATGATTCCACATGAGTGTCTATTTCTGGCTTGATAGGTCGACGTTAATTTGAGTGTGATGACAATGAATAGAGGGTTGATTTAAGTACTTATGAAATTGACTTGCATGTGTCGGGAACACAATCTTTTCACGGTCTCACTGTTTGCTCTTGGGCTAGATCGAGTCATACCTTGTTTGGCTGTTGAGATTTAATCACTTATTTATATCTAGAATTTTCGTTATTCCCTTGATGGCGTAGGAGCACTTAAGTATAAGTTTGGGGGAAAACAGAGATTTTATGCTAAGTGTCGTGTCGTAGTGTAATAATGGCTAGGCGTCAAATGGCTAGTAGCCGGCTCATATTTGATATGAGTAGTCTAGGGGGGTGAGATAGTGCACCCATGTGAAAAAAAAAGGCAAGAAAAAGAGTCAAAAGAAAAAAAAAAAGAAGGAAAAAAAAATAAAAATATATATATATATAATAATAATAATAAAAAAGTTGTGAGAATAAAAAATTGAGGGATTGTGAGAGTGTGTGTATGCTGATTGGCTAGGGTGAGCTCTTTAGTACTCGAGCAAGTAAGTTCGAGGGGATTTTATGCCTAGTGACCTAAGACTTTTTCGGTCTGGGATCCACTAACCTAACGCTCGCTACAAGGGTGCTATTGTATAAGCCTTTAGGGGTCTCACCCATTGCACAGTCAAAAGCATGTGTGTTTTGTGTTTTGTGGTGTTTTATGTAGTAAAGCATGAGTCCTTGTCTACCTTAAATGATGATGGCGGTGTCTTTGAGTCATGGAGTGTCTAAAGTCTATTCTGTTTATAAACATGTGATTGTCTTGGCGAAGGATGAGTATGTCTTTTATCTAGTTTCAAGAGTATATCTAGTGAGAAATGCACACACCACGTTTCCGAGCATGTATGGTTAGTATACGGGGCCTTAGTCGAGCGCTGTTTGGAGTTGTTGCATTCTTTGAGGCGTTTGCTTGTTGAGTTGGTTTCGGTAGCTACTGTGGGATCATTGCATTAGGACATGTTCGCATTATCATGACATTTAGTTATTAGTTGCATTCATTCATCATTTTAGGGTTGAGTTTGCATTGCTTGAGGACAAGCAACGGTTTAAGTTTGGGGGTTTGATAAGTGGATTTTATATCCACTATTTGGCATTTCATTCGTACTTAAAGCGATTGCAAGTTCTCAAGTTTCGTGTTAATTTGATGTGTTTTCATCTAATTTGTGTAGGTTGCATAGTCGGGCGGCATTGATGGTGTTGGTGAAGTATTGGTGGTATTCTGTGAGCTTAAAGTAGAAATTACAGGAAGTCCAGGGCAAGAGAACTCGGGAATTTGAGCTCAATGCGCATTCATCACTGTTTTGGCCATATCTTGAGTTCTAGAAGTCCGTTTGAGGCCCGTAAGCTGTCCACGCGAAGAGGAGAAGAAGATCTACAATTCTGGACAGGGAGTTGGAGGCGCTCTTGCGCGATTCCAGGCGCTACAGCGCTGTTTTCAGGCGCTCTTGCGCTAAATCAAGGGCAACAGCGCTTGTTTCAAGGGCTACAGCGCAGCATAGGGTTTTTTCCAGGGGAAAGCTAGCGCAGAAGCGCTCCAGTAAGGGCTATAGCGCTCGAGTGTGTTTAAGTCGGGTCAATTTTGTTGGGCCTATTTAATTAGGGCTAGTACCTGGGGCTATATCAGTATCGTTGGAGACATAAAAATATATCTATCATTTTGTTAGAGTTTGTTCTTCATATCATTATCATCTATCAACATTTTCATCTATTAGCCTAGGAACATTTTCAAGAGGAGTTCTCCAAGCTAGTGACAAGCAAGGAGACTTAATCTTTGGATCGTTTGTACTCTTTTTCACTATTGGGGATTTATTTCTAACCCTATTTCTCTTTTATTATTATTTGTTTTCTAGAATTATGTTATCACTTGAACCCATGATGGCGATGAGGTCGATTATGGGCTAAATCATTATCATGGGGTTTTAATGGATTTTTCTATGGATTCTAGTAATTAAGTGTTATTTAGGCCTTGGTGTGTGATGGATTGAATTGATTGCCTAGTATGATTTTGCTTATTCGTTATGGGTGAGTAGCGAACACCTGTAATTGTGTGTTTGATCCTGGTGAATGCGAAAGTGGATCTAGGGTTTAGAACAATTCATGCTAGCATAGGTTTTTGCATGTGAAGAACATGTATTAATTTGTGGTGTAATTCTAACCGTCTTGCACTGACTATGTGGTTTATGGATGCTTGATTTTTAACCGGTGTGTGTTCAATTGCTATAGACATATAGGAACTACACATATTTGGTGACTACTTGACTTCTATCAATTGTGGATGATCAGTAGGATGGTATATGCACAACGAAAGTTGGTGTGTATCAGTTTAGTGCATCTAATCAGTAATCAACTCTGTCACATACTGGGTTAAAGGGCATAAGATTCTAGATGAAGTGGTTAATGAAATTAAAATCCCATGTTTGTTATTATAAAGTAAAAGTTAAGTTATTTTCTCGTAATTTCTATAGTTGGCAATTAATCATTAGTTAATTAAAACCAAAATTGCGATTGTCTTGGCAGTGAGTGTAAATCATAAGCTGGTGTATAAGTGAACAAAACGAACAATTTGAGTCTCTGTGGGAACGAATCCTATTTACCATATATTACTTGTTGACCACGTTCTCTTGCGTGAATAAGTGCGAACAATCAACATTTGAAATTGATGAGGATGCCTTACTCATCAATCAAATGTTAAATGATGAAGATGAGGCACAATGCAGTGAACAACAAGCATCCTCTAAGAGTGAGAGTGTCAAGTCAAAAGCCAAGGAGCCAGTAGGTAATAGGTCAAGACCTAAGAAGTTTGTTAAGTTTGTTTTAGCTGGGAAACGTGAATCTTAGAAGAAAGTGACTAAGAAGAAACAGAACAGAAATGGTAAGTTAGGGATTAACAAAGATAATAACTATGCTTATATGCCTAATGCCCCTGGGAAAACTTGTCAGAACTGTTTCAGTACATTCAAGAAACCTGTTGGTAGTGTGCCCAAACCTTTCTATGATTGTTCTGTGCCTCTAAGACATAGAGATGCACCATTTTGTGATAAATTTGACTGTATGCCATGCAATATGAATGTTATTATTAGTTGTTTCAATTTGAGAAGGCAATTCATTGATGGTTGTATCAGTCACAATTCTCACACACACTACACAAGGTCAAAGTCTTCAAGTCCTCCTAAAGCTAGGAAGGCACCTCTGTCACCTAAGTCTGAGACCTCAGGTTCTTAGACTTCTAACAGTGACAAGAAGACTAACACCAAGAAAGTTGATAAGCATGTTGTTTATGATAAAACTGTTTCTAAGTCACATGGACCCAAACTTGTTTGGGTACCAAAGGAGAAGTAATACCTTTGTGTTTGCAGGGCAAAGAAAGTGAAAAGAAGGTCATGTGGATTTTGGACAGTGGATGCTCAAATCATATGACTGGTGATATGGCCCTGCTATCACAGTATGAGGAGAAGACTGGCCCAATGGTTGCTTTTGGAGATGACTGATATGTCAAATTATACCTAACCGCAAGTGCACGGTGTCTATTTCTAGTACAGATGGCAAGCGGGTCGAATCCACAAGGAGACAGGTTCTACTAATTCCTTTTCAGTTATCGCTAATTGTTTCAAGGGTCATACGAATATGTGAAATTATTAATTAACTAATTAAACTAAATTAACACAAATTAAACAGATGATAAACAAATTATTTAAAACCTAGGGCAATCAGGTCCACCATGCTTACACAATTGGCTCTTAAGCTAAAGCAATCAATGTGATCCTATAACTAGAGTATGTTAATCTCTTTCAAGCATTAACACTCTCGAAACATTCAACACAATTAACCACTTTTAGTAATTCAATCAATCAGGTAATTAGAGTCAAGTTAATCTCTTCCAAGAATTAACGCTCTCAGAAATCCAATGATGCTTCTGCACTCAAATTCAATTCTGCTAATCGTATGTGTGCCTCTAGTAAGTAAATCTCTCGATCCATACCCCTATTTGCATATAATTAATCCATGATATTGGCCAATTACACAAATTAATGATTAAAACATATCAATCAGAATTAACCATAACCAATCAAACCACTATGAAAATCATGCCAATATTAGTGCAAACATGGCTTCCCTTTAAGCCCTAGAAATAACTACTCGCTAATAATTAAACAAGTAAAACAACTAGTAAAACAAGAAAACATAATTAAACTAATAAGAACAAAGAAAAGATTAAGAGAACAAAACCTTCAAACTTCAATGTTATCACCCAAAAGAAGAGTCATGGTATTTCTCTACATCTCCAACTAATAATACTAATCTACTCTAAACTATATTATCTGATCTAATATTACATCCCTTATAATGATGTGTCCCAAGATGTGTTTATATAGCCTCTTGAAGTCTTGCCCAGCAAGAAAATACCAAAACAGAATTATAATAGAATTTCTGCAAAATACGTTTCCTAAACTGATTCTGTTTTTAAGGAAAATTCGTGGCTGACTTTTCTTCAGATATTCTGGAATGTCCCAATCGTAATTGGACCTCTGGACCACTTTAGAATGATAGAGAATCTCGTTAGCTTTGCGTGGACTGCTTATGGGCCTCAAACGGAGTTGTAGAACTCAAGATATGGCCAAAATAGTAAAAACTGTAATTTTTCAGCACCGCGCGCGTGTAACCTGCGCCCATCAGTCTGTTCTTCGCGCAACCTGCGCCCACCACGCGCAAACTGCTCGTGCAACACCTGTCCCATATTATAGAAAATCTTCCAAGCTTCGTGTGGGCAGTAAGATCGCTGAAAACGGACTTCTAGAACTCCAGATATGTCCAAAATAGTGTAGACTGCGCAACCGTCTCATAAATCCGAATTTTAATCAATTTATTCTCCAAAAACGATAGAAGCATCAACCTTAATCAACATTCTCGTAAATCTACACAACTAAACAAAACACATCAAAACCACCACAAACTTGAGTCCAAGACAATCAATTTAAGCCGATATGGAACGCTCCAAGTGGATATAACTCCACTTATCACACCCCCAAAGTTAAACCGATACTTGTCCTCAAGCATAAACAATTATAACTAACTAACTAACTAGTACCACTTCCGTAGGTGATCACGGTTGCATTTGGCATATGCAACAAGCCCTTTAAACCCCTACGCAGCCCTAGTGGACGAGTAAGGTCTCGTGAGGGCCTATAGCGAATGTACCCACAAAATCCATTTAACCTAATAAAATGTAATGCATGCATGTAACTAATATGAAAATGCAAATAATCTAGTACTAATATCCTACCATACCTTCAAATCCTCTCATGCCATATCAACTTAAGAATCAAAGTAAATACGCAATGTCTTGGTGTCGAAAGTGCAAGTATTCACATAGTCTACTCAATGAACATGCATAAGTTCTCACAAGTCCATGTCAAGTGTAAGAATAAGTTAGTAAACATGCTAAGCCTACAAGAGTATATCTTTGAGACAAAACTCGAGATCTCATACGCAAAAATAAGCAAACACTCACAATCCACTCACAAAAGAATATTCACTCAAGAACAAGGGTAAGTGTATCACTCAATTCAAACAAAATCATAAACATGCTTGACATTTGGTATCAATCTAACTCTTAACACAACATACATCAATGACAATAATCAAAAGGTCTTCATTCGGGTTGTAACGGGGCTAGAGACAAGGTATGTCAAATAAGCCAAAACAGGTGAAGTGTCAAAAGCTAGTAAGCACCATAATAAATCATACACAACACTATACTTTCCCCCCATACATAATTTTACTATTCTTCTTCCAACAAAAACGCTCGATTAGTCGACTAGAGTAGGATCACAACAAACACAAATATGCTCTCATAATATATTTTTTTCTTTTTCTTTTTTTTTCTTTTTTTCTCTTCTTTTTTTTTCTCTTTTTTTTCCGAGAGCTAAATAAAACAATAATATAAACAATAACAATGATCCCACAATTTATTACATATGCCGACTATCAAATAAACAAACCCAATTTTCAATATTTCCCCCAAAATTATGACCAACAATAACCCCTCCTTGCACACCTTATTACTCCCTTAAGCACTCTACTAGCCTTTGACAATGTGGGTTCAAATTAATGTAAGGCCAATACAAGAAAAAGATATAGGCAAGTAATATGGTATGTCACCGAAAGAATAGGATTAAGCTCAATGGGTAACTAATTGATCATGTAAATATGGTGTGGTAATATGGGAAAATATGCGGTTATTCCTAATTGCCTTTATCATTTTAATCGTCAAATAATGTTATGCGTTTCAAGAAAGACCTCAAACAACTGCTAGCAATGCAAACAATCCGTGGACACTCAAGCAAATGAATAAATTGCAAAAAATGCAATATGGCTCAAAATCTCACTTGGTGGAAAAACATACTCAATCCCAAGCAAAAATCTCTCTAATGCACCGACTTGTATTCAAAGCATGCAAACTAAATCAACTTGCACATATTCATGTCCTTCTAATTACTTACAACATTCAATAAGTCTACTAGCTTCAACCTACTAGTGTATGTGTGTGCACAAGAACAAAGCATATCACTTCTCAATCAAAAGCGTCAACAACACAAAATTCCTATCAAGCATGGGTGCAAATGCAACTATTATGGACTCACATGATAATAATACGAACAAACATGCATGAATTACAACTAAAATGCAAACATGATATCCTACATGAACACATAATACAACAACTACTAATCCCTCAAACCACCCCCAAACTTAAAATATTCAATGTCCGCATTGAATGAAAGTAAATAGGAGGGATAGTAGGAAACATACCTAATCATCGAAACACATGTGTTGCCTCCCACAAAGCGCTTCTTTAACGTCAATAGCTTGACCTCCTAAAAAATACTCCGGTAAAGGCGTAATATCCACTTTCTCGATCATAAACTCGTCACCACAAAAAGTATCAAGAGTGTTAGTGGTTATCTTTATCCTGCAGAAAGTCTCCAAACAAGCATCAGTAAAATAAAATATGTCATTAATAAGCAATAGAGAATTAAGTGCTTGTGCAGTTTTGGAAAACTTTGTGATAAAACATCGATAAAATTCGACACCACGAAAATATTGAACTCCCTTGACATAAGGTGGAGGTTCTGGTGGTGGCTTTTCTTCACTCCTCACTTTCACTGGAGCCATTCGGACATCTTGGCTTATCACATCATTGATTAATAAGACACTTCCATCTTCTCCCTCTTCTCGAGCATGAAACGTATGAGCCACTTTGTATGGATCCTCAACCAGAATTTGAGAAAGATCTTCTTGGACAACTCTCATCATGTCAACCTTGTAATAGGTAGTCTTGAGCAAAGAAGCCTTGTAAGTAGAGGCCAGACCGAAAGCAAATTTACCAATACATGGTAGCTTAGTCACAGGTTGTGGAAGAGAAACAACAACTATCTCTGTATTGCTTTCTTTTGTCACCTCATCATCAATCACATTGTCCTTGGTAGCAGCAACATCATTGATCTCGTCATCGGTGGCATGCTCCTTCTCTTTATCAATGGCCTCATCATCAACATACATGGAGAAACTATCATATTCCTGATCGCTTGTGAGATTGATAGCAATCAGGTCCTCTTCGGATCGGATAGATGATGATGGTAAATAGTCGAGCTACCCTTTAGTAGAAGAGTTAGCCAACTGTGCAATTTGAGATTCAATCGCCAAACTTTGAGTTTCTAATTCTTTGATCGCCTCGGCTTGTTCTTCAGAACTCTTTAGCAGTTTATTCAAGATATCCCACATCTCATTTGTCTGATCAGCTTGCACATCTACACTGGGTTGAGAAACATGTAGATCTTCTTATAGAGGAGGATATTGATATTCTTGCTGTGGCGGCTGCTCATATGACTGATAATATTGTTGCTCAAACTGTTGCTGATTATGATATGAAAAATTTTGAGCACCATTGTCCTGGTAGTAGAAATCTGGTTGATTCACGCATTCTTGATCAAAAGTGTTTGAATACTGATTGTACCCATATCCTTCTTCAAAAGAATTCATTTGTCCCAACTGAGCACTCTGAGAATTATAGACATTGTAAGAGCATTCAAAACCATAGTGACCCTGCACACCGCAAATTTGACAAAAGTTGTAAGTTTTAGGGGCCACTTGTGACATCTCATCGATACTCATTGGACGTATAGTGGGCTCTGTAGGGTTAAATGAGGCAATTTCTTGAGTGCGTGCCTCCAACATGGAAGAAAGTAGTGCTAAAGTATCAACTTCACCCATAGTAACCTGTAAACACTCAACAAAGCCAAGAAACGTAGTAAAATTTGCCTCAATTGGAACAAAGGTTCCAACGAGACAATGGAAACAATCGAAACAACTAAATTAAAATCAACAGAAACTCGCTGTCTCCCCGGCAGCAGTGCCAAAAACTTGATATGTCAAATTATACCTAACCGCAAGCGCACGGTGTCTATTTCTAGTACAGATGGCAAGCGGGTCGAATCCACAAGAAGACAGGTTCTACTAATTCCTTTTCAGTTATCGCTAATTGTTTCAAGGGTCATACGAATATGTGAAATTATTAATTAACTAATTAAACTAAATTAACACTAATTAAACAGATGATAAACAAATTATTTAAAACCTAGGGCAATCAGGTCCACCATGCTTACACAATTGGCTCTTAAGCTAAAGCAATCAATGTGATCCTATAACTAGAGTATGTTAAT
Organism: Kitagawia praeruptora; assembly: GCA_037693485.1. Lineage (NCBI taxonomy): Eukaryota > Viridiplantae > Streptophyta > Magnoliopsida > Apiales > Apiaceae > Kitagawia > Kitagawia praeruptora. Next base: position 44,592,791 of record CM075345.1, on the reverse strand, counting down.
CTCTTTCAAGCATTAACACTCTCGAAACATTCAACACAATTAACCACTTTTAGTAATTCAATCAATCAGGTAATTAGAGTCAAGTTAATCTCTTCCAAGAATTAACGCTCTCAGAAATCCAATGATGCTTCCGCACTCAAATTCAATTCTGCTAATCGTATATGTGCCTCTAGTAAGTAAATCTCTCGATCCATACCCCTATTTGCATATAATTAATCCATGATATTGGCCAATTACACAAATTAATGATTAAAACATATCAATCAGAATTAACCATAACCAATCAAACCACTATGAAAATCATGCCAATATTAGTGCAAACATGGCTTCCCTTTAAGCCCTAGAAATAACTACTCGCTAATAATTAAACAAGTAAAACAACTAGTAAAACAAGAAAACATAATTAAACTAATAAGAACAAAGAAAAGATTAAGAGAACAAAACCTTCAAACTTCAATGTTATCACCCAAAAGAAGAGTCATGGTGTTTCTCTACATCTCCAACTAATAATACTAATCTACTCTAAACTATATTATCTGATCTAATATTACATCCCTTATAATGATGTGTCCCAAGATGTGTTTATATAGCCTCTTGAAGTCTTGCCCAGCAAGAAAATACCAAAACAGAATTATAATATAATTTCTGCAAAATACGTTTCATAAACTGATTCTGTTTTTAAGGAAAATTCGTGGCTGACTTTTCTTCAGATATTCTTGAACGTTCCAATCGTAATTGGACCTCTGGACCACTTTAGAATGATAGAGAATCTCGTTAGCTTTGCGTGGAATGCTTATGGGCCTCAAACAGAGTTGTAGAACTCAAGATATGGCCAAAATAGTAAAAACTGTAATTTTTCAGCACCGCGCGCGTGCAACCTGCGCCCATCAGTCTGTTCTTCGCGCAACCTGCGCCAACCACGCGCAACCTGCTCGTGCAACACCTGTCCCATATTATAGAAAATCTCCCAAGCTTCGCGTGGGCAGTAAGATCGCTGAAAACGGACTTCTAGAACTCCATATATGTCCAAAACAGTGTAGACTGCGCAACCGTCTCAGAAATCCGAATTTTAATCAATTTATTCTCCAAAAACGATAGAAGCATCAACCTTAATCAACATTCTCGTAAATCTACACAACTAAACAAAACACATCAAAACCACCACAAACTTGAGTCCAAGACAATCAATTTAAGCCGATATGGAACGCTCCAAGTGGATATAACTCCACTTATCAATGACAGCATGGGTAACACATTGGGATATGGCAAGTTGAAAGTGGGAAATGTCATCATTGAAAATGTAGCACTGGTCAAGGGACTCAAGCATAATCTGCTAAGTGTTGGTCAGTTTACTGATAGGGGATTCAAGGTGGATTTTGACAAAGATGAATGTTTGATCACCCACAAGAAGACTGGTGACTTTGCTCTATCTGGAGTAAGGAAAGGAAGCCTGTTTGTAGCCAATATGGACTCTGCAAACAAGGACAAAATTTGTTGCTTCTACTCAAAAGCATCAAATGAAGATTGTTGGATGTGGCACAAGAAATTATCACACCTGAACTTCAAAGCCATTAATTCTCTAGTCAAAAGAGAGTTAGTGAGAGGCATGCCCACACTCGAGTTCTGTCAAGAAGGAGTGTGTGAGGCTTGTCAAAAAGGAAAAATGAAAAGATCAAGCCACAAGTCAAAGACAGTGACATCAATAACCAAGCCCCTACAACTCATTCATATGGATTTGTTTGGGCCTGTCAACATTATGTCACTAGGAAGAAAGAATTATGCCTTGGTGATGGTTGATAACTTTACAAGGTATACATGGGTGGAATTTCTGGCATTAAAAGATGAGGCTCCACAAGTAATCATTGAGCACATAAAGAAAGTTGACAAGGAAGCAAAGGCCAACAATGCAAGTGTGATTGCACTGAGAAGTGATAATGGAACAGAGTTCAGAAATGACATGCTTGAAGCATTTTGCAAAGAGAATGGGATTTCTCAGCAATTCTCAGCTCCAAGGACTCCACAACAAAATGGAGTTGTTGAGAGAAAGAATAGAACTCTGATTGAGGCTGCTAGAACAATGTTATTTGATGCAAAGATGCCTACATGTTTTTGGGCTGAGACTGTGAGCACTGCATGCTACATCCAGAACAGAACCCTCATCAACAAAAACATTGGAAAGACACCTTACAATTTGATGACTGGAAAGAAGCCTACTCTAAAGTATGTTCATACTTTTGGAAGCAAATGCTTTGTATTGAAAGATAATTCTGAATATGTTGGTAAGTTTGATGCAAAGGCATTTGAAGGAATTTTTCTTGGCTACTCTATGGAAAGAATTGCATACAAAGTTTATGTCATCAGTCAAAAAAAAATTATGGAAAGCACAGATGTGACATTTGATGACAGAAAACTACTTGGACTAGAAGAAGCCAATGATGAAGATAAAGATCCATTGAAGTTTGATAATCTAGATGATTCTGATGAAGAGACTGAAACTGAAGTTGAAACTCAAGTTCAACAGACTCAAGTGAATGATAATACAAGAGAAGAATTTGTGCCAATCAACAGTGGAGAAACTAGCATCCAAGACACACCTGTGAGTAGTGGCAACCTCACATGGGGAGAAAATCAGGATGATCATGATTTGGATGATGAAGCTACATCAAGGATGAGAAATCAGGCTGAGCACTCAAGGAAATGGGATAGATCACACACTGCAGAGCAAATTATTGGAGATCCTAATGTAGGAGTAAGGACTAGGAGAGCAACTCAGAATGAGTGTCTCTATGGTTGTTTCCTATCTCAGGTTGAGCCTAAGAAACTTGATGATGCACTGTTGGATCCAGATTGGATTATTGCCATGCAAGAGGAGCTGAATCAATTTGAAAGGAACAAAGTATGGGAACTTGTGCCTGCACCAAAGAATAGAACCATTGTTGGAACAAAATGGGTTTTGAAGAATAAGATGGATGAAGATGGTGTAATAGTAAGAAACAAAGCAAGGTTGGTTGCAAAAGGATACTCTCAACAGGAAGGCATTGATTATGATGAGACATTTGCCCCTGTTGCTAGATTGGAAGCCATCAAAATATTCTTGGCATTTGCTGCTCACTCAAACTTTAAAGTTTATCAAATGGATGTCAAGAGTGCATTTCTGAATGGAGAGTTGGAAGAAGAAGTTTATGTGCAACAACCACCTGGCTTTGAGGATTCACACTTCCCAGAATTTGTCTACAGATTGCTTAAGGCATTGTATGGACTTAAGCAGGCTCCAAGGGCATGGTATGATACTCTATCACAATTTTTTCTTGAAAATCAATTCACTAGAGGCACATTGGACAAAACACTGTTTTACAAGAAACATTGTGATGATATTATCTTAGTTCAGATCTATGTGGATGATATCATATTTGGTTCTACTAATGAGAAGCTGTGTGAAAAGTTCTCTAAGCTAATGTAGAGCAGATATGAGATGAGTATGATGGGATAGTTGACATTCTTCCTTGGGTTGCAAGTTAATCAAAGGAAGGATGGTATCTTTATCAGTCAAACCAAGTACATCAAGGATTTATTGAAGAAGTTTGATTTGGAAGATTGCTCACCTGCAAAGACACCCATGGCCACTGCCACTAAATTGGATGAAGATACTAAAGGCAAGAAAGTAGATATCTCAGTCTACATAGGCATGGTTGGTTCTTTACTCTATCTCACTGCAAGTAGGACAGACATCATGTTTGCTACATGCTTGTGTGCAAGGTTTCAATCAAATCCAAAAGAATCACATTTGATTGCTATAAAAAGGATCTTTAAATATCTGAAGGGCACTCCAAACTTGGGTTATGGTATCCTAAGGACATAGGGTTTCAATCTGGTTGGTTATTCTGATGCTGATTATGCTGGATGCAGAGTGGATAGAAAAAGCACCTCAGGTAGCTGCCAGTTTCTTGGACAAAGGTTAGTCTCTTGGTATAGCAAGAAACAACAATCTGTGTCAACTTCTACAGCTGAGGCTGAATACATAGCTGCTGGAAGTTGCTGTGCTCAAGTGCTTTGGATTAGAAATCAACTTAGAGATTATGGACTTGTGTTTGAAAGAATTCCAATCATGTGTGATAACACAAGTGCAATCTCTATAGTTGCCAATCCTGTCAATCATTCTAGAACAAAGCACATTGACATCAGATATCATTTCATTAGAGAACATGCAACTAATGGAACCATTGAGTTGCATTATGTCTCTACAGATAAACAACTAGCTGATATATTCACTAAGCCATTAGATGAAGCCACCTTCACAAGGTTGGTTAGTGAGATTGGAATGCTGAATTCTTCAGATTCTGGCTAAGTGAATATAACATCTAGTTTATTGCAGCAGTAAACACTTACTTTATCTAAATTCTCAATATTTTTGGAGTAAGTGTTGGCTGAAGTATGATTTATAAATATTTCAAATCTGCTGCATATGTTGAAAAATCATATTTTGTCAACTTGAAATTTCTATGAAATTTTGAGAAAATCACTGTTTAATTTGCTAGAATATTCTTAAATGAATATGGCCGGTGAATTTTAAAAGATAGTGAAAATTAATTTTTGTGAGTGATGAGTATATTTCGATAAGTCAGACTTCTCGAGTGATTCACTATTCGACATCTCTAACAAGTCTCATTAGAGCACTCTCGAGTTCTCGAATAGAGTCTTTTAGAGTCATCGAATAGAGGTATTCTTGACTTCTCGAATATAGTGTTGTAGTTCTCTATTGACTGAGTTCTCAAATACTATATTTGAGTTCTCGAATCATTTGAAAAGGCTGAATTCTCGCTGAATCTTAACCGATTTTGGATTTTTGTCTAAAATTTTAATTCACTCATAAAAACACATTTTACCTAATTTAGAATTTATTCTAAGTTAGATAGCTGCCAGCTGTGAGTTTTCAACCTGCTTGAGTTATCGAATAAGCCTTTCTTGACTTATCGAATAGTTGTTTTCTACTTCTCGAATGCTTGACTTGTCGATACAAAACATACATCTAATCGACAATTCAAGTACTTCATACTTATACAATTTCACATCTATTCGATTCATTTCATTCGATTTCTCAAGCATCAAAGCTCCCAAAACCCCTGAAAACCCTAACTGCTAAAAGCCAAATTTCTTCTTCAACCTTCATTCTCTTTTCTCTTCTCTCCAAATCAATGGCAACTGTGAAATTCAACACTAACTTCATTGCTATCTCAAGTGATGTCGAAGCCCCAAATGCTAACTACAAGTGTTTCGTCAAATGGATGTCTGAATCTTATATCAAAGAAGCACTTACGGCCAACCCAACTCTGTATCTAGACATTCTGGAGCAATTTTGGAATACTGCCATTACAGAAATAGTTGCTCTAGATGATGGCAGTTTGGGTTATATCATTAACTGCAAGATACTTGGTAAAGAGTTCAGCATCACTTCTGAGGACATGAGCAAGGCCCTGGGTCTTTACCAGAATGAGTATGATGGCCTTGTAACAGAGAATCAACTTGTGGAATTCTTTGAACTAATAAGGTACTCAGACACCATCAAGGTTGGAAATCTGAAACGGGCACATCTGCGAAAAGAGTGGAGCTATGTGTTTGCCACTCTCCTGCAAGTATTCAGTGGAAGGAAATCCAGCTTTGACCAACTAAGTGCTCCTGTTCAACAGATATGTTACTCCCTTGCCTATGATAGGAAAATTGATGTTGGAAAGCTCATAATGCATGAACTCTATGGAAAACTTGGTAAGAACACAACCAAGAGAGGTAATGATATCTTCTTTCCTAGGTTTATTCAGTCTGTACTTAATTATCTAGATAAAAATGTGGCTGATTTACCTGGTTTAGATAAAAGTAGATTAGGCTACCCTAGATCCATGACCAAACTCATTTTTGGTAACTTGGATACTAGGAATGATGTGGATGTAAGGCTTGTAATAACTTCCCATATGCAGAAGTTATTTGAGTCTTACCCCCACAACATGCCAACATTTGCCTCCAAATCTGAGTTAGCTAGACCCAAGCAAGTAGAACACAGTGCTAACCCAGGGTCTGCTAACCAACCACCTTAACCAAACACTCTACCAAACACTGAGCCAACTGCATCATCCTCTCAAAAGGGTGATGTTAGTAAAAAGGAGAAGAAGAGAAAATAGGTTGCTTCTACACCTTTAACCATTCTGTCTGAAGCAGCATTGGCTGTAGAATTAGAAAGTGAGGCACCTGAGTCACCCCTAATAAGGCCAAAGAAGAAGAAAACTAAAACCACCTCTTCAGTCACACAAATGGCTGAAGTTGTAAAATCAGGGGCAAACAGTTCACTAGATGTATCCTCTCAACAGGGTGCATCTATAGAATCAAGCATCCTCCCCAATGCACCTACATGTACAGAGTCAGCACATGGGAGTGATAAGGCTGGCACAACACTGAGTGAAGAGCACATCACAATTGAAACTCCCTCTATCTCTCAGGGGGAGTTGCCAAACTCTAATCTAAAAGACACTTCTCTTCCAGAATCTACCACTCAAATTTCTTTGCAGCCTGCAACTCAAGCAATTGAGGAGCAAGGCATTGATCATCAAGAATTCTTTTCTTTTGATGAGCCAATGAATTCAAGTGACTTGGTGCATGACACCTTGCTCACCACCCAGGACCCACATTTAGATGGTGAGGGAATGCATGCCGGGGCATCTCCTAATGACACCATCACAAACATAGAGGATTCACTAGTTTTTACTAGAGACTCTGTGCCTGTGTCAACTGCTGGTGTAACTCATCCCACTTCTGTGGAGACACCAGTAGTAGGGTCAATCCATCCGGTTACAGAAGTTGCATCTGTAACTGAGGAGTCTATCTTGCCTAGCTCTAACTCTGACTTTCTGTCACAATGGCTGAAGCCTGTGCAACATGACAGTGCTTCAGGATCAGGGTCTGTTCCACCACAATTGACGGTTGAAGCACTTCAAAGCTTAGTTGTGGATCAGATTCCTGAGTTTGTCAAGATTGCTCAGAACTTGGTCACCTTCAACATCCCTAATCCAGACTATGAAGCCATTCTGCTATGATGATGTGGAGATGCAGAAGACAAAGATAGTTGATGATGCTGAGAGAGATGGCAATATAGATGCCTGGTTGCAAGGAAAATATGATATTACTCTTGATGAAGCACTTCAATATCTCAGGGAGGAATACATCACTTCACTAGGTTCCAATGCCAAATCTCTGACCCCTGGTGAAGTGTATGAGGCCATGAATGATTCACACAAGGGATTCCTCAAGGCTGCCCACTATCTTGGAAAAGGAGTCAAAACTAAGGTCAGCAGGGTGTGTGATAAGACATCCACTAAAGTGGACGAAATCAAGAGGACCTTTGATGCCAAATTCCCTCAGTTGGACAGTGTGTTTAAAGACCTCAAATACTGTAACACCACCTGCACCAAGATGGATCATGGGCTAGCACTTCTAAAGGATATTGTCACAAGTCTGGGGCATAAATTTCAATCTCTATCTGATCAAACCACAGACTCCAATGCCATGCTGAAGACAATGTTCAAGAATTTATATGGAGACAAGCTGGTAACTGAAGTTCCAGTGCATGACATGACTAGGTTTGAAGTGCAGAGACTTAAAGACCAATCCCTGTCTGGCTTCAAATCTACTGAATTGTTCAGCAAGGTAGATGCACTTGAAAAGGAGGTAGCTACTCTCACTAAGTCTAATGCTCATCTTACAGACAAGGTTGCACTTCTCAATGATCAGTTGGACACTCAAGCAACCACCACATCTAATGTTCTTCTGCATCAGCAATCTATGTTGGATGCCATGATGAAGCATATGGGTCTCCCTCTACCTGAAGAGTCTTCAAACCCAAAGGTCACTTCTAAAGCCTCTGTGCCTGACAACAAGCCTAAGGGGGAGAAAAGGATAAGGAATTCAAATCCAAAGGGGGAGAAACCTAAGGAGATAGGCATACAGATAAAGGAGGGTGGTCACCAAAGGGCTTCAAAATTCATACCTAATGTGCCAGGCAAAGGAAAATCCAAAGTTGATGAGCCTCCTACCTCACTGCCAACTGTCACTCTACCAACTGTGCATGTCATTACTCCTAGTGGTCAGAAGCAATCTATCACAACCACAGTGGTTGCAGGGAGCATGCCAATTGATGAACCTCTATCATCCAAATCTGAAAGTGCCAAGCCTGTAGAAGCTGAAGTCATTACCGAGGCCAAGCTACAAGAAGTTGTTAATTCAAATGTCCATCATGATACAACCTTCTTGGAGTTTCTGAAAGCCACAAGGGAACAGGCTGGTGATACTCAGTTCTATCTGAGAGAGTTGAAGGAGCAGATTGACTACCTCACTGTTATTCCTAGGAAATTCAACAACTTATGGTTCAAGGAGATAATGATGGTATCTAAGTCAAAAATATGGCATTTGACTTTCAACACTCTACAAAGCCTAAAGCACTCAGAAGTGGATGTGTTCCTTGGACTGATTGAAAAAGGGAATGAAAATAACAAGAGTCTCTTTGTTGACTTAAGGAATGATCAACCCTCAATGCTACCTGAAGTATTCACAAACCCTAGAACCATCATCTATCAAGCTGCAACTAGAATTGATGATATCAAGCAGCTGATCATTCCTAAGCATCTAGTCCCTCAGAACAAACCGCTCATTATTGCCATCATTGAGAAGCTGAACAAGAAGAAGGGTGTAAGAACAGCAGAAGAATTGGAAGCTATATCTTATCTCAGATCATACATTGCAACTGGCATTGTACCTGAGTCTGCCAAGTTCAACCCAAGCAAGGATGGTGATCAAGACAAGGATAAAGATAAAAGTGATGGAAGGAGAAGACATCACAGGAGTAATAAGGGTGATGAAAACAAGAAGAAGAAGAAGGATGACAAGAAACTATGATGAAGACCAACTGCAGTTCCTATGGGCTCAAAGAATCTATCATGTTGCCATTGTTGATGATTTTCTTGAAATTAAATATACTGATGGAAGACAGAAGAAATTCAGACAAGGAACATGCCAGCACTGGGGCAGGCTATATGACATAGAAAGGATAATTGCAATGTTGAATTCTGAAGACAGGGTGGAAAGGGTATGGAAGCTGGAGTTAATTGACTTTGTCAAAATGAAGAGAGATCACCAGGCAGAAATGAGAAAGAACAGTGAAGAGCTACTAAAGAAAAGGGAGGAGGAGGTTGCTGCAATGGAAGCTAAGGCTGATGAATTAAGAGCTATGGGTCTGTGTAGAGTCAAGTTTAATCCTTACATCATTGAGTACAAGAAATATGGTAGAAATATAAAGATTAGAATGGACTACATCAGTTCCTATTCTGAGAAATAGCTGAATGAAGTACTTAAGGATTTATCAGGCTCCCCTCTAATTGAAGAACTCACTACAATGGAAGACATTATTCTTGCCATGGAGGAAAATGCAAAGAAGAAAGCTAAAGAAGCTGAAGATAAGATGAAAAATGAGAATCTGCAAGCCAAAGCTCAAGAGATGAATCCAAAAGGATATGGCTAGTAGTTTTTCATAACTTGTAAGAATACTTCTATGTACTTTCTTCAATCAATGTACATACCTGTAATTTTAAAGTTTTATCCTTATGTATGTTAGGCTTGTTATCAGACATGAAATTGTGACTAAGGGTCTTACTCACAATTTGGGGGAGATTGTTAGTCACAGAGGCATGCCTGTTCACATCAAATAACAAGCCTAATTGTTTGTAATGCTTTGCATTACTTACATGACCTCTTAACTGAAGGAACCTCTGGTTGTAGAGTCTCTACTTGTTCTGTACTTGTAATAGGCACCAAATCCTAGTTGTGTAACTATACTTATATAGTCAAGAATAATGCTTGAAAGAAGTTCCAAGGTTCATGCCTCAAGCAAGAAGATGAAGACTGTCAAATAATCACAGTTGGGATTTGAAGAAAGTGAAGAATTTGTCTAAGTACCAATTCGAGAAGTACATTTGTCTATTCGAGAAGTCTAGCATTCGAGAAGTCAGGGATTCGATATCTCAAGACACTATTCGATATCTCTGAATACACTGATCGATATCTCATTCGATATCTCAGAGATTCGATATGTCTACTGCTCTATTCGAGAACTCAAGAAGTCAACAAGTCAAAGTGGTATTCGAGTTCTCAAAGAGTCAACAAGTCAAAGTTCCATTCGATATCTCAAAGACTCAGAAAGCTATTCGAGATCTTAGGGATTCGACAAGTCACAATGTTCTATTCGAGAACTCAAGGATTCCCAGAGAAAAGAGCTATTCGAGAAGTGGTTCGATATGTCAATATAACAGTGTTCGAGAACTCAGAGTTATCGATCAAGTCAATTCTAGTTCTCGAATCACTTACTTAGTCACTTCTCGAATACATTCTTGGAGACAAAATACTGGAGAAATTGTACAAGTCAGAAACCTGCAACAAGCCAATGCACTTTATGGATCTCAATCTGTGACGTGCTCTGGAAAGCCTACAAAGAAGCTTGGAGATATATAGAAAAGACAAAGGGCTAAAGAAGTGGATCTGAACAGGCTTTGCAAAGTCAAATCTGTAACCGTTTGGACTCGTACTCAAATAGGATAGACAGACTAGAAAGTAATTTGTTTTAGCTACCTTATTTGTAGTAAGTAGGTTGTATCCATGCTCTATAAGGATACAGCCTCACTTCCTTAGCAATTAACTTTTAGGTGAGTCAAGTTTTTCATATTCATTGTAAGCTATATCTCTCTGAGAAAAACGAAGTTGAGAATACTATCATTTGTATTCACAGATTGTAGCAACCTTTATCTAATAATACATTAGATTAAAGTGATATTGTGACTTGTGTTGTTCTTTATCTCCACCTACATCTTTGCACACACAAACACTTATCTGCTACACAGACTCAACCAAGAAAAGTTCAAGAATCCATTCACCCCCTCTGTATTCTTTTACTGTATTCTATACTCAACAGATTTGTTTTAAATTAAAAAGGTAACGTGTTTTAATTCGAAAAGAAATATTAATGATCGAAATATATGATACGTCTGATGTTTTTAGGTATTTATAAAATGTAATATCCTCAACTAAAAGTAAATGTAAAAATGACAATCGACTAATTACCATTAATTATATTATATTACTGTAAAAAAGGCAATCGATTAATTACCATTAATTTTACTTTGTTAGTAAACTAATTATCATTAGTTATATTATGTTATTATTTATTTTCGTTGTTATATTTTTCTTGAAAATTATGGTGTGATATTTTCGTTTATATATTAATGATTGTGAGATTTGGTTTAAAATAAAAAGGTAACGTGTTTTAATTAAAAATGAAATATTAATGATGGAAAGATATGATATGATTGATGTGTTTTTTTTTTTTTTGCTATTTTCTATAAGTATATATTTTTACCAGGTATTCAGGCCAGCTTACATGCACCACGATTAAACCTGGGTGTCCCGCTTATCTCCATGCGCTCAGCTGGAATCGAACCTGGGACCTCGGGGTGGTAAGCCCCAAAGGTCCTGGCCTTAACCAGCTGAGACACCGGTGCGGGACTGATGTGTTTTTAGTTGTTTATAAACATTAATTATTTTTTTGGTTTAAATTAAAAAGGTAACGTGTTTTAATTCGAAAGGAAATATTACGAAAATATCAATGATGAAAAGATATGACACTATTAAGAAAATATTAATGATGGAAATATATGATACTATTGATGTTTTTTGGTGTTTATAAAAGGTAATATCTCGACTAATTACCATTAATTATATTATGTTATTATTTATTTTAGGTGTATTTATTTTCTTATAATGAAGGGTAAATAAGTAAATTCAGGTATATTTATTTTTCTTTATAATGAAGGATAAATAAGTAAATTCACGAAGTACCAAAAAACAGGTACAAAAAAACAGGTACCAAAACTTTTAATGTTTAGACTTTTATATAATAGTATAGATATTCAATATTCAATATTCACTACTTCATCCACTATTCAATACCCACTATTTAAAAACAATATTCAATACCCACTATTCCATTAAAAAACAATATTCAATATCCACTACTTCACCCACTATTCAATACCTACTATTTAAAAACAATATTCAATACCCACTATTTAAAAATAATATTCAATATCCACTATTCCATTAAAAAACAATATTCATTAGCCACTATCTTACAATCCATGTTTTTAGTCAAACAAAAAAGGTTTAATGAGATGGAGGGAGTATCACATTATCACTTTAGAATAAATAAATATTAAATTAAAGGGTTTTTAACTTGTAATTCTAAATTCATGTATCTATCTCATAATTCATATGTTTATTCGTTTATTTGTCATTCTGTTTGTCGCTGCCAGTAGTAGGGTTGCAGCAGATAAACGCCACCACTCCTCCACACCTCTTTCATCCTTGGATTCATATATACTTACACGCTCACACCTATACATACAACCTGAGTTTGGACTCTCAAAATGGGAGTTTCTCTTCCTCCAAAAGAGGCCAACCTCTTTAAACTCATCGTCGTAAGTACTCCTCACTTCAATTTCAACTTTCTTTTTTACACTTAATTTAAAATTAATTATTAATTATCGTCTCATTCAATTGTATGCTGTTTGTCTCACTGAAACCCTAATTTACACTTCTCTTTTTTATTTTGAATAAAGACCTAGCTGTTTAATTTTGTTAGAAGCAGATGTTACTGTTTAAAGCTGTCGAGAATGACATTTTTGACTTCACCAACTTAAAATTTGATTGTTAATGTATCGAATTATGCTTTGTAAGTGTGTTTGCATGTAATGTGCAATTATGTGTTTGTTGAGAGTTAATACGAGAAGAATGAAGGTTTGATTGAACAAATGGGAAGAAGTAAAGACTCTCGAGAAATATGTGTTATCTTTACAGTTTAGTAGACCAAGTCAAGTATAATGGATTTCCGTGATTTACAAGGCTATTGTATCTTTTGCACCACCTGAATGTGTAATTTTGTGATATGAAAAATATGATCCTTTGGTAGTGTTCGTCATGTAAATAGATTAGCTGACATACATTGCATCATATATAGTATACAAGTATGCAAACACAAATGTTATTTGCTAAACCTGATCTTTCCGAGGCAAAGTAATACGGTAGAGTGATTGGCAATTGGAGTAAGGGGGTTTTGAGTCATTTGCCTCTAGGAAAATTGACTAATGTAATTTTTTGATGATGTTTTAATAGCCAATATGTATTTATCTATGAACAAAGAGATATGTGCATTGCTGCATTCTAAGTTTTCTAAGTTTCTTATTAGATATTTGGACTTATATATAAATTGGTGCCCTGGTAAGTATTGTTTTTTTTAATTCGGAGTTTATGCTGTGAATCTAAAGCCATTATCCTTCCATCCTGATTTTGCCATGTCACTTAATGACTGAAATATTGTTCTTACGCTATTAAAAATGGAAGAATACCTCTCTACCAACAGTTTCGATGTCAGCTTCTTTTCTGCTGTTTCTATTTAATTATTTATGAAGAAGCTTGTGGATCAAATACTTCCAAGAAGCATAATATTGTAATAATAACATTTATGTTGTTGCAGAAATCATATGAAACAAAACAATATAAGAAAGGGTTAAAGGCTGCAGACTCTATACTGAAGAAATTTCCCAATCATGGAGGTGAGTGAAACTCTATGCAATTTTTACAGTCATATAGCATATTTTACAATACGTGTATATTTGGGAGAGATGATTTTATTACCTTATTTCTATAGTTGTACTTGTTCTCCTATATTGATCATTTTGTGATGTCATGAAATCTGTTTCTCTTTTATTTCTGCTCCCAATACTCAAAAAGGTGAAGGATTCAACTCATACAGAGTAGAATCTGTGTTCTGTCTGTTACAATTCACAACTGAAAGAATGAGCACACTGTCACCCTTTGCTGAAGCTTAGAATTTTCAATGCTGCAGGATAGGTCAGAGTAGTGGTAGTGGCAATGAACTGGAAAAATAAATAAATAACCAACTAGGGAAAATTTTAACACGAGGATGAAATAAACTTTCTAGTGCGGAGATTTGTGCTCTGATGATTATGCAAACAGAACACGCAGAAAATAATAAAATAATGTGGCGAGGGTTATGACCTTATGATCATGTAGTCAGGACCACCTCTATAAATTCAGAGCGTATACCAGTGTGTTGTGGTGTTATGTGAGATCTACCTGTTTTTAGCAGGAGCACAATCTTTCTTTTTTGTATACTTTAGTAACTGGCCCATTACATGATTTCATCATAATCTTCATAAAAGTGCTTTCCCGAGTTGGTAAAAAGATGCTGAATGTATTAAAATCATGCAATTACTGAAATTTATCTTTCCATAGTCTTGCTTTCAAGTTTCAGTGATTGCTGTGTATCTTTTTGTCAGTAAGATTATATCAGTCAGAGATTGTATGTGTTGCAGGAGACCTTATTTGTTAAAGATAAAAATATTTTTTAGAGGAGGATGTTCTGTATCAGCGGAAGATTTTCTGGACCTACTGTTACTGTTTTAGCAAGTGGTTAAAATTTCAGAAACTATGTTATTAGATTTGATTTGTTAAATGTATAATTTATGTGCGATTTAGAAGTTATGATGGACCTCTAATTATGTGCTCATATCTTCATTTTACTGGATGCCAGAAACTCTGTCGATGAAGGGGCTAACGTTGAATTGCATGGACCGGAAGTCAGAAGCTTATGATCTTGTCCGACTAGGACTGAAGGTGAGAAAGATTCCTCCTTATTGTACATTACTTACTAAACCAACATTTAAATGTCATTTTTCTCGGTTTTGAAGCTTACCCTTTCACGTGTTTAATACAGAATGACTTGAAGAGTCATGTTTGCTGGCACGTTTACGGTCTCCTATACCGGTCAGACAGGAATTATAGAGAGGCGATTAAATGCTATCGGAATGCATTAAGGATTGATCCTGACAACCTAGAAATACTCAGGGACCTGTCCCTTTTACAGGTACACTGCATTTGCAAATTGTATGTGGGGATTCGGCTTAAAGTTGGACATTCGTAGTTTGCTGAGCGTTTTGGAGATTCAGTAGCATAATATATATTTATAGTAAAGGACTATTAAATGTTCTTCCCCCCTCACATAGATATATGGCGCTCTATACTAATTGCCAGGTACTTTATATTAGCGTGCTATTATGTACTCACTGCCACATTTGTTGATGCTTTGATTGACATAAATGGATTTATAAGACTCATACTTCAAAAGTTTGGGAGATTAATCTCTTGGCATCTTCATGATGTATATAAGTTAAAGAAGCAATGGCAAAAAATCCTACAGATCAGAAAAGACCATATTTTAATGGAAGTATTGTGACAGAACAAACTGCAGATATAAAGCCTGATTGTGCATAATATTATGTTTATCATGCCTACTGTCCGATTAAGAGCGATGCACCTGCATTGTTCAGCTATATCAAATATTACAGTAATGATTGTTTGTTCGTAATATATCATGAGATTTTACTTACATGTCAGTTTTAGAATATATCTAAAGAATATTTTCCAACTTTTTGAACTTAGATATCAGTTAAGCCCTACTTTCGTTATTTATTTGTTTCCACTTGTCGTGTAACTACTCTGTTTCGGTTACGCAGTGTCTCTGTCACATACTCACATTGATTTTCTGTCCATCAAAAGTTGATGGAACTGTTGAAATATTGCCGATAAGGAAGTTTTTTGTTACAGGCACAGATGCGGGATCTGGAAGGTTTTGTGGAGACCAGGCAACAGTTGCTGACGTTGAAACCAAGTCAACGGATGAACTGGATTGGCTTTGCTGTAGCCCAGCACTTAAACTCCAAGTAATTATGTTCTTCAAGAAATGTTAAAATTAAATATCAAGCAATATAATTGCAGTTTTGCGAATCTTAGTCATGGTGACGGTTACAATAGAGAAACTAATGCAATTTGTCCCTGATTGAATATGTTATATGTGTATCGCATCTGGTACTACCAATTGTTTGTAATTTCTTCAGCACCAATATATCTTGCAAATCCATATTTATATATTAGTTTCAAGAGGGGTTTTATTTTTTTTTTATTTTTTTTTGGGGTAGTGGGAACTGGGAAATAGATTACCGTTAGTGTCTGCTTGTTGAATAAATTGCATCTATTCCTTTAAATTGTTGTTAGTAATTTTTAATTACATAGAGACAAGCCAAATGACGTAAGAGAGTGGTTCATGTTTTAATCACTGACAGGTATTAATTGGTGACTTGATTAATACCGTTATGGATCTTATATCAGCTTTATAATTGGTTGTGAGAATATCAAAACCATAGAATTTTTAATTGTCACCTATTGGATATGATTGCTGCCCTTGACGAGTATGTATCTTCATATTAAAATGACTTGACAATTAGATGATATAAACCTGTAAGTCAAAGGTGAAAATCTTTGTGTGGCAGATGATATTTCGGTTAAGTTAAATTAGATGTTTTTGTGCGATTTTGTCATTCAATGTGGTACCAGTAATAGCTTATATGTTGGTAACTGAAATTAGAAATCACCCCATTTCTTATGGAGATGCAGTAGTCATTTGTTTTCCTTTTACTTGGTGCAGTGCATTAAAAGCAGTTGATATTCTTGAAGCATATGAGGGAACTCTCGATGACAATCATCCTCCAGAAAATGAACGTTGTGAGCATGGGGAAATGCTGCTGTACAAGGTATCTTACCTGAAATACAAGTGTTATATCTAGATTGTAAATGCTTTGATCGTGCGTGTTCAAGTTTTGAGTCAAAGTGTTGCTTTCTTATCCTCTGTTTGAGTAAACATGTCCTATGGCAAACATTAGTTTTTGATATTTATGAATTTTGATATATTAAAGTTGTTTGAGCTAACTTATATACATAATGGGCCTATCCTTCCTTTATTATAATACCTGAGTCTACCCAGGCATACAGTTAGATGTAGTTAACCAATCAGAAAACTATGAATTATTTTTGGACCAATCAAAGATCATTCCTAAATTTTAGACTAATCATATTATGTTAAAAGTTTTCCTTATTTACCATTCTCATCTTATCATACTAACCATGGTTAGTTAACAATTCTAATTTAAATATAGTAATGACTTAATTTAACATATCCATATATTACATATTTTTTAAATTTCAAAAAATATTTATAATAAATTAATTTGATACGTCAATCCTCACCAGTCACCAAAAGACAAAGTAAGAATATTTTTGTCAACTACTTCCTTCGACAATAATATTAAATTATTCGTACACGAGTGGGGCATATTATTTTTTTTTAATATATAATGGTAATTCAACAATTAAAATATCAAATCAAAACAACAATAATACTAATTCACGTTTTTTCATACCCTAGCAGATCTAAAACTCAATTTGTACAAATTCAAGAAAAACAAATATTACCATAATTATTATTAATCTCGATGATCACAAATTTTCTCTTCTCAATTTTACACACACAAACACAATAGTTAGATGCAATAGTTAGATGCAGTTAACCAATTTTAAAACTATAAATTCTTTTAGGAACAATCAGAGTTCATTCCTAAATTTTAGAACAATCATATTATATTAAAAATTTTCCTTATTTACCGTTTTCATCCTATTATACTATCCATGATTAATTAACAATTTTAATTTAAATATAGTAATGACTTGATTTAACATATCCATATTTTACATATTTTTTTAATGTCCAAAAATATTAATAATAAATTAATATTTTAAATTTAAATCAATTAGAATTATAAAAGTATACAATATTAAGCATTTTTACAATATGAATATTTCACTCTTTTGATTTACAATTAATCATAATTGCAATATTATATATTACGAATTAATTTTCATAAAAATATAGAATTTACCAGTAAAATTAAATTAATTATGAAAACAATCACAATTATATTATTATATATTAGCACATCTATTCTTTGCGCCACTCTCTATGTATGTAGCCGTTTTTCAAAATTGCGTATTTATTAATTATTTTTAATACAAATATATTATTTTAATGCATGGGTCTATTTATCTATATTATAAAATATAATATTTTTATATCTCAAACACTCGATCTACAATCATAAGGTGCAAACAAATTTGAATAAATCTACTCTTATTCAATTAAATATTTTAAAAATTAAAAATAGTTACTATACAATTCTAAACGCACCTTCAAAATTTAAGTTATATAAACTTTTAAATTAATCGGTTATAAAAAAAATGCTAAATTTTTGTTTTTGTTTTTTTTTTTAAAAAATGCTAAATTCAACCAATTAAAATATTAAAAAATGAATTTTAAACCAATTATCATTAACATTTTACTTATCGGTATTTTTTATTTATGCAAAAATTAATGGGATGAATAAATTGACTTGATGATATATTTGAATTATTCAAGATACTTAATAGATTCTCAAATAGTATTAGACATTATTTGGTGTATAAATTATCAATCCAAAAAATAAAATTCATTACAAAATCAATTATTGTTAGTGAATATTTTCATAGAAAATTGGTCAATCCAGCGCAAAAAATCTAATAAATCACTATTTTTTTTATAAGTAATTAATTTATCAACAAAAGAGCATATGTCATCTACACAAATAATCATTCAAATTTTCTTCTAAATCACTATTTTTTATAGGTAAATAATTTATCAATAAAAAATCATACATCTTCAAACACATATTAAAATATATCATATCATGGTAACAAGGTTTCCTTAATCAAAACTACAATTGTTGATCAGATCTTAAATTGTGGTACATCACTCGCTTATATCAGTGAAATATATAGTCTTTCTAGCTAAATAATCCAACAATTTATTCTAATCGTGAGGGAAATGCATATGTGATTTGTGAGAACGTATTCGAACAACTAATCATAATTGCGATTCTATATTATCCAAATGAACCAATATAACAAAATCATGTAGTTCTGAGATCTTGGATGCCAAAATAAAGGAACCTACTCGCAAAAGAAAAAAAAACAAAACCCAATATATGGATAGACAAAATCCACTAACGGGATACTAGACTCTCAATAAAGAGATGTATTTATTGAAAAACAAAGTAAAATAAAAAAAAGAAACGGGAGTTATCATTCTAAGGAGAAAGTACAAAATCCAATATATCAGTAGATAAAACCCACCAACGTGGTACTAGACTCTCAATAAAGAGAGATATTTATTGAAAAACAAAGAAAAATCAAGAAAAACAATAAAAATGGGCTTATCATCAATCAAAACGCAAATGTCAACCCCTAAACTTTAGTTTTATATTTTTTAGGGGTTTTACCGAGTCTTATATCTCAAATGTAAAGAATTCAATAGGATGAAGGGAGTACCAAACTGCGCAATTTTTTTTTGCACGCGAAATGAAAATAATATGCGAAAAGAAAAAATATGATAATTACATGTAATGTTACTCTTTGCCCACGTTATCTAAGTATGTTACTATATCATTGAAAACAAAATTGAGATGCTACAAAATAAAATTAAGAATAGATTACATCAAAATGAAGCCCTCTTTTTTTTAAAAAAAAATATTTATTGTTAATTAATATCTACCAATTTATTAAATTTTTACCTTTATTTAAGGTTTTGTTGATATTAAAAATAAATATTATTAACCAACCAAGTAAATTTGATATGTCTGCTCTTAGATTAGGATATAAGAATTGAATACAATTATTTGAATTCAAGAATACAAAATTAAATGGGCACCTTTTATTAGAAACAATGTATAATTTTATATGTATCGACCTATCTAGTTATCAATAATATTGATTTTTAAACGATTGTTATAGCCGTTTCTCTCTCTTCTTCTCTCCTAAAAAATAGGGTTTTATATCAAAGTGGCCACTCGGTTCGTCAAAAACTATCACTTAATCCACCGTACTCATCGGGGTCTCATTTAAACTACTAAACTAAGAAAACATATCATTTGCCCCTGTGTATCACTTAGACCGCAATAAATTGTATTATTTTTGTGAATGCAGGGGGACAAATGATATATTTTCTTAGTTTAGTGGTTTAAATGAGATCCCGATGAGTACAGTGGGTTAAGTGATAGCTTTTGACGAACTGAGTGGCCACTTTGATATAAAACCCGACTCGGTACGCATTTTAAGGTGTATATAAAGTATAATTTCATAACTTATTTTATTAAATTTTTTTAAAAAATAAAAGTTATTAAATTTTTCTTCAAAAGAAATAAATAATTTAAAATAATTAATGAAACTATACTTTATAGAAATCTTAAAGTTAATGCCGAACCCTTTGTCCCAAATGTTAAGAATTCAAAGGGACGGAGGGAGTAGCATTTTGTGTTCGAATCATGGGTACATAAAAGAATTTCATGTCATTTTCATGCAAGACCCCAAAGACACATGGCATGAATGTACACAACACATACGATTTTCCAGATCTACGTAAGCGCTTTATTTTAATATATGTCGGAAAAATATACTCAATGTTAAATGAAAAATGAATTTCATATTTTTTAACCCGATAATTAAATTTCAAAGACACATATATAATAATGTGATTACGTGTTTATATATTACACATTTGATTTTAGTTTCATGTACAGTTTTCTATTTTAACATGCTAGTCAAATAGAAAAAAGATGGGCGATACTCATTTTCAAATGTCTTATTTTACGCATTTGACTTACAACGGGTTGGATTTGATCCAAATTTTGTAAAATTCAAACCACATCCAAATATTTTTGGGTTTAAAAATAAATCAAATCCAAAACTAAATATCTAAAACCAAATTCGTCGGATTTCGAATTAGATTTGTTTTTTTTTGGTATCCGAAATTAGTAATAATGTAGTCAAAATTAAAATAATTGCTACACGCAAACAATATTAATTATATTTATACAAAAATTAAAAATTAAAATGATTAACTTAAGTATTCAAAGATAACATATTATGTGAACTAACATACTAAGTATAATTTAAAATATGTTAAAAAATAATTATTTCTATACACAGAAATGAAAATTTTATGTAAAGTAAAAAAAAAATTACATCTTAAATATATCAATAAAATTTGAGATTGAGAAATAGAAGTTCTGATTACTAAATTAGTATTGACTATTTCTAATGAAATATTTGAATAAAAATAAATAAAATAATATGTCTTACATCTAAAATATTACATAAAATAATTTCAAAATATAATATAATATTATTTATGTATCGGGTTTCGATAGTGGATCGGGTTTCGAATTTCGGATAAGATATCGGTTCGGTACAACTTAAATTCAAATGCAAATTGAAACTATTTCAGGTTTAAAATTTATGTCCAAACCTAAATCCAAAAATTCGGGTTTGGTATATCCAAAAATTTGGGATTCGGATCGAGTACCATCAAATCGACTTAAATTTCATTCCATATTTATGGGTAAAAAAAACTAATATTTAATATACCATATTTTGATAGAAAAGAATAAAAAATTCAACATACAAACTCCCAAACTGAATATACATATTTTAAGTTGTCATTAAAAACAAGCTGATTGCAATCACCTTAAACTCTAACAGTCATATCTTACTCAAAGAACGTGATATATTGAATTTGTTTGGTTAATTAATAATGTTTATTTTTCTATAATAAATCAATTCACTAATAAAAGAACATAAAATTTGTAAAAATGATATGGAACAAACACATAGGAAACTAGATTAGATGAAAGTTTTTCTTTATCATAATTATGTTCGTTTAATGGATCTTGCACAGTAATGATCCTTTCTCATATCGCTGAAACATGCAACCTAAAGAGACAATCTAATGATTTATAACGGTAGTTAGAAATAAGTGTTTATGAATTTTAATATCTATTCGAAAAATTGATCGTGACCCATGCAAATATTTTGAATATTAATATAATAAAAATTATATAAATCCATTGTACTGCACATTTAAATATACCAAATTTTCAAAATAACAAACTTAAAATATGGATAAAAAACTTATGAACTTGGTTGAAATATTCTAAAAAATGAGAGACGTCAAATGAAAAATAAAATTAAGAAAAAACAATAAAAAGGGGCTTAGAATATTTGATCGGAGATGTGAATGTCATGATAATTGTTTGATAATATCAATGCAATTGGTATAAATTGACGATAAATTTATACTTAAATTTTAATAAAATTATCTTTTTTTATAAATAATGATTAAAATAATATGTTTATATTAATTAATTAATAAATTTTATCCAATGATTTTTTTGGGAACTCTAGAATTACTCCCAAAAAGTTGCTCAGTTTTATTTTATTTGCATTTATAAAATGACAAATATGTATTTGATTTATTTTTCTATCAACAATTATGTTTTAATTGTTCCCTACGCTTGATCCTCAAAACATGATTATATTGAACCGAAATTTCAGTAAAAATAGCCTAAAATGTCGTTAAATTACTTGGAAAAAAAATTAAAAGGGAATAAGAAAACTGGTAAATTTTATCATATATCAAATGAATGTGTTTTGATATTAATTTTTTTTATATACATAATTTTTCAAAATCTTTTAACATGCACCCACACAATTACACATAATTTGAGGAAAGTTACTTGAAATGCATATTGAGTTCGTTATTCTCAAAATAAAATATAACAAAATAATTTATTTTTTGTTACACTATATATTTTTGTAATTATTTTAAAATTGTGTTTTCGGTGCGTAGCACGGGTGAAATGCTAGTGCATTATAAAAACAGAGTAAATGGACATTTTAAGACCAAACAAGTCACAATGCTTGTATTTTGAGGGGTACGATTGATTCTATATTCAAAAATCGATGCTCTCGCAGCTATTATCTTGCAGTCTTTCCTCCCTCCATATATCCTATATATATTTTGAAGGATATTCTAATTTAATAAACGGCACATAACCATACTTGTCAAGGCGTAAAGACGAGGCTAGGCGACATTGTACCGCCTAACCGCCTAGGCGATTATGCGCTCGCCTAGACGACATTAGGCGGATTATACGTTTAACTATACATATTTGGTATATTTTATATATACATACATTTATATGTTATAATAAAATATAAATATATATATATATATATACATACAATTATATTTGGTATAGTTTGTTCAAACCTAGGATGTGTACATATATTATATTATGTGGGATACAATATTGAATGGCTGTCCTGCACGGTCTATGTTATTAATAATAACTTATTATAGAATGCACAAGTATCACTTGTCTTGAGGTCTTGAATCTTTCCATTAGTAGCTCTAAATTCTGTCTATATTAAAGTGTAAAGTAAAGTGTAAAGATAAAGTAAAGTGTAGAGATAAAGTAAAGTAAAAGTGTAAAGATAAAGTAAAGTGTAAAGATATACATATAATACAATGATATTAATAAAGTAAAGTGTAAAATAAGTTGGGCTTGGTTAAAAAAAAAAAAAACGAGATTAGACGGATTTAGGCGAACTAGGCGTCCGCCTAGGCGCCCCTAGGCGCCGCTTAGGCGCCGCCTAGGCGCCCCTAGGCGCCGCCTACCCACTAAAAACAAGGCGGGTCGGACGCCTACCCATTTTTCACCGCCTAGCCGCCTAGGCGACGCCTAGGCGACGTCTTAACAACTATGCACATAACATGTTAATGGTGTGTACAGGTTCTTAGTGTCCAAGAAAAAGTTGAACAATGACACTACGACTTTTAATTGCAGTGGTGATGCATAAGATTATGAAGAAACAATATCATTGTACAGGATGCTGACTATTTAGTGAAATTGGTGCTTTTTTCAGATTTCTTTACTTGAGGAATGTAGCTTAATTGAGAAAGCTCTTGAGGAGTTGCACAAAAAGAGGTCTAAAATTGTAAGTGCTTATTACAACTAGCATAACAATTGGGTTAAATCTGGGGCTGAACCTTAATTTGAACTCTTTTGGCGCTTGTTTCCACAGGTTGATAAGTTGTCATTTAAGGAAGTAGAGGTTTCCCTTCTTGTAAAGCTTGGCCGGTTGGATGAAGGTGAAAAGTTGTACAGATTGTTAGTTTCAATGAATCCTGACAATTACAGGTACTATATATGTTTTTGTTGTTAAAATTGAAGACTCAAATAAATATGTTTAGTAACTACATTATTTGTTTAATGCAAACATGAATCTTTGCTTCTTTGGGAATTATTCCATTAAATTTCTTTCATAACCAACTTTATATCACCAGTTCATCTGTGTAAAAGACACCATTATTTGTTAAAACAAATTTGTCTTACATTTTCTATTATTTGGATCTTTATAGATACTATGAAGGGCTACAAAAGTGTTTAGGACTACATTCTGAAAATGCACAGTATTCCTCTAGTGAAGTTGACCAGTTGGAGGCTTTGTACCAGTCACTTGCATTGCAGTATAGTTGGTCATCTGCTGCTAAGGTGTAAAATCCTTTGATTTGCCTGTTAAAAGCTTTGCATGTTAACACAATTTTTTTTCACCAAATCTTTAATGCAATTACTATTTATTTTTTTAATAAAAACTGTCAGCTGATGGTTGGGCCTTACATGAGGGAATCTAACTTAAGGTCAAGTGAAACATTTACACCCACCTTAAAAAAATATGCCCGAAAGTTGTATCACACCCACAACATACCCCCTTTCTGTGTTTCTTTTTTGTATTGTATATATCTACCTGGACTTGTTCCTATCATTCAATTGTTAATCTTCTTTTTTAGCATTTTAGGTTTGTTCCATACACAGAGTGAGCACATGATTTCCTATGTTTAGTTGCCCTCTTGTATGCAATTCATGTTTACACAGTCTTTCATCACCAGATTTGTAATGCAATAACAATTTAGTAGAAAATCTTGTCGGGTAGCATCTGTGATGTTCGAGCAGATTCATTTGTGCATGAATGTGTCTTTTCCCCACTGATCAATGAGTACTTCATATTTCAGGAAATCGACCTTTGGTTCAATTGAAACATATTCACCCACCTTTAAAACATACACCTAGAAGAAGTATCACACCCATAATTTCTTTTTGTATATTTACCTGAATGTGTGCCTTTCGTTCAATTGTTAATCTCCTTGTCAGCATTTTTTTTTTATATATATAGAGAGAGTACTTGATTTTCATTGCACATCATTTTGTCGAGTACTTTTCTTTGGTAGAAATGCACAATTTCTACTTTATTAGTCCTTTTTGATTAGCCATTTGTTGTCAGCTGACAAAGGTTTACATGTCTGCTAGTGACTTGATTAGTTTTTAGATTCTGCAGAAAAACTGTAAATATATAATTAAAAAAAAGGATCTGTTCCCATATGTTTATTGAACTATGTATACTTGTCCCAGAGAATACCACTTGATTTTCTTACTGGTGATAAATTTCGGGAGGCAGCAGATAATTATATGCGGCCTCTCCTAACAAAGGTAACCCACTTCTGTATCGTCTGTCTGACTAGTTATCTTTGTCTTGAAGTTCGAAACTTACACCTATTCTTCTTTCTTCTTAGGGAGTTCCGTCACTGTTCTCTGATCTTTGTCCGCTCTATGATCAACCTGAAAAGGTTCGTGAAGGTTTTTTAAGTTTCTTTGTCCGCATTTGGTGATAACTAATCTATTCATGCTGTTCTATATATTGATTTATATGGTGTTACTTCTGGCCTGATACGTACTTATAATGATTCGATATCACAGGCCGACATTTTAGAGGAATTGGCCCTTGGGTTGGAGCATTCTCTCAAGACGTCTGGAGGATATCCAGGAAGGTAGCATTAGCTTTCATTTACATCTTTATTGTTTTTCTTTAACATTAATTCTACACCTCATTCAGTCCAGTTGTAGCTTGGTAGACCCAGCCTTGCTGGGGAGAGTCACTACAATAGCAGTCTTCTGGAGAACGGTGATAATAATGTTACATTGTCGGAATCAAATTCCTGCAAACCTTTTTTTCTTTGGACCCTGTATCTTGTGTAAATCATAATCCTCATCTAATAGACTATGTAAAACTTTTCACTTCGGTCTGTGCTTGATGTTGTAGCTTTTGGTTCAATATTGTATTAAAATTAATTAATGTTAAAATGAATGTCATATCTGCTACTTGATGCTTGCATCTTCTATATACAGAGTGGATACAGAGCCCCCATCAACACTTATGTGGATATTATTGTATCTTGCTCAGGTTTGTTGCTATAACTTTGCAAACCTGTAATTACAATTTTTTGTTTTGATTATTGTTTCAGATATGATTTCAATACTTTGTTAGTTTAATTATGTAAGGCTTTGTCTTTTATTCTTTATTGATTATCACCTTTTTGCTAAGATTTTTTTTTTCTTTTTATTCCTTAGAACTATGATAGACGAGGCCATTATGATATTGCTCTTGCTAAAATTGACGAAGCTATCACACACACTCCAACTGTGATTGAGTTATACTCAATAAAGGTTTGATTACACTTGTGCATTTCATCTTATATTTTTTTTACCTGTGATTGATTAATATGACATCACTGATGCTCTTGGTTACCACAGCACCACCTATTACTGTTAGTATGCTGTAAGCAATGAAAAGGAAGTTGTCTGTCACCTCTTATTTTTGTTATATATAGACGGGTTACTTAGTTTTTTGATCTATTTGATGGTCCAGGGGATAGTTTTAAGATAGGTATCTATTGAAGAAGAAACGTACTAACAATTAATCAAGTTTAGAAGATAACTTGACATTAGAGAAAGCCTACCTCACTGTGGAAATGTGCTAAAATTAGAAATTAAACTCCCGTTGATTATGGTCGTAGGATGAATACTTCAGGATTTTTTTTATCCAACGAAAATTAAAGTTTCATGATTCTATCTAGTTATACAAGCTGCCAGATGTTGATATGCAGTTTTGAAAAGTTAACTTGAAACTTTACCTTACTCGTCGGCTCAAGATAATGTACACTTTGTGGAAGTTAATCTGTTCTTTATTTCTTTATTTCTTTTGTAGTTTTGTTAGCAACCCACTGGACCAGACTCTGGTTAGCTCCTATGGGGTTCATTGAGTTCGGATTGCCACCTAGGTTCTGCTTCCTCGCCCTTGCTTGGGAGAGTGAATGACTTGTACAGTTATACTTAATGGCTAATGATGCATAACATCTGTATTTCTTGTTTCAATCAAACATGTTTATAATTGATTGACAATGGGATCTCACATGGTTAAAGCCTATATGATCAAATGGATCACCTTGCGCCAACAAGCATAGCAGCTTAATGTCCTACTATAACAAAACATGAGGTGCAAGTCCTTCCAACCATATGATAATAACCTTCGGCACTAGTTCGTTCATAAGAAAACACATTGAATTGTTGTGTATACATTGTTTTCATACTTTTGACATAATTAACCTTTTCTTTACCCACAATTGTGCATATTTTAATAACTGTTTATATCTTTTGTCCTTAAACAAATTACTTGCATCTACTGAATATCTAATCATTGTGCTTGTTCTGTACATCGATATTAGGCCATATGCCCCATTGCCTATAGTGCTTGGCATTACTATGTTGCTTGTGAAGGTTGCAATCTATTGTTTGCCTTTTTTTTCGTTTGTACTATAATTTATACATGATTCCATGATTCATTTCACCCCATAGGGTTAGGGACAGCTATCTTCTGGTTGCTAATATTAAGTGTTATTAAACTCAGAGCCGGATATTAAAGCATGGTGGTGACTTGGAAGCTGCTGCACGTTTGGCAGATGAAGCAAGGTGCATGGACCTTTCTGATCGTCATGCAAATAGCTCCTGTGTAAAACGCATGCTGCAAGCTGATCAGGTACTGAGTTGCCAACACTTTTTTGTCCCCTTACCAGGCCATAATATATTTTAAGGAGTGTTGCTTCAGCAACCTATTCCTCTCTAATCGTCAACTTCTCTTATGTTAGTTGACCTTTTGCTTTGAACATTTTAAAGGTTACGCTGGCCGAAAAAACAGCTGCATTGTTCACAAAAGATTGGGATCAGAGCCTACAAGATATGCAGTGCATGTGGTATATTTCTGTTTCGAGTCTGTTTCTTGCACATGTCATGTCAATGCCCTAGTCTTTTCTTACACACGTCATGCCAATGCTTAGTCTGACTAGAGCTGTTAAATGTGATGTAAAAATTAATTAACAAGGTATGAGCTTGCATCCGGAGAAAGTTTCTTCCGCCAAGGTGACCTTGGACGAGCTCTGAAGAAGTTCTTAGCTGTAGAGAAACATTATGCTGACATCACTGAGGACCAATTTGACTTTCACACTTACTGCTTAAGGAAAATGACTCTCCGAGGTTATATTGAAATGTTAAAATATCAAGACCGGCTCCATTCACATACTTATTTTCGCAAAGCAGCTGCTGGTGCTATCAGGTGGTACTTTCATCTGTTTCCTGGTCATACATTTTACACCTCTTTGTTCAACATTATATTTTTTTTTAATAATTAACACACTCTCGCACACATCTTGTCCTTGACAAGATTCCAAACCTGGACATCCCATAAGGGGAGCGAGGTGATACCACTAGACCAAGAGGTCACCGGTTGTTCAACATTATGTTGTTGAGTAAATGTTGTGATGTTTCTGTAAGAACTTGTTGATGTGATGAAATCATTTCACAAACAAAATTGGTTCATCTTTTAATTGTTTCTTCACTGATCCATCACAGTTTTTTTTCCTAGTTTTACATGTTTATTAATTAAGTTACGCTGCAGATGCTATATAAAGCTGTATGATGCCCCTCTAAAATCTGCTGCTGAAGAAGATGACATGTCAAATTTACCAGCTTCTCAGAAGAAGAAAAATAGGCAAAAACAGAGAAAGGCAGAAGCCCGAGCTAAGAAAGTATTTCCGACGTTTTATGTTACTCATTAGTTTTCTTTCCTTTCTGTTCAGTTTATTTTCTAATTTTTGGTTTTGTCAGCAGGCAGAAGTAAAAACTGAGGAATCCAGTGCTAATGTCTCAAAAGCAGGGATGCGGCATGTTAAACCAGTTGATCCAGATCCTCATGGCGAAAAGCTGTTGCAGGTCTCCCTGAGCCCCTCTTCAGTTGCTGAATTTAGATATAATGAATATTGCATATTATGCCTTGAGCTCTTGTATTGCTAAGTAAATATAATACTGTAGGTTGAAGATCCTTTGTTGGAAGCCGCAAAATATTTAAATTTGCTTCAGAAGCACTCACCTGATTCCTTGGAGACACATTTGCTTTCCTTTGAAGTATATATGAGAAAGCATAAAATTCTGCTGGCCCTTCAGGTATCTCGATGTTGACAGTAATTGCAGTCTTTTATTTTCAGCATATATACAAGGGGGAATGATGTTTGCTTATGAGTAATTATTGCTTTAACATGCGTGTACAACCTTTAATACATATAGTGTATGTATATAGTGCTTCTGATGGAACCCACTTGTTGGAATACCAAGTAAAGATTATCCTCTGATTTGGGACAACTGGAATATATGCTACCTGTTTGATTTGCTCATCCAATCATCTTGTTGTATTGAGACAGATCAACTCTTCTTTTGTAACAGAAGCACAAAATTTTCAAAAATGAACCTTTGGTTTACGTAATTGACTTGGAATGCTGCTGTATGCTTCTACTGCTTTTCACCTTTTTCTCTCCATTACTGAGATTACAGCTCTTTTTATACATGTTTAAAGATTCTTGCCGTAGGAAAAGAAGTGCTTGTGCTTCTGATTTATATAATTGTTTATAAAATATTCTTTCACATTCTTATAGGCTCTGAAACATCTACTTCGATTGGATGCTGAGAAGCCAGATTCACATCGTTGCATGGTAATATTTTATCCCTTTTTAACAAAGTCGTCTATGTGCTTAGTTAGTGATGTAAGGTAGGCATTTTGATATTTCTTGAGCACTTGTGACTTTAGTTATAGTATTATTACACTCATCTTGTTCTAGTTGGCAATGGTTCCGCCAATCTAATTTCAACTAATGGTTTTTGCAGATTAGGTTCTTCTACAAGGTGGCTTCTATCCCTACTCCAGTTAGTGAGGCTGAGAAACTTATTTGGAGCGTCTTAGAAGCGGAACAACCTACTTTCAGGTTTCTTTATCATTATAGTTTTAGTTTTATTGAATAGCAGAGCTTTGAAACAAGTAGATAAATATGACAACTGCATAATAAATGCCTTTTTTTGTGTGATTTTGTAGTCAGTTGCATGGCAAATCTCTCGTAGAGGCAAACACTCTCTTCCTTGAGAAGCATAAAGGTTAATCGGTTTTTCTAATACAGATATATGTGCATACTCTCCTACTTTGAAACTAACACCTGTAAATATTGGCAGATTCCTTGATGCATAGAGCAGCAGCAGCAGAAATGTTACATCTTCTAGAGCCAAAAAGGAAAGCTGACGCTATTAAAATAATTGAAGAGTCATCGAACAATCCCGTACCAAAGTAACGCCTTGTTCATTTAATGTTTATCCACAACTTTTGTTAGATACCATTTGCGCTTCTAGTTGTGCTGGTATACTATCAATTTTTTTTTTCTAAAATTAATGTGCTTCGCTGTTGCTGTATTAGATGTGGATCTGGCGTAGTGAAAGAATGGAAACTAAAAGACTGTATTGCAGTACACAAAATTCTAGGAACAATATTCGATGATCATGCTACTGCATCAAGTAAGTCAAGTGACAGAATGCCCAATGTTTTCTAGTTATTCAGTATTTTCAATTTCTGCTCTTTCTTCTTCAGAAAACCCTTGCATGCCTTTTAATTGCGGTCCCATCCAGGGTATTAATTTCCTTTCATGTTGTAGGATGGAAAGTGAGGTGCAGCAAGTACTTCCCTTACTCAACATACTTTGAAGGTGGTCAGAGTTCCGTGGTTACTAGAAACCGGGTAAAAGATAACACTGTAAATGGAGGCATGAATCATCTAGAAACTGATCAAAATGCAGTCTCTCTTTCTACAAATGGGAAATTAGAAAATGTAGAGGCACTTAAGAACCTTGTCATCTAATCACATATAAGCTCGCTGATTTATGTGCAAGAGGATATGTCTGTCATATTACTGATTGGGAAACCCCCCCCCCCCCCCCCCCCCCCCCCAGCAAAAAGGTGATCTTAGTAGCTTGCCAAAGAAAATTAATCCAGGTTTATGCAAATTTCAAGGTAATGCTGTCATAGGTTGCTGATTTTCACCCTCAAAAAAGATTGGATTTCAATCTGCATAACTTCAAATTCCTCGGAAGATGTGTAAATTACTTAGATGACGCCATATCTCGAAGTGTGTTTAAATCTCTTCCAGGAGAGAAAGAGGGTTATATTCTTTTGTATTGCAGCAACTGAACAGCTCTAGGTTAAAGAAACTCCTGTCAACATAGAACATGTACCCTATAGTGGATCATCCGAGGAATATGTTGTACTCGCCAACCCCCCTTTTTGTTGCCCATTAAGCTGACATGTGTAAGGTACAAGTCTTGACTCTTGAGTTAATTAAAAGTTTTGGGAAGAGGTCATACCGTAAGATATGGTTTTTGTTTCCTTTGGTTTCATTAAATTGATTTTACTTGAATTTTTATCTTTTTTTGATGAGTCTTGATTAATGTTCTGAAGGTCCAAGTGTCCAACACTTGGGATGTGAAGGCTGCTCTGATGAATTTGACCTTCTTGTATGTAAAATATATAAATCTTAATGTTGACATGTAGTAGTAGTAGTACCCAATGGTTCCATGGCCTTACTTTTTCTTCATCATTTTTATTTCAGTGATGTGAATTTGATAATATAACCACAATGTTAAATGTTCCTAGTAGGGAATAACAATCCGAATTTCTTGTTTTTATTTGGCAGAAGAGCACAACATTTACACGTACCTTTTCCCGGGGTGTTTGCTTTTAGGCAAACCTTTTCCCTACCTCCGTAAGATCTGTTATTCGCTCCACAGTCATATCTAGGGTTCAGTAATGCTCACCATCTAACAGCTCCCATTGGTGACGATCTGCTTCGCTTTTAATGGGACTGGACTCTCACAGGAGTGGATTTGTTTAGCATCCCCTTCCACCTGTTCTATATTGACCAAAATAAAAATTACTATCTTTGTAGATTATAGATCAATTTCCAAGACACAGAATATATGAAGATGTTGTAGGAGCACTCACCTGGACTAGGGGTGGCAATTTCAGACACGACCCAAAATCCACCCGAACCCGACCCTGAGACAAAACCCGAAAGTGACCCGAAAATGATCTGTCTATCCGAAAATAACCCGAAAGTAACCCGATTTTAGATTTTCA
Organism: Kitagawia praeruptora; assembly: GCA_037693485.1. NCBI lineage: Eukaryota > Viridiplantae > Streptophyta > Magnoliopsida > Apiales > Apiaceae > Kitagawia > Kitagawia praeruptora. The sequence goes on along the minus strand of CM075345.1, from coordinate 44,560,476 downwards.
TTTGTTTATGCTTTGATATTTAATTTCATTCAATTTTAAGTAATTTTACCTTGATCCGAAATTGACCTGTTTACAAACATGAACACGACCTGAAACACGAAATTGAAACCCCTGACCTGGACATTTCTATAACGTACTAGTATCACATCAAAATGTGAGATAATTATTTCAGAAAGTAAGGTGAAGTACCTACCAAATGGACAAAAAAATCATGGAATATGGTAATACTTGTGGAATATCAAAGTCGAATCTAGGTCAATGTACTAATATTTGATATTTAAGTTCGGGATTTGATGCAATTTGTCACATTACGGTGGCCATTCAATTTTGTTTAGTTGTTGGATGCGGAGACACGAAATTGATTATATGAATGCAGTGGCAGAGCTCAGAAAGTGAATATATAATCCCATATGGCATGTAGTGTACTTCCGATATAATTCAGTTTAGGTTATAAGGCTAAGTACAATTAACAAATGCAGCAAATTCACAATTTTTGGGATCTCGACATATAAATTTGGCTTGCATACATCGAGTTTATTTTAAATTCAAACTCTGGTTAGACCCGAATTTCGATGGAAGGGTGGAACTTGATCCGGAATGTTTGAATGTCATGCATCTGCTGTCTTTCAAAATGTACGAGGAAAAGCAATACATTTTGCTTCCCTCGGAGCAAGGTAGCAAAACCAATGGTGGCCAAAGCAGATGCAGTTTTTGCTATATTTTAAGGTTAAAAAGTAAATTTTGATGTAAAAATTACAATTGGTCTCTAATGCACGGTTTCAAAGTATAAATCATTTTGTTGAAATGTAAATGTCAATGTTATATTAAGTCTACGATCTACAGTAAGTCTACGATCTACAGTACCAGTACCTGATGTAATCACTTACGTATAGTTATGCTTATATATAGGACTTCAGAGATTGTAATAAACAAGCTTCACATAGCAATACAAGAGTTACATTTTCTCTTACATTGTTTCTTGCCTCTTCATCTGTTTCTACATGGTATCAGAGCTTTAAGCTCCTGACCTTCTCTGTTTCCGGCGAAGCCATCTTTTCCGACGAGCCAGCTCTTTGTAACATTAACACAAACACCTTGTGTGTCAACCCAGTAAGTTACTCAACACTTCCAAATTAAGTGTTCAACCCAACCACAATATACATCAAACCAAATTAACCCAGCCTCACTCATCAACGAGCTTCACCCGAATTTACACACCAAGTTGCTGAACTCACCCGTATCAACCTCGTTTAAATTCAAGTCCGGCAACCGAAGCTCTCGTTTGGCCACCTTCTTTTCCGAAGCGCTCTTTAGATATCATCAGTCTATAACTCACTGGTAACCCAAAATCTCACCCATCCTTCTTAATTTATTCCATATATCTTCATCAGTTATACGTATAAATATATTACTGGGTCTTGTATGCGTTGTTTTGTGTTTTTCCTCTGCTGTGTAAGTGCAAGCCTGTACAAGACTTGGGCTATTCAATTAAAAAGATCAAACAACCCACTATCTTTCTTTTGGGCCGAATATTTTGTGTTGAGCCCAATAGTGTAAAACCTCTGGTCCTTATCCAAATCTAGTACCCCGGTTTTTACTTATCCTCTAAATAGAGCCTTGATCTTTTAAATATACACAATCCACTCCTTACAAGTTCAATTTACATCTTTTATCCTTGAACCCAAAACTTATCATGAATAACGATAATAGTTCGCCGATTCAAACCATTTTGAATGGCACGAACTATTTAGCTTGGTCTCAAGCTATGAAAAGTTTTCTCAAAGGAAAAAGAATTTGGCGCTATGTAAATGGGGATTTTACTATTCCGACTAAAGGAAAAGATGAAGAAGAATCAAAGTTCAAAGATCGCATTGAGGAATGGGATGTCAAAAATCATCAAGCTATCACATTTTTTAGAAACTCTTCTGTTTCTAAAATTAATTTGCAATTCGGAAATTTCGAAACGGCAAAAGAAATTTGGGATTTATTGGCATCTCGGTACACAACATCTGATCTTTCTCACCAATATCAGATTCTGAATTCCTTAAGTAAACAGAAGCAAGTGCCCGGTCAACCAGTAACAGATTTTCTTTCCCAAATACAACCATTTTGGGATCAGCTAACTTTGTCTGAACCTAAGTGGTTACACACAGAGGATGCCACACTCTATCAGGCGTATCGTGATCAACAACGGCTCATCCAGTTTTTAATGGCTCTCACTCAGAATTTCGAACCTGTTAGAGCTGCTCTTCTCCACCGTGTTCCGCTACCCTCTTTGGAAAGTGCCTTAACTGAACTCATTTCCGAGGAAACTCGACTCGGGATTGGCAAAATCAGTCCTGCGAATGATTCCGTCCTAGCAGTACCTCCGGTACCCACTTATGACAAACCTTTTTGTAGGTTTTGTCGTCAAAATGGACATGTAACTAAGGATTGTGCAGATCTTCGCAACCACACATGCCAGCATTGCCACCAAAAGGGTCACTACTCAATGCAATTCTGCAAGAAAAGGCCATCTTTTCGTCCAAATAAATTCTCCCAGTCTTCCGTTGCTGCAACCTCTGAATCCACATCAGAAACTGCACCAAATACATCCACAGGCGAGCTTGAAGCTTTGCTTCGACAGGTTTTATTTAAAACCAGCTCTCCTTCCACTGCATTCTCTGTCACTTCAGGTACTTCTTGGTATTTTGATTCTGCATGTTGCAATCACATGACCAATGATCCATCTATATTTACCACAAAAACACAGAGTTTATGCCTTCCAAATATTCAAACTGCTGATGGCTCTACAATGAAAGTGGGACACATTGGAACTATATCCACAGAAGATCTTTCTCTTCCTAACACATATTTTGTTCCTAATCTCTCACTTAATCTTGTTTCCATTGGCCAATTATGTGATCTCGGTCTTAACATTATGTTTACCTCTTCTGGTTGTCATATACAGGATCCTCAGACAGGACAAACTCTTGGGACAGGACGTAGATGCGGAAGGTTGTTTGAGCTCACTTCCCTTCATCTTCCTACACCAATATCTCCATCCACTAATCTAGTTGGTTCTGTTTCATCTACAACCAGCATTTGGCATTCTCGGTTAGGCCATCCTTCATCTTCTCGTTTACGTACTCTAGTTTCTAGTGGCCATCTAGGTAGCGTAAATGCAGACACTATTGATTGTGTATCATGTAAACTGGCAAAGCAACATGTACTTCCATTTCCTATTCATTATGAAAAATCATCAGCTACTTTTGATCTTATACACTCTGATATTTGGGGTCCCTCTCCAACTCCAACTATGGGGGGGTCTAGGTACTATGTGATATTTGTTGATGATTTCTCTCGATATACTTGGATATACATTTTGAAAAATCGATCTGAATTAGGAGAAACATATAAAAACTTTGTCACTATGATTGATACTCAATTCAAAAAGAAAATCAAACTTTTTCGTGCCGACAATGCTAAAGAATACAAAGAATCAGAACTTACAAAATTTTTGGCATCTTATGGTACACTTGCACAAAGTTCTTGTCCTTACACATCACAACAAAATGGTCGTGCCGAACGCAAACATAGACACATTCTTGATACAATTCGAGCTCTTCTCATTTCTTCTTCTTGTCCGGAATTCTTTTGGGGGGAAGCTGCATTAACTGCTGTTCATACAATAAACATGATTCCTTCTCCAGTCATAGATAATGTGTCTCCTTATGAAAAATTGCATGCAAAACCACCTTCATATGATACCCTTAAGGTTTTCGGTTCAGCATGTTTTGTTCTTCTTCCTCCACATGAAAGAACAAAATTAGAACCTCGTGCCCGTCTTTGTTGTTTTATTGGGTATGGTAGTGGTCAAAAAGGATACCGTTGTTGGGATCCTATCTCTCAACGACTTCGAGTCTCTCGTAATGTGACATTTTGGGAACACAAAATGTTCTCATCTATGTCAGATTTTAAAATCGACACTTCTTCTGGCATCTCTCACTTTACAGATCCTTTTGTTGATCTATATCCCAGTGATGACTATGTCGACTCGTCAACATCTTCTAACACAGTTCCTACAAATTCTCCAATTGAGCTCATACAACCATCCCCAGCTACGAATGTTCCTCCAACAGAAGTTCAGTCTGAGGATTCTACTGATGTCTCTCCCACTCCACCATCTTTTTCAGATGAACATGCTCATCGATCTACTCGGGTAAGAAAACCTTCTGTCCGTCTTACTGATTATCATGTATATTCTACTATAGAATCATTGCACGAGCCTCAAACATATAGAGAGGCAAGTGTTAACCCTCTTTGGCAGGAGGCTATGGCAGAAGAACTTCAGGCATTAGACAAAAATCACACTTGGGATGTTGTTACCTTGCCTCCTGGCAAAACAGCTGTGGGTTGTCGATGGATCTATAAAATTAAGACAAATGCTGATGGCTCTATTGAGAGATATAAAGCTCGTCTAGTTGCTAGAGGCTTTACCCAGGAATATGGCATTGATTATGAGGAGACTTTTGCACCAGTTGCTCGTCTTACTTCGGTTCGAAGTTTACTCGCTGTTGGAGCATCAAAACAGTGGGATATGTGGCAAATGGATGTCAAAAATGCTTTCCTTAATGGAGACTTAGATGAAGAAGTTTATCTCAAACCTCCTCCCGATTTTGATCTCTCTCCAGGTCAAGTGCTCAAGCTTAACAAGGCACTTTATGGCCTAAAACAAGCACCTCGAGCTTGGTTCGAGAAATTTAGCAAAGTCATTAGTGAGCTAGGATTTTCTTCTAGTCCATATGATCATGCTCTCTTCATTCGACGGACAAATCGAGGAATTGTTCTTCTCCTCCTCTATGTAGATGATATGATTATCACCGGAGATGATAGTGCAGCTATCTCTGAACTCAAACAGTTTCTCAGTCAGCAATTTGAAATGAAAGATCTTGGTTCTTTAAGCTACTTCTTGGGTCTTGAGGTTTCTTCTGTACCTACTGGTTACACCCTTTCTCAAGTCAAGTATGCATCTGATCTTTTGTTGAAATCTGGAATTAGCGACACTAAGATCACACCTACACCTTTGGAATATGGGGTCAAACTTAACTCCAAAGATGGTGACCTACTTGACAACCCTACATTGTATCGTCAGTTGGTAGGAAGTCTGATCTACCTTACTGTCACTCGTCCTGACATTGCTCATGCCGTTCACATTGTTAGTCAATTTATGTCAGCTCCTCGCACTCCTCACTATACAGCTGTCCTTCACATACTTCGTTATGTCAAAGGCACCATCTTTCATGGATTACATTATGCATACAACTCATCACTTGAGTTACATGCCTATTCTGATGCTGATTGGGGTGGTGATCCCACTACCAGATGTTCCACTACAGGATTTTGTTTCTTTTTGGGTGACTCTCTTATCTCTTGGCGTAGTAAGAAACAATCCCTTGCCTCAAAATCCAGTGCCGAGTCAGAATATCGAGCTCTGGCTGACACCACGCAGGAATTAATTTGGCTACGATGGCTACTTGAAGAAATGACTGTAACTCATTCTCCAGCCACTATTATCTACTGTGATAGCAAAAGTGCCAGGGACATTGCTCACAATGATGTCTTTCATGAACGCACTAAACATATAGAGATTGATTGTCATTTCACCCGTCAACAGGTTGAAAAAGGAACAGTTCGTCTTCATGCTATCTCTAGTGCAAATAATGTTGCAGATATTTTCACGAAATCCCTTCCTCCTGGTTTATTTCGTAATTGCAAACTCAAGTTGGTTTTTCAACCATCTTAAGTTTGAGGGGGGGGGTGTTGAAATGTAAATGTCAATGTTATATTAAGTCTACGATCTACAGTAAGTCTACGATCTACAGTACCAGTACCTGATGTAATCACTTACGTATAGTTATGCTTATATATAGGACTTCAGAGATTGTAATAAACAAGCTTCACATAGCAATACAAGAGTTACATTTTCTCTTACATTGTTTCTTGCCTCTTCATCTGTTTCTACACATTTCAAACCAAACTAACTTTTACAACCTTCTTATCAAGCATAGATATTATGTTCACCATCATCAATAATGCTCACCATCATCAGATAACTTTAATTTCCAGATTACCATCATGAGCAACTTTCAAAGGAAACCCAAAGCGGGGATTTTGATGGAGATGAGAAAATTTAAATGCTGAAACAACTTTAATGAGTTCAGTGTTCACTACAACATTTAAAATTTGTCACACTAAGCAAATAAACTCTTACACCTTTAAACACGAGGGTTAAACAATGAATTATAAAAAACACGAACATAACTATAATATAACATATGCAATAACATATGCAACAGTAAAAAAGCTCATTAAAGAAGTCGAAACAAGCACCTAATGCCACAGAAAAATATAGGTACATTGTTTACAGGCTGCATCAGTCATCAACCTCTGCTCGAATTTCCTGTTGCAGCTCCTCCTTGTACTCATCAAAGGTACCAGGGAATTTCTCCACAGTTCCATTCTCTACTGATAATGTTCCTCGCTCCACTCTACCACACTTTCTCTCTTCCGGTGATGTTTGAACGGAGATGTGGTGTAGCTGTCGGAAAGGAGCCTGCAAAACAATGCTTGTCCGGGGGTGGTGGCCGTCAAGCACCTCCGGCGTGAGAGTAAGTAACTTGGTGGTGGAGAATACAAGAAACAATATCGGAAAATGCAAGTACTAGTGATTGAGATTTAGAGAGCAAAATGTGAGATGTGAGAGTGTGTGAATGAATGTGATAATTTTCAGCCCCTTGTATGTGTGAGTTAGCTTGGTATTTATAGAGTTTGGGGTTACCTACTTTTGACCGGAAGAATATTCCCTTCCTTTGGACAGGTGTCGGTTGACAGTCTGTCTCTTTCACTTTCTACTGTCAAGGTGACTACGTTTGTGAAGGCTCCACATTGTCCTCTTGTCCGAAGGGTAGAGCATTGCCTTCCGGGAGGGTATGCGCTGGAGGAAGAGTGTGCCTTTTGCCCGGAAGGATGTGTTGGAGGAAGAATGTGCCTCATGTCCAGAAGGATGCGCTCTGGTGTTACCTCCTCTTGTCTGGAAGGATGTACCTTGGTGTTGCCTCCTATTGTCTAGGAGGATGTACCTTAGTGTTACCTCCTCTTGTCCGGAAGGATGTGTTGGAGGAAGGATGTGCCTCTTGCCCGGAAGGATGTGTTGGAGGAAGGATGTGCCTCTTGTCCGGAAGGATGTGTTGGAGGAAGGATGTACCTCTTGCCCGGAAGGATGTGCTGGAGGAAAGATGTTCCTCTTGTCCGGAAGGGTGTGTTGGAGGAAGGATGTGCCTCTTGTCCGGAAGGATGTGTTGGAGGAAGGATGTACCTCTTGCCCGGAAGGATGTGCTGGAGGAAAGATGTTCCTCTTGTCCGGAAGGGTGTGTTGGAGGAAGGATGTGCCTCTTGTTGTCCGGAAGGATGTGCCTCTGGGAGGGTACTAGCATTGATAAGAGTCTTCTTCTGAGAGGGTATTAACATTGCCCCCCACTCCTTTAACTTACTTTAGTGAGTTGGAGGAGTAAATGCGTAGTGCTGATATGCTTTTTGATATTTTATAGTTTCAACGGCTCTTTGTAACGGCTAGTTGTTGGAGGCCTATAAATACTTGAGTTTCCATCAAGAGTTGGGATATCATATTTTCTCAAAATTTTCATCTCTTACTTTCTCTGTTGTAAGTCTTGAGAAATCCTTCATGGAGGGAGGGAGGAAGACTTGCTACTGTGACATGCCCGTGGTTATGAAGACCATATGGGCCGGAAACAATGCTGGTCGGAGGTTTGAGCGATGCGCCAACAGAGAGTGTCACTATGACATTTGGATAGATGAACCTCTTGGTGCCCGAGCTTATGAGGCCATTGAAGAGCTGATTCGGGAGAACAGTCAGCTACACCGCTTCTATATGCAGAAGATTGACCGCGTGAGGGCTTGGGAGATGACCAAGCGGGAAGCTATGTTGGCAAAGCTGCAGAAGTTAGAGAGCGAGGTGGTCCGTGAGGAATCTGAAGATGAAGATGCTTCGGCTTAGGTTTAGATATTTTCATTGTATCCTAATGAGGACTTGAGGGGTCTGTCATTCACTTGTCTTCTTTGCATTGTAATATTTTCCCTAATGAATGAAACATGATTTCCTTCTCTGCCTACAAATATCTTTTTGATTGTTTTGGACTATGTTCCCCCCTGGGCATCACTTGTGGATAAAGTCCATTAGTGATGGCCGTAGAATTTTTCATAAATGTTGGCGGTGAAAAAAGGGACAAGGAATGTAGTATCCCATGAAAGTTCAGTAAATTTGAATTTGGTGCCCCCCAGACATTGCTGGCGGGTGTTGTCCGCTAGCAAGGGTCTTAAAACTAAAATAACAAAATTTGTAAGTGTGTACACGAGAGTGAAGGTTTTTTTTTTTTTTTTTAGATGAAAGGAATTATCTAAGAAGGGGAGGAATTTTGTGCAGGAAGTAATTTTTGTGGGGAGGAGAAGGAAGTAGTTGAGAATAGAGCCGGCAATTTCGTACACGACACGAAAACACGACACGAAAACGACACGAAAATTACGGGTTTGGGTTGACCTTTGCGGTACACGAACACGAGAGTACACGAACACGAAATTACACGGATGAATTTAGTGTCGGTTTTGGGTTTACCCTTGGGTACACGACACGAAACGAAAATACACGAAATAAATAAATATTTAAATAAATATTTTAAATTATATAAATATATATTATAAATAAATATTAGATATTTAACCTTTTCACAAAATAAATAGAAAATACACGAAAAGTACACAAAAGTACACGAAAAGTACACGAAAGTACACGAAAAGTACACGAAAAGTACACGAAAGTACACGTTTTTCCTTTCATTTTCATGTAAATTGAAATATTTCGTGTACTTTTCGTTTCGTTTCGTGTTTACACGAAATATTTCGTTTCGTGTTCGTTTTAGAATTTGAGTACACGAATTTATTTCGTTTCGTTTTCGTTTTTGGTCCCTAAGTACACGAAACACGAAAGTACACGACACGAAGTACACGACACGAAACGAATTGCCAGCTCTAGTTGAGAAGGAAGTATTTTTTGTAGAGGGGTTTTGAGGAGGAATGCAGGAAGTAATTTTTTGGGAGGAGGAGGAAGGATTTTGGAGGAAGGGATTTTGGAGGACGGGATTTGGAGGAAGGGATTTTGGAGGAAGGGTTTTGGAGGATTTTTTTTTTTTTTTTGACAGTGAATCGTTTAATATTTTCTGTAAATATTTCCAAAAATGGGAAGAAAAATTTGAAGACATATGTAAAGATTTTGTAATAATTTTACAATAAAAATAATGTCATATAATAAAATTTATTATGACCAAATTTTCTTGTGTCAAAATATTTGAATTTTTGTGGCCCAAAATTGCGTGTTCATGTTTTGATAAATATCTCAAATCGCATGAAAAAAATAATTATTCAACTTTATTTGATTTTGTGAAAATGAAGTTGGGAATTAAAGAATATTAAAAAGTAATGTTGTAAAAAATAGAAAGTAGTGCAGCTGTGGGTGTTTAAATTTTGAAAGACTACATGAAGAAATGATGATTCTGTTCGTTTTTTATGAGAAAAAGTGGTAACGACCATTTTAGAAATTTTTGAAAGATACAAAAGCTGCTTGTAAAGCTGTGGGATATATATTATATATTATATGTAAATGCATGCTTTACCGATAGTTGGAAAAAGGGTGGTGGACTAAATCATGCTTCATATAAAGCATAAAGAACCTGTGTTTGGGGGTTTATTTTTTGAAAAACAAAAGCTGTTTTATTGTAGAATAATAAGTGTATTGACTAGTTGCCGGCCATATGTTATTACAAAAATCTTAAATAAGAAAAGGTGATGGGTCAGAATAATGAGAAAGCATGGGCTTTTACTCTGTGAAACATACTATATATTATACGTACCTGAGAATATCCCTGTGTGTCTGTATGTTCACGCGAAGGAAATAAAAAGAAAGAGTGTTGTCTGTTTCCTTCTTTTTTCAATCTTTCGAACAAAAAACAACACTGAACCGGAGACTAAGTGTTTTTTCCATTTGTTTTTCCGTAATGGTGCTCGAGGTTAGTTGCTGTTTTTCTGTGTGATTGATCTTGAAATATCATGCCATGCTCAATCATCTTCTGACTGCATACATCCTTGTCATCTTGACGTGCCATTTTAGTATTGCCCGGTTAGCTAGTTCTTATTCACTTCATATGTAAGACAAACGTGCTACTATCTGAATTTTTATTGAAATTTGTGTAAATCTCGATCTGCCTGGTCTTGTTGAGTCTACAATAATGCGTATATGTCTCTCAGAAAATGTATGTGAGTGTAGGGTTGTGCGTATATATGTTTCTGTATATGCATGTAAAGATATAGTTTGCTAGGGTTCATGTTTTAAAACTGCATGTCGTGCTGGGCGTTGGGTTATGTTCGGGTATATGGGGTTTGTGTGGATGGTACTTAACTTGTAACGTTTATAAGTGTTTAGGGTCTGATTGTAAAATACTTTATGGTTGGTGTTAACTACACATTCTTGTAGCGGATAAAGTTACCTTTGGTCACCTAGTGTGTGTTCTAAGAATCTTTGTGTATTATGTCATAAGATTAGGATTTGTAAGCTTGGTAGGAACCATAATTGTTGTGTAAGGTGTTTTTGAGTTATGTTTTGAGGGAGACTGTGAGTTAACGTATTTGTGTGTATGTAAATATACTAGTTGAAAAATGTGTATGTGAATGCATGTATATGCTTCTGGGTATTGCTGTAGTATGTAACGAGTGGAATAGGTAGGAGGGTGTGTGTTGATAGTAGGTGAAAGGTTGTGTGGTGGGGATGTTCGTATATGGGAGGTGACCAACAGAGTATGTGGGTGTAGACAGAACTGTATATTCAGGTGGGTCTATGTTCTTGGGCTCATATTCGCGTGTGTATGTTTACAGGACTACAAACTGACAGGAAATGAAACTTGTGTGAAATGCTAAGCTTTTATCTGTTTGTTTATAGGCAGCTAAGTGAAGTGGGTTGAGGATGGGAATCGAAACTGGACTCCAGTGGGGTGGTGTGTTTTTCACGCTCTTTTACTACTCTACAAGCCGGGTAACTGAGATAGAATAGGAGGTGGAAAACCAGGGAAGACAGTTGTGACATCCTTCTGACTCTACATGCAACAGGTACGTGTTTTTACAATTTAGTTTTGTTGTGATGGTGTTTCTGGTTAGCTATATCGGGGGTGTGTGTAACTATATATATATATATGTACGTGGTATTCGTGCAAGGTTTTATATATATATGTATGAAGTGTGTGTGCATGCAAGGACATGGGGTTGTCAAAATGCGAGATGGGTTGGTACGTCTCCTTTTAAAAAATGAGGATGGTTGATAAACGGAATGATAAATCACTTCCCTCGTGTTTTTTTTTTTTTTTTTTTTTGGTACCACCTTCATTCCCTATTTGCTTCCTCCTCGAATGCATATCATAAGTTATTTAATCATTTGACTGACTTGTCTTTTGTTGCATGTTGACAGATGGCAGGAGGTAGCACTTCTAACGGAAGAAGTAATATAAGGAGCGTGTCAAGCCTATTGCTTGAAGATGGGTCTTGGTCAGACTCTAATTCTCTCTTCCCCTTAGTGCCGACAAGGATTGATCCAGAAGCTTATTTTAAGAGCATGGATGGGTATTACATGAAAAATCATGTAAAACTCCATTATTTGACGGGAAAAAGCTTGATGATATATGGGGGAATTTTGAATTTTTGAAACATCCGAGTTCTTTTCGATATCACAAGTGGGAAGATATCTTGTCTAAAGCCTTCCAAATTGGAGGTGGGTATTCTTGGAGGGTTCCTGCTCCTGATGAGAGATTATACTCTCGACCTGGAGATGGTGACATAGCGATTCCCGTTGAGCACTTCAAAGCAGGTCTAAGGCCTAAACCTCACAGATTCCTAGTAGCCTTGTTTAAACAGCAGTTCCAATGTACTCCCGCACAATTTACGCCGAATTCCCTTCGACTTATTTTGTGGTTCATTGCTGCATGTAATGAGCTTAAACGACAGCCAAGTTTCGAGGCATTTCTCACCATCTTTACTGTGAAGAGGTCTAATTGTGCTCCTTTTTATGAGGTTGTTCAAGGTAACAAGAATAGTCGAATAGGTGTTGCTGCTGATGGCTTCAACCCTGTAAAATTGCCTAAAAACCAGAAAAACTGGCAATATGAGTATCTCATTATGCATGGTGGTGATTGGAGCTACATGCCTGGGTTTTCTAAGGTAGAGGCAAAGAATCTACAACATGTTAGGTCCCGGTACTCATAGAAGAGAGCTAGCTGATCAAAATAACTTAAGTGCTCTTCCGGATCTCCGCTACCATTATATGAGTCCAAGTTGGGGTGTTTCAAGTGTGTTTGCTTGCTTTCATCTTCTAATCTTTTGGAGAAAGGAGATTCTTCGGGGCCAGCGGAGACTTCTCCTTCAACCTTGCACTTTAACTCGTTGAGAGTATTAAGGATTTCTTGTTGAGAGCTTCCAATGCCTCCGATCGGAGTAGGCTCTGGAGTTCTTTCCCTTTCCTTCTCTTGGTAGAACTCATCCTCCAATCTCCTCTTCTCCCTCTCATATTCTGCCTTTTTCGCTTCTAGTTCATGTCTAAGATCTCGTACTCTTCTATTTGTTCTCCATGTCTCCGGTCGATGGTGATTTTTTCCATGCCTGACATGGTTAGTATCTTGGGAAGAGCCAAGACGGGAAAAGATTGACTTGGTCATCCTTGGTCTTTTGCTTCCATTGTTGTTTGCACTATGTGCTTCATCTTCGGGAAGAGGTTGTTCCTTCCTCCCATTAGAAAGAGGTGGGTCATTCTGTTGGTTTGGGATTTGGAGATTTGTAGCAACATTGAGGAGGAAATCCACTTGGTTAGGAGTGAAACGGGATAGGTCCAAGTTGAGAGGAGGATCTCCCTCCCTAGTGCCAATCCTTTGGAGGACGGGTTCGCTGGGGTGGGAAGTACCATGAACGATTTCTTGTTGAGTTCCTTGGAGTTGTTCTTCCATTTGGTTTGGATTGTTTGGATCAATCGTGGTTCGGGCTTGCAACCTTGTGTTCTTTGACGGTCCCATCTGAGACAACTTGTTTCTATTAACTTCTTTTTACTTCTTGCAATCTGGAAAGGATGAAGGGTCTTTCAAAGAGAAAAGCCCTCCTTCTAGCGCCAAATGATAATGTTCCTCGCTCCACTCTACCACACTTTCTCTCTTCCGGTGATGTTTGGACGGAGATGTGGTGTAGCTGTCGGAAAGGAGCCTGCAAAACAATGCTTGTCCGGGGGTGGTGGCCGTCAAGCACCTCCGGCGTGAGATTAAGTAACTTGGTGGTGGAGAATACAAGAAACAATATCGGAAAATGCAAGTACTAGTGACTGAGATTTAGAGAGCAAAATGTGAGATGTGAGAGTGTGTGAATAAATGTGAGAATTTTCAGCCCCTTGTATGTGTGAGTTAGCTTGGTATTTATAGAGTTTGGGGTTACCTACTTTTGACCGGAAGAATATTCCCTTCCTTTGGACAGGTGTCGATTGACAGTCTGTCTCTTTCACTTTCTACTGTCAAGGTGACTACCTTTGTGAAGGCTCCACATTGTCCTCTTGTCCGAAGGGTAGAGCATTGCCTTCCGGGAGGGTATGCGCTGGAGGAAGAGTGTGCCTTTTGCCCGGAAGGATGTGTTGGAGGAAGAATGTGCCTCATGTCCAGAAGGATGCGCTCTGGTGTTACCTCCTCTTGTCTGGAAGGATGTACCTTGGTGTTGCCTCCTATTGTCTAGGAGGATGTACCTTAGTGTTACCTCCTCTTGTCCGGAAGGATGTGTTGGAGGAAGGATGTGCCTCTTGCCTGGAAGGATGTGTTGGAGGAAGGATGTGCCTCTTGTCCGGAAGGATGTGTTGGAGGAAGGATGTACCTCTTGCCCGGAAGGATGTGCTGGAGGAAAGATGTTCCTCTTGTCCGGAAGGGTGTGTTGGAGGAAGGATGTGCCTCTTGTCCGGAAGGATGTGTTGGAGGAAGGATGTACCTCTTGCCCGGAAGGATGTGCTGGAGGAAAGATGTTCCTCTTGTCCGGAAGGGTTTGTTGGAGGAAGGATGTGCCTCTTGTTGTCCGGAAGGATGTGCCTCTGGGAGGGTACTAGCATTGATAAGAGTCTTCTTCTGGGAGGGTATTAACATCTACCACCCATATTTCACTCTTCTCTTCATCGCCACAAACACGAGATATTAATCTAGAGTCATGGCTGACCAGGACAACTCCACCCGTAAATTCATCAAGTGCATCAGCCAATGCATCGATACTCTGCATATCCAAATGATTCGTGGGCTCATCCAGTAATAGTATATGTGGCTTTGACATGGAAATTGATGTGAAGACCCCCCGAGCTTTTTGTCCTCCAGATAATTTTGCAATTGGGCTGAGGTGATTATGGCTAGGAAGTCCAAATTTCCCAAGTTTGGCACGTACAGCCTCTTGTTTACTTAGTCCCTCTTGATCTGGATGAAGGCGAAGAAGATACTGAACAGGAGTTTCTTCCATTGTGAGGAGATCAACAAAGTGCTGTGAATATCTCCCAACTCTCAACTTTTGACTCCTTCACATTTCACCCTCGCTTGGAACCAGATCTCCAGTAAGAAGATTAAGCAAAGTAGATTTCCCCGCCCCATTAGGTCCAACAATAGCAACACGTGTACCCATATCAATACCAACATCTACATTAGAGAGTCTGAAGTCCTCCCTATTGGGATAACTGAAGCTGACTTCAATTAGCTGCATAAGTGGTGGTGTCAACTCAGTTGGTTCAGGAAAGTGAAACTCCACAGTGTAGTCTCTCCACTTCTTAGGGGCATCTGGTAGTGGTTCATCCTCATCAACTTTACCTTTAGATTTATTCTTAGAAGCTTCCTTGGCAGCAGCAAGCTTAGCTTGATTTTTAACCTTTTCCTGAGCAACTCGGCTTCCGCTTCTCTTGGCAGCTTTCACCTGCTTTTCATGATTTTCGAACTTCTTGTTCGCTTCTTTGCGTCGCTGCTCATATCCACTCTCAAAATCATCAAAGTTACCACGATACAAGTGGAGTTTCAAATCATGAAGATGAATGATCTCATTACAAACTGTATTAAGAAAATCTCGATCATGTGACACAACAACGAGCGTTTTCTTCCAATGACATAAATACTCCTCCAACCAAAGAACAACCCTCAAATCAAGATGGTTGGTGGGTTCATCCAACAACAACAAAGTTGGTTGCACGAAAAGTGCCCTAGCTAGTGAAATCCTCATTCTCCAACCTCCAATGAATGACCGAGTAGGACGACCCTGCATATCTTTGGTGAAACCCAACCCAACGAGAATCTTTGCTGCTTGAGCCTCAGCAGCATCTGATCCCATCACCTGCAATTTTTCATACAGCTCGGTAAGCTTCTCTGCTGCATCAAGGTCACCGGTACCATCAGCATCTTCATCCTCATCAACAGCAGAAGATGACTTTAGAAGAGTAGCAACTTCTTCACGGATCTGGACGAGTTCTTCGTTCGCTGAAACGACGGCATCAACTGCACTTCTGTCATCGCCAACTACCTCCTGCTCAACTAATAGCACATCAATATTTTTCGGTACAGGAATCTTCCTCCATGCAAGAAGCTTTAATAGGGTAGATTTACCCATTCCATTAGGTCCAACCAACCCGTATCTTTGCCCATGAGATATTTTTACTGATGTGTTCTTCAAGAGTTCTTTTCCTCGAGCTGAAACAGAGAAATTATCTATAGTTATATCTTTAACATTCGCATCAGCATCATCTTGACCCTCAAGAACAGCTGCCCGACTGCCAATAACAACAGTAAAAGCATCACGATCATCCTTAAGTGCAACTTTTTTGGCATGCTCAGCAATAACAACAGTAAAAGCATCACGATCTGCTTATTGACATAACTTTTTTCAATCACTTGTCCAGAAGCATAATCATCATCCTCTTCATCTGAGGGAGGTAGATCTAATCCATCAACATAAGAAGACACCTTTGGAGCTGCTTTTGACTTTGATTTGCTAGCAGTTGAGGTTGATGGTCCTTTTTTGGCTTTATCTGGTTTCTGGTCCATGCTGGCAAGCATTGCCGATACAGAGATCTTCTTTGCTTCTTTTGGGGCATCTTTACTGTTTGCTTTAGCCTTTGGATTCACCCCACTTTCGTCTGATTTTTTCTTTCCCATTACGATATCTAGAAAAAATATCTGAAAAAATAGTAAAATTGTATTACAATCTAAAAATCACAGTTATTCTAAGAAAACTCACATGTACACAATTTAATTGACATAAAATTTTTAATATATTTTAATTCATAAAAGACCAAGAATTCATATCCGATTTAATATTTTGATTCCTTTAAAATAATTTTAATACAATACAAAGCAAATTCTTATAAAAGTTACAACTGTAATATAAAGTCACGCCAAAGAAAGAGAACGTAAAAGTACAATTTCAGGATTGAGCTATCAAATTAGCTGAAGCCAGCTTGGAGTAAAAATTCAGTTGATTAGTTTGTGCAAGACGTGTTTAAAATGTAGAAATGATGTTTCATGACATACGTGCAATATCAGAGGAAATGAAACATAATTAAGCTGTGCAAATATCTTCATCTCCAATACACCTATTCTCTCCTGGATACTTGGGTGAGGGATAGAACAGAAGATAGACAAACTATTACAAATCACACGTTTTACCAACTATACCGTATTTATAGTTTCCTTGTCTAATTGCTGGGGTAAACTCTATTAACCGACCATTTTCCAAAAAGATTATATAAGTAAACCTAAAAAGATATCACCATAGCGGCAAGCACAACACTACTTAATCACGCGTCTGTATTATAACTAGTACCCTATCCACTTCATAATTCTAACATATGAAGGAAAAGTTTTCAACTTTTCATTCCATATCGCACAACTACAGTAAAAACCCTACAAATTAATAGTCTCGGAGTATTTTATTAATTTATCGAGGTTATTAACACATTATGGGCTATCCATTAAATTGAGACACCGAAAAAATACAAATTTATCGGGGTTAAAAACACGATGAAATCCGACAAACAAAAAAAAACAGGAAAAGTTATACTCCGTATCATCTATCAAGTATCAATACACAGAGCATAATTAGAAGCATCCATGAATCAAAATCAAACAATTGTAATCAAATAGATCGGAAGTCTCGAATCAATAATCAGATATGTGTTGTATATATACAGAGGATAACTGAAATAAAAACACAGATAGATAGAGGCGTGTGTTCCTTACCTTACCGGAGATCGAGTGGAGGAACGGTAGCAGCGCGAGAGATGAGAATCTCTCGATAGTATATAGAGATGGAGAGGGAGAGAGAGAGAGAGAGAGAGAGACAGAGATGTTTATGTATATATCGTGAGATGAGGAAAAACCCAGGGTTATTTTTGTAAACAACTTACCCCCAACTTAGAAGATTTTTGTTTCTCGGGTAGTAGGGCTGCTCATGGGTGGCCCAAACTGAATAACCCAACCCAACCCGACCCGACCCGATCCTAATTTGGGCCGAACTAACTGGACCATTCAAAACCGAAACCCGATCGGGTTTATTTTCTGTTGGGCCGGATATAGTGGGTTGGGTTAGGGTTTAATTATTTAAAACCCTAAACCAACCCGACCCGGTTAAATAGTAATAGTCTACTATACAATTACCCAGGCTCCCAGCTGTCTATCTCTCTGAAGCACAATTTTAATTTACGAGGTTGGGTCTGGTGCTCATTTTATAAAGCATAGTATATTAGTATGGAGGTCTGGTTCTGGTTCGTGGACTAGCTGAGTAGTATGTAGTGTATAGTCTTGCAGTATACAGTAGCAACTATTTACCTCTGTCCTCTTATGATTTGGACCCGTAGAATATAATAGCGTAGAATGCAGAAAATAGATCAAAGAAAATTGACTAAGATGACAGATTTGGAGAAAACAGAATGCAGAAAACAATATACAGAAAAATGCTGCAAAACAGTATTCAAATTACAGATATGCATAAAACTTAATGCAGTATGTGCATAAATCGAATGCCTATATTTCTAATAGTTTTCTTGCCTGCCTATATTTATCTTGTTCTGGCAATATTATACTATATAGGAGAGATTTCTTCTTAATTATTTATTAACATTTGCATTCATATTTATATAATGCTTAGGTCTGATCACTTTCAATAACCTCTTGTACTAAAATTTTTGTCATGATCTATGCGGCTCTCATGTCTCAGTTTTTGGTTTTTACTGTTAGTTTGCTTTATATAATTTTGGCAGGATTTTATTTTGTTTCAACCCAATCAACCCAACCCGGCCCGACCCAACCCATTAAACAATTAGTAGAGTTGGGTTGCATAATTTTTTTGAAACTAATGGGTTAATATTTTGTAACCCAAATTAATTGGGTTGGGCCCCTAAAATGGGTGAAACCGGGCCAACCCGACCCATGAGGAGCCCTATCGGGTAGGGTTCACTTTGCTCATTCACGGTTTTCTTTAAAATATTACTACATGAAATTTTTTTATTAATTTGAATTAATTTTTTTAACAGATGAATTTTGGAGCCTTAAATTAAAATTCTCAAAGGTACCACTATACTTTTGGCTTTTGCCAGTGGTACCATTACGTTTTTTACTCCTCTTAACGATACCATTAACAAATTGACTTTCTAACAGAAATATCATTCTGTTAGAAAAACGTTATAGAAACGTTAAGTAGGGTAAAAAGGACATGATACCACGGGCAAAAACCAAAAGTCCGGTGGTACTATTGAGAATTTCCCTAAAATATATTTGAAGAATACTAGTTGGCCCCAAACCTGTTAAAAAAATATAAGAACAATTTTGCCCATGCGCTGCAGTATGCAACAAGAAAATTGGTTGAATATTGGCTATAACATTTTTCTAACAGAATGGTATTTCTGTTAAAAAGTCAATTTGTTAAGGGGTACCGTTTAGAAGAATAAAAAATGTAATGGTACCACTGCAAAAGTCAAAAGTACACTGGTACTATTGAGAATTTTCCTAAATTTTTAAATGAAATATGATCGTAATTATATAAATGTTATGCATGATATTTATAAAAAATGAGAGATTTTAGTTAGAAAATATAGAAAAGGTGATAGGTTTTAGTTGAAAAAGATAATCGGTTAATTATTAGTAATTATAAAATTATTATTTATTTTACTAAATAGAATGTCCGTGATATAATTTGGAAAAAAAGAGGACTTAGTTAGAAAAAATTAAAAAGGTAACATGTTTTAGTTGAAAAAGATAATTGATTAGTTTATAGTAATTATAATTTAATTATATTATTTTACTAAATAAGATTGCTCGTAATGTTTTTAGAAAAGGAGAAATTAATGTTGCCCATGATATTTCTAGAAAAATAAGAATTTTAGTTAGAAGATATAGAAAAGATGATATGTTTTAGTTGAAAAGGGTAATCGATTAATTATTAGTATTATAATATTATTATTTTATTTTATTAAATAGAACTGTCTGTGATATAATTGGAAAAAGAGAGATTTTAGTTTGAGAAAATAGAAAAGATAACATGAAAATTAAAAGGGTGACATGCTTGAAAGAATGTCCAAAATGCCTAATTTTCCCCTACCCACTTCCCAAAATACCCAGATCTGAAAATACCGTCCAAAATACCCACGGGATACGTCGTTTGCACAAGCGTATCTGAAACACTGTAGCACGCCAGAAAACACATTTTCTTCGCCGGACAAACCAGTGCTCCTCAACGGCGACTTACACAATTCAGGCCATTCCATTCGAACTCACTATCCAAGCAATTTACACACGACTAATCAACGTCAAAATGACCACAACGTCGTGTACATCATCTTCCCGAACTCCGTTTATCAGCTCCGGCCCCGCAGGGGCGATACGAAGCTCGTCGGAGTTCAAAGGTTGTTTGAATCGCCGATTTGGGCGTTTGATTTACAGCAAAATAACTGGTATAAAATTAGTATAGGAATGTAGAGAATCGAAGCCCGATTCGATTGGTATATTGTATGTGATGGGGAGGTCATGGATGTGGACGGTAGATGAGATCGAAATTTGAAACCGGAATCGCCTCGTCGGCAGCTCTCTGGGCAGACGGAGAAGACGATGGATACGCTGGTTCATCTCGCACATCTACAGATACGCATGATGAAACGGCGTATCTTACGTCATCTATGACGTAAGATGCGTTGTTTCATCATGCGTATCATGGGATACGTGGGTTCAGAAGGCGTATGTGAAAAAAAAAATCACGCGCCTCAGCAGCGTAACCTCTTGATACTCCTACCCCATAGGCGTATCCACGGATACTCCTATCCCAGAGGCGTATCCCGTGGGTATTTAGGGCAGTGCTTCGCGAATCTGGGCATTTTGGTGAGAGAAACCCAAATTTTGGGTAGAAAGGGCGTTAACCCGACATGCTTATGGTGAAAAAGGTAATTGATTAGTTTATAGTAATTATAATTTAATTGTTATTTTATTAAATAAAATTGCTCGTAGTGTTTTTAGAAAATGAGAAATTAATGTTAACTATGATATTTCTAGAAAAAATGAATTTAATTAGAAAAATAAAAAAGAAGATATGTTTTAGCTGAAAAGTTAATCGGTTAATTATTAGCATTATAATATTATTATTTTATTTTTATTAAATATAATTGCCCGTAATATAATTGGAAAAAGAGAGGTTTTTGTTAGAGAAAACAAAAAAGTTAATGTGTTTTGGCTGAAAAAGGTAATCCGTGATATAATTGGAAAAAGAGATATTTTAGTTAGAGAAAAAAGAAAAGGTAACGTGTTTGGACTGAAAAAGTTAATTGATTAGTTAATAATAATTATAATACACTTTTTAATTAGATAAAATATAAAAGATATTATATTTTACCTGAAAATGAAATTACTTAGTTATTGAAAAATAGAAAAAAATAATATGTTTAACCTGAAAAGGGAAATTGATTAATAAAGTAGAAATTTTAGTTAGATTAAATATAAAAGATATAAATTGATTAGTTAATAAGATGGATTTTATCTGTAATCAATGTTCTAAAAGTCGCTAGGCGGGTTTAGACGGTGAGCCTACCTTATAGCGATTAATCGGTTAGTCAGCGATTAATCGGAACATTAATTGGATGTATTAAAATATTATTTTTTATACAATTTAATTTTAATATTAAAAAATATATTTTATATAAGTAAAAATATTAATATCTTCATTTTATTATTAAATATGATGAGTGAATTTACCCTTTCATGTGTAAAGTATATTTTTTATTTTAAAAAAAATATATTTTTAAAGTTTTATTCTTAATTTGAATAATTTTTTAAAATTTGACCGATTAATCGCGCCTAATACCGCTTAGGGCCGATTAATCGTCGCCTAAACGATTATTCCCGTCTAACTAATTAAACCGCCTAATCCCACCTAATACCGCCTAAACCCGCCTAAGTCCGCCTAATCAAAAAAATGCCGAATGACCGTTTTTTTTTTTGCAGAATTTAGGCGTTTTCTGGCTGCCTAGCGCCTAGGCGGCGATTAATCGGCCGCCTAGACCGATTTTAGAACCCCTGTCTATAATTAAGTAAGGGTAAATAAGTAAAATCAACAGGTACCGTACCGACTAACCAAACTTTTAATGTTTCGGCTTTTATATTTAGATAAAATAAAAAAGATATTATATTTTACCTGAAAAGGAAATTACTTAATTATTGAAAAATAGAAAAGATAATATATTTATCCTGAAAAAGAAAATTGATTAGTAAAGAAGAAATTTTAGTTAGACAAAATATAAAAGATGTAAATAAACGAAATTATTTAGTTATTGAAAAATAGAAAAGGTAATATATTTAATCTGAAAAAGGAAATTGATTAGTAAAGGAGTAATTTTGTTGGATAAAATATAAAAGATATATATTGATTAGTTAGTAGGATGATTTTTTCTGTAATTATGTAAGGGTAAATAAGTAAAATCAACAGGTGCCATACCGACCAACCAAACTTTTAATGTTTCGGCTTTCATATAATATAGATAGATTTTATTTTATAATAATAATAATATTTTTACAGAAATATGATTTGTAATTTTTTTTGTAAAAATACACTATTTTTAAAAAAAATTATTGTAAAATACGATTTTTCAATATTTTCTACAAAAATATGATTTTGCAATATAATGCAACTAAATATAAACAAAATTAACCTCAAGTATAACTATTAGTAATCACAATGTTTTTATGGATAAACGAAAAATAAATAAATCTAATTGCTTTTGGTTGCGTAAGAAAAAGTTACATTTTATTGGTTCTAGTTGCAAATCGTATTTTTACAAATATTTTTAGTCAATAATAGAGTTGCAAATAAATTTAGAGAAAATAATTTTTTTAGTAATTGCTCTGACTATTAGTGCTGCATTTTTCGTTGTGATATGCTTTAAATTATTAATTATATTCAAGAATATAATTATTTATTTTAATTCTGATACAAATTTTTAGTCAACCAAGACAAATCGTGCATATTTCAAATTATATATAATCATTAATAGTGTATAACACGTGCGGTATGCAGATTTTTTTTTGATATGTTATAAATTTTATTTTATATTACAATCATGTTCTTATATAATCATTTTTTTAATTTTATATAAATTTAATTAATGACATGTATGGTTTAAAATTTGTACTATAAATTTTTTAATTAAATATGATATTGACGGTATTCGAATCTTGATCTTTAGTATAGTAATTGAAATATATAATATATCTTATCAAAAGATCTAACGGTTTTTATTTATTTATTAAAAATCTAATGAACATTATTGGTTGTATGGTTGAACCAATATACAAACAATTATATTCACGTTTCCTAATTATAAAGGTATTTAGATTCTTAATATATTTTATTAATGACTGCTGATAGGTAATGACCCGCCTTGTTCTAGACCCGTCCATTCCTGTGCACCGGGGCAACTCATAGTCATGGGTTCGGGCCTCCGGCACCATACCCACCCCTGTTGATAACACACGTGATACCTCGAATCTCAATCATCATCAAGGGTTCCATCTGACAATGACACCTAATGATTGTCGATAATGAGCATGATCCAAGAATGAGGATGTTACATTTTTGTATATGCCTTACACACTTTTTCACAATCATATCCCAGAACACGTGTCATGCATCCACAAGGCCCAGGTGCCGTTTGTTGATGAGTGGATTTCGTAATCAACTTATGAGAGGTCTGCAGGTAGTTGTATAGGCTAGCGATCAACTGTTCTGTGAAAAGGTTTGGGTTGTGTTTGTGGGGGTTGAGCTGAGCTCGAGGGTATCTCCAATAATCTCAGGTGCCTTTAGAGAGAATCAGAGAACTTAATGCGTCTTACCCTGAGGTGCCTACGTACCCTTGTATATATAGGGATCAAGCTCACGTAGTTCTAATATGATTCTGTCTCTTACTGGAATAGCTGTATTTGGTCACCTAGTTCGTGTAGGACTCAGGTTCCTTTAGAGCCTTCCACGAACTAGTTGGCTAAGTAGAGTACAAACTCGAGTTCGTACCCTACTATAATTCTCTCATTGATCAGAGATGATTCTAGGGTCATCTGCGCCCTAGAATTATACTCCAATATCAATTCGTTTATCTGTTCTAGATGGCTTCTAGAACTTTCTGTTGGCAACTCGTAGGAACCTGGTGCTCAGGAACCTATATCTTAGGAGCCTGTTTCTCAGGGACCTCCTTATTTCGGGACATATCGCTTAGGGACCTCCCTTTGGGTGTCAATACCTGCACAAATAACAAACTGGTTAGACTAGATAATTCTTCACATACTTTTATCACTTCTATGGCTGTTGTTATGCTAACTCGAACTCTTCTACTTTGAGGAACCTGGTCTTCTAGTGCTCAGCTCAGCTTCCTGACCGTTGGGAACCTCCTGATACTCATACTTCCTTAGTCATTTCTTCTATTCGATCTTCATAACTCGTACTGGGTTGATCTTCTAGCTTGTATGGACCGGATCCTATAGATTAATGGGCCTAAATCTAGCCCATGGAGATTTTGGGCACAACAAGTACCCCCCGGTTCCTTGAAATCATGTAATGTGAAAGGAACCCATTCTAATTCTGCGATCAAAGATTCAATGCAAAACCGTTCTAGTAACAATACTTTGCTTCAACATTTTTTTGTCCAAGCCTATATGAGCTAACTCGGTATAGGAAACAGGACATAAAATATTTTTAGCTTGATATAATCTTGAGTAAGCTTCCTTTGTATTAAGGAACCTGTTGTCTCGCTATTTTCTTCTTCTTGCTCCAGCTCTCGAAATCTACTTTATGTTTGCACTCAACTTCCCAGGGAATCTAACTTGTCACTCAACTCCACGCCTCTTTAAATTTAATAATTTAAGAGGGGATAATGGTTGGTTGTAGAAGATAATTCAAAATTTGAATTAAACTTATCACTTACCAAAGCTGTAGTTAATGTGTAAGTTCCCAAGGTTCCTACGCTTCTCACGCGTGTACCTCTTCACTTTACCGCTCCAGTAATGCGCTGCCACGTGTACGAACTGCTTCATTTACCTTGACTATTTAATCGCCATCTCACTCCCTCAGGTCCATTTTTACCTTTACCAAAATCTTGCAAAAAACCCTTGGAGAGAAAACAAGAGGAGTTCAACAGTCATTCGCTTAATTCATCTTCTCCGTCGCCGTTCAACTTAAATCAAGGTATGATTTTGACTTATTTCTTTCTATTCTCTCATATCCTTATCTCGTTTTTTAATCATCTGTTTCCTTGGACTTTGCATGCCATCGTTTTCTTTGTATGTATGCGTCTGTATCCGTTCTTCACACTCCATATTTCACACACACGAACGTTCACAACCTCCGGTTTATTAGTACCTTAACCGTCGATTCATGGTTGCGTTGTCATGGTTTTATCATAATCTTTAGCTATCTGTCTATTCATATGTCTCTAATTTTGTTGGTACATGCCTTCTTCAAGGTTTTCTGTAATATACCCTGTCAATAACTGCACCGTGTCTAAACACTTTAGAACCCTAATCTTTCTCCTAGGTTCCATAAAGGCCTGACCCTTCTTCGTCTGTCTTTTTGCAGATGTCTTCTGAATCTATCCATTCTGACCACCAATCTTCCATTCAACCCTTAGTTGCTATGCCGATTGGTGAGAGAACTAGATCCAGGGTTGTAATACCCAATGTAAATGAACCTGAGGACATACTCATTAAACCTGTAGTATCTCCATTGTCTCAACCTCTTATCCCTACATTTATCGACTTAGGAGATGATTGGCCCTCTGATGATGAGGAGGTGTCAAAACCTGAACTTAAACTTGAATCCTTCTTGGAACCTGATTTTCAGAGTGAGGTGACTGTTGAGAGAGAGTTGTTCAAACAGGAAATTACACCTTTTTGTGAGAAAACTGATTCCATCATGACTTCTGTTAAATTAGAAAAACTTCTTGAGGAATGTCCCCGTCCAATCTGTAGTATTGTGATTCCTAAGCCTGGTGAAAGAGCTCACAGGTTTGATATCAAAATCCCTGATCGTGGGATTCCTAATGCCGTCATTTCTGCTGCTTTTTTGAGAGTAGGTTTTTCTATACCTCTTCATCCTTTTCTAAGGGATGTATTAGAGTTTTATAACCTAGCACCTATGCAACTGACTCCCAACTCTTACCGTTTGGCCATCAGTACTTTTATTCTGTATTCCAGCAAATTCACAACTCCCCTGTCTGCCCCTGAGTTAGGCTATTTCTTTAGGTTGAAAGATACCGGGAGAAGCTCAGGTTGTTTTTATCTGTCAGCATGGCCTTGTCATCAGGGTCAATGTATAAAAAATGTTAAACAAAACTTTGATTTGTGGCAAGAGCAATTTGTCTATTGTTTTGACTGCCCTAATGTTAAGTACGCTTTTAATCGCCGTCCAAATATTCCCAAACAAACCATTTTGACTGGAGTGTGTTTAGAGAGGGCAAAAGAGATCTTGAAACTATCAGCTTCCATTAGGGACTGCTTGATTCTGATGACCCCTGAAAATTTGACTTCCCTAGGTTTTATTCCTTCAAACACTGGTATGAGCTTCCTTATTGCTATGTCTTTCCTTCTTAACTGTATCTTTGTGAATACATCTCTTTACTCCTATGCATGCCTCTCTAATTTTTAACTTACTGTTTTATGCAGATATGGCTCCCAAAGTTCCCTCTTTCGTCAAACGAACCAAGAATGTGGACGAGATCTTTAAATCTGATGTTGAGGCACAGGAGATTCCGCTCACAGCAACACCAATCAGCCAAGTTCCTACCCCATCCTCTGTCCAGACTCAACCTTCTAGCTCCTCCAAGCGCAAGTTAGCCCAGACTACTCTTGACCTCTCTGGGAGTTCACAAACCAGGTCCATGAGGAAGAGCAAAGCCGTAAAAGTTGAATCAGCTGTGGCACAGAATCAATTTAAAGAACTGATTGATACACATGTGCTTCCAGAAGCGATTGCCAGCTGGGCCAAGATGGATTCTACCGAGGCTATGCATGCCATGAGGTTCTCTGCTGCCCAAAATGCATTCTTTGCCCTACGATACTGTGATGATTTTGCCTTGAAGACACAATATGACCTCCGATTGCAAGGAGAGATCTCGAAACTCAAAGAGGAGCTGGCTGCTAGAGAGGAGAGCGTGAATGTTGCCACTGCTGCGGTAAGGAGGGCTAAAGCTGTTGAAACCTCACTAAAGAATAGCAGGGATGAGCTTCAGGAACAGGTGAAGAGTTTGCAGGATGAGAAATTATCCATGCTAGAGAAAGTCAATGAACTAAAAGCTCAGGTTGATGCTTTAAATGCTGCAGCCGTTACCGTCAAATCATCTCTACTTGTCCAGGAAAAAGCTAGGTATGATGAAGGTTATGACGAAGGCGTTCGTGACTACATGAGGTCCATGTGGGAGAAAATGCCCGAGCTAAACTGGTCTCTCCTAGGCGAGGACGTAGTGGGAATGATCAAAGATTTTGAAAATGAAGCTGCTGCTGCAACCTCTGTTCCTCCCGTGAAAACGGTTGAGAGGTCTCCAGGTGCCAACCTTGAGACTGCAGAGGTTCCTGCTCCCGAAGTGGTTCAGCCTATCCTTCCAACTCCTCCTGTTGCTACCAAGGGTTCCAATGAAGTTCCTCCTTCGTAATTTCAACAAGATTCTTAAAAACTTTTTGATAACTTTTGATGAGGTCGCGGGCTCCTCGTAACGCCTCGCAAAATGTAATTTTAAATTTGGTTTCCCTGGCCTTCGTGCCAATAACTTTTATGCTGGTTTTCTGGGTCTTTGTACCCATAACTCTCTTCATGGTTTATGATATTTGGTTTTTCTACACATCTCTTGTCCAGGGTAAGCTCATACATATTTCTTTGTTCGAATCTTAACTTACTACATACTTTTCTTCACAACCTCATGAAACACTTCGCCGTTATGCACTAGAGAATAATTCAGCTTCCTTACTCATATGCTCAAGCTTACTTGGGCTAACCCATTGTAAGAAACAGAACACACGCATATTTCCACTAGAAAAATCTCAAAATAAATGCAACAAACTACAGCTGAGTTGTAAAACCTGGAACCTCTGTGTTTATACTTTGTGTTGATAGTCTAAACCGTAGCCTTCTTTAATAACTTCTTCTTCATCAAGACCAGGTTCCTCGAGTATTAATCCTGCAAAATAAACATAAAACAAAAAACAGTTAACGTTAGTAAAATCTTTCTCTTGTTTAATTCGGGTCATCTCTTGGAAAGGTTGCCTGCTTGGCTTCCAATCCTAATCTCTAGGTCCCAACATGCCTCGAGACATGTTGGTTCCTTTTTGTGCCTCGAGGCGATTCTAGGAACCTGTGCGCCGTTCTAGGAGTCCACACAGATTCCTCTTCTTCATGTGTCAGGCTAGACATCTTATGAAGGTAAATACTAAGGATTTTATCCCTTCTTCCCATGTGCCAAAGGCGGTTCCACATGAGGGAAAGCTTATTAGGCTTCTCTTTAAGGTGCCTTTTGTCAGGACTTTAGGTGCCTTTTGTCAGGACTTTAATTCTCGTGCTCAAGGAACTTGAGGCTTTTGGCAACAATGTCATGCTCAGTCAGCTGAGGCTTTTCAATCACAGTTGCTCAGGAAGCTACCTGAGGCTTTTCTCGTGCCCAGGAAGCTACCTGGGACTTTGCTCGATGCCCAGGAAGCTACCTGGGACTTTGCTCGATGCCCAGGAAGCTACCTGGGACTTTGCTCGATGCCCAGGAAGCTACCTGGGACTTTGCTCGATGCCCAGGAAGCTACCTGGGACTTTGCTCGATGCCCAGGAAGCTACCTGGGACTTTGCTCAATGCCCAGGAAGCTACCTGGGACTTTTCTTATCAATCATTCATAGTCCACATATTCTGTCAAATCGTATTCATACTTCGCACATACTGTCAATGCTACAGGAACCTGTCAGCTCAGGTAACCTGCAAAATACAACGCAATGCTACAGGAACCTGTTAATCAAGGTAACCTGTTTCAAAATTTTCAAATTGGCATATGAAATATCAAATCATAGCATACACAATACTGTCTAAGTAGGAATACTACCCCCCAGTTCTTTTCGGTAATTATTGTTACGTAAAAGAACTATTAAGGAGCTATAACTGCAAAGAATGCACTCAAAATATTCATCGTAGAGCTATCTATCGCTCAATACTTTAAAAAATCGTCTTGCAAGTAGGGAGGTTCACATCAAGTACCCCCCGAGTATATGCATAATCAAATACTGAAATCAAAATACTGGTCAGCTACAACTAATAAGCTACCTTTATTCGTGGGCTGAAAGAGCCTTACTTTTCCTAAGAAAAATATCATAAAAGAATTACTGATAATACTTCTTGAGATGTTCTGCATTCCAAGCTCTCAGAATGAGGTTCCCATCCATATCCATCAAGTGGTAGGTTCCTTCCCAAATTGCTGACTTTATCTGGTAGGGTCCTTCCCAATTTGCTCCAAAGGCTCCATGTGCCAGAACCCTGGTATTTGGCATGACTTTCCTCAGAACTAGGTCTCCAACCTTAAATGGTCTTGCCTTCACCTTTTTGTTGTAATACCTTCGAACTCTCTGTTGATATGCTACTAACTTCACTTGCGAATCTGCTCTCAATTCTTCGACCATGTCCAAATACAGTCTATGACTGACCTCATTGCTCTCGGGGTCAAAATACTTTCTTCTCAAGGAACCTGTTCCAACTTCCACAGGTACCATAGCTTCACAACCATAAGTTAGGGTAAAAGGAGACTCACCAGTTGTAGTTCTAGGCGTGGTGTTATACGACCACAAGACTCCAGGAAGCTCCTCTGGCCAACTTCCTTTCTTATCTTCAAGCCTCGTCTTCAAAGTGTGCTTGATAATCTTATTCACTGCTTCAGTCTGTCCATTACTCTGCGGATAATACACTGCTAAAAATGCTTTTTGGATTCCAAACTGCTCACATAACCCTCTAAGCTCTCTACTATCAAACTGCTTCCCATTGTCAGAAATCAGTTTCTGCGGAATGCCGAACCTGCATACAATGGCTCGAAACACAAATTCAGTCAGTTTTGACGCTGTAATCTTAGCAAGTGGTTCTGCTTCTACCCACTTTGTAAAGTAATCGACTGCAACCACTGCATATTTCACTCCTCCTTTTCCTTTCGGGAGTTCTCCAATGAGGTCTATTCCCCAAACAGCGAATGGCCAAAGGCTAACAATCGGTTTGATAGGTGCTACAGGACGACTATCAAAATTTGCAAACCTCTGACAATTACTGCATGCCTGCACAAACTTTGTAGCATCTGCTTTGATGGTTGGCCAATAGTATCCTTGTCGAAGGACGTTCATGGCTAAAGAATTACCCCTCGAGTGATTTCCACATACTCCTTCATGAATCTCCTCGAGGATATACTTGCATTGTTCTCCAGCTACACACTTGAGCAAAGGCTGATTGAATCCCCGTCTATACAGAACTCCATCATAGATTACATACCTGGCTGCATGATACCTCAGCTTCCTGATATCATTTTGACTGGGAGGTAGCTCCCCTTTGTCCAGGTAACGATGTATTGGGGTCATCCAGGAATCTTCAACTGGGAACTCGATGTCCATCACTTCTTCTTTGAAAACACTAGGTTGCTCCTGAATCTGAAGTGGAATTACTCCCAATAACGTGGATTCTCTCTGAGATCCTAGCTTGGCCAATGCATCTGCCTTGGTATTCTTTCCTCGAGGTATTTGATCTAGCTTCACCTCTTTGAACCTTGCGATCAACTCCTGGGAGTACCTCAAATATAAGTCTGTTCTTGGCCCTCTTGCCTGAAAACCACCACGAATCTGCCAAACTACTAACATCGAATCACTAAACACTCTGATATTCTCCACTTTCATCTCCAAAGCTAACTTGAGGCCTGCAATTAATGCCTCATATTCTGCATCATTGTTCGTGGCTCTAAAAGCAAAATGAATTGAGCTATAGAGTTGGTGTCCCTCCGGACTAACTAGCTCTATGCCTGCACCTGCTCCACTACTGTTAGCAGCTCCATCTACATACAGTGTCCACCAAGGTGCACAGTTGTCATTGTCTGCCTGTTTTTCTACCACCTCTTTTGGCCCCTCTTGGCCAGTAACCTCTACATGAGGTGGAAACTCGATCAAGAAATCTGCTAAAGCTTGAGCTTTGATTGCTGTCTTTGGCTTATATTCTATGTCGAACTGTCCTAGCTCCACAGCCCACTTTAACATTCTTTCAGAAGTTTCTGGCCTATGCATCACTTGCTTAAGTGGATATGAGGTTCTTATCTCAATCTTGTGAGCTTGGAAATAAGGTCGCAGTTTCCTGGAAGCCAGAATCAATGCGAAAACCAGCTTCTCCATTCCTGTGTACCTCGTTTCTGCATCAAGTAATCTTTTGCTGACATAGTAGACTGGGCTCTGCTGTCCATTCTCTTCTCGAACCAGAACTGCACTAATGGAATACTCTGATACAGCCAAATAAAGTATCAATGTTTCTCCATCCACAGGTTTGGCTAACAGTGGGGGGCTCCCCAAATGCTCCTTTAACTTTTCAAACGCTCTCTCACATTCTGTGGTCCATTCGAATTTACTTCCTTTCTTTATAGCTTTAAAGAACTCTTGACACTTATCAGTGGACTTCGAAATGAATCTATTCAAGGCTGCAACTCTTCCTGTAAGAGACTGAACCTCTCTCACAGTTCTCGGCGACCTCATATCAATCAATGCTTTAATCTTGGCTGGGTTGGCTTCGATCCCTCTGTGGTTTACCATGAATCCCAGAAACTTTCCTGATTCTACCCCAAACACACATTTTTGAGGGTTCAGCTTCATTCTGTACTTTCGCAAGATTCCAAACATTTCTTCTAAGTGCTTTACATGGTCAACAGCTTCCTTAGACTTAACTAGCATATCATCCACATATACTTCCATAGTATGGCCAATTTGGTCTTTAAACATCATATTCACTAACCGTTGGTATGTGGCTCCAGCATTAATCAATCCAAATGGCATGCACACATAGCAATAAAGACCTCTATCCGTAATAAAAGAAGTATGCTCTTGGTCAGGTTCATACATAGGGATTTGATTGTAACCTGAATATGCATCCATGAAGCTAAGGAGGGCATGTCCAGCTGTTGCATCCACTAACTGATCAATCCGTGGTAGTGGGAAACTGTCCTTCGGGCATGCTTTGTTAAGATCTGTGAAGTCCACACAGGTTCTCCATTTTCCATTAGGTTTCTTTACCAAAACAGGATTTGCCAACCATACTGGGTAAAAAGATTCTTTAACCAATCCTGCATCCAATAATCTGTCGACCTCCTCTTTCAATGCCTGAGCTCTTTCTCCACTAACTGGTCTTCGCTTTTGTCTCACTCCTTTCTTTTCTGGGTCAATATTCAACTTATGACACATGACCCTTGGATGTATCCCTTCCATATCTGCATGACACCATGCAAACACATCCAGGTTCTTGCCCAAAAAGGTAATGAGAGATTCCTTTAAGGCTGGATCGAGTTGAGCTCCAATCTTCAACACCTTTGTGCCATCTTTGTCATTGATCTTCACATCCAAAGTTTCACCAGCTGGTCCAGCCTTAACCATGGTTTCTGGCATTCGAGGGTCTAAGTCTACCTCCATCTCTGTGGTTGAGTCCTCTTGAGGTTTCTGGACTGTAGACGGTTCCTGAACTTCGTGCATGACATTCCTTCTCTTTGATGTTGGTTGACTGTCTTCATTGCTTCCATTATGTTTCAGTTTTCGTGATTTTTCTTCATTCAATCCTTCTGCCATACACACATCACCATCCTTGTCCGTAGGGGGTGCACTTTCTATCAGTAAGTAAGGGGTATCTGGTCCCCGAAAAACTGGAATCTCAGCATGAGGTTCCTCTTCTATGATCTCTTCAATTCTTATAGCTCTACAGGATGCTGGCACAAAACCTTCCAAGGGCGGACTACGCAGGTCAAGCGTTATTTTGTCTGGGTTCTTTCCTGGAAAATCATCAGGAACCTCGTCCATAGGTTCAGGCAATTTAGCAGCCTTAGCAGCATGTTGCAAAGCTTTGGTGTAACACTCTCTAGACTCATACTGACATCCTCGAACTACACCAATTCCATTTGGTGTTGGGAACTTCATCGTTAGGTGGTAAATGGAGGTTACTACCCTCATCTCCTTCAAAATGGGTCTTCCCAGAATAGCATTGTAATTCATATTCTCTTCTATAACAATGAATTCTGCTAGCTGTGTAATGCAACATGGTTTATCACCTAAAGTCACTGGCAAACGAATCTTACCTTTGATAGGAACCTGATTATTAGTGAATCCATATAAGGTATCGTTTGTTGGAGTTAAATCTTTATCCAGAAAATGCATCTTCTTGAAAGCTGAGTAAGATAGCAAGTTTACAGAGCTTCCATTATCAACTAGCACTCGATGAACCTCATAAGACCCAATTCCTGCCTCAACCACCAAAGCATCGGCATGGGGATGATGCACCCAGGAAGCATCTTCTTCAGTGAAAGTGATATCTGCATCCTCTCCTTCAAACAGCCTTGGGGACCTCTGTGACAGATTGTAAATACTGGTCAAAGGACGTTCTTTTGCCTCACGAGTATACCTCTCCATGGCATTCTTGCTGCTTCCTCCAATGTGGGGACCTCCTATAATTGTGCGTATGCACCCAGCCTTAGGTGGTCCTTCCATCACGACAGGTTCCTGTGTCTGTGTCTTCTGAGTCTTCTCATCTCTATACTTTTTTCCTTCTTGAGCCACCCATTCACTCAACTGCCCTTGTCTGATTAGAGTTTCAATTAGATCTCTGAGGTGACGACAATCTGCAGTATTATGCCCATTATTATCATGGAAGTCACAGTATGGGCGCTCATTCTTATTCCCTGGGGGACCAGTTCTGAAAGGCTTCTTAAACCATGAGGACTTCTCATTCACTGCGTAAATATGATCGATTGGGGCTACCAAAGGGGTGAAAGTTTCATAGACAGGTCTCTCATGTTTATTGTTGTTATAGGAAGCTGGTGGCGGTACCTGACTCATGACAGGTTTAGTAGGATTCACAGCTTCAGGCTTCACCTGGGATGTGCGACTAACCACCTTTTTATTGTCACGACCATTAGGGCTTCTTTGTCTCGACCTCTTGTTTCCACTTTGCCTTACAAAATCTGGATCCTTCCTTAACTCAGCTAGAGATTCCTCCACCAGACGAAAGGGTTCTGCCTGGGCATAAAAATCTGCCAACGTCTCTGGTTCTTTTCCTTGAAGTGCTTTCCAAAAATCCGAGCCTCCTTTAACTCCAGCAATTAAGAAATTCTTTATAGTTTCCTCAGATGCTTTCCTAACTTTAGGAACCTCCGCATTAAACCTCTTGAAATATTCTGTCAACGTCTCACTAGGTCTTTGTTTGATATTGGCTAAGGTATTGGTTGGTGGTGCGAATGCAACAGATGCTCTAAATTGAGTGACAAAGAGCTTCCCCATACTCGCCCAAGAACCAATCGAATCTGCGGGTAACCTTTTGAACCATTGATGGGCTCCACCCTGTAGAGTTGCAGCCAGTAACCTGCATCTGGTGGCTTCCTTCACTTGATAGACATCCATCTCTGTGTCAAAACGACTAAGGTACTCAATGGGATCAGTAGTCCCATCGAATTTCAACTCATTCGAAGGCCTATAAGACCTAGGCAGAGCCGACTTTCGAACCTTCTTGGTGAAAGGAGAAGCTGTTATAGGATTCACAGCAAGATTCTTTTCGTCCTTGAGTTGAGCCAAAATTTTCTTGACATCTTCTGCTGTCACCTCCCCAGTAGCTTCCGCCTTTGTCTTCTTACTCGTTTCTTCCTCCTCTTGCGACTCTGCAGTGCTTGATTCTTCAGTATCCTCATCTGAATCCGTGCTTTCTTCTTCAATTATCTCGATAGATGGGTCTTTATCTTTCTTCTTTTTCTGTGAGGAACCTCCAGTCTTGGTTTTCTTCTTTCCCTTGGACCCTGTACGGCCCTTGCTAACAGTTTTTCTCTTCTCAGGATTCTCTAGCTCTTCATCACCATTATTTTGCTTCGGTTCTTCACCATTGTCTGGAACCTCCTCTCCATTCTCAGATTCTTCAAAATTCAACTGTTTCGGAGTAACCTTCGACTTCTTGCCTTTCTTTGCCTTCTTTTTCTTCTTTTTGCTTGAAGCCTGCTCCAAAGTCGACAAACGTTCTCCCACAGTCTTTAAGATTTCCATCATAGCTGCTTTAGTAACCTTCGGTGCTCTGGGAGGAGATGTGTTCCCCTCATGAATCTGTCGCTCAGAACGGGTTGCTTCGCTATCCGAGTTGCCTGACATCTTTTCCACTCTTAAGATATTAACTATCCCCTCCTTCTAGCGCCAATGTTGATGAGTGGATTTCGTAATCAACTTATGAGAGGTCTGCAGGTAGTTGTATAGGCTAGCGATCAACTGTTCTGTGAAAAGGTTTGGGTTGTGTTTGTGGGGGTTGAGCTGAGCTCGAGGGTATCTCCAATAATCTCAGGTGCCTTTAGAGAGAATCAGAGAACTTAATGCGTCTTACCCTGAGGTGCCTACGTACCCTTGTATATATAGGGATCAAGCTCACGTAGTTCTAATATGATTCTGTCTCTTACTGGAATAGCTGTATTTGGTCACCTAGTTCGTGTAGGACTCAGGTTCCTTTAGAGCCTTCCACGAACTAGTTGGCTAAGTAGAGTACAAACTCGAGTTCGTACCCTACTATAATTCTCTCATTGATCAAAGATGATTCTAGGGTCATCTGCGCCCTAGAATTATACTCCAATATCAATTCGTTTATCTGTTCTAGATGGCTTCTAGAACTTTCTGTTGGCAACTCGTAGGAACCTGGTGCTCAGGAACCTATATCTTAGGAGCCTGTTTCTCAGGGACCTCCTTATTTCGGGACATATCGCTTAGGGACCTCCCTTTGGGTGTCAATACCTGCACAAATAACAAACTGGTTAGACTAGGTAATTCTTCACATACTTTTATCACTTCTATGGCTGTTGTTATGCTAACTCGAACTCTTCTACTTGGAGGAACCTGGTCTTCTATTGCTCAGCTCAGCTTCCTGACCGTTGGGAACCTCCTGATACTCATACTTCCTTAGTCATTTCTTCTATTCGATCTTCATAACTCGTACTGGGTTGATCTTCTAGCTTGTATGGACCGGATCCTATAGATTAATGGGCCTAAATCTAGCCCATGGAGATTTTGGGCACAACACCGTTTCTACCTAGGATCAAAGCTCATGATTGTAGTTACCAATCCCTAACCTAATCCTTGGCTTATAAATAGACTAAAAAGAGAAAGGTTTAGGAGTTGCATTCTTTCTACACACACTTATACTCACACACCCTCCACTTTTTAAATACTCTATATTCTTGATTATATCTTCCAAAGCCTCCTCTTTTATTTAATTCTGAGTCCAAACCCCCCTCCCGACGTTGTTTTGCAGTCACCCAACCAACAGTTACACCACACCAGGGCTGAGGACGGCGGAGGAAGAGTCCCAACAAAATCTGGAGTTATTAATTACAAGATGTGATATGATATTTTTGAGTATATATTAATGATTACAAATTTATGTTTTAAATTAAAAGGTAACCTGCTTTAATTAGAAAAGGTCTCTCTCTAACATTTTAAGATTTTAGAGCAATTGGTTTCTTAACAGTATATTTGAAAAAAGAAAATAAGAGATCGCATATTTGATATTTGTATCTTAAAAGGTTGTACTTTAGATTAATATCCTAAAATTATTTAATTCAAGCGCAATGATCATATATCTAATATCTATACCTGATTATCAGTCTCATTATATGTCCTATTCTATTCAGGGGTGAGCAAAAGTTTCCAAAACCGCCCCAACTAGAATTTACGGTTTCATAACGGTTCGGGTTGGTAATGATTTCGATTTTTTAAAAACCAAAAAATAATGGTTGAGTTCGATGATAAGTGATAACCATAGACTAGATGGATTGTACATTGATGCATTGTACATTTTTGTCGATTAATTTTTTTGCAAGTTTAAATTTTTTTAAGTGGTTTAAAACCAAACCCGTCCAAACCAAACCGTTATAATTTGGACGATTTTATTTAATATAACGGTAACAGTTATGGTAACGAGTTGTTAAATTCCAAAATCATAAAATATGGATTGAGTGTTTTAGTACTTTCAACCCGACCATTGCCCACCCCTAATTCTATTACAACAACACTTAAAATTATTCAAATGATATGATTTTTAACACTGATGTCATATCAATAGCTCTTTCATCTTATAAATAAGACATATTTTTTTCTAGAAATTTTGAAATGATACCCTTAATCACATGTCTTCTAACTATTTTATCATTTACTTTAATTTCACGTTTGTGTGAATCTATGCGAGATAAAAATGAGGAATTTTTTGTAATGAATAAAATTTTGACAGATTATTTTCGATTCAATATTCTATGTTAATAAAGTATACAACGAGCAAACATTATTTACATTAATAGTGTTTATTATATTTAATATTTGGTTAATGTTATGCCATAATTTTGGCATGTCTAATAATCTCCCAAATTTTTAATTTTATTAATTATTAATTCAGATTAATAATTATTGCTTAATTACTAAGTAATATCCTCTCTCTGAAATGAGGAAAGAATCAATCTCAATCAATCAATTACAGAAAATATCTCCAAACGATATTCTTCAAATCAGGAAGATATCACAACGATAAGATTAAATCAGATAAAATCAGTAATCACCCAGATTAACGAAGTTTATCCCTAAAGTCTCTAAGGGATAAACACAAATCAATTTCACAGAACTACGTGGGCTTGATCCTATATAAACATATAGGTACGTAGGCATCTTGGTACGATGTGGTGACCGATACCCGAGACAAATCGAGAAACCTGCCAAGTCCAGCCCCTCTCTTTTTTATAAACCCTAATCCCCTAAAACAGCCACATATTCATACACAATCGTTCTATTATTCCAGCAAACATCCGATTTCGTGCTGTTACGAAATTCCTCCAATAACATTTGGTTGATCCTATATAAACATATAGGTACGTAGGCATCTTGGTACGATGTGGTGACCGATACCCGAGACAAATCGAGAAACCTGCCAAGTCCAGCCCCTCTCTTTTTTATAAACCCTAATCCCCTAAAACAGCCACATATTCATACACAATATTCATACACAATCGTTCTATTATTCCAGCAAACATCCGATTTCGTGTTGTTACGAAATTCCTCCAATAACATTTGGCGCTAGAAGGAGGGGTTAATTTATTATTCGAGGAGGACGAATAATTATAAATAAATTCATGGGGCTTTTGGGTTTTTTCAAGACTTATGTTGTTCAAAATTTAGATGAACGTCAATTGGGGATGAGGCAACAAACGGTAAACAACGATGGACACATGTGGCGGGCGAAGATTAAAAGAAAACACTACTAAGGAGCAGACAACATGTAGCACAGGAACGAAGCAAAGCAGGAGCGAAAAAAAAAACAATACAAAAAGACAATAGCAAGCAGAAGGAAGAAAAAAAAAAGCCGGAAGACAGGAACAACAAAATCAAAACAGTCCTGGAGTAGAAAGAAAGCAACTATGAAAAAAAAATATAAAAAAATAAGATAAGACATGTACCGAGGGACCGTACCAGTAAATGGTAAAAAAAAAATAGCAGCGGCAAAGAAAAAAAAAGAAGAAAAAAAAAAAAAAAGACAGACACGAAGAGAAAAAATCGAAAAAGAATGAAGGCTATAGGGGTTCACGCGCGACAAGCAGAGGAACAAGGATTAAGAAAAAAAAATGGAGAAGAGAAGCAACAGGCGCAGCACTACAACGATTTAAATAAAAGAGGCAAAGCACAGAGGCTATATCACGATCTCACGAAGACAAAAGAAGCCAGTAACTTTAAAATAAATAAACGTGAGCCAGCACAATCAACCTCAAGCAACAAGAAAAAGCATGGTGTTAATACACGCACGCAAAAATTGCAAACCAGCATGGCGGAGCGCAACAGAAAAAAAAAAGACAAGCATTAGGAAAATTCAGAATCGGCCCGAAACAAAAAAATAAAGATAAGATTTTTATCTTTAAGTTTAATTTTCTGCAATTATATATCCTATCATGCATGCATAATTCATGTTTTCAAATATTTTTTCCAGAAAAATATTTATTATTCAAAAAATTCGTGCGAGTAATTTATTTTTATGCTTGTAAAATTATTGCGATTTAGAAAATATCATACGAGATATTTATGTTGATGAATTGCGAATATTTATGCTGATTGATTATGGATTTATTTTACAATCCCGTACGAGCTGCATTATTTTCAAAGGAAAAAATACATATACGAGAAGCATAATTTTGTAAAAGATTTTCTACAAAAAGGAGCATTATTTTAGAAGAAAATAAATATCGAGACATTCTTAAAAGAACATATTTATTATTGCGTTTGGATTTGAAAAAAGATTTTTTATATATCGTCGCGATAGTACATATATGTCAAAAATATTTATAAACTTGCGAACTAAATTGTCAAGTAGGGTAGCCTGGACAATCTATAAATCTCGCAATGCAACATGCTTAGTAAAGTGCTGGTGCAGCACCCTTTGGATTATTGAAGGCCCATGAGATATCGCTATATCGAATGGGTGGAGGCATCCCTATGCAAACTATCTTTAAGACTTTGTAGTTCTGCTAACCCAACAAGGGACGCATGCGAAGTTCGCCACATCTACATCTACATCTCTTATCAACAGTCTCTCGTCACAAACGAAGACACATCCTTATGCGGTTGCATCAGACACTTGAAAAGCGTGTATGTTAGTTCGGGATATATACAAGCGCCAAGGTCCTAACTATACAATAAGGATCGCAAAGGATTTCAAAATATTATTTATGCTCGCACATTTGAAACCTTGGCAAATATATATCTTATAGTGGTCATCACATGCTATCACACTTGCATCCGCATACGCCTAACGAGCACAGTGGTGCTCTAAGAGTTTTTCTAATCATCTATTTTCAGTTTTTTCAGCGACTCGAGAAATTTGGAAGCTTGAAGAATTCTTAGTTCTCCACTGCATCAAGCTACACTGAAGAACTGGGGGCTAGTTGTTATGCCATAATTTTGGCATGTCTAATAATCTCCCAAATTTCTAATTTTATTAATTATTAATTCAGATTAATAATTATTGCTTAATTACTAAGTAATATCCTCTCTCTGAAATGAGGAAAGAATCAATCTCAATCAATCAATTACAGAAAATATCTCCAAACGATATTCTTCAAATCAGGAAGATATCACAACGATAAGATTAAATCAGATAAAATCAGTAATCACCCAGATTAACGAAGTTTATCCCTAAAGTCTCTAAGGGATAGACACAAATCAATTTCACAGAACTACGTGGGCTTGATCCTATATAAACATATAGGTACGT
The DNA here is from genome assembly GCA_037693485.1 of Kitagawia praeruptora. Lineage (NCBI taxonomy): Eukaryota > Viridiplantae > Streptophyta > Magnoliopsida > Apiales > Apiaceae > Kitagawia > Kitagawia praeruptora. The sequence goes on along the minus strand of CM075345.1, from coordinate 44,520,317 downwards.
AGGCATCTTGGTACGATGTGGTGACCGATACCCGAGACAAATCGAGAAACCTGCCAAGTCCAGCCCCTCTCTTTTTTATAAACCCTAATCCCCTAAAACAGCCACATATTCATACACAATATTCATACACAATCGTTCTATTATTCCAGCAAACATCCGATTTCGTGTTGTTACGAAATTCCTCCAATAACAGTTAATTACATTTATTATTTTATTTATATTTAATATATGTATATTTATAATTTGTATTACATTTTCTAATTATCTTTTTTGTTTAAACTTCGATACATATTTATATATATAATATGATGCTCAAATGAGAATCATTAAAATAAAAACTAAATAACAACCGATAATTTATATTAGTGATTTTATTATTATCATTGCAATTGTTATATCAACATTCTTTTCTATCCCATTGTCCCAAACATCATCTCCAGTAATCACTTACAATTACAACGATCGTCATCAATAATTTCAAAAAAATCATCAACGTACGATTTCTGAAAATCACCCCAACTAAATTAATGAGATTTTATTCAAAATTAATAGTATAAATTATTGATTCCTATTATTCAATTTAAGATTTTTATTGAAGTAAAATTCTATTTTCAATTTTATATATACAATAGACTGAGTTTATAGATAAAAATGAAATTGAATCGATATCTATAAAATCTTAAAGCATCAATTATCCATTTTGCATCTTGGATATATCCATGGATTGATCCATCAATTTCCTTTGTTTTTCTGACCCGCTCCATTACTTTTTGACCCATGAATGATCCATCCTTCATCCGGATACTATCCGTGGGTTTTTTAAGCTTATTTCACATGTATTTTCAACTATCCACCAACCCGGATCCAAATCAAATAATTACCCATCAATCAATACGTGATAAAAACAGTTGTAATTTCCTTTTTGGAAACCTACAATCATGCAAATTTGAATTATAATATTGCAAATCAAGATAGTATCAATTTCAAATTCATATTTTGTGTTTATCTCTCAGGTTGCCACCGACGATTTTTTCTTTCTTCTTTTGTTTCGCTTATACAGTCCATGATCTACAATTCAAACTGCATCTATCGTGGCTTTATCAATTGATACTCGATTTTTTATCAATTGTATGTAAAATTTGTTGTGTTGTGATTCTTGAATACTCGATTTTTTGGGATTTATGTTTAATTCATTTGTATTGTTGATTGAAACCCATCCAAGGGGAAGGAATGTATGTATTAACCTTTTATATATGTATCTTCTAATGGTCCATATATGAATATCAGATGTTATTTTGTGCATTTTTATTTGTATTTCTACAGGTTTGTACCGGATGATATGGTTCACGAGGAGTTAGGTATGTTTTGTTCATACACCTTCAATAAAAGTAACTACTGTAGTGTTTGTTAAAATGCCTAAATGAAAGTTATGCCTAATATAGATATATCTCGGTTGAGCGACATACCTCGAGCATGGAAATGCAGTTTACATGATTATTATTTTTGTACATTTATAGGTTTATATTTTGATTACTATTGCAGGTGCTTATAATTAATTGGGATTGTAGGCTGCCAATGTGAGCTCTCGATAATACTTTCAGTGGTTAGTTACTTGATGTTTAAATCTTTGTTATTCATGTACTGCGTAAATAGTATTACTTAGTTCAATCGTCATGTTATTTGTGATTATATCTATCATTTAATTGATATATATATCTATATTCAGGAATGATTCTTTTTTCTTCAACAAATTTGGTTCAGGGACTAAGAGGGGTTTTTCTGATGCAATTCATCTTCTGGGTATTGTTGTTTGAGCTCTTTACAGGCCAATTCATCTCCCGAGTATTGTTGTTTAAGGATTTAAGGTGACAAATGATATTGAATAAGAAAGTGTGTCTAATAAAGACGCATGCAGGCGCGTCTGTGTACATATAACTTTTACATTTTCTTACATTATTATTGTATATTTCATGCAAATTAGCAAGACAAAAGTAATTTCTGAGAGCTTAACAGCTTTAGAAGGCACTGACTTGATAATTGAGGAAGATTTTTGCCTATTTCTTCTCGGACAGGTATATTTTTTATGTTCTTTCCATTGTATGTAATATATTAATGTATTATAGATTTTGGTTTCTTATAAGCCCTATTTCGTTATTACTATCTACCTGTGTAATTGTCAATTGTGTTGCTCAATATATCTTTTATGTGAAAGCTAAATGATATGCATCTGCAACTCTCTCAAGGTCCTTGTGCTACTCTTTCTGTAATTCTCATTACTTCTTCCCATATGTAGTTCATGTTATTAACAAAGAATGGTGAGAAAGCTAGCGAATTTTAATATATACAATAGCTCATTGCATCCAAAAGGTGAGGATCCTCACTTCTCATTGGATCCAGGATCAGATATGCTTCTTTTTAATGTATTATTTAAACCATTGAATTTGTAATAGGTTTTAAGCAATATCTTTTTTTTTATTGAAGACATTAAGTGTTCACAGAAATTGTGAATGAAAATTTTGTGATTGTGTTTCAGTTTAATCTCTACTTGAGCTTCACTTTTAATCCTCTATATTTAATAGCTATCGAGAAATGAATCGAAAAAGATATCAAGATTATTAGTTCCGTGCTACGCACATTGTGTCTTATAATTTATATCAATAAATGTTATTATTATAATATAATATAAAAAATTATATTTAACTGTTTATACTGAAAAGTGAAAATAGTTTACAAAATTCTAATTATCTCTTAATTTTATTTTATATATCTTAATTTCTTTTTAACAATTATTTTACAATATTTATATGTATAATTTTTATTTAAGATTTACTCATACAATAATTTAGTCATATAAACTCTTTTGTGATTGTGACTACATATAACAAGTTGGTAGCTGCTGATGCCAAACTGAACCCCCTTGACAACGGTGCTTACCTCCCGGCAAATGGAGATTTTTGCTCTTCGTGATCCATCTCATGAGGATCCACATGAGGTAGGGCGTTACTACTGCATTAGTATCTTTTGTACATGTATATCTTACGTGCTGGCATTAGTACTTTTTTGGTCATTTTTTTCCTTTTCTAAAGACACTCCGCCTGAAATTGTAGGTACTTGACATTTACAGTCAGAATTTATCTACATATAATTACATAGAATCTTATCTATCAACTTAAAGTTTTTTGTTCACCTTGGAACTACATGATATTATGTTAGGAGGATGCATCATTTGTCCATGTTGACTTTAATATGGCATTGTAGAGATCTCATAGATTCAAGGAATGTGATTTAGGGATCTAGAAATTTGTATTATTATATAGACACGTGTTTATAATCTTTCATTCCTCCATTTCATTATCATAAATTTTAATTGAAGTACACTGCCACCAACTTTGACATGAAAGATCATTCCTTCCTCCCTGTTTGGATCATATTTTATACTTTTGATATCGTTAGTATACGTTTCTAACAATTAATTGTTAATTGACTCTTAAATTATTTGCCCTAATGTTTTTATCAAATTTGATGACAATTAGAGAATAGGATCCTGATGATGCAATACGTTATGATTTTATACCAATTTTGTTATTATCTATTTTTTATGTAAAGAAAGAAATTCGATATCTTCTAAGATATATTGCTTTATATCTGTAACATCTATAACCCACTTCTCTCCAAGTTTATGTAGAAACATGTCTTTTCTTGCGGTCTTTTGTATTTTATCATGTCCCAGATTTAGTTATACCAGTTGTATCACCAATAGGGTCAAGAGCAATTGATATGTTGATTATCCGATAAATTTCAACAAAATTGAGCTTTTTGGGTTGCCAGTAATGTGTTTGGTTGCAACTGTGATTGTAAATTTATTTAATCCGTTCTTTCATATTTGTCATTCGAGCACTTTTGGACAATATTTTCTTAATCTATTTCTTAATCTATATACATGTTCTTAACATGTGATTGTAGAAATCCTAAACAATGACATTGTCCATATTGTCCATTTGTTGTGAATTTAGACATGTTTAACCAGCTCTTTCAGTGCCCACCATCGTGCTTGCAGAGGTTAGCATTCGTTAGAGAACGTTGCTTTTTCAAAACCAGATGAAATCACTATCACAGATCCAATTGAAGATAAGGCTTATTACTTAGTGAACAGTAGTGATTACCTTGATAAAGGCAAGATAAAAATGTTTCAGGGATCTAACAAAAATGGATGGACCCATGTCAGGCATAGTAATGGACCTAATAGGTCAGAATGGATGGATGTTATGGTGTAACTCGGAGAAAAGAGGTACATTCTTTTTCGCAGTGTAGTTCATGCCCATGCCCGTTATTATATGTAATTACAATTATTTGATATTTACCAAATTCATGGTGTCTATGAACTTCAAGTTTATAGCGACAGGATAGGACTTTATGTTAGTTACTTGTCCTAACTACTTTGTCTTTGTTATTATCCCTATGATTGTTGATCTTTATATTTTTTGCATCATATGTAGCTCATTCATCTATTTCAATTTGTCTCAGCACTAGGTGTTGTCCATCTTGCGAGGAATGGCATAACATACATCATGTTTGCACTGGCAATAAAACGGTGACCAAGATAGCTTGCAACAACCCAGTCCATGCAATTTTTGCCAGATATCAAACTCCCACATAAGAGTCCAATTGGGTCATCTTCCACTTGGTGAAGTCCTGTTTGTGCCAGAAATGTATGCATCATTTGTCTCAATTACATATCAATTTGTATGTAACATGCCTTCTTCATCACCGCATGAACTTTTGTTGGCATAACAGGTCGGAAGTGAACTTCATTTGGTCTATTATCTCCTTCTTGCGCTATAAATGGGAATACTACTCATGTTTGTCTTTTGGTATGAATTGAATTTCGTCGCTTGAAATCATAACACATGTTTCACACACTGTAATCAAATTTTAGTTTTTGCATCTTACTGGAAAAAAAGAACTTGCATAATTTCAGTTGCAACATTTTTTTTGTTGCTAAATTGATCTTCAATAATTGACTATTATTGTACTACATATTAGTTACACTGTTTCAGTGCCTTTTTAAAAACTTTAATTAATATGTAGTCGCAAGTAGATGTAGTCATGAGAAGAAAAAAAGATGCAAGTGAAAGACATATTACAATCAATCCAGTTATAACTTGCAATTGCTTCAATCAATTTGACTGATACTAATTGTTGCATTACTAATTTAATAATTTATTGAAGTTTTTTCTGTGCTTCAATCAGTAAACGGACTGTCGTACATCGGCTAATTTGTTTAAACTTTTTGATCTACTTTGTTATGTTACTTAACTTAAAATGTTTAGTGTATTTTCATCTACAATAAATCACCAGAGATCATCTTGGTTGTAGCTTGGTCACTTCTATTCAAGTCCATCTTAATATCAATATGCTAATAAAATTTATGTCCTCAAAGCCTGGGATGGCAGCAACATCTGCAACTACTTCTTCTGCTGGATCAACGTTGTCATACGGCTCCAAAGCAAGTCCACTTTCACAATCAAATGCCTTTAGTGCAAGATGGAACAACCACCTTAAAAGTTTCAGTGGCCTTAAGGCAGCTGTATCTATAGGCTGTGACTTAGACTCATCTTTTTCTGGAAAGAACAGCAGTACTGCAGCTTTTCGAGCATCATTTGCACACAAATCCTGAAGTCCAAGCCAGAAGGCTTCTGTTTACCCTCAGATCCAGGCCTCCTTCAAGGTGGTAGTTTTTGGGATAGAGCATGCCTGGATGAATGCCCATCCCTAAAGAAGCATCACCCTTCATTACAAGGTAATTGATTATGGTAGCAACATTTTTATATTCCCTTGATTCCAAGGTCATATTTGTTTAAGTCATGTCCACTGTATAAGTGATCTTGGTGCTCAAGTTCCTGTGACGCCTTCTAAATTGAGTCATGATTCTATAATTTTTTCTGGTGATATATTATATTACTGTATTTCCAACAATAAAAAAATGATGCATTGTGCTCTTTTTATTATTAGTACTTTATTTGCAGGTTTTACCTGCTAAAGTCCCTTAACAGGAGCTATTATCTGAAGTCCACAAACATGATCAAGGCTATTCCTTTTCGTTAATGGCTTCCAGGGTATCTTAAGATTACCAGTATTGAGGAAAACCATGGTTGGTGGTATGACAGTTGTGGAGGATGGCAAATCGAGCTGTATAAAACTGCCTTTTGTACTATTATGATGTATGTCCATTGATTAAGTTCTATACCTCATTATATAAATAAGTATACTAAGTTAATTAACTTATTTTGTAATTGTGTGTAATGTAATAGTTTATAAATTTTGTCTCGGTGTGAAAAAAACTTTTAAACTAATAGCTTATAACTCATGCAATCCACGTATGATTATTAATAGCTATACTTATATAAATTATATTATCAAACCAAATTTGATTAATCTTGATCCTCTAATTTTAAAAATATTAGATATAACGATTTATAATATAGAAGTTATAAGTTATTGTCTCACTATGAGAATAAATTTTTAATTTGTTTCTTTTCGTCATTTCAATTTTAATTGATGTCCTATTAAAATATTACAATTTTTAAAATTATAAAAGGAAGATAAATTAAGTATATGTGTTTTTTCGTTAATATAAACAAGTCGAGGTGTCGCCGTGAGGCAACGCCGAGCAACTTTTACCAATATATAATTTAACAATCCTATTTTTAAAACTAAATTTATTATGTATGATATCATGTATGTGATATTTATTATTCTAATAATAAATTAGAAACATTTATACATATTTAGTTTTTTTTTTTTATAATTAAGATTTTGAAACAGCAGGTTGGTAATACTTCTAGGATGACCTAGAAGCCCACCCAACCCAAAAGGAGATAAAAGCTCTACAACCTGAAACGGAAGCAATAGAAGGAAAATGTGCTAAATGCACTGAAACTACACCTAAGAAACACTAGTGTAAAACCAAGACACTAGGATCTGGCAAGAACAAAAGGCCAGTGAAAGCTGTGAAGCAGTTGGCGACCTACTGAGAACCACCACCATTGACAGAAGCAAGGTCTTGTGTTGTTTCTTGTGTACGAGCCAAGGGTTCACCTGCAGGGGGGAAGCCAACGACATACCCATTCTCATCAGTAGGGATGGGCTAAGTTATGAGCTGTGGGATTGGGGGGCCAAAGCCCATGTCCAAGTCTAGCTTCTCTTGGAGACGACCAAATGGAACTGAAGTGTAGTACATGGTATCCCAGTTGTTTAACCCCACCACTGCTAGGTAATGTGCAGTGCGATTAGCGGTGTCCGCCACATATTGAACTACGTTGTCCCATTCCGGATTGTATCCTAAGAGCTTCTTGATTTGTTCCACGATCCAAAGGCAAGTCCTGTCACCTCTCCCGTCCTTTCTGGTGACCTCAAAATACGAATTGAAGTTATCAGTTTCCAACAGGACAAGCTCGCAGTTCTCCAACCTTGCATGGTTGAGTCCCATGTGTAGAGCCCAGAGTTGTGTTGCAAGAGGGGAGAGTCCCTTCATGGTTCCAGTAAGCGCCTTCACCATACGACCCCTACGATCTCTGATAACGATCCCCACTCCATTAGTGTTGCCATTAAACTGGCGAGATGTTTGCACAACATGAACGTTTACTTTGTACTGATTCCTGAGAGGTGCTTTCCAGGTATAGTAAGCCATGATGGGGAGAAGAAGATGTTTGGAGAGGAGTGTGGATGAAATGTTTGATGTGTATGAATGCTCACAACTGCAAATGGGCAAATAAATAGGCTCCAACTACGTGTTATGCCCCTTGAGAAGTGACAGGAACCATTGGTTATAAACCAACAAATGTTCGAGCAGTGTGCCTTAACAGGCTATACTGACAGGCAAGTAGGAGAGTGGTATAAAGTGTAGCAAAGGTGTACTCTGAAGTGAAGCAGGGCATGGCTGAATAGTACTCCAAACTAGTCTTGAGCCGTGTGTGAGAAAGAATAATAACTTATAAAAGTACTGAGGAAGCCTGCACGAATGTCCTAAGCAAGCGGACTAGACTACATGAACCAGCCCATTAGTAAGTTGGGCCTGTCCAGACCTTGTCTTGCCAGGAAATCGGCCCCATTAATGTGAAGCCTCTTAGTGTACTCTATATTAATATGTTGATACTTAGAATGATCTTCTTCTTCTGCATAAGGAATTTGATCAATAAGCCCAGCTCTATACTTTTGTATATTATCCCAAAGCACCTTGGAGTCTGTGTAGATGACTATGTTTTTGTCAACACTGAATTTGGTGGTCACCTGCTGCAGCATATATAAAAGGGAATTAGTTTCTGCATGGAGTGGGCTAGTCGCTGTTGAGTGACCACTAAATAAAAATGTGATATCTCCATTGCTGTTTTCTAAGTAACCTCCTACACCAGCTTTGACTGTTCCATTACTAGCTTTCCAGGATCCATCTGTGAATCCATAGTAATCTCTTGTAGCTCGAAGTTCTTGTAGTAGGTGTACGTGTATATTATTAACCGTTTTAGTAGGGTTATCAAACCAATCCAATTTGCTCTCACTATATAGGATTCCACTGTTAATGCACCATTGGTGTGATCTATGCATTATAAGAAATTGTAGTTGTTTGGATGTAGTCGTGGAGTTTTTAAATATGCGCTCGTTCCTGTTGAGCCAGAGTGTCCACAGTGTAGCAGCCACAGTACTCTTCCAGTGATCTCTATATATATTATGGTTAGCTGCATTGAACAAACTAAATAGCCAATCATTGACAGGAGTGAGTATATCTACGGTCCTCCACCACCTGTCGATGTGAACCCAGCTTTGATATGCAAATTTAGTTATTATTATCAAAATGTATTATATAGATAAGTATATTCACTTAAATAAGATAACTTTTTTTAAATTACGAAGAGTGATAAGTTAGATATTTTTTAATTTTATGTAATGTAATAGTTTAAAATTTTTGTCTCTACGGTGTGAAAAAAAAACACTTTTAAACTAATAGCTTATCAACCATGCAATTCACAATTGTTTTTTTAATAATTATATTTATATAAAATATATTATTAAACAAAATATGATATAATTATAATCTTCTAATTTTTAAAATATTAGATATAACGATTCAAAATATGAAAGTTGTAAGTTTTTGCTTTACTGAGAGGAGAAATTTTAAAATTTGTTTCACTGTGTCATTCCAATTTTAGTTGATGTCCTATTAAAATATTATAAATTTTTAAAATGATAACATGAAAAGAAATCAAGTATATGTGTTTCTTTTCACTAATTTAAACGCGTTGAGCAACTTTTACAAATATATAATAATATATTGTAACAATCATGTATTTTAATACTAAATTTATTATGTGTGATATTACGTAAGTGATATTTATTATTCTAATAAAAGTTTGGTACATTTATACAAATTTAATTATTTTTATTAGCAAAATGTATTATATAAATAAGTATATTAAGTTAAGTAAAGTAACTTATTTTTTAATTAGGAAGAGCAATATACGATTTAATTATTTTGTAATTGTGTGTAATGTTATAGTTTAGAAATAATTGTTTATACTGAAGAATATTTAAATTAGATATCGCATTATTGTTTTGTTATGAATTTTTTGTCCAACTTCCAAGGATATTTGGTTTAAATGTTGTATAATCTTAAGTTTGGTTTGTTTTTAAATCAAATACGTGCTCAACATTATTTTAACATTACTTTAGATCGGATAGAAGTACTAACTCAACATTACTATCGCACATACATACGATAATGTTGGTTAAAATAGTAGAGTGAACAATGACATAAACATAATATAGTTTTATAAAAAAATTGTTCCGAGATAAATAATGTCATTATGACATTAAGAAATCACAAATAAATTATAAATAAACTAAACAAAAATTATTTCGTGTGCGAAGCACGGACAATATTACTAGTTTTAAAAACAATTGAAAAACAAGATCAAATCCATAGCCCGACCCGAAACTAAACAACTTAGAAGTTACTCCCTCTGTCCCTCTCATTTCTTTACAGTTACTATTTTGGGGTGTTCCTCTCATTTCTTTACATACAGTTACTATTTTGGGGTGTCCCTCTCATTTCTTTACATTCCAAAAATAGTAAGTTTCTCCCACTATTACACTCACTATCTCATATATTTAACAATAAAAAACACTATTACACCCATTATTTTTTTCCACTATCTCAAATCTATAATTAAATATTAATAGGCCCCACCACTTTACCCACTTTTTATTTAACTTTACTCATTTTTTATACATTTTCTTGGTGTCCATGTCCATCCCCATGTAAACAACCACGAGGGCACGAGGGAGTAGAAACAAAAAACATGTTGCATGCTTCGACCCGATAGCCCGGCCCGAAACTAAACATTTCCGGCTCCCAAAATTTTCGTGCACAATTAAACGTGCGCCTGATATATACATACGCTCACACATCTCACCATCTCCCCCAAAATCAAACACAATTACTTACAGTTTCGTATAATTACTCACATTCATATCGCTCAGGTAACTATTTCTCTACTAAATTTCGCAGTATTTCATCTCTCTATCGCTTTTTTCACACACTCGCGCACATAGTTTTTACTGTTTTTCATCATTTCACTGTTCAAATATTTCGTTACTTCATGTAATTTATGTGTATATACTCTTAGTTATGTATTTGGCTGCTAGTCTCGTTGTTAATTTGTGTGTGTATGTGTATTTATACTTGTATGAACTCGGAGAGTGAAAATTAGGGTTTTAGTTTTGTAAATCGTTGTGATGCCTTTTTTTAATCTCGCGATGTAGAATATTTGCTGATGAAGGACTGAGCGGAGTCCGTATTTTCAGTTCTCAGTTATATCTTAATTCGAGTAGGTACGTTTTAATTTTATTTATAACTTCACATATAGAGAAAGAGAGAGAGAGGGGGGGGGGGGGGAAGGGAGAGGGTGGGAGGGTGGGAGAGAGAGAGAGAGAGGGAGAGAGGGCGAGAGGGCGAGAGGGCGAGAGGGCGAGAGGGCGAGAGGGAGAGAGGGAGAGAGAGAGAGTGAGAGAGAGAGAGCGAGAGGGAGAGAGAGAGAGAACATTTAAGAGTTAGAAGGAATAAGTTGCTACTGTACCTTTAAGTTAATTGGGTTAATAAATATTTTCTGCAAGTTTTTCTGTATTTTGCTCACTTATATGCATAAGTAGCTTTTTTGTCTTGCACAGATTGTTAGTTAGTCTATGTATAAAATCTATTATAGATCGTATTCATATTATTGTTGTATTAAAAAGTCACGTTATCCGCCCTTAAACTGGTGTTGGTGTACCCAGCCCAATAAATGACCTGATTAATTTGGCGGGATTTGGGGATGATCGCAATTTATAACGAAAGATAAATGAAGAATAAAGTGCACATAAGTCTGTGGTAATCATGACAATATTTGCTTAATATGATGAATCTTTGTCGAACTAGATAAAATGAAGTCGCATGGGTGCTCCTTGTTATTACAAGTTTTTTTTCTTATTCTTTTTCGAGGAGTCTTATCTTTAAGGTATCTACCTTAGCAAGGTACTGGTGACACTTTCCTGTTTATTTATCAAGAACTATCGACTTGGAAACAGTTACTATTTAAGTTGACCACCTTTAGTATCTTTCATTTCCTTTAAGACAATGCTAATCTCATTCTTTCTCTACTACTTCGTCTCTTTTTTTCCCTAGTAAAACAACTGAGCCTTTAGATGATAATAATGAAAAGATTAACTCTGTATTGTAAGTTTATCTACCAATCTATCATTTGTGAGCTCCCATTTCGAATGATGTTGATTATATAAGATAAGCTCAGTGTGAAACAATTAGAAATAATCAAGTTCAGCCTCTGTCTCTTGTTATATGCGTGGACATGTGGTCTAGTTTATAATTATAATCAAGCTCATATACTGAAGCTTTTACAGTGTTTCTTTTTCCCCCTTTAGTACTCATGACATTTATAATTGCTTATTTGCTTCCAAATTCCTCCACTTACTGAAACATTCCTTTTTGTCTTTTTTGTAGGCGATGAAATTGTTAAATCATTTTTGAATTGAGTTGGAAAGTCAGAATCTTTTTTCATTGCCATTAAGCTTGCGAAAATTTTCAGGTCTGGGCTAAAAGGAAGCATTTAGTTTATATATCTGCTAAAAGCAATACTAGTTGTAGTACGGACTTTCATCTGCAAAGAGGTGCTTATTTGTTAATTTGACGCCATGACAGAAGTCTTCGGTTGCACGGCTTGCAGACAAATTTCTGAAATGCTATTTTCTATAGTTTTCTTTCATGTTTCGGAATACATTCTAGCAATTGTCTTCCATGGGAAGTCAAATGTTACCCTCAAGTCTCTACTAATCAGCAAAAACTATCTTGTGGCAATGATTTTTTCATTGTTAGAGTACTTGTTTGAAGTTTATTTTTTCCCTGGTTTGAAGGAACACTGGTGGATAAGTAACTTTGGGCTTGCCATGGTTGTTATTGGGGAAATTATTAGGAAATTGGCGATTATAACTGCTGGTAGGGCCTTCACTCATCTTATTAAAGTTTATCACGAGGAGCACCATGAATTAGTTAGGCATGGAGTCTACGGATTTGTTCGCCATCCTGGATATTCTGGTTTTCTTATTTGGTCAATTGGCACTCAAATAATGCTGTGCAATCCATTATCCACAGTTGCATTTGCACTTGTTGTTTGGCGTTTTTTCTCACAGCGGATACCATACGAAGAGTATTTCTTGAGGCAGTTTTTTGGGTCACGTTATGATGCCTATGCCCAACAGGTTCCTTCTGGGATTCCCTTTGTGAATTGATGGATTAAATCCTTGCATAGACTTAAGTGGACGCGGACAGTAATATTGTTTTCTATAGAATTTCGCTTAAAATGGAAAGGTTTTAAAACATCATTCTTTCCAGTTATTCCTTTTCTAACAGTTTGTATTTTGAAATGTGTTGTATCAATAGTAGATTGCTGAAGCCTCACCTTTTTTTGGTTCAAAGTTGGTTCATCAACACCTTTTATTTTTATTTTTAAGAAAATGGTGAAAGCTTTGTCAATAAGCTGCCATAGCTTGGAAAGTTCTGCAACATGGAAATTGGCTTTAAGATATTTGTCTTCCTTCTTTCTCGTTCGATGTAAAAGTAGAAATATAAGTGTATTAGTGCCATCTATGATGCAACCTTAATGTACCATTAATAGAGCTTAATCTTGTTATGATCAGTTCTCTTTGTCTCGCTGTAGACTGAAATTTTTGCTGGTCTCAAAGAGTACCATCTTGACTGTTGTAATAATGCATTGTTTATTGGTAGTATATATGCATGTTAGTTTTATTATCTACTTCCCTTCGTTGGCCATAGTTATAATATGACATGTACAAGTTCTATTGTTTTTTAAACTTGTTTTTGGTTGAGATTTGTTTTTGATTGAGATATTTCACATTTCAGCAGAATGCATGCTTGATCGGGTCTAGACCATATGTTAAATATGATCCCAATGACATCATCCATGACATCATGGTTGCTTATTTGTAGTCTATAAATAGAGGCTTAGTTTCATTGTAATACTTGCACTAGACATTCTAATATAAACACATTTCAGTTTATGTGCCCTCTTCTCTCTCTACTGATCCTATACATTCCGCGTAGCTCATATATTCTAACATGGTATCAGAGCGGGAGTAGAGGGGAGAGTATTTTCCACTGAAGCTTTGTTGTTTTTCAAGAAAAACACAAGCTACCAAAGTAAACAAGAAGCTGCCCAGTTCTGCTATTTTTCTGTCCATCGAAACAGTACCAAACCAACATACCAGTGAAGATAAGCTCCAGACGAGAAAAGGCCAGAAGTCCGGCAGCCAACCACCGCTAGACGCGCCACCACGCGCCAACAGAAGGAGTCAGACGCCGCCGCCACGCGCCCACGCGCCGGCGCGTGGGACCAGTTCCGGTCAGATTCCGGTAGAGTTGCAGAAGACAAAGCTGTTCCCCTCTGATTTCCGATTCCAACAGTGGAAATGGGGGCCGATGCTGAGGAAGCCAAAGCTCTTGCTGTTGTTCAAAAGATTCCAGATTCTGCAGAAAAGAAATCTCCTATTGATTCCATCGGTTGCATCTGTAAAAGAAGATCAAAACCAGGAAGAGCAGGTCGCCTACTTTTTCACAAGAGCCATACGGAAATGACAGCAACTGCAGCAGCAGGAAGCGGCAGAAAATGAAGAAGATGGTTAAGGCATTAAAAAGAATTGTGCCTGGGGAAGCCAAATGAATACTGCCGCTGTCCTTGATGAAGCTGTGAGGTACCTCAGACCCAGGAAGAGCATCAGAGAACTCTATGCAGGTGGGCTTTATGAAAGATTCAGCGAGCAGGACCTAAGGGATATTTTCTGTGCACATGGTAAAGTTGAGACTATCAAAATGGTGCGCTTATGCAGCTGGTCAGCTAGATAACAATGAGGAAATGGCAGACAAAGAGACAAAGCAAAAGCAAAGAAAGCAAAAGAAAGCAAAAGAAAGCAAAGAAAAACAAAGATGATAAAGCAAAAGCATCCACCAAACAAAAAAAAGAAAAAAGAAAAAAAAGAAGATGCTAAAGAAAAAAAAATGTTGTCTACCACACAGAAAAACAAAAGAAGAAAAATGATGTGGGAGAATCGGAAGAAAAAAAAAGAAAGGATAAAAAAAAGTGATTATATGATTATAGATCCGATAAAAAAAAATATATTTTACATTTATTTTGTTAAGGGAAAGTAGTGTTAATATTAAAAAAAAAACAATCAGGATCTTTTGAAGAGGTATCACTTTGATTTAAGAGTTTGCCCCAGGTTATAGATTTAATTGTGTAGTATTCAAGTGGTTGTTGATATTACGGTATCTCTCCAATTTATTACGATGCTGCAAATTAAATAGTTCAGGGGGCGTTATTCCAATGGAACAGCAGAAGTAGTAGTATATATACATATATACACACAGTTCACTGTCATGACGACAAAGCAGTAGAAGTAGTAGTATGTATACAAATACATATACACAGTTCACTGCTAAAAATTCTCAATAATTATCCCAAGATAGGTCAACTCCAAGATGGGTCAATCTCAAGATGGACGATAAACTCCAAGATGAGTCAATCCCAAGATGGATCAATCCTAAGACGGGTCTTCATTCCTAAGATGGGTTTGGTTGGACGCTAAGGTTACGCTTAAGGGCTCCTAGTGTTTCACTCTTCAATCCCAAGATAGGATTTCGAGTGAGGGGGCATGTTAAATATGAGCCCAATGACATCATCCATGACATCATGGTTGCTTATTTGTAGTCTATAAATAGAGGCTTAGTTTCATTGTAATACTTGCACTAGACATTCTAATATAAATACATTTTTATGTGCCCTCTCCTCTCTACTGATCCTATACATTCCGCGTAGCTCATATATTCTAACACCATACCAGTTCCTTAGTAGAAACTATATTCATGGTATCTTTTGATGATCTACTTGTCAAATGTGCTATCGGTACTGAAAGCATAAAAAGCAAAGTGAGTAGCATGAAATGAATACATTTGCATGGCAAATACATGTTATGAGGATGTTCGGCCAATCTGATTTTTTAGCATAAATAATACAAGTTAAGAACTTAAGACTTAAGATAGGGGATATGGGGGCAAAATGTCATAAAAAGTCACATGTCCAAAATGAATTCAGATTCGGTTGGTGCCCAAAATTGAAATAAACAAATTCTAGTTGTCTAGTGATAGAGAGAGAGAGAGAGAGAAAGAGAGAGGGTGGGAGAGAGAGAAGAGGGAAATGCTATATTAAAAAGCAAAAGTTAGCTTCAGTTTCAACTTCATTCTGTTTCTTTATTTTCTTTTTCAAGTTTCTATTGTCTTCACTCTCTGCTCTCTCAACTTACATTACCTCAACTGTCATCAACATACATACGTACACACATACATACATCCTTACATCTTCAAAGAAGATACAGTTTGATGGCTGAATGAGGTATTGTTCTTTTCTTGGGATTTGTGTAGTGCATTCAAGATTGGATTTTTAAGATGATTTCAAGAATTGCCAATAAAATATTTATCTGGTTGATTTTTAACATTTGACTTATAATTCACATTGTCAAGTTGGGAAATTTTTGAGATCTGTATGTGTAATTCATGGTATTTTTATGTTTCTTGATATAGCTTAGTATCAGATAAGGAATCTATTATGTATTAGTGTATAATCTGATCAATTTTGGGTTTTTTGGATTTTGTAATTGCTTTTTCTCTATATGCATATGAGTGTAAGTGTGGAATTGCCAATTTTAGTTGATAGGTTTTTGTAGCTTTGTGCATAGGTTTAGGTGTTAAGATATCGAAAAGTTGATACTGTTGATGATTAATCAATGACCAGCACTAGGGTAGATTTTGAGCTTATTATGGTCCCCTCCATGAGGTGGGCAGTTAAGTCATGGGACCTTGATAATTGAAATTGCTTTTTTGGTGAAAAAGTTTAGCTTTTTGAATTTTGAGATGAATTTATATTGTTTTGCTGGAAGGCACAACACCGAGGAACGCTTTTGTGATAATGTCGCGGAATGTTTAAGGGTCGCCATATTTACAATCGATTAAATCTCTTCCTGTTGATTTTAGATTAGTGAGGTCAGGGGAACCTCGATCTGTTGGGGAGGCTGAGGCTCTAAATATTAGCAAGAAGGAAATGATCTCTGAGAATATTCCTAAGAGTAGTGAGTTAGCTGGTGGGGATGCTGGAAACAAGATTGCTCAGAATGAGGATGAATCGCTTTATAGTAGCGTGAACCGAACACCTGAAGAAGAGCATTTTGATAGTGATGAAAACTTGGGTTTTGCAGCTGATCCATTACGGCGTAAGGAATCAAAGTGGAATGACACCACCTATTATGTTGCCAAGAAGGTAATTAGCTGCTTTGTGTAGTTTGCCAAAAATAAATACTCCTTTTAAAACTTTTGTAGACCTGAAACTGTTTGTTCATATTATATGCCTAAAGATATCCGAAGAAAGCAGTGTTGTTTACGTGTAAATGTGAGTCATCTTCTATAAACGTAAATGTAGATGAAAAATCAACTTTTATGTGATAATGTATATGTTTGCTATGATTATTAGTGGTTCTTCAAATTTTGTTGATTTGTGCATGTCAAAGACCTACTTCGCATTAGAATAAATGGTAACTACCTGAATGAGTTCGTAAAGTAATTGTTCAACGCTCCATCTTTGTTTACATATGTGACACTTATCTGACATTGAATAGAGGAATACATAATTGTATCTGGTGCAATTTTTCCTCTTGTTCGAGTTTGCCAAATATATGTTATCATCAGGTTCTTTTATTTCTGTCTTATTAAAGAAAATCATATAAAGCACTTAATTCTGGGAAGTAATTCAACATAGTAAAGAATCAGTACTTGCAAAAAGGTTGGCACATTGCATATTATTGTATTCTCCATCTAATCCTCTCTTTGCATAGATGCATCTTTGTCTCGGTCTTTGT
This sequence comes from Kitagawia praeruptora, assembly GCA_037693485.1. Lineage (NCBI taxonomy): Eukaryota > Viridiplantae > Streptophyta > Magnoliopsida > Apiales > Apiaceae > Kitagawia > Kitagawia praeruptora. The sequence continues at coordinate 44,502,797 of CM075345.1, read as the reverse complement.
TGCAGACACTTTTCAGATTCTAAATCCATAAGAAATGTAGCTAACTATTCCAGGGATCTAGGTGAAAAAGTTAGTAGAACATAATATAATATTATATGAAAAATATTTTGTGGTGGTCATCTGTTTTTCAAATAAAATTGTAACTTGTTCAACTTTGTTTAGCTTAGTAATAGGTAGTTTTTCCTTTTCAAACTTAATTTGATCTTAGTTGTCATCTCGTTGATCTTTCTGTCATTGCACTAGAATAGCGTATTGTATATGATAATTTTTCTCCTACCATAAATATAGTTAGCACATATGCATTTATATGGAGAAAGTTACTAGAAACTATTAATGGCTTAGGTTAGAATAATCAGTCATTTATCATTATCTTATCTTATGACTAGTTAATTCCATTCTCCCAGAAGCTTCCCTTTCAACTTGAGGGACGCAATCAGTTGTTACACTGTCAGGAGAAAAAGTAAGCACACTTCTTAGAGTCTTGGATAGATACTTCTGACGCAGCCCAGCTAATTTCCCTTTCTCAATCATATAGGTTCTAAAAGTGAATTCTGATAGTCTGACTCCTGCAAATCCTGACATCCTTGATGGCGTAGATGATCTCATGCAACTAAGTTACTTGAATGAACCATCAGTATTGTACAATCTTCAATATAGATATGACTGAGATACAATTTATGTAAGCTACCATTTTATGCTCAATACTTTGTAAAAATTGGTTCCCAGAATCTTGTAGCATATCATGAAATACTGAGGCTCTGTACCTCTGTGTTTCTAGACGAAAGCAGGTCCAGTGTTGGTTGTCATTAATCCCTTTAAGAAGGTCCCTTTGTATGGGACTGATTACATTGAAGCTTATAAGCATAGATCCAATGATAGCCCACCATTACAGATGCTGCCATGCGTGAAATGATACGAGGTATGTTTATATTACTTGCAGCATCATTGTATACATTAGAACCACTAATCCAAGGCTATTTCTCAAAAGATATTTAATATGATTGCTCTATTTTGTTTCATTCTCCAGATGAAGTCAATCAATCTATTGTTATATGGTCAGTTGCACAATTTCTGAATTTCAATACATTGATTTTGGGTTCTGTGTTTGTCCTTTAAGATCCCCTTAAGTATTTGTTACCTTTTAATTTGTTTTGTGTTTTGCTATTATATGAAAGAGTTGTTTATGCTAAGAGCGTGATAAGTCATTATTATTGGACTTAATCGGAATCACCAACCTGCAGTTTAATATTCTATCTAAAGAAATGCTGCATGTTAATAATACCGTTTAAATAAAGATTTACTCTATTGGATATACAGATATGATATGCTTGTAAAAATGTTTATATTATGGGTGATACTAGGTGCCTATATTTATCTTTACTTTTGGGTATGGCCCTGTGTTTTTCTTTCCATTCGGATGAATCATCCATCCACCATTTATAGCCAGAGTTGGTGCTGCTACTTTTGTTTGCTAGTTAGGATTCTGGAACTACGGTATGTGTAAAACTTGTTATCATTAAATACTGTATCTATCTATCTGTCTGCTAAAATAATTACGATTTTGCAATGTGTTCTTTTAGTCCACAACCTGTATGTCACCTATTTTAGTCTTAACAATGTAGTTGAATGAGCGATTGACTTGTCGTTCAGTCAGATGCTAATATGGAAAATTTATGTGCTCCAGACATCAATTTGTTTTCTGTCATGATCTCTAATGAAATGATTTAAAGAAAAGAATCACTAGTGTTTTGCTTACAACTTTGTGAAGTGCTGTTGTGTAAAGCACTCAGGCTATGTTTGCTCGAGGGATTAAGCATGGGTCTGAATTAAACCTTTAAATTATTTAATCCCATCCAGAGCAAGTATTATGAGGGTTAACTTAATCTAGACAAAATTGCCCTTGTCTATTTAACTTGACCTATACTTTTTGTTTAACGGAAGGATATGATTGTCCTTTTACTTTAAATGTAATGTGGTGAACAAATATAAGATTAGACTTTTTTTTTTGTGTGTCAAATATAAGATTAGACTTAGAGGACTAGTTATCCAAAGATAATAGTGATGGACTAAAATGTAAGGATTATAATCCTTGGACTATAATCCCCCAAACAAATAGCTTCAAATCACAAGTAGTCTGGCAAAGCTTTGTAATGCTAATCAAAGCGAAAGGCTTTCACTCTGTCCTACTCGAAATATTTTAATGTTAAGTTGGCCTTTATTGATAGGTTATTGCATATCATTAGGTTGACACCTCACCAGTATGTGTGATGATGCCTTCTTTATTCATTGGGTGATATTTTATATTCAAGATAAAATCATAGAACAAAAGCAGCTACTAGTAGTGCTGTAACTGCAATTTCTCTTTACTTCCTGACAATGAAGCTCCAAATTTGGTGCATCATATTTAAATTCAAATTGTCACAATTTAGCAGTGGTCAATATCTTTTTGTAACCCCAACATGTTTTGGATCATATTCGTCTATCATAGGCATTTTATTTATCACTCAGAATTACATAGACTTGAGTATTATTAAATGGAAATATAAAATTATGTTTCAGGAATATCCCCAAGATGGTATTGACTGGGCCAAAGTGGATTTTGAAGACAACCAAGATTGTCTCAATCTTTTTGAGAAGGTGCTTACTGATCCATTTTCTTACAAATTTTTAATTTTTCAGATTTATTTTCTTAGTTGTAAACATCTTCGTAAGAAAATATTATGCCATAGATTTTAAATTTCAATTTGAGGCAAAATGATCAGTCTAGAACCCAGTTAACGGTTCATAATACATTAAAGCTGCTTCGTACTTGTTTTTGAGCGACTCATAAAACTCTCTGAAGATTGATTAGAGCATCTCTAGTATTAAGGTTAGGGTTTTTAAGGTGCTCAATGAATATCAAAGCACATGTCCCCTTGCTCCCCCCCTCCCTTCCCCCTAACAAAAAAATAAAATTAGTAAAGTACAAAATACAAGAGCTGGTGTTGTCTGCCGCTTTTATTTAGACTATGTAATTAACTAACTTCTACATATATTTCTTTCCATTTTTGCAGAAACCACTGGGGCTGCAGAAACCACTGGGGCTATTGTCTCTATTAGATGAAGAGTCCACCTTTCCGAGTGGAATGATTTGTCATTTGCCAATAAACTTAAGCAGCACCTGAATCCTAATTCTTGTATCAAAGGAGAACGAGAAAATGCCTTTACTGTATGCCACTATGCAGGGGAAGTACTTACATTATCACTGCAATACCGTTTTTATGTTTTTTGCTGTCTGGTTTTATTTCCTTTGGCTTTTCTTGTTGCCAAACAGATCTAGTATTCTTTTCTGATGATGCTGTCCTTAGAAATAGTTCCTGCATAATTATGTATATAGAATAGAGTTTATTTATTCATCTAAAACTGTATATTCTACAAAGATACAACCTGGAGATGTAAGTTATAGTATTGTGGCTTATTTATTTTAATTCTCATGCAAAAATTTGATTACATTATAAGTTGCATGGTCAACAGTCAGGTAATGCAGACTTTTCTCATTTGGAAAATGATTGATAAACATGATGCAATTATCCCTTTGAATTCTTTCTCCTCATCAGTGATCACTGTTTTTTGCTTGGTCCTCCTAGTCCTAGGTCATGTATGATACAAGAGGGTTCCTAGAGAAGAATAGAGATCTACTCCACTCGGACACCATTCAACTTCTGTCATCTTGCGCATGCCATCTGCCTCAAGCTTTTGCATCCAATTTGTGCACTCAATCTGAGAAGCCTGTAGTTGATCCATTATATAAATCAGGTGGAGCAGATTCCCAAAAGCTCAGTGTTGTCTCGAAATTGAAGGTACCAAAATTTTTTTATTAATACTTGCTGCTATTATTTAATACTCCCTCCGTCCCGAATTATATGACTTGGTTTGACTTTCACGGAGATTAAGAAAAAGTAGTAAAAAAAGAGTAAAGTTAGTTGAAAAGTGGGTAAAGTGGTGGGACCTATTAATATTTAATAATAAATTTGAGATAGTGGAGGAAAGTAGTGGGTATAATAGTGTTTATTTAATAAAAAAGGAGTATAAAATAGAGAAGTAGTGGGTGTAATAGTGAAAAGTAGTGTTCAAAAATAGTAAGTATAATAGATTCATTCTTGTTGGGACGTCCCAAAAAGGAATAAGGTTCACATAAAATGGGACGGAGGGAGTATGATATTTGAGGTGCTGAATATGGCAGTAAATGCTTTGTCTTGCAAAATGATTCCAGGCTTCCGGTTATTAAACATCCAAAGTTTCCAAAATATTTTCTACATATCCCTTATATCTTCAGTCTTCACCTTAGTTGATGAAGTAATATGCATTTCTTGTTCTGTTTGTTGATTAATTCTTAGCAGAGGTAATAACACAGTTAATTTTGTTTATGAGGTTGTAATTGATCAAGGTCACCCGTGATTTAATCCTATGTTGTGTACTTATTCGAGCATTTGTTTATTGCATGTAAATCTTGTTAGTATACTGCCAATCTCTTTTCCAGAATACTCTAATAGTGGGGCATGAAATGAAGATGGCAAATATTAAGTAAGATATAGTTGAAACTGTATGGATGACGGAAAGATGCCCGTTAACTTTGTATAAGAATATTCTCTGCATAGTTGGAGATGTTATTTGCTTTAATAGATACATTGGATTGATATCTGATATAATCATACAGATGATTATGATCATCTTAAATAAATATTTGTACTCTGTGGTAAGTCTTAGTTTATACGGAGTACTATTATGTACCTAAGAAATTTTTTATCTAGTGCAAATGTTAGTTTCCACCTGCCAACTTTTATGTTCTTTTGGTAATAGGGACAACTATTTCAACTAATGCAACGTCTGGAGAATACAACACCACATTTTATACGTTGTATTAAGCCCAACAACTTTCAGTCTCCTGGATTATATGAGCAAGGACTTGTACTGCAGCAATTTAAATGCTGCGGAGTCCTAGAAGTTCGAATATCGAGATCTGGATTTCCTACCAGAATGGCTCATCATAAATTTGCCCAAAGATATAAGCGCGTAGTTAACTTATCCTCACAGCATTTTCCATTGCGTGTTTAAAATTCACATGTCTCATGTGTCAACTTCCTCTCTTCTAATCTGAACTTTGAATCAGGTATGGGTTCCTTCTATTAGACAACGTTGCATCACAAGATCCACCAGGTGTGTCGGTTTCTATTCTTCATCAATTTGGTATTCTGGCTGATATGTATCAAGTTGGCTACACAAAATTGTACTTTAGAACTGGACAGGTAAGACATGTATTTTGAAGTAATTAAAACTTCTTTCTATTCTTCAATTTATTTTATTTGTGTCAATGCTTTGGGCTGGTCAAAGTCAAACAAACATTTACAATATCACTTCAGATTCGGTTGCTTGAGGACTCAAGAAATCGTACGCTCCATGGGTATCCTACATGTTCAGAGTTGCTTTAGAGGTTATCAAACTCTAAATGAAAGTGCAATTTAGGGGAGTCACTGCTCTGCAATCATGTATTGCCTTTGCCAATAGGTGACTGGGCCTTCCAATATGCAGAAAGCCCATAAATTTTGAAATTCAAACAATATTCTATAAGGTTCAAGAAAAATCCTAAAAAATTAGGAAAACTGGAAAAATACGAGGAATACTATAAATAATTCCTTAAAAATAAATAAACAGAATTTGATGAAGTCGTTAAAAAAATTGTTGTATAATCTCGGAAAGGCAAATCGTCGTAAGTTTGTAGGTCGTTTCACACTAGCGGTATCCGTTAAAATGGAAATTGTTATAAATGTGTAGGTCGTAAATCGTCGTAAATGTGTAGCTCGACTCGAAAAAGTGGGATCGACTCGGCTCGAACTCGTTAACGAGCTCGAGTTCGAACATGTTTTCGAGTTCGATAAAAAACTCGAGTCGAGTTTTTTTGAGCTCGACTCGATAATCTCGGCTCGAACTTTAACTCAATTTTTTTTTAATTTTTAAAAAAAATAGTCATGTGTTTATTATTCTATGGGTCATCACTCAATTATTTATGAAATTTACGTTTAAAGCTTAACTTGATATTGTTTTTCATATATCATGTGCAATATTATGTTATTAGTATAATTAGTGAAAATTTTGAATTAAATTTGTTCTAATATGAGAATATGAGCTATTTAATTATACATTTTTATAAATAGTTTATAACATTTTTATTGTAAAATTTAAATTGAAAATTATTTTTTTAGTTATTAGCTTTTTTTCTTTGCAAAAATTTTAAAGTTCAAAATTTACATTTCATTTTTTTTAAAGAAATTTAATTTTAAAAAACAGGAAGAAGTAATATAGTTGCCAAAATTAACTTTAAAGAAAATCTTTTGTTTTAAAATTTTACAGAATACTTTGTTTTTTAAAATCAAGATATCATGTCAACACTTTGGATTAAAATTACATTTTTCACAAATTTTATAATTAAATATGATATATGCATGTAATTTATCTAAAATTTAATAATTTTTGAGTTACATTTATATAATGTTGAATGTTCTTATCACACAAAAATATTAAATTAATTATTTACATTATTAAACGCAGACACATGCACGGCTTTTAAATTCAATTAATCAATTAATATTATAAATTGTTATTAAAGTATCAAAATATATTTGATATCACGATTAGTCTATACTACTTTGATTGATCTTTTGATCGATCCTTAGTTGTCCGCGATCAAATTTGATTTCTGAATTTTACTTCTATATATTTTGTCGTTGTATAATTATAAATTATAATAACAAGATTGTAACATCATAGACTTGTTGTATGCAATATTTCTATTAAATTATAATTCAAATTTATAAAATTACTAATGACTCTACTCTCGGTATATGGTGCCTGTTTGCATATTATGAAAAAATAAAACACGTATAAGCTCACAATCCAAAAAAATTTCACATTTGATTATTCTTATTATCATCATATCGTTTACTAAAGTTGCTTGGATAGTTAGATACATAATTCATAATAAAGATAAAATTTATTTGCAAACATATAAATATATATGAATAGAATAAACTTGACTCATATATTAAACAAGTCGAGTTCGAATACAAATTTCAGGCTCGACTCAATTCGAAGAAAAAACTCAATCTTGGGAAAAAAAATCGAACTCGTCTCACAACTCGATTCAAATTACACCCCTAAACACTAGTGTACACAATGAGTTCCAGGTAAGGGAATGAAAATAAATCTCGAATCTCGATCAAGACAAATGCAACTTCTACAAAAATTCGATATATTTTTCCAGAAGTTGGGGTTAATGATGTGGGCCAAAAATAAATTCTTGAGAAAATGTATGCATAAGAAATGAAAATATTATCAAGGAGAGTTTGTAAGCTGCCATGTTGGTCGGATCTCCTGCTTTTATAATATATATAAATATATTTTAAAATGAGAATAAAACCATTTCATATGCATGGAAGAAAGCGTTATTTATACATCCTAAGAGCATCTCTAATGATGTTAGCTAAATATAATTGGCTAAATTACATAAAATATTGATTATGTAAAATTTGTCAAACCTGCAAGACATTGTGTTCCGAGGGTATTGGTTATAATGATTGACTATATTTTAAAAATGGTATGTTATTCATATTTCAAGTTGTTATTAATAGAATATATAATTTTAATATAGAAATAAGTGATGTGGCAATTTACTACAGGTTTCTAGAGGTTCGACAAATATAGCCAACATCAAGAGATTATCTATAATTATAGACAAGGATTTTGTCCCGTTGGAGTGCAAATTTTTTTACATATTCTTTTTAATTCTTATTTATGGTAATTGATTTCAAATTTTACCTAAAGATCTCTCCCATTGGAGATGCTCTAACTGACCATCTATGATAACTACTCTCTCTGTCTTAAAAATTTATTTCCTGTTTACTTTGTAGTACACGTTTGCCAACACATACTTTTAATCGTTAATATCTTTAATTTCATATTAGTATTAAATATAAAAACTTCATTGTATTAAAGTACTCATAAATGCGAATCAAACAAAATCACTCATGACTATATTTTGCCTTATAGATTATGCATAAATTAGTAGTCAACTGCTTGTAACGAACAGTGTCCAAAGTCAAAATCAGAAATGTTTTTTTGATATGGAGGGAGTAACAATTTATGATTTTATACAATTAATCATGTGTCAGCTTAGACTAGAGAAAGTGCATGATCCGGAGTAGGGGTGTACGCGGTTCGAATCGGATCGGATCGGATTTGGACTAAAAGTCGAACCAAACCACATATAGCGATTTTACAAAAATTTCAACCACAACCGCATTTGCGGTTGCAGTTAACCACATCAATTCCAACCGCGAAAATGCGGTTGATGCGGTTCGGTTTGCGGTTCAACCACCAAATAAAAATAAATAATAACTTGAGAATATTAAATTCAAAATATAACAAACATTACACATAATATAGAAGATTTGTGGAGATACACATACCATTCCAAGGTTTAAAAAGATTTGAGGGCGTGTGGAAAAGAATGACTGTGTGAGTGTGAGATCTGGAACAAATGTTTTGCGCGGCTGATGATAACCTTGTTGGATGGGTAACTTGGAATATAGAAAATTTGATTGGGCTTAAGCCTTAAAGTGTTGGGCTAGGATTGAATAAGACCCAAAGAGGAACAATATGATATTAAATATTAATCTTGTTATTTAATAAATAAATAAACATATATCTATTTAAATTATTAATTTATATAATATAAAATATATTTTTTTGAATATAATTTATATATTGCGGTTTGCGGTTGCGGTTCGGATTTTGCGATTTTTGAATATATAAAACCGCAACCAAACCGCAAATGAGCGATTATAAAAAATTACATCCGCAACCAACCCACATTTCGCGATTATCCGCAAAATGCGATTCGGTTGCAAGCGGTACGAGCGGTTTATGCGGTTGAACGAATTGTCTGTACACCCCTAATCCGGAGACCTTGCATTGGAGGTTTGTTAATGGCTTCCAAGTCAAGGGTAAATGATTATAATAATAGAGTAGTGCTAGGTAATTCAAATTGGGTATAAAAAAAAGGTATAAAATGACATGGTATGAGTGATTTGGTAGTATGGAAAGATTTAATTGGTGAAGTTAATGTGTATATAGGGGGGCCAGTTAATTACAACCAATCAAATTAAGACACATGACATTTTGTAAATATTTTTGTACCCAATTTGGGGTCTCTAGCATTTTTTTATAATAATATATCATGTCGCCGTTTTTTTTTATCAAGATACGTGTATATATTTAAATTTTTGATATGAATATACAAGAATTTCATCTTTTTAATTACGTATTACTATACGATCATTTGCTATATTATTAGCGGATAACCGTGCAAAACACGGGAATAAATTAAATACGAGCTAAGATTAAAATATTAATAAATAAATAAATACTATTTAATTATTTAGTTATAGGGAATCGAACCTGAACCTAATTAATTAATTAAAGTAAATAAATATTATATAGTTATGTAATTGTAAGAAATCGAACTTGAGATGAAGTTATAGAAATTTAACTAAATAAGTCTTATATAGTTATGTAGTTGTAAGGAATCGAACCTTTAATTTTTTGTATTGGAAGAATCGAACCTTTAATTTAGTAATAATCAAATTTGTTACTTTGATACTTTGGTATTATAATGCGCCACTGAAAAACATGATTTTTCACATTAATAAAGAGTATAGATTTAGATATAGATGATATATTATTAGCCATAATTTGTCCTACATCAAAATTGTTAAATAGATCAAATTAATAACCGATAATGGAATTTTTCATTATTATAATTTTCATTAAAATTTTGGTTCACAGTTCAAGGTTCAATATTTTTTTTCCATCCTTAATTGTTGAAGCCGATTTTTGTTATGGTACAAATTTATAATTATGATTGGATATACATCCATCCATCCATCCATTATATTTAGAGTAGTGCTAGGTGCACAGAAAATATGCACAGAAAAATTTACATAATGTGTTGAATTTCACTAATTGATGGATAAAAAAATTGTTCTTGGGAATTGAACCTATAACCACTCCATTGAACAAATAACTAATGTGCCATTTACAACCACTATACCATTACAATCATTTGATACCAACTTAAAAATCATTCACTCCATTCACTTAAAAGTTCACTGGTATATTCTTGTTAATGAATTTATTTAAAATTTGATTAGAATTAAACTATCAACATTTTTATCCCTTTCTAATTATTAAATGCATTATATTTTTAATGATTAATGATGTATATTAAGGGAACGTGAATTTTTATGTTATTTAGTAGATGTCTAAAATATTTTGTTTATGAATGTTTTTAGGACATTTATGAAATATTATTTTATATTCTCTGATTCTACTGCTATACCATCTATGTTTTTTTAAATGAAAAACATAATATTTGGATAAAGGACGATCATTAAATCATTTCAGATCGGAGGATGCGAACTCAGCTCCTATTCCTCGAACCCGTCCTGATATCTATTATAGGGGAACATGGGTTTTCAAGCCTATTTAGTAAATTACTAACATGTCCCTATATTATATTATGGATAAAAAATTGTTCTTATTGGGAATTGAAACCACTCCATTAAACAAATAACTAATGTGCCATTTACAACCACTATACCAACTTAAAAATCAATCGCTCCATTCACTTAAAAAATCACTTGGTATATTCTTTTTAATGAATTTATTTAAAATTTAATTAGAATTAAACTATCAACATATTTATCCCTTTCTAATTATTAAATGCATTATATTTTTAATGATTAATGATGTATATTAAAGGGACGTGAATTTTCATGTTATTTATGTCTAAAATATTTTGTTTATGAATGTTTTTAGGACATTTATGAAATATTATTTTATAAATCTGACTCTACCGCTATACCATCTATGTTTTTCTAAATGAAAAACATAGTATTTGGATAAAGGTTGATCATTAAATCATTTCAGACCGGAGAATGCTAACTCAGCTCCTATTCCTCGAACCCGTCCTGATCCCTGAACAAGGAACGAACGAGGATCCTCGCTGGGAATTGGTGATTATATTATTATTTTTTGAACAAAAAATCTATATTTTGCAATTCAATTTTTAATTAAATTAATTTGATAAATTCTGATATGTACTATATGCTTTAAATTTAATATTATATTTTATGTACCAATTCAAATTAATATTTATTTATTATAATAAAATACTATAATTAAATTAAATTATTCTATTTTTTTAAAATTAAGATACAGTGACAACAGAGTTACCTAGAAGGCTGAAAGAGTGTGATACTAGCATAACTTGCCATTAGGAGTGTTCATGGGTTTGATTAGCCGGGTTGGAGACATTTTTGCAAAACGATCCAATTAAATCATTTTAAATTTTTTTAACCCAACTCACAAAAAGTAAATTTGTAATCCAACCATACCCAACGTACATCATAAATCAAAACTATATAAAATCGTTTATTTCAAATATCTAAATAAAACTAAAATACGTATAAATTACAATTTTAGTGTTAATATTTAGTTTTGATTAATATTATAATTTTAGTGATGTAAATTATATCGTAAGTCATATACATACGTACGAAATATAATCATACATCTATAAATTATATTATATTATAGTCTATAATGTTTGATTGTAGATAATATATAAATAAATATTTAAATTATCAAATAAGGTTTGTAACTTAAATCGATATGGGTTGGGTTGGCCGAAAAAACATAGAATCCATACACAATCCATTTAATTTGATTTAATTTTTTTTTTAATTTAATCAATGTTGTGGAATAAAATCTTGGGTATGCGCGTATTTAATGCTAGGGTGGTTGAGCTTTGAGCTTTAATGGCTGTTTCCGTGTTCGAGACTGATCGGTCCTCACAGAGTACCTACGTATCTCGTATTGAGAATCAATCCAAGACGTAGTTCTAGGTGATGGTGCCCTCGAGGCTATGGAGGCGAGAGCTCACCTAGAACGCAGTGGCTTGCATGTCCTTATTCGAGGATTAAGCCAAAACGTAGTTCTGAGAATTAGGGGTCAGACCCTTTATATAGGCTGAGAAGCCTTAGAATTGTAATAGGGTTAGGAGACTTGGTGGACAAGTTACCGCCTTGAGGAAGGTTCCATACCCTATCTTGTAGGAGTCAGTTTCCATGTTGAATTAGGTGCCTTGAAGGCTAAGTCAGGCAGGAGTAATATCCTTATTTGACTCTTGTTGCTGAGCTGTTTATTACCCCCAATAATAATTATGAATTTAATATTGAAATAGGGTTTTGGGCCCCGTTAATGGGCTTCGTATTTGGACCAAGCTAGGTCTAATTAATGCAACATTAATTGTGTGTTTAGGGCTTATTTTTGGTCCACATCATTTGTCCCCCAACTTCTAGGAAAACTGATCAGGTTTTCGTAGAAGTTATAGTTATCTTTTTCGAGACTCGGGGTCCTTTTTATCCTTTACCTGGGACTACTTAATCTTCCTACCCTTATATGGGGATTTTAGTTTACACTAGTATTTCATGGGTATCGTCTTGATGTAAATCGTGGAGCGATCGATGCATTTACAACGATGCTTAAACAATGCTAATCGGTACTAATCAGCCTTCAACGACGCAACGACGCTTAAACGATGTTAAGCGATGCTAAACGATGCTAAACGGCACTAAACGGCACTAAACGGCGTTAACGGTGCTATCGGCACTAACGGCACTAAATGGTGCTACCGGTGCTAGACGGCGCTAATGGCACTAAACGGTGCTATCGGCACTAACGGTGCTATCAGCACTAACGGTGCTATCGGCATTAACGGCGCTAGACGACACTAACGGCACTAAACGGTGCTAACAGAACTAACGGTGCTATCAGCACTAATGGTGTTATCGGCACTAACGGCACTAAATGGTGCTAACGGCGCTAGACGGTGCTAATGGCACTAAACGGTGCTAACAGCACTAAACGGCGCTAAACGGCACTAACGGTGCTATAAGGAGGGCATTAAATGGACTTGGTTTCGGCTTCATTTTTCTAAAATGGTGACCTATCAGTCATGTTTCAAACATCAAGAGTGATGTTTGAATGTTGATAGGGGTGTTGGAAGGCCTCCTTGTGAACCTCTCTTCGGGAGCCTCTCGGCCAGACTGCCTCGGTCAGAGGTCCCCTTGGAGCCTCTCGACTAGAGCCTCTTGGCCATGGCTCCCTCCAAGATTGTAGAAAATTCAGTGAGCTTCGCGTGGACTGTAAGATCGTCCAAATCTGATGTCTGGAACTCAAGATATGGCCCAAACAACGTGGATAGTCTATTTAGGAGCGTCTCGGCTGATGGGTCTCGGCCAAAGGCCTCCTGCAGGTGCCTCTCGGCTGATGGGTCTCGGTCTAGGCTCTCTAAGACTGTAGAAAACTCAGAGATCTTCACGTGGACTGTAAGATCGTCCAAATTTGATATCCGATATGGCCCAAATAGCGTGGACAGTCTCTTCGGGAGCGTCTCGGCTGATGGGTCTCGGCCAGGTCTCCTCCCGGATGCCTCTCGGCTGATGGGTGTCGGCCGAGGCTCTCTAAGACTGTAGAAAACTCAGAGATCTTCGCGTGGACTATAAGATCGTCCAAATCTGATATCCGGAGCTCAAGATATGGCCCAAACAGCGTGGACAGTCTCTTCGGGAGCATCTCGGCGGATTGGTCTCGGCCAGGGCTCCTCCCGGATGCCTCTTGGCTGATGGGTGTTGGCCGAGGCTCTCCAAAACTGTAGAAAACTCAGAGATCTTCGCGTGGACTGTAAGATCATCCAAATATGATATCCGGAGCTCAAGATATGGTCTAAACAGTGTGGACAGTCTCTTTAGGAGCGTCTCGGCTGATGGGTCTCGGCCAGGGCTCCTCCCGGATGCCTCTCGACTGATGGGTGTCGGCCAGAGCTCCTCCCGGATGCCTCTCGGCTGATGGGTGTTGGCCAGAGCTTCTTCCGGATGTCAACTTTTGAATGTCGATTGTAAACATTTGAATGTGGATGAATAAACATTCTTAACTTTACTCTTAGTTTTCGTGACCTTCAGGGCTTTAACTCGTTTGCTGAATCCTTGATTCAAAACCTTGAATTCATTCGTGGTTGTTGGTTATCATCAACCCTTAACTCTCATTCTAAGATGTAAAAATGATGAAATCCCTTAGTTCTTGCCCCCCTTGCTACATATGGTGGAGGTCTTGCTTCTCGGTTGATTGTTCACTCAGCACTTGACTTCAAGTCTGGTGTGCCTTGGCTGGTTGTTAACCCTTTATCTTGATTCTAGGTTTCCAACCTTCTTCTTATGCTCACAAGACCTTGCTTTGAATTCGATTGACGGCTCTTGATTCAAGTCCTTAAACTCAAATGACAAACTCGATTGGAGGCAGACAGCCTTTTTGGCCATCAAGGCAAAAATTTTGTGTCAGGATTTGAGATTCAAGATTTTAAGTACGGAATGACAAAGGACCTCTTATCTCAACTCTCTTACTAACGGTTTCTGTGCCTTCAAGGCATTATCAGGGAGCCAACCAGTCTCAAGATGAGCTTTAAGAGGGTCTATCTTTCAGCTTACATCAACTGGTGCTACCAATTTTGAGATAGTGGGGTCTTCAGGACCTGGAAGTAAAAACTCTTCATATAATTCTCTATCTTAGAAGTGGCAAACTTAGATGGGGCATCGACCTTTACGTTCTCTTCTCTCGGAATGTGCTCCTCATAGCACTCATCAAACTGAGTCTTAACAGCCTTCACAATTCTCAAATACTTTACCATAGTTTCATCCTTGGCTTCAAATTCACCATTCACTTGCGAGACTACCAGTCTTGAATATCCACAAACTTTGAGGTTCTTGACCCTCATGATTCTGGCCAAGCCCAATCCGACTATCAAGGCTTCATACTCAGCTTCGTTGTTGGTTGTTGGAAAGTCCAACTTCAAAGCATACTCAACTGTGAACCCATCGGGGCTTTGCAAGACCAAACCTGCACCACTAGATTTTGTTTTTGATGCTCCATCAAAATAGAGCACCCAATATTCCTTCTGATCAGGTACAAGCTCTTCATCTTTATCCTCACTTCCACGGGTGGTTACTACCTCCTGCCCCCCGTTTTCTTGGTTGCCAATGGTACACTCAACCACGAAGTCAGCCAATGCTCGTGCCTTGATGGTTGTCAAAGGTTTATATGTGATGTCAAATTCTCCAAGTTCGATCGCCTACTTGGTTAGTCTTCCACTGGCCTTCGGGTTTTGCAACATATTTATCAACTGCTGGTCCGTCAGGACTGCAATCTTGTATGACTGAAAGTATGGTCGTAGCTTCCTCGAAGCTATTATCAATGCCAAATCAAACTTTTCAGTGAGAGAGTAATTCAACTCAACATTATGCAACACCTTGCTCACATAGTAGATATGCTTCTGAATCTGCTTTCTTCTCGGATGAGAACAGCACTCAGTGCTTGTTCAGACACCGCCAGATATAAATACAGAGTCTCTTCGGGACTAGGTTTGACCAACAACGGGCCTTCAGTCATGTACTTCTTCAGTTGTTCGAAGGCCTCTTGGCTTTTAGGTGTCCACTCAAAGTTCTTCACCTTCTTCAATGCTTGAAAAAAAGGCAAGCACTTCTCACCAGATTTGGAGATAAATCTCCCTAAGGCTGCAACTCGGCCTGTCAACTTCTGTACGTCTCGTATAGAGCGGGGTGGTTCTATATCCAAAATCGCTTTGATCTTAACAGGGTTGGCCTCTATGCCTCTTTTTGAAACCATCAGACCCAAAAAAAAAAAATCTGATCCAACGCAAAAAGCACACTTGGCCGAATTCAACATCATCTTGTGGTGCCTCAGCACTTCAAATACCTTTCTGAGGTGCTTAATATGGTCTGCCTTGAATAGGCTCTTGACTAACATGTCATCTACGTAGACCTCCATGGTCTTCCCGGTCAAGGGTGCAAAAATCTTATTTATTAGCCTTTGGTAAGTGACTCCTGCATTCTTTAGACCAAAGCCATGACAAGATAACAGAAATCACCAAATTCAATTATGAAAGATACCTTTGGGATGTCATCCTTGTGTATCTAAATCTGATTGTAACCACTGAACCCGTCCATGAAGCTCAACATCTCTTGCCTAGCTATGGTATTTATCAATGTGTCTATCCTTGGCAGGAGAAAACAATCCTTCAGACATGTGTCATTTCAAATCAGTGAAGTCTATACACATCCTCCACTTCCCATTCGCCTTCTTGCCCATCACGGGGTTAGCCATCCATTCGAGAAACTGAATTTCTTCAATGAACCCAGCTTCTAAGAGCTTTTCAACTTCTTGCTTAATGGCCTCTTGCCTTTCAGGAGCGAAGTTCCTCTTCTTCTACTTTATTGTCTTTCGCTTAGGATCGACATTCAATTTGTGAGTTAGGAGTTGGGGATCAATCCCTGGCATATCAGCTGCTGTCCAAGCAAACACATCACTGTCCTCTTATAAGAAAGTTGTCAACTTGCCCTTCAAGGGTTCCTTCAAAGAAGCTCCTATATAAGTAAGTTTCTCAGGGTCGCGCAGCTCTAGAGGTATTGGAATTAAGTCCTATGCTGGCTTTCCTCGGTGTTCAGATATCCAACGTTGGCCTCCATAGCCTTGCATGGCTTCGATTGTCAGATGTGCCTTTTTATCAGCTTGTCTTTTACCCAGGGTCCTTCAAGGACTTAAACTCTTATTTGTTTGTGTTGTAACCTAACTCTCGACCCTTCAGGGTTTTATTTATGCGGTGCTCTATTTTCATTCGTGTATTATTTTATTTTCGATACTTGGTCATCTTTGACTTACACACATCAGGTGCTTGGCACATAAATAGAATCGTAGAATAAAAAGCAAACTTTCATTAATAACTTAAAATGGGTTCAACCCTTACATGGAATACTACTATCCTACTCGGAGCAACATGCTCTACTATGGTTTCATCGAACCTTATTTCTACTTCTACTAGATAAATATGAAGCTAAGTCCAGTTTTTCAAGACTAGGCCTGCATGGCTTGATTTTGTTTTTGATGCTCCATCAAAATAGAGCACCCACTACTCCTTTTGGTCTCCTCATTCTTATTCTGAAGTTCACTTCCTGCTTGGGGTATTATCACCTGCCCCCCGACTTCTTGGTTGCCAATGGTACATTCAACCACGAAGTCAGTTGATGCCTTAACCTTAATGGCTGTCTGAGGCTTATATGTGATGTCCTCTACTGGCCTTTCTTGGTGTTCCTCATTATTGCGAACATCCATGTCTTCAATCAGAAGGACTTGCCCCCCGATTCCATCAGGCCTTAACGCGGCTACATAACAGCTCCTAGCCATTTTCTGGTCACCTTTTTGTTCTCCTACACCATTCCTGGTTGGAAACTTGATCTTTATGTGATAAGTTGAGGCCACAGCCTTAAAAGCGTGGAGTCCACTCCTCCCGAGGATATCATTGTAGGTGGAAGACGCTTTGGTAACCAAAAAGTTCAACATCTGAGTGGCCTCTACTAGCTTCTGTCCGATGGTGACGGGCAACTGAATAGTTCCATCAACTTTAGATTCTACTCCATTAAACCCGTATATGGGCGTGTTGGAGGGGGTCAACTGAGAGTCATTATACCCCATCTTCATAAATGCGTCATGAAATAAGATATCTACAGAAGCTCCTTTGTCTATCAAGACTCACTTCACCTCTGAATTTCCAATCACGGGAGTTATGACCAGCGGGTCGTCATGGGGGAACTTCACCCCTTCAAGGTCTGAATTGTCAAATTTGATTGTTACCTCGATTTTTGCACGTTTTAGGCGTTTCTCCAACAACGTGCATCACTTCTCTGGCATAAGCCTTTCGAGAATTTTTTGTTGTCCCGGTCGTGGTCGGGCCTCCTGAGATCATGTTGATTACTGGCCCTCGGGGCTGTGGGTTGTGGTCTCGATCATCGTCACTCCTATCATACTCTCTTCTCTGATTTCCACAATTTTCACCCTTAGTGAAGTGGCTTAGTTTCCCTCTACGGATCAAGAACTCGATCTCATCTTTGAGTTGCTTGCAATCATCGGTGTCATGTCCCACATCCTTGTGGAACGTCACTACTAGAAAAACGTCAATAGACATCGGTTAAAAATCGATGTCTATGTAAATCCAGAACCGATGTCTTCGCATGTGTAGAGAAAGGTAGGGGTCTTAGACATCGGTTTTTAACCGATATCTGTAGTACTTTTAGACATCGTTTCTGATAAAGAACTGATGTTTGTAGTAATTTAAGACATCATTTTTTAATTATCAACCGATGTCTATTGTAGATTATTACATTGATTTTTGATTTAAACCGATATCTATTGCACGTTATTAAATCGGTTTCTTATTTGGAACCGATGTCTATTGTACGTTATTACATCGGTTTCTTTATATGAAGCTGATGTGTTTTATTCTTTTTACATCGTTGCATATAGATGTGTTGTTGTTACTTTGTTATATTTAACATCAGTATTTTGCAAAAGTGATGTCTGATTTGTTTTTTTATATGTGGATGCCCTGCATATATGACATGCCCAAAAAACCAAAACTAAGACCAAAATCAAAATGGCAAACCAAAACTAATATAACGAAATCAAAAGGCCAATATATACCAAAGCCAAATATTGGCAACTACATTTCAATTCACATTAAAACTAACCACATAATGCAAACCATCCAAAATATCCAAACTACGTACATCCAATTCATCCAAAAACTAATTCATCCAAAATCTAATTCATCAAATATGAATGTATTTCCAAAGTTAACACTACTACACAAAAGTCTCAACTCGGACCTCATCAAGCTCGGCCCTTGAACAAGTTACCTTGCGAGTCTTGGCATTCCACTTACTATCTCTAAAACTAATACACCGAAGCTATAAACATCAGATTTAACTGAGAATATCCCATCAAGTGCGTACTCTGGAGACATGTAGCCGCTGCAGGAAACCCAACAGAAAAAGTTAGCTAATTTGTTACAGTAGAGGCAGAGAGTCTGAAAGCTTGGTTGAAAGTAATTACTATGTGCCAACCACTTTGGTTATATTTGATTCACTTTCACTTCCCCAAAAAATCCTAGCTAATCCGAAGTCTAAAATTCTTGGATTCATCTCATGATTCATGATGTACTAAGCAAGCAATGCAAGTTGTAAGAAATAAAGTTAACAAGATCATGAAGTATTGTTCATCAGGCCATGAGTAACTAAGGAATAAGGAATCAACACCCCGAGAATGAACATACCAAAAAGCAGATAATTTAAACTGTTGTTGGGCATGTACTCATATATCAGCAGCATTTCGTCTTTCTCAATACAGCAACCTAGAAGCCTCACGAGATTTTGATGCTGAAGTTTGGCTATGCATGAAACTTTAGTACTTGCAGTAGTATATATACACACCTGTATTAAGTATAAGAGTACACACATGTGCCTATAGCTAGTTTTTAGGACGGGAACTGTGCATAACCAAGGGGAAGTGGGTCAGTCAATTCCTATATTATACAGGTATTTTAACGTCCTGGGTGATTTATACTCCCTGTATTATTGACAAGCAAACACCTATATCACAAATCAATTTCTGGGAAGTCAAAGTTCCTAGATGAATGACTGCATACCAAACAACCTCCAAATATAAATCTAATTAGCAGTAATTGATGGGCTTTTGGGAAATAAATTTTATAAAAACCAAAAATCTGCACCTTAAATAATATGGAAAACTTTCAAATGCGACATCAATGTCCTCAGATTTGAAAACTCTTTGTCGTAAGCCATCTTTGTATTGTTGAAGCCTCTTTAGCAATAATATTGGACTGATATCCTTAGATTCTCCTACTTCCTGTGGCAAAGCAAGTATTTTGGAAATGCTACCGGTCAAATCAAATCAGGTGTCGCTGATCCTGCATGAATCCTTGAATCCTGTGTTTTTTGAGGAGTTGCCACAGGAATCTGCTTTATATTTGCATCAACAGAAGCTTCCAAACCAGTTCTATTGTGATTAATATTGCTATTAGACATAGAGAGAACGGAAGCTTTCTCAGCTGAGGAAGCTTCAGCCCCCACACAGTGATCCACCGAATCCATATCAGCATCCATATTACAGTTATCTGTAACTTGACAGGGAGAGATAAGTGTGGGTAGTTCAGGTGAAGAAGGGGGAGGAAGAAGAGAAATTTCCTTTCGGAAGTTAGACAACGTTGCTAAGACTGAAGCACCTGCAACAGCAGAAGGATCTCTAACCCTGTCCCCAAAATGTAACCCTTTAACAGGACCACTATGTGATTCTAACACCCTTACTGAAGGAGGCGTGCCATCAGAAACAGGGTTATCATCTGAAAGTTGTTGAAATATCTGAAAATGAAGTTAAGGAAGATCCTTCGTGGAGACAAATAAAGTGAAGTTCATTTACTCTACACTGAGGAAGGAAGAAGTTAAAAATTAAACACCAAATATATGCAAAATGATATAGAAAAAGGATACATAAGCATGTTGACTGGACGCACTGAAAATCACCTCATCGCCTCCATTCAACGGGATACAAGTATGCCTAGCGCAGACCTTTCCATTTACTTTGACAAATCCTTTTGCACTGGTGATTGTAAGAAAAGTCTGGGATGGTATCTTTTGTTAGGAACAGATAAGTGCAAATCGGAAGTCCCAGTCATTTTAAAATCAATAATCTACTAGATTCAGTAACTGTCATTCTACATATTAACTGAATAAGGAGCATACCTTCGCATCTATATGCGTCAAATTACACAATGTCTTACTCATAGTTGAATCTACGACCGACAAGTTGCATTGACGACCTTGACCAATAGTAAAAAAAGGCTGATGCATAACAATGTGGGGATGCTGAAATAGAAGAAATATTTCAAGTTTTAGATCTCCAAAATTCTGCTTATAAAAGATACATCGTCTGCTTTTAAATTAAAAATGTTATATTTAGAGTAAATCCACACATGTATAGCAAAAATGACAAGTATGTCTGATAAAATTAATAATTATATAAATCTTAGGAGCAGAGAGTACTAAGGAAACAAAGATGAAACATTCTGATGCAGAACCAAGTCCGCCTATTAAAAAAGGCCACAACAGCAAGAAACATAGTTTATTTCTTGATAGCTGGTATGCAAACTTGCTTATCCTAACCCGTCTAACATTACATTAGTTTTATATATTCACACCCATTTTCCCCACCAGATCTCTGAAGATCTCTTGTCCATGGCAGTTCCTTTGACAATTACAGCTGTAGTGTTGCAACTAAAGTTTACGCTACTGTTGTAATCCAATCTAGGTGAATTTATATGTGATAGTTTAGATGCATGTATATATGTACTAACCATCCTGAAGTCAGGAGAAGACTGGTTTTTGTCTCACCGGAACTGGTAGTGTATGAAGCCGTAATCTGTGTAAGATACAGAACATAATTACCCTTAGCAAGAGTGAACAATTAAAATTTACAGTGAAAGAAACTGAAAAATTTACAGTAAAAAAAACTAAGTGATCGTGCGTGAGTCAAGTTGTCCTCCACATATGTTACCTTTGAATCTTTGATGGTACTTTCCCCCAAACTAAACACTTTCCATTTATTCTGCGGAACTCTTGCCTTTGCCGGCATAACTCTTCAAATTTGATGACCACAAAATTTCTTCCTGGCTCCAAGGTGTTGGTGGCACCGAGGAAGGTTTCGATGCAGCTCCTGTATGAACAATTGTGTCACTTTCTAATAAATTTCATACAACAAGCATCTAATTCCACAGATTACAAAATTAACTCCCAGTCCAAATCAAGTACAAATTTATCGACAATCATCGAAAGAATAAAATTTAACAACAATCATCAAATAGACATACATTACATACCATAATTCAATTTAGGCAAGAATTCGAGAAACCCCTTTTTGATTTCTTTGTGAACACAGTAGCACTAGACAGCAGCAATACACTTACTCAGCAACATCATTGCAGTAATAATAAGTTCGTAACCAGAGAACTCAAACATACACACAACTAGCGCACACACTGATTACCACACACACACATTGTTTACACACACACACACGATTATAGTAATTCGACACACCACAATCAGTCAACACACACACACGTCTTACACACACATGTGTATACACGCACACCCATTGTTGACATACACCCACATCAAGCTCGACCCACGCGGCCACACACACAATCTGACACACAGTGGCGAGCATAGGGAGAGGAAGGATATACCATGAGAGAGAGACCAGGGAGAGGTATTGAGCGAGAGAGAGAAATTTGAGCGGGGGTTAGGATTAATTTGAGCTAATTGAAAAAAGAGGGGTTAGGGTTCTTCAGGTTCTTCAGCGCCAGACGGGGGGGTTGGGGGTGTTTTTTTGTTTGAGTTGTTTTTTTTCTAGGGGTGGGGGTTGTATTATTTAGATTATATGTTTTTCATTTTAATTTTTAAGTACAAAGTAGTGCTGAGCGGGAGTTGATTTTTGGTTAAGGGGGAAGTATTTTGTTAAGGGGGGAAAGGAAAAGGGGGAAACGTGATTTTATTTTTTTAAAAGTAAACTCCAGACATCGTTTTTATGGTGAAGTAATGTATTTATTAATATTAGACATCGGTTTAGTTTTTATTGATGTTATATAGACTTTTAACATCAGTGGCTTTTCTAACCGATGTCTAATGTGTGATGTCTATTCCAGTTTTTCTAGTAGTGAACCTACAATACTGATCCTTGTTTCGCTTTGCGGGGTCATCCCTGAGTGGCTTCGGCCATCGAAAGTCCTTATCCTTCTCGATATCTAACAAGATTTGACTTCTAAGAGCATTCAACCTTGCATAATTAGAAAATCTTGGTCCTAGAGCAGAGTCGAAGTTCTTGCTAGTTCGGGGATACTTGTCTCTAGTATCATACTCCTGCTCTGTTTTTCGCTTCTTGGAGTCATTGTTACTCCCTCCATTACCTACTGTGGCCTCTTTCTTCATGCTATCCTCAGATTTAATATACTTATCAGCCCTTCGTTGGAGCTCAGCCATGTTCTCAGGGGGATGCTTCGCTAATGACCTCTTAAAAAAGAGATCAGTGGTTCCGTGCTCCAGGGCTACCATGGCCACCTTATTTTCCAAGTCAGTGATATTTAGTGTCTCCTTAGTAAATCACTTGAGGTAATCCCTTAGATTCTCATTCTTTCCTTGTACCACATACATAAGAGATGCGGAGCTTTTTTCATGAACTCTTCCGCTAATAAATTGGCTGACAAAAGCGGCACTCAACTCCTTAAAAGAGCCAATCGAATTCGCAAGCAACCGGCTATATATACCATCTCTGAGCCATACCCGATAGGGTTTGGGGGAACGCCCTACACTTTAAGGCATCACTTGCAGGCTGCAACAGCAGCACGTTTGAGAACATCCTGACGTGATTTGCGGGATCACCCATTCCATCATAAGCCTTAATTGTCGGCATCTTGAACTTCTTAGAAATACGAGCATTCATTACCTCCTCAGTAAACGGGGGTGTGGGATCATCAAGATCCCCAAGTGGCATCAGATCTTTGGGGTTACCCCTGGGGGTATCCACCCTTGCTGTTCTTCAAATTGTGGCATTAGCCCTTTTCTGTCTCCTTGAGGACCTCTCCAAGTCTATAATGGGAATCATTTCTATGGTTGGAGGAGGTTGATTTTGATTCAATCTCGCTTGCTCGCTCGCCATCTCATCCTTCAACTTTAGGATGGCCTTATGAGCCTTAATCCTCTTAGCAATTGTCAAAGGGGGTCCGTCATGCACTACGCCATAGATGGCTTTATACAACACTTAGGTGGGGGTGTTACCTTCTCGAGTGTTACCATAACTATAAAATTTTGGACAGACTACAAAACTCTAGTTTTGGTGTTACCATATCCTTAAAGGTATGTTACCATAGCTGTGGAAGGTGTTAAACTTAGTAACACCATGGGCTGTGTTACCTTAGAGTATAATTAACATATTTTTGAATTTTATTTATAATTAACGATTTAATAATTATTAAATTTTAAAATTAAATAATTTTAATCAAGTCATTGAATTTATTATTATAAGCAACACCATGCGATGTTTTACTTTAGAGTATTTATAATAAAATATGAATTTCATTTAAAATTAATAATTTAATAATTATTTTACTTTAAAAGTAAGTAATTTTAATAATACATTGAAGTAATCGATTCACACTAATATTCTATGAAATAGTTGTATTATTTATATTTTATAAATAGTTTTCATAAATTTATATAAATTGTTTTTTGAAATAATTAAAGAAATATTATAAAATGATTGAATTTTAATTAAAATAATTAAAAAATTATTATAGAGAGTAACAACTTGTAAAAACTAATATTAATAATATATTTTTGAATAGATTGTAAGAACAAAATAATTGAAATAATCGATTAAATAATTAACATATTAAAATAAATAAATAAATTTTTTTAAAAAAAGAAAAAAAGAAAAATATACATTGAAATTATTGAGATACAGAATATAGTACTATGGATTGAGGAGCGGCAAACAAATACCACTGAGCGGCAAACGAAAATTAAGAAATTCAAGGCAAGGGAAATGGGGGAAATTTGGGGGAAAATATACTCAGTCTCTTATTCTCTCACATCTCAATTCTCTCTCAGTCGTTCACTCTCTCTCTCTGAAGGATTAATCGGAGCTTGTGTCAATTAGGGTTTAATTAGGGTTCGACCTCTTTTTAATCGAAGCAACCTTGGTGTTTCAGAGGTACAAATCTCTCTTTATATTTTTAGATTTGTATATATATTTAGCTTAATTTGTGTTACATGCTTCGATTTGTATGTACTCTCTCTGTCTCTCTCTATCTCTCTCCTCTCTCTGTCTCACTCCTCTCTCTGTCTCTCTCCCCACTCTCTCTGTCTCTCTCCCCCTCTATCTCTACTTTTCTCCTCGATTTGTATGTGTTTGATGATTTCAATTTGCTGGATTCATGAATTTCTCCTTGTTTAATTTAATGGTAATTATACACACACTCAAATTATGGTTTTGAATTTGAAATTTCTGTAATGTCATGTATGCACATGTCACAGTTGAGCTACACACACATATTTCTTCTTTTCCATTTTGTCTTGTGTAGAACATTTCTCGTACAAGTGTAATTTAAAACTTCTAACTTCTTGATTAGCAAACAATACAATGTAATAAGTTATGCTCTTTCTAATCGGTGATGATACAATGTAATCAAATGTAATAACTTCTTGTTTCATGGTTTCTTTCTTCTTGTAATTGGTACAGCCTGCTATATCTAGAAAGTTGTGGGGAAACGTGAAGTCCTTAGAGTCCTTGCAGCCTTATGCTAAACCTAGAAGTAAATATCCTGGTAAGTTCTGTTCTTGCAATGTTTTTATGTGTATGAGTAGTGTCTTTGGGGACTGACAATGAATATGGTGACATTAGGTATTTGATTGTTTGGTTGTTTGGCTGGGGACAGCTCTGCATATGGGCTTGCTTGCCTTTTTGCTATGAATGAATTGACTCTACAAAAAAGGTACATGAAAATTCAACATAGCAATTTTTGTCACTGAAATGCTTGTATCAATAAACTTCACTGATATGCATTTGCGAGTATATTTCCTACCCAGACATGCATTTGCGAGTATATTTCCTACCAAGCATGCATTCCTCTCCCTGCTGCTGCTGCTCCTGCCTCCTCCGGTATTTTCCTTTCTTAATTACTTTTATTTCCTTTTATTTTTTCTTAATGTATTTTGATCACCTCACAATGTGACTTGTATGATTTAGGTTTTGTTTTGTGCTACAGCTTTCTGGGATTTAATTGTACTCACTTATTTCATAGTAATTGTCTGTGTGTTAATTTTTTAACTCCCCCTTTCACTTGTTTAGTAATTATTCAAAGGGTGTGCTTGGCGCAAATTGTTACCTGTTAGGTCACATGTTCAAACCCTGGAAATAGTCTCTTTATAAGAAGAACAAGGGCATGACTACGGAGACCTTGAGGCTTATTGGTTTTCCTTAGTGAAGGAGAAGTACAATTTGCTACTTTTGCTATGCCCTAACATGGAATCATCTATTTACTTGTTAACTAACGTTCCCTTCAACTCTGTACTGTTTAATTGCTTCACTTAATTAGTTAATTTTAAGTGGATTAAGAATATCACATATTCACATTCTCTTCAAACTGTGATATAAGTTACTTCTTCTCCTGGAGTGGAACTACACCCTTTATTATTATTTTTAACTTCTAAATTGTGTTTTTGCACCTGTATATGGCTTATGCTATAAAAGTAAAACGGAACTCAGAGTGGGCACGACATAAGTAATCTACACTGGAGTTTGTTTGTGTTTGCTAATATCCTTACAGGTGGTAATTGCTCGTAGGGAGGATGAATCTTGGTCTCCTCCATCTGCTGTTTCTTCTTTTGGTGTGGGGTGGGGTGCTCAGGTAAGTGACTACATTATTTTGATTTTCGGTTACTAGTTTCTTGCTCAAATCTCATCCATAAGTATCCGTTAAATGCTTTGGCTTCGGACATTAACTAATCTAATTAAATTTACATTGTGCAAGTCTGTTGGGCAATTTGCAAGCCAGAAGAAATACCATAACAGTTTTTAAATCCATGCATTAGATGGCTAACAGAGCTTTGTTCTTCTGCAGGCTGGAGGGGAATTTACAAATTATATAATTGTACTGAGATTAGTTGAGGTTGTCAAGACTTTCAGTGGAGATGTCCATCTTTTAGTTGGAGCTGGTTTAAGTACAGCTGTTGGTATTTTAGGACGGACAGCTGAAGCAGATGTAATAGCTAGTACTGGTGGCTATGCTGCTTGTTACACATATAGTTGCAGCAAAGGTATTCTTTTTCACGAAATTTTCTTAAATCAAAACTTTACATGTCTTTGTGCCATATCTTTGGGTTTGTTAAACTTTATACAATGATAGCAATGGTATAGTATATTAATAACTCCAAAGAAAATCTCTACTAGATACTATTGTTACGTAATAGCCTCTCCGTCCATTTCCTTGCAACTCTGAGTTTGGCACTCGCTTAAAATAAACTGTGCAATTTATAATGTTTAAGTTGGTGATAGAACATGGTGATATTATATATCTGAACTGGAGCAAAGTTTTTGGAATTGAATTTACACGATGTTTATCCAATTATTGACTAAATAATTGAACTTCTGCAGGCTGTCTTCCTAATGACATACATTTTAACATCAGGGTCATACTATATTCTAGGACATTATCACTACTGGAAGTGAAACATCAACATCAACTATGACTTGGGCAATGTCTGAGCTGATAAAGAATCCGAAAGTGATGGAAAGAGCACAGGTTGAAGTAAGAAAAGTGTTTCAGGGCAGAGAAACTGTTGATGAAACAAGGCAGAGAAATTGTGGGGGATAGATTAGTTTTTGTTGGGATGTTTAAGTAAATGTAATCGGTTGTACGATTTGTAATTTTTTCTTTAAATTAATGATATTTACGGTTTGTAGTTTTATTTTAGATTTGACATTTGTGTGTTTTTTATTATTATTTTGTTGTATATATGCATTTTTTTATGAATATTAGAGGAAGGAAATGGTAGAAAAATAATTAAATTTGAATCATTAATTTTAAAACATATAATGTCTGTGGGGCCCACATGTGGGACCCACATGTGGGACCCACATAATTGATTAATAATTTTGCAAAATTATAACATCTAAGGTAACATAGATTTGGTGTTGCTATAGAATGCTTAGTGTGTTACCTTATAGGTCTATGGTAACGAATTTGCCTATATTAGCTTATGTGTGTCGAGGTGTTACCTTAGACCCCAAAGGTTACATAGAACAAAACTATCCCAGCTAAGGTGTTACCCTAGCCTTTTTTTGGCCTTTGGTAACATTTTTTAGGGTCTAAGGTAACACAGTCGTGGTGTTACCGTAGGCTGTTTATGGCGTAGTGATGGATTCATCGAGTACGCCTTATAGGCTCCTTGCTTGGATGTCGTCTCATTGGGGCTTGATCACGATCGTCATCCTCAGATGAAGAATCATCAGTATAAGGACCAGAGCAGTAATAATATCCTTGATCAGGGCCCAAGCCTGTAATGTAAGGAGGGTGATACGGCTCATGTACCTGCAGGGCATGGCCACTTGGCCCAGCACCTTGAGTATTCGGAGGGTAGTTAGGTAACTCGTATGCCGGATTCGTACTTCTAGGGAGATCTATAGTAGAGATCTGCACCCCCGGAGGTAGTGGATTATTGACAAGGGGAGAGACCACCATCTGAAGAGGGTTGGTCTCCTGGTTTGGATGGATAACCATGGGTAGAGTTCTCTCAGCATGGGGAGTCGTCCCTATAGGTTGAGAAACTTGAGGTTGAGTGGTCGCCCCTGTTGATGGGGGTATATACCCTTGTTCAGGCGGAGCAGAAGTGACGGTGGTCGCCTCGGTTGTGACTGGTGTCCTTCGTGTTTGAACCATGGTTGATGTTGTCATCCCACAGATGGTGCCAAATGTTGTGGAATAAAATCTAGGGTCTGCGCGTATTTAATGCTAGGGTGGTTGAGCTTTGAGCTTTAATGGCTGTTTCCGTGTTCGAGACTGATCGGTCCTCATAGAGTGCCTACGTATCTCGTATTGAGAATTAATCCAAGACGTAGTTCTAGGTGATGGTGCCCTCGAGGCTATGGAGGCGAGAGCTCACCTAGGGCGCAGTGGCTTGCATGTCCTTATTCAAGGATTAAGCCAAAACGTAGTTATGAGAATGAGGGGCCAGACCCTTCATATAGGCTGAGAAGCCTTAGAATCGTAATAGGGTTAGGAGACTTGGCGGACAAGTCACCGCTTGAGGAAGGTTCCAAACCCTATCTTGTAGGAGTCAGTTTCCATGTTGAATTAGGTGCCTTGGAGGCTAAGTCAGGCAGGAGTAATATCCTTATTTGACTCTTGTTGCCGAGCTGTTTATTACCCCCAATATTAATTATGAATTTAATATTGAAATAGGGTTTTGGGCCCGTTAATGGGCTTCGTATTTGGACCAAGCTAGGTATAATTAATGCAACATTAATTGTGTTTTTAGGGCTTATTTTTGGCCCACATCAATCAAGTATCGGATTTTTTTTAATCGGGCCAATCGACTGAAACGAAGGTCGAGTTGGGTCTATTTGATCCAATTTATGAACCCATGAACACCTCTACTAGCCATAACCAAATCAATTGTCAGAGATCATTCAGTTAAACATAATATAATCAATTAGTAGGGAATGAAATGTAAGTCCAAAAAAATAACTACAGCAACACACGACTGATTCAGGACGCTATACAAATAATGGCGGGTTTATTGTGCATTTGGACAACTGATGAGATATATATGGTCATTAATAAATATAAATATTGGATGTAAGTAAAAGAAAGTAGTAAAAAATATATTTATATTATAAATTTATTATTATTATGAAATATGGTACGATGCAATCTTTATCGCATTAATAAAATTCAAAATTATATCTCACACCACACCGTACAGTTTGGATAAAATTAAATTCACAGTTTGGATAAAATTAAATTCACAATAGCATCACAAAAATAAAAAAAATCTTATTTGGCGATGTGAGCAATTTTTAAGATTTGAGCAGTTTGATAAACACAATTATACTTTAATTAAAATCGGTTAGTATAACTGGTATCGGGTATTATATTTATCTAGACTAAGAAACATGAGTGTTTTATCATTTACAATGTGTATAGGGTAAATTTATTGCTAAAATTAGAACACAATATAAAATTTTAAGAAAAACTAATTAATTAAAAAAATTGAACATTATATCCATAGTGTTTAAACTATTATATATAAACTTCACCTTATTATTAGCTTGCGCAAGAATATATTTTTTTCAGGTGAATATAAAATAGGGAAATTCTCAATGGCACCCTTGTACTTTGACTTTTGCCAATGGTACCCTTTTCCATTGGTACCCTTCATTATTCAACTGACAAGGGTACCATTGATAATTTCAGATACTAACATTTTGGTTAATGGAGTTGCATTTCATGGAAAAGTCAAAAATACAAGGGTACCACTCGTAAGCCAAAAACACGAAATGGCACCACTTGGAAAAGTCAATAACAGATGGGCACCAATGAGAATATCCCTATAAAATATTTCTCAAATTACGAGTGAATTATGCGAATTTTAATGGATCCCGTACTTTGCACAGGCTATCTGCGTGAAGAACTTTCGGCATGAACAACATGAGGACAGCACAAGTTAGGAATAACAAACAACACATAGTCATTTCTCCTTTTCTTTGTCTTACTACTTTGCAATCAGCATTTTCACTTTGTGTATTAAAACCACTACAAGAACAAACTTTTCATTCTTGAATTTATGATCTCAAAACCGTAACTTCATCTTAATTTAGATTTAAATACTCAATTCACACATAATTGTCTTGTTGATTTAAATTTATCATTACATATGTTTCCCGTTACAAGCTATCAGTCATAGTTCAACCTGTGTGTCATATGTATTAACAAACTTAGATTTAAATACTTAATTTACACGCAATTCTCTTACTGATTTTGTCTTATCATTACATACATTATTCCCTTTGCATACTATCTGCCATAATGTTTTGGCATTTGGCCCGTACTTTGCACGTGCTTTCATGCTAGTTTGTATTAAGTTTAAAAATTAGGCATTTGATATCTTTGATGATTTTGGGGATAAATGAGAATTTATGTCATTTGTGACTGAATTATTAGAATAGATTCTAAGAAAGACTATAGAATTTGGGATTGAGTTTGAGAGAAGTAATTTTAAAAGAGAATATGTAATATAAAATTGTTCATCCTGAGCACATGTTCAGTAAGTTTTCTCGTTTATTATGTTTCAAATAAATATTGGACGGGTTATTTGAGCGAAATTCCTTTTGAATTATACTTGGGTACCAAATTTGGTTCCACCTTATTTTGGTATTATCCTCTAAATTCCAATATTTTTTAGGATTTTTGTATAATTTTTCAAAAAAAATATTAAAATTATTGGAATTCTATTTTAATTGTAATTCTGTAATTATAATCTTACTGAATTGTACAAATAATGCGTCTATCAAATCATGTTTGTTGTGTTTTCTTAATTTTCTTAAAATGTTGTTAAATAAATATTTAAAAAAATTAATCTTTATCAGTAAGTGAAATTCCGTTTAAATGGTAGTTCGATAATAAATTTGAATTCATCTTTATAATGATTTTATGCCATATTCGTATTTCAAAGAATATTGTCATTCCGTTATGATGTGGACAAAAAAAGCCTTAAAGACATAATTAATGAGCATTAATTAGACCTAGTTTGGTCCAAGTATGGAGTACATTAATGAGCCCTGAAACCTTAATTAAATATTAATTTCGTATTAATATTAGGGCTAATTAATAGCTCAATAATAAGAGTCAAACATGAACATAACTTCTACAAGAAGTAGCCTCCAAGGCACTTAATCGTAAAAGGAAACTGATTTCTATAAAGAAGGATCTAGAATCCTATTCAAGGAGGCGATTTGCCCACCAAGTCTCCTAACCCTATTCTAAATCTAGGGTTTCTAATGCCTATATAAAGGACCCGACTCCTCATTTTCATAATTACGTTTTTGACTTGATTTTTGATATTTATCAAGGTACATAGGCATCTTGTGAAGGCAGATTGAGCCACCAACACGAAAGCAGCCACTAAATCTCGAAACTCACAAATCCTAACATTAAATACATACAAACCCTAGCCGCACTTTCTAACCTAGTTTTGTTTCCACAACACGTTATAATTACAATTCTTATATTATAACCTACTCCCTCCATCCCACTCATTTCTTTGCATGTTTTCAACACTGCTTGACACACATTTTAAGGTGTATACAAATTATAGTTCCAAAACTTATTTTTAAAATTTTCTTTTTTTGAATAAAAATTTAAACATTAAATTTTTATTCAGAAGAAAAAAAATTTAAAATAAATTATGAAACTATACATTTTAGAAGTCTTAAAATGCATGCCACGTCCCCGTTCCCCAGTGTAAACAATTCAGGGGACAGAAGGAGTATTGATTTACACAAAACCTTCATTAATAAGGAACACTCGTTTTTAATTATAATTCAGTACCAAATTTGGTTACACCCCTATATTCTTAATTCTCCTACAATTATGTATTAATTTTTACGTTAAATATTGAAGTTATTGCAATTCTACTATATTATAATATTTTGTTATAAGCATACCAAATTACACAAATAATGTATCTATTGAAATCATCTATATTGTGTTTTATTGATTTTATTAAAATATTTTTAATTAAATATTAAATGATTTCAATTATTTTACTGAAAAACGTAAAAGGAAGTTGCACGTTGCTATTTTTTGTCGTAAATTTTATATTTACAAAATAATTTCAAAGAATGATCAAATTGCAAAAGAAAAGTGGGGCTAGAGTATTTTGTGCCATTCAATCTTCTTTCTTATAATATTTTTTGGTTATAATTAAGTAATTGTAATTACAATAGGATTGATGTTTTGATGGTTGTGATCATTGTTAGAGAAATCGGCCGATTTTGAAAATTGCCGATAAATCGGTCAAAATTTTAGAACCGATTCGGCTGATTTTGCAAAAATTATTGATAAATTGCCAATTTTTCAACCGAATCACTCGATAAATCGTAAATCGATATCTCAACCGAATAATTCTGATTTTCGAAATCTGCAACACTGGTTGTGATGGATGATATACAAACTAAAGAAACAGAATAGAATTGTATATATAAGATAGGAATGCACGGGCATTGTTATTGAAATCAGTCGATTTCTGAAAAATCATAGATAAATCGGTCAAAAATCGGTTAAAATTTTGGAACTGATTCGGCTGATTTTGCAAAAATCGCCGATAAATTGCCAATTTTTCAACCGAATCACCTGATAAATCGTAAATCGATACCTCAACCGAATAGTTTCGATTTCCGAAATCTGCAACACTGTGCACGGGTAGAACAAAAAATAAAAGGGAAATAATTGTATTATTTTGGTTATAGATTTAGTTTGTTTCCCTCCTCATATGACTTTGGTTTGTTTTATGGGCGGGATAGTAGATATATGGATTATTATTTTAATAATTTGTTAAAGAAGGTTTACATGATATTGTAATCATAATCAATTTTTTGAATACATTATGACAAATTAGATATGCATATTCTTAACGATTATATCAAATTGTTAATTTGTCTCTATTATGACGGTATATCTCAGTGATATGAGCGATGAATGTTTTACAATGCAAGATTTACATATGATGTTTTAGGGTAAGGAAGAATCTTAGAATGAAATCAAATTTTGTATCAAAGTATCATTAAAAGAGAATTTTGCTTAATAATAAAAGTTATAGATTTCTCAATAATAAATAAATCAATAAATTAAATAAATTTTCTTATTCGCACGAGTTATTATCTAGTAGAATTAATGATGTTAAAGTAGAATGTATCAATTGTCAATCCCCCTTACAAGTGATATTACAAGGGTATTTATAGGGCTTCTAGTGGGCTTTTAATGGGCCTTAAATAACTAGGTGGGCCTATGGCCCAACATATGTCCCCCCCTAAGTACAAAGAAAAGATCTTTAGATTTTTTAATCACCTATTTTACAAAGCCCAGACCATATATTTAAAAGTTTACAATACAAAACAAACGGGGGAAATTGAAAAAAAATTCTCATTTTCATCATTTTGGCTTTTGTGATCGGTTGACTTGTCCTTCCACTTCCCAATGTGTTGGAGGCATTTGCACTGTGGCAGATTCTTTCTCAGGTCACGTGAAGTTGGTGAACCGTTTAGGCTCTAGGACCTCTGCGTAGTTGCAAGTTTTCCTTGGACCCACTGTCAAACTAGTGAAGTTGTTTGCAAACATGTCGACCGGTGAATTTTTAGCCCGCCTTGTTGAGAGTAAAGCTGCAGGGACTTCAACTGTGATGCCTTGTTTAGGTCATTATTCTAAGAAGTTGAAGGAGCCAGTGAGCTGTCCGAGTTCTGGTGGAGTGGGTTTGCTTCCTAAAGATGATATGGGATCTTTTCCTCAAATGAGAGCTAATCATGAAAGTCTATGGATTGGCTGTTGGGAACGGTCTTCATGTTTGTAAGAGTTTTGTCGATAGGGTGCTTTATCTTTATTTATTTTGCTTCATTTTTCTTTGTTCTGGATATGATCTGTTTGCCTTCATACACTTCCTACTTGTTCTACTTTGTAGCTGTCCGTGGAATTGGAGAGGTTGTTGAATCTTGAGGACGTCGTAGACATCTCTGAGGTGAAGAAGCTTCGTGAGGAAGTGAGGGATTTGAAGGAGCGCAACGAGGGGTTGGAGAAGAGCTCTAAGAACTTAGCCAATGACAATACTGCTGCTAACAAACTCTTTGGTCCCTTGAATGAAAAATCTGAGTTGATTACCTAGTGTTAATGTAACCCTCTTTCTTTCTTTGAATTCCTTGGCGTATTTGTTGCATAACTTTGGAGTGACTTCTTTGTGTACTTGGTGACTTTTTATCTCACCCTTTTTTTAGTTGGGAGTTTAGAGGTACCGTCAAAGCTTTTAAGATTTGTGGGTTTTTGGCGTGGTTTGTCATTCGCGGAGTGGAGTAATCCTTATCTTTTCTTTGGCGAGAACTTCTTTGACGTGATTAGAATGTAGGCTTGATGTACTTTACCCTTTTCCTTTGAATTTGGTGAATTTGGAGATGTCCGAGAGGACTCTGAGTTTTTTTAGATGTCTGTGTGGTCCCTGATGTTCACGAACTTTGTGGCATAGTTATATTTGGCGTGCTTTCGCATGTCTTGGGCTATTGTAACTCCCCTTTTTTCTTTCTTTGGAGCTCTTTTCCCTTGGCGAAGACTTCCTTGATGTGATTAGAATGTAGGCATGGCATACTTTATCCTTTTCCTTTGAATTTGGCGAATTTGGAGATGTATGATAGGACCCTGAGTTTCTTGAGATGTTTGAGGTGATCGATGCTTTGTCCTTTGGCGTGATTTTACTTACTATTCTTTTGGTTTGCTATTTCATGGCGTAACCAGAGCCTGATTATGTCGTACTTTACTTTTTTGAAGCCCTTGGCGTATTTGCCGCATAACCTTGGATTGATTTCCTTGTACACTTGGTGACTTGGTGAATTGATATTTACTGTACTTTAATTTGGCAAATTGATATTTAGCGAATTGTAGGTTTGGCGCACCTTAATTTGGCGAATTAATATTTGGCAAATTTTTCCTTTGGAATTGGCGAAGTTGGAGATGTCCGAGAGGATGCTGAGCCTCTTGAGATGATTGAGGTGATCGTTGCCGTGTCTTTTTGCGTAACTTTGGAGTGATTTCATTTTGTACTTGGCGATTTTTTATCTTTTGCTTTGTAGTTTGGCGATTAGAATGTGGGCTTGGCGCACTTTACCTTGGAGATGTCCAAGAGGACTCTAAGCTTCTTGAGCTATTGGCGATCGAAGTATTGTCCTTTGGCATGATTTTTCTTACCCCTTCTTTTTACTTACTATCTCATGGCGTAACCAAATCCTGATTTGGGCGTACTTTATCTTTTCTGTTTAATCGGGGAATTTACGAGCTTTGAGTATTCTCTTGGCATGGTTTATCCTGCGACTTGTCGTAACTTGGTGCATTATTTTGGCATAACTTGGCACAATTTTTGAAATTGGAGATGTCGATCAAGCTTCCGAGCTTCATGGAGTTATTTGGCGCTATCTTGTTTATTTTTTGGCTTAAACCTACCTTTTCCTTGGCGTGAATATAACATATGTTTGGCGTACTTTACCTTTTTCCTTTTAGATTGGCAAATTTGGAGATGTCCAAAAGGATCCTGAGTTATTTATTAGTTGGAGATGTCGATGAAGCCCTTGAGCTTCATGGAATCTTTTGGTGTTACTTTGTTTGTATTTTGGCGTAAACTTTACCTTTTCATCATTTTGAAGTTGGAGATGTCGACGAAGCTCTTAAGCTTCATGGAGTCTTTTGGCGTTACTTTGTATTTTGGCGTAAACTTTACCTTTTCATCATTTTGAAGTTAGAGATGTCGACGAAGCTCTTGAGCTTCATGGAGTTATTTGGCGTTATTTTGTTTGTATTTTGGAGTAAACTTTACCTTTTCATCATTTTGAAGTTGGAGATGTCGACGAAGCTCTTAAGCTTCATGGAGTCTTTTGGCGTTACTTTGTATTTTGGCATAAACTTTACCTTTTCATCATTTTGAAGTTGGAGATGTCGACGAAGCTCTTGAGCTTCATGGTTTAATTTGGCATTACTTTATTTGTATTTTGAAGTAAACTTTACCTTTTCATCATTTTGAAGTTGGAGATGTCGACGAAGCTCTTAAGCTTCATGGAGTCTTTTGGCGTTACTTTGTATTTTGGTGTAAACTTTACCTTCTAATCATTTTGAAGTTGGAGATGTCGACGAAGCTCTTGTGCTTCTTCTTGGCGATTTGGCGCTATTTTTATCTTTCTTCTTGGCGATTTGGCACTATTTTTATTTTTATTCTGGGCAATTTGGCGAATTGATACTTGGCGAAGTGTTTGAGCTCTTTTGAGCTCTTTTTACCTTTTCTTTGTCTCTTGGCGAATTGCAACATAGGCGCTGCTTGTATATATTTTTTTAAATCATGTATGGAGATCTCTGTCGAGATTACTTTGGAGTTTCATTTAGAGACCGGGCCGCTTTGGAGATGAATTTCAATTTTCTCAAATTTTCAGTGAATAAATTGATTATAGATGACTTTGTAAGGTATAGGAAAGAGCTACGTACGCATTTTGTACGCTAGAAGTTTAAAATATGGATAGCAACTTGGTAAAAACTAGAGATTTACTTCATACCTTAAATTAAACAACTTAAAGAGAGGGAGATGCTAACTTGGAGACTTTCATGGATATAATTTCTTAACGGAGACTTCCAAATGGCAATCTAGCACCAGACCTGCTATAAGCCCCTCGTACTCCAACTCATTGTTGATTGTGGAGAATTTGAACTTTATGACCTGCTTAATGATGAACCCTTCGGGGCTTGTGAGGATGACCCATGCTCTACCGGCTTGTGAAGTGGATGACCTGCTTGATGTATATGAGTTCTCATCCTCCCTCTTTGGTTGAATTGGCGATCTTGCTTTGTTCTTCGCACAGCTCGGGAACCTTTTTCAATAATTCCGTTAAAGACATTCTTCCGTTAAATAATTGGACGAAGTCATAGGGGTCCGTGGAGCCATCGAACTGATCCATTGGCGACACCTTGAGATCCCTGTTTACCTTAGCCTTTTCAATACTCTTGATTAACGGACTCTCCGAAGAGACTTCGGTCTCCCCTGAGTGGGACTTCGTGAACTCCTTGAACCTCAATATGTCTTTTGTTGAGTCTTCCTTCTCATAATCCTCATCGTCATCTTCGACGTACTCCTGTCCTTCTCTTCTAGTTTTACGCTTCTTTGATGAAAATGAATCAGAAGACATCTCCGCCTTAGGATACTTACTTCCCATAGATGTCCTCCATGAAGACTCATAATTTTCAGTTTGATATTTTGAAGAAACATGGACCTCAGACGCCTCTTGGAGTTCTTTCTGCAGCCTGACTATTTCCTTCTTCCGTTTCACTTTCTCAGCCAAAATCTGCCTCTCCAAATCCAACATACGAAGCTCATTATCGACGATAAGAGTACTCGTCGCTCCAATCTGCTTCTCTCCTTGTCTTCTGAGCTTCTCCAAATGTAAACGAGCCTCCCTTGTGGAGTGAGAACTAACAAACGAGAGTCCTTCTTTGATTTACGATTTCCATTCAACGGATCTGACATAATAGGCCATGGAGGTGAGGCGAATAACGCCTGAGGAGCCATTCGTAACATCGTGAGTGTTCGGAGCATGTTGATTGCTTATGCCTTGATGTTCATCGGCCATTCTTCATTTAAAACGAAGAATTAAGATCGATTGAGAAACATCAAAGCTCGATCTGTTGAAATGATTAACAAATTGATGTATAGCAGCTGCTTTTGATTTTTAAGGGGAGATAAGAACTCCTTCTAGCGCCATTGTTAAAATAGAATGTATCAATTGCCAATCTCCCTTACAAGTGATATTACAAGGGTATTTATAGGACTTCTAGTGGGCTTTTAATGGGTCTTAACTAATTAGGTGGGCCTATAGCCCAACAAATGATTTAATGGATATTTTGTAATCCCTTATTATGGACAAATATTGATTAAGGAATCGGGCTAATATATAATATCACACATTTACTTGTAAGATGAGCTCATCAATATCATCGTTTTGAACTCATTTTCTCCTGAAAGCTTATCTGAACTCATTACATTACATAAGAATACAGTACAATCAGTGGCGGAGGCACCACGAGACTTGAGGGTACTCTGAAATATTTTTGTGGAGGATGGGACTAAAACAACCAATCCGATAGAAAAAGGAACTTTTTAAATTTGGTGTGTATAAGTTATCTGATGTGTAAGCAACTAAAACTTTCGTGGATATAACTCTCATTCTGCATTGTGGACAATCTTGTAAACATTACAATTTGTAAAATGTATTACATACAGTTAATGTAAACCAAAATTCAGTGTACGCCCACAGGAACCCCTCGGTTCCATGTGACTCCGCCCCTGAGTACAATAGGAAATGATACTCATCCGTCCCGAACTCGAGTAGCTTGTTCAAATTAAACGAGTCTGCGGTTGTTAAATATTATAACCACTCGTGTCTTTGATCAAGTTCAAATACCTATCCCATGACAGAAATCAAATTACAACCATGCAACCGAGTCTGAATTGCATTATGAAGTTGTTCAATCATGGTGGAATTGTGTAGACACTTTCTAGATTGCTCTTACAAACTCAAATTGAAAAAAGACACGACCATTAAAGTACTACAGTTAGAATATCGGCTCCGAAAAGCCCACGTCTTTAAGGCTTATAGTCTAGAATCATGTAGTATGTAATAATAATAGCCCGACAGGCGACAAACCAACATCATCACATGATGTACCACGTCCTATTACTGTACTAGCAGGCTCGCACAGTTTAACGATGGAGTAAAATCCACATGAGAGTCATAAAAGTCGTTACAGTGGGCTTGGGCCCACTTGGCCGGGCCCGGTTTTCTAGACTGTTCGACACACGGATAATCACATGATATTTAACACTCATGTGGTGCTCCCTCACCGACCTATCTGCTTCAATTTCAAACTCAAGTTCAATAGTACCATTTTATTCTCTTGTCTGCCCTTTGCTATTTTCTCCTGTTTTCGAACTTTAATATACGACAACCACCCTGCTTAATAAACCAACATGCTTAATTATGTAATTTAGCTTGTTTTTTTTTTTTTTTTTTTTTGCCAATGTAATTTAGCTTGTTAATCTTTCTTTCTTTTAAGATGTAATTTTCAACTGTAGTGGTTTATATTTCCAACTCCTTTGTAAAAGATGTTTGAGAATGTCGTGGTGTACACACTAAGCAAACATTAGAGTAAATTGGGTAACACTTCACCTTGTATAGTGGTTACTCGTCCCTTTTAATTGTTAACATTCGCGGATCAGTTTCTGCTACAAATTTTAAGGTGCATTTTAAGGATAGTTCTATAACTTATTTTTGATATTTTCTCTTTTTTTTTGTATAAAAATAGAACAATCCTATTTTTGTACAAAAAAAGAAAATATCAAAAATAAGTTATAGAACTATCTTTAAAATGCACCTTAAAATGCGTGTCAGATACGTAGTTTTTTATGTTAAAAAATGGGTGGGACAGAAAGAGTATTACTAAACGACTTATTTTTACCTACGGCGAGTTGGGAATACAGGTGAAACTAGGATCAAAATTCAGATAAAATTGTGTTAGGATGAAACTCGAATATGATTTCCTGAAATATTCACCTAATTTGTGTTGTTAAAATACAATACAAGCCTAAGTCCTCCCCTGTAACAAGGTTTTAGATAAGTGATTAATTAACATGATATTAGAGGGTTGGCAGGAGATTCGATTACCTGCCATTCTCAATATTCTCGCAAATTATTATGAAACGTAAATTATATTTCAAAGTTGAGCACTCGTGATCCAGTACTCTTTAATGCATAAATGGACTTTTCAGTGAGAGAATATAAGAATACAATATAAGATCCTAATAAAGAGTGGAGTGTTAGAGTAAAAAATAAAATCCTTGCTTGATCCATATAAAATTCTAGTAAGACCTGATCAACCAATAAATTAGATTTCTATACTTTTGAATTACCTCGCAATTTTTATTTATTTGCTAATTTTTCGTTAAATTTGATCGTTACCGTAAGTTAAAATGAGGGTATTTTAGTTATTTATTAACAAAAAGTTTTAACTGTAAAACGTCAAAGGAATGTAAATTGTAGCGAGGTTTAATATTTATATGGAGATGCAAACTGATTTCTATACTATTATATATATAGAAGCCGAAACATTAAAAGTTTTGGTACCCGTTTTTTGGTAATTCGTGAATTTATTTATTTACCTTTTATTAGAAAGAAAAATACATTCGATATCTATACCATTAAAACACCTAAAATAAATAATAACATAATATAATTAAGGATATTTACCAAAAATACTAGTTTTTTAAAGTTTTTTTGCGATTTTACTATCTTTTCAAAATATTTGCAAAAATACCAAGGTTGCATATGCAACCTTATATGCAACTTACACAACTGAATGCAACTAAAAACTGAAAGCTGAATTTTCATTTTTTTACCAACATCTAGTTATATATAACTGGTACGCTGGCCTGGTACAAGAAAGCAAATGACCAGCGTACCACATGTTTCATTCTTATATGCTTATCTTCTTGACCTTTTTCTGATGACGTCATAGGGGGAGAAGAACATGAATACATGAGAATTAAAAGGGATATAATGGTATATGTTGGATTTATCAAGTAATGTTTGATGTAGGGGATGAGCCATGTTTATATCTTATTGGATATGATGAATTATGCTAACCTGATTATATGATGAGATATTATGTTAATCAGGGGAGCATTGTTTTAGGGGGAGCAACATAGTCTCTCCGATGTATTCTAGTATGTCATCATCAAAAAGGGGGAGAATGTTAGTTTGACGATGAATACAAAGGTTGTATAGTAATAGTATCTATCTAATCTTGTTTTACAGGAAGTATTGATCACTGATTAATGGGGAATTTTTAGCTGAATCACATATATATTGGTATATGATTGTTACCTAGTATGTTTTGATATTATATACAGTAAGCTGATAGTCCTTACCATTTGTCTATGCAAATTGAATTCAGTTTTTCTTGTAAATATTAAAATTGAACATAGTTTTTTTTGCTAGTTTAAAATTGAACATAGTTAGTCATTCACCCACTTTTAGATGCGCATTTTCATATATAAGTTCAGATATATATCACGCTCACATCAACCTTTTTATCCTAGATCTTCATTCCGACTCCTCCCTATATACGAAATTCTCCCAATAATATATATATTTTTTTTTTAAAAGATTCAAAAGATACGTATTGAAGTAGGTTAGATATACTTTTTGAATAATGTAAATTTTACATTTTTTTGTAACTTTGTAGTATGTGCAATTTAAGTCAAAATTTGATTAATTTAATCACAAAAAATAAAATTAAACTAAAGATTTGAGATGAATCTAACACTTAAATTTGAACATCTATAAATAATTGAAAAAATAAAATATGAGAAATGTCAAAGTATCAAAAACCATTAGCAAATATTAAGTTGTTACTAAAACTGACTGTTTTAATATGTTAGTCACAGAGGCATGCCTGTATACATCTAATAACAAGCCTAATTATTTGTAATGCTTTGCATTACTTACATGACCTCTTAACTGAGGGAACCTCTAATTGTAGAGTTTCTATTTGTATTGTACTTGTAGTAGGCATCAAATCCTAGTTGTGTAAGTGTACTTATAGAGTCTAGAATAATGCTTGAAAGAAGTTCCAAGGTTCATGCCTCAAGCAAGGAGTTAAAGACTGTCAAATAATCACAGTTGGGATTTGAAGAAAAGAAGAATTTGCCTAAGTACCAATTTGAGAAGTATATTTGTCTATTCGAGAAGTCCAGCATTCGAGAAGTCAGGGATTCGATATCTCAAGACACTATTCGATATCTCTGTATATACTGTTCGATATCTCATTCGATATCTCAGAGATTCGATATGTCTATGTACTCTATTCGAGAACTCAGGAAGTCAACAAGTCAAAGTGGTATTCAAGTTCTCAAGGAGTCAACAAGTCAAAGTTCCATTCGATATCTCAAGGACTCAGAAAGCTATTCGATATCTCGAGGATTCGGTAAGTCAAATGTTCTATTCGATAACTCAAGGAATCCTGATGGAAAAGGGCTATTCGAGAAGTGGTTCGATATGTCAATATAACAGTGTTCGAGAACTCAGAGTTATCGATCAAGTCAATTCCAGTTCTCGAATCACTTACTTAGTCACTTCTCGAATACATTCTTGGAGACAAAATACTGAAGAAATTGTATAAGTCAGAAACCTGCAACAAGCCAATGCACTTTATGGACCACAATCTGTAACGTGCTCTGGAAAGCCTACAAGGAATCTTGGAGAGATATAGAAGAGACAAGGAGCTAAAGAAGTGGATCTAAACAGGCTTTGCAAAGTCAAATCTGTAACCATTTGGACACTTACTCAAAAAGGATAGACAGACTAGAAAGTAATTTGTTTAGCTACCTTATTTGCAGTAAGTAGGCTGTATCCATGTTCTATAAGGACACAGCCTCACTTCATAACTTAGTAACTTTGTGAGTCAAGTTTTTCATACACTAAGATGTATCTCTCTGAGAAAAACGAAGCTGAGAATACTATCATTTGTATTCACAGATTGTAGCAACCTTTATCTAATAATACATTAGATTAAAGTGATATTGTGTTTTGTGTTATTCTTTATCCGCACCTTCAATCCTGCACACACAAACACTCTTGCTACATAGACTCGGAAAAGAAAAGTTCGAGAATCCATTCACCCCCTCTGTATTCTCTTATCGTATTCAATACTCAACATAATATAAAAAAAATGAGCCCCCGTGAATATATACTAATCACACAAATAAATCATGATTTATTTAATAAATACTAGTTTTATACCATGCATGCATGGGTATCTTTCTTAATATTTTGTAGTATATTTTTGATGTTTATATTATTTATTATAAAATTAATTTCATTGCATTTTGAATGATTTATTTTATTTTTAATAATAATAATACATATGAAGGTGTTGATAAACAATTATTACAAGAGACATGTTAACTTAAAATAATTATTAATGAAGGTGTTGATAAACATTTAAAAGTTTTAATATTTATTAATTAAGTATAAATTTTATGGCAAATGAAATTTAATGCTTTGTAAGTTTAAAATTATTTAATTATTTTAGGGGTTTTTTGGGAGTACTACTTTTAGATGATATATAAATAATAACAATTTTTTTTATTTGTGTTCACTTTTTTAGTATAAATTTTAGAAACATGTTTGTAGTAAAATTTTAAAATTAAAATTTTATGATTTTTTTCAAAATAATTTTTTTCTTAAAACTCTTCTATGTAGTAAATGGTTTTTTTGTAAGTTATATTTAAAATTTAGTTTAACATATTTTTTAATATTTCATATTTTTTTGGTCTTTTATATTTTATTAAATTATATATGATATATTTGAAACATGTTGGTACTATGTTCGTGTAACAATTTTTTTTTTTTTATCTTTTTGATTATGTAATATATTGGTTATCTTATATATTTTAGATTTTTTGGTAGTGTTTTTACATGTGTGATAGGTTTTTTTAGATATTTTTGAACTTTTTTGAAAATATGTGTGATATTAATTTTTTTTTTATTTGTTTGAATATTCATTACTTTTATTTATTTTAATTTTATAGTTTTGTCATGTGTGGGGTTTATAATGTGTTTTTATTTAGATTAATTTTATGATTTTTTTTCTTGTATTATATTTGGATATTATATAAATTTATTTTGCGAGTGTTTGGATTGCTTTTTAATTTATTTAGAATTATAGTACTGAATCAATAATCTTTAAAGAGTAAGAATATAAATTTAGAATTATAGCTTATATTTTGTTAAATTTTGATATCATTTTCAATCATCACATGTTTTTTTATTATTTTTTAAATGTCTTGTTCTACCATAATTTTCTTAAAGAATTTTTGTTTATTTTGTAAATAAATGTAAATTTTTTGTTTTGTAAAAATTCTTTTTTGAAATAAAATTCTACTTTGTTTACATTTTTTATTACATATAAAGAATGTAATTTTTGATTTGTTTT
The DNA here is from genome assembly GCA_037693485.1 of Kitagawia praeruptora. Lineage (NCBI taxonomy): Eukaryota > Viridiplantae > Streptophyta > Magnoliopsida > Apiales > Apiaceae > Kitagawia > Kitagawia praeruptora. The sequence goes on along the minus strand of CM075345.1, from coordinate 44,458,324 downwards.
AATAATATTTTTACTATTTTATCCTTATTTGCTTATTTGTTAATTATGTTGTAGGATTTATGCATTACAACTCTTTTTCCTATTGTATCCCATATGTTTTTCTTTAAGTATTTATATCCTATATGCATAACTGTGAAAAGAATAATCACCATGAATATGATATTACATTAAATCAACGGTAAAGATTATGTTAAAATATGTTATTATATTATAAAAGATTTTATATTATATTATTTGTAGGTTATACTTATACTACCGCTAAAAGAATAACAACTATTGGATGAATATGATATAAATTAAATCAACTGTCAAGATTATATTAAGATTATATTATTATTATATTATAAAAGATTATATTATATTATTTAGTTGACTATATACTACCGCAAAAAAAATAATCACCATTGGATGAATATGATATTAAATTAAATCAACGGTCAAGATTATATTAAGATTATATTATATTATAATTAACATCTAATGCAAATATAGACAAGATGGACTCTTTTGTATGTAAAAGAATTTAACTGGAAAGCTAAAGCGAGACAATTGGTGCCAATCAAATAGTTAAATTAATTAAATAATGTATTTGCAAAGTTCTATTTTTTTTTACAAAAAATCATAACTCAAATTAAAAAAAAAACAAATGAATATTTTTTTAAATATAAATCATATTATTAACTTTTTCTGACATCTAAGGATAGGAATATCTAATGGTAAATAGAAAAAGAGATATAAATCATAATGTACAACAACTTTACAATACAGATGTGTAACAACAAAGAAACTACACATTAACAATGGCAACAACAACAAGCAAGGAACTTTAACAGCATAGGAGAATCAATAACTTGAACTAAACATTTAAGAAACATTAAAAGAAGATATTAAACATTTAAAAAAAGCATTAAAGTGTAATAAAAACATTTAAGAAACTAAACATTAAAGTATAATAAAGAGAAACTAAACATGGAAAAAAAAGGAAGATGATAATTGATTTTGAGAAATATATAAACTTTAATTGTGCCCATAAAAAATCCATCACTTTTACGTTTGTGCAATCGTATATGATTGAAAATATGCACAATTCATAAAAAAATAATAAAATTCCAAATAAATTGCACATTATTTATCATTGAATATTATTTATTATAAATTATTTCATGTTACTTAAATAAATATACTTGAATAGTGATCTAAGCATACTAAACCACCTATATGATAAAAGTCGTAAATCGTGTAGAAGCGCAAACAAAAGATCAGGGCTCGTTATATACTTAGATGTTTATCAGTAAATCGATGATTTAAAAGAATGTAAACATAAAATTTTATTTTTATTTTAATTTAATGAATTAGTCTTAAAAGATTCTACATTTACACAAATTATGATTTCTAGAAAAATCTAATTAAAGTTTTTATACATTAGTGTAAGTAATACATTAAGTGAACTATACCTGTTTCTAGAGAAAACCTGGACTAGGGATTAAATCTATAGTTAGGAGTTCTAAATAATATAAGACTTACACAAAGAAACGATGGTAGTACTATAATTCCAAATCTATTCTTGGATTAATTTAAAATATAAAAACTTATAAATAAATTTGATAAGTACTTGGGGATATTAATCAAAAATCAATGATCGTGGAAAATTAAAAACATATATTTCAATTAGAACTCTTATTATTTTTAAATCTTAGTTAAATATGAAAAAAGAAAACTTGATACTTATCTGATATGGGCTAAAATTAAGCCCTAAAGACACATTTAATGTTGCATTAAATGAACCTAGGTTGGTCCAAGTTCAAAGCCCAGTTATGAGGCCCAAAACCCTAATTAAATGATAAATTCATAATTAATAAATCAGCTGATAAAAGACCCCGTTGTTGAGTCCAACAAGGACCCAAATTCTTCAAGGAGTAGTCCCCAAGGCATATGAGTCCAATAGGAATCAGCCTTCCTCATGGAAGGATCCAGAAGTCTATCAAAAACGGGTATCTTGTCCACCAAGACACCAAACCCTACCCTAATTCCAAGGTACCCAATGCCTATATAAAGGGCCTAACCCCTCAGTCTCAGGGGGAACGTTTTTTGGCGGAGCTCAATACGTCACTAACGTTTTAGGCTTAATCCTCGAATAAGGACATACAAGCCACTACGTCACTACGCCGCGAGGGCGCATCAGGCCACATAGGCAACTCTAGAACTACGTTTTGGCTTGATTCTTGATATTCATCAAGGTACGTAGGCATCTTATTAGGATCGACTTGTCCCTACAGCAAGAACAACCACCATTAAAGCTCGAAGCTTTCAATCCCTAGCATTCAATGCACAAATTAATTACACCCTAGTTTTTATTCCACAACATTTGGCGCCATCTGTGGGAAAAGACATCAACCATGATTACCACACGAAGAACATCAATCGCAGAAACTACTGAAACCACTACCAGCACCACCGCACCCCCGGTTGGGGAACGAGTACCCCCAGGAGCGGGCTCCCAACCATTGGTCATTCAGCCCCAAGGGACTGAAGCACAAACTCATGGATCATTACCCCTAGTGACGAATTCCTCCAACCCAGGGACGAATCCCTTGCAGATGGTAGTCTCCCCTCTCGGAGGCCAGTTCGTCCCTCATAGAGCCAAGATCTCCACTACCTTGATTCCCGCAAGCACGAGCCCGGTGTATGGGTTGCCCAATTATCACCCGTACCAGGCTGGACCAAGCTGTCATGCCCTTCAGATACATGTGCCACCTTACATCAAGGGGCTAGGACCCGAACAAGGCCAACAATACCGTGACTACTCCGGTCTGTATTATGACGATTCATCCTCGTAGGAAGAGGATAGGGATGAAGCCCCAAGGAGGTGACGTCCGAGCAAGGAACCTATGGGACAAAATGGATATGGCGATCCACCAGCCTCACTGTGCGTTCCGACCACCATTGCTGGAACTCACCCAACACATACCGATATTCAAGGGTTGAACCCTCTAGGAACATGAATTTAAACGCGTCTCCAAGGAGATGGAGTTCAAAGAACGATTCTATACTCTCAAGGGGCGGATCCCCAATCCTAGGCATGGCTATGCCCACAATATGCAAGCATAATTATAAATCTCTACCATGATGCTTCCACCACTAACAAATCAGAACCCAAGTTATGGGCTTCTACTCCAACAAGAGGATGATTCGCCCCGTATTTGAGGCTTGAAACCTCCGCATGAAGCAGAAGTCACGATCGTACACTAAAGACGATGAAAGAGAAATCGAACTAATGATCCACTCCTCTCGACTTTCAATCAGGGAACGACAACCCCAGAGACGCGTCTCCAAGGGGTGATCCCCAAGGGGTGACCCAAAATTCACTAACTCAAGGAGGGAATCCCTAATTGCAGATGGTGGTCTCACCTTTGGCTAACGGAGCATAAGGAGCATGGATCGCCACCACCGTCATGCCAATTCCAATAACCCGAAACCCCGTTTATGGGTTGTCACCGTTCCCAACTACTAATGAAACCATCGATCCACTCATGAGAAGTATGTGCCTCAATATATTGAAGCCTTTGTCCCTTGTTAGAGGACACCAGAATCTCCTCGGACCATACACCGAAAATGACCCCTCATTTGAAGAGGAGGAAGATGACGTCTATTCTAGCAAGAGACGCCAAGGCAAGGAGCCCACCAGAGGGGAAGGACGTTCTCAACCCCGAGGAAATCAAGGAACGGCTCTTCAGGACATAGAAGAAAGGATATGGGGGCTCAAATTACTCATCCACAATAGCCGTTTATGGGTTCAATGAATTCAGGGATGAATCCCCTCCGGATAGTGGTGTCTTCGCTCTAGCACACCGTTGGGACTATAGATATCCAACTCCATCGTTACTCGACGAACTTAAGTTCCCACCAATGGGATATCACAGGAGAAGACCAGGCAAGGAGCTTCTAAGCCCCAAGGATCCAAAGAATTGGCTCCCAATACTTTAGGAGGGTGGATACTCGCTCATGAAGCGCATGTCTGAAAATTAAAGAAAAACTTGGAAATACAATAGGCTAGGCAGCCCCTAAGGGCTAGGATCCCCAATGTTTTTAATTCAAGTGATACCCCTAGGAGGAGAAAGGTTGATACACAAAGGGCTGATCCCGATGACTATATGCCTCTAGGAGATCATGATGATCCAATCCTATCATTCGCCAACAAGATAATGAATGCTCATATCTCAAGGAAATTTAAGACGCCCACTATCGAGGTGTACGAAAGGGCAGGAGATCCAACTAATCATGTGAGAACATCCTCCAATGCATTACAAATTGCAACCCGTGACTAACACAATCAAGTGTAGGGCATTCCCTCAAACCCTGGGGGGCATGACACAATGACAGTATTGTCGGTTACCCCCGAATCCAATCGGCTCCGTTAAAGGACTAAGTAGGGCATTTATCACCCCATTTATTGATGAAAAATTCATAAGAAGTGTTTTACATCCCCATTAATGTGGAACAAGGAAAGAATGAATCCTTGAGGAATTATTTGAACTGAAGGTAGCCTTGAAGGTCTCGAACTGGGATGATAGAGTAACCATCAAGGTATAAGAAAGTTTAAAGGAAACCTCAACCCCTGTTGGAAGTAATGGAGGTAACAATAAGAATCGAATGGGGTCAAGGGTAGGATGTTAAGGATAAGTGTAGACTCTGACTCTCCCCCGAAGATGAACAATAAAGGATCAAGGTTCACTGGTTATGCACGTTTGCATACTTCAAAGAGCCAAATCCTGATGGACATTGTGAAAGACAAGGATCGCAGATGGCCGAAGCCACTAAGGGCTGATCCCGGGAAGCGAAACAAGAACCAATATTGTCGGCTCATAAGGATGTAGGAAATAACACTCACAAATGAAGACAGCTGAAACACAAGATCAAGTTTCTGATCCGAAGATCAAGGTTGAATAAGTTCACCAAGAATGGCCAACAGGGTAACCTAAGGCAGGATTATAAAGAAGAGATTATGGAAGGAAGGATGTTGATCGATATCCCAATCCATAGCCCCAGGGGGCCGATGATAAACGTGATTTTTGAAGGCCCAACTGCTGTCAGGAATACAAGGAGCTCTTGTAAAGCTTATGCTCGAGAAGTTATGCACATTATAGGAGAAGCTCCATAGCGAGCAAATACCGAAATAATAATTGTCTTAATTTGATGATTCTGACTTGGAAGAGGTAAAGTGCCTCCATGATGACCCGTTGGTCATAACACCCGTGATAGGCAACTCACAAGTGAAAGGAGTCTCGATAGACAATGGAATATCAGTGGATATCTCGCGTTCTCGAAGATGGGATACAACGATTCTCAATTGACCCCCTCTAACATGCCCGTCTATGGGTTCAACGGAGTCAAGTCGAGAGTTGAAGGAACTATTCGGTTGTCCATGATAATAGGACGGGAGCCTAGGAAGGCCACTCAGATGTTGAACCTTTTGGTGGTTAAAGCAAATACCACTTACAATGTTATCCTTAGGAGGATAGGCTTAAGGCGGATGCCTCAAACTAAGACCTAAAGATCAAATTTCTTACAAAGAATGGAGATGAAGAGAAGGGAGATCAAACAATAACAAAGAAATGCTATCCGGTCGCCTTGAGGCCTGATGAAGTCGGGGGGCAGGTCCTCCCGATTGAAGACATGGATGTCCAAGAAGATGAGAAACAAAGAGGAAAACCTACCAAGGGCTTAGTCCCCGCTCCCCTAGTTCCCGAAGAACCTGAAAAGTTACCTACGTAGGGCATTGCTGAGTGAACCCTTGAAGGGAAAATTGGATGCGTTCCTACAAGAGAACACTGTTGTATTTGCTTGGACAGAAGCTAATATGCCAGGGGTCGATACCCAATTAATTACGTAAACTAGACGTCCACCCGAATAGGGAGACGATGAAACGGAAGAAAAGAAATTTTGATTCCAAGAGGCAGGAAGGCCAATGGAGAGTGAAGGATGTGTATTGACTTCATTGATATGAAAGATGCATGTCTCAGTAACTACTTTCCCTTACCAAGGAACGATACATTGACCAATTCAACAAAGGTGACGACCCAAAGGGGGGATATCTGAAAAATTGATGAATACAATCTTTGAGCATCCTATTGGGAAGACTATGGAAGTCAATATAAATGACATGTTAATCAAGAGCCTCGATAAATCACATCACATTGAGCATTTTCATGAGGCATTTGAGGTGTTAAGACACCACAAGATGATATTGAAACTGACTTAATGCGCCTTCCGCATAGGATCAGGAAATTTTTTGGGTTTGATGGCCTCCAAGCATGGAAATTGAGGCCAACCCCGATAGGAGTAGAGCAATCCTTGACACGGAACCTCTATGTATTGGCATAACCAACTTACGGAAAGTAACTGTATCCATACTTGGCTATATTTGATACGGCTTTGAGTGTCGTCCTCGTGAAAGAGGAAGACAAGGTTCGAAAACCCATTTGTTACGTGAGAAAGGTCTTCTATGAGACAGAGTAACCACAATAAATCCACATGCACTCGCTGACTTCATGGTTGAATACACCATTGACAACCAAGAAGTCGGGGGGTAAGAGGTAGTACCCCAGGAGGGCAAAGGATTAGAGAAGAAGAATCCAGAAGCGGTACTCAAGGAATATGGATCAATTTTGATGGAGAATCAAAAACAAAATTCAGGAGGTAGTACCCCAGGAGGGCAAAGGATTAGAGAAGGAGAATCCAGAAGCGATACTCAAGGAGTATGGATCAATTTTGATGGAGAATCAAAAACAAAATTAAGTCAGAACATACCCCGATGGGCTCATGCTTGAGTATGCCTCGAAGTTGGATTTCCCAACGACAAACAACGAGGCTGAATGCAAAGCCTTGATAGCCGGACTTGGCTTGAGGCCCGAGGGTCAAAAACCTCAAAGTCTGTGGATACTCAAGATCGGTAGTACCAAAAGTAAAAGGTGAGTTCGAGGCCAGGGTTGGAAACCATGACAAAATACTTGAAACTTGACTCAATTCAATGGGTGTTACGAGGGAGGAAAACGTAAAGGCCGATGTCCCATCCATGTTTGCCTCCTCAGAGATAGAGAATTATGTTGGAAGTTCTTTCTTTCGAGTCTTGAAGACCCGAAGCATTGATATACAAGCTGATAACACCCGTAGGTGTGTGAAAAGTTATTGGATAGAACCTACAATGGCTCACCAGGAAGCTGGTTAGTCACCCGACCATGCCTTGGAGGCACGGAAGTTGTCTGTAAAAACACTAAGGCCTTAAGAGGCGGAGTTAGTCTTGAAAGAAATCCATGAGGAAATCTGGGGACAGCACTCGGGGGGCAGAGCCCTGGCACACAAGATGACACGATTGGGATTCTACTAGCTAGAAATAATGGTTGTCGCCAAGAGTTATGTGCGATCAATACCCAAAAACATGCAACTAATGATTAATCCCCTGAAATACTGACACCCGTCATTTCCCCCATTCCCGATGGCAAGGTGGGGGATAAGTGTTCTTGGTTCATTCCCAATGGCAAGTGCCTAGAGGAAGTTCCTGATAGTTGCAATGAATTCCTTCATGAAGTAGACTAAGGCCAAATCCCAAGCCAAGATAACCACTAACTAAATGACACAATTCCTGTAGGAAAGTATGATACATAGATATGGACTTCCACTAATCCTGATGCTAGAAATGGATTACAATTCAAGAATGAGGCTCTTACAAGCTAGAAATGTTTGGAAAAAATGTGATGCCCAGACTTGGCATACCCCAAACCTCAAGGTTTATCGTATCTGAGCATCCGGTTAGGACACACCACTGATCAGACTAAGTAGAAATAAAGGCTCGAATATGCCACATTCCATTCAATCGAAGGCCCGAATAGGCCACGTTCCATTCAGTTGAAGGCTCGAATAGGCCACGTTCCATTCAATCGAAGGCCCGAATAGGTCACGATCCATTCAATCGAAGGCCCGGATAGACTACGTTCCATTCAATTGAAGGCTTGAATAGGCCACGTTCCATTCAATTGAAGGCTCGAATAGGCTACATTCCATCCAATGGAAGACTCAAAGAATAGGAAGATTGAGTAAATATTATGAGTAGTTTTGCGTAGGGCTAGCCAACAATCAATTTAAAAGCTAAATATTAGTCATGATTGACCTCGTTCCAGGTTGAAAACCCTTCGAGTTGGGTAGCAAGTAAACCCATAATTCAATCTCAATCCAGATCTAAGGATTGTGGATTCATGTTGTGAATTACGATCTAAGAGGTCGGGATTTCTGATTTGAGGGGTCAGGAATCCTAGTCTTAAGGGTCAGGATCCCAAGTCAAAAATTCTAATCTAAAGGGTTAGGATTTCTGATTTGAGAGGTCAAAATCCCAAGTCAAAAATCCTGATCTAAGGGGTCAGAAATCCTGATCTAGGGGGTTGGGATTCCTGATCTACGGGATCAAAATTCCTAGTCTACGGGGTCTGGATTCCTGATCGAAAAGCCTTAGACCAGAGTGAATAAATGGCCTTAATTCGACCAGGATCCTGATCTAAATGTCAACCAGGATTCCTGATCGAAAAGCCTTAGACCAGAGTGAATAAATGGCCTTAATTCGACCAGGATCCTGGTCTAAATGTCAACCAGGATTCCTGATCGAAAAGCCTTAGACCAGAGTGAATAAATGGCCTTAATTTGACCAGGATCCTGATCTGAGGAGTCAGGATTCCTGATCGAAAAGCCATCGACCAGAATGAAGAAAATGATATTAATTCGACTAGAATCCTGATCTGAAAGGTGAGGATTCCTGGTATGAGATATTAGAATTCCTTGTTTAAGGGGTCAGGATTCCTGATTTGAGAGGTCAGGATCCCAAGTCAAAAAATCCTGATCTAAGAGGTCAGGATTCTTGATCGAAATTTCTACGATCAGAATGTAAAAATGGCCATTAATTCGACCAGAACCCTGATCGAAATTCGACCAGGATCATGGTCGAAAAGCCATCGACCAGACCGCATTTTAAGCCAATAATTCGACCAGGATCCTGATCTGAGAGGTCAGGATTCCTGGTCTAAGGGGTAAGGATCCCCGATCGAAAATCCATTGATTAGGATGCGCAAAACACCATAATTCGATCAGAATCCTAGTCTATGGGATCAGGATTCTTGGTCTAAAAGGTCAGGAAGCATTCTTGAAATAAATATATTTTGAATAATGAGAATAATTTATAAAATTATTTCTATGCATGTTGCACAACAAAAAGCTAATATTTCGAAAATTTATACGTGCCTAGAATCGTGAATGATCTCGATTTCGTACGAATTTCGTAGATTTGGGAGCCAAAAAGGCCAAAATACGATTTAAATTACGAAAATATTAGGGCTGATGGCCCCTCCAAAATTATGAAAAAAATTATATTATTATTATTTTAATAATAATGAGGGTCGAATATTATTCGAGTGAAATTTTATCCAAGTGGGACACCTCTGATTCGGAGCTGAAATTATCCAAAATTCGAACAAAACAAATATTATTATTGAATATAATAATATTTAAAAAAAGAAGAAGGAAGAAGTGCAAAAAAAAAAAAAAAAAAAAAACTTCGATCTCAATCCTGCTCGATTTGTGGCATCGACCAGACTGTTCAAAAGTCATTTAGTCGACCAGAATCCTAAATCGACCAGGTGAAAATTGTTTTGGCTAAAGTACTGTTTAGTACTTCAAGTTATGCTAAGTTAGCATAAATTCCACTTTACTTTACAACTTGACAAAAAAGCCCCTGTTGTTTGTACAATTACAAACAGGCCCTTATGATTTATAAATTTACAAACCAGTCCCTGCACAATTACAAAATGACCCTCATAAAATGCATGTTTGCACAAATTTAATATTTTTCGATTTAAATATTCGAAAATATTTTCAGAAAATTGTCCGATGGCATCAAGAAAATTCTAAATTTCGTAGGATTGAGATCCCAGAAATTATTTTAAGTCATGTATAAGACCAAATAATTCGTAATTGACATATTTAAATTATCAAAAATGATTCAAAAAATACTTGTGGGTACATAAAAATTCTAAAATATTAGGAATACATAAGAAAAATACCTGTGGGTACCAGAAAATTCTTAAATTATTAGGAATAACTAATAAAAATACCCGTGGGTACCAGAAAATTCCTAAAATATTAGGAATACATAAGAAAAATACCTGTGGGTACGAAAAAATTCCTAAAATATTAGGAATAATTAAGAAAAATACCTGTGGGTACGAAAAAATTCCTAAAATATTATGAATAATTAAGAAAAATACCTGTGGGTACCAAAAAATTCCTAAAATATTAGGAATACTTAAGAAAAATACCTGTGGGTACGAGAAAATTCCTAAAATATTAGGAATACATAAGAAAAATACCTGTGGGTACGAAAAAATTCCTAAAATATTAGGAATAATTAAGAAAAATACCTGTGGGTACGAAAAAATTCCTAAAATATTAGGAATAATTAAGAAAAATACCCGTGGATACCAGAAAATTCCTAAAATATTAGGAATACTTAAGAAAAATACCTATGGGTACGAAAAAATTCCTAAAATATTAGGAATAATTAAGAAAAATACCTGTGGATACCAGAAAATTCCTAAAATATTAGGAAAGGTACAGAAAAGTATGAGGAAAATTATAGAAATATTTTCTTGACAAAGTGAGCAATAATTCATGCTAATAATGCATAAAAGCCATATGAAAGTGCCGAAATTGCTAAAAACAAGCACAAGTTAAATCCTCGAATAAGGTAAATCGTCGTAAATGTGTAGGTCGCTCCACACTTTACAATGAGGCGATATATGTGAAACACTAGTGTAAACCAAAATCCCCATATAAGGATAGGAAAATTAAGAAGTCCCAGGTAAGGGATAAAAACTACCCCGAGTCTCGAAAAAGACAATTATAACTTCTAAAATATCTGATCAGTTTTCCTAGAAGTTGGGGGACAAATGATATGGGCTAAAATTAAGTCCTAAAGGCACATTTAATGTTGCATTAAATGAACCTAGGTTGGTCCAAGTTCAAAGCCCAGTTATGAGGCCCAAAACCCTAATTAAATGATAAATTCGTAATTAATAAATCAGCTGATAAAAGACCCCGTTGTTGAGTCCAACAAGGACCCAAATTCTTCAAGGAATAGTCCCCAAGGCAAATGAGTCCAATAGGAATCAGCCTTCCTCATGGAAGGATCCAGAAGTCTATCAAAAACGGGTATCTTGTCCACCAAGACACCAAACCCTATCCTAATTCCAAGGCACCCTATGCCTATATAAAGGGCCTAACCCCTCAGTCTCAGGGGGAACGTTTTTTGGCGGAGCTCAATACGCCACTAACGTTTTAGGCTTAATCCTCGAATAAGGACATACAAGCCACTACGTCACTACGCCGCGAGGGCGCATCAAGCCACGTAGGCAACTCTAGAACTACGTTTTGACTTGATTCTTGATATTCATCAAGGTACGTAGGCATCTTGTTAGGATCGACTTGTCCCGACAGCAAGAGCAGCCACCATTAAAGCTCGAAGCTCTCAATCCCTAGCATTCAATGCACAAATTAATTACATCCTAGTTTTTATTCCACAACATTATCTATTAAAGAATTTTGTTAATGATAATTTTGTATTAAATTTTATTCCATTTGATTTTTTAAAAATTCGGATTAGTTTTTGACATGATAAATTAAGTTTTTTTTTTGGTCAGGAATATGATAAGTTAAGTTTAATTATAATAAATTTTGTGATTTATATTTTAACAAAGATAAATAAAAAATGTAACAAACATTTACATATTTCTACGTTGATCCTATAACAAAATAATTTCAAATAACAACTAACATTTCAAAACTAACATTTCAAGAGGTATGAAATATTATATTAAGATCTTGATATCAAACATCTCATTATTTCATTATTTAAATTCTGTACGAAAGAATAACTTACATATATTGATATTATCATTATATTACGACTTACTTAAAAAATTCATATTTTATTATTTTTATATATTGAGAGGTATAGATGTTAGGTTTGTTCCTATTAAAAGCAGAGATACTTAGAAATGAAATTACAAATATGCATGAAAGTGGCACGAATAGGGAGTAGGGACCGTGACCTGACCAAATTAGGTGTAAGTATTAAGGTGAATAGGTACAACTGTTCAAATATGCTTCTGTATATGGAGTGCATTTTACAGACGAGTGCATGAAGTAAAATATAAAAATATTTGTAGAGATGAAAAAAAAATGGGTGAGAGAAGAAGATGAAAGGGACGCGATTCAGTTAAGGGTATTATTGTAAAATAAAAAATCTATTGTAAGATTATAATAGTGCCAATATTAGATGGTTATAGTGATGGACAATTTTTTTTAAAAAGAAATAGTTATAATTTTTACATGGTGTGAACTCAATGGTTTAGTTTAGCTAATAATGAATCGATATAATTTTTATTAAGGAAAATTTGGTTTAACAATCCAATAAAGATGATTATTTATAATTTTTCCTAATGATGTTATGTATCACTACACAATAGATTGTCTATTGCACCAACTTTATATATGTTGCTGTACAGTTTACTACGATAATGATTTTGTAAAATTTACATAATAAAATATGACATGTTAAAAATATATCAAACGTTATAAATATAATAACTTTTTGGATATTTACAAAATTAACTAAATTTTTGAAATTATTTACAAAAGTACGGTTTTTTGGTTGCAAAGGTTGCAAAACTGGTACTCAAAATAAAATCGTTACTCAAAATAGCCTAGAATAAGAAAATAGAAATTAGGTGTTATTAGTTTAAAAAATATTTAAATAACTAAAAAAATTTAATCATAATTTTTTAGGTATTCATTAATTTAAATATTTAAATATTTAAATATTTAAATATTATTAATTAATTATATAAATGAAAACAATATAATATTAAAATATGAGTGATTAAATACATGCAATACTTAAGGTAACTGTGCATCGCACCACTTATAATCTAGTAGTAATAATATACTCCCTCCGTCCCACTAGGATCTTTACGTTCCTTGTGGGCACGGAGGACAAGACAAGTGGGTATAAAGTGGGTGTAATTTTTAAAATAAATGAAGTAGTGGATATAATAGTAATTTTATTGTTAAAATAAGTGAAGTAGTGGGTGTAATAGTGATTTTATTGTTAAAATAAGTGAAGTAGTGGGTTTAATAGTGTAAAGTATTGTTAAAATAAGTAAAGTAGTGGGTGTAATAGTGTTAAAACTTACTATTTTGGAAATGTAAAAAAATGAATGAGACGACCCAAAATAGTAAGTGTAAAGAATTAATTGGGACGGAAGGAATATATAATTTAAATTTATTATGTTACCTGTGACGACCTACCATACATGAACTTCCTTGCGACAAGATATAATTTAAAATTCATTCTCTTGATATGTTGTAAAAGAAATGTACGATCCATATCTTAGATTTTATTCTGGTCCTTTCATAGTTGTCCAAAACTTCAAATCAGAAATGACTTTTACATGTAAAAAGTAAAAACACAATTCATTTGCGTTTTGTACGTTACATGCTTTTATTCAATCACTCTCCAAAATAACATCACCCAAAGTTTGTTCTCAAATGATGTGATTTTGATGAGGTGGTAGATTAAAAAATTTTGATTGGGGAGTGCAAGGATATCAATTTTGTTATAGCTAATTAAAATAAAATAATTGTCATTTAGAAATTATTTTGAATACCAATTTGGATAACTAGCATTCTAGTGCAGTCGCACGATATATGTGTATTGAGGGCCCGCGACTTGAGCCGACAACCCGGATCCACAGTTATATACTATTATCATTCAAATTTGGAAACACATGCACGCATAAGTTTTATTTGCATAATGAAATAGCGGGTGCAATGGAGATACGTGTCTATCATATCATATCTCCCGGCCATCCCAACCCTTTCAGATTGTATAAATTCATGCATACACAACTTGTTTTAGCTAGTAGTCGCACACACTACCACCCAAACAAAGTTCCTTATCACATTTTATCAATATTAACGTTGTACTACAACGTATACAACATTTTTATTACATTAAATAAATTTATGTCACCTGTATCAATCACCTCAGTTAACATGAATTATGAAGAAACTGAGCTGACACTAGGATTGCCCGGCGAATCACGAGGCACGAAACGTTCGTTTTCGAAGGAAACAACTAAGAACAACAAGGCTGTGGTGGTCGGATGGCCGCCGGTGAAGGACCATCGGAAGAGTATTACAATGAGTCGGAGATACGTGAAAGTGGCGGTGGATGGAGCTCCTTATTTGAGAAAAGTTGATTTACAAAGTTATGATAGCTATGATCAATTGTTGAGTGCCTTACAGGAGTTGTTTGGTTGTTTTACTGAAACTGATGAGAAAAAGCTCGTGGATATTATTTATGGAACACTTGAATATGTACCAACTTATGAAGATAAAGATGGTGACTGGATGTTACTTGGAGATGTTCCATGGAAGTAAGTCATAATTAAGCATCTACTATATATATACAAATAAAAACACAAGTACATAGGGTTACCTTACAAATTAAAAAAACACAAGTACATAGGGTTGGCTAGGTTAGTACAAACGGTTAAGCCATAAGATCCAATAAACTTCGATCAGTCCTAACACACAAACTAGTAACTTAATATCGTATCAGGTTTAAGAGGTCCCAAGTTTGAGCATTTACTATTTTTAACATTGGGATAATTAATTTCATATACTAAGGTATATAAAGATTCTCAGATGAGCTTCTAGCTAGTGATTAATATCTTGAGAGTTTTGGAAGAATCCGTAACTAAACACAAACTAGTTCTATTATAAATCATATACTCCTTCCGTCTCTCTCAACTCTTTACGATTTTTTCTTATTGATTGACACGCATTTTAATGTGTATATAATGTATAGTTTCATAATTTATTTTTAATTTTTTTTAATATATAAAAATTAAAATATTAAATTTTTATCCAGAAACAAAAAAATTAAATTAATTTATGCAACTATAATTTATATGAATCTTAAAATGCGTGTAAAACTCTTAATCCCAAATGTAAATATACAAGTAAACTCCAAATCAACCTCGGACTACTACAAAATATCGATATCCCTAATATTGTTTCTAGTTTATATATGTAGTTTGCATGCTTATAACTTAAAATTATAAATTTTTTAATTAGTAATGAAATGACCAATGTTTGTTTTGGCGTATTTCAGAATGTTTGCTCAATCATGCAAGCGACTAAGGTTAATGACAAGAACACCTTCAATATGCTGAATTAAAGTTGCTGAAGATTGGTATCTACATGTAAAGGGTAGCTGGGTGTTCTTTCGTAGGGACCTTATTTTTAAATCGAAGAGCGAAACAACAAATACTATACATGGATGGATATTAGCTAGTTGCCTAGTTTATTAGTACTGATCATACTACATGCAGAATCTATTGTGATGGGATTAACTGCATTTTTGGATCGTTCATGTAGCAGTGCTATATTTATATTTATATACCTAGTACATATCCGATAGAACCAGAGTATTTGTTTTTAGCACACAAGTATATACCTAGTTGAAAGTATATATAGTATTCATACTATCAATTTTTTTTTTTGATTTTTATACGTATTTTAAAGTGTGTAAAAATGATCCTATGTTATTTGTTTGACAAATTTTCTTTTTTGAACATAATTAAATATTTAATCTTTATTCATAAAAAGATCCGAAATATATTTCGCTATTGTTTTTTACACTCTTAACATATATGCAAAAAGTTAAAAGTACTGTTAATTTGGAACATAGCAAGTGTATGAATGTATCGATTTCTTGAAAACAACTGTAAAAATACCTAAGACATAAGATAAAATAAAATCTAACTACTGGCATAATGTTGAGATTTCGATTTTTATTAACCGAGCTCATGAAATCATGAACTAAAACGTCGTTTAGGTCCATGATTAAGATTGTGAGACTTGTTAACTTGATATGGGCTAAAAGTAAACCCTAAGGACGCATTTAATGTGGCATTAATTAGGCCTAGAATGGTCCAAACGTGGGGCCCACCAGGTGGGCCCAAACTCCAATTATAATATTAATTTCGTAATTAATATTTAGGGGTAATTAACAGCTGGGAGATACAAGTCAGATAAGGACGTTATCTTTACAAAGAGTAACCTCCAAGTCACATAATCATACAAGGAAACTGACTCATACAAGGAAGGAGTCTAGAACCTTCCTCAAGGATGACTTGCCCACCAAGTCTCCTAACCCTACCCTAATTCTGAGGCTTCTCAACCTATATAAAGGGTCAGACCCCTCAACCTAGAACTACGTTTTATTGGCTTGATTCTCTTAATACAGAGATACGTAGGCATTCTGTGAGGACCGATTAAGTCTCGAACGCAGAAGCAGCCATTAAAGCACGAAGCTCACGAACCCTAGCATTAAATACACAAACCCTAGCCGCAATAATTTAAACCTAGTTTTTATTCCACAACATTTGGCGCCGTCTGTGGGAAGAAGACATCAACCATGGTTCAAACACGAAGAACTGCTCCAGGCACTACAGAGCCAATCGCTACCGAGGCTCTACCTCTTAGCTCTGCTCCGCCCCTTACTGAACAAGTACTTCCGACATCTGAGCAAGTACCTCCGGCATCCGGAACTATCGTTTCGTACCAAGTTTCTCAACCCCTAGGGACGACTACCCATGTTGAGAGTACGCTACCTCCGATCATCCACACAGTTCCAGGAACTAACCCCCCTCAGACGGGGATTTCTTCTCTGATTGTAGGTCCCAACAACCTTACACGAGGGGTTCAGATCCATACTACGGATCTCCCCATAAGCACCAGTCCAATGTACGGGATGTCTAACTACGGAGCTGGACCAAGTGGTCATGCCCTGTACATCCGAGATCGAGATTATCGCGATTTTTCTGGTCCTTATACAGATGAATCATCTTCTGACGATGATTACGAGCGTGATGAAGCTCCAAGGAGGCGACGTGCAAGTAAAGAACCTATGGGGAGGACTCGAACTATCCATGATGGACTCCCTTCAACAACTGCTGAAAGGATTAAGGCTTATGAAGCCGAGATCTTAAAGTTAAAAGAAGATATGGTCAGGGAGCAAGCCAGATCAAATCAGACTTTGCCACCTCCTACGTCAGGACCAATTCCTTTCATAGATTTGGAGAGGCCTCCAAGGAGGCAAAGAAGGACTACCGTCCCACCTGAAATAACTACAAGGGTGGAAACCCCTAAGAGCAACCCCAAGGATCTGATGCCACTTGGGGACCCTGATGATCCCACACCTCCGTTCACTGAGGACGTGATGAATGCTCGTATTTCAAAGAAGTTTAAGATGCCAACAATCAAGGCTTATGATGGAATGGGTGATCCTGCCAACCACGTTAGAACGTTCTCAAACGCACTGCTGTTGCAGCCTGCAAGCGACGCTTTGAAGTGTAGGGCTTTCCCTCAAACTTTGTCAGGCATGGCTCAAAGATGGTATAGTCGGCTTCCTGCAAACTCGATTGGTTCCTTTAAGGAATTGAGTGCTGCTTTCATTAGTCAGTTTATCAGCGGAAGAACACATGAGAAAAGCTCTGCATCTCTTATGTATGTGGTACAAGGGAAGAACGAAAGTCTGAGAGACTATCTTAAGAGGTTCACCAAGGAGACTCTGAATATCACTGATCTGGACAATAAGGTTGCAATGGTAGCCTTGGAGCATGGTACCACCGACCTATACTTTAAGAGGTCATTGGCAAAGCATCCCCCGGAGAACATGGCTGATCTCCAACGTAGGGCTGATAAGTACATCAAGGCCGAGGATAGCACGAAGAAGGAAGTCACAGTAGGCAATGGTCAGGGGAACAATGATACAAAAAAGCGCAAGCAAGGGCAGGAGTATGATGCTAGGGACAAGTATCCCCGAACTAGCAAAGACTCTGACTCGCCACCAAAAAAGAGTTTGGGACCAAGGTTCTCCGATTATGCAAGGTTGAATGCCCCTAGAAGTCAAATCTTGTTGGAAATTGAGAAGGATAAGGACTTCCGATGGCCAAAGCCACTCAGGGGAGACCCCGCAAAGAGGAACAAGGATCAATACTGTAGATTCCACCGAGATGTAGGACATGACACGGATGATTGCAGACAGTTCAAGGACGAGATTGAATTCTTGATCCGTAAAGGAAAGTTGAACAATTTCACAAAGGGTGGAGATCAAGGAACCCAAAGAGGGGATTACAACAGGAGAAACAATGACAGAAGGGATAATGATCGTGATCGTAGCACGCAGCCCCGAGGGCCAGTTATCAACATGATTTGGGGAGGCCCGACAGCAGCCGGTACAACTCGGAACTCTCGAAAGGCATACGCAAGGGAGGTAATGCACATTGTAGGAGAGGCCCCGAAGCGTGCTAAAACCGAGATGGTAATTGGTTTCGATGATTCAGACTTGGAAGGGGTGAAGTTCCCCCATGATGACCCACTGGTCATAACTCCTGTGATTGGAAATTCAGAAGTAAAACGAGTCTTGATAGACAATGGAGCTTCTGTGGATATTTTGTTTCATGATGCGTTTGTAAAGATGGGATACAATGACTCTCAATTGACCCCTGCAAACATGCCTATATACGGATTTAATGGAGTGGAGTCCAACGTTGAAGGGACTATTCAGTTGCCCATGACTATTGGGCAGGAGCCTAAGGAGGCGACTCAGATGCTGAATTTCTTGGTGATTAAAGCAGCTTCAACATACAACGCAATCCTTGGAAGAACTGGATTACATGCGTTTAAGGCTGTGGCCTCTTCCTATCATATGAAGATTAAGTTTCCAACACGGAATGGTGTCGGAGAGCAAAAGGGTGATCAAAAAATGGCAAGAAGTTGCTATGTAGCCGCCTTGAGGGCCGATGGAGTTGGGGGGCAGGTCCTTCCAATTGAGGACATGGATGTCCGTGACGATGAAGAACATAGAGGGAAGCCAGCAGAGGATTTGATCCCTATACCCCTAGAGCCGAATGATCCTGAAAAAGTTACTTATGTTGGAGCATCTCTGGAAGAACCCTTGAAGGGCAAGTTGATAGAATTCTTACAAAAGAATAGCGACGTGTTCGCTTGGACAGCAGCTGATATGCCAGGGATTGACCCCCAACTCATAACTCATAAGTTGAATGTTGACCCCAAGAGGAAGACAATAAAGCAGAAGAAGAGAAACTTTGCTCCGGAGAGGCAAGAGGCCATTAAGCAAGAAGTGGATAAGCTTTTGGAGGCTGGTTTCATTGAAGAGATTCAGTTTCCCGAATGGTTAGCAAACCCTGTGATGGTCAAAAAAGCGAATGGGAAGTGGAGGATGTGCATAGACTTCACTGACCTGAATGATGCATGTCCAAAAGATTGTTTCCCCCTTCCAAGGATTGACATGCTGATAGATGCCACAGCTGGACATGAGATGTTAAGCTTCATGGATGGATTTAGCGGCTATAATCAGATTAAGATGCACAAAGATGACATCCCTAAGGTATCTTTTATAACTGACTTTGGTGTCTTCTGTTATCTTGTTATGGCATTTGGTCTAAAGAATGCAGGAGCTACTTACCAACGCCTGGTGAATAAGATATTTGCCCATCTGATTGGAAAAACCATGGAGGTGTATGTTGATGACATGTTAGTCAAGAGCCTACTCAAGGCTGATCATATTAAGCACCTCGAAGAGGCATTTGAAGTGCTGAGGCACCATAAGATGATGTTGAATCCCGCTAAGTGTGCCTTTGGCGTTGGATCTGGAAAGTTTTTAGGACTGATGGTTTCAAAGAGAGGCATTGAGGCCAATCCTGACAAGATCAAGGCGATTTTAGACATGGAACCACCACGTTCGATAAGAGATGTGCAGAAGTTGACAGGCCGAGTAGCAGCCTTAGGGAGGTTCATCTCTAAATCTGGTGATAAGTGCTTACCTTTCTTTCAAACATTAAAGAAGGTAAAGAATTTTGAATGGACACCTGAAAGCCAAGAGGCCTTTGAGCAATTGAAGAAGTACATGGCTGAAGCCCCGCTGTTGGCCAAGCCTAGCATCGGAGAGACTCTTTATCTATACCTGGCGGTATCTGAGCAAGCATTGAGTGCCGTCCTCATAAGGGAAGAGAACAAGGTTCAGAAACCTATATACTATGTGAGTAAGGTGTTGCATGGAGCTGAGTTAAACTATTCCACCATTGAGAAGTTTGCTTTAGCATTGGTAACGGCTTCAAGGAAACTACGACCTTATTTTCAGTCACACAAGATTGAAGTCCTGACGGACCAGCAGTTGAGAAGTATCTTGCACAGCCCTAAGGTCAGTGGAAGGTTAATTAAGTGGGCAATCGAACTCGGAGAATTTGACATTGCATATAAGCCTCGGACAGCCATCAAAGCTCAGGCATTAGCTGACTTCTTGGTTGAATGTACCATTGGCAATCAAGAAGTCGGGGGGCAGGAGATAGTAACCACCCCCGGAGTTGAGAGTAAGGATGAAGAACCTGTACCTGATCAGAAAGAGTATTGGGTGCTCTATTTTGATGGAGCATCAAAAACAAAATCTAGTGGTGCAGGTTTGGTTTTGCAAAGCCCCGATGGGTTCACGGTTGAATACGCTTTGAAGTTGGACTTTCCTACAACCAACAATGAAGCTGAATATGAAGCATTAATAGCTGGATTGGGATTGGCCAGAGTCATGAGGGTCAAGAACCTCAAAGTATGTGGAGACTCAAGACTGGTAGTCTCGCAAGTGAATGGTGAGTTTGAGGCCAAGGATGAAACTATGGCAAAATACCTCAGAGTCGTAAAAGCTGTTATGACTCAGTTTGAAGAGTGCTATCTGGAGCACATTCCTAGGGAAGAGAACGTTAAGGCCGATGCCCTCTCTAAGTTCGCTTCTTCTGAGATAGAGAATTATGCAGGCAGTGTTTACTTCCAGGTCTTGAAGGCCCCGACCATCAACTCTAAGTTGGTAGCACCTATCGATGTTGGAAGCTGTTGGATAGATCCTATTAAAGCTCATCTAGAAACCGGATGGCTCCCTAGTGATGCCTTGGAGGCACGAAAATTGTCAGTGAGAGCATTGAGATATGCCTTAATTGAAGGCATCTTATACAAGAGATCGTTTGTCATCCCGTACTTGAAGTGCCTAAGGCCCCAAGAGGCAAGAGAAGCATTGGAAGAAGTTCATGAAGGGATCTGTGGGCAGCACTTGGGGGGCAGAGCCTTAGCTCACAAGATTACCCGCCTGGGATTCTATTGGCCGGAGATGTTAGCAGATGCCCAGGATTATGTCAAGAAGTGTGATAGATGTCAGAAACATGCTCCTATTGTAAGGCAGCCGCCTGAAAGGTTAACCTCAATCAGCTCTCCCATTCCGTTTGCTATGTGGGGAATGGACATTCTTGGTCCTTTCCCCATGGCTTCAGCACAAAGGAAGTTTCTAATTGTCGCCATTGATTATTTCACTAAGTGGATTGAGGCTAAGCCTTTAGCCAAGATAACCACCAAGCAAGTTTCCCAGTTCTTTTGGGAGAACGTAATATGTAGGTATGGAATTCCCCGAATCCTTGTGACAGATAATGGGACACAATTCAACAATGAAGAGTTCAGAAAGTACTGTGAGGAAAATGCTATCGAGCTTCGTTTTACTTCGGTAGCTCACCCGCAAGCTAATGGGCAGGCTGAGGTAGCCAATCGGATTATTCTTGATGGACTTAAGAAGAGGGTTGAACGATCGAGAAATACTTGGGTGGATGAACTACTGCCTATACTTTGGGCATATCGTACTACTTGCAAAGTAACAACTGGGGAAACCCCTTTCCTACTGGCTTATGGAGCCGAGGCAGTCGTACCACTAGAAGTCATGCATGCATCACCTAGAATTGAAGCATTCGAGCCAGAGACTAATGAAGAAGGCATGAGGCTCGCCTTAGATTTGATTGATGAAGTCAGGGATGAGGCAAATGCCAGAAATGCGGAGCATCAAAAGAAAGCATCTTTCTACTACAACCACAGGGTTAAGGAGAGGTTCTTTCAGCAAGGTGACTTGGTTCTTAGGAAGATCGAGGCTTCTGGAGTTGGTCAGAAAGGAAAGTTAGCCCCAAACTGGGAAGGGCCGTATCGAGTCAAGAAGACACTAGGACGAGGATCTTACAAACTGGAAACCTTGGACGGGGTTGAGGTGCCCCGGACTTGGCATGCATTGAACCTCAAGGTTTACTATGTTTAAGCTCTCCTGAAAAGGACCTAGCTTTTTGCCTATGTAATAGAAGTAGAAATAAGGTTGATGAAACCATTCCAAGTTTTTTAAACTTGAGATATTGAAAGTAGAGTATCTATGTAAGGGCTGTGCCCGTTTCTTCATATTAATAAGACTATCCTACATTTTCGCATAAGATATGAACCCTACTCATTGATATTTATGCACAAAATGTTAGACTACACATGCGAATATAAATAAGTTGAGAAGCATTAAAGACAATGGATTACGAGTCTGAAAGTTATGCCCGAAGGCAGAATACATAACCAACTAGTTCAAAATAAGTTAATGAAAATACAAAGTCATGCCCGAAGGCAGAATGCATAAATAGAAAGATAAAGATGTCAGCTACTAAGCATCTCCAGTATGCTCCTCCTCTCCAACTGCACCAGGGTGAGCAAAGGAATCTGGCTCTAGGATCCTCTCATCATCCTCTGGCTCCTCCTCCCGTGTGTCCTGCACTGCCAAGGCCATAGGAGCATGAGGGCTAGGGAAGTCTGAAACACTGAGGGTGCCAGGAAATCTCCTAGTAACCTCAGCAAGAGCTTCATCCCATCCCTGAGTAAACTGATAAGGGAATAAAGAGTCGTCATGCTTCTCCATGAAGCCCACATACTCCTGGGAGGCAAGGTATTCGTCAATCAGGTCATCCTTGTCCTTCCTGAGAGAGACATTTTCAGCCTGAGACTCTAAAAGCTCTTTCTCCCTCCTCGCTAAGGTGGCCTTGACAGAGCCCAGTTCATCCTGGGAGTCATCAAACTTGGCCTTGTAAGTCTCGTAGTTGGAACGCCAAGTCTTAGCTTGGAAGACGACTCCCTGGAAGTTGGCATTAGCCTGCAAAAGACAAAGTAAAAACCACGGTTCAGGTAACAAAACAAGTACATTAAGGAATGGATAGTAAGGAGCTTACAGCTGCAAAGGCCTGAGCTCCAGCACTCTCAGCTCCTTCAAGAGTGGAGCCAGACACATAGTCCTTGAAGTCACCAGGGGTGATGGAGTGATAGGACCAATCCATAGCATGCTTACAATCTCCAACAATGGAGTCCTTCTTCCTGATACCCCAGTTGGGGCGCCAAGCACTCCTGGAGGAGCCATCTACCTCCTCAACATCAGCCACATGGGGCCTCAAGTATGCATCTGAGGCTGTTGGGGCTCGAGGATCTTTCCCTGAACGAGCCCTTTTTAGCCTAGCAGTGTCCCCATCCTCTGGCTCGTTGGTTTTGTTGATAAAGGCTGCAGCTGCAATTACAAAACAAAAAAACAATAATGGGTATGAGACAATCATATTCAAATAAAGGAATGCAAAAAGAAAGGAAATTACCCTTGTTGCCCACTCGGGAAAGTCCCAAAGTTTTAAGTTGGAACTCATTCAGGATATCCCAAGCCATAGTAGAATAATTATCTTTGATGAGCTCCTGGTAGGCAAGGGTCTCTTCCTCATTCAGCTCAATGTCATTGGCACTGCCATCTACGACCTTACCAAAAGTACTACGAAAAACAGTGCCCCAATCTCCACCATCCCATAACAAGTACATAAACTCCTTCTTCCACTTTGGGTTGGAGTCAGGAATAGATTGGGGGTGAAAGATTGGAGGAGTAGAAGAACGGTGACTAATATAAACCCAACCCGGGGTAGATTCAGCAGAATTTTTAAATTGAAATATTTTTCTAAAAAGGGCTACAGAAAGAGGAAATTTGTTTTTAAGGCAAAGGACCAGAAAACAGTTGATCACCCTCCAAGAGTTGGGTGGAAGTTGACAAGGGTTAACTCCTACATCTGCTAAAAGCCTAGGGATAAACTCATGAAAAGGGAATCGAACCCCTGCAACAATGGCACCCCTATAAATACAAAGTGCATTGGGGCGCCAATGGCAAGATCGATCCCCAGGTTCAGCTGGGATAAGCCTATAGGGATATTCTATTTTATACATCCTATTATAGTCAGTGATTTTTTCTATGTCATGGAAAATGTTACTATGATTATAGGAATCAAGGTGTGACAGGGATGGAAAATCTTCTTTACGATTTAAAATCATATCCTGTAAACTCATGGAGGAAGAACGAATAGTGATACCTCTTTTTGAGGCCACTTGCAGTTTCTGGAAACGTTGAGTAGCACGATCTTCAGCCATTTCTTCAAATCTTCAAAGAAAAATTATGATGATCAACGAAAATCTGCAAGGAACGAACAAGTTTTAAGAACAATCTTCAAATCTTCAAAGGAATTGAAGGAAAAACCCAGAAAAAAGGGCAATCTTCAAACTAAAAAACTAGAAATTTTGGAAAATACCTTGAGTGTTCTTCAAATCTTCAACAGCAACTGGGAAGTTTATGGAAAAATTCCAGAAATCTTTGAGCAATCTTCAAACCTTCAAAGATTTTAAGAGAAATCACCAGAAAACTTGAAGGATACCCTCGAATCCTCAAAGAACAAGGATTAAACTCAGATTCTTCAAAGGAAATTCCTTAAAGAACTTTGAGACTCTAGAGAGAACTTTTAGAGGAGAAAATTTTTTAGAAACTTTTGTGATGAAATGGAAATGAAAATCTTGGCCTTTATATAGGCAGAAATAGGGCATTTCAACCGGTTAGGGAGAATGTCAACCGGCTATAGCCTATTGGAAACTATTGTGGGCTATCAACATAAATTGGGCTCTAAAAAGCCCAAACAACACCAGGCCTGTTAAGGCCCATGTCAAAGTCGATTAGGGCTTCAATAAGAAAAGCCCAAACATGTGATTAAGGCCTACAAGGAGAAGCCCCAAATTCTGAAGCCCAATAGTGCCAAGGATATGATTCTTGGACTCAGTCTTAGCTAAGATTGAAGGCCTATAAAGCCTAAGCTAAACCTAAGGCCCAAATGGTTTGAATACCAAGGCCCATGAAAACCAAAAGGCATGGCCCATTAAAAGTCCAGTAAAACTTGGATCAAAGATTAAAAAGGAAGCCTGAGGTCGTTGCATTCGACCTCGTTTTTTAGTGTAAAAACGAGCTTGACAAAACGACCTGACAAATTCAATTCGAGGTCGTGAATATAAAATGAGGTCGTTAAAACACGGTTTGAAATCGTAAATTCCAGGTCGAAGTTGTACCAGGAATTTAAGAAAATCTATACGACCTGGAACCTATTCGAGGTCGAGATTACATTGAATCAAGGTCGTGGATTTGAGGTCGAGAAATAACTGAAAAATCTACAAAAAAGGCGCGACCTGGAACCATTTTAAAGATTGTTTCTTTTTTAATTGAGGTCGATAATCAACTGCAAATCGAGCTCGAATCTCACGACCTGAAACCTGAGTGAGGTCGATATGCTATAGATTTGAGCTCATAAATTTGAGGTCGGAAAAACACTTGATTTCCACAAAAAAAGCCACGACCTGGCCCTATTTGAACTCATTATTTGAGCTCGAATTTGTACTGGCTGAGCTCGAAGAATTCCAGGACGAGAATAGGCTAAATGAGCTCGAAAAATGCCCCGACCTGGGACACTTTGAGCTCGAATTTTGAGCTCGAAAATGAGCTGGAAAAAAAAGAGACAGAATTAATTTCCAAAAATTCCAGAAAAGTAGAAAAAAAAAATAATTTTATGCATGAAGCACAATTTAATATTTTTGATTGATATGTCAAAGATAAAGAAAAATACCCGTGGGTACCAGAAAAATCCTAAAAATTTAGGAGAAATATGAAAAAATATGAGGAATTTCATTCCTTAAAGTAAATAGGCAAATTTCAATAACAAAGGTTGTTCGAAAAAATTGCTTAACCTCGAATAAGGCAAATCGTCGTAAATGTGTAGGTCGCTCCACACTTTACATTCAAGACGATACACGTGAAACACTAGTGTACATAAACCTTTTAAACTTCAACGAAAACCTGATCAGTTTTCCTAGAAGTTGGGGGGCAAATGATATGGGCTAAAAGTAAACCCTAAGGACGCATTTAATGTGGCATTAATTAGGCCTAGAATGGTCCAAACGTGGGGCCCACCAGGTGGGCCCAAACTCCAATTATAATATTAATTTCGTAATTAATATTTAGGGGTAATTAACAGCTGGGAGATACAAGTCAGATAAGGACGTTATCTTTACAAAGAGTAACCTCCAAGTCACATAATCATACAAGGAAACTGACTCATACAAGGAAGGAGTCTAGAACCTTCCTCAAGGATGACTTGCCCACCAAGTCTCCTAACCCTACCCTAATTCTGAGGCTTCTCAACCTATATAAAGGGTCAGACCCCTCAACCTAGAACTACGTTTTATTGGCTTGATTCTCTTAATACAGAGATACGTAGGCATTCTGTGAGGACCGATTAAGTCTCGAACGCAGAAGCAGCCATTAAAGCACGAAGCTCACGAACCCTAGCATTAAATACACAAACCCTAGCCGCAATAATTTAAACCTAGTTTTTATTCCACAACATAACTTCAACCACATTTTTTCAACATAGTCGATTTAAGGTCAAATTATTTTATTAAAGAAACAAGAAATTATATATACCACGTACAACCATAATTCAACTCCAAATAATTTATATATTTGTAAATAATTGAATCCTCAAACAGTAGAAGTTGATATCTGTGGTTTCTAGAGAAATTCGATCTAATGAAAAGCTTAAACGTGCCAAAACTTAAATGATTGTTATGACTTGCGGAAAACAACACAAAAGAGGAAATGAAGATATTGAAAAGAGAAGGACGGAGTTGAAAACAACAGACAGAAGGTACAAAACCATCTGTTAATTCATGTTGTCTGATAATAATTATGCATGCGCAATCACAAGCAAAGACAAATCGATCGGAAATTGCTATTCACTTTGTATAGCTTTACATTTTTTTAAGGAAAAATGCTAGAGGTATCAAAATTAGGTACCAAAAAATTGTTACCAAATGATGTGGCTTGTTTTAATTGGTTATAGTTATAGTGGGCCCGCCAGGGCTCTCCAATCAAAATATTTTAAATTGACAAGTGTCAGTTGCCATGTCATTTGGTACCCAATTTGGTACCTGTAGCACTACTCTTTTTTTAAGAGTATTGCTACAGGTACCAAATGACATGCCACTAGTTAGTTGTCATTTTGGAATATTTTTATTGGATGGTATAACCAATCAAAAAATAACACATCATTCGGTAACAATTTTTTGGTACTCCATTTTGGTACCTCTAGCATTTTTCTTTTCTTAATACATTAAAATTGTTCCAAATTACATGTTCATTTTTTTAATACAAATTTAAAATTGATTTTTCAAATATTGTTTTTAAAATTTCATTTTTAAAATTTAACTTTTATTTAACTAACTTTTTTCTTAATATATGTAAATTTTTCAAAATATACATATAAAATGGGATCGAAAGAATAGTAATTAAAACGTCTATTACTTTTTTGAAAAATGAGACCTAGAAATACTCCCTCCAGTCCCATTTTGTTTGACATTCTTTTTTTTTTACATGTATTTTAATGTGCTTGGATGGGATATTTATAATTAACATTTTTTAAAATTTTTGTTTTGTATAAAATATAGAATTTATATTTTTACACAAATCAAAAAAATTAAAAAATATAATTTATAAGTAACATGAAAAAGTTAGAAGGTCTTAATTTGTGGGAGTGAGATGGTAGTAATTAGAGAGACTGGTAATTAAAGCATCTACTACTCCTTTGAGAGAAACAGGATTCAATTGTTTGATTTGTATCGATTTAATGTCTACCAATTGTTGAAGTTTTTTAGAACTTTATAATTGAGATGTCGACGACTCAATTTCATTCCTCATTCTGTAGTGATGTGATCGACACTTTTGTAAGATATTCAATCTGTTGTCCCGTGATCAAAATCGAATAATTGGTTAAGAAAAGTTAAGGGGCAACACTGCTACACTATGCAGCCTGTCAACTGTATCCATATGCAGAAATCAAACGAAAGCTTGTGCTATTGCAGACGTTTCTTTTTTATATTTTTGATTAATTTGCATTTCGCATTTCCTCGGTTTGGGCTTATTGCACTTTACATTTTGTAGTATTCATATATGCACTTTGCATCCCTTAACTTTCTAACCAGCTATAGTTTGCATCCCTTTTACATTTACGCCGTTTAGTCTGACCATTACCGTCAATCAATAGGGGTAAATCAGACTTTTCACATATAAATATATACATACGATCTTGACTAATTTGCACTTCGCATCCCCTTGGTTTGGACTTATTGCATTTTGCATCCCTTAACTTTCTAACTCGCTACAATTTGCACTTTTTTATATTTACATCCGATCAGTTTAATAAATTTTAAAAATATATATTTTTTATTTTTTAATTTAAAAAATATTATTTTAAAACATTATGACGAAATAAAAGTTAAATATATACATTGACAAATCCAAATTTATATTCCAAAATAATACTATTTATATAAAATTATATATTATATATGTTTTATATAAAGATTTAATATATATTATATATGAGCATGCTTTTCCTGAGGTTAACTCAGGTGAGTTTCCTGAGGCTATTAAAAATACAATATAAGAATATGGTTATTTTTGTAAATACAGAGGGCCATGTTCAATTATTACAAAAATACCATAAAAAGTTTATACTAAAATCTCAGGTAAATTTTCTGAGATTAGCTCAGTAACATTATTCTCATTATATATTACATAGATATATAAAATATATAATAAATATAACATATTTAGATTAGATCGTTATCAGATCATACAAAATCAATATATAAAACATATATAATATATAAAATTTATATATTATATATATTTTAATATATTATATATACATATATATGTTTTAATATAACACATATATATATATATATATATATATATATATATATATATATGTTTTAATTGTTTAGAAAGTGTTATATAGGCCACAGTCTGCAATCTGACCATTACATAATTGTTTTCCATATATGCCCTTCATCAATTAGACGTTTTTCATCAATATTTCTGACCAATCGTTAATGGGATGCAAACTGTAGCGGGTTAGAAAGTTAAGGGATGCAAAGTGCATACATATACTACAGAGTGCGAAGTGCAATTAGGCCAAACCAAGGGAATGCGAAGTGCAAATTAGTCGTATGTTTAGATGTGAAAAGTCTGATTTACCCCTCTTAACTGACGGTAATGGTCAGACTTAACGGCGCAAATGTAAAAGGGATGCAAACTGTAGCTGGTTAGAAAGTTAAGGGATGCAAAGTGCATATATGAATACTACAAAATGCAAAGTGCAATAAGCCCAAACCAAGGAATGCGAAGTGCAAATTTGTCTATATTTTTCCACACATGCAAATTTAGAATTTTACTCCATTTCTTTAAAGTTTAAATTAAAACATTTGAACGGGTCTTGAATTTTTATTTTTTTTTAGATTGTGAGTGCAACTAAAGTCAACAATACATTAAACGTAATACTTAATTCAGAAATAAAATTTTAAATTTGGTCATAGATATTTTTTGTACCAACAATATTTGCAAACATCAAATCAATCTATTTCATAAATAAAAAAATGGAAAAATCAAACCGAACACTGTGCTCTAGAGTTTTTTAAAAAAGAAGAAGAGAGTATACGAGAAGGGTGGTTATTTAGAGCTGTTTGACTCATATTTTTTTAAGTACTTATAAATTTATTTTCGGGTAAAATTTTCATATTTTCATAATTTTTTTATACAAGTATTTAATGTATGTTTAATATTCTATAAGTTGCAAAAAAAAAAGTTAGAAATTTCTAACTTTGTCTTAAAATAAGTTGATTTAGTCTGGAAAAAAGTTCTACCAAACATCTCCTTAAATATATATATTTTTTAAACATCTCCTTAAATTAATTTGCTCACAAGTTTTTGATGTTAAATATCCCAAAAAAATTTCTAAAAATTTTCCCAAAACTTTTTCAAAATGCTGACGTGTCACACATGCATTTGGTGTAATAACCATGACTTTTATTAATAATTTACACATCGAGCCTCTCTGAATAAATTTTTGGTAAACTCAATCCTATTAATCTACGGATGCGTATAAATTTTTTTGATGTAAACTGATTATTAGTTAATCATTAAAATATAGTTATTATGTTTAGTTTTTTTAATATATAAACAGTTATTATATTTAGTTAATTGATATAATAAACAAAAATCTATTTTTATTTAGTTTAACTTGAGTTGAGTTTAATTTTGACTGATACGCAGAATTTTGATCCAATGGAGTAACATGTTACATTAAGTTCAATTGATCTTGATTCTGATTGATACTAAAATAATTCACAATCTTACGATTGGTTTTGTAATACGTGGTAGATCGGGTATTTTAATAAAGGATGTTCAAAAAAAAACTATACTAAAAGATATATAAACATATATAATTTATTGTTATGTGGATTTATAGAAAATATTATTTACGGTTAGTAGTAATTTTTTAAAATTAAAAACCATGTGATATACGAATTTATTAAATCAAGATATTATTATATTTAAATTTAATTTAACCGCGATTAGTAAAATAGAATAAGCATGGTAAATAATAAAAAAATTGTATATGACTGATTGATTGAAAATTTTGAAGTGAATTCTGATTGTCAACAAAATATGAATAAATAAATTTTTGAGTTTTAAAAAAAAAATTGAGTATTTGAAGGTATGGAAATTATCCAAATTATTTAAAATATGATTTCAGATCCGATGTTTTTCATATAAACTTATGTAATTCACTATTATGTGGATTTATTAAAAATATTATTTGCGGTTAGTATTAATTTTTTAAAATTAAAAACCATGTTATATACGAATTGGTTGAATGATATACGCGATTAATAAATTAGAATAAGCATGGTAAATAATAAAAATTTTGTATATGATTGATTGATTGTAATTTTAGAATTGAATTCTGTCTCTAAAATAATATTTATTGTTTGTGATATGGGCTAAAAATAAGCCCTAAAGACACATTTAATGTGGCATTAATTAGACCCAGCATGGTCCAAATGTGGGGCCCATTAATGAGGTCAAAAGCCATATTTTAATATTAATTTCGTAATTAATATTAGGGGTAATAAATAGCTCAGCAATAAGAGTCAAATAAGGATATTACTCCTGCCTGACTTAGCCTCCAAGGCACCTAATTCAACATGAAAACTGACTCCTACAAGGAAGGAGTCTAGAACCTTCCTCAAGGCGGTGACTTGCCCACCAAGTCTCCAAATCCTACCATAATTCTAAAGCTTCTCAGCCTATATAAAGGGCCTGATCCCTCATTCTCAGAACTTCGTTTTTGGGCAGAGCTCAATATGTCACTACGTTTTCGGCTTAATCCTCGAATAAGGACATACAAGCCACTACGTCCTAGGTGAGCTCTCGCCACCATAGCCTCGAGGGCACCATCACCTAGAACTACGTTTTGGCTTGATTCTCAATAACGAAATACGTAGGCACTCTGTGAGGACCGATCAGTCTCGAAACACGGAAACAACCATTAAAGCACGAAGCTCCCGAACCCAAGCATTAAATACAATTTCGTAACCTAATTTTTATTCCACAATATTTGGCGCCGTCTGTGGGAAGAAGACATCAACCATTGTAACCACACGAAGAACAATACCAGCCTCCACTGAGGCCTTGCCTCTAAGCTCTGCTCCGCTTGCTACTGAGCAAGTACCCCCAACAACAGGGGCGATCACTCAAATTCAAGTTTCTCAACCTCCAGGGACGAATCCCCATGCTGAGAGAACGTTACCCATGGTCGTTCACCCAAGTCAAGAAACCAGATCTCTTCAGATGATGGTTTTTCCTCTGGTTAATCCTAATCACCCATTACTACCGGGGGTACAGATCCATACTACGGATCTCCCCATGAATACCAACCCGATGTATGGTCTGCCTAACTATCCTCCCACTACTCAAGGTGTTGGACCAAGTGGCCATGCCTTGCAGATCCGAGATCGAGAGTATGTTGACTACTCTGGCCCCTATATCGATGATTCGTCATCTGATAATGATGATCGCGATGAAGCCCCGAGGAGGCAACGTACTAGTAGAGAACCTCGAAGAAGGACACAAACTATCCATGATGGACCCCCTTTGACAACCACTGAGAGAATCAAGGCTCGTGAGGCCAAGATCTTAAAATTGAAGAACGATATGACAAGAGAACAAGCTAGGTTGAATCAAACTCAACCTCCTCCAATCTCAGGAAGGATTCCCATTATAGACTTAGAGAGGTCTTCAGGAAGGCAGAGAAGGGCTGACGCCCCAACTGGAAGAACAACAAGGGTGGAAACCCCCAAAAGCAACCCCAAGGATCTGATGCCACTTGGGGATCCTGATGATCCCACACCCCCGTTTACTGAGGAGGTGATAAATGCTCGTATCTCAAGGAAGTTCAAGATGCCGACAATTAAGGCTTATGATGGAATGGGTGATCCCGCGAACCACGTTAGGACGTTGTCTAACGCGTTGCTGTTGCAGCCTGCAAGTGATGCCCTAAAGTGTAGGGCGTTCCCTCAAACCCTGTCGGGCATGGCTCAAAGATGGTATAGCCGCCTACCTGCGAATTCGATTAGCTCTTTTAAGGAGTTGAGCGTCGCTTTTGTTAGCCAAAGTTCTGCATCCCTCATGTATGTAGTGAAAGGGAAGAATGAAAATTTAAGGGATTACCTCAAGCGATTCACTAAGGAGACATTGAATATTACCGACTTGGAGAATAAGGTGTCCATGGTAGCCCTGGAACACGAAACCACTGATCTATTCTTTAAAAGGTCATTGGCGAAGCATCCTCCTAAAAACATGGCCGAGCTTCAACGAAGGGGCTGACAAGTATATCAAGGCTGAGGATAGCATGAAGAAAGAACCCGCGGGAGGCAATGGCAAGGGTAACAACGACTCCAAGAAGCGAAAGCAAGACCAGGAGTATGATGCTAGGGACAAGTATCCCGGTACTAGCAAAGACTCTGAATCACCACCAAAGAAGAATTTGGGACAAAGGTTTTCTGACTATGCAAGGCTGAATGCCCCTAGGAGTCAGATCTTGTTAGATATTGAGAAGGATAAGGACTTTCGATGGCCGAAACCACTCAGGGGTGACCCCGCAAAGAGAAACAAGGAGCAATACTGTAGGTACCATCGAGATGTGGGACATGATACAGATGATTGTAGGCAGTTGAAGGACGAGATTGAGTTCTTGATCCGGAAAGGGAAGCTAAGCAAGTTCACGAAGGGGGAAGATCGTGGAACCCAAAGAAGGGATTACGATAGGAGAGACAATGATAGAAGGGATAATGATCGTGATCGTAACACGCAGCCCCGAGGGCCAGTTATCAACATGATTTGGGGAGGCCCGACAACGGCCAGCACAACCCAAAACTCTCGAAAGGCATATGCCAGAGAAGTGATGCACATCGTAGGAGAAGCCCCGAAACGTGCCAAGACAGAGATAGCGATTGGTTTTGATGACTCAGATCTTGAGGGGTGAAGTTCCCCCATGACGACCTGTTGGACATAACTCCTGTAATTGGAAACTCAGAGGTGAAGCGAGTCTTGATAGACAATGGAGCTTCTGTTGATATTTTGTTTCATGACGCGTTTGTGAAGATGGGGTACACTGACTCTCAGTTGACCCCAACCAACATGCCCATCTACGGGTTTAATGGAGTTGAGTCCAAAGTTGAAGGGACTATTCAGTTGCCCATGACAATTGGGCAAGAACCTAAGGAGGCTACTTAGAAGCTGAATTTTCTTGTAATCAAGGCATCCTCGGCTATAATCCAATCCTGGTAATTAAGGACTGGACTTCAAGCGTTCAAGGATGTTGCCTCAACTTACCACATGAAGATTAAGTTTCCAACCCGGAATGGTGTCGGAAAACAAAAAGGTGATAAAAAAATGGCCAGAAGTTGCTATGTGTCTGCATTGAGGGCTGATGGAGTCGGGGGGCAGGTACTCCCGATTGAAGACATGGATGTCCGTGGTGATGATGAACACCGAGGGAATCTAGCAGAGGATTTGGTCCCCATACCTCTAGAGCTGGGCGACCCTGAGAAAGTTACTTATATAAGAGTTTTGCTGAAGGAACCCTTGAAGGGCAAGTTGACGACATTCTTACAAGAGAACAATGATGTGTTTGCTTGGACTGTAGCCGATATGCCAGGGATTGATCCCCAACTCATAACTCACAAGTTGAATGTTGATCCTGAATGGAAAACAATAAAACAGAAGAAGAGGAATTTTGCTCCTGAAAGGCAAGAGGCCATTAAACAAGAGGTTGATAAGCTCTTAGAGGCTGGGTTTATTGAAGAGATCAAGTTTCCCGAATGGTTGGCTAACCCTATGATGGTCAAGAAAGCAAATGGGAAGTGGAGAATGTGTATACACTTCACTGATTTGAATGACGCATGTCCGAAGGATTGTTTTCCTCTGCCAAGGATTGATATGTTGATAGATGCCACAGCTGGACGTGAGATGCTGAGCTTTATGGATGGATTCAGTGGCTATAATCAGATTAAGATGCACAAGGATGACATCCCAAAGGTATCTTTCATAATTGACTTTGGTGTTTTCTGCTATCTTGTTATGGCTTTTGGTCTAAAAAATGCAGGCGCTACTTATCAACGACTGGTGAATAAGATATTCGCCCATCTAATTGGAAAAACCATGGAGTCTGTGTTGATGACATGTTAGTCAAGAGCCTATTCAAGGTAGACCACATCAAGCATTTCAGAGAGGCATTCGAAGTGCTGAGGCACCACAAGATGATGTTGAATCCAGCTAAGTGTGCTTTCGGCGTTGGAATAGGAAAATTTTTGGATTGGTGGTTTCGAAGAGAGGCATAGAGGCCAACCCTGATAAGATCAAAGCGATTTTGGACATGGAACCACCCCGCTCTATACGAGATGTACAGAAGTTGACTGGCCGAGTTGCAGCCCTTGGGAGATTTATCTCCAAGTCTGGTGACAAATGCTTGCCGTTCTTTCAAGCATTGAAAAAGGTGAAAATTTTTGGGTGGACTTCTGAGAGCCAAAAGACCTTTGAACAGCTGAAGAAGTACATGGCTAAGGCCCCGTTGTTGGCCAAACTTAGTCCCGGAGAGACTCTCTATCTAAACCTGGCGGTGTCTGAGCAAGCATTAAGTGTCATCCTCATTCGAGAAGAGAATAAAGTTCAGAAACCAATCTACTACGTGAGCAAGGTATTGCATGGGGCTGAGTTGAATTACTCTCCCATCGAGAAGTTTGCTTTGGCATTGATAATAGCCTCGAGGAAACTATGACCGTACTTCCAGGCACACAAGATCGAAGTCCTGACGGACCAATAGTTGAGGAACATATTGCATAGCCCGAAGGCCAGTGGAAGGTTGATTAAGTGGGCGATCGAACTTGGAGAATTTGACATTGCATAAAAGCCTCGAACAGCCATTAAGGCTCAGGTGTTGGCTGACTTCGTGGTTGAATGTACCATTGGAAATCAAGGAGTCGGGGGGAAAGAAGTAGTACCCAACCAAGGAGGTGAGAATAAAGATGAAGAACTTGTACCTGATCTGAAGGAGTATTGGGTGCTCTATTTTGATGGAGCATCAAAAACAAAATCTAGTGGTGCAGGTTTAGTCTTGCAAAGCCCCAATGGGTTCACAGTTGAGTATGCTTTGAAGTTGGACTTTCCGACAACCAACAACGAAGCTGAGTATGAAGCCTTGATAGCCGGATTGGGCTTGGCCAGAATCATGAGGGTCAAGAATCTCAAAGTTTTTGGGGATTCAAGACTAGTGGTATCGCAAGTGAATGGTGAATTTGAAGCCAAAGATGAAATAATGACGAAGTATTTGAGAGTTGTGAAAGCTGTTATGACTCAGTTTGATGAGTGCTATGTGGAGCACATTCCTAGAGAAGAGAACGTTAAAGCTGATGCCCTGTCCAAGTTCGCTTCTTCTGAGATAGAGAATTATGCAAGGAGTGTTTACTTCCAAGTCTTGAAGGCCCCGACCATCAACTCTAAGTTGGTAGCACCGATTGATTTAGGAATCTGTTGGATAGATCATATCAAAGCTCATCTCGAAACTGGGTGGCTCCCTGACAATGCCTTGGAGGCACGAAAGCTGTCAGCGAGAGCATTGAGATATGCCTTGATCGAAGGCATCCTTTACAAGAGGTCTTTTGTCATCCCATACTTGAAGTGTTTAAGGCCCCAAGAGGCAAAGGAAGCTTTGGAGGAAGTTCATGAAGGTATCTGTGGGCAGCACTTGGGGGGCAGAGCCCTAGCTCACAAGATTACTCGTTTCGGATTCTACTAGAATATGAAGATTTTTTGCGTCGTTTCGATATCGAATATTGATCTCGACGTCATTTCAAATATGAAAATTTAGTTGAACTAGAATATGGTTTTAGCACCGTTTAGTGCCGTTTAGCACAGTTTAGTGCCGTTTTATGTCGTTTAACATCGTTTAACATTGTTTAAACGTCGTTTAAGGCTGTTTAGCACCGTTTAGTGTCGTTTAGCGCCGTTTAGTGCCGTTTTATGCCATTTAACATCGTTTAACATTGTTTAAACGTCGTTTAAGGCCGTTTAGCACCGTTTAGTGTCGTTTAGCACCGTTTAGTGCCGTTTTATGCCGTATAACATCGTTTAACATTGTTTAAACGTCGTTTAAGGCTGTTTACCACCGTTTAGTGTCGTTTAATGGCGTTTAATGCCGTTTTATGTCATTCGACGCCGTTTAACATCGTTTAAACGTCGTTAAGACTGATTAGTGCTGATTAGCATCGAATTAACATTGTCGTAAATGCATCGGTCGCTCCACGCTTTACATCAAGACAGTACTCGTGAAACACTAGTGTATGAAGATGAACCCTGACCCAAGTCTCGGAAAAGGCTGTTAAAACTTCAAGGAAAACCTGATCAGTTTTCCCAGAAGTTGGCGGCAAATGATATGGGCTAAAAATAAGCCCTAAAGACACATTTAATGTGGCATTAATTAGACCCAGCATGGTCCAAATGTGGGGCCCATTAATGAGATCAAAAGCCCTATTTTAATATTAATTTCGTAATTAATATTAGGGGTAATAAATAGCTCAGCAATAAAAGTCAAATAAGGATATTACTCCTGCCTGACTTAGCCTCCAAGGCACCTAATTCAACATGGAAACTGACTCCCACAAGGAAGGAGTCTAGAACCTTCCTCAAGGCGGTGACTTGCCCACCAAGTCTCCAAATCCTACCATAATTCTAAGGCTTCTTAGCCTATATAAAGGGCCTGATCCCTCATTCTCATAACTACGTTTTTGGGCAAAGCTCTCGCCGCCATAGCCTCGAGGGCACCATCACCTAGGACTACGTTTTGGCTTGATTCTCAATACGAGATACGTAGGCAATCTGTGAGGACCGATTAGTCTCGAACACGGAAACAGCCTTTAAAGCACGAAGCTCCCGAACCCTAGCATTAAATACAATTTCGTAACCTAGTTTTTATTCCACAACAGTTTGATTGGTAATTTATTTACCAACTAATAATAATACTCTTCTAGTAGTTATGAAATATAATTTAAAATATATAATAGTATATCGTGATTGATTTCAAATTAAAATAGTGATTTTTCAGTAATTCTTTTATTCAAAAAATATGTATTTATGTATATGTCTAATAAAATCATTACTTATTTGCAATTGTAGAATTTGTAGTGGTAGATTCATAATGTAGTCATCTGAAGGATAGGCGTTTGTACTCGGTAATTATATGATCAACTACTTCTGTAGTTCTATTTATCCACAATTCAAAATAAAACAAATCAATTTCCATACAACCATTTTCAGCTAGGGATCTCTTCAAAATAACATTTTTTTTAATTAGTAATACAACTTCTTGTACGTTTTGAGAAGCCAATTTTAATACATAAAAAATTGGTCTAACCTGCATTCATATTTTCTGCTACTACTTCATTGCTGATGTAAAATCCAAAACTTTTCTATTGTTACGATTTTGAAAATATTCTTGTGAACGGCAATCACATTGTCAACATATTTTCCTTCTTCAAGGCGTATGTCAGGATAAGATGGTGAGTGGAATATGTAACTCATGTTTTCGAAATTCAGAAAGCAGAGTGGGAGAGCTGCCTCAGTGGAAACGAGGCCTAGCGTTGATCCAAAGAGTCACGGGTTCGAACCTCACCCGCTCCCTATGCAAAGCCGTGTTGGAAAGACAGTGGAAACTTTGACCAAGACAGGGTGTGGTGTATCTTGCGTATCGCAGGGAAGTCCAGCCACTGGGTCTTACCGCACGGTCAGTAGATTTACATGCCGGTGTTGGCCATGGAGCTGGTCGGCCGGTCCTGAGACAAATCCAGGCAGGTTAGCGTGTCCTGACAATACACGTTTTGACCAAATTCATAAAGCAGTTTAGATTTATCAAATGCATTGTCTTCTTTTTAATTAACTTTAACGTTAGAGCTTCTTGAAGTATTAGTCTACTTACATTGTTAAAATTAAATATTTGAAAATATTATCTTATACTGTATCAAATAGAGTTCATCACACATGTATTCTTAATTTTCAATTAGCAAAAAAATGTATTCAGTTTTTGTAAGCTTTGACTGAGTTGCATCTGTATTCTTACAGCTTTCTGTTTCCGCAAGTACCTTATCTTATTCCTGCTGGCAATTTGTAATTTTGTTGTTCACAATGTATATAGTTGCACTGGATGGCCTATGTGCATAATACATCTCATTTTATGTTTCAGGTCATCGATTATTTTTATCTCACTGGATATTATGGCCTTGTCATATGCATGTAGTACACACATTAACAGTAAAACATTCTGAGTTCATGCTGCTTTAGACAATTCTAAGGTTTTAAGCAGTTTCTGGAAGTGATACCAACTTTCTAAATGACTAAAGTTCCATATTTTGTGCTGCAATTATGGTAAAGGCCTTAAGGAAAAATGATATGTTGCAGTATCAGGTGTTTTAGTTATAAGTTTGGGAAGGTGTTTCTGAACCTCAGCCTGAAGGCACTGTATATCGGTCCGAGTTGTCAATATGTTTCAACACCATTGTATACACCATCTGACAAAGCAAATATGCTCTAGTACCCAACAGCCCAACACCACTGAACTGCCATTTGTGTTTGATTGCTTTGAGGATATAAGTTTCATTGTTTTTTTCGTCGATAATATGGTCGACATTTTTTTTTCTTTTGAAACATACATTAGTCCTTAAGTTTTCAAACTGTAGTATAATTTATAACAATAATATGATATGTTGTTGGGTTGTGAACACCTACTAATCCCTTAAGTTTTTGAACTGTAGTAAAGATTTATAGTACCCAACAGTCCAACACCACTGAACTGCCATTTTTGTTTGATTGCTTTGAGAATTTAAGTTTCAATGTTTTTTTCGTCGATAATATGGTAGCTAGGCATTTTTTTTTTGAAACATACATTAGTCCTTAAGTTTTCAAACTGTAGTATAGATTATAAAAATAATATGATATGTTGTTGGGTTGTGAGCTGTAGTAAAGATTTATCGCATTCATCAGCAACCCAGCCCTGTAGCATGACGGACCCCTCTGACAATGAACCCGAGTAGCTTTTCTGACGAAGCACCAAACCTCTTCCTGGCTTTCTTATGCTTTTGCAGCCCCTGTTTCCATTAACACTTTTTCCAGGTGTACTTGTTTTTGGTCTTTTACTCTTGGAAACACCATTTAATGAAGAAAATCACAACGCTTTATTTTAGTCAGCATATACTGCAGCTCGTGTTTTGGTGAAGATGAAACTTTACACTATGTATGTTAATTATGTAGATCGCATATCCTTCAGAAGTGAAAGGATTTCAGAACAAATCCTCGAAGATTCGAAATCCAAGACAACAAACCAATCTGAACTTCTATAATATCACAGCAGATAGTGCTTTATTTGTTACTCCCTCCGTCTCTAAATTCTTTGCCCGTTTGCTGAATTTCACAGGTTTTAAGATAGTGGGAAATGAATATTGTTTTTGTATGAAGTAGTGGATATTGAATATTATTTTTAAGGGATAGTGGGTATTGAATATTGTTTTTTTGGAGTAGTGGGTGGAGTAGTGTGATAGGTACCCGCTGTAAGCTAACAGCGGGCACCCCTGCAATAGTACCAACCTCTGCCCGCTGTAACACCTCCACCTGTAACAAATACTCACTAATTACACATGTGTCATTTCATATTATCTTTACTAAATTGCTCCACTTGACAAACAAATATCTTTACATAAATACTTGTGCAAAAATATCTTGTTATCTTGCTCACTAAGGCAGGGGACCATAAAGGTATTTAAGGGAACACGGAAACATTCAACTATAGCAAAAGCGGCGGTGTTAGAATCGAGGTATATGGGAAAGGGGAACTAATCACTATTCCAATAGTGGCTCACTGTAGCTTTAACAGCTTAACAAGTGGGTCACCAAGTGGGTGAACAGTGATTAGAAGACCCAACCTATAAATACCCCCATTCTACACACAAGGTAAAGGGGGGATATACAATTTAAATAGCACAAACTTATTACTCATTCTCTCCCTTCA
Organism: Kitagawia praeruptora; assembly: GCA_037693485.1. Lineage (NCBI taxonomy): Eukaryota > Viridiplantae > Streptophyta > Magnoliopsida > Apiales > Apiaceae > Kitagawia > Kitagawia praeruptora. The sequence goes on along the minus strand of CM075345.1, from coordinate 44,417,456 downwards.
CACAGATACATTTTCACCCGTTTCGATTATTATTATTTCGATTACTGATTCTCACACCGGAGGTGCTTGACGGCCACCACCCCCGGGCAAGCATTGTTTTGCAGATACCCAAACTCAGGAGAAGTATCCCCGGAACAGTGCTCGGAACAGTGATCGGAAGCCATTAATCGGCCGTGAGAATTATCATTTGGCGCTAGAAGGAGGGGGATTTTTTCTTGGAGAAAAACCCACCACCTGCTCTACCAACACAGTAGCTACTCACACACTCAAAACACAATACAAACCAAAACACCTCAAACACACTAAATGGAAACCGTAATACCTCACCCAGACGAACAAGAACACGAAGGAAACACAACTGGCATCCCGCCGGTGAACCCGCCGCTAAACCCGCCTAGAGACGATGGGCGAGAACAAATCCTTAGTCTCAATCTCACAGGCTGTAACCAACAACAAATTGACTTACTCATGCAAATAGCTGCAGCCATTCCCCAGGCCGGACCAAAGTCATTAACAAAACAAGGGAGTTTGCCCGTGAACCCACATGACAATCATGACGAGGCAAACAGTCAACCTCGCGAGGCGAACTCTACTTTCTCCCGCCTAGGTTCGTCTCAAAACACGAAACATGACAGGCACAACAAGAGTCACCATCCCCCTGAAGTGTGGGAACAAAACAGAAGACATAGAGACTTGAGAAAAATAATTATTGATAAAAAGGCCGCCTACGACAAGGTAGTGGCTGAGTATGAAGCACACAAACATCGAGAGCAACCTCCTGTCCGCTCAAAGCAGCCCGAAGTAACACAACCAACAAACGCAGAAATGTTGCAAACCATATTGGAACTCAAAAATAAGATAGAGGGAAATAACGAGCAAGATATGGGTGGAACACCATTCACAGCAAGGCAAGAAGCCGAACCACGACAGAAAAATATCAAACATCACAGCTTCAACTCTTTCGACGGACTTGGAGATCCGGAAGAGCACCTGAGCTATTTCCGGAAGAGCACCTGAGCTATTTCGACCAACTGGCTCTCCATTATGAGTATAATGATTTAACACGATGTCGATTCTTCACCGCAACTCTCCGCGGCAACGCCCAAAGATGGTTCTGCAGAATATCCACCAGGTCCATAGATACTTGGTTGGAATTTAAGAAATTATTCCTCAACAAGTTCAAAGCAAATCAGCAACACGAGGTTCATACCGTGTTCCTCGAAACCATTGCACAGCGCAACGGAGAAACCTTGCAGAACTACATCGACCGCTTCAAGGAAGCTGTCAACAAGGTTGTATGTGTCAACGAGACAGAGGCCTTGGTCCATTTAAGAAGAGGTCTCAACCCTTACGAATGCGAGAAATACGTATGTCGTCTCATGGAAACTAAACCCACCACTCTAGCAAAAGCATATGACTTGGCATCTCAAGCCATCAACGAAATCGAATCCCTGAACGTACTCAAACAATCCAGGGCTCCACCCACTCCAACACCATATTTTCAGAGAGAAAGATACACGCCTTACCAAAGGCAAGCACCCGCTTTGCATCAAGTACAAACTACTCACGGGCCGCTGCCCGCCCAAAGAACCCAACCATCAACACCAATCAGAGACCGAATAGGACCCTCAAACCCGCAAAGACCAGATAGGCGTCCTGAGCCAAAATGGACCGAATTTACTCTCCCAAGAGCAACCATCCTAAGAGAAATCAAAGGAAAACCTTTCTACTTTCCACCAGCCCCAATGCACTCATCACCTGATGACAGGCCCAAGGACAAGCATTGTGATTACCATGAAACACATGGGCATTTTACAGATAACTGCCTATCTCTCAAGTACTTCCTGGAAAAACAAGTCAAGGCTGGCAACTTATCTCAATACTTTCCCAGACAAATACTTGGCCCATCCACCTCCCAAGTGCACAACAAAAACATAGTACACACTGTGTTTGGCGGACATGTTTCACCACCTAGAGAGGAACAATCTGTCTACACCATATCTAAGGGCCCGCCAAACGTCATTACTTTCACAGACGCAGACTATGAAGGCATCAATCCCAATCATACCGAGGCACTAGTCATATCCTTGGGCATTGCTCAAAATGAAGTAAAAAGGGTCTTAGTTGACAACGGGTCCTCTGTCGACATTTGTTTCCAACACACTTGGGACAGACTCAAACTAAGCGACGAAAAGTTAGAAACATGTCATGACGAAACACCCCTCTACGGGTTCGGCCACAACGCCGTCCCAATTGCGGGAATTGTGAGGCTCCCGGTTTACTTTGGGGAATCCCCCAGACAAATATGCAGAATTATCAAATTCTACGTCATCAATACAGCATCTTCCTACAACATGATCTTAGGAAGGCCCACATTAAACTTGTTGAAAGCAATTACTTCCACCCCTCATCTCAAAATCAAATTCCCTACTTCAAACGGAATAGGAGAAATCAAAGGGGATTCCGAAACCTCCAAAAGGTGCTATGGCATTGCACTTACCTTGGGAAAAACCGAACCTAGCAATGTTAACAGAGAGAAAGCACAGAAAAGAAGGCAAGCAAAAAGACAGAGGCACGATGCAAGCCAACGTGCAAATAACAAAAAAAGAAAAGAGGTACAATTTATCGACGGGCATGACCCGCTAACAGAAGACCCGCCAATGATAGATTCCAATCTAATGAAGTGTCTCAAAAGAGAAGAAAAACCACCGATAACTCCTGCGGTACAGACTGAAAAAATAGAAATTATACCCGGGGACACAAACAAGACTGTCAATATAGGAGCGGGTTTGGATTCGATCTTCAAAGAGGGTCTCACAGATCTCCTGAGAAATTACGCGGACATTTTCGCATGGAGTCCAAAGGATATGCTAGGATTAGATTAGTCCGTGGCAATCCACAAGTTAAATGTAGACCCGGACAAAGTACCAAAAATACAAAAAAGAAGGAACTTTGCACCGGAGCGACAGCGGGCCATCGATGTTGAAATTGACAAACTCTTGGATGCAGACTTGATCTGCGAGGTCACTTACCCTAAATGGGTCGCAAATGTAGTGCTAGTAAAGAAAGCTAATGGAAAATGGAGGATTTGCGTTGATTACACAAACCTAAACGCAGCATGCCCAAAGGACCCACATCCACTTCCTTCAATAGACCAACTCATTGATGCTACAGCGGGTCATCTATTGCTAAGTTTCATGGACGCCTACTCGGGCTACAACCAAATCAAAATGACCCCAGAAGACAGGGAAAAAACAGCGTTCATTACGCATAGGGGAGTATATTGCTACAAGGTGATGCCTTTTGGATTGATCAATGCCGGTGCAACCTTCCAGAAAACCATGAAAAAAATCTTCAGCGGACAGTTGGGCCGAAATATGGAAGTATATGTGGATGATCTCATAGTCAAATCCCTCTTGACGGCTTCTCACCTCCAAGACTTGGAAGAATGTTTCACCACCCTCAGAAAACACAACATGAAACTCAATCCAGATAAATGTGCATTCGCACTTGACGCTGGCAAATTCCTTGGCTTCCTGGTATCACACAGAGGCATTGAGGCCAACCCGGAGAAGAAAAAGGCCATAATCGACATGCAACCACCCAAAACCTTAAAAGAGATACAAAAACTAACGGGGAGGTTGGCCGCCCTTAGAAGGTTCATAGCAAAATTAGCAGATAGATGCCTTCCGTTCTTTGACACCTTGAGAGGGGCAACAAAAACTAACACAATATCTTGGACGGCAGAATGCCAAAAAGCCTTTGAAGATCTCAAAACTTATCTCTCTTTTGCTCCACTACTTGCGGTCGCAGCCCCCTCAGAGCCGCTATCACTTTACTTATCCGCAACAGATAAAGCCGTGAGGGCGGTACTTATCAAAGAAGAGAATGGTGAGCAAAAACCAGTCTACTATGTCAGCCAAGTGCTCAAAGATGCGGAAACCCGCTACCCCAACGTCCAAAAGTTTGCTCTAGCTTTGGTCATGGCAAGCAGAAAATTGCGACACTGTTTTCAAGGAAGACAAATCAGAATCATCACAGACCAACCGCTAAGAAAAATACTTCACAAACCAGATTTATCAGGTAGATTGATCAACTGGGCGGTAGAACTTGGTCAATTTGATCTAAAGTACATCCCAAGAACCGCCATCAAGGCACAAGCTTTGGCTGACTTTATAGTTGAGTGTTCATTCTTGACAACTGAAAAAGAAACACCCACAAAGAGCATCACAGTGGCGGACAGCAAGTGGCAGTTGCATGTGGATGGTTCTTCTACAAACACCCGTTGTGGAGCAGGGCTCATTCTGACTAGCCCCGACGGCTTTCAAGTCAAACAAGCCATACAGCTGAACTTCAGGGCCACAAACAATCAAGCAGAATATGAGGCACTTTTGGCCGGTTTAGCATTGGCAAAAAACTTACAAATAAAAAGATAACCATCTACAGCGACTCACAGCTGGTCGTTCGACAAACAACGGGGGATTATTCAACAAAAGATAGCAATCTCAGCAAATATCAGGAATTGGTTCAGACAATGCTAACTCAGTTTGAAGAATACTCCCTTGAACAAATAGACAGGACGGATAACACAGTTGCGGATATGCTATCTAAATTAACTCAAGGGGAGAAAGTAGAAGCAGACACGGTTTACTTTGAAGAATTAACCGTCCCAAGTACAAGCAAACTGGATATCATGGAAATAAACCCGCCAAGGGATAGTTGGATGACCCCTTACATCCGTTATCTGGAAAATGGCACACTACCAGATGACAGACTCAAAGCAAAAATAGTCAAATCACAAGCAACACAATACTTTCTTCAGGAAGGCACCCTATACAAGAGAAGTTTTGACTCCCCTATACTTAAATGTGTCGACGAGGAAGAAGCCCTATATTGCATAAGAGAAGTCCATGAAGGCATTTGTGGCGACCACATGGCTGGCAAGGCATTGGCACACAAAATACTCAGACAAGGCTATTACTGGCCAAAAATGCACAAGGAATGCAAAAACTTCACCAAAAGGTGCCGCCAATGTCAACTATTTAGCAATATGTCCAGGAAATCACCAGCACTTCCGGCGGCCATCCTATCCCCTATACCTTTTGCAATTTGGGGCATTGACATCATGGGTCCATTCCCAAAAGCCAAAGGTGATTTGCAGTACGTCATGGTCGCCATTGATTACATGACAAAGTGGGCCGAAGCAAAAGCCCTTAAGAACATTACACAAGATGATGCCATTCGCTTTGTTGAAGAACAAGTCATCACAAGATTTGGAATCCCAGTAATACTCATATCTGACAACGGTACGCAGTTTGTGGGGTCAAAATTTACTAAATTCCTATCCGACCACGGGATCAAACACAAGAAAGCGTCCGTTTGCCATCCTCAAAGCAACGGACAGGTTGAAGTAACTAATCACATCATTGTCCGAGGTCTAGAGAAAAGATTGACTACTTCAAAGAGGAAATGGCCTTATGAGTTACCCAACGTTCTTTGGGCTTATCGCACATCACCCAGGACAAGTACTGGGGAATCCCCTTTCAAATTGGCATTTGGCACAGAAGCACTTGCACCAATCGAAATTGGCTCGCCTTCTTACCGTGCCATCAATTTCGAAGAAGAGGCAAATACTCAAGGACTCAAAACAAATCTTGACCTTCTGGATAAAACCAGAGAGGCCGCTGTTGAAAAGATGACCGCTTACAAAGAAAAAACTAAAGAGTTCTTTGGGAAAAAAGCCAGAATCAAAGCCTATGTGGAAGGCGATTTGGTTAACAGAGCAACTGAGGCATCCGATCCCAGACACACTGGCAAACTTATGCCAAAATGGGAAGGACCCTACAAAATCATCAAAGTACTCAGGCCGGGTTCCTACAAGCTAGCTTACCTCAATGGTACTGAAGTTAACAACACTTGGCATGGTGACAAGCTACGCAAATACTATCAATAGATGACTGAAACAGTCATTTCCCTTTATCTTCTTTGTAATCAAGGGAACTATGTTTTCAATGGAATACTTTTGCAGAAAAACGGTCTACATTTACAAGTCTATCACAACGCTAACAAAATCACAGAAGTCCCAGTGAGCCAGCAACCATTACACAATTACACATTGCACATATTACAAGTAAGTGTCCATTTAAGTCCCTCTGCGGACACTTACACAATTACACATTGCAAATATTACAAAGTCCCTCTGTGGACACTTACACAATTGCAAATATTACAAAGTCCCTCTGTGGACACTTACACAATTGCAAATATTACAAAGTCCCTCTGCGGACACTCACACAATTACACATTGCAAATATTACAAAGTCCCTCTGCGGACACTTACACAATTACACATTGCAAATATTACAAAGTCCCTCTGTGGATACTTACACAATTGCAAATATTACAAAGTCCCTCTGCGGACACTTACACAATTACACATTGCAAATATTACAAAGTCCCTCTGTGGACATTTACACAATTGCAAATATTACAAAGTCCCTCTGCGGACACTTACACAATTACACATTGCAAATATTACAAAGTCCCTCTGCGGACACTTACACAATTACACATTGCAAATATTACAAATCCCAACTTCTACATAGTCTCTTTGCGGACCATTACACAATTACAAATCCCAAATTCTACACGATCCATCTGCGGACAGTTACTACAACACTGTTTACAAACATTACAATGGACATCAGCGAACAACTACAGATTTACAGTTGGAGATTGCACAAAGTTATCAACAGACAATTTGATGGTTTCCTTTTCAAAATCCCTTGAAGGACACTCTCACAACCACGGATTCCAACATATTATAAGTCTGGCAACAAAAGACGGAATCTTCAGACAAAAGTTACGAAAGATGTTTGTTGTGGCAAATCGACAACAATATATCAAGGCATAAATACTTAACACAGCGAGGTAAGTCCCTTAAACGGGCATAAAGACAACTATGGATTCTATGCTACAACTTTCATCAAGAAACAACAAAGTACCCTTGACGGCCACTTACTACAACAACGAGCCAATAACTTCAAAGTTACAAGGGATGAATACTACAACCAATCTGCAACAAAATGTCTACACACTACACAAATACAAAGGCAATATGCTCAAAGCAGGACAAAAACAGCAAACGAATGGATGCAAGGGAGAAATTAATTTTTTATTCATAAAAATATTTTCTTACAAGCATATTATTACAAGGATTGAAGATTCCTACATCTAAAAATCCTTCATGCCTGGGAAGCTTCACTCTTACCATCCGCGCCCTTCTTTTCAGAGCTTTCACCCTCAGGAGGTGCGCGGAAACGGAAGTCGATTGCATCTGTCTCAGGTGCATTCTTGGTCTCTTCCACAGCGCGAGTACGGGCGATTTTCCGAGCATGCCTCCGGAATTCCTCGGCCATGTACAGATCGCCCTCTTCCTCATGATGATTGGCAAGGGTTAGCCAAAGATTTTCGCTCTCCTTCGAAAGAGAACGCTCCCATGCCCCAGCGAACGGACTGAAAAATTCGTCCATCTTAGAAAGATCCATGTGATTGTATAACAAGAAGGATTCTCTAACAGATACAGGAGGGGATGATCGAAATCAACAAGCAAATTATCCTATTTATAGGGGGATAAATGAAGGTTAAAGTCATCACCGGTCAAAAAATTACAATCCCCATGCAGAAAGCAGTAAAGACACAATCAAAATTTTTTGACCCCCATACAGTATTAAATGCTGAAGACAAACTCCCACAGTCAAAATCACAAAATCAAGGTAAACATTTTCCCACACATATTTACTACAAACTTTGACAAAAAAAATACAAACACAAATCCAGTTATAGCTTAAAGCAAAATTACCAAAATTACCAAAATTACCGAAATGTCAAACATAGAAGTATCTTAGAATGGGGAATTTCCAAAGTTCGAAATCAAACCAAGATGTTTCCAAACCACACAGCGGACATTCCCGCTGAGTGACTTCAAAACAAGTCAGACAAGAGTTCATCGCTACAGTTACAAAAATTAACTTAAGCCCAACGAGACCCGCTCAAGGGACCTTCCATACCCCTTAGTGGCTCAGAATCTTCATCTTCACTGTTATACGCAGTAGCAATGGCACTAAGGGGCTCCACAGCAACATCAGACTCAGCGGCCGTCCCGCTAGCCTCTGTCAGATCGGTATCAACAATAGCAACATCCACTTGCTCCCTCTCATCCTCAACAGGCTTCACAGCGGAATCCGCTTCAATATTACTTTCACTAGGAACAGCCGCTATCGTTGACAATGGAATTACACCCTCTATAACCAAAGGGTTATCAACGGGCTCCAGTCTCTCAGTAGGAGTCATCTCACTCTCTGCGGTTTGTGCGCCCACTTCACCAATAGCAACATCAGACTGACAACCAACACTCTTTCTCTCATTTTTCCCAAGGCGGGCCTTCAGGGCTCTGGCTTTACGTTTAGATTTCTTCACTTTTACCTTCAGCCTAGCTATCTCAGTTTGTAGCCGGCCAATCTCAGGTGCATTCTCAGCGGGATCCTGCCGTTGCTGCATTACGATACCACCCGCCGCAACTGTAGCAACCTTGGCAGCCTCAGCCTTCACAATTTCAGCAAATTCACTACTATTTCTGAACTTTAATATGGCAGCGGCCTAAGTTGGACGAGAATCAAGATGAGCCTCAGCCTCCTCAGCACGCTCTTTCTCAAATTTAAGTGAAGTGGTCAAATTTTTTACTTGCTCAGACAAAGTAGCATTGGCAGGCTCAAGTTCTATCTTATCTTCAGCCAAGAACCGGCGCAAGTCACGACTATAGTCATAACTCGCCTGGATGTCCACTTTCTCAGTTTCTATCTCATGCAAGGTTCTAGCAGCGTTATCTTTCAGTATCCTCTCGGCGGCCAGCTCTGCCTCTAGCGTATTTATCCTCTTTTTCAAAGCAAGATTGCTACCACGGTACATGTTTCCACGGGCCATCAGTCCTGTATACATACATTGGTTCTACAAACAACACAAAACACAAAAACTTACACTTCAACAACGGACATAACTAGAGGAACTATACGAACATATCAAAACAAAAAACTACATACCCTAGCAGCATATTTCTGGGATAAGAGGCACATCCGCTCCCAACTCAACTCATTTAGCCTCACAAGATCATCATCAGTCATGGAATCCACGGTGAAGGTATTAGGCCCTGATTTAAAAAGAAACCCATAACCTGGCCTGGACCCAATTTCTGCATCATTCACCTCATCATCGCTACTTGTATAAAACACTATCTCCTCCTCACCATCATCACCATCCTCAGTACCATCCTTAGTACCATCCTCAGAATCATCCTCAGTATTTTGTTCCCGATAATCCTCACCACCATCCTCACTATCAACATCGTCAAAACCTTTATCAACGGGTTCCTCCATAACAAAAGTATCATCAATAGCAACCTCACTCACTTTAGTAGGCTCTACGCGTCTACGCTTAGAAGTTCCAGCCTCAACAACAGACTTCCTCTTTGAACGACGCAGAGGAATTTCAGGACTCTCATCAACAGTCACCTCCGTTACTTTCACGGGTGGTTCTTGCTCTCTCAAGGCGGACACTTTCTCTCCGCTGTCAATATCCATAGTTCCTTGGCCTACGGTGCCAACCACCTGGACAGGCTTAACAACAGAGCCACGTTCTTCCCTTCGAATTGTGGCCCTTACATTTGGCGAGCGAATGTCAAAATCATCATCACTATCTCCGACCATATGATACGCAAGTGTTCTCCTAGCTACAGCACCATCACTTTCACTTGCAGAATCAACAGTGAAACCTCTATCAACAGATGGCTCATCTTCCGTACCAACGTCCCTATCAGCGGACTTCTCTGTCTCAATGACAAACTCGTCTTCAACAGGATACCCATCACCTTGGGCATCTTGCAAATTCGACTCCAAAGGCGTATCCCTTCTCCTTGTGGACACATCACCCAACAACTCGGACAAAGAATCGTCCTCAGAATTTATACCACCCCCAGTTTCTTCTTGCTCAGATTGAGCATTACTCCCGGGCACTTCTTCCTCTGCAACAACGGGCTCCTCATACTCAACCCGCTCAGTGGTCTCCACACCAGCACCTTGCCCTGAAAGATCAAAGGCATCTATGATGTTTTCCGCAGCAAACATCTCACGAACCCGCTTTGGCCTGGGTGGTTGAAGAAGCATGAAATCAGCGTACATCTTAGCCTCCTGCTCAATAGACAAGGTGGGATGAGGATCCAACTCTGCTTTACGAGGATCCAACACTGCAAAAATACACACAAGAATTTCAATAAAGGAAAATCGCAAAACCCAAAGGATAAAGTCAAAACAGAGACTTACAACAATGACTTCTCAAATCAGCCGGGTCAATCAAATTCGACTCGGTCCACACCTCACCCAACGCCTTTACCAGCTTAACTAAAAAATCTATCTCCACCTGGCTGAGACGGTTACGATCCGTCCTGTAGGCACACTCAACCTTCTTCACAAAATTCTTATGCCAGGCGAACTCCCCGCCACCAACTACCAAAAATTCCTCTTGCCAACCCGCCATACCCTTGGGGAACGCAAAAGGGCGGTATCCATCCAGAGATTTTCCAATACGGGTTTGAGACTTTACGAATTGGAGCTCATAAAAGGGTTTTGCACGGCTGGATTTAACATCAAATAGACAGAAAAAAGCCCTAAATGTAGGCTGTTTGTTCAAGGCCTCGTTACTATCTATAAACCAGTTAATTGCCCTTATTGAGTTGGGAGACATTTGAGCCAACGGACAGCGGAAGTACAATCGAAATAAATCCATCAGAAATTTGTGCGGCGGCAACCGTAAACCCGCCCTAAAATGACTTACGGGAATACAAACGGAGTCATCATCAAAACGATGGTACAACTTCTCACCGGGTCCTGCCCGTCTCCAGAAATAACCATCTTCAATTCGAAACATCCTTTCGACATAATCCCCCCAGTCATCACCTCTAAACGTGCTGTCCTGTTGTAAATGAGCAAATTCGGCAAATTTAGCATCCATATCTGCCTTCGAATATGAGGTTGGCAACACGTTACTCGCCCGCCACAAACTCTCAGAACTTTCGAAGTACTGGTAGCGGTTTCTCCGCAAAACGGCCGTATAACTCAACGGACCTATGTCAGCCCAACGACCGTACATGTTTACTAATGGTCTTCTCTCGCCAGTAGCGGGATCTACGAATTCATCACCCATCTGCAGACATGGGCACAATTCTTCAATTACTACCGCTAACAGCCAAACACGCCATCAACAATGACTGGTACACACATATATTTTATACCAATTTTTTATTCTAAATTATCATACAAATCGAAACAAACAATTCATATTCCATTCCCTCCACAAACAACAAAGCCCTAGAATCAAAAGCCAATATACACAACATATACAGAATATATACACATATATATACAAATTACAAACACCTCATGAACACTGCGAAATCGAACCACTATTTTCACACGAATCAAGAAACGAATTGAAACTACCAAAATCCCAATACCAAATACACAAACAACAAACAAAAACTCACAGATTACTAACCTTTACAGATTACACAATCGAATCACATTTACAAATACTCGAACATGCAAAGCAAGGACATCAACACAAAACCCACTCACACATACCACAATAAGAACAAATGAAGGGACAAATTAAACAATGAAAAGAGGAAACAAAAATCACAAAAGAAAAATATAAAGAAAGCATACCTCGAATCAGGAGGTTGTATATGGCTTCAATGGCAGAAATACTCGGCAAATCCAGTAAAAGCGTCGCGACACACTTGAACAAGACAAAGAAATTGGAGAGAAAAAAAGTAGAAAAAGGCAGTAACAAATGTTTGATCCACTACCCCATCTCTTATACGCGTGCGGCGCGTGAAATGGGGGTGAAAAACTTACAACCATTTCGTGGATAGCTCTGATTGGTCCACGTCATTATTACAGCACGAAGTAACCGCCTCATTTCCGGCAAAACTGCCCACTAAGTCTTAACTTCCCACTTACTACTGACACATTACATCACAAAGGTACATTCTCTTTCCACCCAAAGGTCACTTCTCATTAATACGAACTACCACTTATCATTTCTCTTATTATTGACATTTAATATTATTCCATCATTTATTTCGAATTTCTCATTTATTACTAATTATTGCATTTATTATCAAGCGGTTACAAAAACGTTTCAAATTGCACACCCGTCAAGCACCAAAACCCGTTGTCAAACATCGGCATATTTTCACAAATTTTTTCTAACTCCTAAGTGTTGTCCGCCAACACTTGGGGGGCATATTTTCACAAATTTTTTCTAACTCCTAAGTGTTGTCCGCCAACACTTGGGGGGCATATTTTCACAAATTTTTTCTAACTCCTAAGTGTTGTCCGCCAATACTCGGGGGGCATATTTTCACAAATTTTTACATCCCCCAAAGTGATGACCGCCAACACTTGGGGGGCACACATAGTATCATTTTCAAAAAATTTCTCTCAAACATTACGGCATCTTTAGTTTCTCCTCCTCCTATTCGATAAATTGCACAAGAGGAGTGGGGGGCAATGATAGGTACCCGCTGTAAGCTAACAGCGGGCACCCCTGCAATAGTACCAACCTCTGCCCGCTGTAACACCTCCACCTGTAACAAATACTCACTAATTACACATGTGTCATTTCATATTATCTTTACTAAATTGCTCCACTTGACAAACAAATATCTTTACATAAATACTTGTGCAAAAATATCTTGTTATCTTGCTCACTAAGGCAGGGGACCATAAAGGTATTTAAGGGAACACGGAAACATTCAACTATAGCAAAAGCGACGGTGTTAGAATCGAGGTATATGGGAAAGGGGCACTAATCACTATTCCAATAGTGGCTCACTGTAGCTTTAACAGCTTAACAAGTGGGTCACCAAGTGGGTGAACAGTGATTAGAAGACCCAACCTATAAATACCCTCATTCTACACACAAGGTAAAGGGGGGATATACAATTTAAATAGCACAAACTTATTACTCATTCTCTCCCTTCACACAGATACATTTTCACCCGTTTCGATTATTATTATTTCGATTACTGATTCTCACACCGGAGGTGCTTGACGGCCACCACCCCCGGGCAAGCATTGTTTTGCAGATACCCAAACTCAGGCGAAGTATCCCCGGAACAGTGCTCGGAACAGTGATCGGAAGCCATTAATCGGCCGTGAGAATTATCATAGTGTGTATTGAATATTATTTTTAAGGAGTAGTAGGTGGAATATTGGGTATTGAATATTGTTTTTTTGGAGTAGTGGGTGGAATAATGGGTGTTGAATATTATTTGTAATGATTTGTGAGTTGAGTAGTGGGTATTGAATATTATTTTTAAGAAGTAGTGGGTGGAGTAGTGGGTATTGGATATTACTATTGTTTATGGACAAAAATAGAAATGAGAAAAGTATATTGAATATCCTTAAAAGGAAAGTGGGAAAAGAATTAAGAGACGGAGGGAGTAGAAGACTATTCGTCAAAAGTGTAGGACCAGAGTGGGTTACTGTAACTTAAAGAACTAGTTAAGAATAGAATAATTGTTCCAAAGAATTGTCTCTCTTGGGGGAGGGTGCCGTTAGAGGAGAAGAAGGTGCACTATACTCATGGGCAAAGCTTCCAGCGAGACACATTGAAGACGCAGGGTTGTTTTGATTCCTGGAAATGCCTGTGGTTATTCAGGGCATGCCAAGATCGATCTCGTCTGGAGGATTATCGGAAAATGTCTGTTCGCTTTCTTCAAAAAGGCTTAAAAAGGATTACAAGTGCTGGTGACATCTGGACCGTGTCCGTTCCTGACTCGACATTGAGAGTATTGCTCATCTCCTAAATTGCTTCGAGTGCTGGAAAACATCTGAAAAGGCTGCTTGATATGTTTGTATTGGAAAAGATATATGTGATAATGTGAAACATTGGAAATGTTGGACACTTAGGAATATTAATTTCTGGTTTTGTATTTTTAGGGACTTCATAACGGCATACCGTTTAACTCATGTGTTGGTGTACTCGATCAGTTGCTGGACGATATTTAGCTTATATTCAGAACAAATTGACGTTTATATGACCGTATATTGTGAACAATATCTCCTAAATATTTCATTGAGAAACGGGGAAGTTGCATATCCATTTTAAGCAAGAATTTGGGACTCGCCTGTAAGCGAGATCTAGTTCTTAGTTACATGTGATTCTTCTCTGGCTCCATGGTCAAGAACTAATTGTTGTTCAAGTGTGAAAAGTATTGTGTCTCGTGGTCCTTGTAAATTTGCATGAAAAACATGTAAAACGATTTGCTGAGCTTTTGTTTATCACCATCCCTCGATCTCTATCCTGTACAATATTCAAATGTCTTAACGAATGCATAGAGATCTTCAAGGCAGATCTCTGATCTTGTAATTGGCTTTTATCCAGAAGGAAGGAGAGATTGAGGAGGATGTCACACACCGTATCAAGGCGGGGTGGCTAAGGTGGAGGGCAGCGTCAGGGGTGATGTGCGATAAGAAAGTCCAGTTAAAGTTGAAAGGGAAGTTCTATAGAGCGGCAATCCGTCCTGCGATGTTATATGGTTCGGAGTGCTGGGCGGCGAAGAAGGCCCTCGAGAGTAAGATGGAAGCAGCTGAAATGAGGATGTTGCGGTGGTCCTGTGGCCGCACGATGTTAGATAGAATCCCGAATGTGGTTTTCAGGAGCGAGCTGGAGGTGGTGCCTCTTTCTGCGAAAGTTAGGGAAGGGAGGTTGAGATGGTTCGGCCACGTCCGTAGGAAGTTAACGGAAGCCCCGGTGAGAAGGGTCGAGAGCCTATCGGTTGTTGGGGTGAGGAGGAGAGGTAGGCCAAGGAGGTCGTGGGAAGAACAGCTTAGGATGGATCTGAAGGCCTTAAGCTTGAATGAGACCTCAACCGCTGATAGGAGTTGTTGGAGGCGACAGATTAGAGTAGTAGACTCTCTTCTATGGAGCGGTTCTGTGGTTGAGAGCCTCAGAGTTGGGATTTCTCGGTTAGCACTAGCTTAGAAGTTTGGCCTTTCTCCTTCATATTATCTTCTTTTGTTTTCCGGTTTTGCAGGTTCAGGGACTGTAGCCAGAGGCTATCCTAGATCAGGAGAGAAGTGCTCATAGCCCGCTTAGGTAAGTCCCATGAGATCCAGGCCATGGGCCCAGGTGCGGTTAAATAATATTTCCATCCCTATCGTACTTGTTCAATATGCACATTGTTTTGTGGTGCACTAAGCCGGTGGTCTTCACGGAAACAGCCTCTCTATTGTAAAAAGTAGGGGTATGGTCTGCGTACATCTTACCCTCCCCAGACCCTACTTTGAGCGGGATATGCTGGGTATGTTTGGTTTGGTTTGGTTTTATCTCCTTGTCAAAATGAGAAATGTTGGGAGTTCCTCACACCGACTAAACTCAAACATTTCAACTGTGATAATTCTTTATGTGACTCAAAAAAGTAGTTTTGAATACCAAAGGAACAATGTTCCTGCGGTATCTTACGATACTCTTTCAGTTGCAGAATCTTTTAAAAACAACGTGTGCCTTACAAAATTAATTCTCGGGCCAGATACTCATTCTAGAAGATTGTGTTCAATGGACTTGTTCTAAACAAAAGGCGTGTCGAGAAAATGCAAGTACATATCATATTGTCATTTTCAACATTGTTTTGGATTCGTAGCTGTGGAGCATTAGAATATTGTCGAATCGTCGACTGGTTGCTAAACATCCCGTTCTTTCACAGCCTTCGTTATTTACGCCCCCGGTTCCCTATTTGACAGAAAGAGCTAGGAGACAATGGGATTGTTGGCATCAAGTTTTTAACAGTTCTGTTCTACATATATTTATATATAGTTGATGTGTTTTCCAACTTGATTTCTCCCTACCGTACAAAATAACCAAATCACTGAACTCTAACTTTCACACAGGTGTTCCACAAGGGTGGACTAACCAATATCTGAGACCAATTTGTTTTGTTGTACGTAATTTTCATTGTAGTAGTTTTTTAACATTAAAATAATTTTATTCTAATACGAGCTTATTTAAAAAAAAAAAATGCGTGTGTATGAAATTAAAGTTTTGTATAAATGTGCAGCTATGACTATTGGTAGATAGTCTTCAAAAACCAACTTCAAATTAAGGAGTGGTAACCCATTTGCCTAAAGTCATGGGAAGTTGCATTTTGACATTTTCTCTCCTTTCTACTTTCAAACTAGTCCTCTTCGTCCTCTGTTTCTCCTACACTAATATTGTTACAACTACTTCCCAAAGTGTAGTGCCAGGGTTTCTCGAAGGTATGTATGTAGCCGATGTTTAGTTGTACAATATGTTTCGCAATATATGTTCCGCAAGAAGAATATATATATATATGTGCGTGTGTTTTTTGAGGGTCTGATATGTTGCAAGAGTGGGGTTTTGCAGGTTTAGGATGTGCAGTAATGAACTGTGGAGAGGGAACATGCATAGGTTCGAACGTAACAACACTTGGTTTCGATTGTGTTTGTAAACCTGGTTGGAAGCAGATCCCCGTGGTTTCAAAAATCTACCCTTCTTGTGTTCTTCCAAATTGTAAGTCTCTTTTCTAAATACTAACTACGTACGTGTGTACATCACTATTATTATCCCGAGTGTCGTACTACATATTTATTGCAAAACTATGAAAAATTACCGTGCAACAAGGTCATGTGTTCCAATTTTTACCTGAGATCGGCCCTCTCTTTATAAACCACCAGACCGTTTTGAATATATAAACACACAAGAAAGTTTTATGTAAAAATTGATAACATGGTTTTGTTAATTGAGTCTTTTAAGTAGTTTCTTTGCAATTTGCACCGCTCAATTTTAACCTACTAATATATATGAAAGGGTGTCCTTCCACATTCAATGTTGGTTGTCAACCACTTACCACAAAGGAAATTCCAAAAAAACATTGTGTCAGGTGGTTATCATCCAACGTTGACTTGTGACTAATATCCTGTATGAAATAGATGACACTACCCACTACTATACATATTGTCATGTCACGTTATCATTTTTCTATATAAATCATTAGTTAATGTGCTATACATACATTGAAGATTAGTGATACCAACAAATAATTTGATTTATATAACTGCAGGCACAGTTAACTTTCAGTGCGGAAGTGGAGCTCCACCAGCACCGCCACCTCTCCAAACCAACGATACTTCAAACCGTAAATATTTGAAAAACAATGTTTTACTTAAACTAATTGGTGATTAAACGAATAGTAATACAAAAATACTTATTTTCATTAACGATTTGCAGCTTGTAATTTTGTGTACTGTGGCAATGGAAACTGCGTAGTTAATGACACTAGCCACTACTGCCAATGTGACCAAGGCTTTGCCAATTTGTTTGGAAAATCTTCCAATGCTTGTTTTGAACAATGTAAGTTGCTACATCACTGCATCTTTACGTCTTATTGGATGCCAAATTATACCCAATTGTATGCATTAAAATTGAAGGAAAAACTCTTCTGGGCCATGAACATTTCGATTAATAGGGATGAAGTCGCGAATAATCCAACAATACTAAGTCGATTATTGAATCAGCAAATCTTATTTTTATTCGATTACAAAAGATTCAATTTATATTTTGCAAGATGATATTAAAAAATGGTGAAAATGATCTCTTTATATATGTTGTTTATGTTTCAGGCTTCTTTGGAGCAGACTGTAAAAACCTGGGATTAGGGGAGGCAGCACCACCCAGTACTAGTTCGGGCTCACCAAAAACTGGTACGGAGGAAGATCAAGATGGTACAAAATGTCTAATTATCATTGCTAACTTAAGATAAAATGGCAAACGCCTTTATAAATCTACAACAAAAGATCTAATTCAGCTCATCACATCAAACAACTTAAGGAAATTAACTAGTGGAACAGTTGGTAACTTAGTATCCATCTCCAATGGACTTATGTGGCTAACATGTTGGAGTAAATTGAAAATTTAGCACAAGATAGCTATCACAAGATGCTCATTCTTGCCTTGTGTCATTTATAAGTAGATGCTCTGAACTATTTGTTTCCGTGTGATAAATAATCAAAAGACGGCAGAACTTTTTCTCGAATACTAATTGGGTTTGAAAAATTTTTAAAAATTCTTTTTAGTTCCGGTTTCATCCTAAACTTGATCTGCCACTAAATTGTTTAATTTCACCGTACTTAATTAATGCAGTTATTTTCTCTTGATTATTTTTGCCGCAGGAACAAATGGAGCATCTAACATCATGAGGAATTTTCAAGCACTAGTTGTAGTGACACTATCATTAGTTTTCATAACATGAAAGTGGCTAGCGAGTTGAAGAATAGAAACACAATTCCTACGTTGTGGACTCCCGGTTTATATAGGCTAGTCATGAATATCTTCTTCTTTGTTTTGGTATCTGCTGTTTATCTAGTCTCAGATACGAGTGTGTAGGCACGAACGTGTGAGTATTTTCGATTCTTGACGCTCAGGTCCAAGAAGAACAAATCTTTTCATTTTTTTGCTGTTAAGTGAAAAAAACAACACACATAAATTCTAACCAGTGAATTACCAGGATATTTACAATACTAATATACTGATGTCAACTGAATTTATCTTGGAGGGTTATCCTTCTAAACACAGTTTGTATTTTAGAAGCATTATATATTTGATTTTGTGTTACTCAAATATTGATAGAATTAGATCATTGAAAGGTATGCTTAACCACAAACTTAGAGACCTAATCGAATAGTAAGATATAAGAGCATCTCCAAGGTTATTATGTAAAATGATTAGCTATATTGATTAGCTATCTTGATATTGTAAAATTTTTGCTAAGGGTGAGGATGAACACTCCAATGCTATTATCTATAATTATGATATGTAAAATTATACATAAGGGGCTCATTGGTTCAACAAATATAGCAAATCAAAAATGATTATCTATAATTTTTTGCTAAAGGTTTGATGGTTGGAGTGCTCATACTTTTACATATTGTCTAAATAGTGCCATTAGATGCCACCTAGGTGCCACATGGATAATTATAGCTAAGGGTTTTGTACCCTTGGAGATGCTCTAAGATGCTTTAACGTTTAAATAGAGATTAACGAGCTTCTGCATCACGACTTACCAAAACACAAAATCTGTAATACAGACGGTACAACTTTGAAGATCCTTCCGAAGCAATGTTTCTGGCTGACTTAGAGCATCGTGTTGACTAAAATGATTGACTAAAATTATATAAAATACTTATTATGTAAAATTAGTTGATAAACGGTCGGGTCGAGCAAATCGCTTGGTTGCCTTTAGAAAGGATTCAACAGCGATCCCCTTAAGCGTCTGTTCTTGCGATTGTTTTTGTAGATGTCGTATGGCTTTTGATTAATGGATTGATTTCTTTTGTTCAAAAAAAAAAAAAAATACTCATTTTTCTTTATTTTTATTGATGATAAAATCTTAGATTTTATCATTTAATATAATTTATTAATAATAATCTTTAAATTTTTGTTTTTCTGTTATATTTATATGACATTATTTGTTATCTATATTATATATTTAAACAAAATATTAATATTTTTGGTATCTATTTTTTGTACCTTTAATATTTAATTATTTTCACTTAATTATTCTCAATTAATCATTTTTATTTATGAATATACATAATAAGGTTTAATATTAAAATTTAATTATCGAAATTAGGTTTTTATTACTTACTTTTCGTTACTTGGTCCAAAATAAAATAAAACCACATGTTCCTAATCATTTTTGTCAAAGCAAACTTGAACGATTTAATGTTAAGATCAAAACCGTACTTCGAAATATAAATATATAGAGTTAACATGGATGGATACAGAGATACATACAAGTATTAATTACATAATAATAAATGCATATTAGTTCATTTCAGTATATTATTATGTAATAAATATGTTAGTGTTGCGAATACCTAAATAGCTCCTTGAAATATAACATAAATATAATTAGTAGGGGTAAATATAACTTTTTATATGAATATATTTGCTCTATTAGATATATATGTATATGTTGAGTCCCACTCTATGGAGAACCGTGGAGAACCACTTAAAATGCAATAAAATTGCCCTTTATATAAGGTCTCTGGCGGGGCCCTTTCACATAAAAGTCTTATAATTCTACACTCTATCCATTCATCATAAAAAAAATTAAAAATTTTAAAAAAAGTTTTAAAAAATGTTGCCACGTCATCATTTTTTGAAATTTTTTTTTAAATTTTTTTTTTGTAATCTTTTTTCTAAATAGATAGAGGATAGAATTATAAGACTTTTTTGTGAAGATGCCCCTGCGGGGCCCTTATATATAAAGTAATTTTAATGCATTTTAAGTGGTTCTTCACGGTTCTCCACGTAAGATGGTTCTCCATAGAACAATGACCTGTATTGTATATGTTTGTTATATTGTTTTGTGCGTTTACGTATTAAAGATGTGATTGATGAGTTTTACGATAGTTAATGTTAATACAAGTTTGTATTATACTTACATATGCATTAAGGTTCTTTTTTTGTATTGTGATATTTTTTATAATATTTAATTCGTAAATAATTACAGTAGATCTAAAATGATTAATAAAATAAGGTATATGTTATTGAATATTATAGTACATTATTACCTATCCAAAAAAATTTATATATGTATGTATTTATGTTTGTACATGTGTATGTATGTGTGTATGTACGTAATAAAAGTTCTATTAGAAGTAGAATATGTGTTTGAATATATAAAGCATCCATATAACTAAATATTTTATAGAAAGTACGATCTTCTTAAATTATATATTTTTTATATAAGTTAATTATACTTCTATTAGGAAAATTTATTCATAAATCCAATACTATTATCATATAAAAAGTCATCGTATCTTTTTTTTTTAAAAAGAATTGATGTGTTAACATTATAAAAGAACATTCTCATGCAGAATCCTAAATAAAAATAGGAGTTTCTATAATATAAAGAGAAAATAAGATGTGTTTTCATTTTCTAAAACTCCATAAATTTTAGAAAGTCTAGATAAAGTATAAATTGGAATTCACTCTATTTTTTAGGTTTTAATTTTAAGGAAAAAAATTGTTGTGTAAAATAAGTATCATTAATAATATGTAATTAATTTGGAATTTCGACCCAACGAGAGCGGCTCGAAACGTGTTCAATAGGAAGACGGCTCACTATAAAAGATTATATTGGCTATTAAAATATCATTTTGATGTTATAAATTTTATTTTATTTTTAGGATTTGATTTTTATGGATAAATATTATCATACAAGTGATATATGTAAAAATTAGGTTTTTGGTCTTAACGAGGGAACGGATAAATAGTAATAACCGTGTTTAACGAGAAAGCGATTCATTAGGGAAGACCGTATAAAGATGTTTGAATATATAAGGAATACATAAAATAAAATGTTCTATTAGAAGTTGAATACGAGGACGGTGGAGACGTCTTACACGATTTTTAAAACTATATATCTTTTTCCTAGAAATTCTTTATTTTATCTTTACAAGTTAATTATACTTGCATTAGAAAAATAAATCCATAAATTTAATATTATTCCCGTAACGAAAAGTCTTTGAATTTAATTTTTTTTGTATGTTAACATAACAGAAAGACATTCCCATGCGGAAGTTGTAAATAAGTATATGAACATCTATAATATACAGAAAATATAAGATGTATTTTCATTTTTAAAACTCTATAAATATTAGAAAGTTGAAAGAATATAAAAATTAAAATTTACTTTCTTTATATAATTAGTTAGAAGTTCGGTTCCAAATAAGAGCGACTCGAAACGTATTTAACGGGAAGACGGTTCACTAGAAAAGATTGTATTAGCTATTAGAATTTGATATTGATGTCATAATTTTTTTTATTTTTATTGTTCGATTTTTTGGATAAAAATATTGTATAAGTCTTTATAATATACTCCCTCCGTCCCTATTTAGTAGTCCATATTGAGAAAAAAAATTGTCCCTAAATAGTTGTCTCTTTTCATATTTCAATGCATGTTTTTCAAGTTTTTCCAAAATTACCCCTATACTTCTATTTCCAATGTTGACGTTATAATTAATTATACATTCAAAAGTTATTATTTAATGCAATAAATAGGGGAAACTATGGAAACAAAATATGACATTAAATATTTCTTAAGATGTGTGTTTTTTTCAAAATGGACTACTAATTAGGGACGGAGGGAGTATGTTAAAGTTGAGATTTCGATTTTAACGAGAGAGCGGCTCAATCGAAAGAATCGTGTTTAACAAGAAATCGATTCATTAGAAAAGGATATTTACTTATTAAAATTTAATGTTAATATTATAATATAACGTAAATGTATTAATTTTTTTAAAAATATTATAACGTCGCCGCGAAGCACGGCTTTATCGACTAGTTATTTTTAAATATTTAAAATAGAGGAGCTCTAGAAAATTAGAAAAATATGAATCAAGCGATTCTAGAGCTCCTGTGGGTTCTCCTTTATATATTGATGATTATATATATAGGCTAGTGGTCAAATAGAAACCAATCTTAGAATAGAAACTAGAAACCAACACTAAATAAATTATATTTCATTCATTCTAATGGCCCCGCCAGGGGCACCTTCACAAAAAGTGTTTAAAATTATTGGCTCCATCCAGTAAAAAAAAAAAAAAAAAAAAAAAATTACTGTTCACGCTGACGTCACTGCCACGTCAGCAGTGAACAGTATTTTTTTTTATTTATTTATTTTTTTTTTTTTTTGCTGGATGGAGCCAAGAATATTATGAACTTTTTGTATTGGGGTACCCCTAATTTGGTCATTAGATTAGTTTGAAATATTTAATTTATGTTTAGTTTCTAGTTTCTATTCTAATTTAGTTTCTATTAGAACAAGACCCTATATATATATATATATATATATATATATATATATAATATAAAATTTTATTATAAAAATTATACTTATCTGTTTTAATAATGATAGAATGCTTAAAATATGGGTGATGGGTCTGTCCAAAATCTTCGATCTAAGCCCAATTGATACCCCCACTGCCCAGCCCACAGTAACACGGGTTGTTTATACTTGATACAGACGTACAGTAATAATACAGTAATACCTAAAAACTAAATCGCGCCACAGTCACTGCACAAAATTGAATACTAAATCATGTCCGAACAAACTCCTAATCAACAAGAAGCATCACCTCAAGTGGTATGATATTCTAATCCTATGTAATTGTTCTTCTTTATCTTATGTGATATTATGTATTGATTTTTTTGGATATTCATAGTTAAGTTTGATTATTTGATTTGAATAACTTAGTAATTACGAGTATTCATTATTAGAAGTATTAGTTTCAAGTGAATTTTATGGTTTTTAGTTTACATCCTCCGTAATTGCAATGTTGCTTGTTACTTGATATTCATTATTAGAAGTACTAGTTTGTTAGTTGTTAGTATCCTTTTCTGCTCTTTATTTTATTTTTTGCTTTATATTTGTTTCTTTCTTGCTCTGATTTTCATTTGTAGATACATGTTAAGCTTATGAATTATGTTTGTTAGTTGTTATATGAATTATGAACAAACCCGCCGATCTACACAATAATGGTAAGCTTCGAATTCGATTCAACATATACACACAACATCATCTTTGTATCTATCTATTTAATATAATTAATTTATTAATTTGATTTGTATGTAATTTCAGAATCTTTGTATCTATCTATTTAATATAAAATTAATTTGTATGTAATTTCAGACGGGTGGTCACAACAAGCACGACGAAGCAACTGCTGAAGGAACAAACAATGGCGTTGCTCGTGCAATTAGTAGACCTCGCGGATCAGATGGTCTTCGATTCATTGCTAAGGGTGCTGGTATAGGGATATCTGATCCTTTGTTTCGGTACTCTGCACCAAAAGAGGTAGAGAATCTGTCCAGTTGGTATCTGTAAGGTAATACTTTTCAGAACGTAATTTTATTTATTTTCCACAGGTGAAGACATTTTCATCAACATGTGGTTCCTGTCATGTGAGCTGTAAAACCCGGGTCTTTGTAACTAGTATCCTCATTCTACATGTTCTTAAATCTCTTTATTAAATCTCTATTGCTTCAGAACATAAATGCACATATCACTTCGATTGTTGACAAATTTGTTGAAGCTTAACAAATGCACAGAGATTCCGGACTTTCAAGAAGTAATTGTCATGGCATCTACTTGCGATGCTTGTGGTCACCGCAATTCTGAGGTTTGCATGTTTAATTTTTTTTCTTTTTTGCCGGTTGCTTGGAACTGGTTTTGTGTCACCTATGAGAGTATATTTCGTCTTGGTATCTTAGATGTAATTTTAAATTTTTTACAGTTGAACGTTAATGAAATTATTCCTGCAATGGGGAAGAAAGTTATAGTTTCTGTGAAAAACATCAGAGATCTAAGCCGCGATGTAATTAAGGTATATATCAACTCACTTTTTTTATGTGCTTGTATATTAAAATGGAACAAGGCGAAGAACCCATCTTTGTTTTAGTTGTTGAATCTCTCTTAATTGATTAGTGTTTGATATCCCTAAGGACCCTAACTCATTACAATAGAACCTATAGCATATCTGGTTAACAAAAGGTTCCTTTCAAGTGGCTAGAATCCTTAAATTTCCAATTTATTTCACCAGGCGAATATTAATTTAGATATAGGCGTGCTACATTTTTAAGCTACTGGGGGTGCTCAAGTATCCTCCGGATTGAGAAATTACCTCTGCTCTCTCAGTTCATTTCCTTATTTGGAAGATACTCAGTTTAACATTGTATCATTTCTGGGCTCTAGTGGAATTTAAGTGTTGGAACGATATTTAAGTACTACTACTGCAAAGAGGATTTTACCCTTGATATAAATCGCTTGTTAAACCATGTGAATTCCGTGAAAGTATGATTCTCCAAATTCATGGGTTAATAGTTTATGAACTGTTATTGCTTGAAAAATTGGTGAAAGATTCCAGCGAAATGGAATGGATCGGTGAATTTAATAAACTTTGAGAATTTGTGATCTCTCCCAATCATATTAAGTTTTGATCCCCTTCTATTGGTTCCTCCTAATTTAAATTTGATTATCAAACGATTCATTCCGTTGGAATTTGGGTATTCATTATGGAGGGGGTCCCTGATAGTCATCCATGGCTGAATGGTTAAAGCGGCCACTCTTGATTGGCTAATTTGTAGTTTCAATTCCTACTGTATGCACACCAATGAGACCCTCTAATAAGTCTGAATAAATGGAGTCTTTTGACCCATAAATAATGAATTTGTGTGTTTCATTCATCATATTATATTGATAGTAAGAACTGGCATTCTTATTGAAGTACTACTTGACAAGGCGGACTTTATTTAAAATTGTTAATGTAACTGAAACAATATGTGTTGTTGAGCTTGTAGGCAATTTTTTGTGTTCTCATAGGAAATTGAGCCTGGTTTCTTTCTGCAGAATTATGTATTCAATTCTTCATTCGAGCCTCTGATTTTAACATATAATTTTTTTCTGAAGTATATAACCTTCTATATACCTATGTGTTAGTGAGGTTTATTGCTATATCATTTTTGGTCTTACAGTCAGACACTGCAAGCGTGTTCATTCCAGAAGTTAAGTTGGAGCTGGCTAGCGGGTCATTAGGAGGTTTAGTGACAACTGTGGAAGGTTTGATAACAAAAATTAGTGAAAGTGAGTAACCTGCTTGATTTTCCAGGTTTCTTGATCAATTTTCCATAGCAAATGCTTCACTCCATATTATAATTTACATGTATGTTCCTCCTTGCTATTTATCTCGCATGCTTTAAGTTTAGTAGGCTCTCTCGATTTATTTGTCCATGTAAGCAGGTAATGTATTGGAATGTGTAAGATTTATAGTATGATCGTAAGATAGGTAATGTATTGGAATGTGTGTGTTATTTTCCCATTGCTTACAAGTTATGAATCTTGTGAGATAGCCGATGATATGCTACTTTCTCTATTGGGTCTTTCAATTAGTTCTTTTATATCTTAAAATATATGTATTTTCTTATTTGAAACAATAAATGGAACTGCAGGTCTAAAAAGAGCAGGAGTGTATGGATTTGGTTTTGGAGGTAGTCTTGACGATAACCGAAACATCAAATGGCAGGACTTCCCCACGAAGCTTATGAAGGTGGGTTTCGCAATTGCTGTACAAATAGTATAAAGTGGGTTCTAAGATAAAAGCTAGATCCTTAACCTTCCACAATATAACAACTTGCTGCATATCTTGTGAATTGTATAGTCTCATATACATTTGGCACTGATGAAAATTTTATATTCCCACAGCTTATAAGTGTTGAAGAACCGTGGACCCTAATTTTAGATGATGCACTGGCAGATTCTTTTGTTGCTCCTGTGACTGGCAATATTAGCGAGGACCATCAGCTAACTTGTAAGTCTTTCTCCCTGGAAATGTTCAGAAGTTAAAAAAATACTCCATATTATAACAATTAAAATCTTTCCCCTTATAATATATTGCAATGTTTGTTGGGAATGACCAGTTGAGGAGTACGAGAGATCATGGGAGCAGAATGAGGAATTGGAAATGAGGAATTGGGTCTGAACAATGACTAGGAGAGTATTCCATTGATTGTTCTTTGATCAGAGATACCTTCTCAGTAGTTATTTGTATCATATTGTGTAATGAACGTTGAGCAAACTGTTGGCTAAAAGTTTTAGGGAATGCTATGTACATCATCCTTGGAGTAGTAATTTTCTTTAATTTTTACAAGGAAATAGAAGAACAAGTGAGTTTGAATTTACTATTGAAGTTGGTTTTGAGCCTGTTTGGCTAAAATTAAAATTATTACTTATGACTTAAAGTTGCTTAAAGTGATAATTGATAAGTGAAAAGTAAAAATTATAAGTTAACATCTGTTTGGTAATTTTATATTATGGATAACTTTTGAATTATTAAAAATGTTGAAATAAAAATAAATTCGATAAATAATTAATTTGAATGTTGTTATTAACTTTTATCAAATAAAATCATTAAAATAAAATAAATCGTTCAAAAAAGTACTTCATACCAACTTCTAACTATTTTTTAAATTTAAGTCTAATTTAAATTATTTTCTGATTTAATACACAAACAGATATTTTTCAACTTAAATTTAAAAATTATTTTAAGGTCGAACTTAAAGAGCTTTAAGCCCGAGCCAAACGGACTCTTTCTAACATGTTCATAGGTTCTCTTTATTTATTAATTATCACAGTATCTAATCTTCTAAGCTTACTAAAACCCTATTACTCACATGAGAGTCGAGTGAGATCTCCGCCGCCGCCCCCTCCCCTCCCCTCCCCTCCCCTCCCCTCCCCCGCCGTCCGCCGCCCGCCGCCCGCCGCCCGCCGCCCGTCGCTCTCCTCTCTCCTCCTGCCTCTTTCCTCCCTCATCCCTCTTTTTCTTCCGTCCCTTTTTTCATATCTTCTCCGCCCCCCCCCCCCCAACCCATCCATCCTCCTATTCCGATTCCTTCATCTATTTCTAGTTCTTGATTTTCAATAAAATCGAGATTCAATCCTTTTTTGGGTGAGATCTCTTTTGCCGTACCCATTTTTTTGGGTTGTTTGTTGTCCCCAATTGTTTGGGGTTTATGTTTGGTTGTGTTTTATTTTGGGTTGTTTGGTTGTGTTCTCCACTGAAATTGGTTTATTTGGCATTTTGGGAAATCTTGAAAGCTTGCATCGATGTTACTTGCGGCATGTCTAAAGCTGATTTTTGGCATGTAGATAGCTGGGGTATCGGCAGGTCTATAGCTGTTTTACGGCAGATAGATAGCTGAAGTATTCTTGAAATGGTAGTGGAATTCACAAGAGCTCACCTTTCACAATTAAAGTTTGTTCTGGTTTCGGGAATTTATGCTTCCCAAACTTCAGTTGAAGGTTTGGAACATAGGGCTTCAGTACGCATTTATGTGAGGGTCAATTGTGCTACTACGGATTTCAGGGCTGATGCTAGTAAGATTGATCGGGATACCATTGTAACTTTTTTTAGTTTCAAGAATCTATGGATTCAGTTTGTTAAGCAGTCTGAAAACAATGCGACTATTTACTTAGCTCGTTTTATTGTTTATCAACCTGATTGCATGGTCAGTTGGGGGTTTGTCCCGGCTAGACTTGTTTAGTTAATGGAATGAACTTGCATTTTGTCAAAAAAAAAAAAACCCTCACTTAATAATACTCCCTCCGTACGACTCCCCAATGAGAGTCGACCTACTACTTTTCTAAATCTCGACCGGCGGCCGCCCCACCCCCATCTCTTCCATTCTTTCCTCCCCCTCCCCTTCATTTCTCTTCAAGCCTCCTTCCCCTTATTTCTCTAATCAACCTCCCTCCCCTCCCCAACGCCCCTCCGCCCCTCGCTCTCTGCTTGCTTTCTATTTCAATAAAATCGATTGTTGTTTAAACCTCGAAAATTCCAATCGAGTTTTAGTCTCGGATCTGTTTCGGATTTAAGCTTGGGCTTGATTGTTTTCTGAATAAATCAGATCTTTTGAAATCAAAGGTCCGATTTTGTTCTCCCGTCTCGCCTTTTGGCGTGTGTTTTAGCACCCAATTGTTTGGGTTGTTCAGCGTTGTTATATTTGTGGTTGTTATGTCTTTGTGTGTTATCAATGAGTATATTTGTGGTTGTTATGTCTTTGTGTGTTATCAATGAGAATGATTCGGATGGAGTTTTGGGAGATCTGGATTATCGCATCATTAATACTTTCGTCATGTCTATAGCTGACTCTCGGCATGTAGATAGCTGGGGTATGATTGATACTTTCGGCATGTCTATAGTTGGCTCCCAGCATGTAGGTAGCTGGGGTATGCTTGGAACGGTTGCGACCGCATGTGCTCACCTTTCACAAATTATAGTTGTTCATTATTCGAGGATTCTTGTTCCTCATGGCTTAGTTTTTGCAACTGAGTCGCCTGAACACCGCAACAGCCATGGAACTATTGTGAAGGTCAATTGTGAAGCTACCATTTTCGGGACTGATGTAGGCTGGATTAATCGAGAAGCCTTTGTATTTATTTTCAGTTGCAAGAATCATTGGATTCAGTGTGTTAAGCGGTCTGGAAACAATGCGGCTATTTGTTTAGCTCGTTTATTGTTTATCAACCTGATTGCATTGCCAGTTGGGGGTTTGTACCGACTGAACTTGTTTTAATTTAATGGAATGAATTTGCATTTTTGTCAAAAAAAAAATCTCCTAAGCTTACTAGCTTAGCTTTATGGCTTAAACAATGATAATATCTTTTAGATAGAAGGGATATTATGAGGTCGTTTGACTAAATTTAAAATTACTACTTATGATTTAAAAGTTGATTATTGTAAATGAAAAGTAAAAATTTTAAGTTAATAACTGTTTGGGTAATTTTTTATGGGTCCTGGATTGTCAGGGACCGGTTACGTAATAAAACAAAACATAATTATTACACACATAACAAACAATTATACAATCAGCACACCAATCATAATTATTTTAGTGTTACCAATCATAATTATTTTAGTGTTAATTGTGTTTTATATGATATGATTTAGATTTTTATATGATATATTATTTTATTATAATTGTAAATGACTGAAGTTTTGTTAGTTAGAACCTTATATTTTTTTTTGTAGTCGCTGTTATATATACTGCAGACCTTGAGACCTTGCGGAATTATATAATATTGTAATGAACTAAACTTGAATGTTTTAGTTCTTTTATTTAGTAAAATCTGGTGAATTTGAGGGTGTTACAATTATTTTCTGAACAAGTCCATTTATATTGACTATGCAACAATAATGTTATAAGTCATTATGAGTGATTTACTATTCGATAACTTTACAGTTTCTGAAGTAAATTGTTATAGGCTAAGTACAGTCCTGAAATTCTTCTTTCAAACTTTATTTTGAAAGATTTTTTAAAAATGAAATGTATATTTGACTTGAGTGAACTTCTTTGAAGTGATCCGTATTACTTCAATTTGATCAAGGTGGAATCTCCATATCTTCATCTATGCACATGTGGAAGAATATACTACATAGTTGTTATCATTATTAAAAAAAAAAAAAAAAAAAATTAGTGCCTTATGTGTATCATAGGATGCAAAATGCAGAGTACTTAAAACAAAAGGGTCAATAGAATTTTTAGCTTTGATGTTAGTGTATCAACGTTAATAGAACTCCCAGAATATCCATTATCAAGTTCGTCTGGAAATGTAGTTTGTTGAACATTTGAATCAAACGATTTAATTGCATTAAATCTCCTTGTGTATACTATTTATGTAAAATCCAATATGTCTGGATGATTAAATGAAACCAATATATTAGTAATTATAAAGCTTTGGGCTTTAGTTTGATGGAGTTAGATATTGTGGTGAGGCAATAGAAGCAGCTCCTGCTCATATGAGTACTCACGATATGTTTCTAAGTCCACTTCTGATTTTTTGATAGCCGCCATACATAGTTCTTTCCTCCACTCTTCCAAGTGTGGAACTCCAACGAGATCAGCATATTTATCACAGTACTGCAGAAGAAAAACAATATACATGACATGGAGCAAACAGAGCTTTATGGTCACACCACATGAGCAAACTTTAAAGTCAAATGAAACTCTCAGTTTTCTTCAAGTTGTTAACGAAAAAATACCTCAAAGTCACCAATATCATGGGTGTTACGTTTTGGAACACCAGCAAGATCCTTTGATTCGTAAAACTCCTTAACAGACTGCATCATATCAGCACATGATGGCAAACGTTTTTTTCCCGACAGCAGCTGAGCTATCCATTTTGCTTGCGACTCGTAGAATGGAAATCCTATAACCTACATCTACATACATGTATGTTTTCACATCCCCGGCTTAATTAATTGAAGTTGATAGCTAGTTTTGTTAGAAATTCTTAAGGACCCTTTCATATAAATTCATTAAAAAAGAAATCAGGTGTAAAATCTAAATGATGAATTACATCAGTTATAATAAAATATAAGACCACCTTTCTAGGAATCCCTACAAATGAGAGAGACGGAGCAAGTAATGGAGGGAAAGTGTGCTCATACAGTGGCCCTACTCTTCCATCATCGACTACTACTATTCCTCCGATGTCAAGGAATGGATAGGAACATGTATACCTGTACGCATTGACCAACATAGAGAACATATAGTTATATACATATATGCAAGTGCTATTCAGAACACAGGGGCAGCCCCAGGAATTGCAATACACCTCCTTTGAGGAGGGTATTTCTGATATGGGGAGCGACCTTCTTTGAGGAGGGTATTTCTGATATGGGGAGCGACCTTCTTTGAGAAGGGTATCCCGAATTTATTAAATTCTGAGGAAAATGACCCCCTTGGAGGGGGATATCCTCGAGAAGACATGGTGGGCATGACCTTAGACTGGAAGGTATTTATCAAAATTCATTACAAATGTGCCTTTAGGCGAGATTCCTAAAGAAGGACGAGTTCCATATATTTAATAGAATTCATTTCAGATACGCCTTTAGGTTTGGTTCTTGTATACAGATACTTGTGTTTGGTACAGATTACTGAAGGCTATGTTTGCTTAGATTGGTAAATACTTGTGAAATGCAAGGTAAAGTAGACAAATACTTAAGAAGATATAAATGTCTAGATAAAAAAAACACTAAGGAAAAAAAAAATATTTTCCTATCACAAGCTGTAACATATTTTGTTAGCTTTAGTAATCCATGGAGTACTCTAAGCTGTTGTAAAATACTGAATAATTACCCGGTGCAGTATATGATGGTATCTGCAGCTATGCAAGTACCGTCTACAAACACCACACGGCCATCTTGATGCAGAGAGTCTATCTGCAACACAATATAAGTTGTCATTCACATTTTATAGTTCATAGAATAAACTATGTGAATAATGTGCTGAAACGAACTAATTACCTCTGGATGAAGGTGTAAGTTATCATGTTTCGAGATAACCTTAGATAACCCTTCACAAATATCAACTGATCTGGCACTCAAATGGACCTCCTTAGCCATTTTCACAAGCTCCATTGTGATATCTTGTCCACTGTTTGCAGTTCCAACCACCACCACAACCTGTTTTCAGATCAAGTAGTATCTTCACATTGCAATTTGTGAAATATAAAGTATAATTGATGTATTAAGACAACAAAATCACTGCTTATATTGTTGAACCCTGTTTTTAAAGGTGTTTGATTATTAGAAGTTGTATGTTGCTTATAATGCGTAGTCAGTTAAGAATAGTGTGCTTCGAGTTATTATGCAATTTTATAACGTTTCCACAGCAAATTGCATAACCTTGAAACATGTGATAGATACAATTTATAAACAAAAAGTACTTAGACAAATATTTTTTTACCTCGTTTTGAAATGGTTCTGGAACTCTGTAGTCTGTAGACGTGACTATGTAGATGCTTTTGTGTCCAGCCATTCCTTCCTAATTAGTAAAACAGAAGCTACATGATTAACAGTGTGGTGTTAAAGATGCAAAACATACATTTCATAAAACTAGCTATTTAAGTAAATCCAGACCATGTATTAGTTAAAGGGTCAGGATATCAGGATCCACAGCTAATGTTTGCTCTAGACATCTTGCCTAGCTCAGATGAACAAATTCAATACTAGTGAAGAAAGAAATCAAGATGCCATGCATATACACATGTGTAGAAGCCGGTTCTATGGGCTCATTTGTTATATTAAGAGGCGAGATTAGAAGCCCTGCACCAGAAAATCTAGCGGAAGGTGCTTACCTTTGGGGGGAAAAAAAATGGAAGAAGGATTTATCTTGATATGTGAAATAAGGAGAACCTCTGAATGGTTTTTTTGTCTTCGACTAGATTATCTAGAGTTCGACAAGTAAAAGAGTTTTTATCTCATTGGTGCATAACATAGAACTTTGTATGATGGGTTGGCTACAAAAAATATTCCTACATACTCAAAATATTTACCTTTGATAGTAGGCAATCTAAGGTGGGAAAAATGGCCAGTAGCAACAACCACGGCGTCAAACACCTCTTCCACCACCTTCAAATTCTTAGAATCAAAGCTCTTAACCACCCAGCTTAAATTTTCACAAAGTTGATTACTATAATTTAAAAATTTTACATTTTCCACCCTAGTGTTAAACCTTATCATCTCTCTCAAAGCAAAGAAATCACAAAAATCTTGCAAATACAACAATAGTTCCGGAAATCTTCTCGTGTCTCTTCCTTTCTTCACCAAAAATGGAAAATCAGTGAAGCCCATAGTCTCCCGAACTGAATTTATCATCATCAACTACCATTGTTATAATTAAATGAAAATTATTGGCAAACAGATTAGCACTACAAAAGTGTTTACCTTCAATCAATATCAATATATATCTATTACTTCTATTACAATCTATCTATTACTATATATTAAAGTTCAACACAAGGACAAAAAATACCATTTTAATGGATATGAAGTTACGATTTTATCCCTTTTTTTAAGAAAATTACAAAAATGTCATCTTTTAATAATTATGTTAAAAATAGTAAAATTATGTTTTTGTTAGGACTCGAACCTCTAACATTCTACTCTCAAACTCATGACTTGACCAATTGTGTTACAATTGCTTTTGAGTTTAGTTTACAAATCCTATAAGATAAACCACCTCTCTTTTATTTTTATCTCTTCCTTTTTTTTGAGTAAATGAAATGTTGTTTCATATTATTTCTAGAATATTGGATATACAAAATTTTAAAAAAAATATTGTAATCAATTGATCTTACTCTACAATTCTCTTTTGCCATTTTTAAATACTTGATATAGAAAAAAATAGATTATATATAATGTAACCAAGTCAAAAGGGAAATGTTAAATCCAGAGCAACATTTTTATTTCCGGAGCAAGTTTTCTTGAAAAGACCAAATTGTCCTTGTTTTTGTAAATGCAAGGGGCTAGACTTGATTTAAAATAAGGGCAATTTTGTCATTTCACAGAAATTTGCTCTGGAAATAAAAAATTTGCTCTGGATTTAACATTTCCCAGTCAAAAAAAACGTTTTAGGTTATCAATTTAATGGTTATGAAGTTACGATTTTACCCATGCATTTTTAAAAATTACAAAAATGTCATCTTTTAATAATTATGTAAAAAATAACGAAATTATGTTTGTGTTAAGATTCAAACCACTAACCTTCTTCTATCACACTAATAACATAACCAACTTTGCTACATTTAATTTTGAGTTTTGTTTAAAAAATCTATAAGATAAATCACATATTCTCTTCTTGTCTATTCCTCTTTTATTTTTACTTTGAGCAAATAAAATATTGATTTATATTATTTCTAGAATATTGGATAGATAAAATTACAATAAATATTCTAATAGATTGATTATACTCTACAATTCTGTTTTGCCATTTTAGATAATTGATATAAAAATAAAATTTTAGATTATACATACTGTAACTGAGTACAAAAAAATATTTATTTTATGCGTCTCCATGTAGATATTAAATTCATGAAATAAAAAATAAAATTTGGTTTTAATGAAATGTGTAAATTTTAGTTATCAGGGTTCAATTGTTTTAATGAAATTTTCTCCTTTTTGTTTGTCAAAAAAAAAAAAAAGTATACAAAAATTTAAATACGTGACTTCTATTAGGGGGACTTCGTCGACCAACTATTTAGCCTTTCAACGAATTCAATATATGATTGGTCTAAAACATAAAGATTTAAACAGACACGAAAAATAATTGAAATTTTGTTAAAAAGATGAGAAATCTAAAAATATGATCTATGTTATATATAAAAAGTAACATAATTAGCATTCAATAAAATCAAAAAAAGATATAAATTTTTTAAATCTTAAATATTACAAAATTACAATAATTATTTATAATGATCAATTAGACTATAACTCGACTATAAAGTATGGTACATATGAATTTTTACAAAATATGAAATTGATTAATATAATATATAATGGTTGAGTACTTAGATCAGTATACGATAAAATCAAAAAATTTGATTGTGAATTTCATATGCATGCATGGGTCATTAAGGTCGTTTTATCATAGTTAACATCGACTGAAATACATCGAAAATTTTAAAATTAAGTTAAAAAATAATTCAAAATGTAATATTAAAAATTGGTATGTAAAATTACAAAATAACTATAAAAATATTAGATAAATTGAAATTTTATCGTTTATCATATTTTTAATTATAAAATTATTTGAATATATATACAGTTTTGAACGAAAAAACAGTTCAGTGCCCGTGCCTTGCACGGGCTTTTACGCTAGTATATAATAACGCAACACATGCAAGGGCAAAGTTTGCCATTTTAATGGCTGTGAAATGACTATTATGCCCTTTTATTTTGTATAATTACGTATGTACCACTATTTAGAAAGTTTTGCTAAATTTTTTTTATATTTTTGCATTCATTGGGTATCGAACCAGCAACCTCATGATACATAGTTTGTTGTTATGACCACTTGATCTATTTAGATTTTAATCTTCCTTTTAAAAATCTTAATACACAAACCATCACCTATTTTATCATATATTTACTTTTCATTTAATAAATGCATTATATATGTGTTTTTTTGTCACACCATCATATGTGAGTTATTTATTAATAATTTTTTAAATATGAGAAATGAAGTTCATAAAGTTGAATTCAAAATTTTTGTTAGTACAAATTTTTAAAAAAAATTAAAAAAAACAAAATAATATATAACAAATTTAGACTTGAAATATGTTAAATATTTAAATAAAATATGCAATTGAGTTATGATTAATTGCGATATTAATATAAGATAATAACGAATTTATGTCATTGTTGGATATCGAACTAGTAATCTCATTTATAGATTGCGAGTATGAGTAAAAGTGGCTATTAACGAGAGGTCGTGGGTATCCGCAAAAATTTGTGGTTGCGAGAAAAAGAAAATATTAACGTGAGATCATAATATGTAATTATACAAAATATAATAATCAATCAATTGTAATATATACAATTAAATAGATGGGTTTGAAAAAAATATATTTAAGAATAAGAAATTAGATTGGAGTAGTAAATTTGTGTAAAAATTTAAAAAATTTGTAAAATAGAACTTTTTGCAATAAATACATTAAATTATAACAAATATAATTTAGTCATAAATTAAAATTAAAATTAAAATATATAATAATCATAGATATAAGTTCATACATGTAATTTATTAATTATCTTTTAAATATGATATTTATTTTTATATACTCAATAAGGAATTTATATTGGTCAATAAATATTTTTATCAAAATGTATAAATGAGTTTAAAACTAAAACTTTTATGATTTATAATATTGTAGTATATTATTATATATCCACAAATATTTATATATGTATGTATTTATGTTTGTACATATATATGTATGTATAAATTTGCATATTAATTATACAACAATTAATAGATTACAACTAATGAAATATTAATAAATTATATAACATAAATGTATGTATGTATGTATTTATATAATATTATAGTATATTATTATATATCCACATAAATTTATTTATGTATGTATTTATGTTTGTACATGTGTATGTATGTATAAATATGCATATTAATTATACAACAATTAATAGATTACAAATAATGAAATATTAATAGATTATATAACATAAACGTATGTATGTATGTGTGTACGTATGCATGTATAATTAATAATTATGTAAATATGTATGGATGTATGTATGTATGTATGTATATATGTATGTATGTAAGTATGTGTGTATGTACGTATGCATGTATAATTATTTATGTATGTGTATGTATAATTAATAATTATGTATGTATGTTTTAGCAAAAAAAATTAATAATAATTATGTATGTATGTATGTATGTATGTATGTATGTATGTATGTATGTATGTATGTATGTATGTATGTATGTGTGTATGTATTACTATTGGGATTTTACATTATACAAATATTTATGTATGTTACTAATGATTTTTGATATTAGCTCAAATGCTCACATAGATCAACTGGTTGTGGTGTGGAATTTGGTTGTGCAAGGTCATGGGTTCGAATCACTTGAATAACAATATTTTTATAAATATTTAGAGTTAGGTTTGGAGTGAGGTTCGGAGGGTCCGACCCTGTGAATAAATTTGCTCAGGAAAACCCCCTATTGGTGTATTAGATATATAATAGATGTTGGTGGAGTTTGTATATATATATATATTTATATATAGAGTCTTGTTCTAATAGAAACTAAATTAGAATAGAAACAATAAACTAAACCCAAATAAAAAATTGAAGCTAATCTAATGACCAAACTAGGGGTACCCCAATACAAAAAACGCATAATAATCTACCCTCTATTCAGTAATGTTCACTGTGCTGACGTTGCAGTGATGTCAGTGTGAACAGTGATTTTTTTTTTTTGCTGGACGCTGGTGAGTTAGTTTACAATTTTTTTGTGAAAGTGCCCCTAGCGGGGCCCTTAGAATAGATGAAATATAATTATTTAGTGGTAATTTCTAGTTTCTATTCTAACTTTGGTTTCTATTTGACCAGAAGCCTATATATATATATGGGTGTTTAGGGAGAGGAGAGAAGTGTGAGAAGTATTTAACGGCTAAGCAGGTCACATGATTCACATCCGTCACGATTCCATTTTTTTAAAGTCTTTAAATTATTTAATAATGTTGAGTTAATTTAGTGAAGTGCACTTGTAAATTTATTATGTGCGGTACCTCATGTTAATTAAAATAATTGTAAAAAAAGAATTATAGTTATAATAGATTTTTTACTTTTTAATTAAAAAAATAACATAGAATCCTAGTATAAATAGAAGTTTAGGGGTGAAACCAAAATATGGTGTGAACCAATAATTGCAAAAAGAGAATTATAGTTATATAATTAGTTATTTATTTTTTAATTAAAAAATAACATAGAATTCTAGTAGAAAAAGGAGTTTATGGGCGAAATCAAAATATGGTGCGAACCAATAATTGCAAAGAAATAGAATTATAGTTATAATAGGTTTTATATTTTTTAATTGAAGAAACAACATCAAATTCTAGTAAAAATAGGAGTTTAGGGGTGAAACCAAAATATGGCGCGAACAAAAAAATTAGCAAAATTAAAAAGTGGTTTCACTTATTAATAAAGGTTATAAATTTGCTGAACCTTAAGACACGATGGGATTGGCTATAATGATTTGCTATATTTTAAAGAAGTATGTCATTATTTTTGAAGTTGTTATAAATAGATTTTTTTTTAATACGGTAATAGATTTCACTACAAGATTTAGGTTCGACAAATATAGTCAATATCAGGAGGTTGACTAAAATTTTAGGAAAGGGAAACGCGTGGTTGGAGTGGAGAACTTTTTACATATTCTCTATAATTTTTATTTTTGGTATGATTTATTCAATTTTAGCTAAAGATTTTAAAGAGGGTTGGAGATACTTTTAGCGGAGGAAAAAAAACGCCCATGTTGCCAAATATATAAATTAAGTTTCAAGGATCTTTTGGTGGTGATTTTTGCTTGTGATTTTTACGAAAGTTTAATATTTCTTCTATATTACATGATTACCCAAGGTTCGAAAGGTCCGAAAGAAGAGTAGATTCTCTTGGGGCTCTTCTTTTTGTTCACGAGATTAGCTCCTTTAGTTAGTGTTGTTACTAGGGATGTGCATTCGGTTCGGTTAACCAAAAACCGAACCGAATAATCAAAATGTTTTCGGTTCGGTTAACCA
This sequence comes from Kitagawia praeruptora, assembly GCA_037693485.1. Taxonomy (NCBI): domain Eukaryota; kingdom Viridiplantae; phylum Streptophyta; class Magnoliopsida; order Apiales; family Apiaceae; genus Kitagawia; species Kitagawia praeruptora. The sequence continues at coordinate 44,378,644 of CM075345.1, read as the reverse complement.
TATTTCAATTTTCGGTTCGGTTTTCGGTAGGCAAATTTCTGAAATTTCGGTTTTCGGTTATTCGGTTTTTAACCACGCTTAACCGGAAAACCGAAGTAAAAACTGAATTTTATATAATATTTAAAAATATATTAATATTTTACATATAATTATATTATCACTCTCAGACTTCAGTCTTTCACTTTATTACTTATCCAGCGACTGAGAAACAGGAGAGTGAGCGACAGTACTAGTGAGTCAGAACGAGAACGACGAAGGACGAATCATCAATTAGCATCACTGTAAAGAACGACGAATCAACAAATCAAGAGGTAAATTAGGGATTTTGTTACGATGTAAATTAGGGATTTCGATTCAATAAAAATTAGGGATTTCGATTCAATTAAAATTATGAATTTTGACGAATTGCATATCATCTATATGATACACACACACATATATGTATGTATGTACTGTGTTGATCTCAGTTTGATATTTCTTTGAAATTAGGGATTTTACTTTTTTTACATATATGTATTGTATTGTTTAATGTCAGTGTATATGTATTCATCTTGGTTAATTTCAGTCTATTTTCATTTTGTGAATTGCTTGGGTAGTCAAGTACTCCAGTAGCCAGTAGGCAGTAGCACTTAGCAGACTAGCAGTCCAGTAGACAGTAGCATTGTAGCAGTACAGTAGGAAGCACAACAATATATTTATTGATTAATTTTTTGTTTTTTGATTTGTAGATGGAGGAAGAACGTGATTATCAAGCAGAAGTTGAGACTCCAAATGAAACCGTGGCTTCTCCAAATGAAATCGTGGCTTCGAATCCGAGAAAGAGGAAGCAAATGGATACTAGAAGCAATATATGGGATCATTACACCAAAATCATGGATGAAAATGGAAAGCTTATCAAAGGTAAGTGCAAATATTGTTCTACGGAATTGAGTGCAAATACTACAAGAAATGGTACTAGTAGTTTGCATAATCATTTGAAAACATGCAAGTCATACAATGTTGAAGGTCGTTAAATGGAATTAGCTTTTCAACATAATAAAGATAGTGGAAACACATCATTGACTACTTGGGTTTTTGACAAAGATTTGGCTAGAGAAAAATATATTAAGATGATTATTGTTGATGAATTACCATTCAAGTTTGGGGAGGGTTCGGGGTTTAGAGAATTTATGGTTACCGTGCAACCAATGTTTCAAATTCCATCTAGATGGACGGTTGCACGTGATTGTTATGGAATGTATTCTCTTAAAAGAACTTATTTAAAAAGTTCATTGCTTGAACCAACACAACGATTATGCCCAACTACGGACACATGGACTTCCAATCAAAGAATTAACTACATGTGTCTAACCGCACACTTTATTGACAAGAATTGGAAGTTGCATAAAAGAATACTAAACTTTTGTCCAATTCTTAGTCATAAAGGTAAGTCAATTGCAATGTCACTTGAGGAGTATTTGGTGGAGTGGGGAATTAATAGAATCTTATCTATCACGGTAGATAATGCTACTTCAAATGATGTTGCATTGAAAAAATTAAAAGAAAGAATTGGTAATTGGCCTTCTAGTGTCTTGAATGGTGAACATTTACACTTAAGGTGTGTTGCTCACATCCTCAATTTAATTGTTAAAGATGGTTTGGGTGTTTTTGACGGATCAATTAGTAAGGTGAGAGACGATGTTCATGGAATGTGCAAAGTTTGAGAGAATTGAGACTCAAAAATGTTTAATTCTTGATGTGGATACTAGATGGAATTCAACATATGAAATGCTAGATGTTGCAGAGAAGTATGAGAGGGCATTTAGTAGGTATGATACACAAGATCCTAGGTACAAAAAACATCTCAAAGTGGATAATGTTGATGGAAGGCCTATATGTGAGGATTGGATTACCGTGAAAAAATTTGCAAAATTCTTGAAATTTTTTTATGATCTAACGGTGAAGATTTCGGGAACTTCTTATGTTACTTATAATATGTTCTTGCATGAGATATATGCCGTTCATGCTATCTTGAATGAATGGACATATGGTACTAATGTTCATATGTATGCCATTGGAAAGGAAATGTGGACCTCCTGATTGAATGAATGAACAATCTTTTATTTATTGCCGCTGTACTTGATCCAAGGCATAAGCTACAATTTGTGGTGTATATGTTAAAGCACATGTATGGAGAAGAAGTTGGAGGGGTGATGGGAAAGTCTTTGGAAGACACATTGTATAAAATGTTCAATGAATACAAATCTAAAATTGCAACGAACAAGCAAAGAGATGAGGCTAGAAAGAAAATAAGGGATGAAAATCTTGGGCAAGCCCAAGTGCATCCATCTCAATTGTTGAGGATGCAACTTGAGAAAGATATTGGAATGGTATCAAGTGATGGAAGTGCATCCGATTTGGAAGAATATTTGAGTGAAAAAACCAAAAACATTTATGGGTTCAGATGGGTTTGACATATTAGGGTGGTGGAAAAATAATTCTATGAGGTTTCCCGATCTAGCTCAAATGGCTCGGGATATTTTAGCTTTTCCAATATCCACGGTAGCTTCGGAATCGGCTTTTAGCACGGGTGGTAGAGTTATCAATGATTTTAGGAGTTCCTTAACATCTAAAATGGTTGAAGCACTCATTTGTGCTCAAGATTGGATGAGAGACACTGTAAAAGCTAATAGTGTTGAAGAGGATCCCGAAGAGATGAGACAACTTGATGAAGGTTTACTAGTCTTTCCTCTTTGCATTAATTTTGTAATAGAGATTGGTAATGTGTTATATAGAGATTAATTTTGTTTTTTTCCTGTTTACACTATGTTTTCTAGCACTTGAGAAAATGAACGTTGATGCAAGTTCGACAGCAGCCTCAGCCACTGGAACCAGCAGTCAACCACAGTAAGTAATTTACTACTCTCTGCTCAGTTATTATTGTAACACCCCCAGATCCGGGATCAGGGATCTGGTCGTTACGGTCTCAATATCCATCCACAAAACTAACATAATTTAAATTACAACCTTGTGACCCAAAACAACAACATAAAACACACCCGTTATAGTCCCAGAGATGAAATTAGAGTAACCATCAATATTAATAATCACAAGTTTGAGTTCTTACAACCCAAAGAATTACAATTTTACCATTACATACTCTTTGCCATCCATTGGTATATGCCATATTATAAATACATTGACACTTGAAAGCCAATCATCTATCCTACCAAGAGCTTCTTACTCAACAGTGGCAGTTAGGATCTCTGCGTTTAATCCTCCGACGGCTATCACTTGCTCGTACCGATTGTGCCTTATGCAGGCCATCAGATCTAGCTGTTGTTGTGATATAATAGATAAAGCAATGGTGAGCAATAGCCCACCAAAAGAATATAACTGAACAGTGATAATATATAACATTTCAAAATATCTTTGATACCATATGCCATGCATTAACGAACATAGTACCAGTATAAGGTAAATGATGAAGTACAAGGTAACTCAACACATAACTTCTTTAGAAATATCTGCTATGCAAGGTGTAAGCAAGATATCATCATATGTCATCAAAGAGGGGAATTGTTGGAAATATTGCAATCCCAGTTTTGAACATTTCTCAAACTCCTGTCAACCTGAAAGAAGTCTCTCCTATACGTGTTGCGGGGGGTGTGTCCGTCAACCTGAAAGAAGTCTCTTCGATACGTGTTGTAGGAAATTCCCAATTTGGGAGATGAACTAATGCTGGAGTTATCACGCGCCAGCTATCCCACTCCCCGATGATCAGTCGGAGATGGTACAACCCAATATAGTTTTCTACCGGTAGAAGGAAGAACTGACGGATTTACTTGTCTACCGCCCTTAATAGTAACTCCCTGGCCAACGGCTGGGCCTTGTGATGGACCGCGCGACTCGGGCTCTTACACACGACTCCTAGTTCGAATAAATCCCTGACTCTGAAACGTAAAGTTCGTCCTCCTTTCCCCAAGTGTAACACTTGTTGATAAGACTCCACAAAGTAGTCGTATCTAATTGGAAAGGAAAATTCACAAATATTTCCCAAGCTGTTGCTTGTTAATGGATATAAACTTGTTCCATCAATCGTACCCCTCGAGTGTTGAGGAGGTAACCAAAAAGACTCATATCGATATTTGAAAAGAATCAAGATGTGAGCGAAAAGGTAGTTTAACAAGTATATGACCGGGCAGTCAAATAAATAATAGCTCTCAAGTGAGGTCCCCTTATATGTTTTTGGAAGTTTGAGCGAGTATTTAAATCTTCTTATAAAAATAGATTTAAATGAAAATAGAGTTTTGAGAACCTCCCCTTGATAAAATCGTCATAAAAGACTCCGAAATATTTTACATAATATCTGAAGGTGAAAGATAATATTTGAATAATATAAATCATTATAAAAGAATTTAGAAGAATTTAAATAAATATTCCAAGCATATTTATTAAATCAATAATAATTCGGGAATATTATTAAATCATACTATTGCTCGTAAGTAATCCTTGAATGAATATATAGAATTGTTTACTAAATAAATCTCTTCTGAAATGAATATTCAAAATAATATTCATTAAATAAATAAACTAAAATAAAGATTTTAAATAATATTCACTAAATAAATCAAACCTTAAATGAATATTTGAAAAATTATATTCATTTAATAAATAATTATTCTAAATGAATATCCAAATAATATTCTTTTAGTAATCAAAATTTTAAAGGAATATTCGATGTAATATTCCTTAAGTAAATAGAACTTCGAATGAATAATTTAAAATAATATCCGACAATTACATAAAACCTTAAATGAATATTCGAAAGTAATATTCATTTAATAAGTAAAAATTCCAATGGATATCAAAGTAACTATTCATTAAATAATCAAACTCTAAGTGAATATTCAAAAATAATATTCACCTAATATTTCTCGACTGAGATAATACTCAAATAACATTCCTCAAAAGATTTTCAAGTAATTGATACTTTATATAAATATAAATAATGTTTAATAATAACATTCCTCAAAATGAATAATAATCTGTCGCTGGAATCCCTCCAAGTTTCCACGACTATCTCTATAGTACAAAATACCGACTCCCGGTCTATATTTAAAGAATGAATATCATACGCCCTTCACTAATGGTCTTAACAAAACAATCCTGCTTATAACTGATAATTCATATCTAGTCTATAAGCCAATGTCAATTCAGGGAACAAGTATATCAATATACTTGAAAGTAGGCATGCATGCTATGACATATGTATACAACAATTATCATACATATTATCACAACAACAGTTCCAAGTATTGGAAACTTGCCTGACAATCCTGTAGGGGTAGTGTGCTTCGTGTCAATCCGGGGATCTATAAATAGTCACAATAACCGAGGTCAATCACTTAACACTTTTTAAAAGGGCTAAGTATAACTTAATGATAAGTGGATTTTATATCCACTTGAAGCATTCTAAATCGGCTTAAATTGATTGTCTTGAACTCAAGTTTCTTGTAATTTAGATGTGTTTTGCTTAGTTGTACAGATTTACAAGAATGTTGATTAAGGTTGATGCTTCTATCGTTTTTGGAGGATTAATTGATTAAAATTCAGATTTTCCGGGAAGGCTGCGCAGCTTGCACTGTTTTAGCCATATTTGGAGTTCTATAAGTCCGTTTTCAGCGATCTTACTGCCCACGTGAAGCTTGGGAGATTTTCTACAACATGGGACTGGTCTTGTACGAGCAGGTTGCATGTGGAGAGAGCAGGAAGCACGACAAGCAGACTGTTGGAAGTAGTGAAATTACTGTTTTGCCCTTTTCAAGTTTTAATTGTATTTTGGGCAGTTTTTATAACCTTAATTGAATTCTAATTGTATTAAAAGGTAATTTCTTGCTGGTCAAGAAATCTAAAGCCTATTTAAACACATCTTAGCATTGTAATTCGTATCATCGTTTTATTATTGTAACCAGCTTAGATCTGCAAGGGAGAAAATGAGAGAATGATTCAACGCTCGGTGACAAGCACGGATCTAGATCTACTTCATCTTTTGTATACGTTGGATTATAGATTTTTTTTCTCAACTCTCTATTTTAATAATATTATTGCTTCTTTCTTCCATATCTTGTTTATTATCATGTTTTCATCAAATCCCATGACGATGAACGGTTCAATTATGAGCTAATTGTTGTCATGGGATTCTAACGGAGTTATTTATGTAGCTTAGTAGTTTGATTGCTTTAAAGATTACGTGTGATGAATTCTTGATATCCTCGTATGGTTATGTTTCATGTATTTAGATGCGTCGCGAACATCTAATTTGTTAATCTCTTGCGAAACGAGAGTGGATCTTGAGATTTAGAACTTGCCATGCTAGCATAGGATAGGTTGATGTTTTAATATCATGATTTGTGGCGTCAATAGAGATATTATGCTGCCCTATGTGATCTATGTGGATAACTTGTGCTTAAACCTTTATGTTTTCAAATTCTATAGAGATATAAGGTCTAAACATAATAGGTGTCTACCCATCTTCTATCTCTTTTGTGGATGCATGTGTAGTTTGGTACTAGTATACCGAGATATAACTTTTACTTGTTTCGTGTTGTCCGATCAGATATCAAATCCCGCATGTGTATTGATTAAAGGCAACGACTCTAAGTGAAGTATTTAATGAAGTTAGGATCCCATGTTTATTCTCATATAAGTAATTCGATTTTAATTCTCGTCAATTAGTTAATTCTTAAGTTTATAAACTGCATCTTAGTTTAATTTAGTTAATCAAACTCCAATTTGTTATTTATCTTAGTAGTGAATTAAAACCATACATTGTTGCATAGGCATATTTTCTGAATAGAACCATAACCAGATCTCTGTGGAACGAACTTGAATTATATTACTTGTGACTATGTGCGCTTGCGTAATTTTGTGCTAACACTTAACTTAAGTCGAAATACGTTTTCGAGTTATCTCGTTAAACACCCTTTAGTGCAACTCTCTTTATTATCACTATGACCCGTCATTCGTTCGCTACTAAGACACGTCGTCATACTTACACTTGGTATATACTTAAGTCGTATAAATTCTAAGGTCGGTCGTTTACGAATCAAGATTATACCTCGAGTTTTATCGCCCGTTTTCTAAGTTATAACCAAAGTAATACTTTTAAGGGTTTCATTCGCGTTTAACCTTGATTCGAACATTGTTATAAAATCGGAAAACGATCCGTTCGACATGTGGTTTTCTCTCACACCTTCATTTTTACCTCTAATATTTAATTATCAAAATTCGCCACTGATTTCATAGTATTAAAGGAATCCAATTTCAGTTACGAACTTTTGTTTACGGATTCGAACCACTTTAACGAATTTAATCATAACTCCTAAACCGTAAGTCCATTTCATAGGATCTGTATATCAAAACGAAGCTTATAACATAATATAGATTGTCATGGCAGAATAGAAAGCTAAACAGTGGGTTATAGCTTCTGTCAAACATGATTTCTTAAGGTTAATGAAATTTCGACATTACGATGACTATAAATCGGACATTTCCAAATTTTATTTCAACACAACCAAGCCACACCGGGCATACCATCAATCTTACACACATAATACTCATCTTTAACAGTCCAAGAACATCTCTCATATCCATCATTTGAATCATGGTTTTATAACTACTAAAACTACTACATAATCTCATAAACATGCTTGTACTAACATCATCATCATATATCATCTAAAACCACCAAAACTTAAAGTCAAAGCTAGGGTTTCAAGAGATGATTACCTTCCTTGGAGTGTGGGTAAGCCTTAATAAACCTTTATTAGTCCTTAGAACTCCTTAACAACCTTAAACTAACAAGAATCATCAAGAATATAATTAGAGGTTTTCGGATATGCTCAAACCCAGTTTAAAGAACATGAAAAACCAGGGCTTTACTGAGGTTTTCTGGACAAGGCTTCTAAAGGAGAGTTGTAGAGAATCGTACCAGCTTTCTAACAAGCTAAAGAACACCAAATTCCATTGAGAAACGAAGGAGATATGGCCGTTTGAAAATCAGTACAGAAGCTGTTACGAATTCTGGCAGTTTGGTTTCTTCACTTGGGGAGGTGATTTTCCTAGGCTACACTACTTGGATTGCTATGAAATTTGGAGAGAATATTTCACATGGAGTGCAGAGGCTTCGGTTAAAATTTGGTGATTTTATCATGGATAGAAATGGAGATATGGATTTTCTTCTCATGAGTGTTCTTACTAGGCAGTTTGTACAAATGGAGAGAGATGAAGTTTGCTTGGTCTTTCTTGCATCTAGTCTTGCATTATTGTCATGCCAAAATAATATCTTGGCATAAAGCCATTTTAATAAAGTGGTGAGTCATGGATGATGTCTTTTTGAAGGACACGTGTTGTGTTTTTGTGGAATGGTGTATGTTGTAAGCTTAGTTACTTGGTTAGTTTCTAAGTATGCTAGTTACCTTGGTAACTACTTAGTTACTTGATGTTATCCACTAGCACATGCATGTATCTTGATCCCCTGCTTGTTTCTTTGTCCGTTTATTGCTCAATTCGTTGATTGTTCGGAGGAATAACTCAATCGTTTCTAGTTAGGGTTTTACCGGAAACCTTCTCAATATTAATACTATCATTCTCAATCCTCCTTTATAATTCTTGAATTTAAATTCTTGAATTCCTCTTAATAAATCCTTAAATCCTTCAGTGTCCAGGGAAATCTCGGAGAAAATAAAAGTGATATTTTTCTGAATCCGATATCGTTTACATACACTTATCTCGCCCCTGGATCATGAATACGAACTCAGAAATCCGTTCTTAATACTTCTATATAGCGTCGTCTAACAATATTCTTATTTCCACCAAAAACATTATTCATTCTTTATTCCATTTTTATTCCTTATATTTATAAAAATGTCCTTGTTCTCTTTCGGGCATTCCTTAACCCTTTCACGGAACCACTGGACTAATAACAGATATCGATTTGGATGACATGAGAATATTTACTCTACTTGGAATTTCCATATCTTATCTTTCTAAGAGATAGATTATTCTAATCTAGGTGGTCAACCCGTTGCATTCTTCCTAACATATAAACCTTGGAATCTATATCCATTCAACACTCATTCATTAGAACTGTTACTACCTTGGAGTTGGAATCATTGTTCCTTTTTTTCTCAACACTTAATAAAAAGTTTTAATTCTACCGAAAATTTGGGGTTCTTACAATTACTATATATTACCTGTTAGTGTAGGTGCCCTAGAGGCAATACATTGTTTCTTAAATAAACCTTATGTCATTTGATTATTAAATAAATGTATTAATTATGACTCTAATTACTGCGATATTTGTTAGCATAATAAATGTCCTTAGAATAATGATACACATTATATAGTTTAAGTTTACAACTTGAATTTGAGATTATATAATATATATCATATTCTTAAAGGTCCCTAGTCGAGTATTATTATACAGGACAATAATAATACATAAATAGACTAGTATGTTTTTGACTGATAACCACATCTCATTGGTTATAAGTACGAAGATACTAAATTTAATACATAGGTACATGTAGGGTACATGGTACTGGACAGACCCACCGTGAGATTCTTCATGTTAATTAAGTCATAAGAAAGACTCACAGTGATTATGGTGTAATGATCCTTTGACTTGAGATCATTATATTTCTATACGAAGATAATATACTTTGACTACATTAAAAGTTACCTTTGACCGAGTAATGATAAAAGTGGACATCAGGTATATTGTGAATCGTACGAGAAATATGAATGATAGATAAAGGATTTAACCCTCCTATCAGATAGGAGAGATATTATTGGCCTCTTGATTGAGTTAGACTATAAAATGCATGGCCGTGCTCAAATAATGATTTGTTATTAATAGTCTACTCATGGATCAAGTAAACCCGGATTAAATTATGAAGAGGATGACAATAAACATGCCTCGAGTTTAATCTATAATATTTGGTTAAAGGGATTATATTACACGGGAACATTAATCACAAAAGGTTTATCGAATCACGATTTAATTATTATTTAATTGGGTGGCAATGATGTATTACTAGATACCGCTCATTGTTTATAATTTTATTGGAGAATAAAATTATTGCCAAAATAAATAATAACCTACAGGGTCACACACATAGAACATTTTAAAGGAAGAATTAATTTAAATTAAGAATTTAAATTAATTAATGATAAGTTGGATTTTATTATATTAATTAAGTGGGACTTAATTAAGCTCTAATAAAATACAAAGATATATGAGATATGATTTTAATAATTAAGTTTGACTTAATTATTATTTATTTGAATAATAGAATTAGATTTTATTATTTAAATAAATCATATTTGGGCTAGGTTTTTGACAAGGGTTTTTGGTTTTATATTATCCTATATATAAAGATATGGGAAAAGGATTTTGTACGTAAAAAAATCAGTAGAGCCGCATCCCAAAACCAAAACCCTATGAAAACTAGATCTCATATTTTCATTGGAGGCTAGTACCTCCCTTCCGAACACGAATTGTTCTTGGAGTGTTCGTGTGGATACCGTAGAGGAGGCTTCGAAGAGGAGTGCTCAGTAATCGTGGGAGGCTTGCATCTCCATCGTTCTTTAAACGTAAAGCTTCGATAAGGTAATCGTTCTATCTACCAGATTATTCAAGCATTAAACATGGATCCCGGGCTTGGAATTCGATTAATTTTACAGTTTCCGTTGCGTTTTGATGCTCGAATTCCAACATTACCGAGATCTCTGAACTAAAGGACTACATTCAATACATAAAGTGTTGGATATTTTAGTGTAATTGGATTGGCTAGTTGATCAATGTAATCGTAATGTTACATCGAACAAGTCGGGAGAATGCGGAGTGCATGCTCTGTTCGAGTTCGTTATGATTTCAGAATTATTGCTTATGAGACATGTCTATTGGCATCAAACACATCTGTTAGAATGAGATGTGTCTATTGGAAAAGACACATCTTGAGGTGTGTCTATTAGCATTGGACATGACTGTTGGAAATGAGATGTGTCTTTTGGCAAAAGACACATCTTGAGATGTGTCTATTGGCAAAAGATACATCTGTTGACATCTATAAATGGGTGTTGATCATTTTATACACTGGTTCATTTTGAAAGACACAGCAAAAATACATTCTCTCTTCTTGCAGAATTTCTGACTTTATCCGATCGAATTATTTGGGTGAACCACAAATAACTTCAATCTGAAAGTGTTCACACGACTTCAGAAAAATCCAAGTAATCACCCATATTCCCCAACAAAGATTGAAGTTACATATTTTTTGAAGATGGCGAACTCAAAATCTGTAAAAGACATGACAAGCAAGTTTGCAAAACTGGACAAGTTTGAGGGTCAGGATTTTAGAAGATGGCAAAAGGAGATGCATTTTCTGTTGACGACGCTAAAGGTTGTATATGTTTTGAGTACCCCCATTCCAGAAGTGGTTGAGGATGAAACCGCTGAACAAACAAGGAAGCGTTGCAAATGGGAAAATGCTGACTACATCTTCCACGGTCACATCTTAAACGGTATATCTGATTCCCTTTTCGATGTATATCAAAATGTTGAGTCAGTGAAAGAATTGTAGGATTCTCTTGAATCCAAATACATGGCAGAAGATGCTTCTAGTAAGAAGTTTCTGGTTAGTAATTTTATGAATTATAAAATGGTCGATTCTAGACCGGCGATGGAACAATACAATGAATTGTTAAGAATTCTGGGACAGTTTGCCCAACACAATCTGAAGATGGATGAATCTATCTCAGTTTCTGGTGTTATAGACAAACTGCCACCATCATGGAAGGATTTTAAACACTCCATGAAACATAATAAAGATGATATGACTCTGGTTCAACTTGGAAGTCACTTCAGAATTGAAGAGGCTTTGAGGACTCAAGAAATTGAGAATAATCCTAAGGGCAAGAACCAAGTCGGTAACTCTTCTGTGAATATGGTTGAAGATGGTGGATCTTCTAAGAATTCTAAGTATGGCAAGGGTGATAAACGAAAGTTTAAAGGAAACAACAACAATTCTTTCAACAAAAGGCCTAAGATGGAATGTTGGAAGTGTGGCAAACCTGGACATTTCAAGAAGGATTGTCGGGCTGGTAAAGGCAAGCAAGAAAAGCAAAATGCTGGTCCAAATGGATCCAAGGATCCAGAAAAGCAACAAGGATGACAATGTTGCTTGGTGGATTGATTCAGGACACTACACCACAAATGGTCTTTACCAACACTCGAAAACAATGTTTCCACGAGAAATGTTGCCTTAGATGTCTAAAAATCAATTAAACGAATGTATGCCAACATCATAATCGGATGTTGCCGTCCATGTTGCCTTAAATACAATTTTTCTTTCAATGCCAACACTTATATGGGTGTTGCCTTAGACACCCGAAAAAGTATTAAATAAATGGGGGGGAAAAGCCCGCCCTGGCCGAAAAATAAGAACCCGCTCTCGATAAAAAATAAAGCCCGCTCAAAAAATCAAATACACTATCCGTCGCTCAAAAATATCTCTACCTCAAACACTCTCTCTCTTGTATATATCTCTCCCTCTCTCTCCCGTTCATCTCCGGGAAAACACTCTTCCCACTCTTGAAGCTCATCTCCGGTTGAAGCTCATCTCCGGTTCATCTCCGTCTAATTAATTCGTGGTATACTTGTTTCTCCATCTAATTAATTAGTTCATTCGTAGTTTACAAACCCTAGTTTTTGTGGGTTTTTTATTTTTTTAATTTTGGAGGTTTACAAACCCTAGTTTTTGGGGATTTTTCTAATTTGGACTTTTTTTGGGGGGGTTTGTTGATTCTGTTCAATTCTTGAAGTGCTTGTGTTGAATTATTTTGGGGGTTTGTCTAACAGACAGCTCCTTGTCTTTGTCCTTTAATTTTGATGATCTGTGAACAGAGGAGTCTCTACATTTCTTGCGCTTGGTTCTCTTTATAATATCAGACTGGTTTGCATAAAACGATATCTAATTAATGGCAAATTTCTTCAAAACAGGAAAAATATGTAGGGGAAATCAAATCCCCTCTCTACTTGAAGGATATGAACATAGCTTTTATGCGTGTTGTGTCACCAAGGCTGGGTATTCTGGTACTATAGTCATCTCAAGGGTATGACATTTTTAGAGAAGCTTTACTCTATGTAATTATTCTGTTAAGATTAATTTTTAATAACAAGTCATATAATTTTCTTGTCTGGTTTAAACTAGTTTTAATGAAGCTTTATTAAGCCTAAATTACTCTTTGTATTTATATTTGTTCGTAATTGACAGTCAGTTATGATCTATCAGGCAGATAAAACCACTTTCAGTGAGATATGGCCTTGGCGTACCGGAGCATGATGAAGAAGGACGCCTTGTGACACTAGAGTTTGAAACCTTTTTTTTTGCTAAGCTTACTAGAGTTTGATACTTTCTATTTAATAGGTGGATATATTCCAAATGTAGGTACTGATGGTCTAAAAAGATTGGTAAGTGATTCTAAAATTCTGTTTAATAATTTTGCCTGGGTTTTTTCCTTTCTATATCATCCAATATGCAGCAGATATAATTCATTTATTTTGAATGTACTAGGTAGGAAAAACTGATCCGTGTCTTTATTTCTTATCTAGATATACAGAGTTACAAAGTGGGATCCTTGTCAGGGCAAGTACATGAAAGTAAGACTTCATTTGCCTTTTTTTTATTTTCCTTTAAAAATTATACTTTGCTGCATACATCTCTCATTACTTTGTATAGTGTATGTACAGAATAATTCATTGATGTACTTTTTGTTGATGGCCTCCCCTAATTTGAATAGGAGTTAGAGAAGATAAAACTAGTCATTTTGACCGGATACTTGAACTGTGTGTATAAAGATATTGATGTTCATCATCCAAAGGTATGCAATTATATACTTTTGGAGACAATATCGAGTCAATTATCCTTTCATATTTGGATTTAAGGAAGGATCTGCATTAGGTTATAGAGAGGTTCTTTTAGTTGCATTTGGTTTTGCAATGATAGCATTAACAAGTATTCTTGCGAACCTTGACATGGAGATGGACCCAAAGATAGGAGATTACCAAAGATTTACCGAGCTTTTTCCTCTAGGAGTAGTTGTTGTAAGATTTTATGAAAGCCCTTATTATCTTCTTATGCTACCAATGCTACAAGTTAATTAAGGATTTTTTTTGGGGGGTTTCTTACGAATGTGTAATTGTGGACTTTCTTTATTATTGTGTCTTAGATACGAGGCCATTGTATCTTTATATGCACATCTTTATATTATTTTTGATATATTCCTGCTTTTTCTTGCCCATATGTTAAGATTCATTCATAAGGTATGTTTGTGTTTTGTAGGCATTATTTATAGTATGTTAGTATGGTATCTGTTAGTAATAAGAATAAACAGTGTTCACCAACTTAAATTTCTGGATTACTAATGAAGAATTTAAACTGGTTTAAGCAAATCTCCAACAATGCTAAACTCGAGAGACGATTGTCTCTCGGGGAATATAATCGAGCAGTGTCGTGGTCTAAGTATTTATTTTCATCCGGTGTTGCAATTAAAGGGGATGAAAAGAAGAATGGAGTGATGATATGTCTCAGCTTCTCATTGGGAATAAGTTTGCTTCTGGTCGACATAGTAGGATTTATCGAAGGATTTATAAATATAGGGATTACGTGGACACATCAGCATGTATCATAAGTCCTCAACAAGTGAAGTATGAATCTTTGCATCTTCTTGAACTTGTACATATACAAAAGCGATTCTTCTGACCAACTTTTTTCCTCATCGTCAATTGTGAAGCTTTTTGCTGAATGGGAAGGGTGTTGAAAGAAGAACTAACATTTACATGGTTGGTTTTTAATTTATATTCATAAAAGTATATTAAGCATCAGGGCATTACTATAATCTAGAAAGTAGTGTTTTCATTTTTTCCACTGTTTTGCCTTTACATGATAATGGACCTCAACTTCCGACAAATGTCACCAAACTGCTTAAATATGGAACCAATCTTCTTCAAGCTGTGGGACATTTTAATGGTTTGTAATGGTTGTTGTTAGGCCGAATACACAATATATAATCAAGTACTGTATGAGAGAATAACAAGAACACACGTTTTAGTACTTAAAAACTGTTTGGAATTAATAATTCCTCTCTCAGTGATGTAAAATATCACAGAGAGCTGCTTAGGTTACAATGAATGATATTCGTTCACAATAATTACCCTTCTAGGGTTAACCTAACTGTATTTATAAGATATACAGCTACGTACAATCGTTAATTGATTCTCCTATAATTAAGCTATACAATTGATATCAATTACGATTGCTACACGTCTTCTAAGTCAACTCAATCTCTTTGACAGCTATCCAATCTTCAAAGATATTGCTTCCATGTTTATCTTGAATTAATCTTCAATCTCTGTTGACCTGCAGACACTTCCGCTAGACAGAGTTTAACAAACTCTGTTGCGCTACCAGTCAGCAGTGTTTGCGCTCTCATCTGTCAGCGTTTGCGCTTCCATCTGTCAGCGAATACTCAAACTCTGCTGCGACTGCTTTCATTAACAGGTTAAACTCTGTTTCCCTGTAACACTTAAACACTGATATTAAATCACATCAATTATATCTAACAGTTGTGGTTCTGATATTTCTCTTGCTGATATGATCAGTATCCCTTACACCACTTGTTTTTCTGAAGGAAATTATGTAATAATTGTCGCTTATATGAGTATGGTAACAGCTCCTGTTCGACCTTCCTTGCAAGATTATGTGCCGCCTACTGTTTCTTTACTAGATTCAGGTTTTACTACCTGATTTTTCTTTTCTTTCTAATCTTAGTAACTGTCTTTGTATATGCGGCATCCTTATAAAAATTTCATCGTTTAATTTTTAAATGACAGATTTGGATTTAATCGAAGCGGCATCTCAAATATCACTAAATTGTCCAATAAGGTATGCCACATCATTGTTGCTAAAGAACATTTAAATTATCATCATTTCTTGAGCGTTAATTTTGTTTAAAAAATTATATGTTGTGTTTCTCTATCTTCTTACTATCTTTTTGTGGTTGTTTCTTGTGTTCTTTAGTTCAAATCCTCTTTAAACTGATTTCATGTGTGGTTTGACTAGTTTGTTCTTTTAACACATGCTCATACGGTATCCAAACTACATCCAGAGTTACCCACTTGAAACACCTTCTAGCCAGAAAACATGCAAGTAATTCAAGTTGAAGCAGTAAGTACCATATTATAAAAGACATTGTGGAAGAAAATTCAATTTCATACAAAGTAATTTATCACTTATGCAACCAACTGTATTATTCAGAATTAACAATATGCCACCACTACGCCATAGATGGCCTATCGCAACCTTTTGCCATGGGTGTTACCACTACGGGTGTTACCATAGCTATGAAAATTTTGACCTATCGCAACCTTTTGATTGTGGTGTTACCATAGACACAAAAGTATGTTACTTTAGTTATAAAGGTGTTAACAATGGGTAACACCATGAGGTGTGTTACCATAGAGTATTCATTAACAAAATTTTTATTTTATTTAAAATTAATGATTTAATAATTATTTGACTTTAAAAATAATTAATTTTAACAAAATCATTAAAATAATCATTTTAAAACGTAATATTCCATCAAATAATTAAATTATTGATTTTTCATAAATATTAAATTATGTTTATAAATTTCACATAAAAAGGTTTTAAAATAAAGTAATATCCAAACACTATTAAATTTTAACTAAATTCATTAAAAAATTTAATAGAGAAAATAATAATTTGTATAAAGTTTGAATTATTACAAATAATTAAATTAATAAATTTAATAATTATAATCTAATATCAAGAAATTTGAATAAATTATTAATACTTTTTTAAAAAAATAATAAAAGAAAAGTAATGTAAATTATTAAGGAGAGATGAGCGGCAAACAAAACAGTGAGCGGCAAAACGAAAAATTTGAACGGGGAATAATTAACCAAATACAAACAACCGGGGAAATTGGGGAAAAACACAAGTGTCGCTACTCTCACCTTTCTCATTTCTCTCGCTTCTCCCTCTCTCGCCTCTCACTTCTCATTCAATTAGGATTCAATTAGGGTTTGAGCTGGGTTGGAAGCTCTATATCTCTCTGTATCTCTTTCTCTCTCTGCATCTCTCCATCTCTCTTCCCCTTTCTCTATATCTCTCTGTATCTCTCCCCCTCTTTCTCTCTCTCTCTCTCTCTCTCTCTCTCTCTCTCTCTCTCCCCCATTCTCTATATCTCTCTCTCCTCGTATCACTGTCTCTCTCTACCCCTGTCTCTTTATGTATCTCTCCCCCTTTTTTTTTCTCTCTCTCTCTCTCTATGTCTCATTCTCCATCTCTCTTTCCCTCTGTCTTTCACTCTTATTTTTGTTTGATGTTAGTTTAACAAGTCTTTTTTTTCATGTGCAGGTGCTAGTTGTGAAGGTAGCTAGACGAGTATTACCTGAGGTACTAGATTAGTTCTCACATTGATATATTGATTTGTTAAAATGATGAATTGTAGATGGTTACAGTTTATATCTAAATTTGTAATTTGTTAAAATTTACTTCCTCTTCCTTTAGCACTTGATTTGCTTAATTTAAGAGTTATGCGAATTAGTGCTTTCAGGTAGATTAAAGAAAACATATTTGTACTTCTCTTTCAAGGCTGAGTTTTCTTCTCATTATTGCCTGCCTAGTTCAAGTGCATACTGTATACACTGAGCGTCATAATTCTTTCTTACTTTTTTCCCTTAGGGTGCAGATTTATCACATGTGTTCTGTACCAATGATGCAGCTCCTGTTATAAAGTCTTATCTTTTCTCAGAAAAAGTCAGGTGGTCATGACTTTAGTTCTTTAATAATTTATATAATAGAAAAATGGCTGATCTATATTTATGAGGTGTAAGTTGTTATATGATGACATTTGATTGCCACATTCAGTGAAAATTCTGGTGCAGTGCTGTCTGGGGGAATTGTGCTAATACACGATGCTATCATTCTTCACATACTAATTATTTGTCATGTAGTTGATTGGTTAATCTCTCTAAAGAGTAATATGCAAGCAGAATATGTACAATTTATACTGCCACGTGAATTGATTAATTGCTTGCATAATTGCAATTAGTTTAGATTTAACCCCTTTAATGGTTAATTTTCTGAGTTGGATGTGCTATTTTTAAACCTTCTTATTCTAGCAAGGAGATGGGATCGTTACTCATTATGCCTATAAACCAATTTTATAAGTAACATTTATCTGAAGGTGACTTCCCTTTTTCCTGTTGCAATTTTGTGTATTGCTATTGGGGTTCTATAGAGTATAAACCCAAAAGCAGATTTTATAGCATGTTCAATATGATGTTGCAACTTGCAAATATATTGTGCTGTTGTTAGTCATCCAGTGTCATCGTCTGATGTGACACGTGGTGCTCAAATGAACTTCAGTCTGTATTTTGTTCGTGGCAAGTGTTGCTGTTACTAAACCTTTTGTTAATTACAATAAAACTGTGTGGTGCAAACAAGTATTTTTTTGTTCTTCTCTATTTATTGAGGTTTGCACCATTAAATTTGGACTTTTGTTTGGTGCTCCTCTTCCTATGGACGATTCCAAGGGATTGCCTGATGGAATATGTTCTGCATCTGCCACAATGTGTTTTGACTTCTGAATTTAGTTAGACTTCTGCATCTGCTACTGTTGCCACAAAGGCACAAAGCCTCCTTTAACAAAATCCAACATAAACTGGTACGAATCCATTTAAGTGCTGAAGTAGTTTGGTCTTCTGATGGACTGAGATGCAAAAACTAAACGTGTTACTATGATTTGGTGACTATATCTCAATTTGTTGCAACTGATTATTAATTTTTATGCATGTGTGAAATGTAATATTAGAATAAAGTGCTTAGGGACATTTGTTCAAGATAAAATATGGTTCACCAAAGTTGTATGCTTGCAAGATGAATTAGCTCTGCCTAGCTGCAACCTTTGCCTTTTTCTGTCATATTAACAATACAACAGTATATCATAATTTATAACAAGGTCCTCTAACTTTTCTTTTGACTTATGAATGAATGCAAAAATTTCCATTGGCATCTCCCTAATATTTTATGCATATATTAATTTTGCAGTTGATGACGAAGACTTCTGCTCGTCAAATAGCAAAGACTGCAACTCCATTTGAACAACTTCGTCAGGCACTACAACAGGTCAGTTAGCTATTGAAACAACATGAAATTCTGAATAATAAGATTAAAGATTTTAATAGATCAAATAAAATACTTGCTGTCATGTTGCATTACATGGTGGGAAACATGAATATTTTACTCTTTTGTTAGTATTTTATTCAATTATTTTTATATGAGATACACTTGCATTAGATAAGATAAAGCTTTTTAGGTATTTTTTTTCTTAGAATGTCATTAAAGTCATGAGCTCTTGTGCTCTCCAGAAAGATACCAAACTCTGTCCGTGGCATTAATGTAAGCACCAACATTACATTAATATATGTGACTTTGAGTTGGATTTTCAAGTGTATCTGACTTCACCAACCCTTAATTTTATTTATAATTGCAGGACGCTTGCAGATACTTTTTGATAGAGAGCGGATTTGCTTTGTTCGTAGCATTTTTAATCAATGTTGCAGTCATTTCTGTAACCAGTTCTGTTTGCAATTCACTGCAATTCACCAAATATGTCAAAGGATAATATAGACAGATGTGATGATATAACCCTTAATTTCGCCTCTTTCCTTCTCAAGGTCTATATTACTTTTTGTGTGGTTGATAGTTTTAACATCGTACGAGAGCCAAGTCTAACCAAAAAGTTGCTACATATTTATGTTAATTTTTAACTACCAGAATGTGTTGGGAAAATCAAGCTCTACATATTTCGGTTTTCGGTTAGGTGTGCACTCTCCTCAAGTCCCTTGTAGTTTTCGTACTAAATTTTTCTGGGCTCATTTTAGTATTCTTAATGTCTTACTTTTGTACATAAATTCTGATTTCCAGATTACATAAATTCCAATTACAAATCCTGTTACACCAGAAAAATAGAATAGCACAAGTATTTGATATTTTTTGCGTTGTGATTACCTAGGAAATGACTTCTATTTTCGGTAATTTCAGGTTTAAAGAAGACTCACACCTAATACACATAGTGCACCAAGAGGAGGGCTGTACAGTTAATGAGGGCTTTAATGGCTACCATAGCAAAAGATGGATCAAAGACTTTGAAATCTTAGTTTTATTTTTTTTGTTTCTTATATCGGTAGAATTGTAAAGATGGATCAAAAGATGTAGTTGGTTGATTTGATGTAGTTGCTGGTGGATTTGAATTGTTGTTGGTTTGTTTATAGGAATTCAATATTCTGCTAGTGCATTTTTATTTTGTTACATTTATGGTGTTACAACAGGTACAAAGTGTGTTACAATTGGCTATTATTTTTATCATTGTATGTGTTGCAGTAGGTAATATTAAGTGTTACAATAGGTAATATTAGGTGTTACAATAGGCCTTGCAGATTGAGCAGGTGGGCCCCCACAGTAGGCCAAAAGGTGGGCCCCACATTTGGGCCCCCACCTAGAAGTGGGCCCCACATGTGCCCCCCACGTGTGGACCCCGCCTGTGGGCCCCACGTGTGACACATGTGCAAAATTGTATTATCTGTTGTAACACACAAACTATGTTACTATAGAGTGTTTAAGATGTTGCTATAGAGGTTTTTGGTAACCACATTTGCTATGTTACCTTAGGCTGTGTTTTGATGTTACCTTAGATACCTGTAGTTACTGCTGAGAACCTAACACAGCTGAGGTGTTACCATAGCCCTATTTTGGCCTATGGTAACTTTAAAATGGGGTCTATGGTAACACAGTTTGGGGGTTGCTATAGGCCATCTATGTCGTAGTGCACTGTCGTACATTAAACACCCCCTCCCCAGTTCTGCATACAAAGACATGGCAGGTGATGCAGTTCCACACCTCTGTATCCGATTCACAGTGTGTTCAGTAACATGCAATACTTGTACGATTGTTCCTTACCTAAATTTTCTGGATCATGTTTTAATTATATCTTTGCGCTATGTTTTCTTTACAAGCACCAATAATCATGGTTACTTTATTTTCTTACTATATTATCATGTAATATCCTCTTATTACATTTCTGATTACCTGCATTGTTTTTCATCTAACGTATATATCTCAAGTAGTTACATTCCATGCAGCATCTGCAATTAAATTATTTTTTTCTAGTTTAAGCTTGTCAGGCAACTCATAGGTTTGCATTTTAGAATGTTTGGGTGTTTGCATTAAGTCAAGCAGCCAAGTAAAAGGTATTTTACAAGGTAGCAGCTTTTGTTAATCAGTATCTTTAGGTTAGTTAAGTTTTATATATAATTTCTAAGTTAGCTTCTTGTGAATGTTTTGTCAATAGTAGTGATTTTAGCATATGATAATATGCATATGCGTTATTCCATTTTAATGAAACATTAATACCTCTAACTGAATATGTAATTTCATTGTCATACATTTGACACCTAAATTATTTTTATAGGACAATTCCCTGGATTTGCAGATCTAAGTTTTTTATTACATCTATACTTGCTTCACTACATACTTAATTTTTTAATACAGATATAGAGCACTCCTCCGGCTCATCAGAGAATAATTCCATTCATTTTCTAAGATAATGCCATTCCCTTTATTTGCAACATCTACTTACCTTCTTTTTATTTGTCTTTCGAAACCACGTATTATGTTAATTCAGAATCAGGACCCTCTCATATATCTGCATTTTTTTTCTTCAGATGATTGAAAGTATTGCCCATGGAGATGAATGCGATGGAGTGATCTCTTCACAACTTGTATGTCTAGTATCATTTTGTCTGTCTAAGTGTTACTTTCTTTTCTCACAAAGGAGCTGAAGCAGTATCCGTCGCTTAGAGTGGAATTTTTAAGTGCTGGTGTTGAATCACCAGACAGGATAATGGTTGAAAGCAGAAAGTCACTCTACAGCTAGTTGAAATGGAGTGTAGATTTACTTGTATAATGATTTGACTTGTGTAACTAGTAATTTTTTGTAACGGAATTATTGATATATTTTAGTTTTATAAAAGTTGATAAATGTGATTTATTCAAATTATATTTTAGTTTACCTTGACTTGCGTTAATTTTTCATTGTATTTTTGAAAATGTTAAGAATATCACAAATACAACAAAATCCAAAAAAATAATTAAAATATGAATTTTCAAAAAATTTATATCAACTGGTATTGCTGTAGAGGGACAAAGATGTTGGAATAGGCTATATGGCAACATCGTAAGGGTGTTGGTGTTGAGTAGACAGTGTTGCCATAGACTTTATGCCAACACCGGAAATAGTGTTGCTATTTTGTACGAATTGTTGGCATAAGTGCCTAAGGTAACATGATGTTGATGTTGCCATAGGTTTGACAAAATGTGTTGCCTTAACCTCTAAGCCCATATGCAAATTTTCAACACCTTCAAAATTGACCAAAGTATTGCCTTAAATCTTATGGTAACATTTTTCAGCAATTTTAACACTTATTTTGGGTGTTGCCAATGACCATTTGTGGTGTAGTGGGAGCAACGAGTAATGTATGCAAAGATCTTCGTTGGTTCATAGACTTTCAACCAATTGAAGATGGATCTATCTTAAAGATGGGAAATGTTGCAACTGAACCGATCAAAGGACTAGGAAATGTCAAGATAGTTTTTACTTCTGGCAAATGTATATTGTTAAATAAAGTGTTGTATGTTCCTGGGATTCGGAAGACTCTCTTGTCTGGTGTTGTATTGAACAGTTGTGGATATAAACAAGTTTATGAAAGTGACAAATATATATTGTCAAAACATGGCTCTTTTGTTGGCTTTGGCTATTTGTGTAATGGTATGTTTATGTTGAATGTAAATACTCCATTTAATGACGATTCTGCTTGCATGGCTTCTACTAGTACTAGAAATAATTTGAACAAACCAGAATTATGGCATGCTAGACTAGGACATGTACATTATAAAAGAATAAAGGATATGTCAAAAATGAGTCTCATACCTGCTATTGATTTGGACAATGAAAAATGCAAAACATGCATGTTAACAAAGATAACTAGGATGCCCTTTAAAGAGGCTAATAAGGTATCTGATGTTTTAGAACTAATACATAGTGATTTGTGTGATTTCCACTCTACACCATCATTATGAAATAAAAAGTATGTAGTTACTTTTATTGATGATGCTACTAGATATTGCTATGTATATTTATTGCATGCTAAGGATGAAGCTCTTGACTTCTTTAAAATTTATAAAGAAGAAGTAGAGCTACATCAGAGTACCATGATTAAAAATCTACGTACTGATAGAGGAGGTGAGTATTATGATCCGGTTTATTTTCAATCTACTGGTATAATACATCAAACCACGGCTCCTTATACACCACAGCAAAATGGTGTGGCAGAGAGAAAGAATAGGACTTTGAAAGAAATGGTTAATTCCTTGTTATCCTACTCGGGTTTGAGTGAGGGATTTTGGGGTGAGGCTATGTTGACAGCCTGTCATTTATTGAATCGAATTCCTAGTAAGAGGAATAAAATTACCACTTATGAACTTTGGTATAAAGAGTCACCAAAATTGAGTTTTCTGAGAGTTTGGGGATGTTGAGCAGTTGTAAGACTCACTGAACCCAAAAGAAGAAACTTGGGTGAACGAGGTATAGATTGCATATTTGTTGGTTATGCTGAGCATTCCATAGCATATAGATTCTATGTGTTAGAATCTAATGACTATGTATCTGTGAACTCGATTATCGAGTCAAGAGATGCTATATTTGATGAAAACAGATTTACATCTATACCTAGACCAAGGGACATGCTTCAAAATTTTTCTAGTAGGAACTCAGTTTCTATTGAAGATGTGAATGGACCATCTGAACCAAGGAGAAGCACTAGAGCTAGAAAAGCAAAGTCTTTTGGAGATGACTTTCATCTTTATCTAGTAGAAGGCTCTAGAGATGAAATTGAATATCAATACCAATATTGTTGTGTTATTGAGGAGGATCCAAATACTTTTAGCGAAGCTATGAAATCTAGGGATGTTGCATTCTGGAAAGAAGCTATCCAAGATGAAATGGATTCTATCATGAATAATAATACTTGGGAATTGAGTGATCTGCCCCCTGGCTGTAAAGCATTGGGAAACAGATGGATCTTCAAAAGGAAAATGAAGGTGGACGGTACCATAGATAAGTTTAAAGCCAGATTGGTAATCCAAGGTTTTAGACAAAAAGAATGGATTGATTATTTTGATACTTATGCTGCTGTTGCTAGAACCTCCACTATTAGGTTGTTAATAGCACTTGCTGCTATACACAACCTTGTCATTCACCAAATGGATGTGAAAACTGCATTCTTGAATGGTGAATTAGATGAAGAGATTTATATGAAACAACCTGAAGGGTTTGTTATGCCTGGTTGTGAGAACAAGGTGTGTAAATTGAAGAAATCAATTTATGGTCCGAAATAAGCACCGAAGGATTGGCATGATAAATTTGATACTGTGGTCTTGTCTAACGGTTATTTTCTCAACCAAGCAGACAAGTGTGTATATAGCAAATTTGATTCTTCTGGTAAAGGAGTTATAATTTGTTTATATGTGGATGACATGTTGATTTTTGGTACTGCCCAAAGTCAAGTGGATAAAACCAAGAAGTTTTTGTCATCTAATTTTGATATGAAAGACATGGGGGAGGCTGAGGTGATTCTTGGTATAAGGATTAAGCGTGAGAACAATGGTATTTCAATTTCTCAATCTCATTATATTGAGAAGATTCTTAAAAGATTTAACTTTAAGGATTGTTCTCCTGTTAGCACTCCTCTTGATCCTAGTATTAAACTCCTACCTAATACAGGTGTTGCAGTATCTCAACTTGAATACTCAAGGGCTATTGGTAGTCTTATGTATGCCATGATAAGCACTAGGCCAGATATTGCCAATGCTGGTGGAAAACTTAGTAGGTATACTAGCAACCCAAGTTCACATCATTGGCAAGCCTTAAGCCGAGTGTTCAAGTACTTGAAAGGAACCATGGATTATGGTTTGACATATACTGGATTTCCTTCGGTTATTGAAGGTCATTCAGATGCAAGTTGGATTTCCAATAAGGAAGATCATTCTTCCACAAATGGATGGGTATTCCTTCTTGGGGGAGGTGTTATCTCTTGGGCATCAAAGAAATAGAGTTGCATTACTGATTCAATGATGGAATCTGAATTTGTGGTATTATCAGCGGCTTGTAAAGAAGCTGAATGGCTAAGAAATCTGATTTATGAGATTCCATTATGGCCTAAACCGATATCTCCCATATCTATCAGATGTGATAGTGAGTCTGCCTTGTCTAATGCTTATAGACAGGTGTTCAAAGGCAAGTCTAGACACTTAGGTGTTAGACACAGCATGATTCGTGAGATTATCACGCATGGTGTTATATTAGTGGAGTTTATAAGAACTCAACATAATTTAGCCGATCATCTGACCAAAGGGTTGAACAGAGATCTTGTGCACAAGTCGGCTGTAGGGATGGGATTAAAGTCCATCAAAAACCTCTCATGTTGAGATACCCAATTCCCATCTAATATGACATTAGGTGCTGAATTCAATGTGGAAAGCTTAACATTTAGAGATTGGAACACATTAAAGCAACATCCCAAGGTATGTGTTTAGACCTGCAAGTTAAGGAGGTTGAAGTTTATCTTCTTAATAGTTCTTTTGAAAAATTGCATAAGCAGGTGCGAGAATAAAAGAACTACCTATTTGAGCATGAAGTTTAGCCGCTTCAAGAAGCTTGGACTTGGCTTTGATATGCTTAAGAAGGATTGGACACTAGGCTAGTAAAATATAGTGTCGAGTAAGAACATTTGAGAATGTAAATTTATGTGTATATTATCTTCATGTATTCACTATGAATAACGAAGGTTCAATCCATAGTGACACCTTGGTATTCGAATATTTGGAATGTGTAATATACTAATGTGAAATTCAATCGTCACGATATTTCATTTATGCATAAGTTTGTTGTTTGTTGTGATTTTGTTTAGTTAATCATGGATTACGCTAAAATGGGGGAGGATTGTTGGATATTTTAGTGTAATTGGATTGGCTAGTTGATCAATGTAATCGTAATGTTACATCGAACAAGTCGGGAGAATGCGGAGTGCATGCTCTATTCGAGTTCGTTATGATTTCAGAATTATTGCTTATGAGACATGTCTATTGGCATCAAACACATCTGTTAGAATGAGATGTGTCTATTGGAAAAGACACATCTTGAGGTGTGTCTATTAGCATTGGACATGACTGTTGGAAATGAGATGTGTCTTTTGGCAAAAGACACATCTTGAGATGTGTCTATTGGCAAAAGATACATCTGTTGACATCTATAAATGGGTGTTGATCATTTTATACACTGGTTCATTTTGAAAGACACAGCAAAATACATTCTCTCTTCTTGCAGAATTTCTGACTTTATCCGATTGAATTATTTGGGTGAACCACAAATAACTTCAATCTAAAAGTGTTCACACATCACCCATATTCCCCAACATAAAGTCGTTAAAGTTGTCAAAGTATTCATATGCTACAGGCCAGAGTATTTATCTATCTGTTAATAGTAAGAGTACTGATCATGATCTACCGATTTCCAAGGACTGTGCTATCGTAATCAATCCTTGATTATGTTAATTAAGATGTTTACTCTATTTTATCATTCTCATGTACTCGAGGTTACTTACTCAAACAATTGTAACGTCAATCAATAATGTTGACCATTTTAATTTTATACTAGCAAATACAACCTATTGAAGAGTGTGAGCCAACAGCACAACCCCTTTAACTTATCCCTTATCCCTGTTCAGTTAATTATACAACTATACAAGTTACTCTAATTCTACAGCAGCAAACAAAAGATACTGGGAAGACGGACCAACGGGTAGAACATTTATCTGTGTTTTTAACAGAAAAGTTCAGCTGAGATCACTATTTGATTGGAGAGCTCTAATAAATAATAATAATAATAATAATAATAATAATAATAAAAAACAACACAAGATGACGAGAGGGTATCAATAGGCATAGAAAAGAGATAGTAAATTAGCTGAAAATTTATGTTATATAGTATAGATTTGTCTTTAATATGCAGTCATTTTTTTCAATGAATATATGATTTAAGTGTGTTTTTCAATCTTATATTTTGAAGATAGTGCAGAAAAAATCACATATATCTTAACCAACTCTGAAATATTTGATCCCTGTTAATACATTGCCTCCACAGCAGCAACATGACACAAGCCTTACAGTTAGTTACTCCCACTGTCCCAAAATACATGTCCCTTTTGCAAAAAAAAAAAAACCCCCCCAAATTACATGTCTCCCTCTTCTTTTCATACATATATCTCTTCTTTTTATACAAATTTAAGTCTAATTTTCCAAAATTACCTCTATATTTGTATTTTCAATGCTTGACTTCTTTAAAACTTAACTCTATTCTCATTTTTAATGCATTTATTAAAGTTATTTATTGAAAAACCTTATTCAACCAACCTTTTTCTTAATATGCGTATTTTTTTCATAAGGGACATGTAAATTGGGACGGAGGGAGTATTTGAAAGGGTATTCTAGACTTTTCACACAATTAGTTTAGGGAAATAATTGTAAATATACAGCTCGAATAATTAGACTGTATATATATAGAATATGAGAGTTAGTTAGAAAGTAGCTTCTTCTGCTCTCTTTGTGCATAACAAACATTTCTCTTCTCTGTAAATACGGTTAGTCATTAATGGAGTTTTTCATTGTTTTCTTTTGATTCTTGTGTGTATTTGAGCTAATAACATGGTATCAGAGCAAGGATGTTCTTTGAAACGAAATAGATGATTCAATTGTGTTCTTAATCAATCTGTTTCGATCAATTTCACCGTACAAATGATCGCAGTAAGCGTCTCTGTAATCTTTCTTTGTAATTGTTCAAATATCTCTCTAAATCTCTCTATATATCTCTGAATCTCTATATATTTCGATGTATCTACATCTATCTCTTCTTGATTGTGACTGTTCTTGACTGATAAGCTTGTTTAGTTAATTCGATCTTGTTATTATTATAAATCGCTTTTAGTTTGCGTTTATAAATCGTAGATATATATGAATTTGTATCTCTTCTTGATCGATTAATCTTGAGCTGTGAGTTTGATAAAAGTCCTGATTGACAAAAGTTGCTCGATAATCACTAAATTTCTTGATGTACTTATTCTATATCTATTGATTCGTTTCATTTCTTTGAGATATAATTGTTCTATTTCATAATTAATCATGGAATTAACTCAAGATGCTACATCAGTTTACTATCTACATCCTTCTAATCATACCGGTATGAAATTTGTTTCAACATCTTTTAATGGTTTGATAAAAATCGTCTGTTAGATTGTAAATATAAATATACAACTCGATAATATATTACCATCTTTGGATTACAAATCAAATTATAAATAAGATATATATTATCCTTTGCATTGATTGGATACACCTATTATATTCTTATATGTAATAAGTGTAAGATGGATATTATCCATAATTTTGGTCATTGTACCGTCAAAATACTCTCAACCGTTGAATCTCATATTTTTAAAAATAGACGATCAAGATTATATCATATTAAAAAGAAAATTATAATATAAAACGAATTTAATTAGAATTGCATTATAAGTGAATTTTAAAAAGAAAATTATAATCTAATAAGGATATAATTAAAAAAGATTGTATTAGAATTTAATTTTAAAAATAAAATTATAATCTGAAAAGGATATAATTAAAAAAGGTTGTATTAGAAGTTGAGTTTTTTTATTAATATTAAATAAAATTTACCATCTTTGGGCTCTATCTTGAGATGTAAAAATAAGATTTGGATAATTTACAGCACGCGAAACTCATTTTTAGATTTCTCATTTTTTAACATAAGCTTAAATAGTTTTCACATATTTCTAAATATTCCTGTTTTTAAACCAATCATACATTTAAATCGCTGAGCGTCTAAGTATTTGGTCGATAAAAAATTCCAAATATGACTCACATATTTAAACTTTATGTATCTCAAAATTTTGTAATGCTGTAAGATTTGATAAATAAAAGGGATATTTACAAAAATATATGTGTTTTTAACTTTCTTTTATGTTTTTACTATCATTAACTTCCTCTTTCAATTCTATACTTTTACTTTTACAAAAATACTACCAACTTTGTTTTTAACTTTTTATTTTTCTAAAAATACGTTTTGCAACCTTTATATGCTATATAGGGGAGCAGACGAATTTCCAACCTTTGCAACTTTTGCCACCTCCAGTTTTAAGTTGCAACTTTTGCAACCTTTGCAACATTTGCAACCTCATTTGCAACTTCTAGTTTTCAGTTGCAACCTCATTTGCAACTTCCAGTTTTCAGTTGCAACCTTTGCAACTTTTACAACCTCATTTGCAACTTTTACAACCTCATTTGCAATTTTTGCAACCTCATTTGCAACTCACATGGCTGGCTCCGCCCTGAAGTTGCAAATGAGGACGTATTTTTAAAATTAAGAAAAGTATGGATGGTAATTTTAGAATTTTACAAAGTTGGGCTATATATTTTTAAAAGCCCAATAATTGACATGGGTAGTTTTGAACTTATCCCGGGTGAAGGTCTTTTTTGCCCACCAGAAAAGATATGTTGCCCAAATTACCTTTTGGCTGTGGCCCTAAATGACCATCATAAGCGCATGTATTTCATGCGTGTAGGCACTTTCCTGGTCGTATCGACAGCCGGGGATTTGTCCCACTGTTTTATTTTGTATTGGTTTGATTAAGTAATATAATCTTCCGCATTTCGTCAAAAAAAAAAATCACCTAATAAGTAATAAGCAATAAAAATGATATTTGCATGCTTATGTTGGATATGTGAACACAGTACCATGCTAAAGAAACTCGTCTTCACATATTCAACAAGCCACCCTACCTATACGCATTCAGCAGCTACGTAGGTAACCTACACGCATCCTGGAAGAGCGTGGACAATCCATCTCCTATTCAGAGTGACATGAACATGCATGTGAAGAAAACGTAGCCAAGGTACACGCATTTGCCAAAAACGTGTGACTGATGACATGAGTATCTTGCTAGCAAAGCACACGCATTCGTGAGAGGCGTTGGAGCAGTACACACATATGGGGAACTTATGCATACTTAGGTGAAGCATAATCGATGCACAAACATGTGTATTCATCCCACCTACGCCCTACGCCCATGCCTCATGCTAGAAAGCACACAAGGGTAACATGGAGCTTTGTCTGATTTAGAACACGCATGTATGTCAAGCGAGGTTGGTGGGTTAACAGGACCACAATCCCCGAAAAACAGTATATCGGGCCTTAATGGGTAATTAGGGCAATTTCTCAATAAAATTTACCTATTTTTTAAAACCAATTCAAATTATTTCAACAACTTATTATCCTCATGGAGGAGACGAAGGCAAATAATTTTTTATTTCTTTTCGGACTCGATTACATTTATGTATAATCTAAAATTTATCTTAAAATTTTTTTTGTTATAAAGAGAATAGTACATATGCTTAATCGATTAAAATATTATTTACAATTATATACTACGCAACATTCAAAAGTAATATAAGCCAACATATTATTTACTTAAAGTAAAAATACAAAAGATGGAAAAAGAGAAAAAAAAAGTAATTTATCTAATAAATTTTTTAAAGAAAAATCAAAACTAAGTATACCACTATAGGCACGCTATGAGTTTGATAGGAAAATGTTAGTGGTTCCATTTCCACCACTAACATAATTCTATCTTCTACAAAAATATTAACGGAGTAATAGATAGTTAGATTACAAATATAATACTTTTTAACAGTAAAAAAAGTTATATGCATACAATGTATTTGTGATAATTTTTAAAATATTCAATAATTATTCATATATATATAGTACATTTATCAAAATAAATTATATAAAATGTATCAGTTTAAAATATTATGTAAAATCTATATATCGTATTTTATAGTCGCGTAATAATTTAACTAGGTCATTAATAATATTTAGCCCAATTTATGACATTTCTTATTTTCTTCTAACATAACATATTATAAACGATATGTTCATATATGACATAGATCCTATTATTAAAATTTTTGTTTTCATAACAAAAATTCAATTCTTTTTGTACATCTTTAAATAATTATTTTTCAGACTAATTACATACCTAATCGCCCAACATCTAAATGGTTGATCGATCAAAAATCTACGATTTTACTCACATATTTAAATTTTTATAAACTTAAAAATTGTATGATAGAATTATTTATTATGTATTATTTTATAAATAAAATATAGATCTTTCTTAAAATATAATCCAACTAATTCTATTAATAATCTAATATCTATATAGAGACGAATGTTAACAAATTCGAATTTTTTATTTGGGCTCATTTACATTTACGTATACTTTAAATTTTAAATTTTAAAAATAAGATATATAGACCAATAACTTGTTTACTCACAAGGTAAAAAAAATGGTAATAAAAGAACATGTGATTTGTCTAATAAATTTTTTAAAATATATAACTTTATATTCAAAATTTCATGATCAATTTATTGGCATATCTTACCCCTAGTTTTCATATAATGTATAAAAGGAGAATATTTTTTTATGTATCTACATGATAAGTTAAAGGTGCTTTATAATAAAAAGATATGTTAACATTTTAAGATTGTAATAATGTAAAAACAAACTTTTTATATCTAATTCATAAGTAAATTAAACATTTAATGCATCAAAAATTAAACAAATGAGCACTTTTTCTTGTTATTTTCTTTTCTCTAGTAAGTAATTAAAAAAATTGTGTAGTTTTGCACTTTTGAAAATTCAAAATTTTACTGAAAATAAAATTTAGTGTTGAGTATTGAACACAAAGAAAGAATACAGAGGGGGGTGAATGGATTCTTGAACTTTTCTTTCCTTGAGTCTGTGTAGCAAACAAGTGTTGTGTGTGCAGAGATGTAGGTGCGGATAAAGAACAACACAGAACACAATATCACTTTAATCTAATGTATTATTAGATAAAGGTTGCTACAATCTGTGAATACAAATGATAGTATTCTCAGCTTCGTTTTTATCAGAGAGATATAGCTTACAGTATATGAAAAACTTGACTCACTAAGTTAAAGACTGAGGAAGTGAGGCTGTATCCTTATAGATCATGGATACAACCTACTTACTACAAATAAGGTAGCTAAAACAAATTACTTTCTAGTCTGTCTATCCTCTTTGAGTAAGTGTCCAAACGGTTAGAGATTTGACTTTGCAAAGCCTGTTCAGATCCACTTCTTCAGCCCCTTGTCTCTTCTATATCTCTCCAAGCTTCCTTGTAGGCTTTCCAGAGCACGTTACAGATAGTGGTCCATAAAGTGTATTGGCTTGTTGCAGGTTTCTGACTTGTACAATTCCTTCAGAATTTTGTCTCCAAGAATGTATTCGAGAAGTGACTAAGTAAGTGATTCGAGAACTAGAATTGACTTGATCGATAACTCTGAGTTCTCGAACACTGTTATATTGACATATTGAACCACTTCTCGAATAGCTCTTTTCCATCAGGATTCCTTGAGTTGTCGAATAGAACATTTGACTTATCGAATCCTCGAGATATCGAATAGCTTTCTGAGTCCTTGAGATATCGAATGGAACTTTGACTTGTTGACTCCTTGAGAACTCGAATACCACTTTGGCTTGTTGACTTCCTGAGTTCTCGAATAGAGTACATAGACATATCGAATCTCTGAGATATCGAATGAGATATCGAACAATGTATTCAGAGATATCGAATAGTGTCTTGAGATATCGAATCCCTGACTTCTCGAATGCTGGACTTCTCGAATAGACAAATATACTTCTCGAATTGGTACTTAGGCAAATTCTTCATTTCTTCAAATCCCAACTGTGATTATTTGACAGTCTTTAACTCCTTGCTTGAGGCATGAACCTTGGAACTTCTTTCAAGCATTATTCTAGACTCTATAAGTACAGTTACACAACTAGGATTTGATGCCTACTACAAGTACAATACAAACAGAAACTCTACAACTAGAGGTTCCCTCAGTTAAGAGGTCATGTAAGTAATGCAAAGCATTACAAACAATTAGGCTTGTTATTAGATGTATACAGTCATGCCTCTGTAACTAACAATCTCCCCCAAATTGTGAGTGAGACCCTTAGTCACAATTTCATGTCTGATAACAAGCCTATCATACATAAAGATAAAAACTTTAAAAGTACAGGTATGTAGATTGATTGAAGAAGGTTCACAGAAGTGTTCTTACAAGTTATGAGAAACTACTAGCCATATCCTTTTGGATTCATCTCTTGAGCTTTAGCTTGCAGATTCTCATTTTTCATTTTCTCCTCAGCTTCTTTGGCTTTCTTCTTTGCATTTTCCTCCATGGCAAGGATAATGTCTTCCATTGCAGTGAGTTCTTCAATTAGAGGGGAGCCTGATAAATCCTTAAGTACTTCATTCAGCTGTTTCTCAGAATAGGAACTGATGTAGTCCATTCTAATCTTTACATTTCTACCATATTTCTTGTACTCAATGATGTAAGGATTAAACTTGACTCTACACAGACCCATAGCTCTCAAGTCATCAGCCTTAGTTTCCATTGCAGCAAACTCCTCCTCCCTTTTCTTTAGTAGCTCCTCACTGTTCTTTCTTATTTCGGCCTGGTGATCTCTCTTCATTTTGACAAAGTCAATTAACTCCAGCTTCCATACCCTTTCCACTCTGTCTTTAGAATCCAACATTGCAATTATTCTTTCTATGTCATATAGCTTGCCCCAGTGCTGACATGTTCCTTGTCTGAATTTCTTCTATCTTCCATCAGTATATTTTATTTCAAGAAAGTCATCAACAATGGCCACATGATAGATTCTTTGAGCCCATATGAACTGCAGTTGGTCTTCATCATAGATTTCATCCAGAGGTGGTAGGTTCAATCCTGGAATTATTGTCAGTGCCTTTGACTTCGATATCTTCACCCTTCTTGCAGCATGCTTAAATTTACTCCTCCTTGAATGATTGCTAGGCAGAAACTTATAACCCTTGTTGGTAGACCATAGTAGTGTTCCATTAGCAGTTTGCTTTTTGAAACATACACATGGTTTCTTGATTTGAATTTCCTTTACTCCTTGAGGTGCCAAAACAGTTGCATGTGCCAGAGATGTAGATTTTGTTGAATCATGACTAGTGACATCCACCCTAGACATTGAGCCTTGTGTTGTGGTGGAGGTGTCAGTAATAACGTTCATGGCTTGCTGTTTTCCACTCTTCTTCTCATACTCTTTTCCATGGTCATCACCATCTTTCTTATTCTTGACATCCTTCTTCTTCTTCTTCTCATCTTCATCACCCTTATCACTCCTGTGATGTCTTCTCCTTCCATCACTCTTGTCATCATCTCTATCTTCATCCTTATTTCTCCTGGGCTTGGCCAATTCTGGAATTGAACCAGTTGAAATGTATTCTCTAAGAATGTGTAATATCTCAATCTCCTCAGCTGACCTTATCCCCTTCTTCTTTTGCATTTGATCAACTATGGCAATGATCAGTCTGTGGTTCTTAGAGGTGAGGTCATTGGGAATAACCAATTAACTTACTGTTAAATATTGTTAAATTAGTGATGTAATTGATTACATATGCAAGTTAGGTAGGTAGACTATTCAACTTTGGTAGGTTGGTAGGTTGCCTAATTTATGATGTAATCCATGATGTAAATGGCTAGAGATGCAGCCTATAAATAGGGGTGTTCTCCTCTATTGTAAAACACAACACAATAACAGAAAATGCAGCAGAAGTAGTATAATAAAATACACAGTTCACTGTACCATCTCTCTCTTGTCTATCTATCTCTTTTCTCTCTATATTCAGTCATATATATGTATAAATCTGACATGGTATCAGAGCATGTTCAGTTCCTAAGGGAATAACACTGCCCACACAAACACGGATTCTGCCAAAAACTGCTATAAACATCACCCATTCTGCCCAGAAATTCTGCCCAGAAAACACACCAGATTCAGCCTAGATTCTGTCAAATTCTGCCCAAAAAAGACACAACAATATACAAGTTTTTCAAGGGAAATTTGCTGATTCTGTTTTCAGTAGAGGGGAGTAATTTTCTGCCATTTTCTGGCCAATTTTTTTATGCAGATTCTGTTTCCAGCAGAATTTTCTGCCCAGTTTTTTTATTTCTGCAAATTCTGTTTTTCAGCAAATCTTCTTGTAGTGTTGTTATCTTGAATAATGGCGGAAGTTGTAAATGAGTCGGCTGCAAGGAACAATACCGGTCAAGGGAGTGTTAAATTTGGTTTCCACG
This sequence comes from Kitagawia praeruptora, assembly GCA_037693485.1. NCBI lineage: Eukaryota > Viridiplantae > Streptophyta > Magnoliopsida > Apiales > Apiaceae > Kitagawia > Kitagawia praeruptora. Next base: position 44,343,124 of record CM075345.1, on the reverse strand, counting down.
GTACTCCATATGTTAACCCCAAATTTGACGGAAAGAATTTCTTGGAATGGTCGGAATCTTGCACACTCGCACTTAAATCCCATCGATTGATGAAATATATCAATGGGAAGGCCAAGAAGCCCTTGGCAACTGCTACAAGTTTTGATGATTGGGATAGCGAGAATGCCATGGTCAAGTCATGGTTGTTTAACTCTATGGAGTTACGTATTCGCAAAAGTTATCTGTTTCTTGATACTGCGGAAGCTGTTTGGAATTCCATCAACCGAACATACTCATATTCGGGTAATATGGCCAAACATTTCGAGGTAAAGCAGAAAATATGGTCTCTAACTCAAGGGGGCAGAACATTGACCGAATATTATTCGGAACTCACATCTCTATGGCAGGAGTCAGACCACTACACTGTGTTCGAGTGTAAACAGGCTGAAGACCAAGAGAAGTACCAAAAATTGGTACAAGAAGAAAGAGTGATGAAGTTTGTTACTGGACTGACAATGGAGTATGATTCAATCAAGAATCAACTCATTGGTCAGATTCCCTTTCCTACAGTTGAAGAAGCACATGGCCGTGTGCAGCTCGAAGAGAGTCGGAGAGAAAGCATGGCTCCGATTGATACTGTGCCTGATCGATCTGCACTTTTTACGGGAAGTGTTCAAAATCAAGGCAAAGCAGAACAGGTGACTGAGGCTTCAAAGGGTGAAAAAGATGTTCTCCGGTGTGACTATTGTAATAAGTTATACCATTCTCGTGAAGAATGCTATATCTTACACCCACACTTACGAGATCGTGGTTGAGGAGGACGAAGCCGAGGTAGTTCATCCGGTAGGAGCTCAGGAAGAGGCACCCAATATAGTGCTCATCATACGACGTCTGAAAACCATGCTGACTCTGCTACTTCAGCAACGGGAGCAATAAGTGCAACAGAACTCAAAGCTCTCCGTCAGCTATTGTCTCGAATGGAGACTTATTTACCAGTGACTTCATCTGCCAATTCTGCCCTTGCAGAATCAGGCGACAAACAAAATGCTTGGCAATGGTAAAAGGGTTGAAACCCCTTAATAAAGTGGCTATCTACTATAGCACTTGCATCAACACCTTCTGTATTTTTGACGGCCTAAAATATACTGTGTGGTCGAAAATTCGACAACCGGTATCCCAAAAGACTCAATAAACTCAAGATCGGTCGATCCTAAAAATGGGTATAGTTGGACGCTCAGATTAAGCTCAAGGGGCTACTAGTGTCCACTCTTCAATCCCAAGATAGGTCTTTCATCCGAAGATGGGATTTCGAGTGAGGGGGCGTGTTAAATATTGTTAAATTAGTGATGTAATTGATTACATATGCAATTTAGGTAGGTAGACTATTCAACTTTGGTAGGTTGGTAGGTTGCCTAATTTATGATGTAATCCATGATGTAAATGGCTAGAGATGCAGCCTATAAATGGGGGTGTTCTCCTCTATTGTAAAACACAACACAATAACAGAAAACGCAGCAGAAGTAGTATAATAAAATACACAGTTCACTGCACCATCTCTCTCTTGTCTATCTATCTCTTTTCTCTCTATATTCAGTCATATATATGTATAAATCTGACACTTACATCTTGAATTTTGGTACCAGACTGATAGAGGATGGTTCTTGGTTTGGTGCACACTTCAGAAAGTCTGGCTTGTTGACCATTTCTTAGTTCAGTATACAGACTCTGATTGTTCTCTCCTTTCTGCTCAATTAGTTCCAAGATGGCATCAATCTCAGTGAATTTTAGTGCTGTCAAGGTATCAATAGATATGTGCCATATCTTGCCTTTTGTCACCATCATGACTTCCTTGAGGTAGATCTGACTGTATAGCAGGGTATCTCCTCCAACCTTTGCTTTAGAGGCTTGCAGAAACTTCAAGAATGCAGCATCATGATAAACTTCTGAGTTTGCTACTTCTATCAGTTTGGCCTCTGTAACCACATCCACTTCCACTGGATCAGCTTCATGTCTAGAAGGTTGGACTAGAACACTTGGCATGGATCCTGCCACCACTGTAGTGGTGACAGTTTGCTTTTGGCCACTTGGAGTAGTGATGTGCACAGGTGGTAAAGTGACCACTGGCAGAGAAGATGGAGGCTCATCAACCTTTGACTTGCCTTTGCCTGGCACATGAGTTAGAGATTTAGTGGCCCTGTGGTGACTACCCTCACTTATCTTTATCCCTTTTTCTTTAGGTTTCTCCCCCTTTGTATTTGAATTCCTTGATCTTTTCTCCTCCTTAAGCTTGTTGTCAGGCACAGAGGCTATAGAAAGCACCTTTGGGTTTGAAGAGTCATCAGGTAGAGGGAGACCCATATGCTTCATCATAGTAGTCAGCATCTGCTGTTGAGTGAGAAGAACATCAGCATGAGCTAGAGTGTTCAACTTTTCATTCAGCAGATTGACAGATTCTCTTAGCTCAGCATTGAATGCTTTTTGGTCTAACACATCCTTTTCCAATTTCTCCAGTGAGTGTTTGAGATGTTCAGCCCTGAAAGAGGAGAGTGATTGTTTCTGGAGCCTTTCCACTTCATACTTGCTCATGTTGTGCACAGGTACCTCAGAAATGACCTTATCTCCATATTGATTCTGCCACATAACCTTGATAAGGGCATTGGCATCCTGAGTTTGAGAAGAGAGAGTGGCCATTTCACTTGTGAGCTTTGAGACATTGTTTATCAGGGAGGGTAGCTCAAGGTCCACAGAGGTGCAAGTCTTTTTGCATTCCCTAATCTCTCTGAGTGTGGATGTGAGAGGAGGGAATTCAGAGATGAATTTACTTCTGAGCTCACTCACTTCTTTGGATGTATCTCTGCAGATATTGCCTAGTTCAGTTTTCATCCCTTTCCCAAGATAGTGAATGGCCTTTAGACTTCCCTTGTAGGACACATTTATGGCTTCATAGACTTCAGCAGGTGAGAGAGTTTTAGCATTTGAGCCAAGAGCAGTCACATATTCTTCTCTTAAGTATTGCAGAGCCTCAGCCAGGGTGCAATCCTTTGTAGTGCTCATCCATGCATCTACATTCCCATCTCTCTCAGCCTCATCTGCTATCGTTTCTTGTTGTTTTTCAACATCTTCTTTTTGACAGAGCAAGATGGCTTCATAGTCAGCATTTGGTAGATTGGCTGTGAGGAGATGTTGAGCTATTTTAGAGATCTCATCAAGCTGTTCCATATTTAAGCAATGAAGTGCTTCATCCGTCAATAGTGGTGGAACAGTTGATGATCCCAAGACACTGTCATGTTGCACAGGTCTCAGCCATTCTGATAGGGTGGCCTGAGCCAAGTTAGAGCTAGAGCTAGGCAAGCTAGACTCCTCAGTTACAGATGCAACTTCTGCAACCGGATGGATTGACACTACTACCGGTGTCTCCACAGAAGTGGGATGAGTTACACCAGTAGTTGACACAGGCACAGAGTCTCTAGTTACAACTAGTGGAACCTCTGTGTTTGTGATGGTGTCATGAGGAGATGCCCCAGCATGCATTCCCTCACCATCTAAATGTGGGTCCTGGGTGGTGAGCAAAGTGTCATGCACTAAGTCACTTGAGTCCATTGGCTCACCAAGAGAAAAGAATTCTTGATGATCAATGCCTTGCTCTTCAATTTCTTGAATTACAGGCTCCAAAGAAATTTGAGATGAAGATTCTGGAAGAGAAGTGTGGTGTAGAGTAGATTTTGGCAACTCCCCCTAAAAAATAGAGGGAGTTTCAAGAGTGATGTGCTCTCCACTCAGTGTTGTTCCAGCCTTATCACTCTCATGTGCTGACTCTGTACAAGAAGGTGCATTGGGGAGGATGCTTGATTCTATAGGTACACCCTGTTGAGAGGATACACCTAGTGAGATGTGTGCCCCTGATTTTACAACTTCAACCATTTGTGTGACTGAAGAGGTGGTCTTAGTTTTCTTCTTCTTTGGCCTTTGTAAGGGTGACTCAGGTTCCTCACTTTCTAGCCCTAGTTCTACAGCTAATGCTGCTTCAGATAATATATTTAGTGGTGCAGACATTACTTCCTTTCTCTTCTTTTTACTAACATCACCCTTTTGAGAGGATGATGCAGTTGGCTCAGTGTGTGGTAGAGTGTTTGGTTGAGAGGGTTGGTTAGCAGGCTCTGGGTTAGCATTTTGTTCTACTTGCTTGGGCTGTGCTAACTGAGATTTTGCTTCAAATATTGGCATGTTGTGGGGGTAAGTTCTAAACAAACTCTCCATATGGGGAGTTATGTTAAGTCTTACATCCACATCATTCCTAGTCTCCAAATTACAAAAAATGAGTTTGGTCATGGATCTAGGATAGCCTATTCTATTTTTATCTATCCCAGGCAATTCAATCAATTGAGCATTTTTAAAATTAAGTACAGATTGAATAAAGCGAGGGAAGAAAATATCAGTACCTCTCTTGGTTGTGTTCTTACCAAGTCTCCCATATAGTTCCTGTAGGATGATTTGGCCAACATCTATCTTCTTGTCATAGGCCAATGCATAGCCAATTTGCTGCACAGGTGCACTGATTTGATCAAAGCTTGATTTCCTGGCAGTGAAGACTTGAAGAAGAGTTGCAAACACATAGCTCCACTCCTTTCTCAAATGCTTCCTGTTCAAGTGCCCAAGACTGATTCTATCTGCATAGTTGATGAACTCAAAGAATTCCTCTAGTTCTGCATTCGTGGCAAGTGTGTCGAATGACTCTTGTTGTAGGCCCAGTGCTTGGTTCATGTCTGCAGTAGTGATAGTGATTTCCTGATCTTGAATCTTGTAGTAGATGATATATGAAGTGATTGCGTTTTCCAGGGCTACAACCTCCACAGTAGCAGTGGCCCAAAACTGTTCCAGGATATCTAGATATAGAGTTGGGTTGGCAGAGAGTGCATCCTTGATGTATGACTCAGCCATCCATTTCACAAAACACTTGAAATTGGCGTTGGGTGCTTCCACATCACTAGTTAGAGCAATGAAATTGGTGTTGAACTTTACTGTTGCCATTTGTATGAAGAGAAGAAAGAAATTGAAGGTTGAAGAAGAAATTTGGCTTTTCGCAGGTAGGGTTTCAGAGGTTTAGAGAGTGTAGATGCTTGAGAAATCGAATGAAATGAATCGAATAGATGTAGAATTGTATAAGTATAAAGTACTTGAATTGTCGATTAGAAGTATGTTTTGTATCGACAAGTCAGGCATTCGAGAAGTAGAAAACAACTATTCGAGAAGTCAAGAAAGGCTTAATCGATAACTCAAGCGGATAGTAACTCACAGCTGGCGGTTATCTAACTCAGAAATAATTCTAAATTAAATAAAATGTGTTTTTATGAGTGAATTAAACTTTTAGATAAAAGTCCAAAATCGGTTAAAATTCAGCGAGAATTCAGCCTTTTCAAATGATTCGAGAACTCAAATATAGTGTTCGAGAACTCAGTTACCATATTCGAGAAGTCAAGAATACCTCTATTCGATATCTCAGAAAGACTCTATTCGAGAACTCAAGAGTACTCTAATGAGACTTGTTAGAGATGTCGAATAGTGAATCATTCGAGAAGTTTGACTTAGCGAACTATACTCATCACTCATAAAAATTTGATTTTCACTATCTTTTAAAATTTACAAGCCATATTCATTGAAGAATATTCTAGCAAATTAAATAGTGTTTTTCTCAAAATTTCATAGAAATTTTAAGTTAGCAAAAATATGATTTTCAACATATGCAATAGATTTGAAATATTTATAAATCATATTTCAGCCAACACTTACTCCAAAAATATTGAAAATTTAGATAAAGTAAGTGTTTACTGCTGCAACAATCTAGATGATATATTCACTTAGCCAGAATCTGAAGAATTCAACATTCCAATCTCACTAACCAACCTTGTGAAGGTGGCTTCATCTAGTGGCTTAGTGAATATGTCAGCTAGTTGTTTATCTGTAGAGACATAATGCAACTCAATGGTTCCATTAGTTACATGTTCTCTAATGAAATGATATCTGATGTCAATGTGCTTTGTTCTAGAATGATTGACAGGATTGGCAACTATAGAGATTGCACTTGTGTTGTCACACATGATTGGAATTCTTTCCAACACAAGTCCATAATCTCTAAGTTGATTTCTAATCCAAAGCACTTGAGCACAGCAACTTCCAGCAGCTATGTATTCAGCCTCAGCTGTAGAAGTTGACACAGATTGTTACTTCTTGCTATACCAAGAAACTAACCTTTGTCCAAGAAACTGGCAGCTTCCTGAGGTGCTTTTCCTATCCACTCTGCATCCAGCATAATCAGCATCAGAATAACCAACTAGATTGAACCCTGTGTCTTTAGGATACCATAAACCCAAGTTTGGAGTACCCTTCAGATATCTAAAGATCCTTTTTATTGTAATCAAGTGTGATTCCTTTGGATTTGATTGAAATCTAGCACATAAACATGTGGCAAACATGATGTCTGGCCTACTTGCAGTGAGGTAGAGCAGAGAACCAACCATGCCTCTGTAGACTGAGATATCTACTTTCTTGCCTTTAGCATCTTCATCCAATTTAGTTGCAGTGGCCATGGGTGTCTTTGCAGGTGAGCAATCTTCCAAGTCAAACTTCTTCAATAGATCCTTGATGTACTTGGTCTGACTGATAAAGATACCATCCTTCCTTTGACTGACTTGCAACCCAAGAAAGAATGTCAACTCTCCCATCATACTCATCTCGTATCTGCTCTCCATGAGTTTGGAGAATTTCTCACACAGCTTCTCATTTGTAGACCCAAAAATGATATCATCCACATAAATTTGAACTAGGATAATATCATCACCATGCTTCTTGTAAAACAATGTCTTGTCCAATGTGCCTCTAGTGAATTGATTTTCAAGAAGAAATTGTGATAAGGTATCATACCATGCTCTTGGAGCCTGCTTAAGTCCATACAATGCCTTAAGCAATCTGTAGACAAATTCTGGGAAATGTGGATCCTCAAAGCCAGGTGGTTGTTGCACATAAACCTCTTCTTCCAACTCTCCATTTAGAAATGCACTCTTGACATCCATTTGATAAACTTTAAAGTTTGAATGAGCAGCAAATGCCAAGAATATTCTGATGGCTTCCAATCTAGCAACAGGGGCAAATGTCTCATCATAATCAATGCCTTCCTGTTGAGAGTATCCTTTTGCAACCAGCCTTGCTTTGTTTCTTATTATTACACCATCTTCATCCATCTAATTCTTCAGAACCCATTTTGTTCCAACAATGGTTCTATTCTTTGGTGCAGGCACAAGTTCCCATACTTTGTTCCTTTCAAATTGATTCAGCTCCTCTTGCATAGCAATAATCCAATCTGGATCCAACAGTGCATCATCAAGTTTCTTAGGCTCAACTTTTGATAGAAAACATCCATAGAGGCACTCATTTTGAGTTGCTCTCCTAGTCCTTACTCTTGCATTAGGATCTCCAATGATTTGCTCTGCAGTGTGTGATCTATCCCATTTCCTTGAGTGTTCAGCCTGACTTCTCATTCTTGATGTTGCTTCATCATCCACATCATGGTCATTCTCATTTCCTCCCCCTGTGAAGTTACCATTACTCACAGGTGTGTCTTGGATGCTTGTTTCTCCACTATCGATTGGCACAAATTCTTCTCTTGTATCATTATTCACTTGAGTTTGTTGAACTTGAGTTTCAACTCCAGTTTCAATCTCTTCATCAGAATCATCTAGATTATCAAACTTTAATGGATCTTTGTCTTCATCATTGGCTTCTTCTAGTCCAGGTAGTTTGCTGTCATCAAATGTTACATCTGTGCTTTCCATAACTTTCTTTTGACTGATGACATAAACCTTGTATGCAATTCTTTCCATAGAGTAGCCAAGAAAAATTCCTTCAAATGCTTTTGCATCAAATTTTCCAACATATTCAGAATTATCCTTCAGTACAAAGCATTTGCTTCCAAAAGTATGAACATACTTTAGAGTAGGCTTCTTTCCAGTCATCAAGTTGTAAGGTGTCTTTCCAGTGTTTTTGTTGATGAGGGTTCTATTCTGAATATAGCATGCAGTACTCACAACCTCAGCCCAAAAACATGTAGGCATTTTTACATCAAGTAACATTGTTCTAGCAGCCTCAATTAGAGTTCTATTCTTTCTCTCAACAACTCCATTTTGTTGTGGAGTCCTTCGAGCTGAGAATTGCTGAGAAATACCATTCTCTTTACAGAATGCTTCAAGTATGGCATTTCTGAACTCTGTTCCATTATCACTTCTCAGTGCAATCACACTTGCATTGTTTGCCTTTGCTTCCTTGTCAACTTTCTTTATATGCTCAATAATTACTTGTGGAGCCTCATCTTTTGATGCCAGAAATTCCACCCATGTATACCTTGAAAAATCATCAACCATTACCAGGGCATACTTCTTTCTTCCAAGTGACATAATGTTGACAGGCCCAAACAAATCCATATGAATGAGTTGTAAGGGCTTGGTTATTGATGTCACTGTCTTTGACTTGTGGCTTGATCTTTTCATCTTTCCTTTTTGACAAGCCTCACACACTCCTTCTTGGCAGAATTCAAGTGTGGGCATGCCTCTCACTAACTCTCTTTTGACTAGAGAATTAATGGCCTTGAAGTTCAGGTATGATAGTTTCTTGTGCCACAGCCAACAATCTTCATTTGATGCTTTTGAGTAAAAGCAACAAATTTTGTCCTTGTTTGCAGAGTCCATATTGGCTACAAACAGGCTTCCCTTCCTCACTCCAGATAGAGCAAAATCACCAGTCTTCTTGTGGGTGATCAAACATTCATCTTTGTCAAAATTCACTTTGAATCCTCTATCAGTAAACTGACCAACACTTAGCAGATTATGCTTGAGCCCCTTGACTAGTGCTACATCTTCAATGATGACATTACCAACTTTCAACTTGCCATATCCCAATGTGTTACCCATGCTGTCATCTCCAAAAGCAACCATTGGGCCAGCCTTTTCTTCATACTGTCATAGCAGGGCCATATCACCAGTCATATGATTTGAGCATCCACTGTCCAAAATCCACATGACCTTATTTTCACTTTCTTTGCCCTGCAAACACAATGGTATTACTTTGCCTTTGGTACCCAAACAAGTTTGGGTCCTTGTGACTTAGAAACAGTTTTATCATAAACAGCATGCTTGTCAACTTTCTTGGCATTAGTCTTCTTGTCACTGTTAGAGGTCTTAGAACCTGAGGTTTCATACTTAGGTGACAGAGGTACCTTCCTAGCTTTAGGAGGACTTAAAGACTTTGCTCTGGTGTAGTGTGTGTGAGAATTGTGACTGATACAACCATCAATGAATTGTCTTCTCAGATTGAAACAGCTAGTCATAATATTCATATTGCATGGCATACAGTCAAATTTATCACAAAAAGGTGCATCTCTATGTCTTAGAGGCACAGAAGAATCATAGAAAGGTTTAGATACACTACCAACAGGTTTCTTGCATGCATGAGTTAAGTGATTGGTACTGAAACAGTTCTGACAAGTTTTCCTAGGGGCATTAGGCATATAAGCATAATTGTTATCCTTGTTAATCCCTAACTTGCCATTTCTGTTCTGTTTCTTCTTAGTCACTTTCTTTTCTGATTCATTCATTCCAGCTGAAACAAACTTAACAAACTTCTTAGGTCTTGGCCTAACAACTACTGGTTCCTTGGTCTTTGACTTGACACTCTCACTCTTGGAGGATGCTTGTTGTTCACTAGATTGTACCTCATCCTCATCATTCAACATTTGTTTGATGAGTAAGGCATCCTTATCAATTTCAAATGTTGATTCCTTAAAAATTGGATTTTCAGTCTTTTTCAATATGTGAGGCACTTTCTCATGAACAGATGTGTCCTCTTCAATGACAGCATAGCCTTTCCTCTGTTTGAGAGAGTCATGGTCAAGTCCAATAGCTGCTTTGGGTTTAGCTTCAATTTTCTCACAGTAGGATTGCACTAGACAAGATGATTTCTTGAAAGTTTTCAGTTTGAATTCATTTTCAGCTAATTCATCCCTAAGAGCCTTCTCTACTTGACTAGCACATAAAACCTTGTTCTACAGATATTCAACTTCTTTCTTAAGGTTTTCTACTTGCATAGCAGTTAGCTCAAGTTCCTCATTCTTTTTGGTTAATATTTCATTTCTAGTAGACAGTTTAGCAATCTCCTCATTAGCAGCAGTCATACTAGTATGAATATTAAACATTTCAATAGATAGTTGTTCGATCATGCATTTATACTCAGAAACAGACATATCTATAGTAGTGAGAGATGGTACCTGAGAATCAGATGGAGATGGGTCATCCTTGGAGTTGGCCATCAAGGCATAATTGCAGAATTCTTGTTCCTCTCCATCACTCTCAGAATCAGCCCAACACTTCCCTTCAGCTATGTAGGCCTTACCTTGTGTCTGTTTTTTCAGAAGGGCCTCATACTTAGCTTCGAGCTCAAGATAATCCCTATCCTTCTTTTTAGGCTTCTTGCATTCACTGGCAAAATGCCCTAGGTCATTGCATCTATAGCACCTTACAGATGACCTATCCACATTAACCGGTTTTGAATTTATTTCTGTTTGATTTCACAGGTGCCTTGTTCTTGTGGACCGAATGGTTTTGAGTCTTGGGTTTGAAGGGTTGATTTCTTTTAAATCTGATGTTTGGAAATTTCCTGGCCATGAAAGCATATGAAGTATTTTACATCCCATCAAGTTCTTCAAGAGTGTAAAACTCTTCCTCTTCCTCCTTTTCCTCAACAGGTTCACATACCTCAGCTTCAGTTTCTTCATCATCTGCTACCTCCTCTATCCTTAGCTGGCTTGTAGATGCTTCTAGGTCTTGAATAGATTTGTTGACAATCAAGGCACATGATGTGTTTATCATTCTACCTTGATTGGCTTGGATAGCCCTTTTCTGAAGCAACTCAAGTTCATGAGTCTTTAGGACTCCATAGAGCACATCATAGGTGACTTTGTTCAAATCTCTCTCCCTTAGAGAAATGACTCTTTGCTCTAGATGATTTGGTGAAGATAACAGAAATTTCATATTTAACTCCTTGGTGCTATAAACCTTGCCATTCATCTGCAACTCAGTAACTAGCTTGTGAAACCTTTCAAACATTTCAGTAATGCTTTCCTTGGGCTGTGCCATGAAAGCTTCATACTGTGTGACCAGTATCTGTTTCTTGTTTTCCTTAACCTCATCAGTTCCTTCACACAACACCTCAATGTGATCCCACATTTCTTTGGCAGACGTACATGATGTAATGTTTGCAAACATTGACATGTCCATGGAATCAATGATAAGCAGCATGAGGTGGCTGTCAAGAGCAACCTTCTCCCTTTCTGATTCTGTCCATTTTGATGGATCCTTGGCCTCATAAGATCTTGGGATAGTTGTGGTTCCAACAGTCTTTTCTGGTATCTCTTGTTGTGGAACAAAAGGACCATTCTTGAGAATCTCAGGATACAAGGGATGAGAGGCTTTAATGAACAACATCATCTTTATCTTCCAGAGGTTGAAGTTTTCTTTGTCAAACTTAGGGACCTTCACCGTTCCTGTAGTCTTTGGTGTATTCGAACTCATGATCGTTTTTCTGTTTTTGAATAAACAGCCCGCTCTAATACCACTTGTTGAGTATTGAACACAAAGAAAGAATACAGAGGGGGGGTGAATGGATTCTTGAACTTTTCTTTCCTTGAGTCTGTGTAGCAAACAAGTGTTGTGTGTGCAGAGATGTAGGTGCGGATAAAGAACAACACAGAACACAATATCACTTTAATCTAATGTATTATTAGATAAAGGTTGCTACAATATGTGAATACAAATGATAGTATTCTCAGCTTCATTTTTCTCAGAGAGATATAGCTTACAGTATATGAAAAACTTGACTCACTAAGTTAAAGACTGAGGAAGTGAGGCTGTATCCTTATTGATCATGGATACAACCTACTTACTACAAATAAGGTAGCTAAAACAAATTACTTTCTAGGCTGTCTATCCTCTTTGAGTAAGTGTCCAAACGGTTAGAGATTTGACTTTGCAAAGCCTGTTCAGATCCACTTCTTCAGTCCCTTGTCTCTTCTATATCTCTCCAAGCTTCCTTGTAGGCTTTCCAGAGCACGTTACAGATAGTGGTCCATAAAGTGCATTGGCTTGTTGCAGGTTTCTGACTTGTACAATTCCTTCAGAATTTTGTCTCCAAGAATGTATTCGAGAAGTGACTAAGTAAGTGATTCGAGAACTAGAATTGACTTGATCGATAACTCTGAGTTCTCGAACACTGTTATATTGACATATCGAACCACTTCTCGAATAGCTCTTTTCCATCAGGATTCCTTGAGTTGTCGAATAGAACATTTGACTTATCGAATCCTCGAGATATCGAATACCTTTCTGAGTCCTTGAGATATCGAATGGAACTTTGACTTGTTGACTCCTTGAGAACTCGAATACCACTTTGGCTTGTTGACTTCCTGAGTTCTCGAATAGAGTACATAGACATATCGAATCTCTGAGATATCGAATGAGATATCGAACAATGTATTCAGAGATATCGAATAGTGTCTTGAGATATCGAATCCCTGACTTCTCGAATGCTGGACTTCTCGAATAGACAAATATACTTCTCGAATTGGTACTTAGGCAAATTCTTCATTTCTTCAAATCCCAACTGTGATTATTTGACAGTCTTTAACTCCTTGCTTGAGGCATGAACCTTGGAACTTCTTTCAAGCATTATTCTAGACTCTATAAGTACAGTTACACAACTAGGATTTGATGCCTACTACAATTACAATACAAACAGAAACTCTACAACTAGAGGTTCCCTCAGTTAAGAGGTCATGTAAGTAATGCAAAGCATTACAAACAATTAGGCTTGTTATTAGATGTGTGCAGGCATGCCTCTGTAACTAACATTTAGGTAGATATCACATTTGACAAAAAAAACAAAATTTATTTATTCAGGTAAATATGATATTTTGATGTCATATTTGACACATTAACCTAATTTATATGAATGTTTAGTAAATTTGATAAAATATTCTATAACATAAAAAGTGATCAAAATTTTAAAGCCCTAACTCTTCCCAAAAAAAAATCTGGTATAGTTTTTTTGGTGTATTGAGCTGGGCTCAACTAGTGACCCCTTTGACTGTTGGGCCTTATACAGTGTCTTTCTATGGCATATGGTCCCTACTGCACCTTTGTTGCCCTGATGAATGGGCTCCTCTCTCTTCCAACCTACCAAAAAATCTAAAGATTTGATATGACAATTTGATACTCTGTTTGTGTAACCTAACATACTACTATAATGTAAGACTGACGATTATTATGAAGACAAAGAACGACCTTTGAAATATAACAATCATGTATCAAGAATTACTCGTCCTATATTAAATATTTTTGTATTCAAAGATGTATCAGACCATACTGTTCTGAAACCGACCATACTGTTTGAAGAATGATTCTTTCCGCATAAAATATGTTTACATTCAAAGAATCAAAGATTTATCATTAAATAGAACATTACAAAGAGACCATATTGTTCTGATAGATAACCTTTGGTATATAACAAGAGACAATTATAATTAAAAAAATACTACTATTATAGTTATAATATAGTCAGATAATATAAATTACCACGTTGTTAAGTCAATATACCATATTTGCCCAGGGACATAAAAATTTGGTGATCACCATGAGCTGCATTTGCTGACAAGATGTTGCTAGTTATTTAGTGTATGAATTGTTGTTATTATTTTATCTAATGGCAATTAACCTCAAACTTCTTCATTTTATTAATGGTCTCCTTATAAACACACTTCCGGACACTAATGACCCCTTTCTGCCTTCACATTGTACCCTCTATATAAACTACATAACCGTATATGCAAACAAGTTTCCTCATCAAAATTACATTCAGATCATTCCACCTTGTAACACTATCTGGCTATACCTTTCTAGCTATCCAATTCTAGAGCTTAGAACTTTTGTTTCCAAGTTACAAGAAGCTTCTTTCACTCACCTCCTATCTGTTACACACATTGTCTTAAATTCCTAGCTTCAGTCATGCCTTCAAAACTTTCTGATTTTTTTGAAACTCGCCCTGTTTTCCAACATAACCTCTGACCAAATTTAATCTAAACAAATGATATAATCTAGTCTATATAGCTGGAATAGCCGTGTGATGGTTCAGCTTGTTGGCGTTAATTTAGGATCTTGTCTGTTAGCCTTATGACTTTTCCTTGTTTTACTTATTCTGTTTATTGTTTTAGTAAGGCTATTAATATAGCTTGTATTCGTTCCTTAAGGTTTAACAAAAGAGAACCCAATGTAGTCCTCTCAAAATATTTCTGATTTGTACATATCTTTTCATGTTCTTTGTTATTCATAGCTTAGTTTAATTATCTTTATATCTTCAATGTCTAAATCTCAACATGGTATCAGAGCTAGCGATTCTCGAGGCCTTTAATATGCTGGAGACAGATTCGAAATGAAGACGGATTGACGGTGGCGTGTGAGATATCGACCGGAGATAGTGGCAAAGGCAATGTACGATTTCCGGCGAGTGAGGTGACTCCGACGTCTGCGTCGTTTAGAGAAGGGAAGAGTAGTTCGGATCCGGTGAAAGTGGAGCTCAATCATCTTGAGAATGAAGTTAGAGATAAGGATCGAGATATTAAGAAAATTAATGATGAGAAGAAGGCCTCTATGGCTGCTCAGTTTGCTATAGAAGCCACTCTTCGCATAGTTTATGCTGCTCAAGCTGGCCCGTCAGGAGAGTGATTATACAAAAGGGCTGATGGAGTTTATTAGGATTAGAGAATTAATGGACCTTTGGTTTGATATTAGAAGCTCTCGTGTTGCTCTTGTGGGTAATCATACAGCTTCCAGGTTTTGCTCTCGCTAAAATTGTTCTTGAAAAGTTCTTGATTTCTGAAAAATTTGATCTTGTGGGTCTTTCTTAGATTAGACTAATTTGATATAATTTAGTGTTTTTCTTGAGTAATATTGATTGAAAATTGTGGAAATTTGAGAACTTGATGATGGATTTGGCTCGAGGGTTTCGAGTTAAGAGCAAGATGAATCTGAAAGATTTGAGTGGTACGGATGGTGTTGGTGGGAATTATGATGGTTATGTGTTTGTTAATTTTCCTGATTCTGTCGTTTTACGGGTTGTATTGAGGTCATTGTTGTTGGCTATTTTTGTCATCACATTGCCTTTGATTGGTTATATATCGGGAAGATTGTCTAGCGAGAATGTGGTTGATATTACGGTGTTTGAATGTTTTCCCGAGATCTTTCAAGCTTGATTTTGAGTTCTGGCATTGGTCGTCCAGTGGAGAACTTGCAGTTCTTGTATAATAATGACGTTTAGTTGGTTGTTGAATCTGATTTGGATGGCAAGAGGCAGTTTCCAGATGAGCCTTTTAACCTTATTTTCTCTTCGAGCTTGGCGGGGTCTAAAATGTTAACTGATAGGATTTTTGGTTGGTGGCATTATTGTAGTTGGCGGCTTAATTGAAGACGCTGAAGAATGGTGATAGTGAATGAATTGAGTGACCACACTGTTCGCGATATGGGCATTGGAGCTTTCTTCTCTGATTTTGGTGGAAAAATATTTTCACTTGATTTTTCATCGCACTTCGGATTTATTGGTTATAGCTAGTGAGGATGATTCTGTGCGCCTTGTATGATATTGCAAATGCCAAGTTGCTGAAAAACCACATTTCACAAGAAACACGGTGCTGATTGAATATGCTTTACCCACCACCCAAGTTCTTTTTATGTTCTTCGAGATATGGTTTGGATTCAGATGGGGAATCCCTGCGGTATCTTTCCATGTATGACAACCGGTGCCTTCGTTACTTCAAAGGACATAAAGAGAGAATCGTGAGAGAGTCATGTCCCTTTGTATATCTCCAGTTAATGACAGCTTCATGTCTGGTTCGATTGACCATATTGTCAAAATATGGGATCTTCGTGTAAATGCCTGCCAGGGAATTTTGCGGCTGAGAGCTCGGCCTGCAGTTGCTTATGTTCAGCAAGGCCTTGTGTTTGCCGTAGCAATGGAAGGGGGTGCTATTAAATTGGTTGACTCTCGTTCATATGAAAAAGGGCCACTCGAGACAATTTTAGTTGGGGGAGATATGGCCGAGGTCTGTGATATTAAATTTAGCAATAATGGTAAATCAATGCTCTTGACCACCAGAAAGAATAATACATATATTCTTGGACATGGAGATGAACTATGAGGAGACCAGAGCAAAAGGATTGGTGAAAAATGAAGTTCCTTATACTAGCGGGGCGTCAGTCTGGATGGCAAATAATGTAAAGGAAGAAGACTATGTGGTAATGAAAGCAGAGGCAGAAATGGTCGAGCAGGTGATGAGTAAGAATACAATAAGAAGCTGGAGCTGTTCAAGTTGTTCCTGCTGGTGGTGCTACTGCAAATGTTGTGAGGGATTACCAACGGAAAGTTCAAGAGATGAATGAAGAAAGAAAAACTCTTGACAGAGAGCTGGCGCGTGCAAAAGTAACAACAAAGGAAGAGGTTTGTAGACTGAGAGAGAGGAGCAGCAGAAGGCAAGCATCAGATTGATATAGTTGATGTGCAGAGCATGGAAATGCCAAAAGTAAGAGCAGTTCCGACCATAAAGCATGGTGGGTCAAAATTTAAAATGGGTGCTTTAATTTTTATTACTCTAATAGAATTAGTGGCCAACAGTGGAAGCCTTATTTTGAGTTTGGTCATTATTTCGCTTGCTTTACTTGTGTGGGGCTCGGTGCAACATAGTGGTTTAGCGGTCATTCAGCGATAGTCCGATATGCAAATTCCTATTTTTTATCGAAGTGGGTATTTGAAAAATTTGCAGGAAGATGGTTCATATAGGGGTCAATTCCTATTTGTGAAGGTTGACGTCTTGTTCTGTTGGAGGTGACTTAATTAGTTGTGAGTTCAGATTATTTGTGAGGCTGAAAAGGGTCTGAAATGAAGGTTTCTATCAGACACTTGGGGTCGTCAATGCTTCAGAAGACGCTTGTATTGCTAAATGTGAAGTTTGAAAGCCATACGGGCTGAAAGAGATTGCCAGATGGGCAAACAGCTAGCCATACGGGCTAATGAAATTAATCCCTGTAGGCAGGAAGAAAACCATACAGACCGATGAAAGTATTGTCGAAAGCAACCTAGGTGTTGCTGAATGCCAAGTGCAGATGGTGTAATGAAGACGCTGCTGATTCGTATATGTATTGGGGTAGTGATTAGATTGGATTTAATCACCCAATAACTTGGGTGTGTATGCGCGAGGTGCAGAGTATGAGGTTGCATTTTGATTGCATTGTTTTGGTATTTGTCTGCAGATTCAACAATAGATTGGTTGTGAACCAAGAGCTTCCATAGGTGTTGGAAGTTAGTTTTTGGGTTTGAAGCATCTTTAGGATACTAGGTGGTGCAGATTGCGCAGTTGATGCTAGTGGCGCAGTTAGCGCAGATGTGTACATAAGTGCAAATGTAGACGTTGAGGACAAGAGCATAGTTTGTTGAAAAGGAAACAGACAAGGCAGAAGAATGCAAAAGTTTGGAACAACCCAAAAGCCCGTGGAGGATCCATGGGAGGAACCATGGCGACCGAAGAATAGGTCGATGCAACGGCACACCGAACCAAAAGGCTATAATGGTTTAATCGGTGGAGAGACAATTGTTGCGGCAATTGTAAGAACAGCAGTAAATGAAGATTTGCACGCCCTAATGAAGAATGCCCAGACATGTTTAGATTAAGGGAGAGTGTTGGAATTTAATCTAAACAAATGATATAATCTAGTCTATACAGCTGGAATAGCCGTGTGATGGTTCAACTTGTTGGTGTTAATTTTAGGATGTTGTCTGTTAGCCTTATGACTTTTCCTTGTTTTACTTATTCTGTTTATTGCTTTAGTAAAGCTATTAATATATCTTGTATTCGTTCCTTAAGGTTTAACAAAAGAGAACCCAATGTAGTCCTCTCAAAATATTTCTGATTTGTACATATCTTTTTATGTTCTTTGTTATTCATAGCTTAGTTTAATTATCTTTATATCTTCAATGTTTAAATCTCAACAACCTCAGCAAATATTTGGACTTGAACTCCCTTGAAGAGGTACCTGATTCGCATGCATGGGCTTCGGAGAGAGACAAGCATTCGTCTTGCCCGGATGATCATGGTTAGTTCAAGTTAATTACCTGTTATCGACTTGAATGATCGGATTAATGGCCCGAAACATGTGGTTCGTGCATGCAAAACATGGGGTGCTTTTTAATAACAAACCATGGACTCTCTATTCGACAAGTTAGCTTCACTTGAGACTTGCAAAGTTGAAAGATTTGTGTAGGAAGAACTTGAAGTAGCTAGAATCAAGAAAATAAAGTTATTACAGGAAAATGTCAAATGCATAAGTTTTTTTTTTTGACAAACAAAAGGAGAGAATTTCATTAAAAGAATTGAACCCAGCCCCAAACTGACAATTACAACCTGATTGTGAAACAAAAAACGAACTAAATAAATAGTCGCTTTGTTTTCAGATCGTTTAACAAGATGAATATTTAACATATTCTTGATATAAAAAATGATTACAATAGATTCTCGAACAATCCAATCGACTGCATCCTCGAAAGTAGTAATATCACAATTGACCTTCGCACGATAAAAACCGTTGTTAGACCAGTGTTCATTACTCTCAGCACCCCAGCTATCTACATGCCGGATACCAGCTATAGACATGCCGAAAGTGGAGGTCCAAATAGGGTGAACAATCTTTGGTTGTGGAAGGTGAGCTTTTGCAACAATCTTCACTACTCCGGTCCCGATGCGAATTTTTCGGATCCCCAAAAACATCCTGTAAATCATTTTCAAAGAAACCAACATAGAAATAAAACGTACAAAACAAAAACACATACGACCAAACAAATAACAATCTTACACATGCCAAAAGGCGAGACGAAAAAAATCCAAAAAATCAAAAATCTCGGAATGACACCAAATTTTGATATGATGATAATCCGGAGATTTAGAGTCTTAAAGATAATTTTTATTTGAAGATTCGAGCTACAGACCTATGTAGATGTGAGAAAATTCGAATGGATTTATGGAAAGAAAATAAAAGAAACCAAGAGATAGATGGATAGATATGAAAGTGGGGGCGAGAATAGGATTATCAAAGTAATGGGGGAGGGGGGGCGGGGAAACGGTTGGGAGCGGCGGCGGCTTAGACGACTCTCGTAAGAGTTTCCTCTGTGTTTCCTCATGCAATCATTAAAACATGATCAACTTTCTTTATCAATTTTAGGATCGGATGTTCCTATAATTAACACATGCAATGAGTCCTTACACAACTGTCAACTGATTTACCAGAAACTTTCTGTTGTAAAATCAGGTCTATATCATCATTCCCATCTGACGTGAGGAACAAAACTGTCCCTTCTAAACTTTTTATGAGGGGTTTGGGGGAACTTTTTTCAAGAATAAGTCAACTTATTTTAAGACAAAGTTAGAGATTCCTAACTTTTCAACTTATTTTCCAATTTATTTTTGCAAATTATTGAATCTCAAACATACATTAAATACTTGTATAAAAATAAATTATCAAAATATAAAATTTTTATCCGAAAATAAGTCCATAAGTTCTTAATATAAGTTATGTCAAACAGGCACTATATTTTTTGTCAAATTATCACTATTCAATTCTTACAAAAAGTAAAAGCGTCCCTGAAAAATTTATATTTTAAAAAGATTTTTTCTCTAACACTTAATGGAGTGACGTTCTCTATAAAAGAGATTATATCCGTTTTACATTTTATTATTTTACCCGCCAGAAAAATTAAATATGTCATGCCATTTTTATATAATTACTATATTATTTATACTTATTTTTAAAAAGTACAAGTTTTTAATTTTTTTTAAAAAATATGATTTCACATAAATAATTTTAATAAATGCAATTTTTTAAGTTTTAGTTTTCAGAAATATAGTTTGCAACTTTTTCAACCTAAAATGCAACTTTGTTGCATTTTTTTTAAAGTTGATTCGGTTTTCAAAACAAAAATATAAAAAAACAACTTTTCAAAATTTATAATGAAATTGCATATTAAGTTGCAGAATTTGCCAACCGTAATTTTGAAAATAAAACTTAAAAAACATTATTTTGAAAATAAATTTTGATGATTTTATTTTTAAATTTAAATATTTAAGTGTTTTGGATAATTCTCCTAAAAATTAAATGACAAAGAACAAATAATCAAAAACTGTAGATGTCCAAAGTTGGTTTTGGTCGTAAGCAAACTTTCCTGCAGGTGATTTAAATTTTGCACTAGTAAGGTGTATTTAACAAAAATCAAAATGTAAAATCTAAGTTTTTTTTGGGTTTATCATCAATACAAGATGTTTTTATTAATATATTTACATGATAAGTTTAAGGTGCTTTTTAATAAAGGATACATTAATACTTTAAAATTGTAACAATATAAAAAGATGATTTATGTATTTGATTTATAAATAAAAATTTATTACATCAAAAAGTATAAAAATAGACATTTTCTTGCTATTTTGTTTTGCTAATAAATAATGACAAAATGGTGTAATTTGTACTTTGAAAATAAATAACTGCAATGAAAATAAAATCAAAGTATATATCTAACACATAATATATTTAAGTGTGTAGTAAATTTGATACTTGAAATTGGTCTTGACAAAAAAAGAATACGAACTCCTCAATCCCATTTTTCATGTATTTTAATGCCCTCAAATAACATTTTCTCGAGTCTTTTATTTTACGTAAAAATAAATATTTTAAATTTTTATACCAAATAAAAAAATTTAAAAAATATTATTTATAAATTACCACATTCAAATGCCTGAAAAAATGGATCATGGGACAAGAGAGTACTAACTTTCTAATGCTCACAAAAATATTGACTTCTTCCTGCTGGATTAACTACTGACACCTAACATAACTATACCTGGAGCTTGGATACAATTTCTATAGAGATTCATGAATTGTATTTCTCCGTGATCTGTTTCTCTGTTCCATTTTTATTGTTGGGATATATATTCCTATATATATATACTTATATGACTGATCTGTTAACCAATTTACCTAGACAAAATAAAGATATTGTGACTCTTCCCTTCCTCCTCTGATTTCAGCAAGAACAGCTTGGCGATTATTAGTGTCAAACAATTATTATGAAGAAGAAGAATGATTTTTGAAAACAATCATGTATGATTTCACTAGTTTGACTCAAACTAGTGGGACTAAAATTATGAAGACTAAGAATGGGTTTTCATATATAATAATCATGTATTTTAAATTGAGGACTGACTTTTCGCTCATAAAATACTCTCTTATTGAGTGATGAAGATGAAGAATGATTTTTGAAAACAATCATGTATGATTTCACTAATTTGATTGTGGGACAAAAATTATAAAGACGAAGAATGGATTTTCATATATATTACTTTTGTTTTTTAATATAAGTGCTTGACTTTTTTAGTTAAAATTAATTTTTCAATAAATTTTTTTAGTAAATTAAAATTTTAGTTACATACTTTTATTCAAAAGAAATTTCAAAAACAATAAATTTAATTATGCAGTCAATGCGCCTAAAAATGTGTGCAGAAAAATCAAACGATCTATATAAAAAAACATAGAAAGTAATAATTATGTATTTATGAGGATTGACCTTTCACTTATAAAATACTCTCGTCTTGAGTGATAGATAAATTGTACTCCCTCGGTCCCATGAATAGTTTAGCAGACCAGTTTCCAACACGAATTTTAAGGATAGTCCTATAACTTATTTTTGATATTTTCTTTTTTTGTATAAAAATAGAACAATTCTATTTTTATACAAATAAAATATCAAAAATTAGTTATAGAACTATCCTTAAAATGCACCTTAAAATGCGTGTCAAATACGCAGTTTTCTATGTTAAGAAATGGGTAGGACAGAGGAGTATTAACTAAATAATGTTATGATAAAACATACTGTATCTAACGACACAATAATATCGGATACCACAATAAAACCAAACCAAACCAAACCAAACATACCCAGTATTTCCCGCTCAGAGCAGGGTCTGGGGAGGGTAAGTTGTACGCAGACCATGCCCCCGGTTTTTAAGACGGGGAGGCTGTTTCCGTGAAGACCCCCGGCTAAGTGCACGACAAATACGGTGTGTGATGAAGGCACATGAATCTTAAAGGTACGAGAATGTTTAAAGCAATACCTGAGCCCATGGCGTTCTCCACATGGGACCTACCCGCCTGCTTGGCATTCTGATTTTCTGATATTGAGGTCCTGATTCTCTCCACTCTTTCAACTTGAGGGAATATCTCCGGTCGGGTCCCCTGCAAAATACACCACACGCAGACAACAGCAGACCAAACCAACCGATTCATACAAGAATTTACCGAACCAAGGCAGTCAAAAGATAATAGACGAAAAATGTTACAATAAAAAGCTGGACTTCTAAACTAAAGCTAATCGTGACAAACCAACTCTGAGGCTCTCCACAACGGAGCCGCTCCCTAAAAGTGAATCTACCACTCTGATCTGACGCCTCCACGCGCACCTGTCAGCTGTCATGGTTTCATTCAAGTTCAGGGCCTTCAGATCCAAATTAATTTGTTCTTCCCACGACCTCTTCGGTCTGCCTCTCCTCCTCACCCCATCCACCGACAGACTCTCTACCCTCCTCACTGGGGCTCCAGCCAACCTCCTACGGACGTGGCCGAACCATCTCAACCTCCCTTCCCTGACTTTCGCAGAAAGAGGCGCTACTTCAAGCTCGCTCCTAAACACCCCATTCGGAATTCTATCTAACAACGTGCGCCCACACGACCACCGCAACATCCTCATTTCAGCCGCTTCCAGCTTCCTTTGGATGTCCTTCCTTGCCGCCCTACATTCCGAACCGTATAGCATCGCCGGCCGGATTGCCGCTCTATAGAATTTTCCTTTCAACTTTAAAGGGACCTTCTTGTCGCACATCACCCCTGACGCTGCCCTCCACCTTAGCCACCCAGCCTTGATACGATGTTTGACATCGTCTTCAACCTCACCCTCCTTCTGAATGATCGACCCTAGATACTTGAACTTATCCGTACTAGGTACGATCTGATCTTGGATCTTAACTGCTAGTCCTCCCTCGCTCTCCTCACCACTGAAGTTACACCAGAGATATTCGGTTTTAGAACGGCTCAACCGCAATCCTTGGGACTCCAAAGTAGATCTCCAAAGTTCCAACTTCTCATTTACCTCCCCCCTCGACTCTGCCACTATCACGATATCATCGGCGAAGAGCATGCACCAAGGGACGGTATCTTGGATCTCTCGCGACATGACATCTAGGATAAGGGCGAAAAGAAGAGGACTTAGGGCCGACCCCTGATGAAGCCCTATCCCAACTTGGAAAAAGCGAGAGTCACCCACTGGGGTCCGGACGTAAGAACTAGCTTGGGAGTACATGTCTTGGATCGCTCTAACGTACGATGACGATACTCCCCTCTCTGTAAGGCTCTTCCAAATAGCTTTACGGGGGATGCTATCATAAGCCTTCTCGAGATCAATGAACACCATATGAAGGTCTCTGCGACGCTCCCTGAACTTCTCCATAAGGCGTCTGAGTAGATGGATGGCCTCGGTCGTTGATCTCCCCGGCATAAAGCCAAATTGATTCTCGGATATAACAATTTCTCTTCTAATCCGGCTTTCGACCACTCTCTCCCAAAGCTTCATTGTATGACTGAGTAATTTAATGCCCCTGTAGTTACTACAACTCTGGGCATCGCCTTTGTTCTTGAAAAACGGGACCACGAAACTATGCCTCCATTCAGTAGGCATCTCAGCACCAAAGAGGATATCATTGAACAAATCTGTTAACCATTGAACGCCAACCTCACCCAGACAAAGCCACGCCTCGATCGGGATCTGATCTGGACCAACCGCCTTCCCTCTTGCCATTTTACGCAGGGCACCCTTGACTTCCTCCTCGCTGATACGCTCACAGGAACCGCTAGAAAGCACTGACGAAGGAGGGACCTCCAGCTCCACACCCGAATCACTTCTCCTTGGCTCATTGAAAAGATCATGGAAATACGAGCTCCACCTCTCCTTGATAGCCTCTTCATTCAATAACACCTGGCCTGAATCATCTTTAATAAACTTAACAGAACCCAGGTCGCGCCTCCCTCTCTCCCTAGCTTTGGCTAGTTTAAAGATATCATTCGCTCCTTCGTTGGTTTCTAGCCGCTTGTACAGCCCCTCATATGCTTCCTCTTTGGCTTTCGCCACGGCTTTTTTTGCCTCTCGTCTCGCCATCTTGTACGCTTCCATCTTCAGAGTCTTCTCCTCCCCTACACACATGAACAAAAGCTCTTTAAAGAGCGCATGTTTAACCTTAACTTTCTTTTGCACCTCCTCGTTCCACCACCACGACTCCTTATGACCACTGAACCTTCCTGAGGAAACCCCCACCACTTTCTCGCCCACAGACCGAATAGCCTTCGCCACGTTGGTCCACCTACTGTTAGCATCTCCACCACGCGCAAAACAGCCTTCGTTGGCCAGAGACTCCCTGAAAACGTCCGCCTTCTCTTCCTTCAGCTCCTTCCAAAGGATTCTTGGTCTGAACTCTCTCAACCTGCGAGCAGCTCGACCCCCCATGACTAGATCCATGGCCAACAGTCGGTGCTGAGAAGCACACGCTTCACTCCGGAACACCTTGCAATCCACACACTCCCTTACGTCCCGACTACGCACAAGTAGGTAATCTATCTGAGTGTTGTGCCCCCCGCTACTAAATGTGATGAGGTGCTCTTCCCTCTTCTGGAAAACAGAATTCACAATTACCAACTCATGTGCCGTAGCAAATTCCAACAACGCGGATCCACCGACATTCCTAGTCCCGAAACCATGACCCCTGTGAGCGCTGGGATAGCCATCTGACCTCTCTCCAATGTGCCCATTGAAATCGCCACCCAACATTACAAATTGGTCGTCAGGAATACTTCCGACCAGCTCATCTAAACAAACCCAGAAAGCCTCCTTCTCTGCATCACCCAAACCGGCTTGAGGGGCATACGCACACACCACGTTCACCACCTTCTCCCCGACTACGACCCTGACGGACATGATCCTGTCGCTGCATCTCTTCACTTCCACGACGTTGTAATATTATGATAAAACGACCCATGAAAGATAATTATAATATAAAATAGGGAAATTAACAAATATACTAGACTTTTAATTAATTATTGCAAAAATACTATCTTTTCTAATCTATACTATACTATAATAAGCAAAAGGGGTATAATTTGTAGTTGGTTATCCCCTCTTTTTGGTTATCCATTTTTTGGTTATCCCACTATTGAAAAAGAATTTAAACATGTATATTAAAAAAGATAAATAACTCATTAAAAAAGCTAATTATTCGGCTTAGGGAATCTTGGACTCTTATGAACTAACTTTATCTAACAATTAATACAGTACAGCAGGTCCGAGAACAAACGTCTTTATCTTAAACAAACGCACCGCACTTCCAACATAAAACCTGTTTGTTCGTAAAGATTTTATATTAACCTGTTTGTTTCTTTATATGTAATTGCTGTTGGGTTTATATTAGCTGTACGTGTATTCAATACTAGAAAACATGGACCCTTAAGAATTTTTTTTAAATTAATCACTAATTTATCACTTTATTTAGTTGCTATTCAAAAATTTTATATTACTTTATATTATAACAATAATTATATTATTTTTGTTATATAATTATATCCAATTCTATACTATTTATCTATACTATACTATTATAAGCGAAAAATTTCAAGTTCGAATCTTACCAACAACATATCTCTATTAAATATATATATATATATATTATTTTATAAACTAATCTCATGAATTAAGATTCAATTTTCATCAACATATTATTAATTATTAAAATACCATCGTTAAAAATACTATCAAACATGCATTACAATATTCTATTATATTCTATAATTTATTTTCCTACTAATTAAAAAAATATATTGAATCAAAAGCAGACAATAAGCGTCTTTATTATGGACGCTTTATTCTGTCTCCACTTATGAAAGGTCAAGCTGACACAATTAGCATCGCGATGCGCAGAGCTTTGCTTGGAGAAATAGAAGGAACATAATAAGTAAAAGGGGTATAATTTGTAGTTGGTTATCTCTTCCTTTTGGTTATCCTTTTTTGAATTTAAAAAGAAAAAAAAAAGCTTTCTATTCCAATTCAAAGACTCTTAGCTAGAAAACTGATGAACTACTAGACTTGGGCCAGGAAAACAATTGGGTAGTGTGAAAAAAAAATTGGGCCCTTTTATATATAAAAAAATATTGATAATGTTTTATTCAAATGAATTATATTTGTAAATATTATAGTCAAACTAATTTTTATAAAAAGAATAATATAGAGCCTAAAAAATGAAAGCAAAAAATAGTTAAATGATAAAATTGAAATTTATAAGGAAATATATATATATATATATAGGTCATTGCTCCATAAAGAACACTCTTATATAAAGAACAATAAAGAACACTATAAAATCATTTATTCCAATAGATCCATTGGCCCCGCCAGGGGCACCCAATACAAAAAGTTCTTATTTTTTTAGGCTCTATCCATTCAGCAAAAAAAAATTGAAAATTTTACTGTTCATGATGACGTCACTGATGACGTCACTGATGAACAGTAAAATTTTCAATTTTTTTTTTTTTTTTGCTGGATGGATAGTGCCTAAAAAAATAAGAACTTTTTGTATTGGGTGGCCCCGCCAGGGGCAATGGATCTATTAGATATGAGGTGTTCTTTGTTGTTCTTTATTTAAAGTGTTCTTTATGGAGTCCAACCCTATATATATATATATATATATATATATATATATATATATATATATATATATATAGCCCAAAAAATGAAAGCAAAAAATAGTTAAATGATAAAATTGAAATTTAGAAGGAAAAAAAAAAAATATTTATATATATACAGGAGAACCTCGATAAATGAATATTCGATAAACGAATAACCTCATTAAATAAATAATTTTTTCTGGTCCCGACATAATAGAAACAATATATTTTTGACCTCGATAAATGAATAATCTTGATTAATGAATAAAATTTTCCAGTCCCGAGCGTATTCATTTATCGAGGTTTAACTGTATACTATCTATCTATACTATAATAAGTGAAAGAGGGTATAATTTGTAGTTTGGTTAACCCCTTTATTTTTGGTTATCCACATCCACAACCGTTAGATCTTCAACTCAAATAGATCATGACCGTTAGATATAACAATACTAAAAGTTGGTGATCTAAAGTTCGAATCCCGCCAACAACATTTTAATATAAAATTAATACTAAATTATGTTATATAGAAAGGTTGAAGGTTCGATTCCCACAAACAGCAGATTAATTTAGATTTGATATTAAAAATTATTTATATACAAATGTCTATAATTTGAATTCTCTCAACATATTAAAAATGATATTTATAATATTATATATACTAAACTATAAGTAAATTAAAAAAAAATAAAAGAGTGAATTTACTTATTTACCCTTCATTATAAAAAAAATATATGATATCTATAGTATTAAAACTTCTAAAATAAATAATAACATAATATAAATTAATGGTAAGTAGTCAATTGCCTTTTTTCACATTTACTTTTAATTGAAGATATTACCTTTTATTAACTCCTAAAAACATCAATCGTATCATATCTTCCAATCATTAATATTTTCTTCCAAATTAAAACACGTTACCCTTTTAATTTAAAACTATTCTTATATCATTAATATATTCGAGTGGGTTTTTTCCCGCCAATAACATATTAATTTATATTTAATACTAAAAATTATTATATATAAAGATGTAAGGTTCGAATCAATAACATATTTAAACTAATATTTAAAATATTATATTATATTATGAATAAATTATAAAAAATTAAAAGTAATCCGTTCTTTGCACGGGCTATAAGCTAGTTAATTGTAAATATACTATCTTATATCTTCTTTCTTCTCCTTCTTCTTCACCCACCCCACCCTCCAGCTCCTCCCCCATCTCCTCCCCCATCTCCGCCCTCATCCCCCATCTCCGCCCTCCTCCCTCCATCTTCGCCTTCCATCTCCTCCCTCCTCCCTCCTCCCTCCCACCTCCGATCTGTTATTCATCGACCCCATAGGGGCACTCATAACAGATCTAAATACAACAGTTGCAACTGAATGCAATCAAATACAATTGAATTCAACTACATATGCAACTAAAAACTAAAAGTTAAATTTGCATTTTTTGATGATGCTTAGCCTTATATAGATCTGGAAGTTGGTAAAAAAAATGAAAATTCAAATTACAATTTTTAGTAGTTGCATATGCAACTGAATGCAACTAAAAACTAAAAATGAAATTTTCATTTTTTGATGATGCTCAGCCCTTATATAGATCTGGAAGTTGGTAAAAAAAAATGAAAATTCAAATTATAATTTTTAGTTGCATTCGGTTACATATGCAACTGAATGCAACCACATGCAACCTGCTGCGCATCCATTACAAATAAGATAGTATTTTTATTAAGTTGTCGAAACAGTTGCATCTCGTTGAATGTAGTTGATGCATCCCGTATTTTCGAAAAAAGAATTCAAAAAATGGTATTTTTGCAAAAGAACTTTAAAATAACAGTATTTTTACAAAAATATTTATATGTTCGGGTATTTATGAAAAAAGCCCTATAAAATATTAATATTAAATGACAGTTCAAAATTTAACAATATCACTTTATTTTTATAATAACAAAGACTAAGAGAGAAGAGAAGTCAGCCATCAGGAGATCTTGAGGCCGTTTGGGATTGCTTAAAATAAGTTACTTTTGACTTAATGGAGGTTTTTTTTAACTTAAATGAGAAAGTAAAGTTGTTTACTTTAAGTTGAATGAATGTGTTTGGGTAATTTTACTTAAAATTAAATGGGGGTTTAATAATTTTGATTTAAAGTGAAATTTAACTAATAAAAATTTTAAATTCATAATATTTAAACTTTACAAGAATTGTGGAAAAAAAAAACTCCATAAGTCATAAGTTAAAAGTACCTAAATGAAACTTATGGCTTAAAGCAGTTTTTAAACTTAAAACCGGTTTAAAGCCCATGTAGCCAAACAGATCTGTTTCTCCTTAAAGCCGAAAACTTGCAGCCAAACAGGCTTCTTATCCCCGTCAATTTGATAAAATAACATGTTAATTAAATCACAAATTATTTTCTAAATTTATCATGATATAGCTATTGATTTATTGGGAAGATTAAATCAATAAATTAGATTAATTACTGGGTTTTATTAAAAAATATATAAATAGGGGATATTTACAAAACTACCTAATTTTTTGAAACTATTTATAAAAATACGTTTTTTGGTTGCAAATGTTATAAAACTGGCACCGTGGAAAAGGTTGCAAATGAACTTAAAACGTCGACAAAAAAAGATTGCCGGAAAAAAAAAAGATTGCAAATATTACAAGTCGTATTTTTGAAAAAAAATCTGTTGCAACTTCGGTAGTTTTGTAAAAAGCCCTATAAACAAACAATGCACATAACAAAAATACTCACTCCGTCTCACTAGATCTTTACATCACGGAGACCAATATATATATATATGCCATTATTCTAGAGAGGACCTCCTTATATAAAGAATATGAGAGAGTCAATCTAAACCATTTATTTCCATTTATTTCTTAGGCCCCGGCCAGGTGCACCTTCACAAAAAAGTCTTATAATTCTGCCCTCTATCTATTTATAAAAAAAATTACAAAAAAATATAAGTACTATATTCCATTTCCTAATAATGTAATTTATAATATTACAATCTAATTTTTCCAAAAAAATATAAAACTAACTTAAATCTAACGTATGTGAAAGTTTTACAAAATGTATTACTTTTTGGATAAATAAGAAACGAGATTATATAAAACTTATTGTTGTGAAACAAAACAAATATATTACCATGAAAGAGTTTTTAAATCAATTAAAATATATATTATTTTGAGATGTACAATATGAGTATATACTTTTCTCATTTATTTATATTATTTATGGATAAGATTATACGTGTTATTTAATTATATTAAATTAATTATAAAATTTAAATAAATAAATATTAATCTTTTAAATGTAATTACATTTTATATTTACTATTTTTAATAAGATCAGAGTAATTTACTAACTTAGAATGAATTTATATTATATCGAATTTCTAGATACTGAATTAGAATTGAGTAAGAAATGTAAATTAAGAGAAAGATTTTATTTTAGTTTATAGAAGAGAATGAAATTTAAAAATTACAAAGAATAAAGTTCTATGGAGACCAACATTTTTAGTGGAGACCGGAGACCAATATCAACCAAAACATTGCAAAAACTTATTTATTGAAAATCATGTTCTATGAAAATCACTATACCATCTATTTTATTGAAAATCTTGAAGAATAAATATGTTTTACATGCAAATTTCATTAAAAATCTTGAAAATCATGTATGTTCTGCAAACAAAATATTGCATAACGTATTGTTCTCCAAAACATGTTCTGCTTGCAAATCATATATGATTTTTAAGATTTTGCATGAAATAATAATGTTAATTGAACATTCTTTGCAAATATATATGTTTTGCAATATTTTGAATGCATAATGTATATGGTCTACACGGTCTCCACTGGTCTCCATAGAACTTAATTCTACATCAAAAAATAATTATTCTATAGTAAAAATGCATGGAGGGATGAGAAAGAATACAAAGATCAAACATTTAAAGTAGGAGGCGCCACATCAGAATGGGAGGGAGAGGAGAGAGAATGACTTAATATTTAATAGCAAGGAAATCCTGACATTTAAAATAAACTTAATCCTACGCCTAAAAAATTGTGTCAAATCTTGTACTATAAAATATTGGGTGTCATGGAACGGCCCCCATATATATATATATATAAGAATGGTTTGTATTTAAGCCTATATATATATATATATAAGTAGGTAAAGTAATGAAAAGTGATGAAAAGTGGGTAAAGTGGTGAGATGTATCAATATTTAATAATAGATTTGAGAAAGTAGATAAAGTTAGTGGGTGTAATAGTGTGAGAAAGTGGAGAAAGTTAGTGAATATAATAGTGTTTTATATTATTAAAAATTTATTATTTTTGAAATGTAAAAAAATGAATAGTACGATCCAAAATAGTAACTGTGGGTGAGACGGAGGGAATAAAAAGCAAAAGGTTGCATTCACCGGGAAAGCTGAATCACGACATGCAGAGACAATAAGAACGGGGAATCAATAGGCTAGATGCTAGAGCCTAGAAGTTTTACCCGTTAATTTCTCCGGGAAATGCACAGATGTTGCTAGCCAGAGTCAAAGTCCTTGATAATTATAGGGTGATTACCATGGTTATTCTTATAGGGTGATTACCATGGTTGTAAAAACGGTAATTGGTATAAATCGGTTGAGGTACCGATTTAAGATTAATCGGGTAATCGGGGATTAATCGAAAGGATTAATCGGAGTATAAATAGGATATTATAATAATATTTAATATATTAGTCTAATTTACAATTAAACATATCATTTTAAATAAATTCATAGGATTAATCGGATTTCAAAAATGGAATCGGTGGGTTACCTTACAGAGGATTAATCGGGGATTAATCGGCTAAATCGGGGATTTTTAGAACCATGGTGATTACTGATTAAGATGATAATATTCATAATATTATAAATATTTTTTTACTAAAAGTTTGACTATAAATTATACATTGTTATTAAAAAAATAAAAAAAATTGATCAAGTGTGTTTATTATAATATCTTGGATAATTTATATGTGAAATAAGAATTTTTAATTATTAGTTAAATTTGATCAATTTAATTTATAAACTCAAAATGAAATACTTTAAGTAAAAGAGTAGTACTAATCTATATTATATTATACGAGTAAAATTCTATGGAGTACTCATTTAATTGAAGTACTTGGAGCACATATACATATTGCATTCAAAATTTTGCAAATTTTATTATTTTGTAAAATTTATTACACGAATATCACTATTTCATTAAAAAAATTGAAAATTTTGTATGTTTTGCTAACAAAATATTGTAAACAAATTGTTCTGCGAAACACATTTGGGTTGCAAAACATATATGTTATGATTGCAAAACATAAAGGATTTTCAAGATGAACATATTGCAAAATATACATGATTTTCAAGATTATCAATGAAATTATGATATTCATATAACAAGGTTTGCAAAATAATAAATTTTAAAATATTTTGAATGCAGAACGTTTATGTACTGCGAGTACTCCAATCAAATGAGTACTCCAGAGAACTTTTCTCTATATTATAATAGCCAAACATTGGTCGATATGGTACTTCATATTTTTACTTAATTACATTTACTTAAATACAAATAATATTATGGACAATATTTATATACTCCCTCCGTCCATTTCATTTCTTTACACTTTCTATTTTGGACCGTCCATTCCATTTCTTTACATTACTATAAATAGTAACTTTTAACAATAAAATACATTATTACATCCACTACCTCACTCCACCTTTTCAACCCTTTACACTATTACACCCACTACTTCACTTATTTTAACAATAAAATTACTATTACACCCATTACTACATTTATTTTAACAATATTACATCCACTATCTTGGTCTCCGTGCAAAAAGCAAATGTAAAGAAACCAAATAAACGGAGGGAGTAATTATTATGAAATCATATCATTTAAAAATTTAAACTTACAAAATTTATGTCTCAAAATATTTAATTCAATTAAAAAAAATTATTAAAAAGATTTATGCATTGCATGTGTTTTAAGCTAGTAATGTAATGTAAACTTAAATATCAATAATGCTAATGTACTCAAACTTAACTCTAACTTTTAATCCTTAAGATTTACCGGTTACTCATAATCATTTCGCATTTAACAAAAATCAAATCAATTAATTTCGATATAATTAACTTGAGAGGCCACAACCTTACCACGTTGTTAGCTAAGACACCACATTTGCCCAGGGACATGAACATTGTTGGTGGCCAATGGCCATGAGCTGCAATTGCCATATTATTTTTGTTTGTATGTTGGGACAAGATGTTGCTACTTAGAGCATTTAGAGCATTTTTGTTCTGTAAAATGATTTGCTGCATATTGATTATGTAAATTTTGTTGAACTTGTAACCTGTTTTATTTTAATAAAATTGACTATATTTGTTGGTTATATTTTAAAAATGATATTCCCTCTGTTTTTTATGTTAGTCTTTTGACTTTTATGCACGTACTTTTAAGTGTTTTGACTGCATAGTTAAAATTATTTTTTTCAATTAATTTTTTTTGTGAATTAAAATTTTGATTATATATTTTTATTCAAAAAAATAAAATTTCAAAAATAACAATTTTAACTATATGGTCAATGCACCTAAAAATGTGTGCAAAAAAGTCAAATACTAATATAAAAAAACAGAGGGAGTATATTATTATTATTTCAGATTGTTAAAAATAAAATATATTATTTCAAATAATTGATGATGTGGAATTTTACTACTAAAAGTTCGACAAATATAACTAACCTATTGTGATAATTATCTAAATTTTTATTTAAGGATTTTGTTTCGTTGGAGTGCACAAAATTTTATAAATTCTCTATAATTATTATTTAAAATAATTTATTTTAATTTTTACGTAAGAACATTACATAATTGGAGATGCTCCTATATTAGTTTATCGGATTGTTGTTATTATTTTGTCTCATGTCAATTAACCAAATGATCTCCTTCCCAAAACACTCTCTAGCTGTGTAAACTATAAAACCCATCAATAGTTTTCTCATCAAAATTACGTTCAGAATAGCTGGTCAGCGATCTTTCTAGCTTTCCATTTCTAGACGGGATAATTAATTCAAAGGTCCTGAACTATATGTTTTTTATTATCTAGGTCCCTGAACTATTTTTCTCAATATTGCGAGCTCTAAACTTTTAACTTTTCTAATTCGCATCTTTCCATCCGAAATTGACTAACAGATGTTAATCAAGGCTGACATGGCAGTGACGTGGCATGACTGCCACGTCAGCACTAACTAACGTCCGTTAGTTAATTTCGGACGGAAGGATGCGAATTAAAAAATCTAAAGGTTTAAGAATCGCAATGTTGGAAAAAATAGTTCAGGGACCTAGAAAATAAAAAACATATAGTTCAGGGACCTTTGAATTAATTTTCCCTTTCCAGAGCTTAAAACTTTTGTTACCAAGTACAAGAAGCTTCGTTTTCTTTTACTCACCTCCTATTTGATTCACACATTGTCCTAAATTCCTAGCTTCAGTCATGCCTTCAAGACTTTCTGATTCTTTGAAACTCACCCTGTTTTCCAATATAACCACCACCAATATTTGGACTTGGAACTCCCTTGAAGACCAACCTGATTCGCAGGCATGGGTTTCGGAGCTAGGCAAGTATTCATCTAGCCTGGATAATCATGGTCAGTTTTGTTGAGTATTGAATATAGCAAAAGAATACAGAGGGGGGTGAATGGATTCTTGAACTTTTCTTTGTTCTTGAATCTGTGTAGAAAGGTAAGTGTTTGTGTGTGCAAATGTGTAGGTGCGGATAAAAAATAACACAAGACACAATATCGCTTTAATCTAATATATTATTAGATAAAGATTGCTACAATCTGTGAATACAAATGGTAGTATTCTCAGCTTCGCTTTTCTCAGAGAGATATATCTTACAATGTGTATGAAAAACTTAATCAACTAAAGAAGTGAGATTGTATTCTTATAGAACATAAATACAACTCAGTTACTACAAATAAGGTTACAGGATAAATTACTTTCTTGTATGTCTATCCTTTTTGAGTAAGCATCCAAACAGCTACAGATTTGACTTTGCAAAGTTCTGTTCAGATCCACTTCTTTAGCTCTTTGTCTCTTCTATATCTCTCCAAGCTTCCTTGTAGGCTTTCAAGAGCACGTTACAGATTGTGGTCCATAAAGTGCATTGGCTTGTTGCAGGTTTCTGACTTGTACAATTTCTTCAGTATTTTGTCTCCAAGAATGTATTCGAGAAGTGGCTAAGTGATTGATTCGAGAACTAGGATTAGATAACTCTGAGTTCTCGAATATTGTATGATTGACATATCGAATCACTTCTCGAATAGTACTTTTCTCCAGGGTTCCTTGAGTTGTCGAATAGAACACTTGACTTGTCGAATCCTTGAGATATCGAATAGTTCATTCAGAGTCCTTGAGATATCGAATGGAACTTTGACTTGTTGACTCTTTGAGAACTCGAATACCACTTTGACTTGTTGACTTCTTGATTTCTCGAATAGAGCATTTAGACATGTCGAATCTCTGAGATATCGAATGAGATATCGAATAGTTCATTCAGAGATATCGAACAGTGTCTTCTCAGATATCGAATCTCTGACTTCTCGAACGCTAGACTTCTCGAATAGACAAATGTACTTCTCTAATTGGTACTTAGGCAAATTCTTAATTTCTTCAAATCCCAACTGTGATTATTTGACAGTCTTTATCTTCTTGCTTGAGGCATGAACCTTGGAACTTCTTTCAAGCATTATTCTTGACTATATAAGTACAGTTACAAAACTAGAATTTGATGCCTATTGCAAGTACAAAACAAACAGAAACTCTACAACTAGAGGTTCCCTCAATTAAGAGGTCATGTAAGTAATGCAAAAGATTACAAACAATTAGGCTTGTTATTAGATGTATACAGGCATGCCTCTGTGACTAACAATCTCCCCCAAATTGTGAGTAAGACCCTTAGTCATAATTTCATGTCTGATAACAAGCCTAACATACATAAAGATAGAACTTGAAAAGTACAGGTATGTATATTGATTGAAGAAAATACATAGAAGTATTCTTACAAGTTATGAGGAACTACTAGCCATATCCTTTTGGATCCATCTCTTGAGCTTTGGCTCGCAGATTCTAATTTTTCATCTTTTCTTCAGCTTCCTTAGCTTTCTTCTTTGCATTTTCTTCCATAGCAAGAATAATGTCTTCCATTGCAGTGAGTTCTTCAATTAGAGGGGAGCCTGACAAATCCTTGAGTACTTCATTCAGCTGTTTCTCAGAATAGGAACTGATGTAGTCCATTCTAATCTTTACATTTCTACCATATTTCTTGTATTCAATGATGTATGGATTAAACTTGACTCTACACAGACCCATAGCCCTCAATTCATCAACCTTAGCTTCCATTGCAGCAAACTCCTCCTCCCTTTTCTTTAGTAGCTCTTCACTGTTCTTTTTCTGTTCTGCCTAGTGATCTCTCTTCATTTTGACAAAGTCAATTAACTCCAGCTTCCATACCCTTTCCACTCTGTCTTCAGAATCCAACATTGCAATTATCTTTTCTATATCATATAGCCTGCCCCAGTGCTGACATGTCCCTTGTCTGAATTTCTTCTGTCTTCCATCAGTATATTTAATTTCAAGAAAATCATCAACAATGGCAACATGATAGATTCTTTGAGCCCATAGGAACTGCAGTTGGTCTTCATCATAGTTTTCATCTAGAGGTGGTAGGTTTAATCCTGGAGTGATTGTCAGTGACTTTGATTTAGATAACTTCACCCTTCTTGCAGCATGCTTCAATTTAATTCTTTTTACTTGATTGCTAGGCACAAACTTATGACCCTTGCTTGTAGACCATTGTAGTATTCCATTAGAAGTTTGCTTATGGAAACATACACCTGGTTTCTTGATTTGAATCTTCTTCTCTTCTTGAGGTGGCAAAACAGTTGCAGAAGCCATTGAATCAAATTTTGGTAGGTCATGACTAACAGTATTCACCCTAGACTCAGAGTCTTATGTTGTGGTAATTTTATTGCTAGCAATGCCTAAGGCTTGCTGTTTTCCAATCTTCCTCTCATAGACTTTACCTTGGTCATCACCATCTTTCTTATCCTTGCTATCCTTCTTCTTCTTCTTATCTTCATCACCCTTATCACTCCTGTGATGTCTTCTCCTTCCATCACTTTTGTCTTTATCCTTGTCTTGATCACCATCCTTGCTTGGGTTGAACTTAGTAGTCTCAGGTACAATGCCAGTTGCAATGTATGATCTGAGATAAGATATAGCTTCCAATTCTTCTACTGTTCTTACACCCTTCTTCTTGTTCAGCTTCTCAATGATGGCAATAATGAGAGGTTTGTTCTGAGGAGTTAGATGCTTGGGAATGATCAGCTGCTTGATATCATCAATTCTTATTGCATCTTGATAGATGATGGTTCTAGGATTTGTGAATCCTTCAAGTAGCCTGGAAGGTTGATCATTCCTTAAGTCATCAAAGAGACTCTTGTTGTTTTCATTCCTCTTTTCAATTAATCTAAGGAGCACATCCACTTCTGAGTGCTTTAGGCCTTGTAGAGTGTCGAAGGTTAAATGCCATATCTTGGTCTTTGAAACCATCATTATTTCCTTGAACCATAGGCCATCACCCTTTTTGGTACTATAGTAAGATAGTCAATCTGACTCTTCAAACTCCTTTGATATGATACTGCATCATCAGCCTGTTCTCTTGAGACTTCCAGAAACTCCAAGAATGCATCATCATGATAGACATTTGAGTTTGCAATTTCTTGTAGCTTGGCCTTAGTGACCACCTTAACTTCTACAGGCTTGGCACTTTTAGATATGGAGGATGGAGGTTTGTCAGATGGCATACTCCCTGTAACCATTGTGGTTGTGATAGATTGCTTCTGGCCACTTGGAGTAATGACATGCATAGTTGGTAGAGTAACAACTGGCAGAGAGGTTGGAGGCTCACCAACTTTGGATTTTCCTTTGCCTGGCACATGGGTTATAGATTTTGGAGCCCTTTGCTGACCATCCTCATTTATTTTGATGCCTTTTGATTGAGGTTTCTCCCCATTTGTATTTGAGTTCCTTGATGTCCTCTTCTCCCCCTTAGGCTTGTTATCAGGCACAGAGGCTATAGGAGTAACCTTTGGGGTTGAAGATTCTTCAGGTAGAGGGAGGCCCATGTGCTTCAT
The DNA here is from genome assembly GCA_037693485.1 of Kitagawia praeruptora. Taxonomy (NCBI): domain Eukaryota; kingdom Viridiplantae; phylum Streptophyta; class Magnoliopsida; order Apiales; family Apiaceae; genus Kitagawia; species Kitagawia praeruptora. The sequence goes on along the minus strand of CM075345.1, from coordinate 44,304,976 downwards.
CATGGCAGACAACATCAATTGTTGATGCAGAAGAACCTCAGCTGTGGTGGTGGCTTGAGTGCTCAACTGCTCAGTTAGAGTTGCAACCTTGTCTGTCAAATGAGCATTGGATTCTTTGAGAGACACTACCTCCTTTTCAAGAGTATCCACTTTAGTGAATAGCTCATTTACCTTGAAACCAAATAGGGATTGGTCTTGCAGTCTCTTCACTTCATACTTGGATATCTCATGCACAGGGACCTCAGTCACCAGCTTATCTCCATATTGATTTTTAAAGAGAGTCCTGAGCATGGCATTGGAATCAGTTGTTTGATCAGATAGAACTTGAAATTTATGCCCCAGACCTGTGACAGTATCCTTGAGTAGAGCTAGACCATTATCCATCTTGGTGCAGGTGGTGTTGCAGTGTTTGAGATCTTTGACCACACTGTCCAACTTAGGGAATTTGGCATCAAAGGCCCTCTTGATTTCCTCCACTATAGTGGCTGTCTTATCACACACTCTATTGACCTCAATCTTGACTCCCTTTCCAAGATAGTGTGCAACCTTGAGGAATCCCTTGTGTGAATCGTTCATAGCTTCATACACATCACCAGGGGTCAGAGATTTTCATTGGAACCAAGTGAAGTGATGTATTCCTCTCTGAGATATTGAAGAGCTTCATCAAGAGTAATATCATATTTTCCTTGCAACCAGGCATTTACATTGCCATCTCTCTCAGCATCATCAATTATCTTGGCCTTTTGCATCTCCACATCATCTCTATGGCATAGCAGAATGGCTTCATAGTCTGGATTAGGCATATTGGAGGTGACCGAGTTCTGAGCTATCTTGACAAACTCAGGAATTTGATCCACAACTAAGCTTTAAAGTGCTTCAACCATCAATTATGGTGGAACAGATCCTGATCCTAAAGCACTGTCATGTTGCACAGGCTTCAGCCATTGTGACAGAAAGTCAGAGCTAGAGCTAGGCAAGCTAGACTCCTCAGTTACAGATGCAACTTCTGTAACCGGATGGAATGACTCTACTATTGTTGTCTCCACAGGAGTGGGATGAGTTACAACAGTAGTTGACACAGGCACAGAGTCTCTAGTAACAACTAATGAATCCTCTGTGTTTGTGATGGTGTCATCAAGATATGCCCCAGTTAGCATTCCCTCACCATCTGAATGTGGTTTCTGGGTGGTGAGCAAAGTGTCATGCACTAAGTCACTTGAGTCCATTGGCTCACCAAGAGAAAAGATTTCTTGGTGATCAATGCCTTGCTCTTCAATTTCTTGAATTACAGGCTCCAAAGAAATTTGAGATGTAGATTCTAGAAGAGAAGTGTCTTTTAGAATGAATTTTGGCAACTCCCCCTGAGAAATAGAGGGAGTTTCAAGTGTGATGTGCTCCCCACTCAGTGTTGTGCCATCCTTATCACTCCCATGTGCTGACTCTTTACAGATAAGTGCATTGGGGAGGATGCTTGATTCTATAGATGCACCCTGTTGAGAGGATACATCTAGTGAACTGTGTGCCCCTGATTTTACAACTTCAGCCATTTGTGTGACTGAAGAGGTGGTTTTAGATTTCTTCTTCTTTGGCCTCAGTAAGGGTGACTCAGGTTCCTCACTTTCTATACCTAATTCAACAGCCAGTGCTATTTCTGAAAAGATGTTCAAGGGTGCAGACACTATCTCCTTTCTCTTCTTTTTACTAACATCACCCTTTTGAGAGGATGATGCAGTTGGCTCACTGTGTGGTAGAGTGTTTGGTTGAGAGGGTTGGTTAGCAGGCCCTGGGTTAGCATTTTATTCTACTTGCTTGGGCTATGCTAACTGAGATTTGGAATCAAATGTTGGCATGTTGTGGGGGTAAGTCCTAAACAAACCATCCATATGGGGAGTTATGTTAAGTCTTACATCCACATCATTCCTAGTCTCCAAATTACCAAAAATGAGTTTGGTCATGGATTTAGGATAGCCTATTCTATTTCTATCTATCCCAGGTAATTCAATCAATTTATCATTTATAAAATTAAGTACAGATTGAATAAAGCGAGGGAAGAAGATATCAGTACCTCTCTTGGTTGAGTTCTTACCAAGTCTCACATACAGCTCCTGCATAATCAGTTGACTAACATTGATCTTTTTCCCATAAGCTAAGGCATAGCCTATTTGCTGAGCAGGTGCACTAATCTGATCAAAGCTTGACTTCCTAGCTGTGAAGACTTGAAGAATGGTGGCAAAGACATAACTCCATTCCTTCCTCAAGAACTTCCTATTTAAGTGCCCAAGTTTGATATCATCTGAGTAGTTGATAAAATCAAAGAAGTCCTCCAATTCACCATTTGTGGCTTGGTCATCATACACTTCCTGTTGTAAGCCCAGTGCTTGATTCATATCTTCAGTGGTGATAGTGATTTCCATGTCCTGAATCTTGTAGTAGATTATATATGATGTTATTGCGCTTTCTAGGGCCACAACTTCCACAGTAGCAGTTCTCCAAAACTGTTCTAGGAGGTCTAGATACAGAGTTGGGTTGGCTGAAAGTGCATCCTTGATGTATGACTCAGACATCCATCGAACAAAACATTTGAAGTTTGTATTCGGAGCTTCGACATCACTTGAGATAACAATGAAGTTAGTGTTGAATTTCACAGTTGCCATTGATACAGAGATTAGAGAGAAGAGAACGAAGGTTGAAGAAGAAATTTAGCTTTTGAGATTAGGGTTTACAGGGGTTTTGGGAGTTTAGATGCTTGAGAAATCGAATGAAATGAATCGAATAGAGGTAGAATTGTATAAGTATGAAGAACTTGAATTGTCGATTAGATATATGTTTTGGATCGACAAGTCAGGCATTCGAGAAGTAGAAAACAACTATTCGATAAGTCAAGAAAGGCTTAATCGATATCTCAAGCAGGTTGAAAACTCACAGCTAGCAGTTATCTAACTTAGAATAAATTCTAAATTAGGTAAAATGTGTTTTTATGAGTGATTTTAAAATTCTGAATTAAAATTCAAAAACGGTTAAGATTCAGCGAGAATTCAGCCTTTTCAAATGATTCGAGAACTCAAACATAGTATTCGAGAACTCAGTTATTAGAGAACTCAATTACCATATTCGTGAAGTCAAGAATACCTCTATTCGATATCTCTAAAAGACTCTATTCGAGAACTCGAGAGTGCTCTAATGAGGCTTGTTAGAGATGTCGAACAGTGAACCATTCGAGAAGTCTGACTTATCGAAATATACTCATCACTCACAAAAATCAATTTTCATTATCTTTTAAAATTTACCAGTCATATTCAATGAAGAATATTCTAGCAAATTAAACAGTGATTTTCTCAAAATTTCATCGAAATTTCAAGTTGACAAAATATGATTTTCCAACATATGCAACAGATTTGAAATATTTATAAATCATATTTCAGCAAACACTTACTCCAAAAATATTGAGAATTTAGATGAAGTAAGTGTTTACTGCTGCAATAACCTAGATGATATATTCACTTAGCCAGAATCTGAAGAATTCAGCATTCCAATCTCACTAACCAACCTTGTGAAGGTGGCTTCATCTAATGGCTTAGTGAATATGTCAGCTAGTTGTTTATCTGTAGAGACATAATGCAACTCAATGGTTCCATTAGTTGCATGTTCTCTAATGAAATGATATCTGATGTCAATGTGCTTTGTTCTAGAATGATTGACAGGATTGGCAACTATAGAGATTGCACTTGTGTTGTCACGTATAATTGGAATTCTTTCCAACACAAGTCCATAATCTCTAAGTTGATTTCTAATCCAAAGCACTTGAGCACAGCAACTTCCAGCAGGTATGTATTCAGCCTCAGCTGTAGAAGTTGACACAGATTGTTGTTTCTGCTATACCAAGAGACTAACCTTTGTCCAAGAAAATGGCAGCTACTTGAGGTGCTTTTCCTATCCACTCTGCATCCAGCATAATCAGCATCAGAATAACCAACCAGATTGAACCCTGTGTCCTTAGGATACCATAGACCCAAGTATGGAGTGCCCTTTAGATATCTAAAGATCTTTTTTATAGCAATCAAATGTGATTCTTTTGGATTTGATTGAAAACATGATGTCTGGCCTACTTGCAGTGAGGTAGAGTTGTTTGCACTAAATCACGCAAGCGTACGTGGTCACAAGTAATACAGATATAAGTCAAGTTCGTTCCCACAGAGATCTGGTTATGGTTTTAATTCAGTAAACGCACCTATGCAACAGTGTATGGTTATTATGCACTGCTAAGACAAATAACAAATATGGTTTTTAACTATCTAAATTAACTAAAAAGCAAATTAACAAAACTACAAATTAACTAACTAGCAAGAATTGAAATCTAATTACTTCTGCAAGAAAAACCATGGAATCCTAACTTCATTAAATACTTCGCTTAGATCTGACGCCTCAAATGTGGTGGAAGTTTCCCAAGCTTTACTTTTGAGAGATCTTGAACCGAAGAACTGTCAATGGAATCACTGATAGGATGCTTTAGCACGCGCATAATCGATTTTTCGCTCAACAATTGATCCAACTTCTTTCTCTGACCCGTATCAACCGTTTCCATACTAAAACACTCTTCATCCTCTGTCGGAAATTTCATGGCCTTGAACACATTAAAGGTAACACTCTGATCGTGCACCCTCATTGTAAGCTCTCCTTTTTGCACATCAATCAAAGTCTTTCCTGTAGCCAAGAACGGTCTTCCCAAGATTATGGGAATCTTCTTATCTTCTTCGAAATCCAAGATCACAAAATCAGCAGGAAAGATGAACTTATCAACTTTTACCAAAACATCCTCTACTATACCCTTCGGATAAGTGATCGTCCTATCAGCCAACTGCAAAGAGATGTTAGTTGGTTTCGGCTCCGGTAGACCAAGTTGCTTGAAAACAGACAAGGGCATGAGATTGATGCTAGCTCCCAAATCACATAAACACTTGCTGAATGAAAGGTTGCCAATAGTGCATGGAATAGTGAAACTTCCCAGATCTTTCAGTTTAGGTGGCAACTTCTGCTGCAGAACCGCACTACACTCCTCTGTCAATGCCACTGTTTCAAAATCTTCCAATCTTCTCTTCCGTGACAAAATATCCTTCATGAACTTTGCATATCTTGGCATCTGCTCCAATGCTTCAACAAAAGGAATGTTAATGGACAGTTTCTTGAAAACATCCATAAACTTTTGAAACTGTTTCTCTTGACTTTTCTTCAAACGTCCAGGATATGGCGGAGGTGGATAGATCTGATTATTCTTTGTAGATTGTTCCGGAGTAAACTTTTCAACAGGTTTCTTGCTCTTCTCACCATCTAGCTGATCAGCCACTAAATCAGATTTCTCAATTTCTGGCACTGCAGATTTTTCAACCTGCTGATTCTGAACATCGTCATCTTCTTCAGTTGCTGATTTAGGATCACTCGCGACTTTTCCAGATCTCAAAGTAACTGCATTGACCTGTTCTTTGTTGTCCCTCCTGCCTGGATTAACCTCCGTATCACTAGGAAGAGTTCCTTGAGGCCTACTAAGTAAGGCACTTGCAATCTGTCCTATCTGGATTTCCAAGACTTTCTGGCCAGCTTGTAAGTTCTTTACCGCTATCCACACCTCATCTGATTTATCATTAGATGATTGCCCCATATGAGCCTGAGGCTGTTGCTGCTGAAATCCAGGAGGTTGATATGGTACCTTTGGAGCATAAGGCTGTTGATAGCCTTGATTGAATGGCTTCGCTTGCTGATAAGATTGTTGAGTATTTTGATTATTGCTCCAGCTGAAATTGGGATGATTCCGATTATTAGGATGATAAGTGGCTGGAACTGGTGCAGCAGGTCTCTGGAAATTACTCACGAACTGTGCTGATTCAGAAGAGATAGCACACTGATTCGTCTCATGTGCGCCCGCACATAACTCACAAACACTAGCCACCTGCTGAACTCCATAATTAGCAAGAGCATCCACCTTCAGAGCAAGAGCTTTCAACTGAGCTGTAATCATTGAAGCTGTATCTACTTCCAAAATTCCTGCTACCTTGCCTTGAGATAGCCTTTGGGTTGGATTCTGATATTCATTGGCAGCCATCATTTCAATAAGTTCATAAGCTTCATCATAGCTCTTTGCCCAGAGAGCTCCACCCGATGCTGCATCTAACAAGGGCCTAGACTGTGCTCCCAACCCATTGTAGAACCCATTAATAACCATCCAATCAGGCATGCCATGATGAGGACACTTGCGTAGCATCTCCTTGTAGCGTTCCCAAGCCTCACACAAGGTCTCTCCATATTGCTGTTGGAATTGAGTCAACTGGTTCCTTAATGCTGCAGTTTTCGCCATAGGAAAGAATTTAGTAAGGAACTTCTGAGCAAGATCTTCCCATGTAGTAATGGAACTAGGTGGCAAAGAGTGTAGCCAGCTCTTAGCCTTATCCCTCAGAGAGAATGGGAAAAGCCTCAACCTGATAGCATCATCCGTCACACCATTACATTTGAAAGTGTCGCAGATTTTGATAAAGTCCCGAACATGCATGTTGGCATCCTCCGTAGAAGCTCCCCCAAACTGAACTGAATTCTCACCATCTGAATTGTGCCAGACTTAATCTCAAAATTGTTTGCTGCAATAGCTGGCCTAATAATGCTAGACTGGATGTCATTGAGTTTCGGCTGAGAATACTCCTTCAAAGCCTTAGTTGCTGCTGCATCTGCCATTGCTACTGTAGTTTCAGCTTCCTCTTCCTTATTCTCTAAATTCTCTACACGACCATCTTCTGCCAGTTTTTGTAAACGAGCTTGCGAACGTGTTTGCATACAAACTTAAGTACCTAAAACACCACGAAACAAACAAACTAAGTAAGAATCCGAGTCAGTGAACGCTAACGACCACTGATGACAAGCACATAAACTAAAATAAAAACACCGATGGTCCCCGGCAGCGGCGCCAAAAACTTGTTTGCACTAAATCATGCAAGTGTACGTGGTCACAAGTAATACAGATATAAGTCAAGTTCGTTCCCACAGAGATCTGGTTATGGTTTTAATTCAGTAAACGCACCTATGTAACAGTGTATGGTTATTATGCACTGCTAAGACAAATAACAAATATGGTTTTTAACTATCTAAATTAACTAAAAAGCAAATTGATAAAACTACAAATTAACTAACTAGCAAGAATTGAAATCTAATTACTTCTGCAAGAAAAACCATGGAATCCTAACTTCATTAAATACTTTGCTTAGATCTGACGCCTTTAATCACTATATGCAATGGTTATGATATCTGATCGAATAACACGAAACAAGTATACGCTACTTCTTAGTATACGAATACCAAACTAAACATACATCCACAAAAGAGATAGAAGATGAATAGACACCAATTATGCTTAGACCCTATATCTCTATAGAATTTGAAAACATAACGGTTGAAGAACAAGTTATCCACATTGATCACATAAGGCAGCATAATATCTCTATTTACGCTACAAATCATGATGTAAAAACATCAACCTATCCTATGCTATCATGGCAAGTTCTAAATCTCAAGATCCACTCTCGCTTCACAAGAGATTAACATATTAGATGTTAGCTACGCATCTAAATTCATAAAGCACAACCATACGAGGATATCAAATATACATCACACACAGATCTGTAAAGCATCAAGATACTAAAGCTCCATAAATAAATCCGTTAGAATCCCATGACAACGATTAGTTCATAATTGAACCTCTCGTCATCATGGGATCTGATGAAACCATGATAAAAACAAAGTATAAAAAATACAAATAAACCTAAGTAATTGATATGTAATGGTTCTCTTCCTAATTATGATAATTCTCCAATTTACAAGGGTTGAATGTGTTTATATAGGCTCTAGACATCTTGCCCAGCAAGAAAATACCTTATCAGAATTATAATAGAAGTACGTTTCCTAAACTGATTCTGTTTTAAAGGAAAATTCGTAGCTGCCTTTTCTTCAGATTTTCTGGAACGTTCCAATCATAATTGGACTTCTGGACCACTTTAGAATGATATAGAATCTCGTTATCTTCGCGTGGATAGCTTACGGGCCTCAAACGGACTTCTAGAACTCAAAATATGGCCAAAACAAAATCAGAAATTCTGGCTGATTTTTCTCCCGCGCATCACCAGCATCCCGCAGCGCCTGATGTGCCATATGGGCGCCTGATGCGCTGGGCCAATCTGCCCAAACTCGGCTGGGAGCCCTAGAAACAAGGCTGGTGCGCCCGGTTTGCTCCCGTTATGCGAAAACTGATTTTTCTTTGCTTTTTTCGCCTTTTCTTCCCGTTCCTTTTGCATGAGCTTCCGTCTTTCATCCTTTATGACTTGTATACTTCTTAGGAGTTGATATTAGCCACCATTCTTCATTCCATATCATCAATCAACTCCACAAAACGCTCCAAAAACGACGGAAACTACACCTTTAATCGATATTTCTTCAACCCTGCACAATTACACAAAACACATCAAAACTACCACAAACTTGAGGCCAAAAGCAATCAATTTAAGCCGACTTAGAATGTTTCAAGTGGATATAAGATCCACTTATCAAGAGTAGAGAACCAACCATGCCTCTGTAGACTGAGATATCTACTCTCTTGCCTTTAGCATCTTCATCCAATTTAGTGGCAGTGGCCATGGGTGTCTTTGCATGTGAGCAGTCTTCTAAGTCAAACTTCTCAATAAATCCTTGATGTACTTGGTTTGACTGATAAAGATACCATCCTTCCTTTGACTGACTTGCAACCCAAGAAAGAATGTCAACTCTCCCATCATACTCATCTCATATCTGCTCTGCATGAGATTAGAGAATTTCTCACACAGCTTCTCATTTGTAGAGCCAAATATAATATCATCCATATAGATCTGAACTAGGATAATTATCATCACCATGTTTCTTGTAAAATAGTGTCTTGTCCAATGTGCCTCTAGTGAATTGATTTTCAAGGAGAAATTGTGATAAAGTGTCATACCATGCCCTTGGAGCCTGCTTAAGTCCATACAATGCCTTAAGCAATCTGTAGACAAATTCTGGAAAATGTGGATCCTCAAAGCCAGGTGGTTGTCGCACATAAACTTCTTCTTCCAACTCTCCATTCAGAAATGCACTCTTGACATCCATTTGATAAACTTTGAAGTTTGAATGAGCAGCAAATGCCAAGAATATTCTGATGGCTTCCAATCTAGCAATAGGGGCAAATGTCTCATCATAATCAATGCCTTCCTGTTGAGAGTATCCTTTTGCAACCAACCTTGCTTTGTTTCTTACTATTACACCATCTTCATCCATCTTATTCTTCAGAACCCATTTTGTTCCAACAATGGTTCTATTCTTTGGTGCAGGCATAAGTTCCTATATTTTGTTTCTTTCAAATTGATTCATCTCATCTTGCATGGCAATAATCCAATCTGGATCCAACAGTGCATCATTAAGTTTCTTAGGCTCAATCTGAGATAGAAAACAGCCATAGAGGCACTCATTCTGAGTTGCTCTCCTAGTCCTTACTCCTGCATTTGGATCTCCAATAATTTGCTCTGCAGTGTGTGATCTATCCCATTTCCTTGAATGTTCAGTCTGATTTCTCATTCTTGATGTTGCTTCATCATCCAAGTCATGATCATTCTCATTTCCTCCCCCTGTGAGGTTGCCACTATTCACAGGTGTGTCTTGGATTCTTGTTTCTCCATTATTGATTGGCACAAATTATTCTCTTGTATCATCATTCACTTGAGTTTGTTGAACTTGAGTTTCAACTCCAGTTTCAATCTCTTCATCAGAATCATCTAAATTATCAAACTTTAATGGATCTTTATCTTCATCATTGCCTTCTTCTAATCCAGGTAGTTTGTTGTCATCAAATGTCACATCTGTGCTTTCCATAATTTTCTTTTGACTGATGACATAAACTTTGTATGCAATTCTTTCCATAGAATAGCCAAGAAAAATTCCTTCAAATGCCTTTGCATCAAACTTTCCAACATATTCTGAATTATCCTTCAATACAAAGCATTTGCTTCCAAAAGTATGAACATACATTAGAGTAGGCTTTTTTCCAGTCATCAAATTGTAAGGTGTCTTTCCAGTGTTTTTGTTGATAAGGGTTCTGTTCTGGATATAGCATGCAGTGCTCACAGCCTCAGCCCAAAAACATGTAGGCATCTTTGCATCAAGCAACATTGTTCTAGCAGCATCAATTAGAGTTCAATTCTTTCTCTCAACAACTCCATTTTGTTGTGGAGTCCTTGGAGCTGAGAATTGCTGAGAAATACCATTCTCTTTATAGAATGCTTCAAGCATGGCATTTCTGAACTCTGTTCCATTATCACTTCTCAATGCAATCACACTTGTATTGTTGGCCTTTGCTTCCTTGTCAATTTTCTTTATGTGCTCAATGATTACTTGTGGAGCCTCATCTTTTGATGCCAGAATTTCCACCCATGTATACCTTGTAAAGTCATCAACCATCACCAAGGCATACTTCTTTCTTCCTAGTGACATAATGTTAACAGGCCCAAACAAATCCATATGAATTAGTTGCAGGGGCTTGGTTATTGATGTCACTGTCTTTGACTTGTGGCTTGATCTTTTCATTTTTCCTTTTTGACAGGCCTCACACACTCCTTCTTGACAAAATTCAAGTGTGGGCATGCCTCTCACTAACTCTTTTTTTACTAGAGAATTAATGGCTTTAAAGTTCAGGTGTGATAACTTATTGTGCCACATCTAACAATCTTCATTTGATGCTTTTGAGTAGAAGCAACAAATTTTGTCCTTGTTTGTAGAGTCCATATTTGCTACAAACAGGCTTCCTTTCCTCACTCTAGATAGAGCAAAATCACCAGTCTTCTTGTGGGTGATTAAACATTCATCTTGGTCAAAATCCAGTTTGAATCCTCTATCAGTAAACTGACCAACACTTAGCAGATTATGCTTGAGTCCCTTGACTAGTGCTACATCTTCAATGATGACATTACCAACTTTCAACTTACCATATCCCAATGTGTTACCCATGCTGTCATCTCCAAAAGCAACCATTGGGTCAGCCTTCTCCTCATACTGTGATAGCAGGGCCATATCACCAGTCATGTGATTTGAGCATCCACTGTCCAAAATCCACATGACCTTCTTTTCACTTTCTTTGCCCTGCAAACACAAAGGTATTACTTCTCCTTTGGTACCCAAACAAGTTTGGGTCCATGTGACTTAGAAATAGTTTTATCATAAACAACATGCTTATCAACTTTCTTGGTGTTAGTCTTCTTGTCACTGTTAGAAGTCCTAGAACCTGAGGTTTCAGACTTAGGTGACAGAGGTACCTTCCTAGCTCTAGGAGGACTTGAAGACTTTGACCTTGTGTAGTGTGTGTGAGAATTGTGACTGATACAACCATCAATGAATTGCCTTCTCAAATTGAAACAACTAGTCATAACATTCATATTGCATGGCATACAGTCAAATTTATCACAAAATGGAGCATCTTTGTGTCTTAAAGGCACAGAACAATCATAGAAAGGTTTGGGCACACTACCAACAGGTTTCTTGCATGCATGAATTAAATGATTTGTACTGAAACAATTTTGACAAGTTTTCCTAGGGGCATTAGGCATATAAGCATAGTTGTTATCTTTGTTAATCCCTAACTTGCCATTTCTGTTCTATTTCTTCTTAGTCACTTTCTTCTCATATTCATTCTTCCCAACTGAAACGAATTTAACAAACTTCTTAGGTCTAGACCTATCACCTACTGGCTCCTTGGCTTTTGGCTTGACACTCTCATACTTAGTGGATGCTTGTTGTTCACAGGATTGCGCCTCATCCTCATCATTCAAAATTTGCTTGATGAGTAAGGCATCCTCATCAATTTCAAATATTGATTCTTTAAAGATTGGAGTCTCGGCCTTTTTCAAAATGTGAGGCACTTCCTCCTGAACAACTATGTCATCTTCAATGACAAAATAGCCTTTCCTTTGTTTAAGAGTGCCATAGTCAAGTCCAATAGCAGCTTTGGGTTTTGCTTGAATTTTCTCACAATAGGATTTCACTAGACCAGATGAGTTCTTAAAGGTTTTCAGTTTGAATTCATTTTTAACTAGTTCATCCCTAAGAGCCTTTTCCATTTGACTAGCACATAGAACCTTATTCTGCAGATATTCAACTTCTTTCTTAAGGTTTTCTACTTGCATAGCAGTTAGCTCAAGTTCCTCATTCTTTCTGATTAACATTTCATTTCTAGTAGACAGTTTGGCAATTTCCTCATTAGCAGCAGTCATACTAGTATGAATATTAAACATTTCAACTGATAGTTGTTAAATCATGCATTTGTACTCAGAAATAAACATGTCTATGGTAGTGAGAGATGGTACCTGAGGGTCTGATGAAGATGTGTCATCCTTGGAATTGGCCATCAAGGCATAGTTACAAAATTCTTGCTCTTCTCCATCACTATCAGAATCATCCCAACACTTCCCTTCAGCTATGTAGGCCTTACCTTGTGTCTGTTTTTTCAGAAGGGCCTCATACTTAGCTTCAAGCTCTAAAAACTCCTTATCCTTCTTTTTAGGCTTCTTGCATTCATTGGCAAAATGCCCTAGGTCATTGCATCTAAAACACCTTATAGATGACCTATCCACATGGCTGGTTTTAAATTTATTCTTGTTTGCTTCCACAGGTGCCTTGCTTTTGTTGAATGAATGGTTTTGGGTTTTAGGTTGAAGGGTTGGTTCCTCTTGAATCTGATGTTTGGAAATGTTCTGGCCATGAAAGCATATGAAGTGTTTTCCATTCCATCTAGTTCTTCAAGAGTATAGAACTCTTCTTCCTCCTTCTCCTCAACAGGTTCACTTACCTCAGCTTCAGTTTCTTCATCATCTACTATCTCCTCTATCCTTAGCTGACTTGTAGATGCTTCTAGGTCTTGAATAGATTTGTTGACTATCAAGGCACATGATGTGTTTATCATTCTGCCTTGGTTGGCTTGGATAGCCCTTTTCTGAAGCAACTCAAGCTCATGAGTTTTTAAAACCCCATAGAGCACATCATATGTGATTTTATTCAAATCTCTTTCCCTTAGAGAAATGACCCTTTGCTCTAGATGATTTGGTGAAGATAGTAGAAACTTCATGTTCAACTCCTTGGTGCTGTAAACCTTGCCATTCATCTTCAACTCAGTAACTAGCTTATGAAATCTCTCAAACATCTCAGTGATGCTTTCCTTGGGCTGTTCCATGAAAGCTTCATACTGTGTGACCAGTATCTGTTTCTTGTTTTCCTTAACCTCATCAATCCCTTCACATAACACCTCAATGTGATCCCACATTTCTTTGGCAGATGTACACGATGAAATGTTTGCAAACATTGACATATACATGGAATCAATAATCAGCAACATGAGGTGACTGTCAAGAGCAACCATCTCCTTTTCTGATTCTGTCCATTTGGATGGTTCCTTGGCCACATAAGATCTTGGAATGGTTGTGGTTCCAACAATCTTTTCAGTTATTTCTTGTTGTGGAACAAAGGGACCATTCTTGAGAATCTCAGGATACAAAGGATGAGAGGCTTTGATGAACAATACCATCTTTATCTTCCAGAGGTTGTAATTTTCTTTGTCAAACTTAGGGACTTTCACCGTTCCTGTGGTCTTTGGTGTATTCGAACTCATGATCATTTTTCTGTTTTTGAATAAATAGCCTGCTCTGATACCACTTGTTGAGTATTGAATACAACAAAAGAATACAGAGGGGGGGTGAATGGATTCTTGAACTTTTCTTTGTTCTTGAATCTGTGTAGAAAGGTAAGTGTTTGTGTGTGCAAATGTGTAGGTACGGATAAAGAACAACACAAGACACAATATCACTTTAATCTAATATATTATTAGATAAAGGTTGCTACAATCTATGAATACAAATGGTAGTATTCTCAGCTTCGTTTTTCTCAGAGAGATATATCTTACAATGTGTATGAAAACTTAATCAACTAAAGAAGTGAAATTGTATTCTTATAGAACATGAATACAACTTAGTTACTACAAGTAAGGTTACGGGATAAATTACTTTCTTGTATGTCTATCCTTTTTGAGTAAGCATCCAAACGGCTACAGATTTGACTTTGCAAGGTTCTGTTCAGATCCACTTCTTTAGCTCTTTGTCTCTTCTATATCTCTCCAAGCTTCCTTGTAGGCTTTCCAGAGCACGTTACAGATTGTGGTCCATAAAGTGCATTGGCTTGTTGCAGGTTTCTGACTTGTACAATTTCTTCAGTATTTTGTCTCCAAGAATGTATTCGAGAAGTGGCTAAGTGATTGATTCGAGAACTAGGATTAGATAACTCTGAGTTCTCGAATACTGTATGATTGACATATCGAATCACTTTTCGAATAGTACTTTTCTCCAGGGTTCCTTGAGTTGTCGAATAGAACACTTGACTTGTCGAATCCCTGAGATATAGAATAGTTCATTCAGAGTCCTTGAGATATCGAATGGAACTTTGACTTGTTGACTCTTTGAGAACTCGAATACCACTTTGACTTGTTGACTTCTTGAGTTCTCGAATAGAGCATTTAGACATGTCGAATCTCTGAGATATCGAATACTTCATTCAGAGATTTCGAATAGTGTCTTCTCAGATATCGAATCTCTGACTTCTCGAACGCTAGACTTCTCGAATAGACAAATGTACTTCTCGAATTGGTACTTAGGTAAATTCTTCATTTTTTCAAATCCCAACTGTGATTATTTGACAGTCTTTACCTTCTTGCTTGAGGCATGAACCTTGGAACTTCTTTCAAGCATTATTCATGACTATATAAGTACAGTTACACAACTAGGATTTGATGCCTATTGCAAGTACAAAACAAACAGAAACTCTACAACTAGATGTTCCCTCAGTTAAGAGGTCATGTAAGTAATGCAAAGCATTACAAACAATTAGGTTTGTTATTAGATGTATACAGGCATGCCTCTGTGACTAACAAGTTTTGTTGGAACTTTAATCTAAACTTAGTAACAACAATAAAGGTGACGTGGCTAGTTGTGTCAGTATTGTTTTACACCAAGTCTTTATTTAGTTCAGTAATATTATGAGAATTAGAATAAGTGCTGATTTGATTTCAGTGATCGTAGAAAAGTCCAGATTGTGTGGGATTCATTGAGAGATTTTAGGATCGTAATTTGCTTATGATTGACACTGTTATTTCCTATAAATTTCCTTATCTTGTAATCATTTTTTAGTATCAAGAAATAATAGAATTAGATCATAAATTTATCTTGCCTACCCATAACTTGAAGTCATGGGAAGATCAAATTAAATACCCATAACTTGAAGTCATGGGAAGTTGTTGAATCTTTTATTTTTCTGTTTTGTTTTTTTAAGTCATTCATCTATTTCGATTTCCAACACTTGGTATCATAGCGGGTCTTGTTGCTCCGTCGCCAGGCGGTGGTGAAGCCGCCGCTGGTGGTGGAGGCGCAGAATAAGTGGTAGTTTCAGGTAGACATTGCAGAAGGATGGTGGCAAAGCTGCATGTGTAGTATGGGATGCATGTGTAGTATGGGGTTATCGAGAAAGACGAGGCAATGTCGGAGAAGCTTGCTGAAGGCAGAAAACGAGATAGAGTGGCGAAAGGCCATGCAGAACGAGATGGAACACTTATGGAGGCAGGGACACGGAAGGTGTTTGATGGAATGTCTGAGAGAGATATTGTTGCTTGGAATGCAATGATCTTTGGATTCGAGTGTTCTCTATTTTTCGGTGAAATCGAATGGAGATTATTAGCCATACGGGCTCAGTTTAATAGCCATACGGGCTCAGTCGAATTAGCCATACGGGCTCAAATTATTAGCCATACGGGCTCAGTTTAATAGTCATACGGGCTCAGTCGGATTAGCCATACGGGCTCAGTCGAATCAGCCATACGGGCTTAGTTTAAAAGCCATATGGGCTGGACGTACGGACGCATCAGACAAGTTTAGATTAAGGGGGAGAATGTTGGAACTTTAATCTAAACTTAGTAACAACAATAATGGTGACGTGGCTAGTTGTGTCAGCATTGTTTTACACCAAGTCTTTATTTAGTCCAGTAATATTAGGAGAATTAGAATAAGTGCTGATTTAATTTCAGTGATCGTAGGAAAGTCCAGATTGTGTGGGATTCATTAAGAGATTTTAGGATCGTAATTTGCTTATGACTGACATTGTTATTTCTTATAAATTTCCTTCTCTTGTAATCGTTTTTGAGTATCAAGAAGTAATAGAATTAGATCAGAAATTTGTCTTGCCTACCCATAACTTGAAGTCATGGGAAGATCAAATTAAATATCCATAACTTGAAGTCATGGGAAGTTGTTGAATCCTTTTTTTTTTTGTTTTGTTTTTTTAAGTCATTCCACTACGCCATAGATGGCCTGCAGCAACGCTTTTTTTTGGTGTTGCCTTGAAAAATGTTTTATTAGCTCTAAACTTTCTGCCTACTGCAACATTGTTTTTTTTATGTTGCTGTATACAAAACATGGTGTTGCCGTAGTTATAAGAAACGTAGCAAGTTGCAACCATTGTGAGATGTTGCCGTTAATATGATTTAAACACAATTTTTTTGACAAAAATTGAAATAAATATTTATTGTGAATTAAAATTAATTAATTTAAAAAAATAATTTAAATTTGAGAGAATTACCAAAATGCCTATTTTTGCTAAGTTTTTGCCCAAAATACTGATTTTGAAAAAAATGGCCCGAAATACCGACGGAATACGGAGAATCGTCCTCCGTGTTATCATGATGCGGAGAATCGTCCTCTGTATTACGTAGATACGGAACTGAGTCTTCCGTGTTATGCATGATAAGGTGGACCGTGTCCCGTGTTAGGTGAGTGCGCAGCACAGTCACGGAGCATGGTCTTCCGTATCATGCATAACACGGAAGACTCAGTTCTGTATCATACCCTATTACGGAAGATCATGTTCCGCAACACCCCTCATATCACGGTACACGATGTACCGTGTCCCGTCAGTAAAAAGGGCCAGCATGGCTCCAATATGAATATTTTGGGTCATCACCCTTTAAATTTTCAAAGTTTGTTATTAGAGTCAATATTGGCATTTTTATAAAATATAACATTTTTTTTGAAGAAGAAAATATAACATTTTTTTATAATTTGAAATAGACCAAATTTTTTAAAAAAAATGTAACAATTTTTTTTAATTTAATTTTATAGAAAATTAATAAAGTTTGTGAAATAATGTTAAATTTGATATTAAAAAATTTGTATGCATTGTTAAAATTTGATATTATCTATATATTTCAATTTCCAACAAGTTCAAGTTACCTTTATCGACTTGAATGACCTGATCAATGGTCCGAAACATGTGGTTGGTGCATGCAAACATCGGGTGATTTCCAAATAACAGGCCTTGAATGCACTTGAGACTAGGGCTGTAATTCGAGTCGAGCCGGGCGAGTTCGAGCCGAGCTTTAAATTGAGCCGAGCTTTTTCTGACGAGTCGAGCCGAGCTCGTTTATTAAACGAGCCGAAAATCCCCGCCGAACTCGGCTCGTTTGTTACACGAGTCGGGTCGAGCTACTCGCGAGCCCTCATGAGTCGAGGCGAGCTACTGTTATACGAGTCGGGTCGAGTTCTATTAAACGAGCCGAGCCTAACAAGCTGTTAAACGAGCCGAGCCTAACGAGCTGTTAAACGAGCCTAACGAGTTTCTATTAAGATCTCCAACGAAATTAATTTTTTATTTTTTAAAAATTTGGGAATATCATTTAATTAGATATATTTTGACATCCGTACGGTTGGATCGTCGAAAATTATTTTTAAAAAAATAGAAACAATAATATGGGACAAAACACTAGTTACGAGTATTAGACAATATAGTAGTGTTCTATTAAGATCTCCAACCAAATTAATTTTTTATTTTTTCAAAATTTGGGAATATCATTTAATTAGATATATCTTGACATCCGTATGGTTGGATCGTCGAAAAATATTTTTAAAAAAATAGAAACAATAATCTGGGACAAAGCACTAGTTACGAGTACTAGACAATATAGTAGTGTTCTATTAAGATCTCCAACCAAATTAATTTTTTATTTTTTCAAAATTTGGGAATATCATTTAATTAGATATATCTTGACATCCGTACGGTTGGATCGTCGAAAATTATTTTTAAAAAAATAGAAACAATAATATGGGACGAAGCACTAGTTACAAGTACAAGACAATATAGTCGTGTTCTATTAAAATCTCGAACCAAATTAATTTTTTATTTTTTCAAAATTTGGGAATATCATTTAATTAGATATATCTTGACATCCGTACGGTTGGATCGTCGAAAAATATTTTTAAAAAAATAGAAACAATAATATGGGACGAAGCACTAGTTACAAGTACAAGACAATATAGTCGTGTTCTATTAAAATCTCCAACCAAATTAATTTTTTATTTTTTCAAAATTTGGAAATATCATTTAATTAGATATATCTTGACATCCGTACGGTTGGATCGTCGAAAAATATTTTTAAAATAATAGAAACAATAATCTGGGACGAAGCACTAGTTACGAGTACAAGACAATATAGTAGTGTTCTATTAAGATCTCCAACCAAATTAATTTTTTATTTTTTCAAAATTTGGGAATATCATTTAATTAAATATATCTTGACATCCGTACGGTTGGATCGTCGAAAAATATTTTTAAAAGAATAGAAACAATAATCTGGGACGAAGCACTAGTTACGAGTACAAGACAATATAGTAGTGTTCTATTAAGATCTCCAACCAAATTAATCTTTTATTTTTTGAAAATTTGGGAATATCATTTAATTAGATATATCTTGACATCCGTACGGTTGGATCGTCCAGAAATATTTTTAAAAAAAATAGAAACAATATTTTGAAAAACAACAAAAAAATTTGTAAACGAGCTCGAGCCGGGTCGAGTTCGAGTCGAGCCGGGTCGAGTTCGAGTTTTCGAGCCGGGTTTCATTCGAGCTCGGCACATACCCGGACCGGCTCGTTTATATAAACGAGCCTAAAATCGCTGCCGAGCTCGACTCGTTTACGAGCTCGAGTCGAGCCGGGTTCAGTTAAACGAGTTCGAGCCGGGTAGGCTCGCGAGCCACCCGACTCGAATTACAGCCTTACTTGAGACTTGCAAAGTTGAAAGATTTGTGTTGGAAGAAAAACTTGAAGTAGAATCACAAAAATAAAGTTGTTAAAGAAAAATGTTAAAAAGCAGAAGTTTAAATGGCATGCAACCAATAAAATATAATCAGTTATTTCTTTATTAATTTTGGGATTGAGATTTGAGCGGATGTTCCTGCAACACGTCATTACACATGCAATCGGTCTATATGATCATCACTATTCACTCCCATCTTGAATCTAGATGTTAGGACTAATTAACATTATAGGTGTTTTGAAAAACTTTTTTTCAGAATAAGTCAACTTATTTTAAGATAAAAAATTAGAGATTTTTAACTTTTTTCTGAAAAAAAGTTAACTTTTTTTTTGCAACTTATAGAATCTTAAACATATATTAAATAATTGTATAAAAAGAAATTATCAAAATATGAAATTTTTACTAGAAAAAAAGTTCATAAGGACTTAAAATAAGGTGAGGCAAACACCCCCATTTAGGGCTGTTTACGAACCGAGCCGTGCCGAGCTTTGACCAAAACGAGCCGAGCTTTGACCTTAACGAACCGAGTCGAGCTTTGATCTTAACAAACCGAGCTGATTTCTTAACGAACCGAGTCGAGTTTTGACCGAACCGAGCTGAACTCGAGTTGTTCATGAACATGCTCGAGCTGTTCGTGAACAATTAATTTGGTTGGAGATCTTAGTAGATCCCTACTATTCTAAGTAGTACTAGTAACTAGTGCTTTGTCACGGATTATTGTTTCTATTTTATAAAAAATATTTCTCGACGATCCAACCGTACGGATGTCAAGATATATCTAATTTAGTGATATTCCCAAATTTTTAAAAAATAAAAAATTAATTTGGTTGGACATCTTAGTAGATCACTACTAATTTAACTAGTACTAGTAACTAGTGCTTTATCACGAATTGTTGTTTCTATTTTTTTAAAAATATTTTTCGACGATCCAACCGTACGGATGTCAAGATATATCTAATTTAGTGATATTCCCAAATTTTCAAAAATAAACAATTAATTTGGTTGGAGATCTTAGTAGATCATTACTAATTTAACTAGTACTAATAACTAGTGCTTTGTCACGAATTGTTATTTCTATTTTCAAAAATATTTCTCGACGATCCAACCGTATGGATATCAAAATATATCTAATTTAATGATATTCCCAAATTTTCAAAAAATAAAAATTAATTTAATTGGTTGGAGATAAAAAAATAAAAAATAAAAAATTTGATTTTTTCGAGCTTTAACGAGCTAACGAGACGAGCTCGAGCCGAACCGAACCGAGCTCTTATCGAGCCGAGCTTAACGAACAAAAATCTTGTTCGAGCTCGAGCCGAACCGAACTTTTATCAAACCGAGCTCGAGCTGTTCGTTAAAAGCTCTGTTCATTTACAGCTCTACCCCCATTGTCCCTTCTAAACTCATTTTTTTTGTTCAAATTATCACTATTCAATTCTTACAGAAAGTAAAAGCGTCCCTTACAATTATAATTTACTGTATAAAGATTGTTTTTCAGTCTTAATGAGAACATTCTCTATAAAAAAAAGATTATCTCCCTCTTAATTATTTATGATTTCACTCTTTTACCTCCATAAGCAGTGGCGGAGAATTCTTCTCATGAGACATTTGATAAAATTTGTACATTTAAATCATTAATTAGTAATGAATATTTTTTTTAGAGAAGTGTCCCCAAAACCCCTTACTTAAATGGGTTAAATCTCAAAGTGCTCATTGAAGTAGAGAGTTATACGCCATAGATGGCCTGCAGCAACGTTTTCAAAACGTTGCAGCAAGCCAAAAAAACGTTGCTGTAGAGCAAAAAAACGAAACGGTAACGCTTTTTCAGCGTTGCATTTGGCATAGCTGCCGTAGGTGTCGACGGCAACGCTTTTGTTCACTACGGCAACGCTACTACTTTTGTTACCAGAAACATCTACGGCAACGTTAAACAAATGTACAGCAACACTAAACTAGTGTTGCAGTAGATTTTAAAATTTGGTAAATCCACATGTGGGCCCCACATGTGGGCCCACACTATTTGGGACTGCCTATTGCAACGCTTTTCATGTTTTTGCAACGCTTTTCATGTTTTTGCAACATATTTATATTAATTTCTTGCAACGCTAAAGATACCTACGGCAACACTTTTACAACAAAAATCTGACAGGAAATATTTGTTTCTATTAATTACCCATAATTCATAATACATCCAAAATCCATCCAAAATAGATAAAGTTCCACACCATCTATCCACCTTAAAATCTAAAACCATCCATCCACCTTAAAAGTCTAAAACCATCCAAAATACATCCACCGCAAATCAAGAAACCATAGTCTTTTAAATACGATTAAAAACAGTTAAACACGTTAAATATGACCAAAAGCGTTGAAAAATAGTTAACTAAGATGTGGCAACAGTAACAGGGGTGCCGTTGTCGTCGTCACTGGATTTTGCGGCACGAGATCCACCAGATTGAAATTGATACTGGGGTTTGCTTTGCCCAATTTACTGAGCACCAGATTCACCTTTGCATCGACTTCCTCTTCGACCTTCTTCTTCAGCTTTTCTTCCATTTCGGCAACAACTTCTTGCCTAATTTTTGTTGTCAAGTCACTGATCTGTGAGTCAGCCGGGGTAGAAGAAGTGGAATGTTTATCAGAATTGACACATCTGCCAATAAGCCAAGAAGGACCATGCGATTTTCCTTGCAATAGAAGTTCATCGACACCATCAGTTGATCCTGTTAAATCAGTACCCAGAACCTCTTCAATTTTTTCCTACAAAATAAAGCCACGACCATATTTCAAATAAAGTAGAATTAAATGGAAGAAAATGTCTGGCATGTGATCAACTAAATGACAGAATACTTACAACTAAGAACTTAGTTACTTTCGTCAAAAAAAAAAAGAACTTAGTTACTTTCCCATCTGTCTTGTACTCACAATCGTCTTTTCGCTTTCAAGTCTTCACAAAAACTGCACCATCCGATTCCTTGACCTGGACGCAAAATTCAGATCAGAAAATCAGAAACAAATTAATATGGTGACATTAACTGATATGCTCATATCGAATTAAGAAAGTACAAACATGACGTATGAATTTATTTATTGGAGTAATAGTCCAAAAAACAGAGTTCGCTAGTAACAACTCAATTTAATATGAATCAATTAATTTAAAGTTTGACATTTAAACAAATGCCTCCCATGAATTAAAAAAATATATGCATGTGTATGAAAAATTAGCACGAAATGGAATACAAGTTCAGTGCACAAAATAAAGCAAAAATGAGTTAAACGATGTTGTGTCCTAATAGGAGTTGCACAAATTGTTCTCACACGAATCAATAAAAGAGTCCAGAAATATACCAATTTGTGTCGAATTTGGGAAAATAACTTTGGACTAGCAGTGTGTGTCTCCACATACTTTTGCCTAATTTCAGCATTTTTCTTGGCCTTTGCTTATTAGGAAATATGATAAAAAGCACTGGTTTATTTTTATGGAATTGAATGCTTAATAAATAACTCCCCAATACTTGTTTACCTGAACATCTTCATCTCCCCAATACTTCAAGACCAGTTTAAAATCCTCAAGTGGAATCTCATCAGGCCTGTTCTCCAGCCTCTCCTCGTCAGTGGTATAAGGGGTATAATGTGCCGCTTTGAGACGACTCTTGTACCCCCTCCAATCTGCATTAATTGACTTCAGCACCCACTTTCCCATTTCCTCGGGGAAAATATACCGTTGCTTACATACAAATCAAACATAAAATAAATAAATAAAGAGTGTCTACTGTGTGACCAATATTATTTATATAAGCAGAGAAAATTGAGCTAAATAGTAGTTTACAAGTTACCTTAACATAATTCAATAGAATGTTCTTCAAATTTTCAGGAACATCTCTCCAAGATTTATAAGTAAGGGTCACACACTTCCTCAATGTCCCCAGAAAGTAACCAAGTTCAGTCACAACGTTGTCATCATCGGAAATAGGTTGGCCTTTCTTATTCATGTTCACGACGATTCTTTTCTCAAAGGGCCTTGTGTGAACTTTATCCATGTTTGTTTTTCCTCGGGTTCTTTTACGAACTACAACTTAAAGTACCAAGAATACGTGTTCAAAAGGTTAAAAAAACTAGCATCAATTTGTTTCATAAATAACTAAAATGCAAACTACAAAGAATGATACTTGAGAAATTAAGGGGCTGTTATATACTTGAGAAACTACAAAGAATGATAATTTCCCAGTTTTCTATTTCCAAATTTTCCAAATTTTTCTTAATTTTCTGTTTCTAAGAATATAATCTATTGAATTTTTACGTATTCCTGTTATAGTTTTTATTTAGGTGCTTGTAAGTTGACTTATCAATAAATATGCAATGGTACTTATGTAACATAAAAACTAAAGATTAGCTGCTAACCTTCTTCGACTTCATCTCCAATATCAGGCAAGACATTTTCTCCATCAACCGACTGATTTGCAGTTCCACTTCCACTAGCAATCGCAACTTTTTTCTTACCAACTTCATTCTTCTGACGCTCCCTCATAGCCAAATAAGTAGCCATTGACCCTGGTTCTTCATTCTGCGGCAGCTGGATTTGTGCAGTGGGCTGTATAAGAATTGACTTCCTTGCTTCCTTATCTGCTGCTGCTACTTCCTTATCTGTTGCATCCTTCTGAGGGGCAGTTACGATATTGGACCGTGAACGAGTTGTTGGTCCACTTGGAAGCTTCATCTTTAGTGCTTTTTTAGTTCTCTACAATGTACAGTTGAATTAAATTTTGCAATCATGATTATTTTAACCAGAAAAGACAAACATATACAATATTATTATAACATGAATTATGCAATGATTTTAAATAAAAATTAAAGACAGAGATGACACACCTTCCTTGGTTTTTCTCCACCATCATCTCCAGTATGTTCCTCTGCACCAGGATTATATTCTGAGCCTTCCTCCTAAATCTTTTTATTTTCTTTGCGTCCTTTGCCTTTTTTCATCTCGGCATTTAGAGAAGTTGCTAGTGCAGGAAAACCTAGCATCCGGTACACTATATTGTTCAAAGTCACATTAACAAATCGGTTTTTTTCATAATCTGTAATGGGAGGTGGGGGAGGTAGCACCTGCAAGTAAAACACAATGCAATAATTAAAAACTTCTGCATAAATATCCTATTTATGGACAAAAAAATTACATCAAAATGCATTCTTACTTCATTTTCAGACTTTCCTGTATCATCATCCTCTGACATATCCCCCATATTTTCATTCGATCCCATTTCTTCACTTGCAGCTGGTGGATTGATTAACTCCAATTTCCTCTTAACACGTGCAACATTCAAACTCACAGTTGCATCCTCCACTTTTTCTGTAGCATCCCCACATGCTGACCTCCGATGACTGTTGACCTCTTGATTAATCAACCGTGATAACCTCCGAGGACTGTTAACTTGTAGCTCATTCAGCCGTGATGACCTCCGAGGACTGTTGACTAATTGAGTTGACTTCTTGTTTTTCTGTTGCTGGAGTTGGTGAGTGGTCACGAACGTCCGTTTCCCTTGGTTTTTAGCTGCACCAAAACATAAATCATAAAAATGAGATACTTACAAAAGTATAATCAAATACTTTCCATCTAAAATTTTAAAGTACACTGAAACAGCACCTGTAATTAAATTCTGCCTTGGTCGCATGACCACATGAGGCTGCATCTGTTTCAAAGGCTTGATTTTACAATCGACCACGTTGTCGATATAAAAATCCAAGTACTCTCCAGCTTTTGCTGCTTTAACCAGCTCGTTCAAGTCAGCATCATCTGCACATAATTTCCACCCTTCCATATCACCTTTGCTCACATATATTCCTCCGATTTCAGTGTATTTGAGGTCATCCTTGACATGCTCCATCAGTACTGTGTAAGAAAACCTATAAAGATCAACAAACATGATCGCAGTCTCTTCTCCTCCAACATATATACTGTTTTGAAATTTCACCTTGTGGTAAAACCTGAGATGCACAAAGTTATCTTCCATCCT
The DNA here is from genome assembly GCA_037693485.1 of Kitagawia praeruptora. Taxonomy (NCBI): domain Eukaryota; kingdom Viridiplantae; phylum Streptophyta; class Magnoliopsida; order Apiales; family Apiaceae; genus Kitagawia; species Kitagawia praeruptora. The sequence goes on along the minus strand of CM075345.1, from coordinate 44,279,753 downwards.
GCACAAAAAAGGAGAAACTTACATTAAAATCAAGATATGAAATTTCAAAAATAAACACGGCAACTGAAACTAAGTGATTACATAATTATATGCAAGTGCAGACAACATAAACCAGAACAAATTAAGCAACAAACTAAAATCACCATGATTATCAACTGTAACAAATCACTAAATGCAGACTCGGTCATTCCGTGTATGAATTTCAAGGAATAAAGCCTAATGATGAAACTTAATCGTGAGAAATTTGTACAGCCTTGATATAACGGCTGCTTTCCCTCTTCAACAAGGCGATAAAATTTTGTAGCTTCCTCATTTGGTTTACAAGGTTTCCTACAGTTCTGCATACGTTGCAACATCTCAGCGAGATTATCTCCGAAATCGAGACCACCATCGTCGCACTCCATATTTTCATTACTCGCTTTGGATTATGGGCACGAAACCTCACAAATCCAGTTCGCATACATGGGACACGGACCCACGTAGATGAGGTGATCATAAATCACATCCTCACAAAGCCACTTGCGATTTTTACAATTTTTGCAGGGGTACGTAATTTCATCACCAACAGCGAATCTAGAAAATGCATTCCGTAAAAAAGATCTTATCCCACTAATATATCCTTCACTGAATGTAATAACCCTAACTTCAGTAATGCTACAGTGGTCATGTGAATAGTAAATTTCGAGGATTTAGAGAAATGGTATATAGGTACTCTATAATGGAAATGGAAAATGAATAAACAGAAACCATATTAGTGTTGTACAATGAAAATAAGTGACTCGAAATGACGTTAGATTTCAGAAATTCCTGAAACATGGATTTTGAGGATTTTGATTTCGAATAAGCTTCTATTGGACATTAAGGAGCATGGAAACATTATAAGAATTATATATTGAGGAATTGGTGAATTTAGATTTAACCAAGGGATTATTAAGTTAAGAGAATACCAATGGAATTTGGATTGTTAAATGATTTCAAAACCGCAGAGATAATGAGGTACATTCGTAACGAACCACAATTTGACGAATATGGAGACCAAGCAACCAAGATTAGTAATATAACAAGGATACATACCACATTATTTATCAATGTACTTGGCATTTTACTTAGAAATCTAGAAAACAAGAGATGAGATCATCAAGTATTACATCACTTTCCACTAATTATTTTCAAGGGTAAATTAGTCTTTTAACAAGCTTTTAATCACAAATATCTACCAAGCTTCCACCATACACTAGATTAACAAGATATTAGTAAGATAAGATAAAAAAAAAAGAAGCAAAAGAACTCTCCCCCTTCTTCATCACACCATTCGGCAAAAAAAAAGAAAAAAGGAGAAAAGAAAAATCAAAACCCTAGCTCTCTTCAAGATAAAATCAAGAGAAAATTTATGGAGCTTCTTGGAGATTAGAAAGAGATACCCACCAAATTTCAAGGCCAACCATCATCATCTTCATAGGTAATAAATTCATGAAAGTTGCTTGATGAATAGTGATTTCAAGAAACTAACTTGGTTTTTATGATTTCTTTAGTTAATTCAAGCTATTGTAAGGTTGTTTAAGGGCTAGCTAAGGATTATTAAGTGTTGATAAAGCTTCAAGAAGGTATAAACATGCTTGCCCTTTTGTATTTATGATAGATATTGTTGTGTTTAGTGATTAAGTGGTATAAAGGTTATGTTTATGATGTTATAAGTGTTTGTAAGTGGTTTGAGTTGATTTTGGAAGGAGTTTGGGAGTGTAACCATGGCTGGTAATGAAGACCACATGGTGTAGGTGATGATTATTGTGTTTGATGATTGATTTGGAGGAGTTTGATTTTGGAAAGTATGAAATTACAGCAGTTATAATGTCCGATTTTCGTTAGAACGAAAACTGCCCTGTTTTGTGACCCCTGTATTCATACGGTACCTCACAGCCTAGGTTACCAATTGACCATGAGATGATAGAGCTTAGTTCATAGATCGTTTTGATATAAGGTGCGTTAAAATCTGATGAACGGTTTAGGAGAAAAGTCAGTTTTAGTGAAAGACGTTCGATAACCGAGAAAACGTAATTGTATCAACTTTGAGGCTAAAGTTACCATACTTAGACATCTTTATAAGTCACGAAATTTTGGGATAGTGTAGTAGGGTGGTCAGAGGACCTTTTACAGTTGACCTTACATTAAAATTCGAAATCCATATTTTCTGAGAATTTTTACAGTTAAGTGTGGTCGTTAGGGAAAATGGTGAAAACCCCTGAAACTTCGATTGAGCTTATAAATGGTTAAGTTCTTGAACCTTTGGGATAGTAATAATACGTTAAACATATGTTGAAGTGTAAAGGGTTTTGTTATACAAGAGGGTAGTGAGTAAGAGATGTGGTATTCTAATGACGGTCCTTTTGTGTTTATAGAAATTCCGGAGGAGGGACCAGCCTTACTGTCAGGATACAGAAACCGAGGCAAGATCCTTCTATCCCTACTTTAAAAATTATTTATATTCGGAATAATAATGATAACATGGAATATATTTATGTATATGTGATGCTTTTGTTGCTATATTGCAAAGAATACATTATCTTGATTGTGGAAAGTTAAAGAGAGATGAATATGTTTTCTGAAATATGAATATAGAGATGATTACGAATGGAGCGAATATGCTCTAGAGTAAAAGAGATATGAAAGAGAATGGTATCAGTTGTTATCTAGGGTTATATGGTTTATAATGCTATATTATAAACATTCTTTTAGTGTATGTTATATACATATATTTTATAGAAATAATGTGCGAGAATGGAAGTGATATACGGGAATGGAAATGTGAAATGGTATTGATAAAGTGAATAATGATCTTATAAAAAGGGGGATTAGCAACAAACTTGCATAAGAGGCTGTGTCAGGGCTGTGTGCGACATAGTCTAGCATTCATGATTCGGCACGAAGATGCCAAGGGAGGATGTTAGCAGGTGGCCTTCCTCCAGGAGGATGTTAGCAGGTGGCCTTCCTCCAGGGATGATGTTAGCAGGTGGCCTTCATTCCTTCTACCGGTAGTAAAAATAGATGGGTATGGAGGACGACTGATCATCGTACCTCACGTATTCGGTGACAGTGGAAACCCCCACAATTATTGAATAAAGAATGAACGATAAAGTCAGTATGGTATACTGAAAAGGTAAAATGATATGAGACGATGGAATTATTGTTATAGATGAAGAGAAACTGATTTTATATTAATTTATAAAATTGTTGTATAGGAAGGAAATGAGAAAATGATAGTGAGAGAATTATTCAAGTATTCATTTTATTTTAAAATATTGCACTGAAAGGGTATATTGATTGTTATATTATTTAAGAAGAGAAACTGATACTGTATTATCTTAGATTTCTTTCTTATAATAGTAAGTGGATGATGTATTATTAAATAAGAGTTTTATTCTTCCTTAAAGTTTATAATTTGGTTCCTGCTTACATATGTATATACATGTATACTTGGTTACATTTTAAATTCTAGTTCACAATATTATCTTGCTGAGCTATTATAGCTCACTCTTGCTACTTATCTATATACAGCTAGGTATGCCAATACTACGCAGAACGCCCCGCAAGAGGGTAAGGGAAAGGTGACCTTCTGAGAACTCGTTAGCATCAATCCCCGAGGTAGATGACCAGCGCAAGGGGTTTAGTGGTCTTATGTATATTAAGTGTGTAAGTGTGTGTAAGATTGTAATAAATTTGGTTGTTGAAATGCTTCTTGTAGAAGCATCACTCAACAATGTACTTAAGTATGATTCTGGGTTTGTAATAACTTTCTAACTCTAAACTTTTATTATGGTGAATGTTGTTCTCTGAGCATATGACTGGTGTGTGTGTGTATTACTGTGGGGTCAATTGCATATGTATTAATTATAAAAAAAAACCCAAGAGATATTGATTTTGAATGGAAGTTGGTCCGTGATGGCCCAGATTCATGACCCCGGATTTGGGGCTGTCACAGTTTGGTATCAGAGCTAAGAGTCATAATGCTCAGGAACAAGAGTGATAATAATATTGTATCATTTATAATATAAATTTTGAACTTCCATCAAGTTCAGGGGTGGTATATCGCAGGTAGTATTTATTTTTAAGTATTGTTTATAATTTTATAGACCATTACTAATAGAATTTTATGTTTTATTATAGGGAGCGGAGATGGGTGAGCCGGGTCAGGACCCCCAGTGGCTAGGACTACCCGAGCAGGAGATTAGAGACTTGTTGCTGGTAGGTGTAGAGGTTCCAGAGTATGCTATCGCTGACCTGAGGAGGAGAGTTCGCGCAGAGGCCATGGAGAGACATGAGATCAGAGTGAGACTTGAGGAGGCAGAGGAGCGTAGGCAGAGGGATGCTGTGGCCATAGTGCCATATTCTGGTAGACCATATGTAGGACCTGATGGGGCCGGACCTTCCCGAGTGCGGTCGGATATTCCTGAGGAGGAGATGCCCTTGCGTAAGAGGCCTAGGTTATCTGTTATACCTGAGGAGCCGATTGAGTGGAGGGACATTCACGTGACTCCTACTCCTGTCCCACCTGTCCCAGTGCCATCACCAGTTCCATCTCCTCTACCTAGCCCTGACCCTTTTGAGGACCCAGTTGAGCAGTTCACTCCACCGGGACACTTTATCATGTCAGAGGATGAGTTGGAGGAGGACCCTTCCGAGGATGCGGACACGGAGCCAGTTCCTCCATCCCCACCATTTGCACCACCACCTCCACCAGTGGATGCACCCCCACTTGTAGATGCACCTCCCCCAGATGCTATGCCACCTCAGGAGGCACCTATATTTCCAGCTGGTCAGTTGCCAGCTATTTTCTTGCCAGAGTACTTTGCCCTTCAGGGACAGCTGGATGAGTCCCGTCGGACTATAGATACACTTGTGCAGAGGTTAGACAGGATGAGAGGAGGAGGAGGTGTGATACCAGATGGGTTGACTTTGAGCATAGTTAGTATCGAGCTGCGGGCACTCGGTGATATTAGGACGATGTTGGGAGACAGAGGGGATCCAGTATGGAGGGCTCAGATAGTTGATACAGTCACCACTATGGTAGTGCAGATCAGAGACGTTATCAGGGCGTCGTTACCATGATTAGGAGTAGTAGTCTTGGATACTAATCAGACTAGTCATCTTGTGGATGTCATTTTGGGGATTAGGTTAGTTGTTTACTGTCTTAATCCCAGTCTGATTAGAGGACAGTTAGTAGTGCTTTTGTTATAGCGAGTTAGTATGTACAGTTATGCTTTTGGGGTTTCGAACCTTGTACTTTATGATGTATGATATTAGTAGTAAAAGACGTTGTACCCAAGTTGTAAAATATTTATGTAAATTAATGAAGTTTATGTACTTTGCCTAATTTTATTGTATTTTGATATTAAATGTTGAGAATCAAAAATATTGATATATATGAGGTGATTGACTTAAATGAAAAGGTTATTGTGCTAAAGGTATTAAGCTTATTTGTCAAAGTTGTATTATAATTAAATATTACTTGTGTGAAGTTAAAAATACTGGGATGCATAAATAAGATTAACTAATGATATAGTTGTGCATATATGGAAATGATGTATATTGTACCCTAATTGTGGGTGATTAACGAAGAATATTGTTATATACAGAATCATGCCGCCTAAGCGTAATAATAGAATGAATGCAAGGGAAAATGAGAGAGAGGAAGGAAGTCATAATAGGCAGGGTGAAAACGCTCATAATGAACAAGATCATGAGGAAGAAGAAGATGAATCAACTGGTCAACAGGGAAATCAGGGTGGTAACCCTTTTAACCAATTTATAGAACTATTGAGGCAGAATTTCGCTAATCCACAGAATCCGCCACAACCACCTGTTCTTCCCAACCAGGCAGCTAACTCCTTTCGTGCTTTTAAGTCATTAAAACCCCCAGAATTTGAGGGAACCACTAACCCAGTAGCAGCCAGGGCATGGCTGAAAGAGATGGAGAAGGCTTTTGAGATACTGAGGGTAGAGGAAGATCAAAAGACAGTCTTTGCAGCCTATCTTCTAAAGGGAGAGGCAAATTATTGGTGGGAAGCTAAGAAAAATCTCGAGGGAGCGGGAGTGATAACCTGGGAGCATTTCACTAGGGTGTTTCTGGACAAATATTCCCCTAGGTACCTGGAGAACCAGATGGAAATAAAATTTTTGGAGCTAAAGCAGGAAAATCTAACAGTGGCTGAGTATGAAACGAAATTTACCGAACTGTCTAGGTTTGTTCCAGAATTTGTGCGTACTGAAGAACAAAGAGCAAAAAGGTTTCAACAAGGATTGAAACCATGGCTTCGGACAAGAGTGGCACCATTTGAGTTGACCGAGTATGCTGCGGTGGTTCAGAAAGCATCTATTATTGAGGCCGAGAGTGAACAAACCCAATTAGGTCGAGAGAACAAGAAAAGAAAATTTGAGGGTCCAAAAGGAGGTTCAAGTGAGGGAAGTTACTTTAACAAATTTGGTAAAGGACAAAAACCCCAGTTTGGAAAGTCAGGGAATAATAAGACTAACAGTGAGACGGTGAATCAGGGTGGTAGATCCACAGGAACCTTTCAGTCTAATCAATCTCGAACACCATTTCCAGACTGTAACACGTGTGGTAGGAAGCATACGGGAGTGTGTAGAGCGTTAGAAATAAACTGCTTTAACTGTGGACAAAAAGGACACTATCTTAGCCAGTGCCCATCGGCTAATACCAATCCTAAGAGGGACGTCAAGTGTTACCAGTGTGGGAAACTAGGACACATTGCCAGAGATTGTCGTTCCGGGGGATCATCTGTGCCAGAACAGAGTGTGACTGCTTCAAACAGGCCTACTGCTAGAGTGTACAATATGACTTTAGGAGAGGCATTGAGAAAGCCGGATACAGATGCAGGTGAACATTTTTCTAGTATATAAATTTTTAGTGTAAACGTTTGGTTAGGAATCAATGTGGTCAATGAATGGTATAGGTAGGTTGATAATCTAGATAAGGAAAATCAGTATCTGTTAGGGGTTAGACATTCTATGAAAAGGAGAATAATAGTATTTTGGGGGTAGACCACAGACTTATTTATATACGAACAGGAAATATATATTATAGGTAATATTTTCTTACAATTGTTTCAAAGAATCTTACTCTAGTCGGATTTCTGGAAGAGTTTACAGAGACAAGATATAATAAGAGCGAAATATGTATATTTTATGTCATGATAGAGATCAACATAGGGATAAACCATAAGTGAGATACACTACCATTCAGGAGAGGCCAATGTGGTGGCCGATACCCATAATTAAAAGAGGAATGTTGATGAATGACAAGCAAGTTTATGTTGGTGTAATTTTGCGCAAACAAGATAGAGATATTATGAAGGAAAAAGGATGGAGAAAGTGGTATAGAAGTTATAAGGTGTAGATGAAAAGGTATCTATGGACATTTATGACGTGATTCCGGGACGGAATCCTTTTAAGGAGGGAAGGATGTAATAACCCTAACTTCAGTAATGCTACAGTGGTCATGTGAATAGTAAATTTCGAGGATTTAGAGAAATGGTATATAGGTACTCTATAATGGAAATGGAAAATGAATAAACAGAAACCATATTAGTGTTGTACAATGAAAATAAGTGACTCGAAATGACGTTAGATTTCAGAAATTCCTGAAACATGGATTTTGAGGATTTTGATTTCGAATAAGCTTCTATTGGACATTAAGGAGCATGGAAACATTATAAGAATTATATATTGAGGAATTGGTGAATTTATATTTAACCAAGGGATTATTAAGTTAAGAGAATACCAATGGAATTTGGATTGTTAAATGATTTCAAAACCACTGAGATAATGAGGTACATTCGTAACGAACCACAATTTGACGAATATGGAGACCAAGCAACCAAGATTAGTAATATAACAAGGATACATACCACATTATTTATCAATGTACTTGGCATTTTACTTAGAAATCTAGAAAAGAAGAGATGAGATCATCAAGTATTACATCACTTTCCACTAATTATTTTCAAGGGTAAATTAGTCTTTTAACAAGCTTTTAATCACAAATATCTACCAAGCTTCCACCATACACTAGATTAACAAGATATTAGTAAGATAAGATAAAAAAAAAAGAAGCAAAAGAACTCTCCCCCTTCTTCATCACACCATTCGGCAAAAAAAGAGAAAAAAGGAGAAAAGAAAAATCAAAACCCTAGCTCTCTTCAAGATAAAATCAAGAGAAAATTTATGGAGCTTCTTGGAGATTAGAAAGAGATACCCACCAAATTTCAAGGCCAACCATCATCATCTTCATAGGTAATAAATTCATGAAAGTTGCTTGATGAATAGTGATTTCAAGAAACTAACTTGGTTTTTATGATTTCTTTAGTTAATTCAAGCTATTGTAAGGTTTTTTAAGGGATAGCTAAGGATTATTAAGTGTTGATAAAGCTTCAAGAAGGTATAAACATGCTTGCCCTTTTGTATTTATGATAGATATTGTTGTGTTTAGTGATTAAGTGGTATAAAGGTTATGTTTATGATGTTATAAGTGTTTGTAAGTGGTTTGAGTTGATTTTGGAAGGAGTTTGGGAGTGTAACCATGGCTGGTAATGAAGACCACATGGTGTAGGTGATGATTATTGTGTTTGATGATTGATTTGGAGGAGTTTGATTTTGGAAAGTATGAAATTACAGCAGTTATAATGTCCGATTTTCGTTAGAACGAAAACTGCCCTGTTTTGTGACACCTGTATTCGTACGGTACCTCACAGCCTAGGTTACCAATTGACCATGAGATGATAGAGCTTAGTTCATAGATCGTTTTGATATAAGGTGCGTTAAAATCTGATGAACGGTTTAGGAGAAAAGTCAGTTTTAGTGAAAGACGTTCGATAACCGAGAAAACGTAATTGTATCAACTTTGAGGCTAAAGTTACCATACTTAGACATCTTTATAAGTCACGAAATTTTGGGATAGTGTAGTAGGGTGGTCAGAGGACCCTTGACAGTTGACCTTACATTAAAATTCGAAATCCATATTTTCTGAAAATTTTTACAGTTAAGTGTGGTCGTTAGGGAAAATGGTGAAAACCCCTGAAACTTCGATTGAGCTTATAAATGGTTAAGTTCGAGTGAGCACTTTGAGATTTAACCCTTACTTAAATTTGTCAGTGTCTGAATTTTATATTTTACGCAAGAAAATATGTTATGCCATTTTTTCATAATTATTAAGAAAATGAAAAGTTAATAACAAACAACAAATGACCAAAAACTTTGCAACTAAAAACACGAAAAATACATAAAAGAGATTTAAGTAAAAGCAAATAAGTGGAACCTCACCACGTTGATTTCACGTGAGGAGACTCTGGTAGCACGCCCTACACAGATACTTAAATCAGCAACTGTAGATGTCCAAAGTTGGTTTAGGACCTTTAGGTCGTAAGCAAGCAAGCCACTTTCATTTTAAATTTTGCACTCTTAAAGCATTTCTAACCGTTCGCTAAAATAATTAGTCATTTCAATGAGATAGGGTTAAAGTATATTTTTAAAAAATATATTATAATTATTTTAAATTATCATATTTATAATATAATATTTAATATAATTATTAACATGGATTATAAGAATTTCACAGATATAGTTAATATGTTAAAGTTCACTATAATTTTAACTAAGAGGAATGACCATTCCTACAACATATTCTCTATAATATTTATTTATGTTATGTCATGTACATTTTTTTAGTTAAAAAGTTTTCAAAATGTTTTTAATAAAAATTAGAAATACATTAAATATTTTTCAATTTATCAAGCTTTTAATACAAATTTTTTTTATGTATCTACATGATCATACGTTAAAGGTGCATTTTAATAAAAACATATATGAACATTTTAAAATTGCAATAATGTAAAAGGATGATTTATATATTGAATTCATAATTAAAACATTTAATGTATCAATTAAATGAAAACAATGAGCACAATTTCTTGCTATTTTTTTCGATAACAACTAAGAACAAAATTGTGTAGTTTGCATTTTTCAAGATTCAAAATTGGGGTGAAAATAAACCTAAGAGCTCTTTTCAAAAATATTCATGTTAGAAAAAAAATAAAAAATGTAATGTAAACTCATTTCCAATATAAAATGTTATCGAAAAATATGAATTTTTTTGATAATTTTCTTATAATTTATATAAATACTATGATATTTGATAAAAAAAAAAATTAATTATTTACACCGATATCTTATTTGGCACAATTAAAATTTCAACACATTCTAATCTGTCTAAATAATTTAATTTTGGATATGTTATGAGTTGGGCTCAGCTAATGATGCCTAATACAACTATACTGTTTGAGAGCCACATTTTTTATAGAGATGTATCCGACAATTCATAATGTGTTTTGATAAGGAGAAACAATTATGATATAAAACTATCAATATTGATCCACATATCTTGAATTTAGATTCATGGCAATGGCCTTTAGTATCTACTACACTTTTATTGATCGGGAATGCCCTCATAGCTTGTTTCTCATCCAACCTCTTGCTAAACAATCTAAGACTTGATAAACTCCTTCCTTCCGCTTGTGATTTCAGAAGCTCCTCTTGCAATTTCAGAAGCTGTTTATAATAACCTAACCCACTATTGTAATGTCAGACAATTATTGTTGAAGATGGAGAACGATCTTTGATATATAATAATCATGTATCACATTGATGAAGATGAAAAACGACCTTTGATATATAATAATCATGTATCGATTACTACAATGTCAGGCGTGAAGATGAAAACCTGATATATAATAATTAGGTAGCAGACGGAAGATTGAAGAGGAAGAACAACTTTTGATATATAATAATCATGTATCAGACAAAAAAATTACTAATAGATAATTTTTTGGTACATAACGAGAGATAGTTATGATATAAATATATTAATACTACTAATGACGTTTCAAAATTTAACAATATTACATAATTACAATATCAATGAGATCATTTTAATTACTTTTTTTATAATAAAGAAAATATTATCCAAAAAAAGAGAATCAATGGGATATAAGTTTAACCCTTTCTCCCGGATGTGCACAAATGTTGCAGAAAGAGAAAGAAGACCGAAGGTAGAGTCAAAGTCCTGGATACCATTCTTAAATGGTGATTAGGATGATTATATTTATAAAAATATACATATATCATTTAAAAATTTGACTTTAAATTATTATTAAAATATTTCTAAATATTAAAAAAAAAGTTGACCAAGTATGTTTTTTATAATATTTTGTATAATTTTTATATGATAAGTAATTTTTAAATATTAATTAAGATTTTATCATTTTAATTTTAAATTTCAAAATACAAATATTATACAAATATTTTAACTCAAGATACCATATTTGCCCACGGACAGGAGAATTGGTGACCATAATATTATTTTGTTTGACTGTTGGGACAAGATGTTGCTACACTAGTGTATGGATTGCTCTGTTATAGAAATCGGCCGATTTTTGAAAAATCGCCGATAAATCGGCCAAAAATCGGTCGAAATTTTGGAACCGATTTGACCGATTTTGCAAAAATCGCCGATAAATCGCCGATTTTTCAACCAAATCACCCGATAAATCGTAAATCGGTACCTCAACCGAATAGTTCCGATTTCCGAAATCTGCAACACTGATGGATTGTTGTTAATATTTTGTCTAATATTGACAATTAACCTCAAACCTCTTTTCATATAATTTATGGTCTCCTTATCAACACACTTCCCAACACTCTCTGGCTAATAACCCCTTGATGCCTTCACATTTTACCCTCTATATAAAGTGCATAACCCATCAAGTTTTCTCATCAAAATCACATTAAGAACATTCTACCTTTAACACTATCTAGCTATCTTTCTAGCTATCTATTTCTAGAGCTTAAAACTTTTGTTTCCAAGTACAAGAAGCTTTTTTCACTCACCTCCTATCTGTTACACACATTGTCTTTAATTCCTAGCTTCAGTCATGCCTTCAAAACTTTCTGATTCTTTTGAAACTCACCCTGTTTTCCAACATAACCTCAACCAATATCTGGACTTGAACTCCCTTGAAGAGCTACCTGATTCGCATGCATGGGCTTCGGAGCTAGACAAGTATTCGTCCACCCCCAATGATCATGGTCAGTTCAAGTTACCTGTTATCGACTTGAATGACCGGATTAATGGCCCGAAACATGTGGTTCGTGCATGCAAAACATGGGGTGCTTTTCAAATAACAAACCATGGAATCTCTAATCAACTTATCGGAAAAATGGAGGATGCTGCAAGAAAACTCTTCTCACTACCTCTGGAACAAAAACTTAAAGCTGAGCGCCCTAAAGACGGAACTGGTGGCTATGGCCCTTTCCGGATCTCTTCTTTCTTCCCGAAACGCATGTGGTCTGAGGGCTTTACCATTGTTGGTTCTCCTCTCCAGCATGCTCGTGAACTTTGGCCAGAGGATTACTCTGCTTTCTGGTATACATGCATATATACTCATAAATTTGTATGTTACAGTAATATTTTTTCACATCTTATATTAATTGCATGCACATAATCCTGGAAAACCCCTATATATTTCAAGAAAATCCCTAAATAATGTGTCAAATTTAATTATCTCTTGAAATTGGAGGGGAAGCAATACATTTGAACCAAAACAAGGCCACACAGATATTACATTGGTGGGGTACCTACATGTAGATAGGTGTAGATCCTATATATTAGATAAAGATAAGCAGATTTCTTTAATTTACTAGTTGCCTTGTCCAAAAAAAGCAAGAAATGAATTATTTATGAAATTATGGACCCATGTAAAGATATATGGAGATATAGCATTCACATAAATCAAATCAGCTTTTTCATATTTGTGCTCTTACCCGACAATATTTTTTCTTATCTCATAAAATAGTGTCCTTGTAATTAACAATTTGTTCTGCATTGTAGTGATGTAACAGACGATTACCAGAATGAAATGAAAAAACTAGCTGGAAAGCTTATGTGGATAATGCTCGAGGCACTAGGCATAACCAAGGAAGATATTAAGTGGGCAGGGCCAAATGGAAATTTTGACGGTTCCGGAGCTGCGTTACAGTTGAACTCATACCCGATTTGTCCGGATCCGGATCGGGCCATGGGTCTAGCAGATCATACTGATTCTACCCTTCTCACTATTCTACACCAAAGCAACCAAAGTGGGCTACAAGTATTTCGGGAAGAAATGGGATGGGTCACTGTCCCTCCAGTTAAAGGAGCACTAGTGGTGAACATAGGTGATCTGCTCCACATACTATCAAACGGGTCTTACCCGTCTGTGCTCCACCGGGTCACTGTCAACCGGGAGCAACACCGTTTTTCCATGGCATATCTCTATGGTCCACCAAACAGTGTTGAGATCTCGCCTCTATCAAAACTAGTGGATCCTCATCACCCTCCTCTTTATAGGCCGGTTACTTGGAGTGAATATCTTGGAATGAAAGCAAAGCTTTTCTATAACACACTTTCTTCTCTTAGGCTTTGAGCACCTCCTGGCCGGCTAGAAAGATCCAAGATCATTTTGTTGTTTAGTTTTACTATATTATGTTTAGCTACTAGCTAGTATGTTGGTGTATTCGCTAGAGTAGTACTTTAATTAATTTTCTGACGATGTTGTTTGCTTATAAAATCCAAGATTTCACTGTTTGGAATATTTGGAATCATGCGATCAATCATACAAATTCACTTTTTCCATAGAAAAAGATAACCAAATCAATGATAAAATTGTTCAAACTGTAGGCAGCACAACGTGGGCATATGTTGGTAGTTTGTCCTGGCCAGCAAAATGGTGGAATACCATATTTTCATTAACTAACCAACTTATCTATGAGTAGGGATGAGGGTGAGTATTCGATTTTAATCCAACTGAATCAAATTTTAATTAAATTAATCGAAATCGAAATTCTAGAAAAATTATAACCGAAAACCGAATTCAATTAAATTTGATTTCTAACCGAATCAAAATATTTATTTCACTTATTACCGAAAACCGAAATTTACCTAATCACCAAACTTTACCTACATTAATCACTCGTGTTGAATATGAGGACATCCGTATCAACGTATGGTACAAGCTACTATAGTTAAACCTCGATAAATGAATATGTTAGGGATAAGAAAATTTTATTCATTTATCGAGGTCAAAAATACACTGTCTCTATTATATCGGGATCGGAAAAAATTATTCATTTGATGAGGTGATCCGTTTATCGAATATTCATTTATCGAGGTTCTACTGTAAAAAATACTCTTAATTTTAGGGTAATTTTTAAAGGAGAAAATGAAATCTCGCAATTGATAGTAATAGGTAATTGTAATTTTTATAGAACAGAATTACGGATCACTGTTTTATTGAAAATGTTTTTGGAAAACATGTTTTGCAACATTATTTTTGGACAACATTTTTTGCAACATTATGTTTGCAAAACTTATCTATCATTTTTAAGTAAAATTATCTCAACAAAATTGTAATTTTTAAATAACTCAATTCTTCAAATATATGTTGCTGCTCATTAATAATAAATAAATACTAGTCGTTAACCCGTGTGAAGCACGGATTGTGATAAATTATATTAAATTTTTAATTTTTAATTTTTTTAAATAAATAAAATCTTGAAGCACCAAGTTGTATATAATATTATATTCTCGACTTTGATTTCGATTGTTAGTTAATAGACTCCTAGTATATAACTTCACTATTAAATTAAATTAATATTTAATATTACTATTTTAATTAATTAAATTTACATAACTTCATTCTGGTAATATAGGAGTAGTTATATTATTAACTGTATTTATTATTAATCTATTATAGATACTTTTTAAATATTAATTAAAGGAGTTCTAAGTTTTATGTAATACTATATTCCTGACTTTTTTATCAATTTTTAGTTAATAGACTCATGGTATATAATTTTATTATTAAATTAAATTATCATATAATATTACAATTTTAGTTAATTAAATAAATTAATATTTATTGGCATATCGCGACCGCGGTATACATGACATACCATTAAAAGAGATTTCTGTTTTTAATAAAGAGTAAAGATGAATAAAAAACAAATTGAACCATAATATTGGCATCTTAACTTCCCACCTGCAAATTACGACTGTTAGTAAGTTCCCATTACTAAATATCTCGTTTAAATTTTTAGCTTCATTTTTATGTATACAATTTAACATCCCTTAAAATTTACAGTAATAAAGACAGTAATACTTGTTAGAATATATACGTATTATTGTATTAAGGGTATTTTTGGTATTTTATCTTATATAAGTTTACTATATAAGTATTGAGACATGTATTATAAACTTGAGTTTGGTTATAATAATATTTGGTTTTTCTCTTTATTGTAACATGGTATCAAGAGCTAGGTTTCGAGAGAGATGATGATCAAATTCATCGTTTGTTGAGAGACAATCGTGGGTGTTTAACCGAATTGTTAGAGAGGTAGAGTTATGCTACAAAAACAAAATTATTTTGAAAATTCGTAGGAATTTTTCTGCCCAGATCAGCCAACTTCGTTTTGCAATTCCCGGAGTTTCAACCGTTGGATCGTCCTGAAATATTGATAGAGTCTTCCTTGCATTAGTATCTAAGTTTTGAACAGTAGAGATCGTATTTGGAGTTCCGGAAGGTCAGATTTTAAGGGTTCAAACAGATTGCTTATAATTCATTCTTTACGTCGTTCTTGATCTTATAAGTTGGGTGTTGTTGATTGATTGACATCTATATTACTTGATTATCGAAATATTCTAGTTGTAGTTATTTGGTTTATTTGCTTTAGATTTGGTATTGGCTTTGGATTTGGATTCAGAATTGGAATTAGATTTTGGATTTGGATTTGAATTTAGATTTGTTTTCGGATTCTATTTTGGATTGGAGAATTGTTTCTTTTGACTTTGGATTTGGTTTCGGGTTTAGTTTCATATCTGGATTCGATTTTGTTTTCAGCAATTTTTTTTGCCATGTATGTCTCATCGTCAACAGGACTTTTGTCAACGGGTACTTCAAGTATGTTTTCTTCTTTATGGATTCTGGATTCGGGTGCATCTCATCATATGTCTCCGCATTGGTCATCGTTCGTTTCATTTTCTTATCATACACCTTTATCCATCATGACTGCTGATGGCACTCTTATGCCATTGAAAGGTGTTGGTTCTGTTGTTACTCCAACTGTGTCTCTCTTTGATGTTTATTTTATTCCAAATCTTAAGCTAAATCTTGTTTCGGTTAGTCAATTATGTGAGTCTGGTTACTTTGTCTCTTTTTCTCCTACTACTTGTTGTGTTACGGATCCAAGATCTCAAAAGGTTATCGGGAAAGATCGTAAATAGGGAGGACTTTATGTTTTGGATGAACTTAATATATTTGTTGTTGGAACTCCTAGTGTTGATTTGTCCTCTTTTCGTTTGAGTGATTCATCTTCTGACTTTTACTTATGGCATGCACGTTTAGGTCATGTTTCTCAGCCTCGCTTAAAGTTTTTGGTCTCAACTGGAGCTTTGGGACATTTGAAATCTCATGATATTTCTGATTGTAGTGGTTGTAAATTAGCAAAATTTTCTGCTTTACCTTTTCATAAGAGTGTTACATATTCTCTTGCTCCATTTGATATTGTGCATTCTGATGTGTGGGGACCTGCTCCTATGCCTACAAAAGGAGGATCAAGATATTATGTTTCGTTTATTGATGATTTCACTGGTTATACATGGATTTATCTTATGAAGCGCAGGTCTGATTTTCTGGATATGTATAAAGATTTTAGAGCTCATATAAAAACTCAACATAATGCTATCATTAAATGTTTTCGTTGTGATTTGGGAGGTGAATACACTTCTAATGCTTTTTGTCGATTGCTTGCTTCGGATGGGACCATACATCAAAGTTCATGTACCGACACTCCTCAACAAAACGGTGTTGCTGAACGAAAATATCATCATCTTGTTGAAACAACTCGCTCATTTTTGTTGTCAGCTGATGTTCCTAGTGTATTTTGGGGTGAAGCACTTCTTACGGCTGTTTATGTGATTAACAGGATTCCAACTGCTCAAAATTCAGGTATGTCTCCTTTTGAGAAATTATATGAAGAAGTGCCTGATTATGCTTCGCTGCGTGTCTTTGGTTGTACCTGTTTTGTTCTCAAGCCACAGGTTGAGCGTACTAAATTGTCTGCTAAGTCTGCTTTATGTGTCTTTTTGGGCTACGGTGTAACTCAAAAAGGATATCGTTGTTTTGACCCGGTTAGTCAGAAATTGTATCTTTCTCGACATGTTTACTTTCTGGAGCATATTCCATTTTTCTCTGTTCCTGCTAGTTCACATCATATGACGAAGGCGGATCTTATTCGTATTGATCCTTTTGGCATGGACACTAAGGAAATTTCAACCACAAATAATACTTCAGTTCCCGAGACATCCACATCTCCACCTGCTTTTCCAACCACTCAATCGTCACCAGAGATTTTGGATCAAACTCCCACATCTCCACCTGCTTCTCCAACCACTCAATCGTCACCGGAGATTTCAGATTCTTCCCCCACTCCATCATCTCAAGAGATTCCGAATCCTCCACCCATTCGTAAGTCCACTCGTACACGTAAGTCCACTCAACTTCCTGATTTTGCTTATTCATCTTATTCTCCTTCATTTGCTTCGTTTGTTACTTCTGTTCACCGTTTGTCTGAGCCTGCATCATATAGAGAGGTTGTTCCTGATCCTCTTTGGCAGAATGCTATGGCTGAGGAACTTACTCCTCTACACCAAACTCATACATGGGATTTAGTTCCATTACCACCAGGAAAACATGTTATTGGTTGTCGTTGGGTCTATAAAATTAAGACCAAATCTGATGGATCCGTTGAGCGTTATAAGGCTCGACTTGTTGCTAAAGGCTACTACCAGGAGTATGGCCTGGATTATGAAGAGACCTTTGCTCCTGTTGCAAAGATGACAACGGTTCGTACTTTGATTGCAGTTGCTTCTTCTTGTAAATGGAAAATTTTTCAGATGGATGTTAAGAATGCATTTTTGTATGGTGATCTTCACGAGGAAGTTTATATGACACCTCCTCCTGGTCTTCCGCATCAACCAGGTTATGTCTGTAGACTTGGTAAATCAATTTATGGTCTTCGACAATCATCTCGTTGTTGGTTCGATAAGTTTTCTACTGTGCTTATTTCACTTGGTTTTCGTCCTATTCATCATGATTCTGCTTTATTCGTAAGATGCACGAGTGCTGGTCGTATCCTTTTGTCTTTATATGTTGATGATATGATTATTACTGGTGATGACTGTGATGGTATTGAGTCATTAAAACAGGAATTGGCTCGTTGTTTTGCTATGAAAGATTTAGGTTTGCTCCGTTACTTTCTGGGAATTGAGGTTGCTAGTTCACCAATGGGGTACCTTTTATCTCAATCTAAGTACATTGCTGATTTGCTTGACCGTGCACGTCTTACTGATAACAAGACTGTGGATACTCCTCTAGAGATGAATGCTAGATATTCTCCATCTGATGGTCTTCCCTTAGCGGATCCTAGTTTATATCGCACGATTGTTGGTAGTCTTGTTTATCTCACTGTTACTCGACCGGATATTGCACATGATGTTTATGTAGTTAGCCAGTTTGTCACTTTTCCTACTACTATACATTGGGCTGCAGTTCTTCGTATTCTCAGGTATCTTCGTGGGACTCAATTTCAGAGTCATTTGTTTCCTTCTTCATCATCTTTAGAGTTATGTGCTTATAGTGATGCTGATTGGGCTGGCGATCCTGAGGATCGTAAATCCATTACTGGTTTTTGTATTTTTCTTGGTGATTCTCTTATTTCATGGAAAAGTAAGAAGCAGGATGTTGTTTCTCGATCATCTTCGGAAGCTGAGTATCGTGCCATGGCTTCTACTACTTGTGAGGTTGTTTGGTTACGTCGGTTACTTGCAGATTTGGGTGTTAAGCTTACTCGTCCTACTCCGCTATATTGTGATAATAAGAGTGCAGTCTATATTGCTCGTAATTCTGTCTTTCATGAGCGCACTAAACATATAGAAATTGATTGTCATGTGACTCGTCATCATTTGCAGCAGGGTACCATCACCTTACCTTATGTCCCTTCTGCACTTCAGATTGCTGACATTTTCACAAAGTCTCACTCTGTTTCGCGCTTCCGTTTTTTGTCTGACAAACTCTCAATGCTCATTGCTGCAGCATCGTGAGTTTGAGGGGGGATGTTAGAATATATACGTATTATTGTATTAAGGGTATTTTCGGTATTCTATCTTATATAGGTTTACTATATAAGTATTGAGACATGTATTATAAACTTGAGTTTGGTTATAATAATATTTGATTTTTCTCTTTATTGTAACAATACTCGTATCAAACATGTGGGTACCTAATTAGCCTAACTTTTATTATATATTATATAAACTCCGTTTTTTTTCGATTTTTCGGTTAACTACGATTAAAAATTGAAAAACCGAAAAATTGAATTTCAGAAAAAAGTAAAACAGAAAATCGAACTGAAGTTTCAATTTCGATTAACCGAACCGAAAATATTTTGGTTATCCGGTTCGATTTTCGGTTAACCGGACTCACCCCTAGCTATGAGACTAATGTTAATTAAACAAATATTTTGGTTATTCGGTTCGATTTTCGGTTAACCAGACCGAATACTCACCCCTAACTATGAGACTAATGATAACTAAACAATTCACTGAGAGAAAGATTTCCTAGATCATATATATTCTGAATTGTTGCGTGTTATTTTTTAATTGGTCACATTATAATTAAATAAGATGGACTCCTCTAGATTCACATCAATCACACCAATTAAAATAATTCATTTTACTAAATCACCAATGTCACATCATTTGGGAACTTAATGTCACATCATTCGGGAATTTTTTTTTGGGATCCAATTGAAGATCCCTAACACTGCTCAATTTGATATTGTTTTTAGCTATTTTCTTTTTCACAACCAATTGTTTCCAAAAAAAAGTAAAATAGAATAAAATTAGGCTTTACTCATTTAATTATAATATTTAATTATAATATGATCAATCAAAAGATGACACATGACATTTAGAAAACATTTTAAAATCCAATTTAAAATCTTTAGCATTTTCGTAAGTGATTATGCTCTAGTAGGGATGGGCATCGGGGCACTTCGGGACCGGGGAGTGCTATCCCCGCCCCCATCCCCGATTTCAAACCCGATCCCCGTCCCCGGCCCGATCCCCGTCGGGGACTATTTTTCATTCCCCGTCCCCGGCCCAAATGGGTAACGAGGATCCCCGCGGGGAATCGGGGAATTTTATTTAAAATAAAAAATAATTTTAAACACTAACTAATAAGCTCATATGCACTAAATTAAGATAAAAAAAATATTACTTAAAGAAACAATTATAAATAACATGGAAATGAAGTTATTTAACTATTAGAAAGACAAACATATAAAATTAAAACATCATTTTGTTTCCAATATGAAGTATTGGAAATTCGTTTATATTAATATATGATTATTAATTTATATATATATATATGTGTGTGTGTGTATATATGTATTAAAGTATGGTGAAATCGAGTCGGGTAGAGAAAATCGGGGCGGGGATCGGGGATCGGGCCGGGGACACATAAAAACCCGGCCCCGGCCCGCTCCCCGTTTTTTTTTGAAAATTGTCCCCGCTCCCCGGCCCGTACCCGAAAAAATCCCTGAATCCCCGCCCCGTTCGGTGCGGGGATCGGATCGGGATCGGGATCGGGATCGGGCGGGCCGGGATGAATGCCCATCCCTATGCTCTAGTTAGTAGTTACATCTAGTGGCCGGAGCCAAACGCAATCATAGTAGTACTGTATGTATTAACATTACACTATCATATTACTACTTTGTATGCTCTTTATTAATATGAAAAATCATATTTTTATAATATATTAAAGTATCAAAATATTAAATTGGGGTTTAATTCTTTACAATTACATTATTATATAAGATTTATTTACTTTAATTTTTTTAGTTTCATCTCGGATTCGATTTCTTACAACTACATAATTATAAAGATTTATTTATTTTAATTTTTATAGCTTTATCTCGGATTCGATTCTTTATAACTACATAATTAAATAATATTTATTAATTTATTAATTTATTAATATTAATAGTTAAATCTCAACTCGTGTTGTATCTGTGCTTGACACGAATTATCAGCTAGTATATATGATTATATGAATATCGTTTGCAGTCCAAAAATTTTCCTCAGCGTGACTGTAGTGCTAACTAGTTACTCCCTCCATTTCTAAATATGTTTCTTATTTATTCTGTACACGTTTACCAACGCACACTTTTAATTGTTAATATCTTTAATTTCGTATTAATATTAAATATAAAAATTTCATTTTATTAAAGTACTCATAAATACGAATCCAACAAGATCACTCATGACTATATTTTTTCTTATAAATTATGCGTAAATTAGTAGTCAACCACTTATAATGAATAGTGTAAAAATTCAAAACAGACAAAATATTTTGAGACGAAGGGAATAGTAGTTAGTGTGAGCTTTACGTACACTGTAAAACGTTTGTCAGAAAAATAATTCTATATAAAATGTTTAAAAGTTTTATTCGAAACCAAAAGGAACTCTATATAAATAGCACTGTTCTAAAAATCCCCGATTCAACCGATTAATCCCTGATTAATCTTTTAGAAGGTAACCAATCGATTCGATTTTTGAAATCCGATTAATCCTGTTAATTTATTTAAAATGATATGTTTAATTGTAAATTAGAGTAATATATTAAATATTATTATAATATCCGATTAATGCTCCGATTAATTCATTCGATTAATCCCCGCCTACCCGATTAGGCGCTAGGCGATACCCCAACCACCCTGAATCGCCTAGCGATTTCTGGAACACTGATAAATAGTCCTACAACTTGCAAATATATGAAGATGAGAAAGCATATAAAACTTACCCCACATAATTATGTAGAAAACATATGACATTACATATATATTTGTCGTTTGTATGATGAGACCAACGAGAATTACAACGAGATTTCAATGAAAAATAATTATTTTCATTCTTATTAATTGGATTGAAATTTGAATTCCAATCATTCAAACATACTCATTAGATAACACTACCAAACGGTATCTTATGTTCCATCAAGTACAATGTTGACAACAAAAGCAAAACAACTAGTAGTAACATTTATAGAACAGATTAAAGTTGTTTAGTTGCGACCCTACGTACGTCGGGAGCAGCGGACAATTTAACGCAACAGTAAGTTTCAAGTGCAGATTGACATGTTTGGCCAGCCTCAGTTTGGCAAAATCCAAGAAACTCCACATGCATGCTCTAACAACATTTCCAAGAGATTCTTCATTTTAAGTTTTTAACTGTTAAGTTGAGTTTTGAGGAGAGAGAAGAAAAAAGGGGTTAAGTCCTCACTAAAGCGAAAGTCATATATCATTTTACTCACTCAAGTTATCGGGGACTCATATGCACCAATAAAGTTGCGAGTAATGACAGCGCCGTTAGTTTGACTTGTTGACTGACGAAAAACGTTAGGGTTAAGCATCAAAGTGGTCACTAAAGTGAAAGTCATATATCAAAATCTTTACTCTAGTTATCAGGGTCTCTATTTCATCATTCACCGTTTTATTTTTTTCATATATGAAAGAATTACTTAAATTTCAGAGATTTGTTCGTAATTTAAAATTATATTTGTGAACTCATAACAACTTAAGCAGTTAAAATTAATAAATTGGGAATTTTTTAAAACTAATCGGATACCCATACAACTGATTTTTAGATATTAATAATATATTTTTATGAATGAAATTACGAGCTTGTAAATAACCGCATCCCTTAAATATATATCCTTGGATAACAATAATAATATTAACAACACTAAAAATAATAATTTACAAGCATGCAAAATGAGAATTTTCGAAAACTAACCAGAAAGTGTACTAATAATATATTTTTACTCTTGCAGTCATCTCCAAATGTATGCTCATTTTTAAATTTAATTAAATACTAATCATTCGAAAAAATTTAAAAAAAATTACACTTTGGATTGAAAAAAATGTGATATTTTCAAATATGTGTTCGCATGTATCGATTTATATGCATATAAATTGAAGAGACATGTTCAATTTAAATTTTTATAAATTCTAATAATTCGAAAAAAAACAAAATTCAAAAAAAATTATACGATGACCTAATTGAAAATTGATATAAACTTGAGTGATAGATTTGTAGTTAAACTTCATCCCATCAACATATTTCATCCGTTTTTTTAACTTGAGTGATACCACTTTTATATTTTATCACATTTTTTTAATAATTCGAATGTGTATTTATAATAAAAGCTAGATTCGAATTCATTAATTATTTACTTTATTTATACAACACAATAATGTGCATAAATTAGTTTAAATTTTGAATTATAAATAAATATGCGTATTTTGAATTATAAAATAAAATGAATCTTTGTATTTTGAATTATAAATCTTTAAAAAAATTTGAATTATATTTAATTTAATTCTAGAAATATATTTATGTTAGAATAATATGTGTAACCCGTTAATTAGAATAAAGTAGGTATATTAAATTGATTTTAAAATAAAAAGAATAGACTAGATTTAAAATGCACGTATTGTGAACAGTAATTCCACTTTAGTGACCATTCTGAGTCATAAAGTCACTTTGAACAGTAACCCTAACCTTTTCCGTTAATCAACAAGTCAAACTAACGGCACTATGCATATGAGTCCCCGATAACTTGAATAAGTAAAATGATATGTGGCCTTCACTTCAGTGACCACTTTGAGACTTAAGCCAAGAAAAAAGTGTGTTCCAAATGATTCTTAGTCATTCTTAAATTTTCTAAAAATGTAATCTCTCCACAATTGTAATAGGATCTTCAAGAGATTCTTAGTTCAATCTTTATAAATAATAGGAATATAAATTAGAGCTGGGATCCTCTGTCCCCTTCCTCCGTATCTCCTTTGTGTCCCCTGTTGTTTTTAATACAAAAAAAAGGCTCTTATGGAGCCCATTTTTATTATTTATTAAAATGGGCCCCACAGGGGCACTCTTTTTGTACTAAAAAGAGCAGGGAACACAAGGGGGACACGTAGGAAGGGGACAGAGGATCCGGACCCTATAAATTATTGGCTCTTAGTGATTTATTGGGTGCTCATCTCCAAAAATACTCGTTATATTGACTCTCATTCAATTTTTTAATATTTTTAAAAACATTTTGAATTCAAAAAAGTATAAAAGTAAGTGGGGAGAGAAAGATGAAATTTTGTGAACATATAATATAGTACTACTTAAGAGTGGAGTTGTGTTTTAAAATGGGTTTTATATCAAACGGGCCACTGATCTCATTAAAAAGTATCAAGTAGCTCCCCAGTCTCCACGGGGACTCATTTAAACCACTAAACTAAGAAATATATCATTTGTCCTCCCTGCATTCACAAAAATAATATAATTAATGATGGCCTAAGTGTCTTGGATAAAATTTATGGTGGCCAAAAAAAGTTCAATCTTGGATAGATTGTATTATTCTCACTTAGGCCACCATAAATTGTATTATTTTTGTGAATACAGTGGGGCAAATGAAATATTTCTTAGTTTAGTGGTTTAAATGAGTCCCCGTGGAGATTGGGGAGCTACTTGATACTTTTTAATGAGATCAGTGGCCCGTTTGATATAAAACCCGTTTTAAAATTGAAGAGAGACAAGAAGTTCTCTTAGAGTATTTCCAAAATACTATTACATTCACTCTTAAAAATAATATAAATAAGTGGCTCTTAGCAAGTTATTACATTGGTTGATGTGTCAAACTCCAACAACAATCTTTATATTAGCTTTTTATTTATTATTTATTCATAAATCAACCATACTATAACTAAAAGTTGTGCAAGAATTGATAGACATAAATATTGGGTTAATTATCAAACTAGTCACTGATTGGAGCCAAATGTATCAAGTAGATCACTTATTGCAAAAGTGACTCATTTAAGTCATTTATTAGAAAATTTGTATCGGTCGTTAATCGAATATTAATAGAAATTGTTTTGGAGATGTTATTGATCTCCAAATCATGAGTTTGAGTAACCAAACTGAATCTCACATGCTATAATACACAAAACCAACCTCAGATTCATTGTTGGGTAAATTATGTAAAAATATGTTCTTGATGTTCTTGAGCTGTACTTCTTGAGGATCAAAGCACTTTTGAAGATGTTATTGAACTCCAATTTTGATGTTCTAGTAACCACAATGAATCCCACGTGATGCTCTACACAAATCCATGCTCCATTTCATTGTTGGATAACTTTTACAATTTTTTATTAATATTCGATTAACGGAGCGATACAAATTTTCTAATAAGTGACTTAAATGAGTCACTTTTACAACAAGTGACCTACTTGATACATTTGGCTCCAATCAGTGACTGGTTTGATAATTAACCCCATAAATATTTTAGTGTTAAAATAAAAGTTAAGAGCTACTAGTGGCTCTTAGAAATGAGGAGAGAGAAGAGGCTTTTAGTATTTTTAAGAGTCACTAAGAGTCTCTTGGAGCAACATTTTTATTCTCTTTCCTCATTTTTTGAGAGAGTAGAGAGTCTCTTGGAGATGCTCTTAGTATTTTTAAGAGCCACAAAGAATCTCTTGGAGTAATTTTTTGTTCTCTCTGTTCAATTTTTTAATTAAGAACTAAAGTAGAAGTCTCTTGAAGATGCTCTTAGGGCTCCTACTTACTCATAACCAATATTTTAGGCCCTGTTAACCACAGCCCTTAGGACTATGGTTAAGAATTAATATATATGGATAAATGCATTTATTATATCAATTTTGCACGAAACTCAATGGAATTATTTAACAATTTGGGATGTTTTTTAGGATGGAAATTAATTTGGGAGGGTCCACTATTATTACTTGAAAAAATAAATTAGTGTTGCAAAAATATATTGAAAAACTAAAACAATTAAATACTTAGGAATAGATGTTGAAAATATGAAAATATTTAATTCTTAACAATAGCCTTAAGGTAGATGTCCCATGAGAGTCGACCTACACCCATGAGCCGCCGCCTCAATAATTTTGTAGATCTGTCCCTCTCCTTTCTCAAACATCTCTCTCGTCTTTCTTCATCCCATCTCCATTTATCTCTTTTTCAGATCTGCTATTTTGTTTTATTTCCCTTTCAATAATTATCCAATAATCTTCATATTTGGGTGAGATTTTTATTCGTACATCCTTTTTTTGGGTGTTTATGTCTCTCCTTTTGGAGTGATTTGTATGTTTTGGTGTTTTGGTTCGCTAAGAATGTTTAAATTGGTGTCTTGGGGGATCTGTAAAGCTCACATCGAGGCTGGGTCGGTGGTAAAAATTGCAAAAACTCACCTTGCACAATCAGAGTTTGTTCATCTTTTCAAGATTATTTCACTTTCGGCATGTCTATAGGTGGTATGCGGCAAATAGATAGCTGGGGTGCTGTTTCTCCAATCTCAGTTTATACGATAGGGATTTCTAAACACTGGGCTAACAATGGTTTTTATGTGTCAAGGTCAATTGTGATGCTACTGAATTCAGGGATGTGGTTACAGTTTGGATCGCTTGGGATGTGTTTGATTTCATTTTTAATTTCAAGAATTTTTAAATTCTATTTTGTTAAACAATCAAGAAACAAATCAGCTAATTTTTTTAGCTTGTTTATTTGTTTTCACCCTGGTTGTATTGCTGGTTGGGGGTTTGTCTCGACTGTGTTTGATTCTA
Source organism: Kitagawia praeruptora (assembly GCA_037693485.1). Lineage (NCBI taxonomy): Eukaryota > Viridiplantae > Streptophyta > Magnoliopsida > Apiales > Apiaceae > Kitagawia > Kitagawia praeruptora. The sequence goes on along the minus strand of CM075345.1, from coordinate 44,252,903 downwards.
GTTGATGAAAATTGCTATATTTTTGTAAAAAAAAAAAAAAAAACAACAACAACAGCCCTTAGCTCTGTGGTTAACATTTTCCAATAATTACGTATGGAGTGAGTAAATGGAGCATTGTTGAAAATAAATGTACATTAAATTGTTAAAAGCTAATTTATATCCTATATATAATAAGCATAAGGTGGATATTTGGTTGGCTATACTACCGCGAAAAGAATAACCACCATTGGATCGATATTAAATTAAATCAACGGTCAAAATTATTTTAAGATTATATTTATTGGATCGATATTAAATTAAATCAACGGTCAAGATTATATTAAGATTATATTATAAAAGATATATTATATTATATTATATCCTATATATAATAAGCATAAGGTGGATATTTGGTTGACTACACTACCGCGAAAAGAATAATCACCATTTGATCGATATTAAATTAAATCAACGGTCAAGATCATTTTATATTATAAAAGATTATATTCATTGGATCGCTATTAAATTAAATCAACGGTCAAGATTATATTAAGATTATATTATAAAAGATATATTATATTATAATTAACTTCTAATGCGATTTCAAAAAAAAAAACTACTTATGCAAAAGTGATAACGGTAAAGGAGACAAAGAGCGACTCTTTTGTATGTAAAAGAACTCAATTGGAAAGCTAAAGTAAGCTAAAGTACTGTCAATTACTCAATTACTGCCCGATCAAATAGTTAAAATAATCAAATATTACATTTGCCAAAATTCTGTTTTTTTTACAAAAAGTTTTTTAAGAATACAACTTTATAAAAAAACACAAATTAATTTATATACAACCTGATTTTTTTCGTATTATTTAAAACATGTTAAATAATGTATTTCTACAAATTCCTTTTTTAAAAAAAATATGATAACACAAATTAAAAAAAAACAAAATAACGTTTTCTTAAATTAATATAAATCATCTTATTAACTTTTTCTAATAAGATAACTAAAAGGATAGCTAGGAACATCCAATACTAAATAAAAAAGGAGATATAATGTATAATCTTGAGGTTCCAGTAATTATTGGGGAATGGAATTGATGTATGAGAATTAGACAGAACGCAACTAAAACTCAGAAAGAAAAAGGCTTAACAAAAAAAACTTAGGAAATTAAAAAGACCAATTATTAGCACTTCCACGTGAAAAGGACATAGAGAAACTCCCGGCAACAGCAGGACAGCAGAGGAGCATTAAAAACTTGAACTTCCTGTTAGCATCCTTATTGATAATTGGTAATCTCTTTATACCAACGCTAACATAGATTAATATACATACGCACGTATATATGCATGTTATATAAATGACTTTAACCAATGCAGCCACCCTATTTAACTTGATAATCTATTATTTTTGTAAAGGCCTGGATATTCATAGTTTTGTAGGACTCAAAACCGATATAAACACACACACACTATATAAACACAACTGTATGTATAAAACGGAAGAAGATAAAAAGCTACATTGTATTGTCTTCCTCTTCTTAATAATAAAACTGAATACAAAGCTATATAAAGACTGCAACAACGTACATAAACAACTATGCCTACAAAATAGCAACTACTCCTAGTTTTTCTCCACTTCCTCTGTTTATTCCCGAGACCCCGACTTATGCTCCACTAAGTGCATGACCTAGTCATACACGTACACGTACAAGCTAATTCTAAACAAATTAAATAATACTCAATAAACTAAGTAATAATAAAACACTTAATAAAGTTTAGATTAAAAATCCCAACAATCACCCCCTTAATCTAAACTTCTCATCAGCCCATTTGGCTTTCAACGTAGCCCATTTGGCTCACACTGCAACACATGCAGTTCCCAAACATCACATCAGTATACTCACAACCAGCCCGTATGGCTTTTAAACTGAGCCCGTATGGCTATTGTTTGCCCATCTGACAAAACACTTCTTTACCCGTCTGGCACATCTTCTTTGCCCATCTAGCCGTCTTATTTGCTCATCTGACGCGTTCTACACAAGCCCGTTTGGCTTAATTAATAATGTAATGTTCTACAACACCTTCATCAACCCATTTGGCTAAGCCCGTCTGGCTTTCTTCTACTATTAATTAATCTGTCCAGGCCATACACATACATGTAACACAAACATACATAACCATAAACAAATAACAACAACTGCAACCTTGTCGTCATCCTCTCACATCGACTAGACCTAACAATAGCAAGCAATGCAGCAACAAAAACAAATCATCAAGAACAACGGTACACACATACTACTCGATTAAACCAAGAAACGTAGCAACCCCGTCTCCTGTTCTTCAACAACCACACACCGTCCCCTCCTTCGGGAGCTTCCCTGCTCTGCTTGCTGTTACTTTCCTCCTTCCATCTGCAGCTTCTTCTTGGTCGGCTTCTTAAGGAAAAAAACCAGTCCTCCTCCCTGATCTCGCCATCCTCGTCGCTGTGCTACTACCACCACTGCTGCTGTGCTGCTACTAACACAACGCCCGACGCCCGTGATGCCAACGCCCAGCGATAACCCAAGGATCGGGGGAAGGCTAGTAAGCCTTGATACTCTCTCCCCCCTTCAAGCTCTGATACCACGTGTAGGACTCAAAACCGATATAAACACACACACACACACTATATAAACATAACTGTATGTATAAAACGGAAGAAGATAAAAAGCTACATTGTATTGTCTTCCTCTTCTTAATAATAAAACTGAATACAAAGCTATATAAAGACTGCAACAACGTACATAAACAACTATGCCTACAAAATAGCAACTACTCCTAGTTTTTCTCCACTTCCTCTGTTTATTCCTGAGACCCCGACTTATGCTCCACTAAGTGCATGACCTAGTCATACACGTACACGTACAAGCTGATTCTAAACAAATTAAATAATACTCAATAAACTAAGTAATAATAAAACACTTAATAAAGTTTAGATTAAAAATCCCAACAAGTTTTATGTTCAATCTTAATTGACTCTTTATGTATAATAATTCTATCATAAGATTATGTGATTCATTTAATAAAAAAGGATGAGAATCATAAAATAGGACAAATTGAATAAATATATTCTACAAAAAAATAACATTTAAATAAAATAATTTAAAAGTTACGCACGGGTCATAGCCTATTATTTTATAGAGAGAATACCCTAAATGCCCACCATTCAAACTCCATGGCCCGGAATACCCACGCGCGGAAGTGCTGGCCCTATTTACCCACGGGTTACGCATCTCGTGGATGCGTGTGCTGGAATGCGCATGTTGAACATGCGTGTCACGGGTCACGCATCTCCCAGATGCGTGATGATATCGTATGATGTCATTATCTCAATTGCAGCTCTGGCGTGCTCTGAAGCTCCAAAAGCGTCTGGTTCCGTTCTCCACATTCCGGCCACCTCCACCAAAATTGAGGACATCAAAATGATGCCCACAGCTCCCTCTCCATTTTTCCATATTCATTTGTTGATTTCTGGCCCTGCAGGGACGTGCACACGAACAAATCGGAAAAAGAGCTCGAATTTGGGGCTTTTCAATCCGACGAAACAAACGAAAAAGGAAGGGTATGGGATTGTAGAGGGTGAAAAGACGATCATTTTTGTATATACCACGTTAGTGAAAGATTCCTGGAAAGTACTTAAGTGATAGGTCAAAATTTTGGTCGAAAAACTGAAGCCGACGAGAGGTTGAGGACGACGAACAATAGCTACACACACGCATGTTGGACATGCGCATCTGAAGACACATATTCTCAACATGCGTGTCCTAAGCACTGTTCACGAGCTCAGAATTCATTTTTGTGAAGCACACGAATTCAATACATGCGTGTCAAGATGCGTGTCCGGCCACGCATCTTCCAGATGCGTGCCGTGGGTATTTAGGACCAGGCATTCCCCGGTGGATATTTTGGACAAAATTTTTTGATGATGGATATTTAGCACCATCATCCATATTTATATCATATTTAAGAGTAATTTAAATTTATGAGTAATTAAAGATACTCTTGGAACGGGTCTAATGCCTTTTAAGAGTAAAGATACTTATACTCATTTATATTCTCAATCCACCAACTCCAAGGGTTTTACTCCTATTATTGGCCTTTCAGCACTGGAAAGAGTCCATCCGAGTACCTTGATTTCTGATCCACTAATTAATACCCTGTGAGAAGCTGAATATACAATTTTCCTGTACTCCATTCCTGCTTCCTGCATAAACTCATTTCAAATAAAATGAAACACACAGACCATACTGCAATAAATTCCGTACACAATGTTAAATATATGTAGATCATACTCAAAAATGTGTTTACGAATGATTTTACTCGAAAGAACCATCAATTAAGTCTACGAAGAAGAAATCAGAGAAGCCGTTTTTTAACTAGGCCTGGGTTGAACGAAGTTCTACCCAGGTTGATCTTAAAACATAATACTCGTCCTAGGCTGCTATGGGCTGCAATCCACTTCCTGGTTGTTGGAAGGAAAATTTGTGCTTTAAATAAGAATCCACTTCCTTCGTAGGACGAAAATAAGGAACTCTTGAGTCTTGAAACAAATTTGAAAATATAAACTAAAATACTACTAATGGTAAGATAGGCCTTTTACTCTTTTAGCAAGCAGCCCAATCCAGTTTGCATTTGGGGTTAAAAGATCATCTTTTAGTTTTGAGACCAACATGGAATAACTGGAAAGCCACATAGAACTCTCTACTGTAATTAATTTGTAAGGCTTATTCTTGCGTCGCAGGTACTGCTTTGATCTTTTCTTCATTCCTTGATGTTTACCTTCACATTTCATAAAATGATTTAATACTTATCTGACTTAATGAGCACAGAGAACTTGAAAAAATTGCCACACCTTTTATTGCCAGAGACACTCGAATCCCGTTGATCCGAAAAACTGAAGAAGAAAATCATCAAATAAATCATAGCCTGCCTGCAGTAGAAATATGAGAACAGTTCCTTGAAGAATATGGATAGTGTGCCGACGTGATTTTGCAGAATGATAATTGGTAGAACTATCCAAACCAGTTGATATTTCATCTGAAAAACTATGAAGTGTCATATATGATCTAGCTAACATCTTGTCTGCATTTGACCAGCTGGCATATAGTTAGTGCACACATCCAAAGGAAACATTTCACAAATCAGCGTTAAAACTTTTTTTTTTTTGAAATAATCGTACTTGCATTAGATTAAATCATACGTAAGTACATCCGATAAGAAGGTAGGAGCAACATCATCCCACTCCTGTAAGTCTGACATGGAACGAGACACTCTTGCTAACAAATGAGCGACTTCTATAACGCAAACATTGAGCCAGGGAAGTTTACAGAAGTCGTTGATATTACATATTTTTTGTCCTAAAAATGGACCAGCATGATTATTTCTAACAAGATGTGAACTTAACAAATAACGTACATAGCATTGAAAAGACCGGTAATAAATCTGTTTGTATAGTACAAATAGTATATTACACAATCTCATGGTACAAGCATTGGAATCTACAGTTTCAAATGGCATGCCTTGAACTTCAACAAGCAGTGGCGGAACTAGAGGGGGGCTAGAGGGTGCTTGAGCACCCCCAGACTTCTAAAAAAACAATAAAAATAATTTTTTTATTAGTATTAGATTATAGACCAGCACCCCGTAAAAAATAAAAAATAGAGTTTATATAGAAAAAAAATTATTAAGAATACAAAAATCTCATCCAAATTCATAGAATAAGAGATTCACCACTTTATAAAGGTAGTTCTTTGATTATTTTTTCTTATTCTTATTAATATAAGGCAAGATAAAACAATGATTTCGAACTATAAAAAAAAAAAAAAATTCCCGCTTCGCGCGAGATCCGATGTACAAAATTTTTTCTAGCGCTTCGCGCGAGAGCCAATACATTTTTGAGCCCCCGCTAAAAATTGATCCTGGTTCCGCCACTGTCAACAAGACATGTATTAAGCATACACTTAACAATTTGTATTCTTTTTTAATGTAATAAATCTATAATTTAAACTTTGCAAAAACAAGGGAAGGGGGTACTAAAACTTCAAATGAGCTTGCTGGACATGAACTATGATTGCAAGAGCAACCACAATAACCATAATCACACAATTCTCATATTTGGTGAAGAACACTGAGCTAGTAATGGAGTCATACTTGTGGAAGTAAGAACTAAAGATAGGGTCTCTGATGTAATCATAACCTCTAACAACAAATCTTAAAACTGAGAATCCAATGTAGTACACCTTACTGAGGGGCTTTTCTTGTACTTTCCACTGCAAGTTTTTCATTATCTGAGGAAGCAAAAACAAATCTTGAACAAAGGCCATGTACTTCTCGAGATCATTCGCCCATTCGGGTACCTTCCCATAAGTCCTTGAATCTTCTTTGCTTCCTGTGTTTGTCTTGTTACTTGCGTAAACAGCCAGAAATCCAAAAATGTGAATCAAGAATGTTAACAAGAAAATTCTTTTTTCACTAGGAATTTTCTTCCAAGATAAGGATTTTCTGGGTACCTTTCGTGAGTCCCATACCTTCTGAAAGAGTCTAAGAGTGAGTACAAATGCAACCAAGAGGAGACATTTCAATGCACAGTCTAGCCTTTCTAACCACAAGCTTTTCCCACTATTGATTATTCGGCTTTCGGGATACTGGTATTCTTTCCATTTGAAGTGAATCTCAGTGTTCATGACTAGGGGAAGTGTGTAACCTGTAATCTGTATGCCAAGCATTAGTAAGGAAATGATGTGAATGGCATCAACATTTTGGTCTACATAGTACAGTTGTCTCAGCACAAATGCAATTGTGGATAACTGAACTACCACTCGAAGAATCAATTCGAAGTTTTGGCGAAATGTGACCTCTATGAAGTTGTCTTTGTATGTAATAAGAGCAGTTTTTAAGCTGATAGGGGTAAAATATAGTGGGTTAATCTGTTTTCTTAAACTGATAATAGAGACCTTAACAGTTGGATTTACTAACCATCTTGTAGTCTTTGATGTATACTCTACCTTCACCTCTATCAAACAATCCATATTGTTTTCAAGAGTAAGGTTCTCTTCTCCAAACTTCATGGAATTTGGGACACGTCTGCAGCCTATTAGATGCATTTTCCCCTCAAATGGATCATATAATCCCTCAACAAATAGCTCCGCAACATGGCTATAGCGCGTTCCAGTGAGGGAAAGCTGTGCTGAGATATTTAAATGTAATATATCTTCAGTAAAAGTAGAAGTTTCATTGGAATCAGCAGCCATCACTTCACATGTCTGCACTTTTTGATGTTCCCAGTAAAAGCCAAACATAGGTCCTAAAGTTAGAACCTCCAGTCGAACCACCTGCTCCAGAGGGGATCCATTGTACAAAATTTTCGGAAGAACCTTGGTGCTGAAACCTAGTTCACTTGATAGAAAAGAAAGAGATGTTTTGTTGTTTTGATCTTTTACGGAAGGATATCTGAGGATCAGAAATTTCTTGATGAAAGTCTCATATATAAGCTTCTTGTTTCTCTTTAGAAGTTTGGTCGCCAATTCAATCTTGGAATACTTGTAAACTAGATTAGACTTGGTGTATTCATTGTAGTAATTCCAAAGATCTTTAGGCCGGAGTTCTTTTTTGAAGATTAAAGAAGCATAAGGGTCTGTGTTGCTCATGCTAGAAATGGTGCCAATGAAAATTTTCCTTTGGGTGATGGAAAATGTCTTTGGGAAGTATATGCAAATTCTGGAGTTGCATTTGTCTGGACCTTTTTCAATTCCCACACACCCAATCATGCAGAGTTGACCAGTTGAGGAATCCCATCTTCCCTCTGCAGAAATAGTCATTCCAGAAAGGCCTGACCTTGACTGAGAAGTGTGTCGATTCGCCTGTGAAGTAATTGCTCGAAAAACAGCAAATACCTTTGCGGTTTTCTTCTTTTTTAAATTATTATTGCCAAGAACACAACGATAATCTGCCAAAATCAGCTTAAATTCATCAAATGTCTGATTTGACCCTTCCAAATTTCTTTCTAGCACAAATGGACCCAATTTGTTGCAGTAGTTGCCGTTGCAATTTGATTTTACCACCACAATGTCAAATGCTTCTGAACTAGCAAACCTTTGGAAAACATCGCAAAATTGAAACCCTTTTGAGATATGAATATTTTCATCTACCAAAGTATCATGACAAGAGGAATCCTTGCAAGCACAAGACACAAGTTCTTCTGATGAAAATTGATATTTTGTGTCACGAGTCATCATAGAAGAAATATAGACATTATCAAAATACATGGCATCAGCTTTTCTGTGCAAACTCCTCATTTCTCCAATGATTGCTCTGTTGGTTAAGCTGAAGTTCTGAGGATAACTAAGAACAAGCATGATCTGATCATTCTCAAGATTATGAGACTGATCTATTTTGCAACTATGATGTTGCTCCCAATATCATAGGAATTGGAATATATATCTGAGTAAGGAAACAATGAAGTTCCTAACAAACACATCAATCTCTCACCAGTTTCTTGAGACTCCGCATAGAGTCCTTCAAACACAATCGTAAGATCAGAGTATCCGGGACTCTTGTGAAACCAAGGTGACCATTTTTGTGGGGAGTAGGACATGGTCCTGTTTCTTGTTATCCCTATAGATAACAATCCACAAAGACCAACAGTCGTATCTGTCTGGTGAGCAAAATCGATGCCCGTAAGATAGAAAGATGCCAACTTTAGGAGACTTTCGAAGGCAGAACCGTTGTTATTAGGCATGTCAGTATCGTCAAACGGCATTAATGGTGAACCTTTAGGCTCTTGCATCCAGTCTCCATTCTGGAAAGAAATGTCTCTTGCTATTCGATAAAATTTATCGTTTCCAAGTTCAGCTCTGGAGACCACTGAAGATAAAACAGGACTGCATTCTCTTTCAAGATCTGCAGAGCGTGTGAATTTGCAGATACCTGTGGGATCATCAGTCTCATCATAATTATCAGAATGTGAAAATGAGGCTGTGACAGTAGACAAAACAATCACAGAGAATGAAATAAACAAAAGACTGTGTACCAAAGTCATGGATAGAATTTTGAGATTCTAAGTAGTGCTGCCTGGTAATAAAAAGAGTTGATGGACTGAGTATGGACTATATTCTAGTAGAAATAGCCTCGATGATCCCTATGTCATATTATAAAGACAAGACAAAAAACAAAACCTTCTTAAAGTCTTGAATTTTTCAAGCAGTCCTTGTCAGCTATCACATTGCTTAAATGGTGTGATTATACACAAGTTATTTGTAGTTGAAAAGTTATGTTCTTGTACCTATTAATCAGGACAGGACACATTCATTCTATTCAACATCTAGTACATCTGTTTTGTTGCAGTAATTCCCAGATGACCGGCTTAACAAGACCAAATAAGTCTTCGCTTAGGGCCCCAAATAAGTCTTCCCAGATGACCTGCTAAAAAAGCTATCTGTGTTACTGTCTTAACGAATTTAGCTCAACAGAGAACTTTGTTTTACAATTTCAGGGCACTCGGACAATTTTTGGAGTTGGGGAGAAAAATAAGCTATGAATTGGTATTTAAAACCTTTCATCAAAATATATATTAAAAATAATGATGAGTCTAGAAAGTAACAATAATGAAAAGCTACAACTACACGTCGATCAAACAGAACTAAAGGACAAAGTAAGAAACATATGTTCTTTGTTCCCATTGTTTCTGTATATAGATGGTCCTTATCCAACAGGTTCCGATAATCCCTGTAGGGTTTCAGACATTCTTACGGCAACAGGTTGGGCACTTCCCTCAACGAACTTTCAGGATATGCTTATCTGGAGGAGGCAAAATTTTCAACAGCACACAGACTTCAATTTGGATCGAAGGGATGACATTTATTGGAATGGAACTGCTATTAATACGGTAAAGCTGAATGATCTACGGGAGGCTACCAGACACACAGGTGCACTTGCGCCATGGGCAAATAGTGTGGCATAAGCTTGGAGTGCCTCGATACTCCTTCCTTCACTGGTTAATTATGCACGGCAGGGTGGCAACCTTATCTCGACTTAAACGCTTTGGAGTGGTCCTGCAAGACAACTGTTACTTTTGCATCAGTGGCATAGAGAATATTTACCATCTTTTCCTCGAATGTCCTTACACGCATCATGTCCTCAGTCAGGTGTTACATGGTCGAACTCGAACACTAAATGTGCCAGCTATTTGGACCTCCTGGAAACAGGAAATGGAGAACTTTGACAAGGGATCTCTGCTATGTTCCATTAAAACTCTTGTCTTTCAAACAGTGTGCTATGCAATCTGGAGGGAAAGGAACAACACGTTCCATAATGGAGAGATAAATCACCCAAATCAGCTAGTCCATGCTTGTGCAAAGCTTGTTAAGTGTAGGCTCAAATCTTCAAAGTGGTTCAATATTCACAGCAGAATAGACCGAAACCTATTAGTATGGACGGAAATTGTTTAGATGTTAAGTCCATTTTGCTTTAATTCTTTAGGGGTTTGTCTCTAAAGTTTTGAGGGTTAAGCCTCCTCCTTCTGTACATTTATTTTCCTTTTAATGCACAAAATCTTCTTAGCAAAAAAAAAAAGTTATAACTTTTTGAAAAGTGATTTAAGCCCTTGTAATAATGCAACGCGGAATACCTTCTTACTTCGAGTAAAGAGGAACATAAGGATTGACCCACCAGTAGAAAGCACAGATAAACAAGTCCCATTACACCACGATAGTCATCATGCCTTTAAGTGAATGAGCCCAACCATCAACTCCAGGATGCAAATTAGAGAAGTACTTCACTTTACGACCAGAGAATATAAGTGCAACATTGACCCGAGAATATACCATCAACAATGGATGGTACAATCAAATAAGCTGTTCTTTTAACTTGGTGTTTGCATAATCATGTATTGGAATAGGCCAAGCAGGATCTTAGTTATGTCAAGACTCAACACATATAATGTATAACTCCGAGGTGGGATTCTAGTTGTGTCTATGTTTTAGTGGCTTATGAACTCTTCTATTTATAGGAAGAATACAGCCTGTAATAGTCAGTAAATTATTCAATAATAGGACTATTAGAAATGTAGTTTCTCAACATCTATGTCCTATTACAAATGGTACAGAAATCATCTTTACATCAATTTTTTAACCAGAGAATCATAGTTGATATCATGACTGCAGGAATATTTACATATTGTCAATTTAAGTTAATACAATAACTAACATAAGAATATAATATTAACATGGACGATTTAGAATGTGTAATATAACATCAGGAAAATGAACATTGTAGTCAAGTATCCAGATAGAAGAAGACATCTTCTAAAAGCAAGTCTGGTAGCAGCAAAGTGGGATACATTAATCAGAATTACCATGATAAGAGTCGTTCCTAGTTATCATCTTAATTAGCATTTTACTACAATGAAATATTCAGTCGAAGGGTCACCTACAAAGTAAGATGATGCGGTACTCACAGGGTTTATGAAAAGTGGGGTGTAAATGAGAGAGTTAGAAGCATCCACATTGGGAAGGAATACATAAGGTTCATTCCCAAAAATTACAACACCTTTCGCTGATGTTGACGAACTTAAGCAAACTGCGAATTTTCTATTGAAACTAAAAGCAGCCGAGAACTGAGAAGGGATAGAAATTCGAGCCCTTCCAAGGCCTGCCATTCCCTTAACACCATTAGCAAGGCCACCTAGGAGAAACTCTGAGCCACAGACAGAGCAACTGAGGCACCGAAACAAATGGACCAGGGTTCTTGCCGTTTGTTGATTGTATTGAGACAACATCCGAACCAACATCTCCAAATGTCGCAAGTTGGCCTATAGGGTTGCCTGGAAGGAGACCACATGTGTTGTTGTTGCACCCTGGTGAAGGAGGAGAATTACACTCTGTGACACAACTTGTTGCCCTGGCAAGGGAGCATTGAGCTGAGCGACAACGAGCAGGGCGATATGTGGAGGATATTCAGTCGAAGGGTCACCTACAAAGTAAGATGATGCGGTACTCACAGGGTTTATGAAAAGTGGGGTGTAAATGAGAGACCACCATGACAAAAAAGGAAGAAAGAACATTTGAAACCGAGCAACCAAAAAGAGTTTCTATCGATATTACTTCTGTACTGTGAGCCTACACGATCCAGTTGACTAGTTAAACAAAGTTAAACAATCCATATTCTGCCCTGAAAATCAGGTTCAGTAGAATAGATGTCTAACTCAATATAATTTTTACAGATAACAAAAATACTGCCATTATTAACCACCACCACACCAGAATCAGCGCTGCTTCACTAATTATAATTCCCACAAGCACTCCAGTTGACTAGTTTGACTGAAGTGCAGGAGGCTCTTGACCTGACTCAACCGTGGTAATTAGATATAAACTAGGGCTAAAGATGTTTAGTGACTTGTCAGCCACATGCTTGAGAGTTCGAAGACTATTCACACGAACTGGGATTTTATTTGCCAGGTATGATGGAACTGTTCCCAACTAAACTTAATATGATTGTCATGAATTGATTTATATTCAAATTGTTTTTAGTTTCCACGTTTTAGTGGAGGTGATTTCCAGATATCTCCAATAACACTAACACCTGCTCCCTGGTGCACTTGGGCTGTGCTGTTGCAAAATTTTAGGATTATACACGATGGATCATGTTCGTGTACACTAGTTGGTAGAGACACTATATGACCATCTACAATTGCATCAAAACATTTGCATTATACAATAAAATTGATATATTTTGTTAAAGAATCAGTGGGCAGAGTGAAAACAATCAAACCAAAAAGAAAGAAAAATATATACTCCATTCACGAGAACATTAGAACATAGTTGACTGAATTAGATACAGAAACCAATAGCATAGAACTAGCCACAAAGTATCAATTAATTGTATGTGTGACATCACTTCACAACAGAAAATTCAAGGGTAAAATGCTAGCAAGGATAGGCAGGACATCAATCATGTATTTGACTGTCAACTTATAGCAAGAAGCATTAGTTTATCCCACATGCAATATGGCTAGTATGACCAGTTGACAACATAAGACAGACTAACATTGTAGCCATCTATTGAAAGCAAATAGATGTAATCACATATCTATCAGAAGTGACTACAATAACGCTTGAAAAGTGACTACAGTGAGACGAATACCACCAATCCACCATCACTAGGCAGCATGATACCAGAATCAACGCCATTTTCCTAATTATCAATTATCATCTTCGTTAGCATTCCAGTTGACTTGTTTGAATCCTATGACCGAAACTAGGCTCTCCTTATACTTGTAGATTTGACGCATATCAATTGGGACCGGGACAATCTTGGCCTCTTTTTTGTTGGCATTATACAAAAACCACTCATCATTATCAGTTAATAGTAGGAGATTCCCATTGCAGAAATAGCCATAAACAAGCTCTGCAATCATATCGAAATCAACACTAAGCATTAGAGTCCAAGATGCCTTAACTCCGCCACCACGAAGGCATGAAACATCATCCAACGTCCACATGGTAATCTTCCTATTCGGTTCATTCTCCATTTCTATTACAACAGCAATAGACTTATTGCACTCGATAATTCTAACTTTCTGAGAGTCAACAGGGAACTTAATAGCACAATTCAGCACCTCCTTGTTCAAATCAAATGCCATCATACCATACAATCCAGTACAACACAAGAATCCATTAACACACACATCGAAATCATCGTTCCAAGGAATATCAATCGGATTAGGCACCTTTCGCCAAGCATTCCTATTAGTAGAATACACCTCAGCAGAAAAAGGATTGGCTACAACCCTAACAACCTTAAAATCATTATCTATTGGATCAAAACCAAAACCGAAAGCCTCTCTACCAATATCATAATTAATACTATAAGACGGAATAAGTTTAGATTGTCTAGTCGCAGGATTCCAAAGATAAGTATTAGTTTTTCGTCTAGCAAAAGCCGAAAAGATATAATTAGTTTGGGGAGGTTCCCCCGATACATCAACAACAACACAAACAATTCCATTGGCAGAACCAACAAGTATACAGTCAGGAACAGATGGAAACTCACCTTTCCAATACGGAAACTTGAGATCGGCCACAATTTGACGAGAATCGACATGGAGAAGTGAAATTGAGGCTTTGTTTTCTTCATTTTGTTTAGGGTTGCTGATGATAAGAGTTTGATTAGTATCGAAACATTGGATTGAGCGAAGGAGCTGAGATTTGACGAAACGAGGGCTTGTGATTAGTGAAAACCAAGTTTTGCAGACTGATTGGCATCGGAGTAAAGATTTAACAGGAAGGCGTAGGAGAATCTCATTGATTAGATCATCGGTTAATATATCGCCGGCCGGATTAGTTGTCGCCATTTTCAGTTTAGGGTTTTGGGCGAATGTTGTTCGGTACTCCCTCCGTCTCTTCTGATGTTTCATGCTTTGAATTTGGATACCGTTCATTATGCTTGACTACTAATTTAAGTACTCCCTCCGTCTATAGTGCAATTTTGTAATTTCGTTTAGTGCAATTAAAACTCATCTTTGTTCTCGCCTTTTAGCGTGTGTATCGCTTTATATGCGATTGTTATCGTTTATGTTTCTATTGTTGTTGGTGTCATTATTGACTCTGTTGAAATTGGTTTATTTGACATTTTGGGAGATCTTGAACGATTGCATCGATGCTACTTGCGGCATGTCTATAGCTGATTTTTGGCATGTAGATAGCTGGGGTATCGGCAGGTCTATAGCTGTTTTACGGCAGGTAGATAGCTGGAGTATTCTTGAGATGGTAGTGGAATTCACAAGAGCTCACCTTTCACAATTAAAGTTTGTTCCGATTTCGGGAATTTATGCTTCCCCAACTTCAGTTGAAGGTTTGGAACATTGGGCTTCAGTACGCATTTATGTGAGGGTCAATTGTGCTACTACGGATTTCAGGGCTGATGCTGGTAGGATTGATCGGGATACCATTGTAACCTTTTTTAGCTTCAAGAATCTATGGATTCAGTGTGTTAAGTAGTCTGGAAACAATGCGGCTATTTCCTTAGCTCGTTTATTGTTTTATCAACCTGATTGCATTATCAGTTGGGGGTTTGTCCCGGCTAGATGTATTTAATTTAATGGAATGAACTTGCATTTTGTCAAAAAAAAAAAAAAGTACTCCCTCCGTCTCAGCCAGTTCTTTACATGGCGGCTGGGCACGGAGGTCAAGGATAGTGGGTGTAAAGTGGATGTAATATTGTTAAAATAAATGAGGTAGTGGATGTAATAGTGATTTTACTGTTAAAATAAGTTAAGTAGTGGGTGAAATAGTGTAAAGCATTGTTAAAATAAGTGAAGTAGTGGGTGTAATAGTGTTAAAACTTACTATTTTGGGTAATGTAAAGAAATGGTGGGACGGCCCAAAAAGGAAATTGTAAAGAAATGGATGGGATAGAATGAGTATAATTTAGAAGGTAAAATATAATCATGAGTGTTCTTGTTAGATTTATCAGTATTTGTTAGTACTTTAATATAGTGAAATTTTTATATTTAATATTAATACGAAATTAAAGATATTAACGATCAAAAGTATGCGTTGACAAACGTGTCCAGAGGAAACAGGAAACATATTTAGAGACGGAGGGAGTACCTATCTATCACAATTTTAATATAAACTAGTCGATAAAGCCGCGCTTCGCGGCGGCGTTATAATATTTTTTTAACAAATTAATACATTTATGTTATATTATAATATTAATATTAAATTTTAATAATTAAAAATCCTTTTATAATTAATCGATTTCTTGTTAAACACGATTCTTTCGATTAAGCCGCTCTCTCATTAAAATCGAAATCTCAACTTTAACATATATTATAAAGACTTATATATTATTTTTTATCCACAAAATCGAACAATAAAAAAAAATTATGACATCAATATCAAATTCTAATAGCTAAGACAATCTTTTCTAGTGAATCGTCTTCTCGTTAAATACGTTTCGAGTCGCACTTATTTGGAACCGTAATTCTAATAATTATATAAAGAAAGTAAATTCCAATTTTTATATTTTTTAAACTTTCTAATATTTATAGAGTTTTAAAAATGAAAATTCATCTTATATTTTCTGTATATTATAGATATTCATGTACTTATTTACAACTTCCGCATTGGAATGTCTTTCTGTTATGTTAACATATAAAAAAATTAAATTCGAAGACTTTTCGTTACGGGAATAATATTAAATTTATGGATATATTTTTCTAATGCAAGTATAATTAACTTGTATAAAAAAGATAAAATAAAGGATTTCTAGGAAAAAAGATATATAATTTTAAAAATCGTGTAAGACGTCTCCACCGTCCTCGTATTCTACTTCTAATAAAATATTTTATTTTATGTATTCCTTATATATTCAAACATCTTTATACGGTCTTCTTTAATGAATCGCTTTCTGGTTAAACACAGTTATTACTATTTATCCGCTCCCTCGTTAAGACAAAAATGTTAGAAATGATTGATGAAAACAGTGTTTGGAAGCTAAAGTCAGAAAACAGAGTTTAGCTGGAAGCAGTCAGAGTTTAGTTAAACACTGACTGGAAGCGCAACAGAGGTTGTTAAACTCTGTAGCGGTATTGTCTGAAGAGTCAACAGTGTTTGAAGATTGATTCAAGATAAATATGGAAGCAATATCTTTGAAGATTGGAAAGCTGTCAAAGAGATTGAGTTGACTTGGAAGACTGGAGCAATCGTGATTGATATCAATTGTATAGCTTGATTTTAGGAGAATCAGTTACTGATTGTACGAAGCTGTATGTTCTATAAATACAGTTAGGTTAACCCTAGAAGGGTAGTCGAAATTTTGAGAAATCTTTTGATTGTAACCTAAGCAGCTCTCTGTGATATTTACATCACTGAGAGAGGAATTATTAATTCCAAACAGTTTTTAATTGTTAAACAGTGTGTTCTTGTTAAGTTACTCATACAGTATTTGATTGTTTATTGTGTATTCGACCTAACAAGTGGTATCAGAGACTAATCTGTTACTTTATTACAGTTAAAGATCCAAACACAATAGTAATCAATGGCAGAGATACCTCCACCAACTGAGAAAGCCCCTACTACTGTTAGTAGGTATGAAACAATAAGGGTTCCTATACTTAGGCCATCAGAGTATGCAATTTGGAAGGTGAAAATGACCATGTTTCTGGAGGCTACAGATCCAGAATACCTTGATAGAATTTATGAAGGTCCTCACAAACCAACAAAATTATCTGCTGCTGCTGCTGGTGAGGAATCAAAGGTCATTCCAAAGGAAAAGAAAGATCTAACTGCTGAGGATCTTTCATCTATTGCAAAGGATGCAAAAGTAAGACATTTACTTCACAGTGCATTAGACAATGTTATGTCTAATAAAGTGATTAACTGCACCACTGCAAAGGAAATATGGGATGCACTTGAGGTTAGGTGTCAAGGAACTCCTGCAATCAAGAAAAACAGAAGAAACATACTCACTCAGGAGTATGAGCACTTTGAGGCAAAGTCTGAAGAAACCATGACAGAAACATTTGACAGATTCTGTAAACTGCTCAATGATTTGTCATTGGTTAACAAAGAGTATGATTTAGAAGACTCAAATCTCAAGTTTCTTCTTTCTCTACCTGAAAAGTGGGATGTGAAAACAACCACTATAAGAGATAACTATGAACTTGGTGAAACAGAGATTGATGAAATTTATGGACTGCTCAAAACCCATGAATTGGAATTGGAGCAGAGAAATAAAAGATCAAGTAGAAAGTCAAAGTCTGTTGCACTTAAGGTTGAGAAGAAACCATCAAAGAAGGAGGCATCAAGGAGAAAGGCAAAAGGGAAAGCCTTAGTCATACATTCAGAGAATGAGTCATCAAACACTGATGTTGACTCAAACACAGATGAATCATCTGATTCTGAAGATGATGAGGAGATGATGCAAATGGCTGCATTGATGGTAAAGACCTTCAAGAAGATGGGATACAAGAACTTCAAGAAGGGAAAGAGATTCTCCAGGGTCTACTCAAAGTCTGACAAGAAGAATTTCAAGAAAGCTGAGGGAAAGGACTTCAAATCTGATAAGAAAGATAAGTCTGAAATTCAATGCTACAAGTGTAAGGAGATGGGTCACTATGCTCCTGAGTGCAAGAAGGGTAAAACTGAAAAGGCACTCTACACCAAAGGCAGAGATTGGGCAGACACTTCAGATTCAGATGAGGAAGTCAACTATGCTCTCATGGCTACTACTCAGACTGAAAATGATGATCTCAAGGTACCTCCAACTACCTATGCTTATAACACTGATAATATAACTGAATTGAGAATTTATCTTAAAGCATTGCATATCAATTATAGGGATCAGACTTTAGAAAATGAGAGGATAAAGTCTGAGTGTTCTCAACTCAAAGAAAGAAATAAACTTGTTGAGGAACAACTAGAGAACATGAATAAAATTCAAAAAGAGAGAGATGATGCAGTGTTTATTGAACAGGAGTTGCTAGGTAAGTATAAGCAACTAGAATCTGAATTGGAGGATACTAAACACATCATTAAAACTTGGACACACTCTGGTAAAGACACTCAAGAAGTGTTTCAGTCAGATACAGTAGGTCTAGGTTACTCTGTAGGAGATGAACTTAGATTTGAAAATCAGGTAAAGGTTAGACCACATTGTTCATCTGAGGGTAATGTCATGGGAACAGGTGGACCTAAGACTGAAGCACAGAAAAAGGCTGTTAAAGAATCATATGCTAAAACTTTTGTTAAAGAGGCTAACATTGGTTTAATGACAGATAAACAACTCAAGCATAAGCTTAAGGAGATAAAATCTGTCGACAAACAGAGATTGCCTAAGAAAAACAAAAATGGAAAAGTAGGCATCACATCAGGAATTAAGCCAATGCTTGCTTCATTAGCTCCTAGAAAAACATGTTTCAATTGTGGTAGCACTAATCATCTTGCTAGTTTCTGCAGTAAGAATAAGAACATTAATTCTTTGCCCTCTAAAACTGCAGTAAAGAGTGATTATGTGAGAACTAGACCACAGACTTTATGCAAACACTGTGGAAGTACTTGGCATTCTATTTACACTTGCAGAGATTATCATGCTATTTACTATAATTACTATGAACCCAAGCCAAATTTGAAATGGGTTAAAGTAAACTCTGCAAATGTAAACTCTGAAAAAGTTAGCTTAAACTCTGTTAATGAAAATTCCGCTGCAAAAGCTAACAGAATTAAGAAAGCCAAAGGATCCAAGCAAGTCTGGATCCTTAAAACTAATAATCAGTGATTGTTTGTGATTGCAGGGCACCAGGGTTAGTACCCTAGTTGTGGACAGTGGATGTTCAGGACACATGACAGGAAATAAAGCCCTGCTATCAGAGTTTGAGGAGAAGGCTGGCCCAGAAGTTTCCTATGGAGATGGCAACATAGGACATACACTGGGATATGGCAATATAAATCTTGGAAATGTCATCATCACAAATGTAGCTCTGGTTCCAGGACTCAAGCATGATCTGCTATCTGTGAGTCAAATCTGTGACAGAGGATATCATGTGGATTTTCAGCCTGAATATTGTCAAGTGATCAGTAAATCTACAGGGAAAGTTGCTCTAGTTGGAAACAGACACAATAACATCTATGAAATCAAATTGTCAACAAACACTGATGGCAAAGCAGTGTGTCTGTCTACAAGGATGTCCAGTGAAGAGAGTTGGAAATGGCACAAGAAACTCTCTCATTTGAACCTGAACAACATCAATGAGCTAATCAAGAATGATCTTGTAAGAGGTCTACCAAAGTCCTTGTTGAATGTAGAAGGACTGTGTGATTCTTGTCAAAAGGCTAAACAGAGAAAAGTCTCCTTCAAAAGCAAATCTGAGTCTTCAATTGTTGATCCTTATCATCTACTACATGTTGATCTTTTTGGTCCAGTGAATGTAATGTCTCTTGGAAAGAAGAAATATGCTCTAGTCATTGTTGATGAATATACCAGGTTCACATGGGTATATTTTCTTGCAAAGAAGGATGAAACTGCATTAACACTGACAGAACATATATTACAACTGGAAAAAGGGTCAGAGAATCAAGTGAAGATAATCAGAAGTGACAATGGAACTGAGTTCAGGAATTCATCAATGGAAGAATTTTGCAAGAGTAAAGGGATAAAACAAGAGTTTTCTGCACCTGGCACTCCACAACAAAATGGTGTAGTGGAGAGGAAGAATAGAACCTTGATAGATGAAGCAAAGTTGCCAACATATTTCTGGGCAGAAGCAGTTCAAACTGCTTGTTTTACTCAAAATGCAACACTGATCAACAAGCATGGTAAAACACCATATGAAATGGTAAAGAAGAAGAAGCCAAATCTAAAATATTTTCATATTTTTGGATGCAAATGCTTTGTGTTGAAGACTCATCCTGAACAGTTGACCAAGTTTGACCTAAAGGCAGATGAAGGAATTTTTGTTGGCTATCCACTGTCAACAAAGGCATTCAGAGTTTATAATCTGAGAACCAGAGTGATCATGGAATCAATTCATGTGTCATTTGATGACAAGAAAATAAATGGACTAGAAGATGTCAATGAACATGATCAACTGCACTTTGAAAATGAAGATTTATTCTCTGAAAAAGTAAACTCTGATCAGACTGATTTGACAAACTCTGTTGATCTAAACTCTGAACCTCTACTGGTAAATACTGAAGAAACTCTTCAATCAGAAACAAGGGAAGAACCAGTTGAGGGGGAGCATGAAGAATCACATCAAAGTAATAATTCAAACACTGAAAGTGACTCAGTTGATGATTCTGAATCAAACTCTGTTGATTCAAACTCTGTTGATAATTCTGAGAAGTCACATTCAGGGGGAGCATCAGAAAATGAGGAAAGGCACCAAGAAAATCAGGAGAGCATGGATCAAGGGGGAGGATCACATGATGACAGAAGCAATCTGCCTTCTGCAAGAAAATGGACTAAATCACACACACCTGATTTAATTATTGGTAATCCAGATGCAAAAGTAAGGACAAGAAGTGCAACAACAAATGAATGTCTGTTTCATGCATTCTTGTCACAAAGTGAGCCAAAAAAAGTGGAAGAAGCTCTTAAAGATGCTGACTGGATAACAGCAATGCAAGAAGAGCTAAATGAATTTGAAAGAAATGAAGTGTGGACACTTGTACCAAGGCCCAAGAACAGATCCATTGTTGGTACTAAATGGGTTTTCAGGAATAAAACTGACAGTGAGGGTGTTATCACAAGGAACAAGGCAAGACTGGTTGCAAAAGGCTACTCACAACAGGAAGGAATAGACTATGATGAAACATTTGCTCCAGTGGCTAGATTGGAGGCAATCAGAATCTTTCTTGCATATGCCTCTCACATGAAATTCAAAGTATTTCAAATGGATGTAAAAAGTGCATTTTTGAATGGAAAACTTGAAGAAGAAGTGTTTGTGGAACAACCACCAGGGTTTGTAGATCCAAAATATCCAGACCATGTCTACAGGTTAGACAAGGCACTCTATGGACTTAAGCAGGCACCAAGGGCATGGTATGAAACCCTTGCCAAATTTCTACTAGAAAGTGGATTTCACAGAGGTACTATTGACAAAACTCTGTTTTACTTCCAAAATGGTAGTGACTTGCTTTTAGTTCAGATATATGTGGATGACATTATTTTTGGGTCTACTAATGATAAACTCTGTAAGAAGTTTGCCAAACTCATGCAGTCAAGATATCAAATGAGTATGATGGGAGAGCTTAGTTATTTTCTAGGCCTACAGGTGAAGCAAACAGATGATGGAATTTTTATAAATCAAGCAAAATATACCAGAAACCTTCTCAAGAAATTTGGTATGCTCGATTGTTCATCTGCAACAACTCCCATGGCAACTGCAACAAAATTGGACAAAGATGCAGGGTCATCAGTAGATATGACAAGTTACAGAGGAATGATTGGTTCTTTACTCTATTTGACAGCTAGCAGACCTGATATCATGTATGCAACTTGTTTGTGTGCAAGGTTCCAGGCAGATCCAAGAGAACCACATTTAACAGCAGTAAAGAGGATATTCAAGTACCTGAAGGGCACTATAACTTTGGGGTTGTGGTATCCAAGAGAATCAGAGTTTAAACTTCTTGGTTACTCTGATGCAGACTTTGCTGGATGTAAGATAGACAGAAAAAGCACCAGTGGAAGTTGTCAATTTCTGGGTGACAGACTTGTTTCCTGGTACAGCAAGAAACAGAAGTCAATATCTACATCTACAGCTGAAGCAGAGTATATTGCTGCTGGTAGCTGCTGTGCACAGATTTTATGGATGAAGAATCAACTGCTGGATTATGGATTAAGGTATACCAAGATACCTATTTACTGTGATAATCAAAGTGCTATTGCAATGACAGGTAATCCAGTGCAACATTCAATGACAAAGCACATCAGCATAAGGTATCACTTCATCAGAGAGCATGTAGAGGAAGGCAACATTGAGCTTCACTTTGTGTCTACAGAACAACAACTTGCAGATATCTTCACCAAGCCATTGAGTGAAGCTACATTTACAAGACTGGTCAATGAACTAGGAATGGTCTCTAGTTTTGACTAGAGATGTTGGTTAGACTCAAAAACTTATTTCTAAAATATGTTGCTCATGTTTCTGCAAATTGTTAAGTGCTATGTGAACCTTAGTATTAAATTCTGTTATGCATGCTTATGTTTAAAACTTTTTAAACTCTGTTAGCATGTCTGTCTGTTAAACACTGTTAACATGTTAGATACACTCAGTGAATTCAGAATTGATTATTGTCTGAATGAAAACACCAATGAAGAAAAATGTATGAAGCATGATTCTCAGTAAATAAATCATGATTCTTTCTGAGTCACTGTAATCTAATCAGACTTTGTGCAGTAAATCAACACAGCATGATACTGTTTCATATTTATAGCATCTCTTAGTTTATTCAGTCCTAAACTCTGAGTCTATGAATATTGTGTGCATTGCCTCTCATAAATAATTTTGGTTATTGATGAACTCTAAACTCTGATAAGTGACATTCTGTTTCCAAAAGGTATGGTTCATGATGATTTCTTGTTTGTACTTGTGAAAACCATAAAACTTGAGATGTGTCATTGAATAGTTTGGTGAGTTCAGATTCATGTCTACACCCTATGAGAGTTTGAGCCAAATCAGTGATTGATACATTTTCTATCAATCAGTATTTATTGTTGTGTGATATTAATCAGGTAGTATGTTTCTCTAGAACTTGTATTAAACCATTTTGAGACTACATGATATGTGTGTGCATGAAAATGATAAAGGCAATAGGATTTACCCTTTCTTCAAACACTGTTCAAAATTCTTTTGAACTTTGTTCAAACACTGTATAAACACTGTTCATAATTTCCATCCTTAGTAAACCCTTTTGAGCCTTATTAACTGCTCATTTTTCTTATACTCTGATGTATTAAGAGCAGTTAATTTTTTTTTTTTCAAGCAGATGAGTGTTTCTCAAGAAAAGAAATAGTTTACTCAGTATATATGCTAAACAAAATAAAAAAAAAAAAAAAAACAAGAAAAAGAGCATATATACTGATCTTGTACAAATATATATACTAACATTGTGACTGAACACTTTGTTCTATTAAGATGTTCAGCTTGAAGTCACTCATGAATAAAACATCTCTTTTCATCTGTTTGATCTTACTCCATTTAAACCCTGAATAAAGTCCTTTTGATTTGTGAATACATGTATTCAAAGTAGTGTAGAATTGGTGGACATTCAAGCATATGGTAGATTCTACTATTTCTGATTGAATGTGAGAGTAAACACTTTACCTAAACACTTGTGTGTTTGAGAGTTTGTGAGAATATCCAGTTCATGACTGTTATTCACTGAATGATGCTCTGATTTCAATCTCTTGATATTTTTGTCTTTAAAGACTGTGTGCTTACTTGGATAATCATGGACATCAAAGGGAATGGAAGTTTTCAGATTTCTGTATTACAGTAACTACAGAGTTTAGCATTCATCAAACAATCAGTGTTTACTATGAGAGTTTGTGCATTCAGTGTTTATTGATTCATGTTATGGATTTTATGAAATATTAGATGCTTTAAAAATTGATTATGGTAAACTCTGCTTCACACACACTCAATTCACAACTGTGCAATTTTTGTAAGGGTTTTAGTGATTAAGTTGGAAAATTGATAAACTCTGTTGAGTTGTGTTAAGTACTCTGAGGTAAAGTCTCATTGAGATGATTTGACTATTTTGGA
This sequence comes from Kitagawia praeruptora, assembly GCA_037693485.1. Taxonomy (NCBI): domain Eukaryota; kingdom Viridiplantae; phylum Streptophyta; class Magnoliopsida; order Apiales; family Apiaceae; genus Kitagawia; species Kitagawia praeruptora. The sequence goes on along the minus strand of CM075345.1, from coordinate 44,228,623 downwards.
GTAATTGGAGTAGTTGACAACTGTTAATTAGTGTAAGTGTCGTGATTAAAGAAATGACAGCGGTAATTGTTAAGTGAACCATTGGCTGTTTGACACGTGTCCCATGATTGTGTCCTACTCACACACTACTCTACAACAGTTGCGCGCTTTTACTAAATAAACGATTGAGTTTTAATTTTACTCTAATCGTCTTTAGTCTCTCACTCCATATCGATTCACATTCACCCACTCACAGTTACTTGCATATTCATTCACTTTCACACTTCTCATATACTCTCCTTCACATTTTGATAAACACTTACAGTGCATACACATCCTTTCTCTGAATATCTTCGTATCATTTTTTTTTACTAATGGCAACTAAAGCGTTTGATGCAGCAGGGTTAGTTTTTCTCCCTAGTAACTATGCAGCACCATTGGAGAATGCAAATGCTCCACAGGCATTTCATTTGTTCCAAAATTTCTTGAACGATTCTGAGATAGGGAAAGCTCTAACAGCACCACCTACACTATCTGCTTCGCAAATTGCTGCTTTCTGGACAAACTCTGTATATGATGATGGAGAAGAGTCTGGCACTCCCACAATCACTTTCACTCATGATGAATCAGAGTATATTATTACTCCAACTACTGTTAGGGATGCTCTGGATTTTGAGACACACACTTCTTACAGTGTTGTTGGTCATGATCGCTTGAGGACAATGTTGGAGCAAATTGGGTGTGCAGGAAACTTGAATAAGATAGGGTCTTTGAGACGGCCAAGTTTGAGAAAGGAATGGAGTTTCTTTTTCGATTGCATTACAAGAGCGTTTGGAAAGAAGACAACAAACTGGGATGCACTTCCTCTTGATACTCTCCAAATTGGTCATGCTCTACTATATGGAGGTAACTTCGATTTTGGTAGACTAGTGCTAATGAATTTGGGAGAGCGTTTGTCTGAATCTACTACTGTCTATTTTGCTCGTTTTTGTCAAATATTATTCACTGCTTGTGTGCCTAACATTCCAATTGTTGAAGCTGATGTGATTCAGCCTTTTCAAGTTGCTAAAAGAATGTTTTCTGATTTGACAAACAAAGATGTCACTAAACAGCAAATACCTGAGATGTTTATGCCTTTAGCCTTACAGAACTATGTAAACCAACCACAAGACCCTCAATCACCACAACAAATGTCTGAACCTTTAGACACCATAAACTCTGATCCAACATCTACAACACCCACACCCACTGTACCTACTACATCTCATCAACCACAGCCAGAAACCTTAAACTCTCCACCAATAAACTCTCCACTCTTAAACACTGAACCCTCAAACACTGAAACATTAAACACTGAAACATTAAACACTGAAACCTTAAATACTGAAACCTTAAACCCTGAGCCAGCAACTACTGAAACAGCCACAACCAAGCCAAAGAGAAAGAAACACACCGCCCTAAACACTAAACACTAAAAGGCTAAACAGACATTACCTGGAGCTGTTTATACTAGAAGAGTGAAGCAACATGCAAACAGACCTTCCTTTTCACCACCTAGAGAGAGCTCAAGTGAAGATGAAGAGGAGGTTGTAGTGCCTCCAATCAAGAAGAGGAGATTAGTTCTTTCTGATTCAGATGAAGAGAATGTTGTTGAAGCTCCAGAGGTGATTTCACAGCAAACACCTACTGTTGAGGATGAAGAGAATGTTTCTATACCTGCAGAGGTTGAAATGCCTGCAGAGGATAATGTTAATGATAAAATACCTACAGAGGATAAAATGCCTGTAGAAGAGGATCACAGAGATGGTTTTTCACCAGTGAATGATGTTCCTGAATCAATTCTTGATCCTATCTCACCTATTGTTCATGTTGAAGCTCCTGGTGTAGCTGATGAGCCTGCAGTAAATGTTCCTGAAGCTGCAGTATCACACACAGAGCTGGTATCTTCTCCAATTCAAGACAAAGGTGATGAAGTTGATCAGGCAACTAAGGTGATTTCTGAATCTATGCCTGTTGAAGATACAAATATAAACTCTGTTGCAGTTCCTGTGCAACATGAGGAGACTGTTGAAGGAAATGCAAAAGTTGTTGGAGAAACTGTGGCTGACACAGCTCAGCACAGTGATTCTTTAAAGGATGCTCAAGTTAAAAATGCAAGTGCTGAGAGTAAATCTGAAAGTAGTGCAAACTCTGATTCTTTTGTGAGTGCACCAGCACAAACAGATAATAAGCATAAACCTTTTGATCAGCCTTGTCCATCTCATGCAGTTGAAGTAGAGCATCTTGCTAAATCTGCTGAAAATTGGTATAAACAAGATTGCATTTTTCCAAAAGGAAGAGCATCTGAGTTTGTTAAGCAAACTGCAAAGAAAATTTCAAATCCAGAGATCTTATCCTGTTTAAAGGCAACTGTGGTACAAGTCAAGACTCTGGAAGGCAATTTTGCTGAAACAAAACAAGAGATTGCTTCTTTAAAGACTGAGATACAGTCAAGAGAATTGAAGATGGATAGAGAGTCTAAAATAAAAGCTGTTCAGCTGTCTAAAGTTCAAGACACTCTCTTTGCCAGGCTAGGAAAAGTTGAAGAAAATCAGACTGCTTTGTTTTCTAAGGTGGATTCCATTGCTAACTCTTTAGAGCTCATTACATCAATACTCATTCCTGATGATGTCAAAAAGGGGGAGAGAGTTGCTAAGTCTAAATGCAAAGTTTCTCAAACTCTGACTCAAAAGGATGATGCTGGAGATGGAGGGGCAAGTGAAAAGAGTAAGGTATTAAACTCTGAAAGGCAAACTCTGAGATCTGGCAAATCTTTTAAATCACAGTCTGTTGGAATAAACACTGAAACTCAAGGTACTTCAAAGACCAAGAGTTTGGAATTAACATCGAATCCAAAGACTGATGAAGAGTTAGCTGTTAAGCTTTTCATGGAAGAGAATGCAGAAGGAGTTACAATAGAAGATGCTAAAGCAGAAGAGAAGAGTTTACAAGAAAAGCATTTGAAAGCTCTAAAGTCTGAAAAAGCAAAGAAGAATGTGAAAGTTGCTAAAGCTGCAAAGCCTGTTCTTAAAGGCATACAAATCAAAGAACCAGTTGGTACAAATCAAAGAATGCAAGTATTTAGAAAACCAACAGATGCAGAAGCTAAGCAAAAGCTGAAAAGTATAATTACAACCTCTGTTGATACACATGTTGTAAAGAAGAATGAAGACACAACCTCTGTTGCTGCACAAGTTGTGACCATACCATTATTGTCTTCTCAGTTGAAATCAACATTTAAGAGAGGTGCTCCTCATGATTCAAGACTAGAAGCTACAATTCCAATGGATTTTACTGATGGTAGAGCTTTATCTGGTAAAGTGGGATACAACAAAGAAGGCATAGGCTCACACAGAGATAAAAGGCAATATGTTGGTCCTAGAGATCCTTCTTCATTGTCTGCTCCAGGTCGTGGTGTCACTCAAGAAAGTTTAGACAAACTGGAGTCAGTACAGCTTGTACATCAGAAGAGTCTAGAGAAGGATTTCTTGCTATATTTCATGGCTGATGGAACAGTATTTAAAGTCTCTGAAAAGGATATCGAATTAAAATACTGGGAGGAACTTGAATATGTTTTGTATATTTTCAGAGTGAGAAATCAAAGAGCTCAGTCAGTTGCAAATGTGCTTAGACAAAGAATGATTCAAAACCTTGCAAGAAGGCAAATGAAATTCAACAGCAAGTATGTTCCTAAATACAGAGATTGGAATGGCAATCTGATTGAAATGGAGAAGGGAACTACAAAACTGAAGACTGATCTTGGAATCACTGTTCTAGATTTTAATGTGAAATCTGAGGAAGTGAAATACATAAGGCTGGGAAATGAAATGAGAAGAAACAAAATCTACGATCTTAGAGCTGCTATCTATCAAACTGATGAGAATGATCCTCAGTTGAGAGAAATCAAGGAAGCTATGCAGATAGAGCTTGAAAATGCTGAAAGAAGGTTGCTTATAGACTATCTCAGAACAATGCCTGATCTGCAAGAGATTAGAAATTAAAGTCTGTAAGAATTTTCTTATTTTCTGTAGAATTTGTTAAGTAATAGCTTAAACTCTGTTTGTATGTTAAACACTGTAAAACTTTGTATTTGTTTTGACATCATCATTTACTGTAAACTTGTACATTTTGATAATGGACAAGTTGGGGGAGATTGTTAGAAATGATTGATGAAAACAGTGTTTGGAAGCTAAAGTCAGAAAACAGAGTTTAGCTGGAAGCAGTCAGAGTTTAGTTAAACACTGACTGGAAGCGCAACAGAGGTTGTTAAACTCTGTAGCGGTATTGTCTGAAGAGTCAACAGTGTTTGAAGATTGATTCAAGATAAATATGGAAGCAATATCTTTGAAGATTGGAAAGCTGTCAAAGAGATTGAGTTGACTTGGAAGACTGGAGCAATCGTGATTGATATCAATTGTATAGCTTGATTTTAGGAGAATCAGTTACTGATTGTACGAAGCTGTATGTTCTATAAATACAGTTAGGTTAACCCTAGAAGGGTAGTCGAACATTTGAGAAATCTTTTGATTGTAACCTAAGCAGCTCTCTGTGATATTTACATCACTGAGAGAGGAATTATTAATTCCAAACAGTTTTTAATTGTTAAACAGTGTGTTCTTGTTAAGTTACTCATACAGTATTTGATTGTTTATTGTGTATTCGACCTAACAAAAAAAACTAACTTTTACATGTATCACTTGTATGATAACATTTATCCATAAAAATCAAATCCTAAAAATAAAATAAAATTTATAACATCAAAATGATATTTTAATAGCTAATACAATCTTTTATAGTGAGTCATCTTCCCGTTAAACACGTTTCGAGCCGCTCTCGTTTGGGTCGAAATTCCAAATTCATTACATATTATTAATGATAGTTATCTTACACAACAACTTTTTCCTTAAAATTAAAACTTAAAAAAATAGTGAATTCCAATTTATACTTTATCTAGACTTTCTAAAATTTGTGGAGTTTTAGAAAATGAGAGCAAATCTTATTTTCTCTTTATATTATAGATACTCCTATTTTTATTTAGGATTCCTGCATGAGAATGTTCTTTTATAATGTTAACACATCAATTCTTTTCTTTTAAATACGATGACTTTTTTTATGATAATAGTATTGGATTTATGAATAAATTTTCCTAATAGAAGTATAATTAACTTATATAAAAAATATATAATTTAAGAAGATCGTACTTTTTATAAAATATTTAGTTATATGGATGCTCTATATATTTAAACACATATTCTACTTTTAATAGAACTTTTATTTATATGTTTTTTTATAAATTCGAACTCTTATTCTCTATAAATTCGAACTCCTATATTCTACTTTCAATAGAACATTTAATCATATGCTTTTATAAATACTTATTCTACTTCCAATAGAACTTCTAATCATATTTCTTCCTATAAATTCGAACTCTTCTCCTCTATAAATCGAACACCTATTCAACTTCTAATATTTTAAATGATATTTTTATATTTATAAGTGTTTAAAATTCTAAAATTCTAGAAAATTAGAAAAATAGATTGAGACGATCTTAGAGCGCCACCTAAGCTCCCGCGTATCCTCCTTTACATATATATAATAGATATATATAAATTATCATAAAAAAAATAATAGATATATATATATATTGATATAATTTTTCGATAAATTCGAACTCTTATTCCCTATAAATTTGAACTCCTGTTCTACTTACAATAGAACTTTTAATCATATGCTTTATAAATACTTCTTCTACTTCCAATAGAAACATTTATTTATATATTTTTTCTATAAATTTAAACTCTTATTCTCTATAAATTCGAACTCCTATTCTACTTTGAATAGAACATTTAATCATATGCTTTATGAATACTTATTCTACTTCCAATAGAACTTCTAATCATATGTCTTCCTATAAATTCGAACTCTTCTCCTCTATAAATTCGAACACATATTCTACTTCTAATATGTTAAATGATATTTTTATATTTATAAGTGTTTAAAATTCTAAAATTCTAGAAAATTAGAAAAATAGATTGAGACGGTCTTAGAGCGCCACCTAAACTCCCATAAAAAAATAATATATATATATATATATATATATATATATATATATATATATATATATATATATATATATATATATATATATATATATATATATATATATATATATAGGCCTTTGTTCCATACAGAACACTCTTATATAACAAACAACAAAGAACACCTTAGATCTATTAGATCCTTTGGCCCCGCCAGGGGCACCCAATACAAAAAATTATTATTTTTTACCCTCTATCAAGCCAGCAAAAAAAAAAAAAAAAAACTATAAAAAAAAATTACTGTTCATGATGACGTCACTGATGACGTCATCATCATGAACAGTAACTTTTTAATTTTTTTTTTTTTGAGATGATGGATGGATAGAGGGTAAAAAAATAAGAACTTTTTGTATTGGGTGGCCCCGCCAGGGGCAATGGATCTATTAGATATGAGGTGTTCTTTATTGTTTGTTATATAAGGTGTTTATATATATATATATATATATATTGTTAGGCCGAATACACACTAATAATCAATAAAGTATGAGTAAATAACAATTTAAAAACTGTGTTTGTATTAACTCCTCTCTCAGTGATGTGAATATCACAGAGAGCTGCTTAGGTTACAATGAATGATATTCGTTCACAATGATACCCTTCTAGGGTTAACCTAACTGTATTTATAAGATGTACAGCTACGTACAATCGTTAATTGATTCTCCTATAATTAAGCTATACAACTGATATCAATTACGATTGCTACACGTCTTCTAAGTCAACTCAATCTCTTTGACAGGTATCCAATCTTCAAAGATATTGCTTCCATGTTTATCTTGAATTAATCTTCAATCTCTGTTGACCTGCAGATGCTTCCGCTAGACAGAGTTTAACAAACTCTGTTGCGCTTCCAGTCAGCAGTGTTTGCGCTCCCATCTGTCAGCGTTTGCGCTTCCATCTGTCAGCGTATACTCAAACTCTGCTGCGACTGCTTTCATTAACAGGTTAAACTATGTTTCCCTGTAACACTTAAACACTGATATTAAATCACATCAATTATATTTAACAATCTCCCCCAACTTGTTCATTAGCAAAAATGTACAAGTTCACAGTAATTGATGATGTCAAAACAATCTAATATAATCATAGTGTTTAACATTTAAGCAGAGTTTAATCTTGACTTAACAAAATCTACAGAAAATCAGAATTACTTACAAACTCTTTCTACCTAACCTCCTCAAGATCTGGTGTTGTTCTAAGGTAGTCAATGAGTAACCTTCTTTCTGCATACTCCAGCTCTCTCTGCATAACTTGCTTGATTTCTTTCAACTGAGGATCATTGTCTCCAGTCTGATAGATTGCAGCTCTTAGAGAGTAGATTTTGTTCTTCCTCATATCATTTCCCAGCTTGATGAAATATGCCTTTTTAGATTCTGAATTGAAATCCAGAACTGTTACACCAAGATCAGTCTTCAATCTAGCACTGTTCTTCTACATTTCAATCAGTTTTCCTCGATAATCTCTGTACTTAGGCACATACTCTTCAACAGACTTCGATCTAGTAAGAACTTTGGCTTTCTGTATATGTTCTCTTATGGAATTAGCAATGAGTGCTGTTCGTCGATTTCTGACCCTGAATATATACAGAACATACTGAAGTTCTTCAAACAGTTTAAGCTTGATAGCATCTTCATTCACCCTATATACTGTTCCATCTTCCATGAAGTACATCAAGAAGTGAATATTTAAACTCTTCTGGTGAACCAGTTGAACTGACTCCAGTTTGTCCAGATTCTCTTGAATCATACCAGAACCAGGAGAGATGAGTGATGAGGGATATCTTGGACTATTACTGATTCTAAAATCTCTATTTGAACCCAAACCAGAAGTATTCTTGCCAGGAGGCTTTCCTGAACAAGCTCTGCTATGTTGAAAACCACCAATTTCTTCTGTTTATGCTGGAACTGGAATCTTAGGCTTAGAGAATCCAGGTAAGAGTTTGCTTTGTACTGGTAGAGATTCACTCACAACTTGTGTAGCAACAGAGGTTGTGTCTACCTTCTTGCCTTTGTCTTCTTCACCCATTATCCCTTTCAGCTTTAACTTAGCATCAAGAGAAGATTTTCTTATCAATTTTCCTTCTTCTTCTTCTTCTTCTTCTTCTTGAATGCCAACTACATTTTCTCTGATCACAATTCCTTTTTCTACAGGCCTTGAAGCTGAAGCTTTAGCAGACTTCTTTCCTTTCCCAGACTTCAATGCCTTCAAATGTTCTTTTTGTAAAAGCATCTCTTCAGCATGAACATCTTCAAGTGTAGCACCCTCAGCATTTTCTTCAAGAAAAATCTTAGCAGCCAGCTGTTCATCTGTTTGTGGATTGTCAGAGAATGACAAATCCTTTTGTCTTGAAATACTCTGAACATTTGTATTTGCTGCTGAGCTTGATCTTGTTGATCTTGTAGACCTTGTAAATCTTAGGTTTGCAGCATCAGTTCTTAACCTCTTTTCTGGATTTGTACCTTCATCATCCAGATGATCCCTCTTTGACAGAGTTTGAGACTGCTTGCACTTAGTTCTAGCAATTCTCTCCCCCTTTTTGACATCATCACCATCTGGAATCAGAATAGATGTTATTAACTTGAGAGAGTTTACGATAGAGTCAACCTTTTCAGTTAGCAAAGTCTGATTCTGTTCAACTTTACTCAATCTCTCAGTGAGAGTCTCCTGTGCCCTAGAAAATTGTTGAAACAGCTTTGAATTTTCTCTGTGAGATTTCTCCTCATGAGTAGCAACTTCAGTTCTGAGATCAAGAAGTGCTTTCTGATTCTCATCAAACCTGTGATTCAAATGTTAGAATAAATCATGTATATATACAACATAATAATATACATAATAATATACATGAATCTCCTGATCAAGACTATGAGTAAAATTAATAGCGGAAGCGTACCTGAATCAAAAGAGGCCATTAATGATCGTGAGAGAGTCCGAAAAGCGCAAGTACTTGAGGGCTTTGATCTTCACTATTCTCCTCTATACGTAAGGATGGGGTGTGTGTATTTTCTGAATATTATGAGAAGCGTATCTTTTCTTTTCACATAAGATTCATTATATAGAGGGAATAATGGGACCAACCCTAATGGGCTAAACCCATAATCGTCCATCAAAGTTATGGGCTTGGGTACTTAAGCCATTATAAATAAATATATCTAAATAGATATATATTAGATGTAATAATTAAATATATATTAAGTGCTATTTATATATTTAATTATTAATTAGGCTCAAGTCTTATTTAGATGATTAATAATAAAACCCGATGGGCCATAAATAATGGATTGGATCCCGTCGAATCCAACATTCTCCCACTTGGCCGAGGGTCAGTATATCATCAACATACATATAACAAGACTTTTATTACTGAGCATTACATCCCATAAGACAGGCTAAATCTTACATCATACAAGAACAGAATTAAAGGTAGTATCATACTCATGTACAAATATGAAACCGTCCTCCAGTTACAATCCAAGTATAATTATAAAACTTAACAGAGATACTAGCTTAAGTCATGAACAACATAATATTTCATAATCAATAGCAAATCAATATGTCCATGAGGTCCTTACATAATTGTTTGTTCCATAAACTTCGAATGTGCACAATAATAGAAGTAACAAACTAAATACTTTGTCCAAAAACCATAACATAAGGTGATCACAATACTAGTGTCTTACAATAAAATCCATGAATCAATAAGAAAGATTATCAACCAAACCCATGCTAGCAACATGTTCTCGAAAGAGATTGGGCGGTAAACCTTTTGTCAATGGATCCGCCAACATAGCAACTGTACTAATTTGCTCAATAGACACTTGTTGTTTTTGAACTCTTTCTCGCACTACAAGATACTTTATATCTATGTGTTTTGTCGCATCACTTATCTTGTAGTCTTTAGAGAAAGAAACAGCAGCTTTATTATCGCAATAAATTTTCAGTGGTCTAGAAATAGTGTCAACTATTTTGAGATACATGACAAAATTCCTCAACCATAGAGCTTGCTTCGTTGCCTTATAGCAAGCCACAAATTCAGCTTCCATTGTAGAAGAGGTATGCAGCGACTGCTTAGCACTTTTCCATGATATAGCTCCTCCAGAAAGCATAAAAATGTAACCTGAAGTGGATTTCAACTCATCTTTACACCCAGCATAATCGGAATCCGAATAACCAATGACTTCAAGGTTATCCGTCTTTCGATATGTGAGCATAAAATCTTTTGTACCTTGTAAATACCGCATGACCTTTTTAACAGCTTTCCAATGATCCGGACCTGGATTTATTTGGTATCGTCCTAGCATTCCAACAATATATGCTATGTCTGGACGAGTACAAACCTGAGCATACATAAGACTCCCAACTGCCGAAGCATAAGGAATATGCTCCATTTGATCCAATTCTAGCTGATTTTGAGGACATTGTTTTAAGCTAAATTTGTCACCCTTGACAACAGGAGCAACGCTTGGAGAACAATTTTGCATGTTAAAACGTTTGAGAACTTTATCAATATAAGCTCTTTGTGATAAACCCAAAATTCCATGAGATCTATTTCTATGAATTTCAATGCCCAAGACATAAGATGCTTCCCCCAGATCCTTCATATCAAAATTCTTATGAAGGAATCTCTTTGTCTCATGCATTAAATTCATATCACTACTAGCGAGTAGAATATCATCCACATATAGTACTAAAATAATGTACTTGCTCCCACTCACTTTTAGATATATGCATTGGTCAACAAAATTTTCTTTAAACCCAAATTTTCCAATCACATCATCAAATTTAATATACCACTCTCTAGAAGCTTGCCTTAATCCATATATGGACTTCTTTAACCGACATTTCATGTGTTCCTTGCCTTTGACTACAAAACCTTCCGGTTGTGACATGTAGACATCCTCATGCAAGTCACCATTAAGAAAAGCAGTTTTAACATCCATTTGGTGTAACTCTAAATCATAATGAGCTACTAAAGCCATGATGATACGAAATGAGTCCTTACTCGAAACAGGGGAAAATGTGTCATTATAATCAATTCCTTTTCTTTGTGTGAAGCCTTTTGCAACCAATCTAGCTTTATATCTTTCGATGTTACCACTAGGATCAAGCTTAGTTTTGTAGACCCATTTGCAGCCTACAGCTTTGACCCCTTGTGGCAACTCAACTAGATCCCATACATCATTATCCTTCATGGATTTCAACTCATCCTCCATGGCTACAAGCCATTGAGTTGAATGGTTACTAGCAATAGCTTCTTTATAAGAAATAGGATCAGGTCCCATGCCAAGATTAGACTCAATTTCATCTAAATACACAATATAATCATCCGAGATTGCTGATCGTCTTACTCTTTCTGACCTCCTAAGAGGTTCAGTAGTGTTATTGTCATCTTGAGGTGGTTCTTGATGTACATTCTCATTTGCACCAACATTTTTATCATCATTTTCTGGTGCACTAATATCTGGAATGATAGGAATAGGGACATTTTCCTGAATCTCTTCCAGATTTATCTTTCGAGATGTACTCCCACTGACTTCAGCATCCTCAAAAAATACTGCATTTCTAGTCTCAACTATTCGAGTGGTGTGTGATGGACAATAAAATCTAAAACCTTTAGATCTTTCGGGGTAACCAATAAAATGACAAGTAATAGTCTTAGGGTCCAATTTCTTGATGTGTGGGTCATATATTTTCGCTTCAGCCAAACAACCCCATACATGCATATATCCAAAACTGACTTCCCTTTCAGTCCATATTTCGTAAGGTGTTTTAGGCACGGACTTACTTGGGACCCAATTAAGGATATGCATAGCTGTTTTAAGGGCTTCAACCCACAAAAATTCTGGCAACGTACTGTGACATATCATGCTTCAAACCATATCCATAAGAGTTCGATTTCGTCTCTCAGCAACACCATTCTGTTGGGGTGTACCCGGCATTGTGTACTGAGGAACGATGCCACACTCTCGCAAAAATAAGGCAAAAGGTCCTGGATTCTGTCCAGATTCAGAGAATTTTCCATAATACTCTCCTCCTCTATCAGATCTAACAACCTTAATATCTAATTTGAGCTGTTTTTCAACTTCTGCTTTATAAATTTTAAACATATCGAGTGCTTCAGATTTTTCATGTAAAAGATAAATGTAGCCATAACGTGAGTAGTCATCAATAAAAGTAATAAAATACTTATGACCACCTATGCCTGGAGTGTATGGTCCACTAATGTCAGTGTGGATTATCTCCAAACACTTAGTGCTACGAGTTGCACCCTTTTTGTTTGTTTTTACAAATTTTCCTTTAATACATTTAATACATGTGTCATAATCTGAGAAATCTAATGGATGAAGAAGTCCTTCTTTAACAAGTCTTTCCATTCGACTTTTGGATATGTGACCAAGTCGTTCATGCCACAATTTTGAGGAATTCTCATCATTTCTTTTTCTCTTTTTAGAACCAGTTGCAACTTCATCTTGCACATTCATTGAAATTAAGGATTCACTAAAAGAAGCATTCAAACATAATCTGTAAAGGTTTCCCTCTAACAGCCCAGAGCCAATATACTCAGAATAAAGAAATAGAGAAAAACCTTTATTTTCAAATTTAAACGAATATCCATAAGCGTCTAACTTTGAAACAGAAATAAGGTTTCTAGTAATACTGGGAACATAAACAGTATCCATTAAATCCAAATTAAAACCACTTTCCAACATAAGTCGGAAAGTTCCTACAGCTTCAATTTGTACTTTCTCTCCATTTCCAACGAGTAAATATCGGTCTCCTTTATTTAGCTTCTTCACGGAAAGGAATCCCTGCAATGAATTAGTTATATGCACAGTTGCACCAGTGTCTATCCACCATGTATTTAAAGGAGCTTCAGATGTAAAAGCTTCATAACAAACATAAATGGATGCATTACCTTTCTTATCTAACCACTCGCGAAATTTGGAACACTCTTTCCTTATGTGTCCCTTAGCTCTTCAGAAGTTACATTTAGGACCTCCAAAGTTCTTTGTGCCAGAAGTCTGTCCCTTTTCTTTCGTGACAGCTGCATCAATTCCCTTTTTCTTTTGACTATTGCCATATTTCTTTCCTTTTCCTTTAGCGGGTGTCGTGGTCACAACATGAGCACTTTCAACCTTCTCAGACTTAAGGCGTTCTTCTTCTTGAACGCACATAGAAATCAACTCGCTCATCTTCCACTTTTCTTTCTGCGTATTGTAGTTGATCTTAAAAAGACCAAATTGTGCAGGAAGAGAAGTCATTATGAAGTGGACGAGAAAACCTTCAGAGATTTCCATGTTCATATCCTTTAACTGAGCAGCCATATCATTCATTCTCATAATGTGATCACGAACACCACTTGAACCATTATACTTGAGAGTGACCATTTTCGAGATCAGTGTAGTGGCTTGAGCCTTAGTGGAAGCCTTGAATTGTTCCTCAATGTTCGCTAGGTACTCCTTTGCATTATCAGATTCGGGAATTGCTCCACGAATTGCACTAGTAATGGAGCCCTTAAGAATCATTAAGGAAACACGGTTGCTATGCTCCCATTTTGCATAATCAGCCTTTTGCTCAGCAGAGCTTTCGGCTGTAATGGCAGCAGGTTTTGTAACCCTTATGGCATAATCAAGGGCAGTAACTCCCAACGTAAGATCAATTTGCTCTTTCCACTTCTTAAAATTAGAGCCACTCAATGGTTCAATGTGTGAAAAGTAGTTGGTTAGTGAAACAGGACCAAATGCTGAATCAAGGTTAATCACAATCATGCACATAAGTACAACAAGTACAATAAATATAATCCACATGATGAAAAACAGTTAATTCACCAAGTAACACATAAGTTAAATAAACCGAGGGATAAACAGTTTATTTAAATAGGAAAAATAAAATACACAAAATTTTCCTACAATCAAAATTAAATTTAATATTAATATCTTCCGTTGGGCCGATAATCAATACTAAATTAATTTTATCATTAAACATGAGATTACAAAAAGTAAAATATTAAATTATATCACCGTTGGGCAGAAAATAATTTAAATTCTACAATTTGAACTTTAAAAATTCTGTTTACAAAATTAATATACAAATCTTCCATTGGGCCGATTCGTACATCAACTTGTACACGTACATTAGGTGATTTTTAATTCTCCTAATAATTAAAGTAAAAGATTTTCGTTGGTCCATCTAATACTTTAATAATTAAGAAATCACTACATTAGTCCATAAAATAATTAAATAATAATTTTTATGAGGGACTAATATTTATTTAAAATCATAAGTATCCCTTTTAGACATAAGTTCAGTACATATAATTCATATACCGTGAACTAAATCGAAAAAAAAATTTAGAACATTATCAAAACAAACATGATATTTACAGTTATGAACATGTACCAATGCAATTAATTGTCACCATATAATATCATGTATCCATGCCGAGAAGTCAGAAGACCTTAATTAAAGCATTATTGTAATAATTAATTGTCTGGTTACAGTTATTGCATTCGTAGGTCTACTGTAAGGTCTACTGTAAGGTGTAGTAGACAATTAATGTAAGGTCTGGTTACTATTCAATTATTATTGTAATAATCAAATATGAACTTTAATTAAAGCATGACAACATGAACGAGTTCATACAATAATAAGTTATTGTACACACATGTATAAACATGGCATCGGGTACTACACCTTTTCATATCCAAAAGTTTTTAACAATTAAAGAAAAACATGCTAATCATCACGTATATTCTAATTAATCAATTAACTCAATACGTATAATAATTGAATATACAATATCATTCATGATTATCACATAAAATTAAAATTCGTTAACTCAAAAGAATCAATCACGGAGTTAGCTCGGATACCAATTGTTAGAATAAATCATGTATATATACAACATAATAATATACATAATAATATACATGAATCTCCTGATCAAGACTATGAGTATAATTTATTTTTATTTTTTTTGAACCTAAGACTATGAGTATAATTAATAGCGGAAGCGTACCTGAATCAAAAGAGGCCATTAATGATCGTGAGAGAGTCCGAAAAGCGCAAGTACTTGAGGGCTTTGATCTTCACTATTCTCCTCTATACGTAAGGATGGGGTGTGTGTATTTTCTGAATATTATGAGAAGCGTATCTTTTCTTTTCACATAAGATTCATTATATAGAGGGAATAATGGGACCAACCCTAATGGGCTAAACCCATAACCGTCCATCAAAGTTATGGGCTTGGGTACTTAAGCCATTATAAATAAATATATCTAAATAGATATATATTAGATGTAATAATTAAATATATATTAAGTGCTATTTATATATTTAATTATTAATTAGGCTCAAGTCTTATTTAGATGATTAATAATAAAACCCGATGGGCCATAAATAATGGATTGGATCCCGTCGAATCCAACATCAAAGCCTTAACCTGAATCACTGTTCCTTGTAGACAAGTTAGGATATCAGGATTTGAAATGTTCTGAGAGTTTTCCTTAAGAAATCTGGCTGCACGTCCAATAGGAAAAATGCAATCTTCCTTATACCATTCTGCACTTTGTTTCGCCAAGTACTAATCTTCTACATCCCAGACAGAAGGTCCTGCAAAACCTGTCTTCACCCCTGATTTCAGTTCATCAGTCTGAATTTCAACATTAGATGGAGAGTCAGTTTCTACACTCCCTTCAGCAGAAAGAATATTGTGAGATCCATCTTCAGCTTCATCTGCAACTGAGGCAGCTTCTTCATTATGATCTGTAGCAGGTTCTGCTGGAGCAACCTGTTCTTCTTCATGAACAGCATTTTGTTCTTGATGAGCAACCTGTACTTGAGTAGTGTTTACCAGGGCAAACTCTGAAGGTACATCTTTTGAAGGTTGATCAATTTCCTCATCATGGTCTGAGCCTTGATGTGCATCAGAAAATAACTCAGTGTGAGATGCAACCTCTGTTTCTTCTAACACCACAGTAGGTTGATCTGCAACACCAGTGTCAGCAGAGTTTGTATCAGGCATGGTTGTTTGAATTGGATCTTCAACTTCAACAGAGAATGTCTGGAAATTTTCAGCAAAATCTTCCAAAGGAGCAATGACTGGCTCATCAGCTTGAAGTTCATTCTCTGCTAAAGTAGGTTCAGTGATAACCTCTATCTCAACAACAGGAGTCTCCTTAGAGATGTCCTTTGGAGCTTCATCTTGAGCTTCATTTTCACTCTCAGATTCATCTATTAGCAACCTTCTTCTCTTAGGAATAGGAGCCTCATCTTCTACAAGCCTGTGTATTCTTTGCTTTCTTGAAGGCCTGATAGCTCTAGATTTCTTTGGCTTAGATGACTGAAGTTGAGTTGGTAGTTGAGTGTGTAATGAAGGTTGAGATTGAGTTTGAAGTGAAGGTGAAAGTTGAGTGTTTGGGTCAGCTATGAGTTGTGAAGTGGTGGCAGTAGTAGATGGAATGAATTTGGGTTTTGGTTGAGATTGAGATTGTGGTTCAGATTGTGGTGTTGGTTCAGATATTATTGGCTCAATGATTGGTTCAGGATGTGGTGATTGTGGTAGTGGTGAGTCTTGGGGTTGATTGAGAAAGTTCTGCAAAGAAAGTGGCAGAACAAAAGCAGATAGGTTCTCTTTACCAGCATCCTTGTTAGTCATATCAGAGAATATTCTCTTATTGACTTCAAAAGGCTGAATCACATCAGCTTCATCAATGTCTAATCCAGATACACAAGCAGTGAATAGTATTTGACAAAATCTAGCAAAGTATACTGTAGTAGGCTCTGACAGTTTAGCACCTAAATTCATTAAGACATAACGACCAAAATCAAAATTATTGCCATAAAGTAGAGAATACCTAATTTGCAGACTGTCCATGGGAATTGCATCCCAGTTGGTGACCTTCTTCTGGAATGTTCTTGTGATGCAGTCAAAGAAGAAGTTCCATTCTTTTCTGAGATTTGGCCTTTTGACACTACCTAGCTTTTCAAGAGATTCCATGTACCCAATCTCTGTTAGCATTTCCCGCAGATTATTGTTAGAAACAACAGCATATGAAGTGTGAGTGTCGAAGCCCATGGTCTCTCTGATAGTTTGTGGAGTAATCACAAACTCTTGTTCATCATGAGTGAAGATTATGGTTGGAATTCCATTTTCTCCTCCAGCAACATAGACTGAGTTTTGCCAGAAAATGGCAATCTGAGAAGCAGAGAGAGTAGAGGGTTCAATAAGAGCTTGCCCAATCTCTGAGTCGCGAAGAAAGTTCTGCATAAGATGAAACGCTTCTGGAACACGTTCATTATCGAGTGGAGCTGCAAAGTTGTTAGGAACAAATCGAGGACCAACAGTAGTAAAAGGTTTAGAAGCCATTAGATCAAGAATAGAGCAGAAAATGAAAATGAAAATGGTATGTATGAAAGGTGTTTGTGAAAATATCGAAGTGAAAAATGAGAGAACTGTGAGATGTATTTTTGTGTAAGTGAGAGTAAAAGTGAATCGTTATACACAGAAGTAATTACAGTTGTAATTAAAAATCAAAACCCAATTGTTTGTGTATTAAAACACTCAACCGTTCCTAGATTAATGTGTGAGTGGGACACAATAATGGGTGAGTGATACGCGTGTCATGCATGCAATGGATCAATTAATCACGCGCAGTAAAATAGCAATTATCACCGATGTTCTCTCTCCTATTTCCAATACACATTAACTGTACGACACCCACTAACAGTTGTCACATAATACATACAATATTTCAAAAACTCTTTGAACTCCAATTAAATATTCTGTCCGAAATAAAATAATACCTTAGAGTATTTCACAAAATCCAACAGTGTTTACCAATCCTCCATCTTTATTACTGTAACCCTTTCAAACTCTGCACAGTGTGAATCTGAGTGTGTGTGTAGCAGAGTTTACTAAGTCAATATTTAGAGCATCTAATATTTTATAAAATCCATAAAATAAATCAGTAAACATTGGATGCACAAACTCTCACAGTAAACTCTTAATATTTGATGAATGCTAAACTCTGTATATGAGAAATAATATACAGTAACTCTGAATTTTCCTATACCCCCTTCTAACTAAGCTTAAAAATATACCTTTTTTTTCTCTCCAGTAATCAGAGGTTGGAACTAGTCACCAAAAATCCAGTAATTTTAGCCCTTATCTTTTGATAAGTTCCTGGGTCTTCCTAGTCCTTGACTAGTCACCAAAAATTAAGGAATTTTAACCCTTACTCTTACCAGCAAGTTCCTGGGTCGTCCTAGTTACAATTACAACATAATCTCAAAGGAGTGCTAAATAGCCTATCTAATTGCTATGGGGTTTTTCTAAGTACAGAAGCTAACTAATCAGAGTTTGAATTAACAGAGTTTATCTGACAGAGTTTAGAATTCATCAACATCAAAAGTTAATCGTGAGGGGCAATGCACACACTGTTTACAAATTCAGAGTTTAGGATAAATAACCTAAGAGATGCTATAAATATGGAAACAGTATCATGCTGTGTAAAAAAAAATTTCTGCACAGTTTAAGATTAGATCACAGATAACTTAGAAGGATTCACGACTAATAACTGTGTATCATGCTTCATACATTTTTCTTCATTGGTGTTTATGTTCAGACAGAAACAGATTCAGAGTCTCATCAGAGTTTAATCATTATTGCAGCAGATTTTGACAAACAGAGTATGCTAATATTATATATAAAAACACATGAAGAGTTTCTAAGCACAGACTTAAATTCACATAAACATGAGCAACAAAAATTTATGAAACTAACAAATATCTCTAATCAAAACCAGAGACCATTCCTAGTTCATTTACCAGCCTTGTAAATGTAGCTTCACTCAAAGGTTTGGTGAAGACATCTGCAAGTTGCTGTTCAGTAGATACAAAATGGAGCTCAATGTTGCCTTCCTCTACATGCTCTCTGATAAAATGATACCTTATGCTGATGTGCTTGGTCATTGAGTGTTGTACTGGATTACCTGTCATAGCAATAGCACTTTGATTATCACAAAAAATAGGTATTTTACTATACCTCAATCCATAATCCAGCAGTTGATTCTTCATCCATAGAATCTGTGCACAACAGCTACCAGCAGCAATATACTCTGCTTCAGCTGTAGATGTGGATATTGATTTCTGTTTCTTGCTGTACCAAGAAACAAGTTTGTCACCAAGAAATTGACAACTTCCACTGGTGCTTTTTCTGTCAATCTTACAGCCTGCAAAGTCTGCATCAGAGTAGCCAAGTAGGTTGAAATTTGATTCTCTTGGATACCACAGCCCTAAAGTTATAGTGCCCTTGAGATACTTAAAAATCCTCTTCACAGCTGTTAGATATGGTTCTCTTGGATCTGCCTGAAATCTTGCACACAGACATGTTGCATACATGATATCAGGTCTACTTGCTGTTAGATAGAGAAGAGAGCCAATCATTCCTCTATAGCTTGTCATATCTACTGGTGACCCTGTATATTTGTCCAATTTGGTTGCAGTTGTCATGGGAGTTGTTGCAGATGAACAGTTAAGCATGCCAAATTTCTTGAGAAGATTTCTGGTATATTTTGCTTGATTGATAAAGATACCATCATCTGTTTGCTTCACCTGTAAGCCTAGAAAATAACTAAGCTCTCCCATCATGCTCATCTGATATCTGGACTGCATGAGCTTGGCAAACCTCTTACAGAGTTTATCATTAGTAGACCCAAAAATTATGTCATCTACATAGATTTGAACTAATAACAGATCACTACCAAGTTTAAAGTAGAACAAGGTTTTATCAATTGTACCTCTGTTGAACCCACTTTCCAAAAGAAATTGAGCCAAAGTCTCATACCATGCTCTTGGTGCCTGTTTAAGTCCATAGAGAGCCTTGTCAAGCCTGTAGACATAATCTGGATGCTTGGTGTAACATCCCACATCGATTAGAATAAGAGTGTTTGGGGCCTTTATAGATACAAGTCAATAGCTAATGTATACCAATTTGCTAGCATTTTTGGACTGACCTGTGGTGGGTTGTTGGGTCCGGTAGGTCAGTCCAAAAATGCTAGCAAATTGGTATACATTAGCTATTGACTTGTATCTATAAAGGCCCCAAACACTCTTATTCTAATCGATGTGGGATGTTACACTTGGGATCTATAAATCCTGGTGGTTGTTCAACAAACACTTCTTCTTCAAGTTTTCCATTCAGAAAAGCACTTTTCACATCCATCTGAAAAACCCTGAATTTCTTGTGTGAAGCATATGCTAGAAAGATTCTTATTACCTCCAACCTTGCAACTGGAGCAAAAGTTTCATCATAGTCTATGCCTTCCTGCTGTGAATAGCCTTTGGCCACAAGTCTGGCCTTGTTTCTTGTAACAACCCCATCACTGTCAGTTTTGTTTCTGAAAACCCATTTGGTACCAACAACAGATCTATCCTTTGGTCTTGGTACAAGAGTCCAGACTTTATTCCTCTCAAATTCATTTAACTCTTCATGCATTGCTGTTATCCAGTCAGCATCTTAAAGAGCTTCTTCCACTTTCTGTGGTTCTGATTTGGACAGAAATGCATGAAACAGACATTCATTTGTTGTGGCACTTCTTGTCCTCACTTTTGCATCTGGATCTCCAATAATCAGATCAGGTGTATGAGATTTTGTCCATTTCCTTGCTGAAGGTAAATGACTTCTGTCAACAGTTGATCCTCCTCCTTGATCAATGTTCTCCTGATCATCTTGTTGCCTTTCTTCATTCTCTGAGGCTCCCCCTGAATTCGATTGCTCAGAGTTTAAGTTGTCAGATTTTGAACCAACAGAGTTTGAATCATCAACAGAGTTTGAATCATCAGAGATTGACCCAGATTTTTCATGTGACTCACTTTCAGAATGTGAATCATCAGAGTTTTGTTCTTCATGCTCCCCCTCAACTGGTTCTCTCCTTTGTTCTGTCTGAACAATTTCTTCTGTGTTTACCAGTAGAGGTTCAAAGTTTGCATCAACAGAGTCTTTTGGAATTGTTCCGTCAGAGTTTATTCCATCAGAGATTATATCTTCATTTTCAAAATGCAGTTGATCATGATCATTGACATCTTCAAGTCCAGTTATTTTCTTGTCATCAAAAGACACATGAATAGATTCCATAATCACCTTTGTTCTCAGATTATAAACTCTGAATGCCTTAGTTGACACTGGATAACCAACAAAAATTCCTTCATCTGCCTTCAGATCAAATTTGGTCAACTGTTCAGGATGAGTCTTCAACACAAAGCATTTGCACCCAAAAATATGAAAATAGTTCAGGTTAGGCTTCTTCTCTTTCACCATCTCATATGGTGTTTTCCCATGTCTGTTGATCAGTGTAGAATTTTGAGTAAAACAGGCAGTTTGAATTGCCTCTGCCCAGAAATAGGTTGGCAATTTTGCTTCTTCAAGCATGGTTCTGGCAGCTTCTATCAAAGTTCTGTTCTTCCTCTCAACTACACCATTCTGTTGTGGAGTGCCAGGTGCAGAAAACTCTTGTTTAATTTCTTTGCTCTTGCAAAATTCTTCCATTGTTGAATTCCTGAATTCAGTTCCATTGTCACTTCTGATAATCTTCACTTGATTCTTTGACCCTTTGTCCAGCTGCATTATATGTTCTGTCAGAGTTAATGTAGTTTCATCCTTCTTTGCTAGAAAATACACCCAAGTATATCTGGTGTATTCATCAACAATGACTAGAGCATATCTCTTCTTTCCAAGAGACATAACATTTACTGGTCCAAAAAGATCAACATGTAGAAGATGATAAGGATCAACAATTGAAGACTCAGACTTGCTTTTGAAGGAAGCCTTTCTTTGTTTGGCCTTTTGACATGAATCACATAGGCCATCTGCATTTAACAAGGACTTTGGAAGTCCTCTCACAAGATCATTCTTTATCAGCTCATTGATGTTGTTCAGATTTAAATGAGAGAGTTTCTTAT
The DNA here is from genome assembly GCA_037693485.1 of Kitagawia praeruptora. Lineage (NCBI taxonomy): Eukaryota > Viridiplantae > Streptophyta > Magnoliopsida > Apiales > Apiaceae > Kitagawia > Kitagawia praeruptora. Next base: position 44,206,553 of record CM075345.1, on the reverse strand, counting down.
GCCACTTCCAACTCTCTTCACTGGACATTCTTGTTGACAGGCACATAGTCTTTCCAGCAGAGTTTGTCAACAAGCTTGCTTCATAGATATTGTTGCGCCTTTGTCTAATCAAAACAACTTTTCCAGTAGATTTGCTTATAACCTCACAGTATTCAGGTTGAAAATCAACATGAAATCCTCTATCACAGATTTGACTCACAGATAGCAGATCATGCTTGAGTCCTGGAACCAGAGCTACATTAGTGATGATGACACTTCCAAGATTGATATTGCCATATCCCAGAGTACGTCCTATGTTGCCATCTCCATAGGAAACTTTTGGGCCAGCCTTCTTCTCAAAATCTGATAGCAGGGCTTTGTTTCCTGTCATGTGTCCAGAACATCCACTGTCCAAGACTAGGGTACTCTCCCTGATGCCCTGCAATCATAAACAATCACTGATTGTTAGTTTTAAGGATCCAGACTTGCTTGGATCCTTTTGCTTTATTGAATCTGTTAGCTTTTGCAGCGGATTTGTCATTATCAGAGTTTAAACTAACATTTTCAGACTTAGCACCTGCAGAATTAACTTTAACCCATTTCAAATTAGGTTTCAGTTCATAGTAATTATGATAAATAGCATGATAATTCTTGCAAGTATAAATTGAGTGCCAAGTACTTCCACAATGTTTGCACAGAGTTTGTGGTCTAGGTTTGACATTATTCTTTTTCACTCCATATTTGGAGGGTAAAGAATTAATGTCTTTGTTCTTCCTGCAGAAACTAGCAAGATGATTAGTACTACCACAGTTATGACAAGTTTTTCTAGGTGCAAATGTAGCAAGCATTGGCCTATTTCCTGATGTAATGCCTACCTTTCCATTTCTGTTTTTCCTAGGCATTTTCTGTTTGTTGACAGATTTTATCTCTTTAAGCTTTTGCTTAAGTTGTTTATCTGTCATTGAACCAATGTTAACCTGTTTAGCACATGTTTTTACTGGTTCACTTTTAACAGCTCCATGTTCAGTTTTAACTGTACCATGAACAAATTTTCTAGTTGGAAGAGTTTGCCTAACTTTCACATGATTTAGAAATCTAAGCTCATCTTCCTCACAGTACCCTAAACCAATAGTGTCAGCTTGAAAAATCTCATGAGTGTCTTTTCCAGAATCAGTCCAAGTTTTAATTGTATTATTAGCCTTTTCTAACTCAGATTCTAATTGCTTATTCCTACCAAGCAATTCCTGTTCTAGATAGACAGCATCATCTCTCTCCTTTTGAACTTGCTGCATGTTAGCAAGTCTCTCTTCTACAAGCTTATTCCTCTCTTTGAGTTCAGAATTCTCATTTTTAATCCTCTCATTCTCTAAAGTCTGATCCCTATAACTGATATGTAAAGCCTTAAGATAAATCCTCAATTCAGATACATTATCAGTATTATAAGCATAGGTAGTCAGAGGTACCTTATTTTCAGAATTATCGGCTTCATCTACAGTAGTAGCCATGAGAGCATAGTTCACCTCCTCATCTGAATCTGAGGTGTCTGCCCAGTCTCTGCCTTTGATGAAGAGTGCCTTTTCAGTTTTACCCTTCTTGCATTCAGGAGCATATTGACCCATCTCCTTACACTTGTAGCATTGAATCTCAGACTTATCTTTCTTCCCAGATTTGGAGTCCCTTTTATCAGATTTGCTGAAATTCTTCCTGTCAGACTTTGAATCATTCTTGAAGAATCTCTTTCCCTTCTTGAAGTTCTTGAATCCCATCTTCTTGAAGGTCTTTACCATCAACGCAGCCATTTGCATCATCTCTTCATCATCTTCAGAATCAGATGATCCATCTGTGTTTGAGTCAACATCAGTGTTTGATGACTCACTTTCTGAATGAATGACCAAGGCTTTTCCTTTTGCCTTCTTCCTTGATGCTTCTTTCTTTGAAGGTCTTTCTTCAACTTTCAGAGCAACAGACTTTGACTTTCTGCCTGATCTTCTGCTTCTCTGCTCCACTTCCAGTTCATAAGTCTTGAGCAGTCCATAGATCTCATCAATATCAGTTTCAGCAAGGTCATAGTTGTCTCTAATAGTGGTTGTCTTTACATCCCACTTTTCAGGTAGAGAAAGAAGAAACTTGATATTTGAATCTTCTAGATCATATTCTTTATTCACCAGTGACAGATCATTGAGAAGTTTACAGAATCTGTCAAAAGTTTCAGTCATTGTCTCTTTAGATCTAGCCTCAAAGTGTTCATACTCTTGTGTGAGTATGTTCCTTCTATTCTTCTTAATTGCAGCAGTCCCCTAACATCTGACCTCAAGGGCATCCCAGATCTCTTTTGCAGTCTTACAGTTTATCACTTTGTTCGACATAACATTATCTAATGCACTATGAAGGAGATGTCTAACCTTTGCATCCTTGCCAATAGATGAAATGTCTTCAGGAGTCAGATCTTTCTTCTCTTTTGGAATAGATTTAGATTTTTGTCCAGCAGTAACAACAGATAATTTTGTTGGCATATGAGGACCTTCATAAATCCTGTCAAGATATTCTGGATCTGTAGCCTCCAGAAACATAGCCATTTTCACCTTCCAGGTAGAGTATTCTACTGGCCTGAGTATGGGAACCCTGATTGTCTCATATCGGCTCACTGTAGTAGGTTGAGCCTTCTCAGCACTTGAGCCTGTTCTGGGAGGAGGAATTTCTGTCATTGATTATAGTAGTATTTGTGTGGATCTTAAGCTGTAGTGAATTAACAGATTGGCTTTGATACCAATTGTTAGGCCGAATACACACTAATAATCAATAAAGTATGAGTAAATAACAATTTAAAAACTTTGTTTGTATTAACTCCTCTCTCAGTGATGTGAATATCACAGAGAGCTGCTTAGGTTACAATGAATGATATTCGTTCACAATGATACCCTTATAGGGTTAACCTAACTGTATTTATAAGATATACAGCTACTTACAATCGTTAATTGATTCTCCTATAATTAAGCTATACAATTGATATCAATTACGATTGCTACACGTCTTCTAAGTCAACTCAATCTCTTTGACAGCTATCCAATCTTCAAAGATATTGCTTCCATGTTTATCTTGAATTAATCTTCAATCTCTGTTGACCTGCAGACGCTTCCGCTAGACAGAGTTTAACAAACTCTGTTGCGCTTCCAGTCAGCAGTGTTTGCGCTCCCATCTGTCAGCGTTTGCGCTTCCATCTATCAGCGTACACTCAAACTCTGCTGCGACTGCTTTCATTAACAGGTTAAACTCTGTTTCCCTGTAACACTTAAAAACTGATATTAAATCACATCAATTATATTTAACATATATATTGATATAATTTTTCGATAAATTCGAACTCTTATTCCCTATAAATTTGAACTTCTATTCTACTTAAAATAGAACTTTTAATCATATGCTTTATAAATACTTCTTCTACTTCCAATAAAAACATTTATTTATACGTTTTTTTCTATAAATTTAAACTCTTATTCTCTATAAATTCGAACTCCTATTCTACTTTGAATAAAACATTTAATCATATGCTTTATGAATACTGTAACGACCCGAAAAATTACGTGTAAATTATTATATTAAAATATATTTTTAGTTGATTTTAATGTGTGTTAGTTTATTTTTAATGCATTTAAACGCGTTTTGATTTTTATTAAATAGGAAAATTATCCCATATGTGTTATGTGACTTCTGTGTATCATAGAATATTTTATTCTATTTTTCTATAATTTTTATATTTTTATAATACAGTTAGTTTGCATTTTAAATTCCGGACCCAGCCCCTGTACTGGATTCGAGGCCCTGTTTTTCATAAAATTATTTTCATATAATAATGGGATGTTCAAAAATGTATTATGTTGTAATTTTTGTAAAATTCATAATTTTTGGGAAATTTTGACATATATATTGTATTTGTTTAAAAATAAAAATTTTACATTTTTATCCCATAAAAATTATTTTTAGGGCTTAATAATTTTAATTAGGGGTTAAAAATATTTTTGGGGTATTAATTTTCAGATTTATATAAATAGCAGAATTTTATTATTAATTGTTAAAATTAATCAAAAATCAGATTTTTGATTTTATTTTCTGAAAATTCTGGAAATTGTGTTCTTGGTGTTCTTGAGAATCAAACCACTTTTTGACAGTGTTACCGGAGTCCAAATCAATCATGTGAGTAACCAAACTGAATCTCATGATCTGTACTATATGTTTATGTAGGTGTTGATATGTGTGTATGTCTCGATCGAAAATTTTTATTTTTTATTTAATTTTCGTATGAATTAAATTTGGTATGGATTGTAGGATGATTTGTTGTTGATATGGTTAGTACCAACAGATTGCTTATGCTTCCAGGAGATTTATCATGATTTTTACTTGATTTTTCGTAGCTTAATTATGAAAGTCGAGTTTTAGTGGGGGTGAGATTTAAAGATTGATTTTTCTGGATTTATGAGTGATTTGTTGCTGTTCTTGATGATTGATATAGATTGTATGAGTAATAAGCTTCGTTTTGGTGTATAAAACGTTTGATTTGGTTGAGAAATGAGAAAAATCGGAGTTCACCGGTGAGGTCGCCGGATTTATTCGGTTTTGGCCGGATTTTAGTTTTGGTTGATTCTGGGTTTGATTGAATGGTATGGTTGTGTTTAGACTGTGATTTGGAGTGATTTTGAGCTTTAAAACGTAACGAATGGTACCTTTTTGAGGCCGCCGGAGTTCGCCGGAAATTTTGTCCGGTCGCCGGTTTCTGGAAAACAGCCATTGACGGCGATGAGTGTTCTTCGAGCATTCATACGAAGAACAGTGGAGGTGGTGATGAATAGTACCTGTTTGATCTTTAAAATCTGTTAACCTTTTCTGAAAAATGTTTTTGGAAATTATTTTCAGAATTTATTTATAAATTCGAATTTTATTTAAAAAAAATTCGAAAATACTTTTAAAATTCGAAATAAAATATTTTTAATTTCGAAAAATACTTTTAAATTTTAAATAAATTATTTTTATTCGAAAATTTATTTTAGTTGATTATTTTAAATTTATTTAGCTAATATCTTAATTAATTTAAATTGATTGGTTAATTAATATTAATCAATTAATTTAATTAATTAAATATTATTTAAATATAATTGAAAATAATCAGATTTAATTATTTTGGAAAATAAAATGATTTATTTATTTTCTAAATATTATTTTACCTTTAATATTTATTTCTTTACTTGTTTAAAATGAAATAAAATTGTTTTAAATCCTAAAAATAATCCGGGAACGGTAAAAATAGTTTTTAAATTCTAAAATTATTTATAAACCCGGATTTGATAATTATAAAAATATTTTGGGGATTCAATAATTACCCGGAGGGTTTATTAGCGATCCTTTTTGATTCAAAAATGGTTAATTAAATCTTTTAAAATTCTTTTAGTGCTTTAAAAATATTTTTTTTTAAATATTCTAAAAATATTTTGAGTGCTCTTTTATTTGTGAGTCGTATCTGCTATGTGACTTACGTGCTATGTGAGTATGTGATCTACTTATGGAGTCCTTATACGTGCGATGTAAATTGTCAAAATATTAAGTATCAAGGGTTAGGTTATAAATTGAGTTTTGGCCGATATATATTTAATGTGTGCTTAATTGTGTATATGATTTATATTAAAAAGATGTCGCTAAGAGTAGACGATGTTTTCTTTGAATTACTGACTAGGATTGTCAGAGTTATATTTCTTTTTGAGGACGTAGTGTTTGTTTCGAGGGTTAAGTGTTATATTTATATTTCTATTTCTTTATCGAGGATTAGAATAAATCTTTCAAGGATTAATTGTTGAATATTGACTTAGGTTTGTCAGCGGAGATAAGTAGATGTTTAATAAAGGAAGTTGGAGGTGGATGAAATATTCTTTGTGGGTTATGAAGAAGGTTGGAGATGGATGCAGTATTGGTTGTGGATTGTTGGATTTATTGTGAGGTGATTTGGCACCGGGAAAACGTCTATGTTCAAAAGGGACATTTCCAATTATTTTCTTCTAGCAGAGATATTGGTAAGCATGGTTAATACATTCGAAGTGAGTTTGCAAGCGTTTACAAAATGTCAGAATTGTCGTCCGGAGGCTGAGGTACTATCTTATGTTTGACTATAGAAGTAGACGCGCGGGTTCGATATCGACGGATCAGATTCGTGACAATTGCAAGAGTATTTTACCAACGAATGATTGAAATAGAAATTGTGATGACGTAGGATAGAAGAAGAAGGTAGACGGGTTACCTCGACTTTGCGCAACAGCTAAGGACCAGAGGCAAGTATTTTCTTTTTCATCTTAAACACTGTTTATTTTATGTTTCATTGATTCATATCATGACGAATAGCTATTGTTCAGAGCTATTCGTGATTCTTAAATATTTTTGTGCAAATGCAGTTGCTTGATATTGGTACCTTTGATGTGGGGAATTGTTTAAGATAAACTCTTCATATCCTTATTATCGTAGTAAATAATATGGATGTGAACTGTATGTGAAACTAAGCATTTCCTGTTGAATTCGGAAATTGCTCTATTGGATTGGAAAAATTGTAAAGCATAGGAGGCCATGATTGCTATCATGGTCCAGCAAAATATTTATTGGTAAGCGTAGGAGGCCATGGTTGCTACCATGGTCCAGCAATATTTAAGGAGGATATGGTAACCATACCATCTTCCTATAGGCTAACATTACTTGCCTATTTTGGGTACCCCAGAAATCCGAACTATACACACACGGAAAAAAAAGAATACCGGTGGAGTATAGAGGGTCCCATTGCCTTAGAACCTGATCAGGGGGCAATGGTGTTTTAGTAAAGTGTATCCAATCCATATCGCCAGAATGGCTATTATATATTGTGAATTGGCAGATGATTCATTTTTATGACATGCCAAATGATTTCAGTTATGGTTTGAATGATATCACAGTTGTTGATTCAGTTTCTCTATAAATTGCTTTACATTTCAGTTGATTTTATGCCCCACTTATCCTGGTTTTATATCAAAATTTTTATACGCTTGCTGAGCATTTCTTTCGCTCATACTTGCTGTTGTAAATCCTAACATTTCAGTAAGGTGGTTTGGCGAGATTTATTCGCTCAGTTCAGAAAGAGAAGAAGCGTGATGCTATTTCGAAGATGACTTGGCTCAGGATGTCTGGATTTAGAGTAAGATCTATTTTATATAATTGAGTTCTAATATTATTATTATTATGTTATGGTCTAGTTAGCCTGGCGTACTTCTTATCGAAGCTACACCAGTGATTTAAGATTTGATCAAAGAGAATGTTGGGAATGAATGTTTTTTTTATCTAATGGAATTTGGATTCTTGTTTCTAGCCCTATAACCTTAAAAGATCTTGGTATGTTTGGGGTCACAGATGTTATATTTCCAGTGTTGGACAATCCCATGTGATGATTATTATTAAACAGATGTTTTATTTTGAGGATTTTCGCGTGACAACCAAATCTTCTGACCCCGGATTTGGGGGGTGTCACAAATACTTATTCTACTTCCAATAGAACTTCTAATCATATGTCTTCCTATAAATTCGAACTCTTCTCCTCTATAAATTCGAACACGTATTCTACTTCTAATATGTTAAATGATATTTTTATATTTATAAGTGTTTAAAATTCTAAAATTCTAGAAAATTAGAAAAATAGATTGAGACGATCTTAGAGCGCCACCTAAACTCCCGCGTATCCTCCTTTATATATATATATTGATGATTGTCCTAAATATAGTAGCTCAAAAACTTGGTCCTGGTCCCAAATATCATTCCAAAACACACTTTAAAGTGTTTTGATTTTTTTTCTTTTTTTTTCCTAAAGTACTAATACGTTTAGCGTTGGGGGTGTTTTTTTTTTGTTTTTTTATTTTGTTTGGGTGAAACGCGGGTTCAAAATTGGTTTTCAAAGCTTTGGTTACAATCAACGCCACTTTATGCGGCGTTTGGGTGTTTTAATATTTTTTTGTTTTTTTTTGCTTTTGTCTTTTCTTGTTTTTTCTTGCTTTCTCCTAAATATATATTTGCATAGGTTTATTCGTCGTTTTGAATATCTAAAACCCAAAATGGAAACGTTGAACCCCAAAAGTTAATTGTTGAACCCCTAAATTTAATTAAAATTGTATTTTTTAAATTTAAAAAATTAAAGCTGGCATCCTGATTTTTAAACGCTAACGTTTAAAAATGAGAATAAGTTTGGGTTTAGGGTAAACTCTAAGTTCGTATACGGTTTATTCGTCGTTCTGAATATTTCTAAAATCTAAAATAGAAATGTTGAACCCCAAAAGTTAATTGTTGAACCCCTAAATTTAATTAAAATTGTATTTTTTTAATTTAAAAAATGAATCTATCGGCTCAGGATAAGTTAGGGTTTAGGGTTGTAAACAACCCTAAGTTCGTATACGGTTTATTCGTTGTTCTGAATATTTCTAAAATCTAAAATGGAAACGTTGAACCCAAAAGTTAATTGTTGAACTCCTAAATTTAATTAAAATTGTACTTTTTAAATTAGAAAAATACAATTTTAATTAAACATTTGAGTATAAAATTTTAATATCATTAAAAAAAAATGACACCCTAAACGCCACATCAAGTGGCGTCTTCCCCCCTCCCCAAAACGCTACCTGAACTTTGTTAACAACATCCACAAACGCTACTTGCAATAGCGTTCATCCCCTTCCCCCAAAAACGCTACATGATGTAATGTTCCTTTATCCCCTTTTTTTCTCTAAACGCTACACGATTTAGCGTTTAAAAAAAATGTGCAAAACGCTAGACGATGATTTGTCTTGGAGTGATATTTGAAGCCATGTTTTGAGCTATGATATTTAGAATCATTTGCTTTCAAATTGTGATATTGGGGTCTTTTCTCCTGTTGTTTAGGGTAATGGTTAAAAATAACCATTTTTTAAAATTTCATCATAAAAATACTCATTTTAAAAGTGTTTGGTTATTCAGATGGGATACCATTTTTGAGTTTGGTATCTCATTTTATATGGGATACTTATTTATGAGGTATCACAAATTTTTTTTAAATTTTTTTTTGAAATACCCATTTATGGGTTGGGGATCTTATAAGGATACCCATTTATGAATTGGATCTCTTATACAAAATAGGATACCCAATTATCAATTGGGTAAAAAATAACTATACATTTTAAAAATTGTTATTTTTGTCATTTTTAACTCAAAAATAATTATTTTTAGCATTTTTTCCTGTTGTTTACACATTAGAAAGGATTCAAATGACACAAGGATATTTCGATTTTAATTAACATCTACTAAATATTTATTTTATTTTTCAAAACAAGTAAATATTTATTTGGACTTCTCAAAAAAAAACAATGTGGTCACTTAGATGTTGAAGAGTTGAAATGTGACATTCTAACACAAGTATCATGACTTTAATTGGATTTAACAAAAATATAACTCAAATTTCTAACATTTATCACGCAACACAAAGATTGTCTAAGAATTCGATTTATCAATGAATAAAATCAAATAAAACTAGGTATATAAATCACAATTCCCTTTTTCCCGTTCAGCATGAAATTCCCAAGTAAATGTTTACATAAACAAATTGAATTCTAAGATATTAATCAGACATTTAATCCATATTTTCAGAATTCGAAATACATAATGAGATATTTTAAGCTCATGTGTCACACTTGGGACCATATCTCTTGACTCTTTCATCAATCCAGGCCCTCATATCTCCCAGCACCAGATTGGCACTCTCATCAGGCTCCCCCTGTATCAATGAGTGGTACATTCCTTCATACAATTTGAGCGTTTTATCAACGCTTGATGCTTTCTCGTATAACATCTCCGACCCTGTTGGGCAGGTAACTCCATCTGAGGTCCCGTGGCAGGTCAAAAATGGGACTGTAACCTTATCAAAGTTGTTTTGAATGTAGTTGGTAACCCTAACAACTTCCCTCATCGTTCCTATCCTTGGTCGACCCGAGTATCGTCTCGGATTCCCAGCTATGATCTTTAATTTTTCCATGTCCCTAACGGCCTTGCCCACCATCTTATTGTCTGGCATTGCTGCCCAAGTGTCTGCCAGACCAAATAGCAATCCGTATGCAAACAAATGCACCTTTAACAACACAGACATTCTATCAGGCAAAGATTCATATTATTCGGATTCCCAATCAAGTAAAGTTTATGATAAAATGATACCCTTCACACTTGCTTAAATTACATTCTTTATATTGTAAAGAGTCTGTAGTACACAACAAAATCAGAACAATGCAGTTGAGTCTGCATGGAACATGTAAACACGGTACAACCAGGATTTTAAACCAACCCAGGTTAATCTAATATTACAGTTGCAGTCTATTTGAATACTCAGTACACAAATCAAAGAACAAATAGAACACCACATTGTTCATTATATAGTCAACAATATACTATCTGTAGCACATGAAGGAATGATCCTTCGGATCAATATATTTAAATATGAGATAAGCAGACAGTGAATCTAACTTAATCAAATCCTATATACATTTTCTTTGTTGTTCTACGATCAAATCCAATATTAAGAGCAGATCCATTAGCAATGTATTGTAGGTTTGTAAATATTCCAAGCTAATATTAAGTGGTCTTGAAAGTAGAATGTTTGCTTCTAGTTTGTGTTGTTGTCAAGTTAATTTCTTAATCACACTTAACAACAAATAGCTCTGATTAGTAGTATAAATCTAACCAAAATTTATATGTCATCAACTAGGGGTGAAATCAAATCAAACACCTACAACTATTCATATGATCGGATTTTACCCCAATTTATAACTACTTGTTTATGTTCAGTTCAGATTCAGCTTATCCTTTAGACACCTCACTAAACTTAAGTTAATGTATTAATACTCGAATTTGATTCTCGATTTCAAGTTACTCAACTGATCAATGATTGGGGAGTCAATATGTTGATCAGAATCAACTTTGTGACTGCTGTCAAACTATTGAGACTACTTGAAAGAAATACAAACTACTCTAAACAGATACATAAACAAATGAGTATAACACTGTTAAATTAGGTATTCAACTAGATAGTCATTTCAATATTGCTGAAACAGAGTTCAGATTTATCCAATTTTAAACAAATTACGAGTTCTCTTTGTTTTTTTAATGATTTGGATTCGATTCGAGTTAGATTCGTTTGGCGTCCTATCTTAACTTTGTTAGGAAAAAGACATGAGGGTAGAACATGGAGGTAATCAACAACTAAGAAATGATTAGAAAGTAGTACCTTTGACGGTATCATCAATTGAGGAATAACAATCAAAGGTGCAGAAAGAATCAACCCTGTCCACATCTCGGCGGCTTCCGACTGAAAATACATCACCATGCTAATCATACCTCCCATTGACTCCCCAAACAAAAACGCAGGCAAGTGTTTATACTCTTCGCTCTTCCGAACACTAACGAAAAAAGAAAGCGACGATGCAGCAACCTTGTCAACATCACCTAAATAACCATGCAGCCCTTCTGAACGTCCATGGCCTAGTAAATCAGCTGCAAAGACAGCGTACCCCCAGGTAGCGTAATTAATGCAAATCTTCTGAAACATCCAGCCTGAATCGGATGCGTAACCGTGTGTCATGAAAACAGTTCCTTTTATTGGAGTTTCATTATTTGTGATCGGCAAGAATGATTGTGTGAAGATTTTGCCGTTTGGAGTTTGGAAGTAAGATTTCGAGTTTTTGACACCTTGTGATTCGTAGTATTCGTTTTCCGGCAAGTCCCCCCAGAAGTTGGCTGTGGCTGCTATTCTTGCAGAGACTGGGGTGGCCATTTGTTTTGGAGCAATGGGTGGAAACAGGGTGGGGGTGTTTGTTGATATGAAATGGAGCTTTACGCCTTTACCAACTTTTTAAAATAATGGGAATTCAAGGGCTTGATATATTTGAGCAGGTAGGGGTTGGTGAGATGACTTGGTTGTATGTGGTAGTGGGTTCCACTCAATCCTTTATAAATTACTGTTCCCTCCGTCCCATATTGTATGAACCTGTTTGACTTTCACGGAAATTAACAAAAAGTAGTAGAAATAGAGTAAAGTTAATTGAAAAGTGAGTAAAGTAATGGAATCTATCAATATTTAATAACAAATTTGAGATAATGGAGGAAAGTAGTGGGTATAATAGTGTTTATTTAATAAAAAAGTGGTGAAGTAGTGGATGTAATAGTGAAAAGTAGTGTTCAAAAATAGTAAGTATGTTATGTTCATTCTTTTTGGGACGTACTAAAAAGGAAAGAGATTCACATAAAATGGGACGGAGGGAGTATTTATTTTAAACATAGTTCAGCATATTGCATAATTTAAAGTTTAATTATTTTTTGATATATCAAAGTTACACAGCAAAACATATTAACATACACAAGCATACGCTTACTCCGCCCAAAGCGGTACACTTCAAAAAGTCAAAGATCTCGGATTGATACTTGATACCTATAATTTACTATAAAACAAATACTCAGATACCTTGGACCTTTCAAGTTAATAGTTTTTGTCAAGGCAGGCCTCATGAGAGGTAGGTGAGATGTTGACTGGTTATTTGTTAGGCAAAAGAGCCCCGTCGGCCATTTTAGACTAAGCTACACTTGACTTGCAATTAACAAACTCGTCCCCGTCAGCAAGCAAAGTCTTAGACTTGATTAAAATTTAAAGGTACTGTGATGATTTACGAAATAAAAAAGCTTACTATATTATCTGGTAATGTAGTTACTTTCACCTTCTATCTAGCTAGTCTGCAATTTGTTCGTCATAATGCCAATATACTGAAGATGTAAAGAGTTGACGGAACACAGTTACAATTGTCTGTAAAAACGCAAGGAGTTCATGATCGAAAAAGGATAATTGCTGCAGCATGGCTTACAACTCCACCAGAGTAAGCAGTATGATAGCTATATCTGAGATTTGACTCAGACCCCAGCTGCTTTTTCCTTCTCACTAGTCTTTCCCTCAGCAATGTTTGCGTCTTTAAATTTTGTAGTAACTTCGTCAGCAGAAACCTTTACTTCCTCATTTGGCCCGTCTGGGATAGGGGATTGATGCTCAATATCTAAAGGACTCATCTGCCATATCCTTATGGTTCCATCTTCTGATCCTGAAGCATATGATTCCCCTCCAGGTGCGAATCTTACACAGTGGACAGGACCATGGTGACCCTTGTTGCATCCTACGATACAGATGATATAAAATGTTTAGAAATGACATCAAGTTTATGGACTGCAATAGTATCCTATTTTCCTTTCCAGTTATATGAAATTCGATAAGGACCAAACGACGGTAACCAGCCCCTACGTGTTGGTAACATGTACATTTACACAGACTACAAAGGAGGTGACTGAAGAGAGTTGAAGTTATAACTTATATACCAAGTACGAAGTAATATGGGACCAAAAGAAGTGGTTTACTAAAAGACGTGTACTACATCAAATCTTAATATAAGACGAGGCACTTGAACAGTGCAAAACTAGCAATCTATCACTGTTAAAACCTTACTATTTACCGACTCTTTGAATTGAATGGAAGAATCCATATTACACAAACGAATTGTAATAAAAGAAGAGAGTGACAGGCTTAGTTAGGTCTCGACTCTCGAAATGCATCGGATACTTCCTATTCCTATGTTCCTTTTTGTATGTCCCTTCAGTTTCTTTTTTGCATACTTTGAGGTTGTGTACTTGAACAAAATTTTATTTGGAATTTTTAACCAAGATAAAGTACACAAGAAAAATCATGTACCTTCAGGACAAAACCTCGCAGTACAGAGAAAAAAGGTCAAATGGACAAACAAAATAGAAATAAAGGTTATATACTGGCTAGAGCTTCTTAAGTTTCAAAAGATACTTACCGATCTCTTTTCCCGTATGGAAATCATATATATGAACCCACATGTCTTCTCCTCCAGCAATGAACTTACTACCAAGCTTAGGTTCCAGTGATGCAGATTCCACACTCCAGGGCATGTCATAACTCTTCACCAATCCAAAACTGCGAAGCCAAAATTTCAACAATCAATCAGAACATACAAGCCATGAATAGTAATTACTTATTAATTACTTATCAAGGAAAAAAACTTACTGATTAGCATCCCAGAATTTGACAGTGGAGCCATCAGCAGTGGTTATATAGCGACCGTCCTGACTAACTTCTGTACTGGTAACAGATGACTTGGTCTCAAGTGTTCGGACAATTTTGTCACTTCTAACATCCCACAACCTAGTCATTCAACATTTTATCTAATTAATTGTCACTGGAAAGTTTGTAACAATAATCTTGACTAAGATAAGACATGCTTTTAAAACAGTATATGTCAGCAAAATAATTTTCCGACTCTCAAAGTTGCAAATATTTTAGCACGTTGCAAGACCGGGATGTGCTCCAAATATTTCAACACCGATAAAGTAACATAAAAAATACAACAAGTTGTATTATAATTTAATTTCAGTACACCAAGAAAGAAAAGTTAAAACAAATCATTGCTCCAAATTGACCAAACTGAAAAAGATTCGGCATGATAGCATCTAAACTAAAATTCATTGTGTGCTTACCTCACTCCCCCTGAATCACTGCAGGAACTTAATATGGTCTGATCATTGTGTAGCCATGCAACTGTCCTAACTGAACCTGGGGAACTATTGATTTCTCTTGGTGGCACATCTGGTCTATTCAAATCAAATATGCGAAGAATTTTTTCAAAGCCACCCGTAAGAAAAAGGTGCTTATTCTGCAATACAAAACAACCTCAAGATTAGTTTCAATCAAACTGATCCTGGTAGCATAACTGTAACACTGGAACCTCGTAAAAGAAACACAATATTTATCTCAATAGCAATGCATACTTACTGATAGAGATCTAAAGTATCAGCAACATGAAAGTAAAAGATCTTTATAACAATTAGAACAACTCTACTGTGCAAGGGAAGATGGCAAGGAGTTTAGGTATTTCGGAACGGTATTTGACTGTCAGGAACTCAAGCCTGACCACAGTATATAAATAGTGTGCTAGTAGTGTGTATTGTGCTAGTATGTCATTTAGTAAGGGTATATCAGTAAATGTACTGTGGTTAGTAGTATGTGGACTGGTGGTCTATAAATAGACATCAACAGTGTCATTGTGGATTATGATGAATGAAATGATTTGAATTCTGTTTTCCCTCTAAACTTTCTCTCTCTATAACTACTTTCTCTCTCCTAGGGTTTCTATCTCAAATCTCTCTCTAAACTCTGTCTCTCTCTCATTTCTGCTCTAAATCTCTCTGTTTCTCTTCTGAATCTCTTCTGTTTCTCTCTAATCTCTGCTCTAATCTCTTAATCTAGCTGTTATCTTACCTATTCTGCACTTATAAACCAGAAAATACCAAAAACATATGAAAAACTCACTGAAAAAGCATCAGGCAAGACTCTACCTCATCTCAAGATGAATGTTTCTACAATAGAAGGAGCAGGGATATTTGAATACTTGCATGTTTGTGAGCAGCTGTTGGATGTTCAAACTAACTATGATGTGAAACCTATCTATGATGAAAATCCAGGGGAGGATCAAGAGTGCTGGCCAGAACAGGATTTCATCTTAGCAGCACTGGGAGGTGGCAACTCAGACTCACCTTCTACACTACAATCTGAAATCTGCACAAGTGAAAAATCAGAGGAGTTTGAAGAATTTTCAAACCTAAAAGACTTTGACAGTTTGCCAGATGTGTGTGAGGAAGTTTGCCTATCCCTAATGTCAACAGAAGATGATGCACAATACTTGGATAACCACCAGAGGGGCAGAAACAGTCCCACAGCTGCAAAGTTTTCTGATTTGGAAGAGAAGTCCAGCCATCCTCACAAGAATAAAATGATTATATTTGATCTTAGTGGTTATGTCCACAATTCAAAAGGGGTTAATGATGAAATTGATAGAGTTACCACCAGTATGTCGGTTTTGATTATGTAATGGTTGTGAGGAAGGTGCTACCCAAGTTCAGGATGTTGCAACAAGTTGGACAAGGTGGCCTTGACAAGGCCAGGAGATTTGAAGAACATGATGCTTCAAGGGAAAGGGTTATGTTAACCATCTTTGATCCAGGAGGAAATACCCTTGTGTCTATGAGGCTCAACTTGTTGAGGAAACACCTTAAATTCTATATGCTTAGCAGTTCGCAAGTCTGTTCAAAGATGTATTTGATCCAAGAGAAGGAAGATTGGAAGTGCAAGATCCATGAGGACATGGATGAATTTTAAGGGGGGAGGTTTGTCAGGAACTCAAGCCTGACCACAGTATATAAATAGTGTGCTAGTAGTGTGTATTGTGCTAGTATGTCATTTAGTAAGGGTATATCAATAAATGTACTGTGGTTAGTAGTATGTGGACTGGTGGTCTATAAATAGACATCAACAGTGTCATTGTGGATTATGATGAATGAAATGATTTGAATTCCGTTTTCCCTCTAAACTTTCTCTCTCTATAACTACTTTCTCTCTCCTAGGGTTTCTATCTCAAATCTCTCTCTAAACTCTGTCTCTCATTTCTGCTCTAAATCTCTCTGTTTCTCTTCTGAATCTCTTCTGTTTCTCTCTAATCTCTGCTCTAATCTCTTAATCTAGCTGTTATCTTACCTATTCTGCACTTATAAACCAGAAAATACCAAAAACATATGAAAAACTCACTGAAAAAGCATCAAACCATGACATTGACACAGATTATGTAGTACGCTGCATTCAATAGAATTTGAAGAAAAAGTTTAAGCCCCCTATCAATTCTAACAAAAGAAAACTCCCCTAACAACCCTGGGCATTTCAAATTAAAATAATTGCTAATATGGTGCCCAGATAATCTTAATAACTGAAATTTATTTGGAAGTGTTAAATATCAGCTAGGAAATGATATAAGCAAGATAATGTCACCATAGTTACTGTAGCAAGAGCAGCCACCAGAACTAGTAGTATAATATACACACACAAAATTCACTGCACCTCTCGTGTTTCAACATCTCTTTCCCTTATCTCATCTATATTCTGCCTGTATACGTATATAAATCGTGACAGGAAGATTTAATATGAACAAGAAAAGAAACTTCTAGGAATTTTGTATTCTTCCTGTGACAACACGTGCTTTTAGGTATAAAAAAGTAATCCATTGGGCTTTAAAATCCACATATGAATAACAGCTCATTCATTATGGAAAGAGATTAACATGATTAAATAACACATTTAATGAGCTTTTTGTTCGATTTCCCGTGGAGTAACAAAAGGAATAGTGACATCTATCTAATGACATAGTTAAGGGCCCAATTTTTATTAAATCTTAATTTAGGCAATCGTCTTGAATAAGGTCCCTCTCTAAAGAAACAAGTGGATGTTTCATCAATTCTGTAAACAATGAAATTAAACCAGTAGCATGCATGTGTTACCATGTCCCTGTGACAGATGCATGGGGAATAATCTATTCCTAAATAAGAAAAAATCATCATAAATGTATGTTCTGCCATAAAATAAATGAAAATACCTCTGCAAATGCACAGGCCCGGACAATGTGTTTGTGTTCAAATGAATGCAATACATCCCCGGTCAATGCATCCCATATTTTCCTGTTAAAGAATAAGGATTACGAAAAATAAGTTTCGGCAGACTAATATTTGTAACAGTTTGAGAAAGTCAATGTGCCTAATTAGATTGGTTACTATGTGACCGCCCCTGATGTACAAGTAGCATGAGAAATATTTAATCCTTTTAAGATCATTAGAATCCAAGCTACTATCTTTAATATGTTGAAAGATGGGAAAGAGAAAAGGCTCGATCGGTACGCAGAAAAATCAGCTGATGCAGATGCAGCACGTAATGCATTGCTATCAAGGCAGCAGCTCCACACTGCACCTTTATGCCCTTCAAATGTCCCAATCCAATCTCCAGTCTCTCCATTTCTTAGCATCGGTGTAGAATCTAGACATAAGCAATATAAACATGGTTCTTAATCTTAAAAACATACAGCACATAGATGCCATAAATATGGCTGAAACATAATTAAGGATTTCAATTTTTGTAATATACATGTATGATATAGACAAAAGTTATTTTTACTGGCAGCTGTAGGCTTGAGCTCTCTTTGGGACTAATGATGGAATCATTTATTAGCCAAAGTATCGAGAGGAACATTTTAAGACCATGCACACTCAGAAACCAACACTTCAAAAGAATAATAGCAGCAGATAAGGTGATAACCAGATTTAAAACTAAAATGTAACTTAGCTCTAAATGACAGTAATAACCTGAGTATTTATAGAAGAAATGTTGCAATAGTAACTTACCAATACTGGACTATATCACAGCAATGTTCAGTTCCAACCACACTTAATGTTATAATGTAGTAAGATTCCCATTTCTCAAACACTTTGTGACCTAATAAGAAAGAATATTATGACATATAACCAAGGTTCGAAAATCGCGAGGCAAGTCTAGGCAGTAAAGTTAACTTCTTGCAAATAATCAGGAATAAGAAACAATAATTTACTATCAATTTAAGTAATTAAGTCACATCTCAACTGATGATACTGATTAGAATTAGTTTATAGCATTAACCGTTTCGCATGGGGCTTTTTGAAATTACATAAAACGAAAAGAAAAACTATGAAATATGTAAATATTATTAATATTGATAAGACACAAAATAATAAAATTTTGAGATTTCCAACGTTTTACGAATATCAAGCAATATATCATGTAAAATATTTTTACATGGTACAGTTTTCAAGTCATCGAAAACATCAGAATAGGCAAACAAAGATATTGATCTGCAAATATTTTTTCAATAACACAAATAGTCAAATACTATGAACTATGTAAAGGCCACAATTTTAATATATCCGATCCTGCATTATCACAGGCTTTAACACACTGAAAAGGTTAAAGACCAACAATTAAAATTGTGAACCTTGAGTATCTATTGTCTTAAAACTATATGTTATCCATGCATTTTATATTTGATCTTTCAAAAAAAATCAAGAGACATTGTAAAAACTTGATCGAATACAATAATTGTACCCAATCTATGCTTGGAATATTGAAAAATAAGCAACTTCGCTAAATTTTAGGTTGGTGATGTTAATGTGTATATTAATTTAATTCTACTGATTTGATCAAGTTTTGCCCAAACTGAAGGTTTCTATCTTAATATTGCAGAAGATGCACTAAATGGGAATTCTTCGATCTTTAATCTCGTAATGTGATGTAAATAATTCCTTCCATCGAAGGTCTTCCTCATTTAATATCAAATAAATTTGGTATGTTGATTGAGTTTAAATTGTGCAAATAGTATTTTAAGTAAAATTTAGTGTGCAACATGATCTGACAGGCCTAAGTGTGTGGGCGACATAGCATAAGGGCAAAACTTGATCAAATCAGTAGAATTAAATTAATATTGAAGAAGATGCACTAAATGGGATTTCTTCGATCTTTAATCTCGTAATGTGATGTAAATAATTCCTTCCATCGAAGGTCTTCCTCATTATATCAAATAAATTTGGTATGTTGATTGAGTTTAAATTGTGCAAATAGTATTTTAAGTAAAAATTAGCGTGCAACATGATCTGACAGGCCTAAGTGTGTGGGCGACATAGCATAAACATACAAATATACATCAAACTTAATTTAGTTAAATTACATGTCCAGAAAGCAATAATTTCCACAGAACCACAAATAAATGTCATTGTAATTAAAGTAGTACATAATTTTTATGAGAAAGAGAGTGTTCCAGGGCACAAAGTATTTTCGCATAACTTGCGCCTTTGGCTGCTGATTAATCATCTGCCTAGGCGGACTTTTCGAACATTAAATGTAACTGCCTATATTTACAAACTGACTAAAGTAAACATTATGAAGACACATGATTGGCTAAATCCCTAACTACTTTAGAAGCTTCAGCCATTACATTTAGTACTATCCTACTGTAACTTATAGCATTATCGTGTCACAACACATTATGTCACATAACCAAGAATAAGAATACCTAGCAATACTTTAGCACAAGAAAAAAAACTGCCTATAACGTCTCACACCTGATGAACGATGATCCTGCCTTAATTCCAATTCCAAGCATACAGGATCACACCAATCAACAGATTATTATAAGCACTTATGAAGCTAGCAAGTAGAAACTCTATCTTACAAAACAAGAACAATCTCGAACCTAGCACAAATTAATCTCGAATCCAATATTATTTAAAATGCTCAAATCATTATTCACAGACTATCACATAGAAGCAAGGCCCACAACTACATGACTACTAGCTCCTTAAACGATTCAATACATTAAAGATAACGATCAACACGAAACAACATAAATGCAAAAATAAAATAAAATTTAACATAAAATAACAGCAAATAAAAGGGTAGAATATAAAGCTACCTTTGCTAGCACTAATGAGAAAGTAACCGTCAGGCGTAAGAGGACTAAAAAACAAATCAACCACTGGTCGAGAGTGGCCATGGCACACAAGCGGCACTGCAGCTTTCTTCTTGTCCATGTATATAATATGTATGTAAGTAAAATTAAAGCTAGGCTGGTATGTATTGAATTCCTAAATTAACAAACTGGATTGTAAGGATTTAAAGCAGGAAAGTGTAGAGATACATAATTATTTTATGTTTATTTGTGTTGTAATAGAGAATGGGGGGAACAAGGAAAGCTGGGAAGCCCTAAGATTAAGTAGTTTGATCGTTGGATAAATCTACAGTTCGGATCAAAATCCGAGAATGCTAAAGGGCGGATCGGATTTTTATTTATTGTCAAGTGGATTTATATAACAGTAATTGTTTAGAACCGAGAAAAGTAAAGGAGCACGAATACTCAGTTCCGGAAAAGGAAAACAAAATAAATATTTCATATTTGGGTTTCTAGGTGCACGAGGATGATCTCAGTATCCTGATGTTAAAATAATATAAATGAGAGGGTATTTATGAAAAAATTATAATTATAAAAATGCCAATGCGGTGTCCTTACTTTACAAGTAGAAATATGTTATAACCTTAGGAGAAAACAACCTCAGACCCACTTTTCTCTAAATATTTACGGTGGGTTCGGTTTTGTTTTGATTGGGTTCCTTTCATCTTCTGTGTTAATTTGTACTCCCTCCGTTCCTAAATGATTTGCTCGTTTTGATTTTTGATACTGTTTATTATAAGCGATTAACTACTAATTTACGTATAATTAATAGTACTGTTTATTATAAGCGATTGACTACTAATTTACGCATAATTTATAAGATAAAATATAATCATGAGTGATCAGTGTACCATTTTATATGAATGTTGTTGAGGTTCAATGTTTTTAATGTTGTTTTTTCTTGTAATATTTGATTTCTTTTAACAGATTCAATGCTAATTATGACTTGATTGATGACTTTTTTGTAGCATTTATGGATGGTCAGAAATGATGACATATATTTTGGCCTTTTAGAGACAGTAAAGTGTCATTTTGTTGGCTTGTCTATTTCCTTTAAATCATATTATAAATATATATGATTCAATTTAGTGTCTAATCAATGATTTCATTGGTTAGACTTTATTTTATTTTCCTTTTTATAAAATATATACTCACACGCTTTCAATAATAATTTATTATTCGATATATTTTCCTTTATTATTTTTATAACATATATAATCTTTTTATATATTTTTCAGAATTTTATGGATTTTCAGTTATAAGATGGTGACCTACAACAATGGAGCAGTCAAAATGAAGAGGAAAATTACGCTAATATGTGGCAATAACTGTTGGCAATGAGGACTCACATAAACAATAATTAGTTCTGATTTTTTGGAAAAGTTGTAAAATGATGTATTTTTATTTTTAAAGACACTTTTTTTACCCCTTGAATTTTTTCCCACAGGATTTTGCTCTTGAGAGTTTTTAACGAGGCCTTTCTATCGTGGGGTTCTTCCGTTCAGACTTGAAGATTTTATTATCTAAATGTCCGGAACCAACATGCGTGCTTTTCGGTTAGATGATGAATTTTCTTGAATGAATAAATCCCATTGTACAATTATTGTATTTCGATATAATTCATGAATGAGAAATTAACTAGGGTTGAGCAAAAAACCGAATCAATCCAAAACCAAAACCGAAACCGATGAAAACCGAACTGAAAAAAACCGAAACCGTTAAAAACCGAACCGAAACCGAAATCTAAAAATCGATCCGATTTTAACGGTTGCGGTTCCGGTTTTAGGTTCAAACCGAACCGAAAAAACCCGAAACCGAACCGATTATTTATATAAATAAATATTTATATTTTTTATAAATATTTTTAAAATTAATCATATATATATATATTATAGCTTAGGTGCATCAAAATTAGCAGAGCTCTATTTAAGTGTTCAGATTCTTAATAATAAGCAGCCTGAAAGAAAATGACTTAACATATGGTGTTTGACTTAACATAATCCATGTTATGTTTGGCAACATCTGGTTTAGAAATAATTAGTACTAAAAATTTATGTTAGGAGAAGACTTCACTTCCCAATTCCCAATACTGTTGGTTTTATTTTCTGCATTTCGCATATTTTTTAACATTCTGCTTAGCAGAAAAATAAGACGAATGGCCATTGTTTTATGTGATTACTTATTTTTATTTTCCTGAAAGTCAGACTGATTAGTAACTTGAGTACAAGAGGTCTTCTTTTTCAATTGAGAGAGAATGCTTCATTCTTAATCAACGGTGATTGTTTCTCATGATTTTGTTCCTCCTTTTCTGACTGCTACTTTGTTCTGCTTGCAGCTCAATAGGTCTTTGTTCTACTTTGTTCCTGAAAGTCTTTGTTTTGCTACTTTAACTGGTTGCCTGCAGGGTCACTGCCTCACTGGATATATGCCAATTTTTTATTGTTTCAAGTTTTAAAAATTGTTGTATTAATATATTTGGACGATTTATGTTTTTATGGTAGAACTACTGTTTTAATTAATTTTTAATACTTTCTTTTTTTTATTTTAATCGGTTTTAAAACCGAAACCGAAATGATAAAAACCGAAACCGGGATTTTAAAACCGAAACCGATGGTTCGGTTGCGGTTCCGGTTTTCGATTTTTAAAACAGAGAACATGCGATTCCGGTTTTACCCGAAAACCGAACCGGGGTTTGCTCCCCCCTAAAATTAACTGTGGCCACTTGGCCATTTCACAAGAAAAAAACTTAGATCTCGTTGATAAAAATAATTTACTTATTCTGTACTGGGTGTTCGGCCCAATCTATCACAATTTCAAAATAAATGCTCCCAAATATCACAATCTGAAAGAATGGCCCCAATTATTAATCTAAGACACAATTTCGTTTAACGTTTTATTTTTTTTTTAAACGCTAGAGCGTGTAGCATTTATAGTGAAGGAGGAGAGGAGACGCCAGTTAAAGTTTCGTTTTGGGAAGGGGGAGGGGAAACGCCAGATCAAGTGGTGTTGGGGGAGGTTTACATTTTTTTTTGTTGAAAACGTTACTTTAAGTTTGGTTTTGGGTTACTTTTTTTTTCTTTTTTTTAAGACGCTACTTTAAGTTTGGTTTCATATTTTTTTTAATTAAAAACGCTAAATGAAGTTTGGTTTTGGCAGGTGAAAACGCTAAATTTTGTGGTGTTTTAGGAGTAACGCCACATAGTGTAGTGTTTTTAGATGTTTTTTATTTATTTTTTGTTCTTTTTTGTTTTCTCTAAAATATATATTTGCAAAAATATTTAAAAAATTGTTTACAAATGGTCAATTAAAATATAAACACCGTTGAAAACCCAAGGCAATACAGATAAAAATTAAAAATTTTAATTAAAAAAATTGAATCTGGTGGCCTAATTTTTAAACGCTAACGCGTTTAAAAATCAAGATAAGTTAGGGTTTAGGGTTGTAAACAACCCTAAATCCTAAGTTCGTACACGGTTTATTCGTCGTTCGGAATATTTCTAAAACCCAAAATGGAATTGTTGAACCCCAAAGGTTAACCGTTGAAACCTCGAGGGAATATAGATAAAATTTAAAAATTTTAATTAAAAAATTGAATCCGACGGCGTGATTTTAAACGCTAATGCGTTTAAAAATCAGAATAAGTTAGGGTTTAGGGTCGGGTTTAGGGTCGGATTTAGGGTCCCTAAACCCTAATCCCAAAATGAAAACGTTGAACTTAGGCGGTTAATTCGTCGTTCGGAATATTTCTAAAACCCAAAATGAAAACGTTGAACCCCAAAAGTTAATTATTGAACCCCCTAAGTTAATTAAATTGCATTTTTTTAATTTTAAAAATAAAATTTTAATTGACCCTTTGTTTAAAATTTTTTAATGTTATTTACAATTATATATTTAGAAAAAAAAAACAAACAAACAAACACCCAACCTCAAACGCCACATAATTTGGTGTTCCTAACCCCCTTCCCCCCTCAACAATTGACACAACGCTAGACGTAGTAGCGTCTTTTTAAAAAAAAAAACAACAACGCTACACGATGTAACATTTTGGAGTGATATACATGGCCAACTTTTTCATTTGTGATATTTGGGGCCATTTTTCTTAAAATTGTGATATTGGGGGCCTTTATTCTTCTGAAACAAGTAAATATGTACTTTTTTTTAATAATTAACTTATTTTTGGAAGATAATGAATGTTAAACTCCCAAACACATTTTTTTTCTAAAAACAATATATAATATGAATTTTTTTTCGGAATAAATAACTAATTATAAGCTAGCCGGGATAAAGGTCGCTATCTCGCGATACCTTATTATGGGGGTGTTTGAGGGTATTTTTTCCAGAATAAGTCAACTTATTATAAGACAAACTTAGAGATTCCTAACTTTTTCCTGAAAAAAATTAACTTTTCTTTCTTAAACATACATTAAATACTTTTATAAAATTATTTTTTATCAAAATATGAAATTTTTACCCGAAAATAAGTCCATAAGGACTTAAAAAAAAGGTAAGCCAAATAGGCTCTATATCAGGTACAATTTACTTCTAATATTTTTAATATATATTTGTAATTTTTAAACTATCAAGACCTTCGGAGAGAAGAGGGAAAAAAACCAAAAAATGTTTCCAAATTTTCTTCCAAAAGAATTGTTGTGGAATAAAAACGAGGGTTTGTAAATTACGGTTAGGGTTTATGCAATTAATGCTAGAGTTCGTGCTTTAATGGTTGGTTCTGTGTTCGAGACTAGACGGTTTTTGTAGAATGCCTACGTATCTCAGAGTTGAGAATCAAGCCAAAAAACGTAGTTCTGAGAATGAGGGGCCAGACCCTTATATAAGCTTGAGAAGCCTTAGAATCGGGATAGGATTAGGTGACTTAGTGGGCAAGTCACCGCCTTGAATCAATTCTAGAATGTTCCATACAGGAAGCAGATTCCTTATAGGTTTAGTTGTCTTGGAGGACAAGCCTCTTTCTTGGACTCAAACAAGGAGTCGGTGCCATACACGGCCTTGATTCTAGATCGTTCTTTGTTCTATGGATCAGGCCAAGTTTGAAAACAAACTTATACCAGGCATCCCCGGTTTGGGCTGTTTCTTGGGCTTAATCATTAATTATGAATATAATGCCCATCTAGGGTTCCAGGCCTCATTAATGGGCCAATCAATGCAACATTAAATATGTTGTTGGTCCCGGAGTATTGCAGAAGGGGGGGGTTGAATGCAATACTGATAAAATTCAATCTTTAAAACAACAATGATGATAAAGATTATAAGTTATCAGTAGATGTATGCAAGCAATAAGTGAAACAAGATTTCTCACAAAATAAATGTTTTATTTATCTTGTGTGAAGTGTTGCTACAACCTAGAGAAAATGTTCTCCAGCTTCGTTGTCTCTTGAGATTACAAGATTGCTTCGTGTGCGTACATGTGCATAGAAGAGAATCTGAGATGTGTATCTAAGTAGACTAAGATACCTTGTTGTCTCTATCGCATGGGGTGTTGAGCTGTTGTCATTTTCAAGTGGCAGCTCATTACAATTTGCACACCCATGTGACTTTCCTAAATTGCTATACATACAGGATAAACCTTACAAGTAAAGCAACCTAGATTTTTTCTATTTCTAGCTAATACAATTCTAGTAGATGTGGATGTTACATACACCTCGAATTGACCAGCCTTGTCTTGTGAATCTTTTAAGCTTCTGTCGTAGTCTTTGCAGGTCTGCTACAAACGATAGAGTGTTGCAGCAAATTTGTTTCTTGAACTTGTAACCTGTCACGGGCTTTGACCGAGAAAAATACCCAAATCAAATAATCCAATGTGACAGTAACCTTAACCACCGAGTCTGCTGTCAAAGGAATATTCAGTAGTTGACAGTACGAGGTCCCGCCAATGTTGCTGTCGGAACTCCAGACTTGCTGTCAAGTGTGAGAATGTTACTGTCCCATGCTTCAGCCAATGTTGCTGTCAGATGTAGCTTTGTCGTGACTTTGCAGCATTTGTCTTCTTGTAACCTTACTGTCAAGAATATGACAGTAACTTTTATTCTTGCTGTCTTCTGGATGTATTCCTTGAGGCTTGAACAAATGTATGAACTTCTCCCAAATCATACAATTATTACATGACAGCAATTATTCGATTACAAAGACATACTCTGGCTGTGACAGTATGTTCAACTTAGTAAAAACTAAGTACAGGGAAATATAGTTAAATTGTCTCTATGCTATCACCCATAAATCCCAACATATGTCTTTAGGGATTACTTTTCACCCATATCATTTGCCCCCAACTTCTGGGAAAACTTGATTTCGTAGAAGTTTAAGGTCATGTCGGCCCTTCTCGGGTATCATTTTATAGTAAAGTATGGAGCGACCTACACATTCACAACGATTATAAATAAAATTCTTTCCAAGGTTAATACCTAAGAAATTCAAACGTTCTTTGGCCTCTCAAACCTCTTTCTTAGGGTTTCTGGGCCTTTCGGGAATAGGATTTGTGTCATTTCGAGCTCGTAAACACTAATCCAAGTGAAATTCGTGCATAGGATCCTTTGACTTAAGTTCACTTGTGATTAATTTCCCTCAACTTAGATAAGTTGGGGTTAATATCAGGTGGTCGTTGCTCATAAGCCTTAATAAAGGCTAATTTTTTAGCAAAAGACACTAATTCAGCCCTAATCGGGGCTAAACAACCCTAAGCGGGGCTATATAGACCTTAATCAAGGTTAACTAACTCCTCCTCGAAGTAACGATTGCTAGGATATCCCTTCATAACCTTAAGATAGGTTAATTTCTGAGTGGAAGTCCTTAAACGTCGCTAATCGAGGTTAATCACCCCCTAACTGCGATTAGTGAAATCCAAACCTCAAATTTTGAGGTCAAGCTCATACGGTAGAAGCTCTTATAATCTCCTTGTTGGAGAAAGAATAACGTGAATATACCCATTTTTGGTGCTCCAGACAAGAAATGCAGTCCCATGGACCTTGTTTTCAAACAAGACCTTGTTTTTCATCAATGGTGACCCCCTATCCTCAAATTTTGAAGTCGAGTTCATATGATAGGGATTCTGTTAGGTCGAATACACAATAGGTAATCAAATACTGTATGAGTAACTTAACAAGAACACACTATTTAATACTTTAAAACTGTTTGGAATTAACAATTCCTCTCTCAGTGATGTAAAATATCACAGAGAGCTGCTTAGGTTACAATCAATGAATTTCTCAATGTTCGATACCCTTCTAGGGTTAACCTAACTGTATTTATAAAACATACAGCTTCGTACAATCAGTAATTGATTCTCCTATAATTAAGCTATACAATTGATATCAATCACGATTGCTTCAAATCTTCCAAGTCAACTCAATCTCTTTGACAGCTTTCCAATCTTCAAAGATATTGCTTCCATATTTATCTTGTATCAATCTTCAAACACTGTTGACTCTTCAGACATTACCGCTACAGAGTTTAACAATCTCTGTTGCGCTTCCAGTCAGTGTTTAACTAAACTCTGACTGCTTCCAGCTAAACTCTGTTTTGTTACTTTAGCTTCCAAACACTGTTCTCATCAATCATTTCTAACAATCTCCCCCAACTTGTTCATTAGCAAGAATGTACAAGTTTACAATAAATGATGATGTCAAAACAAATACAAAGTCTACAGTGTTTAACAAACAGAGTTTAAGCTTTTACTTAACAAATTCTACAGAAAATAAGAAAATCCTTACAGACTTCAAATTCTAATCTCTTGAAGATCTGGCATTGTTCTGAGATAGTCTATAAGCAATCTTCTTTCAGCATTTTCAAGCTCTATCTGCATAGCTTCCTTGATTTCTCTCAACTGAGGATCATTCTCATCAGTCTGATAGATAGCAGCTCTAAGATCGTAGATTTTGTTTCTCCTCATTTCATTTCCCAACCTGATATATTTCACTTCCTCAGACTTCACATTAAAATCCAGAACAGTAATTCCAAGATCTGTCTTCAGCTTTGTAGTCCCCTTCTCCATTTCTATCAGATTCCCATTCCAGTCTCTGTACTTTGGAACATACTTGCTGTTGTATTTCATATTTCTTCTGGCAAGATTTTGAATCATCTTTTGTCTGAGTACATTTGCAACTGACTGAGCTCTTTGATTTCTTACTCTGAAAAGATACAGAACATATTCTAGTTCTTCCCAGTATTTTAAATCAATATCCTTCTCATCAACTTTAAACACTGTTCCATCAGCCATGAAATATAGCAGAAAATCCTTCTCTAAACTCTTCTGATTAACAAGCTGTACTGACTCCAGTCTGTCTAAACTCTCTTGAGTGACACCACGACCTGGAACAGCCAATGAAGAAGGATCTCTGGGACCAACATATTGTCTTGTGTCTCTGTGTGAGCCTATGCCTCCTTTGTTGTATCCGATTTTACCAGATAAGGCTCTACCATCAGTGAAATCCATTGGAACTGTAGCTTCTGGCCTTGAATCATGAAGAACACCTTTTCCAAATGTTGATTTCAACTGAGAAGACAATAATGATGTGGTCACAACTTGTGCAGTAACAGAGGTTGTGTCTTCATTCTTCTGTACAACATGTGTATCAACAGAGGTTGTAACAATACTTTTCAGCTTTTGCTTAGCTTCTGCATCTGTTGGTTTTCTGAACACTTGCATCCTTTGATTTGTACCAACTGGTTCTTTGATTTGAATACCTTTAAGAACAGGCTTTGCAGCTTTAACAACTTTCACATTCTTCTTTAATTTATCAGACTTTAAAGCCTTCAAATGCTTTTCTTGCAGACTCTTCTCTTCAGCTTTAGCATCTTCTATAGTAACTCCTTCTGCATTCTCTTCCATGAAAAGCTTAACAGCTAACTCCTCATCAGTCTTTGGATTTGATATTAATTCCAAACTCTTGGTTTTTGAAGTACCTTGAGTTTCAGTGTTTATTCCAACAGACTGTGACTTAAGAGATTTGCCAGATCTCAGAGTTAGTGTTTCAGAGTTTAAAGCCTTACTCTTATCACTTGCCCCTCCATCTCCAGCATCATCCTTCTTTTCAAGCAGAGTTTGAGAAATTTTACATTTAGACTTAGCAACTCTCTCCCCCTTTTTGACATCATCAGGAATGAGTATAGATGTAATGAGCTCCAAAGAGTTAACAATGGAATCAACCTTAGCAAACAAGGCAGTTTGATTTTCTTCAACCTTTCCTAGCCTGGTAAAGAGAGTATCTTGAACTTTAGAAAGCTGTGCAGCTTTGATTTTTGACTCTCTTTCCATTGTCATTTCTCCAGTCTGTATCTTAGTTTTCAAAGAAGCAATTTGTTGTTTTGTTTCAGCAAAATTTCCATCCAGAGTTTTGACTTGTACCACAGTTGCCTTTAAACAGGATAAAATCTCTGGATTTGAAATTTGACTAGCAGTCTGCTTAACAAAATCAGCTGCTCTCCCTTTTGGAAAAATACAGTCTTGTTTATACCAATTAGCAGCAGATTTAGCAAGGTGCTCTTCTTCAATTGCATGAGATGGACAAGGCTGATCAAAAGGTTTATGTTTATTATCAGTCTGTGCTGGTGCACTCAGAAAAGAATCAGAGTTTGCACTGTTTTCAGATTCATCTTCAACACTTGCATCATTTGCTTGAGCATCTTGTAAAGAACCACTGTGCTGAGCTGTGTCAGCCACAGTTTCTGCAACAACTTCTGCAATCTTGTCAATAGTCTCCTCATGTTGCACAGGCTCTGCAACAGAGCTTGCATTTGTAGCTTCAACAGGCATAGATTCAGAATTTTTCTTAGTTGCTTGATCAACCTCATCACCTTTGTCTGGAATTGGAGAAGCATTAGATATTAGCTCTGTGTGTGATGCTGCAGCTTCAGAAAAATTAACTGCAGGCTCATCAGCTACACCAGGAGCTTCAGTGTGAACAACAGGTGAGATAGAATCAAGAATTGGTTGAAATGAATCAAGAAAATCATTCATTGGTGAAAAACCATTTCTGTAATCCTCTTCTACAGGAATGTTATCCTCTGTAGGTACTTCAACATTAACAGCATCCTCTGCAGGCATTTCAACCTCTGCAGGTATTTCAACATTGACAGGCACAGCATCCTCTGCAGGTATAGTAACATTCTCTGCAACCTCAACAGTAGGTGTTTGCTGTGAAACCACCTCTGGAGCTTCAACAACATGCTCATCATCAGATTCTGAAAGAATTAATCTCCTCTTCTTGACTTGAGACACTACAATCTCCTCTTCTTCTTCACTAGAGCTCTCCTTAGGTGGTGAAAGTGAAGGTCTGTTTGCCTTTTGTTTCTTTCTTCTGGTATAAACAGCTCCAGGTAATATCTGTTTAGCCTTTGAGTGTTTAGTGTTTTGGGCA
This sequence comes from Kitagawia praeruptora, assembly GCA_037693485.1. Classification (NCBI taxonomy): domain Eukaryota; kingdom Viridiplantae; phylum Streptophyta; class Magnoliopsida; order Apiales; family Apiaceae; genus Kitagawia; species Kitagawia praeruptora. The sequence continues at coordinate 44,175,733 of CM075345.1, read as the reverse complement.
GTGTGTATTTTTCTTTTTGGTTTGGATTTAGGTTTTTCAGTAGGTGCTGTCTCAGAGTTTAAGGTTTCAGAGTTTATTGGTGGAGAGTTTATTGGTTCTGGTTGTGGTTGATGAGATGTAGTAGGTACAGTGATTGTAGGTGTTGTGGGTGTTGATTCAGAATGTATGGTGTCTAATGGTTCAGGCATGTGTTGTGGTGATTGAGAATCCTGAGGTTGGTTAACATAGTTTTGTAAGGCTAGTGGCATAAACATATCAGGTATTTGCTGTTTAGTAACATCTTTATTTGTCAAATCAGAAAACATCCTTTTAGCAACTTGAAAAGGCTAAATGACATCAGCTTCATCAATTGTAAGATTAGGCACACAAGCAGTAAATAGTATTTGACAAAATCGAGCAAAATAAACAGAAGTAGGCTCAGATAAACGCTCTCCCAAATTCATTAGCACTAGTCTACCAAAATCGAAATTACCTCCATACAGTAGAGCATGGCCAATTTGAAGAGTGTCAAGAGGAAGTGCATCCCAATTTGTTGTCTTCTTTCCAAAAGTTCTTGTAATGCAATCGAAAAAGAAACTCCATTCCTTTCTCAAAAGTGGCCTTCTCAGAGACCCCAGCTTATTCAAATTTCCTGCACATCCAATTTGCTGCAACATTGTCCTCAAGTGGTCGTGACCAACAACACTGTAAGAAGTGTGAGTCTCAAAATCCAAAGCATCCCTAACCGTAGTTGGAGTAATGATATACTCTGATTCAGCATGAGTGAAAGTGATTGTTGGAGTGCCAGACTCTTCTCCATCATCATATACAGAGTTTGTCCAAAAAGTAGCAATTTGTGAAGCAGAGAGTATTGGTGGTGCAGTTAAAGCCTTCCCTATTTCAGAATCTTTCAAGAAATTTTGAAACAAATGAAACGCCTCTGGAGCATTTGCATTCTCCAGTGGAGCTGCATAGTTGCTAGGAAGAAAAATTAACCCTGCTGCATCAAAAGCTTTGGTTGCCATTAGTAAGATATGATACGAAGATATTCAGAGAAAAGATGTATGGTAAGTGTTTACCAAAATGTGAAGGAGAGTGAATAAGAATTTTGAAAGTGATTGAGTATGCAAGTAACTGTGAGTGGGTGAATATTAATCGATGTGAAGTGAGAGAACAAAAACGATTAGAGTAAAACCAAAACTCAATCTTTTATTTAATGAAAGTGCGCAATTGATTGTAGAGTAATGTGTAAGTGGGACACTATCATGGGACACGTGTCAAACAACTAATGGATCACTTAATAATTACCGCTGTCATTCCTATAATCACGACACTTTGACATATTTACACTAATTAACAGTTGTCAACTACCCCAATTACTCCAAAATAGTCAAATCATCTCAATGAAACTTTACCTTAGAGTACTTAACACAACTCAACAGTGTTTATCAATTTTCCAACTTTATCACTGAAACCCTTTCAAAAATTGCACAGTTGTGAATATGAGTGTGTGTGAAGCAGAGTTTACCAAAATCAATTTTTAGAGCATCTAATATTTCATAAAATCCATAACAAAAAAAAATAAATAAACACTGAATGCACAAACTCTCATAGTAAACACTGATTGTTTGATGAATGCTAAACTCTGTAGTTACTGTTATACAGAAATCTGAAAACTTCTATTCCCATTGATGTCCATGATTATCCAAGTAAGCACACAGTCTTTGAAGACTAAAAGATCAAGAAATAGAAATCAGAGCATCATTCAGTGAATAACAATCATGAACTTGATAAACTCACAAACTCTCAAAGCACACAGGTGTTTAGGTGAAGTGTTTACACTCACATTCAATCAGGAAAAGCAGATTCTACCATATGCTTGAATGTCCACCAAATCTACACTACTTTGAGTACATGTATGCACAAATCAAAAGGACTTTATTCAGGGTTGTAATGAGGTAAGATCAAACAGATGAGAAGAGATGTTTTATTCATGAGTGAATTTCAAACTGAACATTTTAATAGACCAAAGTGTTCAGTCACACTGTTAGTACATATTTGCACAAGATCAGTATATATGCCCCTTTTTTTTATTTAACATATATACTGAAAAACTTTTCTTTTCTTGAGAAACACTCATCTGCTTGATTTTTTTTTTCAAAAGAATATAACTGCTCTTAATACTTCAGAGTATAAGAAAAATGAGCAGTTAATTAGGCTCAAAGGGGTTTACTAAGGGTGGTATTTATGAACAGTGTTTATACAGTGTTTGAACAGTGTTCAAAAGAATTTTGAACAGTGTTTGAAGGAATGGTAAATCCTATTGCCTTTATCATTTTCATGCACACACATATCATGTAGTCTCAAAGTGGTTTAATACAAGTTCTAGAGAAACATACTTCCTGATGAACATCACACAACAATAAATACTGATTGATAGAAAATGTATCAATCACTGATTTGGCTCAAACTCTCACAGGGTGTAAACATGAATCTGAACTCACCAAACTAATCAATGACACATCTCAAGTTTTATGGTTTTCACAAGTACAAACAAGGAATCATCAGGAACCATACCTTTGGGAACAGAATGTCACTAATCAGAGTTTAGAGTTCATCAATAACCAAAATTATTTATGAGAGGCAATGCACACAATATTCATAAACTCAGAGTTTAGGACTGAATAAACTAAGAGATGCTATAAATATGAAACAGTATCATGCTGTGTTGATTTACTGCACAAAATCTGATTAGATTACAGTGACTCAGAAAGAATCATGATTTAATTACTGAGAATCATGCTTCATACATTTTTCTCCATTGGTGTTTTCATTCAGACAATAATCAATTCTGAATTCACTGAGTTTATCAAACATGATAACAGTGTTTAACAGACAGACATGCTGACAGAGTTTAACAAGGTTTAAACATAAGCATGCATAACAGAGTTTAATACTAAGGTTCACATAGCACTTAACAATTTGCATAACATGAGCAATAAGTTTTTGAGTCTAACCAACATCACTAGTCAAAACTAGAGACCATTCCTAGTTCATTGACCAGTCTTGTAAATGTAGTTTCACTCAATGGCTTGGTGAAGATATCTGCAAGTTGTTGTTCTGTAGACACAAAGTGAAGCTCAATGTTGACTTCCTCTACATGCTCTCTGATGAAGTGATACCTTATGCTGATGTGCTTTGTCATTGAATGTTGTACTGGATTACCTGTCATTGCAATAGCACTTTGATTATCACAGTAAATAGGTATCTTGGTATACCTCAATCCATAATCCAGCAGTTGATTCTTCATCCATAAAATCTGTGCATAGCAGCTACCAGCAGCAATATACTCTGCTTCAGCTGTAGATGTGGATATTGACTTCTGTTTCTTGCTGTACCAGGAACCAATTCTGTCTCCCAGAAATTGACAACTTCCACTGGTGCTTTTTCTTTCTATCTTACAGCCTGCAAAGTCTGCATCTGAATAACCAAGTAGTTTAAACTCTGATTCTCTTGGATACCACAACCCCAAAGTTATAGTGCCCTTGAGATACTTAAAAATCCTCTTTACTGCTGTTAAATGTGATTCTCTTGGATCTGCCTGGAACCTTGCACACAAACAAGTGGCATACATGATATCAGGTCTACTAGCTGTTAAATAGAGTAGAGAACCAATCATTCCTCTGTAACATGTCATATCTACTGATGACCCTGCATCTTTGTCCAATTTTGTTGCAGTTGCCATGGGAGTTGTTGCAGATGAACAGTCAAGCATGCCAAATTTCTTGAGAAGATTTCTGGTATATTTTGCTTGATTTATAAAAATTCCATCATCTGTTTGCTTCACCTGTAGGCCTAGAAAATAACTAAGCTCTCCCATCATACTCATTTGATATCTTGACTGCATGAGTTTGGCAAACTTCTTACAGAGTTTATCATTAGTAGATCCAAAAATGATGTCATCTACATAGATCTGAACTAAGAGCAAGTCACTACCAGATTGGAAGTGAAACAGAGTTTTGTCAATAGTACCTCTGTGAAATCCACTTTCTAGTAGAAATTTGGCAAGAGTTTCATACCATGCCCTTGGTGCCTGCTTAAGTCCATAGAGTGCCTTGTCTAACCTGTAGACATAGTCTGGATATTTTGTATCTACAAAACCTGGTGGTTGTTCCACAAACACTTCTTCTTCAAGTTTTCCATTTAAAAATGCACTTTTTACATCCATCTGAAACACTTTGAATTTCTTATGAGAGGCATATGCTAGAAAGATTCTGATTGCCTCCAATCTAGCAACTGGAGCAAATGTTTCATCATAGTCTATTCCTTCCTGTTGTGAATAGCCTTTTGCAACCAGTCTTGCTTTGTTTCTTATGATAACACCCTCACTGTCAGTTTTATTTTTGAAAACCCATTTAGTACCAACAATGGATCTGTTCTTGGGCCTTGGTACAAGGGTCCACACTTCATTTCTTTCAAATTCATTTAGCTCTTCTTGCATTGCTGTTATCCAGTCAGCATCTTTAAGAGCTTCTTCTACTTTCTTTGGCTCAGATTGTGACAAGAATGCATGAAACAGACATTCATTTGTTGTTGCACTTCTTGTCCTTACTTTTGCATCTGGATCACCAATAATTAAATCAGGTGTGTGTGACTTAGTCCATTTTCTTGCAGAAGGCAAATTGCTTCTGTCATCATGTGATCCTCCCCCTTGATCCATGCTCTCCTGATTTTCTTGGTGCCTCTCTTCATTTTCTGATGCTCCCCCTGAATGTGACTGCTCAGAATTATCAACAGAGTTTGAATCAACAGAGTTTGATTCAGAATTATCAACTGAGTCACTATCAGTGTTTGAATTATCACTCTGATGTGATTCTTCATGCTCCCCCTCAACTGGTTCTTCCCTTGTTTCTGATTGAAGAGTTTCTTCAATATTTACCAGTAGAGGTTCAGAGTTTAGATCAACAGAGTTTGTCAGATCAGTCTGATCAGAGTTTACTTTTTCAGAGAATAAGTCTTCATTTTCAAAGTGGAGTAGATCATGTTCATTGACATCTTCAAGTCCAGTTATTTTCTTGTCATCAAATGACACATGAATTGATTCCATGATCACTCTAGTTCTCAGATTATAAACTCTGAATGCCTTAGTTGACAGTGGATAGCCAACAAAAATTCCTTCATCTGCCTTTAGGTCAAATTTGGTCAACTGTTCAGGATGAGTCTTCAACACAAAGCACTTGCATCCAAAAATATGAAAATATTTTAGATTTGGCTTTTTCTTCTTCACCATTTCATATGGTGTTTTACCATGCTTGTTGATCAGTGTTGCATTTTGAGTAAAACAAGCAGTTTGAACTGCTTCTGCCCAGAAATATGTTGGCAATTTTGCTTCATCTAGCATGGTTCTTGCAGCTTCTATCAAGGTTCTGTTCTTCCTCTCCACTACACCATTTTGTTGTGGAGTGCCAGGTGCAGAAAACTCCTGTTTGATTCCTTTGCTCTTGCAAAATTCTTCCATTGATGAATTCCTGAATTCAGTTCCATTGTCACTTCTGATTATCTTCACTTGATTTTCTGACCCTTTGTCCAGTTGTAAAATATGTTCTGTCAGTGTTAATGCAGTTTCATCCTTCTTTGCAAGAAAATATACCCATGTGTATCTGGTATATTCATCAACAATGACTAGAGCATATTTCTTCTTTCCAAGAGACATGACATTCACTGGTCCAAAAAGATCAACATGTAGGAGATGATAAGGATCAACAATTGAAGACTCAGATTTGCTTTTGAAGGAGGCTTTTCTCTGTTTGGCCTTTTGACAAGAATCACACAGGCCTTCTACATTCAACAAAGACCTTGGTAGACCTCTTACAAGATCATTCTTTATTAGCTCATTGATGTTGTTCAGATTTAAATGAGAGAGTTTCTTGTGCCACTTCCAACTCTCTTCACTGGACATTCTTGTTGACAGACACACTGCTTTGCCATCAGTGTTTGTTGACAATTTAATTTCATAGATGTTATTGTGTCTGTTTCCAACTAGAGCAACTTTCCCTGTAGATTTACTGATCACTTGACAATATTCAGGCTGAAAATCTACATGATATCCTCTGTCACAGATTTGACTCACAGATAGCAGATCATGCTTGAGTCCTGGAACCAGAGCTACATTTGTGATGATGACACTCCCAAGATTAATATTGCCATATCCCAGAGTATGTCCTATGTTGCCATCTCCATAGGAAACTTTTGGGCCAGCCTTCTCCTCATACTCTGATAGCAGGGCTTTATTTCCTGTCATGTGTCCTGAACATCCACTGTCCACGACTAGGGTACTAACCCTGTTGCCCTGCAATCACAAACAATCACTGATTATTAGTTTTAAGGATCCAGACTTGCTTGGATCCTTTGGCTTTCTTAATTCTGTTAGCTTTTGCAGCGGAATTCACATTATCAGAGTTTAAGCTAACTTTTTCAGAGTTTACATTTGCAGAGTTTACTTTAACCCATTTCAAATTTGGCTTGGGTTCATAGTAATTATAGTAAAGAGCATGATAATCTCTGCAAGTGTAAATAGAATGCCATGTACTTCCACAGTGTGTACATAAAGTCTGTGGTCTAGTCCTCACATAATCATTTTTAACTGCAGTTTTAGAGGGCAAAGAATTAATGTTCTTATTCTTACTGCAGAAACTAGCAAGATGATTAGTGCTACCACAATTAAAGCATGTTTTTCTAGGAGCTAATGAAGCAAGCATTGGCTTAATTCCTGATGTTATGCCTACCTTTCCATTTTTGTTTTTCTTAGGCATTCTCTGTTTGTTGACAGATTTTATCTCTTTAAGCTTATGCTTGAGTTGTTTATCTGTCATTAAACCAATGTTAGCCTCTTTAACAAAAGTCTTAGCATATGATTCTTTAACAGCCTTTTTCTCAGCTTCAGTCTTAGGTCCACCTGTTCCCATAACATTACCTTCAGATGAACGATGTGGTCTAACTTTTACCAAATTTTCAAATCTAAGTTCATCTCCTTCAGAGTAACCTAGACCTACTGTATCTGACTGAAACACTTCTTGAGTGTCTTTACCAGAGTGTGTCCAAGTTTTAATAATGTGTTTAGCATCCTCCAATTCAGATTCTAGTTGCTTATACTTACCTAGCAACTCCTGTTCAATAAACACTGCATCATCTCTCTCTTTCTGAACTTTATTCATGTTCTCTAGCTGTTCCTCAACAAGTTTATTTCTATCTTTGAGTTGAGAGCACTCATTTTTTATCCTCTCATTTTCTAAAGTCTGATCCCTATAACTGATATGTAATGCTTTAAGATAAATTCTCAATTCAGTTATATTATCAGTATTATAAGCATAGGTAGTTGGGGGTACCTTTAGATCATCATCTTCATTCTGAGTAGTAGCCATGAGTGCATAGTTCACTTCCTCATCTGAATCTGAAGTGTCTGCCCAATCTCTGCCTTTGGTGTAGAGTGCCTTTTCAGTTTTACCCTTCTTGCACTCAGGAGCATAGTGACCCATCTCCTTACACTTGTAGCATTGAATCTCAGACTTATCTTTCTTACCAGATTTGAAGTCCTTTCCCTCAGATTTCTTGAAATTCTTCTTGTCAGACTTAGAGTAGTCCTTGGAGAATCTCTTTCCCTTCTTGAAGTTCTTGAATGCCATCTTCTTGAAGGTCTTTACCATCAATGCAGCCATTTGCATCATCTCTTCATCATCTTCAGAATCAGATGTTCCATCTGTGTTTGAGTCAACATCAGTGTTTGATGACTCACTTTCTGAGTGTATGACTAAAGCTTTTCCTTTTGCCTTTCTTCTTGATGCTTCCTTCTTTGATGGTTTCTCCTCAACCTTAAGAGCAACAGACTTTGACTTTCTACTTGATCTTTTGTTTCTCTGCTCCAATTCCAATTCATGGGTTTTGAGCAGTCCATAAATTTCATCAATCTCTGTTTCACCAAGTTCATAGTTATCTCTTATGGTGGTTGTTTTCACATCCCACTTTTCAGGTAGAGAAAGAAGAAACTTGAGATTTGAGTCTTCTAAATCATACTCTTTGTTAACCAATGACAAATCATTTAGCAATTTACAGAATCTGTCAAATGTTTCTGTCATGGTTTCTTCAGACTTTGCCTCAAAATGCTCATACTCCTGAGTGAGTATGTTTCTTCTGTTTTTCTTGATTGCAGGAGTTCCTTGACACCTAACCTCAAGTGCATCCCATATTTCCTTTGCAGTTGTGCAATTAATCACTTTATTAGACATAACATTGTCTAAAGCACTGTGAAGTAAATGTCTTACTTTTGCATCCTTTGCAATAGATGAAAGATCCTCAGCAGTTAGATCTTTCTTTTCTTTTGGAATGACCTTTGATTCCTCACCAGCAGCAGCAGCAGATAACTTTGTAGGTTTGTGAGGACCTTCATATATTCTATCAAGATATTCTGGATCTGTAGCCTCCAGAAACATGGTCATCTTTACTTTCCAAATTGCATACTCTAATGGCCTAAGTATAGGAACCCTAATTGTTTCATACCTACTAACAGTAGTAGGAGCTTTCTCAGATGGTGGAGGTATCTCTGCCATTGATTACTATTGTGTTTGGATCTTTAACTGTAATAAAGTAACAGATTGGCTCTGATACCACTTGTTAGGTCGAATACACAATAGGTAATCAAATACTGTATGAGTAACTTAACAAGAACACACTGTTTAATACTTAAAAACTGTTTGGAATTAACAATTCCTCTCTCAGTGATGTAAAATATCACAGAGAGCTGCTTAGGTTACAATCAATGAATTTTTCAATGTTCGATACCCTTCTAGGGTTAACCTAAATGTATTTATAAAACATACAGCTTCGTACAATCAGTAATTGATTCTCCTATAATTAAGCTATACAATTGATATCAATCACGATTGCTTCAAATCTTCCAAGTCAACTCAATCTCTTTGACAGCTTTCCAATCTTCAAAGATATTGCTTCCATATTTATCTTGTATCAATCTTCAAACACTGTTGACTCTTCAGACATTACCGCTACAGAGTTTAACAATCTCTGTTGCGCTTCCAGTCAGTGTTTAACTAAACTCTGACTGCTTCCAGCTAAACTCTGTTTTGTTACTTTAGCTTCCAAACACTGTTCTCATCAATCATTTCTAACAGATTCTTATAATCTCCTTGTTCGAAGAAGAATCACATGAAAACATGCATCTTTAAACGTTTTGGAGGCGTCGAGGCGAAATACCACCCCGTAACTCTGTTTTCAAACAAGACCTTGTTTTCAAACAAGGTTTTTTCAAAACATCAAGAGATAATTGGGGCACCCACATAGGCTTAAAGAGGACCTTAAAAGGTCCTTGATTTCTCAATTTTGAAGGCCATCGAACTATTTTTTAACGTTCATGGTCGATTCAAAGTCGGTTTTAGGGGTCCCTATTTTGAAACAAGCCCTTGTTTTCAAACAAAGGCTCCCATTTTTACCCCAAGGGGCACCTACTCGGCCATCCCTAGTCGGCCTCACGACCTAGGGTGCCTGGTCGGCCACCCCTGGTCGGCTGGGGCCCTCCAAAATATATATTTTTTTTTTGGCCAAATTTTTTTTCTTTGGCTCCCCTTTTTGTTTCTAGAGTGGATTTGTCATACCTTGGCTAATTTTGTGATCCTTGATATTAAACAACCTGCTTCTTAGCTTTCGTGACCTTCTAGGCCTTAACTCGTTTATTGAATCCTTGATTCCAAACAACCTTCCATTCTCATACTAGGATGTGAATTTGTGATGAAGTTCTTTTGTTTTTGCCCCCTTGTTTTCAAACAAAGGAGGTCTTATTTCTTAGTTGCTTATTTTGGGGATTTCCTTGCTTTTCAACACTTGACTTCAAGTCTAGGACATCTTGGTTGGTTTTTTATCCTTCATTTTGATTCTAGGATTCTAACCTTCCTACCTTGTTTGTAGAGCTTTGGTTTGAATTTAACTGACGACTCCTGATTCAAGGCCTTGAATCCAAACAACAAGCTTGATTTGAGGCAAACAGCCTTGTTGGCCACCAAGGCTTATACTTTGTGTACATATCTCAAATTCAAGGTTCCAGATCTCTATTTTAGAATATACCTTCCAAAAATTTTATAAAGTATTAGCTTTTTAGCTAATCCCTTGGATTAGTGCCTTAATTCTGGGTTATGGCTTAATCCACAATTTAGACTTAATAAGCATGAGTTAGCATAACTTCTTGAGTTGTCAACTGTATCATTGTTTCTGTCTATATTTCCATTCATTTCTTTCGTTTATTTTTACGAATTCGATCGTTCATTCATCCCAGTCTCAAGTTTGTCAAGTCCCTTTTTGCTATTTTCAGCCATTTGACCTACAAACACGGGTCGTCGGAAAGATAACATGTTCTCAAAGGTCACCCTTTTTCTTATAAAAGAGTGGAAGGTGGAAGTCATTCCTTCACATTTCCTTCATCTTTCAAAGAAATTTCTCTCTCAAGAGCTCCCAAGCTTGAAGTTCCTTACTCTGTCAATTTCATTCAAGGAGTCAATGGCGGACGAGGCCTGCAACAGCACTATGGTTCCTCCTCCAACTTTCCTTCAGTTGATCAACAGGAGATCCAAAGACAAGAACAAGAAAGGTAAGAAGGTCTTTCCTCCTCGTTATCAACTAACTTTGCCCGAGCTCTTGGATGAGCCCGGGGACTTGTTTCCAAACAACGCCGAATTTGATATGATTTGATATGAATTTTGTAAGTTAGATTTTCAAATGATAAGATTTGATAATAATTACATATATATTGAGCATATTATTTCTAAAAAAGGAAAAATTTTGTTATAAGATATAGATAAGAGGATACGTTTTAGCTAAAAAGATAATCAGTCAATTAATAATTATGATGGTATTATTTTATTGAATACAATCGTCCGTGATACTATTGGAAAAGAAGAGGTTTTAGTAAGAGAAAATATAAAAGGTAACGTGTTTTAGCTGAAAATTTAATTTGTTAGTTATAAGTAATTATAATAATATTATTTTTTTAATGAATTATAATTGCCCGTAGTATTTTTAGAATATAAAAAAAACATGTTTTACCAAAAAATAAAATTAATTAGTTATTAAACAAATAGAAAAGGTAACATATTTTTACCAGTAATAAATATTTAAGTAAGGATATTTAAGTAAAAAAAGGTTTGAAAATGAGATATTTTAGTTATAAAAAATAGAAAAGATATTACGTTTTAGCTGAAAAAGGTGATCAATTAGTTATTAATAATTGTATTTTATTAGTTTATTTCATTGAATAGAAAGCCAAAGGAGATGTTCCAGTTAGAAAAGTTAGAAAAGATAATGTGTTTTAGCTAAAAAAAGGTAATTGGTTAATTATTAGAACTATAATATCGCTATTTAATTTACAACATAAAACTATAATTTTTACCAATAATAAATATTTAAGTAAGGATGATTAAGTAAAAAAATTAAATATGAAAATTGGATATTTTAGGTAGAAAATATAGAAAAGATAATACCTTTTAGCTGGAAAAGGTAATCAATTAGTTATTAATAATTACAATATTACTAGGAAATTTGCTCGTGCTACGCACACAGATGGAATATTTTTACTTATTTGTAATCTGTAATGTGTTTAAAATTGATATAACATTACAATGTAATAATACTATTGCTTGTCATGAATAGTTATAGGTAAGATCAATCATGAGATTTGTAAAAGTGATAATAAGATTGAGATAGCAAAAGAGAAGGATTTATTTTCTTGCTAGAAAATGAAGCGATTTTTATTCAATAAATCATAACACAACCGGGACAAATCCCCGACTGCTGATACAACTAGGTTGGAAAACAAATAAAAAACTAAAAACAATTAGCTGATTTGTTTCTTGATCGCTTAACATATAGATTTAAAAATTCTTGAAATTAAAAATGAAATCGAAGACATCCCAAACAATCCAAACTGCACCAACAACCCTGAAAATAGCAGCATCACAATTGACCTTATCACATAACAACCGTTATTAGCCCAGTATTCAGAATCCCCAATTAAATAAACTGAGGTTAGAGGAACGACACCCCAGCTATCTACATGCCGGATACCAGCTATAGACATGCCGAAAGTGAAAACCCCCAAAGGATGAAAAATATTTGGTTGTGAAAGGTGAGCTCTTGCAATCATCGCCACCGCCCCATATTCGATGCCGCCTTTCCAGATCCCCAAAAACATCAACAAAATCACTTTCAATAGATCCAACACCAGACAATCCCAAACATAACTAATTAAGAACTTAACAAAACACTCCAAAAGGAGAGACAAAACATACACTCCAAAAGGAGATACATAAAACACATACTCCAAAAGGAGAGACACACAAACACCCAAAAAATTGGATTTTATTGAAAGAAAATCAACAAAATCGAAAGAAAACTAAAGGATTGGGGCTTTCCACCGGAAAAAATCCAGTGGAAGCCCCTCGATTAACTTTTGAAAAACTGAGGGGAAGCGGCTCTTAGGGTTGGGCTAGAGAAAACACGAAGAGAAGGATTTTAATTATCTTTACTTTGATCAACTAATAGTTATACCACAATGGCATCTAACTTCAAAAGTGTCATATACCCAAAGAATAGAAGTTTAGAATAGTCAGAGCATTTCATATTTACTATTCAAATATAATTTTTTGATTAGATTTTTAATATACAACCTACTGTTTTTTTACTAAAAGTTGGTATTGAGATGGAATGGAGTAAAACTAAACCAAGAAATCAAAATAATGCAACCAGAATACAATCTCTATAATTTGTGTTAACTTAATCAGATGTATTCTAAGTTTCTTGCTCTCTATTTCTATTTCTAGCCTAAAAAGTGAAGTAACTCATAGATTTAGTACATTTAGCTTGGATATTACAGGAGAGATTCAGCCATATTTTGCCTCCACGTCAATCCTAACAGGGAACTTGTCAAACCCATCTACGGACACCTTCTCATTATGCGTCTATATGTGGAGCTTCATATCTAAATTTGTAACTAAATGGATCATGGAATCATCAACCACGTTACATTCATCAGCTTGAGCCATTGATTTTTTAAGTTTCAAATATCGCTTAAGTTGTTCATTTGAAAGCCTTCTACTTGTCATTAACTGGGTTCTACAATTGCCTCTACCACAATTTTGACTTGACTTTCTTCAACTAACACATATATTTTTTTTTAGCTAAGTATTAGCCCTCGCTTGAAGCAGCTTCAATTACATATTTCTTTATAGCTCGAAGGCCACTGTTGTACTTGGATCCGTCTAAAATCTACAAAAGTCAATATTATAAATGTACACAAATTAGATCAGTAATGGAGTAATAAGGGATGTCTTTTTAAGTTAATTTTTTTAGTGTTTCTTTAATATACAACTCACTTAAGGCCAATTGCCAATATTTTTCCAGATTAGATAATGTGGTGTATAGAAATCACATTTTATAGTTACTACCATTGAAACGACGTGCTTAACAAAAAAAATTACATTCAGGACTACATACCCTAAATCACAGTAATCGCTCATTATCCAGATCTAAAAGAAAAGAAAAAATATTTTATAAAGTTAAGAAGTAGAATTTATTTTGAGAATTAAGTGAATAATTGTTTTGATAAAACAATTATAAGTGGAATAAAAAGATGAAATTATGGAAATATGGATAAGTAGTAAAAAGGACATTTTGGTCTTTTGCGAGCTAGATATTTATAAAAAGAGGATAAGTCATCATCTCCCCCATTTCATCAAAGAAAAATCAGCCAAGACAAGGTGAAAGAAGAGGAAGAAAAGAGAGATAGAGGGATAGAAAACGCTGGAGAAAAAAGGCTGTAGAGATTGTTGAATATTGGGAGAGATGCAGAGATATTTCAGAGGGAGCATCACGGAAGATAGAAGAAGAGATTTACATAGAGAGATGTCGAAGAGATGCAGGGAGGTATGAGAGAAAAATGGGAGAAAAAGAGAGAGAAGAAAGAGAGAAGAGAGAGAGAGAAAAAAAAGCTTGGGAATTGCTTGATGAGTACTTGAGATCAAAGTTTAAACACATATTCATGGTGGGTAAATCTTGTATTTAGGATTGGCTTGTTTTTGTGGTGGATTGGAAGAAGGAAGAAGATGATGAATAGTATTTTGGTGAAAAAGTGAAAGCATGGTGAAATTGAAACTTGCTACTTGTCTTTAAGCTTGTGGAAGGTATGATTATTGGATTCTTAAGGTTAATTATGGTGTATGTTGCTTATTATAAATTAGGGTTTTATTAGTTGATTTAGGGTTTTTTTGAATTTGTAGATGTTTTATGTGTTTTAAGCATGAAAAACATGAAAACAGTTGGTTTTATTTACACAGCTACTACCCTGTTCTTGCAAGAAGAATTCGAATGTGTTGTGCTCTATTCTGGGCAGTGAACCCTTAATGAAAGTTTTTCTAATTGGAGTCTAGTTTATTTACGCTAAAACCTTGCGTCCAAAGAGTAAACGAGTTAAGAATTATACCCATTTTAGTGAAGATTGCGCAGTGCAGAAATTTCTGTGTCAAGTTGTATATTTAAGCATTCGGTTTTGGGTGTTAAATTAGGAATTTTGCTCTGAACTTTTTATGGTAGACTGGGTCAATATTGAAGTGAAAATCTGGAAAATTTTGTAATTAAATGATCATTTTTGGATTTATTAAAAATATTTGAGTAAAGGGTGCGCGGTAGCATTTTAAAGTTCAAGATTTGTCACCATGTTTTGGGGAGTAATTTTGAGTAAGTTAAATACCTTATTTGAATGAGGTCTATAAATGAAAGTTGTTAATTATGATCTTATTTAGCTGATTACCAAGTTTGGTATGCAGTGGATTGATGGTTAATGTTTTATTATAGAATTTCTAAGGTGTTATAGTCGAAAATGATAAGATAACGATGATTGGAAGTGGGAATGATATTGGGTTGTGTTGGTAAATTTTTGTGACGAATTGAGATGGTAATTGAGGTGTTTTTACACCGGGAAATGTCCATGCTACGAAGAGGTCATGTCCAATTTTCTGTAGGAATGACATGCACTTAGACCTAAGAATGTATGATTGATTTTAGTAGGTGATTTGAGAAATGAAAAGAGTTATAGAATTTGATCATTTTAAGATCAGTTGCTTTGTAAAAATATGAGTAGAGTTATTTGAGAATATGTGATTGAAGAGTTTGGTGACGCTTGTTCAGGTTTCAGAGAAGTGGGGTGAGGAACGGTTGAACTGCTTGGATAGCGGTGGTAGTAAGTATATCTTGCTGTGATAAATTGAATATAATGCGTTATATTTCTGTTAACATATTTACTTTGTTTTAAACCCTATGAGTATTTTGTGTTATGCGGGTAGAAATGTGAATTTGTGGATTTTAAAATAAATATATCTTTTAAATCGAGGTGTTTAAAGTGTGATTTTTATATTATTATATATGAATACTTGTTAAATTGTTTTTAACTGGTATATGTTGATATGTGATTTTGAGGAAAACTGAGCAGACTGGCATTGACAGTGAATCACCCCCTTAATTGGGTACAGTAGAACCGCCAGAAATGGAGACCAGTAGAACCTCTAGAAATGGAGACCAGTAGAACCTCCAGAAATGGAGACCAGTAGAACTTCCCGAAATGGAAGCAGTTCCAGAAATGGAATTTTGTGAACTTCCTGAAATAGGAAGTAAAGGCCGATGAACTTGTCGTGTGTAGAATGCCCAGTTTTTCCTCACATAAATTGTGAAGTTTATATTTTATTATAAACTGTGAATTGTGAAATGATGTGAATTGCTTATATGCAATATTGTGAGAATGCTTTAAGATTCAATTTATTGTGATATTGTGTTGAGTTTCGGATTATTGTGGAATAAAACTGTTTACGAAATTATTACTCAGTTTTAAAAGATGAGTACTTTTGCAGAACTCTGACTTTGGTGTGAGTTTATATTTTATTATAAACTGTTTTGTGATGAATATTTTGGCAGAAGTCGGATTTCGGCGTGAGTTTATATTTTATTATAAATTAACAATGTTGTGCTGACATATTGGCAGGAATCTAGTATCGGTGTGAGTTATATTTTTTATAAACTGTGTAGTGATAATGATTTTGAAAACTAAATTATTTTTATAAAACTTCAGGGGATCACTATAAAATATACTTGTTGAGCTTTATAGCTCATTCTTCTATTTTTATAAATTATCACAGGAGATACCGAAGACTTTAGAAGGATCCGTGGAAAAGTTGAAAGAAGTGATGGACCAGCGGAGCTGGTGTTTGATTTAGTAGTCGTACTTCATGTACTGAAGTAGTAGATTGACTTAAGACTGAAGCACTGGTTATGGACTTTGGTCGTCTGTTGATTCGAGGTAAGTCAGGACATAGTTGACTTGTGGTTGTACAAATTACAGTACATGGTAGATAGTAGTTGAGATGCATTGTGTGTGGCACAATTTTTGGTGAGATAGACTTTTGTTATAGAGTTGAATTGTTGAATTGAAAACAGGTGGATAGTCCTATTGACGAATAGTTCATGCCGAAATTTACAAAAAGAAAATATTAGCAGGTTAAGCAGGTTGTGATGTAGTTTTGGTGGACCCTTGGGCCGGTTTCTTTCCAGAAGAAATCAAATCGGGGTCGGGGGCGTCACAGGTGGTATCAGAGCTATGGAGTAGAAGAGTGAGATATGTATAAAGATAAAGTGTTGTATGACTGAAATTTGTCAAGGAACTAAGGATTTGAAGAAGGGGTGTATAGAATTTGAAGTTTTCGAGTAATAAGATTGTCCGAGCAAAGGTTTCTTGCATGGGAGCGATGTTAAGATTTAGGGTCTTGAATGGATAAGATCCATAGTTAGTGAATGTTGAATAACATGAGGGCTTGTGTAGAATGTATAATGAATTACTAGATATAGTGCCAGGGAGTGAGACATTAAGTATACTCATCAAGGATTTTGGTTAAGAAATTGAGGATTTTTGGGCATGAATCAATTTTGAGGATATAGATTATTGAAATATTTGTGAGGAATGATAGAGAGATCATTTAGCGATACATGTGATTTTTTTGGATGTGCGGAATTGTTCGAGGATATTTAATTCAATGATAGTGCTCACTTCTTGTTTGAGGGTTTAGTTATTTTTATAAGACAAACTTGCAGAATTGAGCATACGATTTGACTACTAGATTATTACTTGCATATGTGACTTTTTGCATATGATCTCGTTGTTCGAGAAGATATTGTTCCAAGGGTTAGAAGTGAAGAAAATCATGAGTTTTGAAATTTTATGCGAATAAGATTTTAGATAGAATATTATTGGGTATATATGATGAATTCATGAAGCGTGGGAATTAGAAGAGCTTAAAGTGCATGATAACAGTTTGATGTGATTGCTTTGGGGAGCAATAATTATTTTCTGGATTATTGACATGACTACAAGGATATCTTTTGGGATTTAATTTTTGTTCGGGAATAAGACGTGTAACCCTGAATGTTAGAATTTTGAGAATTAGAATATTGATTGACGACGTGATTTTCGCATCTACGAATGGATATTTGTATTCGAGAAGCGAGGTTTGTTAATGTGGACGTACAATAATATTTATTTTAATATTTGAGGATTATGGGATTATTAAGTTTTAAGAATTTTCTATTGAGGTTGTAGAAGATATTGGGATTTAAGGTTTCCAGAATATGAGCTTTTAATTGTTATTTGTAATAGGAATTTGATGGATTGTATTGATACAAGGAACTTTTGGGAAGAATCATTGAGCGTGTATGATGGAGTCGAAATTAAGTACTCCGGCTGATGATGTATAGATTTCTTTAAGATTGATGTGGTGACATGGATTGTGAGATTAATATAAGAATTTTGGGATGTATAGAAATTGAGAATATATTATTAAGTTAAGTTAAATTATTGTCAGCGTGTATGAAGGAGAAAGGTTATTAAGTTTAGACCGGGGGCGTCAGGTGGCGTCACAAGTGTGACATAGTTTGGAAAGAAGAAAAAGAGAAGGAAAGGGGAAGTGATAGGATGTTATATGATGATCTTGGAATATGATGACATTGAGGATTATGAATTAAATTAGAATCTTGTGATTAGATTCTAAAGATACTTATTGAAAGTAGCTGTAGTTGATAAATTTTGGGAAAATATATAGAGTAGGAAAATTTGGATATATTATAATATGGATGATATTAGCAACTAGAGAGAAAATTTTTGTTTGAGATTATATGGTACTGATTACTGATACGAGAATTTGAGGATGTAGGTTATTGATCGAGGACGATACTAATAGAATTAAAGGAATTGTGGAATTTTTTAGAAATCAAGTATTTGAGGATTTATTATCTTGTTATTCGAGGAGGTGATCGTAAACGTGGGTCCGAGTCGCTTAGACTTCCTTTCGCCATTGATGTTGATCAATTATTTAGATGACTATTGACGTTGTTTTGTCCGCTAGTTTCAATTTTGAAGAGACTGCGGTCTACCTCAGATAGTGACTGTTGCACCGTTCGAAAAAAAAATTTTGCTGCCTCGAGAGATTTCGACATATTGAAAGCCAGTATCAAAAGTCGAGATACATGATAGCATCATAGGTATGTTTTATGTCAGGACGAGATGATTAAAGATTAAGAACGATGTGAATTGACGCAAGGATTCTAGAAATAGATAGGACTGATGTTGAAAAAAAAAACAAAACTTGATGATATGCTTTTGGTGATGATTTTAAGAGCTACAAGATGAAGATGCTAATGACCGTGATGATGATTTTTGGTTACAGTTTTTGTTGGAAACTACGTGTATGTCAGCTTGTAGATCCTTACTTTTGGTATCGTAAAGAGAGATCATGTGGGACGCGAAATGTGGATGATTGTAAAGTTACGTATTGACGATTGATGAAAGACAATATTACTACTACTTAAGATGATTTTGAATTGCAAAAGAAAGATGATGATCATGATGATAAAGTGGGTATGTAATCTCAAATGGGAGATACATATAAATGATAATGAGTAACTATACGTGTGTACTGAATTGCTGTTGATTTTCGACTGTGAGGGATATCTTGATTTTTTTATTGATGATTTTAGGATGAGAAGTGAGTATTCTTACATTGATATCGTGAATTGTTGATGCTTCCTTGTTGGAAGTAAAGCTTAACCGGTTGGTTAGCTGGTCGGGAACCCCAATAGTAGAACTTGTGAACCTATCATGTCTGAATACTCATTTTCTTAATCCTTGTGTGATGACTGTGATAAATTATTGATACTATTCTTTTGAAGATTGTTATAATTATTTTAGAAGAAGATTAAGGCATATAGCTGAAATCATGTGAAGAGATTGTATTCGTGAGAAATGCTGTAGAGCAACTTTCAGGTTGGAGAGTCAACCAGGAGTTGGAGTATGAACCGATAGGTGTTCAAGAGAATTGAAAATTTTAGAAAACCCCGTAGAGATTATGATTGACAGAAGCAGATGTTAAGAATAATAGTAATACCTTTGATGAATTTTATGTGACAGAGTCATGATGTTAAAAAAGAACTTGGAGACCAGAAGACAGTATGAGGGGGAAGTATCCCACATTGTTTTTATGAGACCAGGTGCGCTCAATTTCGAGGACGAAATTTTTCTAAGGGGGGAAGGATGTAACATCCTGATTCCGAAAATATTAATTCTGATTATTTTATTGGGAATAAGATTTATTGATATTAAATTTTGAACCGTTTTGGAGGTAATAAAGAATTTAGAGATCGAATTGATAAATTGTGGATTTTGAGGAATATTTTATTTTATTGTTTAAAGATTAAATTGTGATGTCAAATATTAATTATTTGACGGTTGATATTTTTAGGATTTATTTCAGGGAAATTTGGAAGTAGACTCGTAATTATGGAAAATACGAGATTTCAGAGATTTGATAACTTTATTTTATAAAGTTAAGAAGTAGAATTTATTTTGAGAATTAAGTGAATAATTGTTTTGATAAAACAATTATAAGTGGAATAAAAAGATGAAATTATGGAAATATGAATAAGTAGTAAAAAGGACATTTTGGTCTTTTTGCGAGCTAGATATTTATAAAAAGAGGATAAGTCATCATCTGCCCCATTTCATCAAAGAAAAATCAGCCAAGACAAGGTGAAAGAAGAGGAAGAAAAGAGATATAGAGGGATAGAAAACGCTGGAGAGAAAAGGCTGGAGAGATTGTTGAATATTGGGAGAGATGTAGAGATATTTCAGAGGGAGCATCACGGAAGATAGAAGAAGATATTTACATGGAGAGATGTCGGAGAGATGCAGGGAGGTAGGAGAGGAAAATAGGAGAAAAAGAGAGAGAAGAAAGAGAGAAGAGAGAGAAAAAAAAGCTTGGGAATTGCTTGATGAGTACTTGAGATCAAAGTTTAAACACATATTCATGGTGGGTAAAGCTTGTATTTAGGATTGGCTTGTTTTCTGTGGTGGATTGGAAGAAGGAAGAAGATGATGAATAGTATTTTGGTGAAAAAGTGAAAGCATGGTGAAATTGAAACTTGCTACTTGTCTTTAAGCTTGTGGAAGGTATGATTATTGGATTCTTAAGGTAAATTATGGTGTATGTTGCTTATTATAAATTAGGGTTTTATTAGTTGATTTAGGGTTTTTTTTTTGAATTTGTAGATGTTTTATGTGTTTTAAGCATGAAAAACATGAAAACAGTTGGTTTTATTTACACAGCTACTGCCCTGTTCTTGCAAGAAGCATTCGAATGTGTTGTGCTCTGTTCTGGGCAGTGAACCCTTAATGAAAGTTTTTCTAATTGGAGTCTAGTTTATTTACGCGAAAACCTTGCGTCCAAAGAGTAAACGAGTTAAGAATTATACCCATTTTAGTGAAGATTGCGCAGTGCAGAAATTTCTGTGTCAAGTTGTATATTTAAGCATTCGGTTTTGGGTGTTAAATTAGGAATTTTGCTCTGAAATTTTTATGGTAGACTGGGTCAATATTGAAGTGAAAATCTGGAAAATTTTGTAATTAAATGATCATTTTTGGATTTATTAAAAATATTTGAGTAAAGGGTGCGCGGTAGCATTTTAAAGTTCCAGATTTGTCACCATGTTTTGGGGAGTAATTTTGAGTAAGTTAAATACCTTATTTGAAGGAGGTCTATAAATGAAAGTTGTTAATTATGATCTTATTTAGCTGATTACCAAGTTTGGTATGCAGTGGATTGATGGTTAATGTTTTATTTTAGAATTTCTAATGTGTTATAGTCGAAAATGATAAGATAATGATGATTGGAAGTGGGAATGATATTGGGTTGTGTTGGTAAATTTTTGTGACGAATTGAGATGGTAATTGAGGTGTTTTTACACCGGGAAATGTCCATGTTACGAAGAGGTCATGTCCAATTTTCTGTAGGAATGACATGCACTTAGACCTAAGAATGTATGATTGATTTTAGTAGGTGATTAGAGAAATGAAAAGAGTTATAGAATTTGATCATTTTAAGATCAGTTGCTTTGTAAAAATATGAGTAGAGTTATTTGAGAATATGTGATTGAAGAGTTTGGTGACGTTTGTTCAGGTTTCAGAGAAGTGGGGTGAGGAACGGTTGGACTGCTTGGATAGCGGTGGTAGTAAGTATATCTTGCTGTGATAAATTGAAGATAATGTGTTATATTTCTGTTAACATATTTACTGTGTTTTAAACCCTATGAGTATTTTGTGTTATGCGGGTAGAAATGTGAATTTGTGGATTTTAAAATAATTATATCTTTTAAATCGAAGTGTTTAAAGTGTGATTTTTATATTATTATATATGAATACTTGTTAAACTGTTTTTAACTGGTATATGTTGATATGTGATTTTGAGGAAAACTGAGCAGACTGGCATTGACAGTAAATCACCCCCTTAATTGGGAACAGTAGAACCTCCAGAAATGGAGACCAGTAGAACCTCCAGAAATGGAGACCAGTAGAACCTCCAGAAATGGAGACCAGTAGAACCTCCAGAAATGGAAGCAGTTCCAGAAATGGAATTTTGTGAACTTCCTGAAATAGGAAGTAAAGGCCGATGAACTTGTCGTGTGTAGAATGCCCAGTTTTTTCTCACATAAATTGTGAAGTTTATATTTTATTATAAACTGTGAATTGTGAAATGATGTGAATTGCTTATATTCAATATTGTGAGAATGCTTTAAGATTCAATTTATTGTGATATTGTGTTGAGTTTTGGATTATTGTGGAATAAAACTGTTTACGAAATTATTACTCAGTTTTAAAAGATGAGTACTTTTGCAGAACTCTGACTTTGGTGTGAGTTTATATTTTATTATAAACTGTTTTGTGATGAATATTTTGGCAGAACTCGGATTTCGGCGTGAGTTTATATTTTATTATAAATTAACAATGTTGTGCTGACATATTGGCAGGAATCTGGTATCGGTGTGAGTTATATTTTTTATAAACTGTGTAGTGATAATGATTTTGAAAACTAAATTATTTTTATAAAACTTCATGGGATCACTACAAAATATACTTGATGAGCTTTATAGCTCATTCTTCTATTTTTATAAATTATCACAGGAGATACCGAAGACTTTAGAAGGATCCGTGGAAAAGTAGAAAGAAGTAATGGACCAGCGAAGCTGGTGTTTGATTTAGTAGTCGTACTTCATGTACTGAAGTAGTAGATTGACTTAAGACTGAAGCACTGGTTATGGACTTTGGTCGTCTGTTGATTCGAGGTAAGTCAGGACATAGTTGACTTGTGGTTGTACAAATTACAGTACATGGTAGATAGTAGTTGAGATGCATTGTGTGTGGCACAATTTTTGGTGAGATAGACTTTTGTTATAGAGTTGAATTGTTGAATTGAAAAAACAGGTGGATAGTCCTATTTACGAATACTTCATGCCGAAATTTACAAAAAGAAAATATTAGCAGGTTAAGCAGGTTGTGATGTAGTTTTGGCGGACCCTTGGGCCGGTTTCTTTCTAGAGGAAATCAAATCGGGGTCGGGGGCGTCACAAAGAAACTTGCAATTTGTTCGTATTCTCCTTGTTCTCAACTAATTGCAGTTGGGGATCCAGCACAGTAGGTAGTGACATTAAACTGAACAGACACAGCACCATATGATGATATTAGTTAGAAATATATAACTTGGTTTAGCAAAAGAATGCTTACAATGACGATATCCGAGAACACCACAATATTAAACAGCTTCACCTATTTTTTCATGTACAAACATGTTTGTTCTACATGTCTTCAAGTCAATTTTAAAAGCTGAAAAAAGTCAATAATGATTGATACAACACCAAATTGAATCAATAACGATATTTTTAACTTTATTAAGCATTTTGCGGAAGACATGGATGCAGAAATATACTTAAACAATAAGGAAAAGTTATACTCAATTTGAATGGTGGACCAGTTTGACTTACTTTAAAAGATACATATCTAAGTATTGAAAAAAAATGTGTCATATACTATATAGGATAGTTAAATGTTGTTGAGTGCTGACTAATAAGATGCATTAACACAATTTAACCTGCCTGAAACCTCCTAATCGCATTACATTTTCCTGAAACCACCTAATCGCATTCATCGTATTCACTTTTAGTGTTTCTTTAATATACAACTCACTTAGAAGGCCAATTGACAATATTTTTCCAGATAAGATAATGTAGTGTACAGAAATCGCATTTTATAGTCACTACATTGAAACGATGTACTTAACAAAAAAAATAATACATTCAGAACTACATACCCTAAATCACAGCAATGCTTATTATCCGGATTTAAAATAGAAGAAAAAATATTATATAAGCTAACTAAGAAAAACTTACATATAACAACAATCATATCTTGTCATTTGCTAAGAATACCAGCAAGAAAGCCCTTGACATGGTAGGCTTTGATTAGATTGCACTCCGCAGTTACACAATTCATGTTTATATTTTATCCCAAATGCTTCTTTGCCGCAGTGGATGTGCATCAAACATAGCAATATATTCAAACAACTTGGTTAAGGCACCTAATACTGATAAGCCTTTGTGGGGATGGAGTGATGAGGACTAAGTTCTCAAGTATTTGCAGTTGGGGATCCAGCGCAGTAGGTAGTGACATTAAACTGAACAGATACGGCACCATATGATGTATATTAACACAAATTAGGGATGACAATCGGGTCGGATCGGCTCGAGTTTGGCATAATCCAAATCCAAACCCGAAATTTTATACCATACCCGAACCCGATCCGAACCCGAAAAATACCCAAAAAATTTAAATCCAAACCCGATCCAATGGATTTCGGATCGGGTTTGGATATACCCGAAATCCAAAATTTTTTGGATTGGATTGGATTTGGATAATACCCGAAACCCAAAATAAAAACCCGAAATTTCTAGGATTGGATTTGGATAATACCTGAAAATAAAAACCCGAATTACAAGCAACAAATATCCAGAATTTAGAATTACATTACTACATTAGAACCAGCAAGCAAGAAGCAACAGCAAGATTTAGTAACCAAAAACAAATGTCTAGAGTTACATAAGTCAATAACAATTCAGATTTCAAGCTTTCAATTCAGCAGCACTGCAGCCAAATGAGAGACAAGCACAACCCAAAATAGCACAAACCAGACAATAACAATAATTCAGAAAGGAACAATAGTAAAACCCACAGACTGCATTCACAGAATATAACAGATTAGAAACTATAAAAAGGATATTCCGTAAATTAGCTGAAAGAAACAAATTGTGCAACAAATAATAGTGTTCTTTCTCCATTAAGAAACCGGAGTCCAGAGAAGTTCAACACACATGTGTTAGTACCTATTTATACCATGATGAAAGAGAGAAATATATAGAACTAAAGGCTTCCCAACCACTTAAGTCTTGTTACGAAAGAGAGATAATCAAAAACCATGTAGTTAATTTAGATAAAAAAAAATTGGCTACAGGAAAGAGTTTACTTAAAAGCACTAATAATAACACAAGAAACTAATTTAAGACTATATCAATATAACTGCATACACGTAACAAATAAATTATACAAAAAATATAAGTAAAGATAAGAGATTCAAACATAGATTCAATTAAAGATGCGAATCATAGATTCAATTAAAGATGCGAATCATACAAACAAATAAAGTAAAGCTAAATTGTTAATGATTTAATTAAAGTAGTGAATGAATTACCTCTTGAAGGATCTCTGGATTCAATAATTAAGTCCTAATCTTCATTTATGATGCTTCGTTTTTCCTAATATGTATGTATGCGGCTGTGTATAACCCTAATCTTTTGTTTGGTGACCCGTGACTCGGCCGTGAGTCGTGACTGGTGTTGAGTGACGAGTGTTTGGACTTTGGTCTTTGGAGAGGTTTGGCCAAGAATACCCCAAAAATCTATATCACATAACAAGAATACCCTAAAATACTGATGATGGGCATAAATACCCGTCTATTAAGCATTTCATATGAGAGTAATAGGGTTACGCATTTGATATTGGGGTGACTAGTATAGATTTTTCTTCTATTACGCATTTGGAGAATGGGTAATAGGCTCACCTCGTAGGTCTATTAACCCTTTTCCAAATGCGTAATATGTATAAAATCTATTACCCCTCTTCCAAATGCGTAATAGAGGGGTATTTATGGCCACCATCCGTGATTTGTGTTATTCTCGTCAATTTTATTAAAAAATGGGGTATTTATGTAAATGTTTCGTATTTGGATTTCAATTATTAGGAGATAAAAATAAAAATTATGTTGTGCAATTTAAATTATATAATATATAACGTACAATACACTTTTAATATTTTATACTTTATAAATAATGTAATATACACATTATTTAAATATATATAAGTATATATAACTTAATATTTTTAATATTTTTGAATTTATAAATTAGTAATTAATTATTTAAATTTTCAATAGTTAGGGGTACTGGTCAAAATACTAGTTGACTGTTAAATTATCAAATCAAATAAATTTATTTTTTTCTAAAATTTTGGCAATAACATTAAAAATGATGGATCTTGACATTCGTACGGTTGGATCGTCGATAAATATTTTGAAAAAAATCGAAACATGAATCAGGGACGAAACCTTATTTAAGGGTACTAGTCAAAGTACTAGTTGAACTATTAAATTACCAAATCAAATAATTTATTTTTTTCTAAAATTTTGGCAATAACATTTAAAAGGATGTATCTTAACATCCGTACGGTTAGATCGTCGATAAATATTTTGAAAAAAATCAAAACATAAATCAGGGACGAAATCCTATTTAGGGGTACTAGTCAAAGTAACAGTAGACCGTTTAATTACAAAATTAAATAAATTTATTTTTTTCTGAAATTTTGGCAATAACATTGAAAAGGATGGATCTTAACATCGGCATGGTTGGATCGTTTAGAAATATTTTTAAAAAAATCAAAAATCGAAACCCTAGTCAAACACTAAACTTAAAATTTCTAAAATTTCTAACATCCGTACTAGTACTCCTACCATTTTTAGTTATTTTTAGTTGTTTTGTAGTGTTCATAGTGAGTATGACTAATTGGGTGTGTATGAATTTTTTTCCAAATTTTGGCTTTTTTCTATTTTAATTTAATTTTTTTTATTTATTTTACAAACTGTTTAAAAATGAATGGAAAATCAAATTATTAGAAAATTAGTGGAAGTAAGGTAAAATTCTTCACAAAATTAGTTAGTATGACTACTTGGTTGTGTATGAATTTTTAAATCAAATTTTGACTTTTTTTCTAATTTTATTTAATTTATCAAGTAATTCTACAAACTACTTAAAAAAGAGGGAAAAATCAAATTATTAGAAAATTAGGTATATCATCACAAAAATAGTTAGCATGAATACTTGGATGTGTATAAATTTTAAATTAAATTTAGGATATATATATATAGGCCTTTGCTCCATAAAGAACACTCTTATATAAAGAACAATAAAGAACACTATAAAATCATTTATTCCAATAGATCCATTGGCCCCGCCAGGGGCACCCAATACAAAAAGTTCTTATTTTTTTAGGCTCTATCCATCCAGCAAAAAAAAAAAAAAAATTTGAAAATTTTACTGTTCATGATGACGTCACTAATGACGTCATCGATGAACAGTAAAATTTTCAATTTTTTTTTTTTGCTGGATGGATAGAGCCTAAAAAAATAAGAACTTTTTTGTATTGGGTGGCCCCGCCAGGGGCAATGGATCTATTAGATATGAGGTGTTCTTTGTTGTTCTTTATTTAAAGTGTTCTTTATGGAGTCCAACCCTATATATATATATATATATATATATATATATATATATATATATATATATATATATATATTCGGGTTTTTTCTGGTTTCGGGTTCGGGTTGGGTTTGGATCGGTTTTCGGGTTTCGGATCGGTATACGTAATATCCAAATCCAAAAAATTTCGGGTCTAAAAATCATATCCAAATCCAAAAAATCGGGTTCGGGTTATCCAAAAATTTGGGTTTCGGATCGGGTATCCGTCGGAGCGGATTTTTTTGCCATCCCTAACACAAATTTACAATCGGCCTGAAACCACTTAATCGCATTACATTTTCCGATTGACTATAGACAGATTAATATACATATATATGATGATAAATCAGATAAGAAAGTGGCCTTCACACATGTTTTCAGATTTACAGGAAGCATATCAAATAACTATCCAAAAACATATGCTTGATATAGGGTGAGAAGAATGCAGCAATGTTTCTTACCTAATTTCTACTCAGCAAGGCCATATCTTTTAACATCATAACTCGAAAAAAAAATTATTTTCAAAGTAATCAAAAATATATTGTACGATACATGTATGACCCATATTCAGAATTGAAGCAGCAATAGAAAATCAATCTTTTAATTCTTTCAATTCAATATCATTCATCAGGCAATTGGAGAGCAAGCAATTAATATGCAAATTATACTGAGCACTCCTATATAAAATTTGAAATATTGACAAAAAATTGGATAAGGCGGTTCCCTGTTAGTTCAAAAACATTTTTTTAATATGTTTTAGGCCATATGAGTAGTGGACATATTC
Source organism: Kitagawia praeruptora (assembly GCA_037693485.1). Lineage (NCBI taxonomy): Eukaryota > Viridiplantae > Streptophyta > Magnoliopsida > Apiales > Apiaceae > Kitagawia > Kitagawia praeruptora. The sequence continues at coordinate 44,147,658 of CM075345.1, read as the reverse complement.
ACAGCAAGATTTGATGAATATAGTTCAATATATAAGTTGTGATATGAGAGGAGAGAGGAAGATAGGCTGATCTGATCGATCCATGTGATTTGAGTTCTTTGTCTATTGGTTGATCTGCTACAACGCATGGACAAATTTGATGTATGCTATATTTCTAATGAAAACAATCAATGCATGATGAACAGTGTATCCTAAAAAATCTAATTTTATAAAAAATATCACACACGGAAAGCAAAAAAAAAAAATGCACGATATATTAAAAAAGCACTTGATTATTAGGTTGCCTTTTACTACGTTTTGACCACTCAATCTCTCCGTAACTCATGATGCAACTTCATTGCCCAAACCATATGAAAATCTAGAGCAACTGACAGAAAGTCAAATAAGTTATTTTGAATGAGATAACTTAGAATATGCTTGGAAAGGCAGCAAGACTGTAACCGGATTTTAATGATTGTATCTTGGTTTTTTGTGGGCAATCATTCAGCAATTAGTGAGAGATAGGAATTGAGGAATAAAATAGAAGATTTTAGAATTGCAATATAAGCAGATTATACAAACCAAGAGAGCGAGTAACATGCAATGGATCTAACTGCACCAAATAGTCCATAGTTCTCAAAACTCACCTTCCGACAATTTTGTCAAAGTGACAAAATTTTAAGTTGGTTTTTGTTAACTCGAATAACTTGTAGAAGGGGGGTTGAATACAAGTTATATAATTGTGTCTGATTTTTGCTTGAATAAATAAACAAGAACAAACGAATAAAACCAAACTGTTTGTATTAATAAGATTAAATACAAACTCTACCAAAGGTGTACAAATACCTTTAGCAGCTGCTGACAATACAAATCTCTCTCTGTTTGTTTCGTACTCTCGAATACAAACCTTACGAACCACACCAAATACAATGATATATAGAGAGTATTTATAATGCTACCTATCAACTAATAACAGAAAGTTAATCTATACATGACAATGTTCTGTCGTCCAATTGATAGTTTCCATCAATAGAAAATTCTTTCCTTCATGATATCTTCTTGCTTGTTCTTCAAACAAAGACCTGTTTTATAGCACTTGCCAGTTTCTGTAGCATCCATAATGACATCATCAGTAACACGACTGATATCAGGATTCCATCTTGCATCAGGATCTGACCATCCCATGAGTACTTGATCAGTATTTGACTTGTCGTATCAGGATCCAATCTCAGTTCCTGACATGTACTACTTGATGCACTGTTCCTGACTTAACTCTACAGATTACTGTCTAACACATATATCCTATACAAAGTGATAAATCCTTTATAAGATCAGGATATACAAGAAGTATAAGTAAAATTCTATTCTTAACATCACAACTCATAAATTATTCCTAACAATCTCCCCTATTTATGCTTTAAGATCTGAAGCATAAATCTGAGTTGTTGATGTCAAAACATATAACAATACAATCAGAATAGAATTTATGAATTTAAAAATCATGAAGTTAACTACCTCCCTCTTCAGATGTAGACAAAGTATCTAGTACTTAGAAGAAAGAATTCAACTATTTGATGCTTCTTTTCCTTTACCACTCCCCTGATAAGATTCACCACTTCTGTCACCCTTAGTTCTTCTTATATCTCTCCAGTCTATTTATCTCCCCCTATCTGTTGCCTTTGAATTGTTTTTATCTCCCCCCTTTTTGACATCAGCAACATTAATTCCAAGAGATTCAGTAACAGAACAAATGAGATTCATCAGAACTGCTTGATTTTCCATAATAGTGACTTGGTTATCTTCAAGTGTTTGAAGTCTTGATTGAATTTCAACTTGAGAAGTCTGAATGTCTTGTAAAACTTCATAATTGACTTCAATGTTGGAAGTGTTTGGAATATCTTCAGATTCAAGTCTTGTAAAAGAAGTTGCCTGTGTAGAATGATATTCAAGTAATAATACCCGAGTAGAATGACAAACATCTTCATCTTTCTGATCTGAAGCTGAAATATGATCATTTTGTCCTTCACCAGTATTCTGTGTACTAACATCGACAAATCCTGACTCTTCCTTAGAATGATCAGATATTGTCGATGTCTCAATTCTAGCTGATATTGGAAGTACATACAAAGGAATACTAGGATCATCAGGAATTTCTTCTGGTACAAGTGATGTAGAAGTTTGTCTTAGCCTTTCACCACTTCTGTTAATGATTCCTGCAAGCCTTTCTTTTTGCTTCTGAGCTTTAACTTCTGGATTTGCATTGTGCTTTGATAAGTCATTCTTCTCATACATCTTGATAAAAGAATAAGTACCAGCATCCATACCAAGATTGTCAGACCAAGATTCAGGAAAAACCTGATCCCAAAAATCAAACGATGGTGGTTTCCTAATTTTCTCTCCCTCACAATGGAGTTGATCATCCATACCCTCATTCTCACTTTGACTATCTAAAGTCAACACTCTTTCTACCTCTCCTTTTGCCTGGTCAGGAGCCAGCCTCTCTGATTGTGGATCAATATCCATCTTTTCAAGTGTATCACTCAAATTTGGATAAGTGCTCTCATGACCTACAGAAAAATAGAGTTTAGAAGAAATTTTTATACCTGAACTCACATGGATTGAGGGTTCCTCATCTGGCAAGGGGCTTGAGGTTTTCTCCAAGGAGTGAGCCGCTATAGTCTCTGAACCCTCACAAACATCTTCTTTCCTTCCAGAGACTACAGGCTCCAGTATACCACTTTCAGGTTCTCTACTAGACTCTGATGTCTTCAGTAATACTTCATTAGACACCATAGTTAGTATGTCACTGTCTTTAATTGTTGGTTGCTGAGACCCACCCTCAAGGTGGATAGACTCTGACTGAACAATGTTTGTTTGATCTTCAGTAAAATCAATCAAAGTCATTCCTCCCATATCATAGGGTTTCTCACTTACAATTTCAGTCATCACAGAAGACCTTTCAGCATCAGCTATCATAGCTCCTGAGTCATCCAACCTCTGACTAGATGGTTCTTGTGTTACAGTGACTGTGATCTGATCTGTCCTACTATTCACCACTGGTGCAATAGTATCTCCTGTTGACGGCATTCCTCTATTTACTTCCTCCTGTTGTTCACCTTGAGCCGAAGCATCTTCAATAATGACATCCTTGTCAAATAAATATGCATGAAGTGATTGAAGTGCAACATGCTTCGAGAGTCCAAAATTCTTGACTAATTGTCTTCTGATAGATACATAAAAATACATCTTCATTAAGTCAAGTCTTTGATGTAGAAGTCCATATTCTTCTGGAAATGAAAGTTTTGGTACTCTTCCAACTAGAAAATCTAGAACAGGCCTGGATAGTTTCACTTTGATAGAAATAACTCCCATAACCAGTCTGTATGACAATGTAGTTTCCCATGAAGAATCAATATCAAGATCTCTATTGTCAATTGCTGACTTGATTGTAGCTTCATTTGTAGAGACCTGCATGATGTTAGTTGGACTAGACTCTGTGTGTGTAGGTGACAATTGAATCTTTCTCCTTGTTCTCCTAGTATAGTGAGCAAAAGATTTATCCTGAGAAGACTCAAGAGGTGTAGACATAGAAGTGATCTTGGGATGAGATCGTTTTTCAATAGACACAGTCTGTTGAGAGACAGTATCCAGTAACTGTTTTCCCTTTTTAAGTACTACAGTCTTTTGAGAGACTGCAGCCTGGCTGTGACTAGGTGCTTCATCTCTTTGTCCTAGCTTAGAAAGTTGAATTGCAGCCTTCAATTCTTCTCTCTCAACAAGAGATATATTATCATCATCTTCACTAGAACTACTACTACTTGACACAACAAATCTTCTCTTCCTTACAACTGATGTCTTTTGAGAAACACCAGAGGTTGGTTTCTTTGAAACAACAGGATGTGAATCAAAACTTGGTTCTTGAATTGTTTCAGAGACTATAATATTTTGGACTACTTGGGTAGACACGGGGTGGTCCTCCTCCAAATGAGATTCCTGAGTCATTTCACCACAAAAGAAAGAAGAATTGTATAGAGTAGGAAGATGAGTTTTCCCATTTATATTTATATTATTATGACAAAATATAGTCATAATTCGAACAATATATCATATAATTAAATGATTATTATTTAATAATATATATATATATATATATATATATGTGAGATATATGATTATTAAAATATAAATAAAATATTATTTAATTTTAAGAAAATCGTGCATCGCATAGTTGGTTGCTTGGTTAACACTTTCCAAAATAATTGTTAACACTTTTCTAAAAATAATAAGTTAAAAAATTATTTTAAAAATATTAATTTATTATAAACAACATTTAGAAATAATTAACATATTTAACCCTTAATTTGTTTCATTAAGAAACATGACCAATACTTTTGGGACATGCAAAAAAGGAATTGTGGCCAATATAAACGGGACGGGGGAGTAAATAATCTATTAAAAATAAAAAACCACATGTTTTATAGAATTATAAACATTCTATTATAAGCAAAATAAGGTATATTTGGTTATTTGGTGGGTTAACACATTTTTAAAAAAAAATTAACGCATTCTTAAAAATAACAAGTTTAAAAAAAATGCATTAAAAATATTACTTTATTTATTATAAACAACAAAATTTACCAATAAAGCACAAAAGTAAATTTTTAAAAAATTAAAAAACGTGTTAAAAATTTCAAATTCAGTTAAATTATACTACATCTGTCCCATTTATATTGGTCGTCAATCAAAAAATACGTATTGAGCAATCATGTAAAAACTGTCAAACTTGTTCTCAATTGTTTATGTATTTAGAAAAACTTAACATATTTAATCCTTAACGAAGGAAACATGACCAATACTTTTAGAACATGCAAAAAAGGAATTGGGACCAATATAAACGGGACGGAGGAAGTATATAATTTACTAAAAATAAAAAACCACATGTTTATAGAATTATAAACGTTTTTAATTATATCCCGATTTAGAATCATTGTCCGCACACACTTCTTCCTACGATTTTTTCTTCTACGATTTTAGGTTACACTTAATAATTTTTAAAAAAATATATTGAATTCTTAAGATATTTAACAATAAATTAAAAAATAACATTAAATTATTGATATTTATTTGTGTCATAAAATTAAGTATGAAACATATGTAAATTTAAAATTAATAATAAAATTTATAAAATAAATTAAAATTTTATATTAAATCAAATAAATAATATATTAATTAATAATAGTACTATATTATAGCCGTGCTTTGCACACGTTATAGGTTAGTACTACTATATAAGTTTGATTTGATTTGGTTTAGTATTGGATTATTTTTGTGTTTTAAATATGTTTCGTTTCATTATGTCAAAAAAAAAGGTTTTATATCAAACTGGCCACCAGTTTCACTCAAAACTATCAATTAGACCATCCATTCAAAAACGATATCATTTGAATCATTAAAATCATAATAAATATCAAAGTGACCACCCATTATAGTAATTGAAAAGTAAAAATAATTTTTCATTGAGTTTTACACATTTCCCTTAAATATTACTATAATCAAATAAAAGTTTATGAATTCTAGCATTTTTTATAATATATTTAGAATTTAAAAAGTTTATTTACTATTTATTTTTAATTAAAACAAGGAAAATAACAATAAAATAAAAAATAAATAGTAAATAAAATTTTAAAAATCTAAATATATTATCAGAAATACTAGAATTATTAACCTTTCGTTTGGTTATGGAAGCATTCAAGAAAAATATGTAGAACTCGATGAAAAATTACTTTTACTTTTCGAGTACTATGATGGGGACCACTTTGATATTTATTATGATTTTAGTGTTTCAAATGATATCATTTTTGAATGGATAATCTAATTGATACTTTTGAGTTAAACGGGTGCTGATATAAAAAAAAAAAAAAAAAATGTTTCGTTTCAGGCGCTAATCACTTCTTCTCCCAAGTTGTAGCCGCCCTAATTACGATGGGTCGGTCGTCTATATTTTGGCCCAAACAAAACACCATCACGTGTGGGCCGCGACGGGCACTTAGACTTTAACACGTGGTAGTGAAACCTCCCCACCGCCAGTGCCACCATATACTGGTGCCGATACGATTGAAGACGACTTGTAAAACCCCTTGCCTACTTGCGAACTATGTGGAGAAGAAGCCTCCCTACGTACCTCGCTACTCTCTCTCGTCCCCGTTCTCTCCCCTTCATTTCACATATCGCCGACGTTTCTTCTCCTTCTACGTCGTCGTTTCGCCCTAAGTTCTTTCGTCATTTTACTGCTCCCTCTGGTACCCCTCTCTCTCTCCTCTCTCTCTCTCCCTCCCTCTCTCCCTCTCTCTCTCCCTTCCTATCCCCCCTTCCTCTCTCCTCTCTCCTCTCTCCCTCCCTCTCCCCCCTCTCTCTCTCTCCTCTCTCCCTCCCTCTCCCCCTCTCTCTCTCCTCTCTCCCTCCCTCCCTCCCTCTCTCTCTCTCCCTTCCTATCTCTCTATGTTGATTTAGTTAAATTGGTTGCAGCAGCAGCAGAGAATGTAAGTTCTAGTAAAGTTGAAGATGTAAAGCCAATTGCCACCAATCCCTCAAAAGAGGAGCTCGAAGCGTTGCTTGATGTCAGTTTAAATGCTCTTATATCCTTGTCAATTCATATTTGTTATCAATTTAGCTTTCTTTGAATGTATTTCGGTATTTATTTTGTTTTCGGATTTTTTAGGGACGTCAAGTTCTGGATGTAGACTATCCTGAAGGTCCTTTCGGTACCAAGGTCAGTAGGTCACTATTGCTTTCTCATTCAGTGTTAATATCTCTTAGAATTGCGTACCCGTTTCAATGTATAACGAAATTTATGTAGTATGTCAGTCTTGCATATGTCATTTATGTTGTCATATAATGATGGAATACTTTATTGCATTTTAGTTTTCATATTTGTTTGCCCACATCGCACAAATTTTGAATAAAGTCTGTGCACACAAATTTCATATATATTTTGAATAAAATATATATGAACTAATTAAAGATATTCATTTATATGTTCTAATGTGGAAGGAATTAAAGATATCTATTTATTTGTTTTGATGAGAGGCTAGTAATTTATAATTGTAGGTTATTAATAATAAGCCCAATTGTTTATGTACCTTAATTCATTTAGTCATTTCAATAGGAATTACATTATCTATATATAATGATGTAATCCCCACCTATTAAATTAGACTCGGTCAATGTTGATTTGAGTCTTGTATTTGGGTTGCGTTCTATCTTAATATCTTCTTTATATCTCCTTTTTGCTGTTAGTGGTAGTAGATTTTCTTTGGCTAATGTGCCCAAGCATATTTTTTTGTGTTTTGTTCTCATCTATCGTTGTTTCTACATCCCGCCTGCATCACTCTTTGTTTGGTTCATTGATTGCACATTGAGGCATATCCAAAAGGTTTCTTTGTTTACATCGAATCTAATTATGTTACACTGCAATATGTTTGCTTAAATTGTTTAAATAGATTATTTGTTCTATGTTAGTGTTTAGATAAAATTGTATATATGTTATAAAGTAATGCCTAATTGTATTATATATCAAGAGTAGTCTAAAATTTAAGTTACATGGTAGTACTTATCTATTACAAATCTAGGAGCAGCCTCTTATTCTAGGATAGGGTTTACCTATATACATGGTTGTTAAGTCGACAAGTCGACAAGTCGAGCCCGAGTCCCATGGAATTGACTAGTCGACAAGTCGCCCGACTAGTCGTAAAAAGTCGTAAAAAGTCCTATTTAGAGTAATTATAATACATAATATAGGTAAACATACTTCAGTTTCATAATTTATATTTATTATTTGGATTAGAATAATAAAATAAATTTATTTTTTTTCAACTAATAAAGTGAACAGTTATTTTCTAAAACTGAACAATTATTTTTGATATGTCTGTTACTCATTTGGTGTATTATTGATCCTCTCAATAAAAATATAATGGTACTAATGTGAAAGCACGTGGGTAGTTGGTGGGAGACAACTGGGTCAGATATTTTGTTTAAAAAATGAATGTGGACATACATTCTTAATATATTATACAGATATATACACACAACTGCATACATCGTCATTCCTTTCCTTTCAATCTTCTTTTTAATCATCTTCTTCTCTTCTCCTCTTTCAATCCGTGTTATACATAATTAATCTTCTTTGTCATCTCTTCTTCCTGATCGGAGTAACACATAAAGCTTACCGGAATTCCTGATCGTAGTGAGCTTCGCCGGATTAGTTCCAATCGGAGAAGATAAAGTCTCTATTTTGTCTTTGTTTAGCAGCTCTATACCGCCCCCTTTTCTATCTTTCAGATCTGAAGAACCCGTAAGTTTCAATTTGGGTCGGATATGGGCTGGGTTTCGGGTCGGATCCGGGTAAAAACCCATGGACGACTAATACACAAGTCGGGCTTCGACTTTTTCTTACATGTCGACTTGCCGACTAGTCGCCGACTAGTCGTCGACTAGTCGTCGACGTGACAACCATGCCTATATAATGAGATGTAAGCATCATAACTTGAATATTTCAATAAATGCGATGATTTATTTGTGTCTTTACCAGTTTTTATGTGGAGACAAGTTTTATTCTCTTGATATTGCAGTCGTATCATTCAACCACTCTTTTAGCCAAAAATCAAGTTTTTCCTTAGCGCCAGCAAGCAACCACTCGAAAGAATATATACTATCGATGTCTATCGACTTCTATTCAATGAAAACACCAAACCCATAACCACCGCATATTTATATAAATTCTGTACTCAAAGCTCAAGCTTTGCAACTTAATGGATTATTAGGTACTCTGAGGGCTATCCTTAAACAATATTTAGACACATGATTTTAAATTATTTGGCTGCAATTGTAGAATGACTCATAGTTACATGGAACGCAATTTGATTCGGTACGAGGTACGAAAACGGATACGAGGAATGTTATCTTGAAAGAATCCGGTACGGTGGAACGTTATGGGACGGTGGAACGTTAGGGGACGATGGAACGTTTGGGAACGATTCTTCTTTTTTCATATGAAAAATAATTATATGATCAATATTTTACTTTAAAGTATTTTCCTATGCTAACATAAAATATACTTAAAATTAAATAAATGTTTCAATTTGGTTTCAAAAAATTTGTTTTTACTATTATATAAAATAATTTTGTAATTAAGTTTCAAGTGATCTTATTTAATTAATAAAGGTTTAAGTCAAATTTCATTTAAATTAAATTTTAAATTTGATTTTAATTCTTTATTTATACTTCTAACAAGTAAAAAAAAAAAGGTACAATTAACTTTAATTAAAATATAGATGTACACTGGTCAAATAATAATAATGCAGTAATGTTAAGTCTTAACAGCTAAGTCTGACTTGGCAGCTGTTGATGGACAGCTGTCCATCCATCACAGTAATCAAGGCATCTTCTCTCCAGTCTCCACTCTTTCACTTCCTTCTGTAAATTACTAAAATCTGACTTTATTCTCTCCATCTTCTCCTTCTTTTTCTTCTCCGACAATTTCTTTCCTTCTTCATATTTTCTTTCCTTCTACCCAGATTCAGATCTGATTCTTTTCTCCATTACGAAGCTAGTTCGCCGGAGTTTTCAGATTCGCCGGAAAATACGAACCGGAGCGCGTACCGGTGACGATCTGATCGGAAACGAACCGTGTTCCGAAACAGACGAACTGGTTCGAGATTCTTTAGCACGTTCCGCGTTCCTTGTAACTATGGAATGACTTATGAGGGAACTCCAATGTCCAACAATTATACAACGAGTATGAGAATGCCAAGAAGCTTCACTTGAAGCTATTCTATAATTTGTTCACCTAAAACGAAGAACCTACATGTTCACTGAAGGCAATGATTACAAGCCTCTCCTTGAATATGTCGGAGGTAGGGATGGCAAACGGGTCGGTCGGTTCGGATTTTGTGAAAATCAGACCCGGACCCAAATATGTATGTTGGATCCAGATTCAGATCCAGACCCAATTGAAACCTAAATTCCTAGATCCAAACCCGATCCGTCGGGTTTCGGTTCAGTTCGGATTTTAATCGGGTCTCAATTTATTTATACCATTATTTATCAACATTTTTTTTGAAACAATAATTAATCAACTAGAAAAAAATAATTAATTAAATATCAAGGAAAATGTCTCTCAATTTGTAACATTTATATGTCACAAATTGACTTGAATGCTTTATAAGATGATTTTTTTGTAGTTTATGAACGAACAAATACTGTTGACGAGATTACGAGAAACTATATAGTAACTTTAAGTCGAATGGGGCTTAAATTAATAGCATTAAAATAGTTAGACTATTAAAACATTAATAATTAAAAATATATTATATATACACTATATTATACACACATATATTTAGACCCAATTGTGTATATATATACTTATACTTACACTTCGGATCTGGGTTTGTGGTTCAATTTTCGGTTTTCGGGTTTCGGGTCTGGTTCGGTTCGGTTAGCAAAAAACCCAAACCCGACCCAAAATTTATTCGGGCTTAAAAATAAATCTCAAACCCAGATCCATATCCAAAATTTCGGATTCGATTAGACCCAATCAGATCGGAACGGGTCGGGTATCCATCGGGTCGGGACATGTTGCCATCCCTAGTCAGAGGGGCTTCCATTATTGTTGGCATTGTCTTTGTTATTCCATAAAGCTTGGACAAAGTCAAGTTTAGAAATGATATCTAATATTTGCCTCCACGAGTTCATTTCATCAATACTTTAATGTAGGATGTAAATCTTTCTTTAAAGTGACCTTGTTCGAGCCTTCTAGATTCTTCATTTGAAACTCAAGGCCAGATTTATCATTAGATGTGAGATTGATGCAGAGCAGGGCAGAATTAACTTAAATATCTTATATAATTTTGTAGATGGAAGTGTTTGTGATCAAGTAATGTATTATATATTAAGAATGTATATAGAATTCACTTATAAGACAATAGTTATTAGTTGGGAATCGAGATAATAATTAAGATTAATTTTTCTATCATTTAAGATAGAGTTATATGTATATAATAAGATTTAATATTGATGAATATTTGATAAATGTGAGTATTATTTGTGTTTCTATTGATTCCCCGTGGAGATAGGTTTCTTCCCAGTTTTCAACCCTTGCTTAACCATGTCTGGAATCTCCATGATTTCATGTTTTTTCAAATGCAACATTTCTGTAAAATATAGTTTGCCGTTTCTGTACGAAAACTTTGGCATGGATTCCAGTGCAAAACTTAAAAGCACACTACACAATATGTGGATATGTTGAGTGTGTTTGAACTGTTTCAGCACGTCCAATCTACCAAACTTTAAGGTCACTTTGTCTGTATGCAGACATCCTTGCCCAAGAAAGGCGAAATATGAAATGAGCAGTTTTTTATGTTGCTGTCCTCGTATTACCATAATTATCACATGCTTGAGCTTGACTGCTTGAGTGACAAGTTTTCCATCAGAAGAATTAAGTGTTCTTGTCACATGTATTTTGACTGCAGGAATCACCCGCTGTAATTAAATCCTACTACGATAAAAGAATTATTGGATGCCCTGGACCTGAAGGAGGTGAATCATATTGTCTCATTTAATGGCATAAAAGTTAAAAGGTTTTTAGTGTTGGCTTTGGTTTCCTACTATAGTAATGCTGATTATTATTTTTGCTCATTTCTGTTCCAAATAGATGACGAGCATGATATTGCTTGGTTCTGGTTAGAAAAGGGAAAGCCCCAAGAGTGCCCAGTTTGTTCACAGTGTTTTATAGTAAGTGTTTTTAACTCTCTGAGTTACGTGGCACGTTTTTGGACCAAATTTGGTCATACATAATAGCGATACTTTAGAAAGGGTTCTTTATTTTGAGATCATGTAAATTTTATAGTTGAGAAAGGAGTATCAACTAGCTATTTACTCATAGTGAGTTGTTACCTACTCTTGGCTCTATACAGTGGGGGAGGGGTAACCGACACGTAGTTGGGATTCGTTTAACGTGAGTGATGTCTAAAATATTCTTCAAATCCAACCATCACATAGGACCTTTGGTTATTTTTTTTTGCTAAAAAGGACCTTTGGTTATTAACCCAGCCTGTCTGCGATTTTACCGTTTGAGTGATGTATTTTGCTTTCACAGTTGGAAGTTGTTGGCCCTGGAGGAGATCCGGATGAGCACAGGGATGATGTTCAACAGATTACCCAAGTCTCTTCTTGATGGAAAATCTGGTTAGATGAGGAAAGTTTACTGCAGAAGCTTTATAATTTAAATACTTGATGAAATGATTGCTGATTGATAGTGGGCTCTTTAATCTCGTAGTTACCTTAGTAACAATTTTTATATAATAACGATTTTTTAAAGGAAGGGTTAGTTGCTTATCTACCGGAACTGTGAAGGGCTTTGCCTTTTCTAGTGCATCATTAGTAAGTGATGACTACTAGTTGGTTTTTCATCGATCCAATGCTGTCTAGTATAACCAGGGATTCATATGAAAGATAAACTCTCTCATTAAGTATCAAATCCCATAGTGTTTCGCTGCAAATCATCCAGAATCATGTAAATGCTGATATATATTTTTAAATTTTAATACGAGCAGGTTCATCAAAGATTACGCTGCAATTATGTAATAATTTAATATCTTTTGGTTCCTAGATTGTGAGTACTATGTAGAAAGATAGATGTAGTGTACTCTTGGTATCAGCTCAACTGCTCAAGTATATCTGCATAGTACGGATAATAAACACAAATTTATGTCGATGTGGATTGTTTGCATGCTTTTTCTGAGCAATCTTCGTAGGCAAATTTGCAACCACCTGCAATATAATTAGTCAGAGTGATTGATGTAAAGTATAATATGACCTTTAGACTGACAATATTTTAATGATTAAAATAAAACCAGCAAAGTATGAATGGTAGTATATCAATATTTGTATGTTGTTACTTGTTACTCTAATGTCAGTATTTCATGTTCATCAGTACTGCTCTCAAGTTCCATCTGATTACAGTATCTGCATGCTCTGCTTCTATAGCAAACTATCCATCGAAAAAACCCAGCTAGTATGAATTCAAAATCAAGACAGAGGAAACAGAATACTGCTTTTGCGAAAACGAGTGAATATTATGATAAGATAAAATAAAAGAGATCAAATGTCTTTTTTGTTTACACATGCAGTAGGTTTTTATTCTGGTGACAATGTGGATGTAAAAAAGCAGATGAAGACACGATGTAATGTGTTAATTTAATACTAGTAGTAAAGAGAATCAAAATAGAACCGATTAGGTACATGAAAATTGAGGCATACTTTTGAAAAGAACGAAGAGCAAAAAGGAGAAAGATTTGATGTTACACTTGTAAATTATAACACGTACAATGACAAAAGAATATTAACCAGGACAAAGTAGAGAGGAACATCTGGTTATAGAAACCACCGTTGTTATAAAATTCTTATTCCAGATTAACGGTAGTTATTATAATAGTCCATTCACACATAATACTTGTTTATAACTTGAACTAATATTTAAGAACGGTCATGCAATTTCTTAACTTATAGTACTAATTACTCATCCAAAAGACACAGGCACAGTCCAGTTCAGTTTAAGACAAAACAAAGTATGCTTAATTTTAAAATTTTATCTAATCTTTATTAGTTTTTTGTTTTATTTTCCCCACACTAAACTTCCATGGGTCCAACCTGCACATAACTAGTTTTATCACCGATAAAATTGTAGTGCCAAAAGCATAAATATATTGTCTATATAAAGCACACAATTAGTTTCCGGGGTTTTTCCTCAGTGGACACTGGGGAAGGGGTTGACAATCAACAAAGGAACAATGCTAAAGTGTGATTCATACTCGTAACAAATTGAGATGCTCTAGTTTTAAGTCAACTTAATTATTATATATTAGATCATTTTTCGGTTTAAATTATAAATTGCATGCAGTTCATGTCTAGGGTAGGCTGATTCTTGCTTACAAGCTAATAATATATGACACCACACACTGCTAGTTATTTTTAAGAATTGATGTGAAAGTCCATACCCAGATATGTAATGTGCAACAACACCATGTAGTTCGATCATTTTCATTAAGTTGTATTAAAACTGTTATAGTAAACTAAAAATATGAACAATTAAACTTTAACATCTTATTATGTCCAGATTGGTTTTGAATTCTACTTCAGTTCAGGAATATGGAAAACCAAAATCATGAGCGGCCGGAGAAACCGAGGTTTATTGTTCTGATACTCCGGTCAAGAATTCCTTTGTGCTGAAACATATGCACCCTTTCATATGCATGTGGCAATGACTTTATGTATATGTAAATAAACATATACTTATAAATTATCTTTATGTATATGTTTATAAACATATATAAATTATCTTGAAGATTTCAAGAGGAAGAAACAAAATATCAGTTTTCATAGTCCTGTCAAGTTCTAGATTATTATTCTCAGTTTGACAGATTTATGCGTTAATAGTCAGTTGGGCACTCACAACTTGTCTTTCAAATTAATGGGTATCCATCAATCAACACAAAAAATACATAAAAAATGATCGAAAGAAAGGTTCTTCCTATTTACTATATCGGATTGTACTTTATCATTATCGGTAATGTTCTTAATTTCCAGATGTGGGTTTTATTTATTTTTAGCCACTTCTAATGAGCATAAGTTCTTTCTATAACTTGTAAAATTATAGCTCTACATATAGCTAAAATGAATGGGCTCTTAGTTTTATTCTGCATTGATTCCTTCTGCTTATGAAATATATTTTCTTGCTTTTGTCCTTGTCTTTCCTTTTCATAGATGCTTTCCCTTTTTTTTTTTTTTCTGATGGTTATTCACACAATGTGCAGCTGTTTCACACATACCTTATGCTTGAATATTCACTTGTTCTTATTCCATTTTCCAGCTATCTACATAGTATAAATAGAGATAATATGTATGAGGTTTCTTCATTGTACATTCAAAAATACATCACTCGTTGTACTTGCTGGTCTTGTATTAGTGCAGGTTCTTGGTTTGTGAAGATGAGCTATTCAGGTTCTTCTAGGGGTTCTGGTTAGTTCTAATGACTTTCTTTTCTAGTCTCTTTTCTTTCGCATTTTAGATAACTCATTTTGTGTTATGACTTCACTAATAAGATTTTTTTTCAGGGAGCCAAACAGTTAGAAGACAACTCGAATTTGGAAGGACCTATGTGGTGAAACCCAAAGGTAAACACCAAGCAACAATAGTTTGGCTACATGGTCTCGGTGATAATGGCTCAAGGTAATAATCACAATTTTACTTTAGACTTTCTTATGCAAACTGCAGGAGCACTTACATCCTCTTTCCTTCTCCCTATTTAGTCTTCAAATGATTTTTCTTTCTGCAAATGAACTTCTTCAGCCATTTCAGTTCTCTACTAGATGAACTCTCTTGAAGTCAGCATGTAGCTTTCGGTCAAGTTTAGATAGAACATTAGAAACTAAAATACAAAGAATAATGACTTAGCATAGCCAGTTCAATTGTTCGTAGAATTTATTGTCTTTGATTGTGCATTTTGCACTATTTCTTTGGGGGTTATAAATTTTTTGGATTGGTGTCTAACCAGTCGTCCCATTAAGTATAAAACTTGACTCCTTTTCAGATCCATCTTTTTTAATTTTGACATATTTCAGATCCATCTTTTAGTTATATGAAAAGAAAGAATTTTAAAACTATGTCTTTTTTTGCTTAATTTTCTCTGTCTTGCCAGGCTTAAATATGGGACAATGCACTAGGCAAAATATTATAAAATGGGACAATGCATTGGAAATTAGAATAAATGCATCATGGTCGACTAAGTGAAATCACATAATTCTATTTACAGTTTAGCAAATCTATACTAGTTTCACAGAATATTTTTGCATTCCAAGCCTTAACAGAAAACTACCTGAATTTCAATAAAAATTTGTCTTATCTTCACAAGATTGGCACCATCAAGGCATCTATAATTCCTGATGAATAATGTTCTTGTATTCTACTTCCTCCCACTCTAATTTTCTCTAAAATAATATGCTTATCATTTGTCATCCTTATGAGTTTTAAATGCTTCACTAACTCCTTATATTTGACAAGAATTTTTTGATCGCATGCTTTAAGGTCTAGGTCCTCACATGCCAAACACCAAAATAAAAAACCAGAGAATTTTGGCACTTAAGTTCTCTTAACATGTTAGAATATCTGTAGTCCTCTCTTACTATATCTTTCTTTCTCACTGCAGCTCGTCCCAACTATTGGAAAATCTCCCCCTTCCAAATGTACGTATATATTTCACTATACTGTAGTTGCTCCAATCATCATTGGTCTTCTCTCATATGATACTGATGATCAAATGTTACTATGATTCAGGTTAAGTGGATATGCCCAACTGCTCCTACTCGCCCGGTAGCTCTACTTGGGGGATTCCCTCGCACTGCATGTAAGAATAAAATGCCACCAAACTTATTGATGTTGTTACAATGGAATATTTCATATAAAAAACCTTTTTGCTTTATCAGGGTTCGATGTAGCAGAACTTTCTGAAGATGGTCCAGATGATATAGAGGGTTTAGACTCTTCAGTAGCACATATTGCCAAGTTATTATCAACGGAACCTTCTGACAGTAAGTTTTTCCATTGTATAACATTAATATCTCAACACTGCATCGCTACTGGCATGTCATTTTTTTCTTTACCAGAGGTCTTCCAACCTCAAACATTCACTTCCCTATATTATGTGAAATTATGTTGGCTATAAAAGTTTACTTTGTCTAGGCCACTACGTCTAGATTTTTTTGCTACGAAGCTAAGACATATTTCAATGTTTCGTAACAGTTACTCTTGGTATCGGGGGCTTTAGTATGGGTGCTGCCGCTGCCCTCTACTCTGCCTGTTGCTATGCTCAGGGAAGATATGGAAATGGCAATCCTTACCCTATAAACCTAAGAGCTATTGTAGGTCTAAGTGGCTGGCTTCCATGTTCAGGGTATAGTTTGAGAATATTCCTGACTTTCTTTTCTTTGCCTATAAAAATCTTAAGAATTCACGCATTAATAAATGTGTGATCTAACTTTCAAATTTTATTAAGCACATTCTTATGCTAATTAGTCACTACCATCAGGAGCTTGAGGAACAAGATACAATCTTCACAGGAGGCTGCAAGGCGTGCTGCATTCTTGCCAATATTACTGTGCCATGGAACCTGTACGCTCTCTCCATTCAATAACTACAGTTGATAAATTTAGAATTACCTAAACCTCTTATATCATTAATAAATTAATATTTATGCATTGTGCTAATAAATCGGCCTATAATTGCTATTTTCATGAAAAGTTTCAAGTTTAGTAGTGACTCAGTGGGTGAATTCTCTTATAGCTTATATCATTAATAAAAGGAAAGAAGGGCATTTGATTGTTCAAATTCTCACTCATGTTATATTAAATGTCAGCTGACGATATAGTTCCTTTCAAGCATGGAGAAAACTCCAGCTACTTTCTGAGCTCAGCTGGATTTCAATACCTTACATTCAAAACTTATGAAGGGTATTAAGAAAATTTATTATTCTTATATATTAACATGCCTATCATCCCTTGCTCAAGGTATCACACTATCACATAATTAATACATACTGAGGGGTTTGGTCTCACTTGCAGGCTTGGACATTACACAGTCCCTAAGGAAATGGAAGAGGTCTGCAATTGGCTACACAGCATGTTGGGACTCAGAGGGTCACGCTGATGACCATGGCGTGCGGTTCTAATTTAAATTCAGATACTGAGGTGAAAGAGGGAGACAATAACAGGAAAGAAAGCATATACGAGTATATTATTTATACAGATAAATGGTAGATTTTGAACGAGGGGTGGTGGCATAGAGATGAGTTACTGGTCACTAGTCTACATGTTTTGAGTTTTTCATTTTATACCTAAATAAAAGATTTTTCTTTATGTTCATGTATATTTTGGATTGGCTTGTAGGCACTTATTTAGAGTTGTTCAGGTGGATTCCACTTCTGTGTTCACAGATCATTCTGATATTCATTGTACTATGTAATACTGAAATATAAATTAAAGTGGATTATATAGTCCTTTGTTGTGCATCAATCTCCTTCAAATTAAATGAGAACTTCTGGAACTTCCTCAAACCCTGTGGCTGATAGCAGAAAGCTGTGTATTGGTATGACTTGCTGGATGCTAGTTTGTTCGAAAGAAAAGAAGAAAAAACCTTGTTTAAAATGCTAGGTGCATAAACTTGGCTATATAAGGTGCACGATTCTTTTATTGAAATTTGGCAACAACCATAATATTCCGCGCATTTTGCATAGACTCGCATATTTGTTCATTTGGACGACATCCATTCGAGAAAGACAACACAAGAAATTATACTAAACACCCACCATAAGCAAGTCATACTTCTCACATGTGATTCAAGTTTTTCAGATATGCGACCACCTTCCTTTGTTTATCAACTTATTTGCGGGCATTGTTCTCAGTCTTGCCTGTCTGTATGGCTCTTCCCATACACATTTTGGCCTTACTACAAAATTGTACTCCCTCCGTCTCATATTACTTTGCTCGTTTGCTGAATTTCACGGGTTTTAAGATAGTGGGGAATGAATATTGTTTTTGTATGAAGTAGTGGGTATTAAATATTATTTTTAGGGGATAGTGGGTATTGAATATTGTTTTTTTGGAGTAGTGGGTATTGAATATTATTTTTAAGGAGTAGTGGGTGGAATAGTGGGTATTGAATATTGTTTTTTTGGAGTAGTGGGTGGAATAGTGGGTGTTGAATATTATTTGTAATGATTAGTGGGTGGAATAGTGGATATTGAATATTATTTTTAAGGAGTAATGGTGGAGTAGTGGGTATTGAATATTATTTTTTATGGCCAAAAATAGTAAGGGGAAAAGTATTGTGAATTACCTTAAAAGGAAAGTGGGAAAAGTATTAAGGGACGGAGGGAGTACATCTTTTGCATTATTTCAGGAGCCCACCAATTAACTTCAAAATATTTGACATACTAAAAGAGGTGTTTTAGTTTGGATGTACCAAATCCTGATTGGAGCTGTATGTAAAGTGACAACGCCTAGTAACAGCAATCCTTAATCAAAATAAGTTATCACTTGCCCCCATATTTTCAACTAGGCTTTCTATATCAATATATTCTAAAACTTTTGGAGCCCTCTGCAAATAGCACAGATCACTTGTTGACAAGCGAATACCCAGTAAGTTCAAACTCCTAGGATGTAGGCAAAAATAAAGTTGTTGGTTTGACAAGGAAAGAGCCAGGCAAGCATAATTTCCTTGAAAGTGTGAATGCCCAAATCCGCTTTGCTTACTTGCCCACATCCACTTAGCTTGCACTTCCCATGAATTTAACTTCCTATATATCAACCAAACAATTATTTTTTACTTCCTAGGCACTTGATATACCAAGAAAGTGCACTTTCTATTGGAAATAAATACCTATGTAACCAAACAAGCATTGTACAGTATTATTGCGATTTAAAGTATAGCAGAGTTCTTATTTAACCATAAAAAAACGAAAAAGCATCTACATAATTACTTTTGGTCTCTTTTACTAACGTCTAAAAGTAGAAAAACAATAGTACACATTCGGCTCTCACAGAAATCAATACAAATAGTTTTATTGTAGATTGTGTTCTAAAACCAAAACTTCGACTTTAGGTTTAAACTCCGCACTGATTTAGCCAGAGAAGCACGGACAATTATTTAGATTCTGATTGAACAACTATGTCTTTGAGCTTTTCCTTCAGTTCGCCATTCTGCAAAATATTACACCCAATAAGCCAAATATATAAACAGGGGTAAACAAGAACTCTCAAAAAGGGGGATTGTAAATTTGCCTGATGCATATTAAGAATGATGTCTGATCCTCCAAAGAACTCCCCCTTAATGAAGATCTGTGGAAAGGTGGGCCAGTGGCTGCATAGCAATAACATAAACATATAATTAAGCTATACAAACTACTACGATCAATGCACGTCCTAACAAAACCATGTATACTAGTATTTGACAGATAAACATGGGCTGATCAAAATAAAAGAACTATTGTCAGCCCGTGGGGGTATAAATAATTCGTATTGGAAATAACTTAATACATTAATTCAGCATTTAAAAAAATTACTACTTCAAAATATTATGACAAGTAAATGCAACCTTTGGAATACATTTTTTTTCTAGGACATGAAAAACAAAAACTACTTGATCTAATTCTCATTCCAGCCAACCAACATTATTCGATTTAAGTACACTTCTATATAAGAAAAGGCCCTTAAGCTAACATATAGCATTATTAGTGGAGTTATATAGCCTTGTACATGTGCCAAAACGGTTATAACCATGTATGACTGGCTCTTTTACCTGAGATCACAGATACATGATCTGATCCATCAGATAACAACGCATGATATGACACACAACAAATACGTTCAAAACAGATAATTTATCCAATTAATCCATTTCATTAAATTAAAGTAATTATGAGTTATGACATTAGTACATGACCAGATGGTTACCAATTAATGCAAGTCAAAAATATTTATTACTTGCATATGCCTAATACAGTATTGTAGATAAAATGGGGATTCCATCACCACCAAATACGTGTGACTCAGGGCCTGTTTAGCTTTGCTTAAAGCTAAAATTTTTAGGGAAGAAGAACACCTCTATGATTATATTTTTGTAACTTAAAAAGTTATACTTTATCAAAGCCCCAGTGGGCATTCAACATCCCATCATACTTTCACCAAGGTATAAGACATGAAAACTCATTGATAAACCACCACCATCAGAGTGCCAAACGGCCCAAAACCATACATCCACTGCCACCATCACGATTCACCGCCACTCATTTCCTCCAACACAATGCAGGACACAATATAAAGAGGAAAAAATCTTCAGAAAGAAACAGAGTAGAGGTGTTGACAGAGGGATTTAATTAGATAAGACAATGAGTGATGAAAAAATTATTGCCAACATTAAAGAAATGAAGAAATTCTACTCATTAGATACAAATATAATCAGATGGATGTATGGAGAGAACCGTCCTTTAGATAAGCGCAGTCTTTACTATTACAGTCTTTTTCTTTTTTAGAAATGATTTCGTCTATTTGACCAAATTAAATCAAAATATTATATCATGATCTGTTTCCAGTCTCTTGACATGTTCCAATCAACCATTTCTACTTTGTCGACAAAAGATTGCGAATAGGGAGCTTCGAACTTCTGATCTAGGTCGTCTCAGTACATTTTCGAATTTTCATAAGACCCATTCACAGGGCTAGACTAACAGGAAATAGATGATTTGAGATCTCAATTTACCAACACTTTACCTGAAATCTCTTACGGCAAGCTTAAGTTCAGGATCTTCTAATATATTTCTTGAAGCAATTGGAATTCCTGCATAACAGAAGAATAAGAATTGCATGAATAGTCCAGAATATTTACTAACAAAAACAAGACAAGAATTCATCTGTTTACCAAGTACGTACAATTAAAAGACTATCTACACTATAAAGTGTAACACAACAAAAAATTATACTAGTCAGTTGAAAGCTACAAAACCAGCTGTACATGTGATGGAAAAAAGATCTACATCTAAACAGTAACTTAAACCAATTTTGCTTTCATGTGCTTCATTTAGTACACTAAACAGTAAAAATACTTGTCTTTACAATTATATCGCCATCATTAAAGTGCTAACTAGAAATCGAGTACTTCAAATCGTGCTTTGAAACTTGACAGAAATTCTATTTCAGATTTTTTTTTTTTGAATAAGTAGGCTTACATGCCTTATATATTAGTATCTGTTCTCAAGAAATCTTGGTGAGCGAGAATCGAACGCAAAACCTGGAACGACAAGAGATAAGCTCTTACCACTTGAGCTCATCTTTCTCTGAAAAATTTCAGATCTATAACTGCTGATTATACTATATATGAATAAAATTTGCAACCCATAGTTTCTTCATTGTGCAGATACAGTAGCAATTTATACACATCTTTTAAGCTTCAGTATTGAAAGTAAAAGTTTTATAAAGGGCATCAGAAACATACTGTACTCCTGTAGCACTCTCACCGCAAGAGAGCTAAATCCGCAACGTGGAATTTCAGGATCCCCTTTCATGTAAAGCATCACTGGATTGTCCTTGACATCCTATAGTATAAGATTTCCACAATCAATAAATGCAGAGGAAGACACAAAAAGGTAAAGGGAACTCCCAATTCAAAAAGGAGAAAAAATTAAGAGAATTAAGAGATTATCTAAATTGATATTTTTAGCTCCACTAATCAGTCAACAATAGCAACGTGTTATAATCCTATTATACAATGTAAAAGCGTTAATCACTTACCTGTTCAACAATGTCCTTCAGTGAGATGTCAGCATTCTCAAGCTTATTTTTCGGTTTAAAATCATCATGCGTGTCAGGATCATTTGGCACGGTAGTAGAGAATTGCATTCCATGCAAGTAAGTTGATCGGGATGCCTATTAATTTTCAAAACAATGATATAATATTAATTAACATTATTCAATTTTGTCAGTGGCTTCGATATATACTATTGAAATTTTACATCAGCAAGTAAAGCAAATAAAATATCCATTTTTTCCTTATCAATTAAGGTATTATAAGATTAAGCACATCTGTCAATATAGGTTTTGAAATTGCATAATGCAAGACATTAACACAAGCCTAAGAAAGTCCACTCTCAATGTTATTGACCAGTTAACCTAAAACAACTAAAACCAATCGACTTCATCATAAAATCTCCCTTAACTATTCACGACTTTATCATATTACCACAACACTGTTTAAAGTAATACCTGACAGTGCCCAAGCTCAATATTTCCTCATTTTTTATTTTCAAATACAGCAGTGAAATGAATATTTCAGATATAAACTAACATGCATCTTAGTATGTACAATCAAGATTTCAGTAGACATCATATTCGCTTATATAATGGCACACTAACTTTGCCAAGCTCAGTGGCGGGAGCAGAAACTATATATGCTGGAGGAGTGGGCCTATTCGAATCACAGAGAACACATGTTCTCAATTGTATAATAATGAATTTATGTTATTACACATGTAACTTTAAATTATGATAATTACTGAGAACGAATACTAAAAACATTAAAATTACAGATCTGGATATCATCTTGGCAAGTTCATTAGTTTGACATGGCAAATTATTTTTCTTAATTATTAGTTCATTACTAATCTTATTATAATATTTTAAAAGCACACTATTCTTGTTTTACAGTAAGATAGAGACACCACTAGCTTAGGGTTCCCTAAAAAATCACAAGTAAAAATTAAAGAGGACAAAAACAAAAAAGAACTTTCAAACATTTTGAAATAAAAAATTATTAATAAACACTTGTGAAACAAAAGCACTTTGACACCTAACAAGCCTTTTAGTTAAGAGAAATAACTGGTTAAACTGTTTGCAACTCCTACAATCTAAACACATAATAGTAACTAAGAAAATCCCGTCAGAGAACATCCTATACGCTGTTAACTACGTAGTGCCAAAATTCAGAGTCTACAGCAAATTCCAGGCTACTATAAAGGCTATATAATGAGCATTTAAGATGCAGACCATAACACATAGCTGATCAAGATACAACCAATCTTGCCGAATTCGTAGAAGATATGACATCTGTCTTTTTAAAGGATTCGAGACCAATCGAGGCCTAATATCAGCATAAAACAATAGAATATAAAAGAATTAATTTTCACAAGAAACTATCTAAAACGGAAGGATCGGCATCTTGGAAACGAAATTAAGGTTACGACAAATACTGATTAAGCTACAAACTAATTAGTCAATTAAATCATAAATATATAGAAAATCTAATTAGAATACCAGTGAGATTGAACGAGTAGATGGAAAGGCCGAGAGACCCTTGAAGAGTATGCTAGATAGTGATTTCGCCATAACACAGAAGGGATATAGATACAAGTCTTGCGTATTTAAATTCAATTGGACACAGCAAGCTAGGTTTTGCTCCCCTTTCTCTTCTCTAAACAATTTTTGTTTTTTCTTTTTTAGAATGGTGTTTTTAATTACTCTTATAAAACTGAAAAAATTGGGTTTGTCATTTCAAAATTAAAATGTTATTTGCTTCTTCCTCTTCAAAGGAATGAACAATTGGATTAAAAAAAGGATTTTTTTTATTATTGTTATAGAATATTATTATATATATATAAATACTATGAAGAAAATTATAAAAATAGTAATATTTTTAGTTTTCTAAAAAATACAGTTTTGCTTACTAAAATGTAAAATATTGTCTCTACTAAATTATAATAAGTAAAAGAAAGAATATTATGATTATAAGCTAGTAAAACTAAAAAGAAAGGCTTAAAAAATTACATAAGAGTTTTTAATTTAGAACATTTTGTAACATGACCAGCATTATTATGACTGGTTCGATAAATCTATACTATGATATAAAAGCCAAAATATTAAAGGTTTGGTTGGATGGTACCTATTGATTTTACTAATTTACCTTTATTTAATTATAGATAAAATATTTTTTATATTTTATCTAACTAAAATTTTTGCTTTACTAACCAATTTCCTTTTTCAGGTTAAACATGTTACCTTTTCTTTTCTTTTTACTAAGTAAGCAGTTTCCTTTTTCAGGTAAAATATAATATCTTTTATATTTTATCTAACTAAAAAGCATATTATAATTACTATTAACTAATTAATTAATTTTTTCATTCAAATTATTTTTTCTCTATTCTCTAATTAAAATATATCTTTTTCAAATTATATCACGGGTTACCTTTTAAAAATCTTCTTTTATATTTGATTTAACTAAAATAAAAGCTGAAACATTAAAAGTTTGGTTGGTTGGTACCTATTCATTTTACTAATTTACCCTTACTTAATTATAGATAAAATATTTTTTATATTTTATCTAACTAAAATTTTTGTTTTACTAACCAATTTCCTTTTTCAGGTTAAACATGTTACCTTTTCTTTTCTTTTTACTAACTAAGCAGTTTCCTTTTTCAGGTAAAATATAATATCTTTTATATTTTATCTAACTAAAAAGCATATTATAATTACTATTAACTAATTAATTAATTTTTTCATTCAAATTATTTTTTCTCTTTTCTCTAACTAAAATATATCTTTTTCCAATTATATCACGGGTTACATTTTAAAAATCTTCTTTTATATTTTATTTAACTAAAATTTTTACTTTACTAATCAATCTACTTTTTCAGGTTAAACATGTTACCTTTTTTTTTAATAACTAAACAGTTTCCTTTTTCAAGTAAAATATAATATCTTTTATATTTTTTCTAATTAAAAAACAAATTATAATTACTTTTAACTAATAAATTAATTTTTTCTCTTTTCTCTTTTCTCTAACAAAAATATTTTTTCCAATTATATCACTATTTAATAAACTATATTAAAAATCCGTATACATTATTTATAATAAGGAAACATTAGTATAATCCGTAAATATGAGGATATTAAATTATATTAAATTTAAATTAAAAATAATGATTATATAAAAACATAATTGTAATATTAAATAAAATTTATATAATATAATAAAAGAAACCTGTGCATCACACGGGCATTGAAAATTTGTCCGTTCGATCTTTAGCACGGTCATCCTAACTATTAAAATAAATAGTAAAATAATATAATTAGTGATAATTAGTCGATTATCTTTTTAAATTAAAAGAGGTTTACTTTTAATTAATTGATGATATTACCTTTTATAAACACCTAAGATATCGTATCTTCCACTCAATAATATTTCTTTCTAAATAAAACACGTTAACTTTTATTTTAAAATATAATCTTACAATAATTAATATATACCCAAAAAAAGAACACTATATCGTCTAATCGCTAACAAAAGATAATAGACATATATATATACAACGAATAATGACCGTTATATTTATAGTAAAAAAATCAGAACCATCAGATCTAATGATTAGATATATTATATGTTTAAATTAATTTACAAAAATTTCAAGGTTCGAATTATGTGAGACATATTTTTTTAAAATATTTTATAATATAAATTTTAAACCAATAATTTTGCAATCATTAATGTATACCGAAAAATATTAAACCATTTTACTGTTAGATTTTTAGTAATTAATAAGAATCGTCAGATGTAATTATAAGATATATTTTATGATTAAAGTATTTTACTAAAAATTCAAGTTTCGAATCCCGTCAACGACATATTTAACTTACAATTCTATAATATTGTAAATTTTAAATCATGATTAACTAAATTTATATTAAATTATATTGAAATAATATTAAAATAATTTTTACAAAATAATAATTATATAAAAATATAATTATACCATAAAATAAAATTTATATAACATATTAAAAGAACCCGTGCATTGCACGGGTTATAAGCTAGTATCTTAAACAAATTGTCCAATAAAATTTTGTTGACTAGTAGAATTTTGACCAAATTGCAATTTTTTTGAATTAAATTAAGTTCTAATCTTTCACATACATATTTTCTGATAAAAAATGTTTCACATATTTTCTGATAAAACATATTTTATATAGAGAAAATTGTTCCTGAGGTTCAGTAGACTTACCTAAGGTTATAGTGTAAATAGCTATGATATTTTTGTAAATATTGATAACTTTTTTAAAAAATCATGAAATTACAATTGTACCCTCGTGCATTAATATGAAGAATTTTAGTTATCTCAGTAAATTTTCCTAAGATAACCTTAGGAACATCAAACCCTTTTATATATTATGTTTTACATAATTGTCTCATTAGAGCATCTCGGAGACTTGATGCCCTTGTCTAAAAATGTCTACATGGCACTGTACATATTTTACATAATCTGTCTAAATTATAAAACTCGAACTAGTAGAAATCCTTACGTATATTTATAGCCAATCTCTATCCAATGATCATATTTGTTGAATACATCCCAAACTGTAACTAAGCCCTACCTCATTTTCTTCTATTTTTTATTTCTCACCCACTGCCAGGTGCTTTGATTAATTTTGTATGCTGTTATAATCTCTTTGTATAATTTAAGCAATGTACATCTGTGTCAGTGATCATATTTGTTGAATCCATCCCAAACTGTAATTAAGTCCTACCTCATTTTCTTCTATTTTTTATTTCTCACCCACTGCCAGGTGCTTTGATTAATTTTGTATGTTGTTATAATCTCTTGGTATAAATTAAGCACTGTACATCTCTGTCTGTTGTGAGTATAATTTTTTTTTCAAAAAAAAAAGGCTAATACCTTTCAACAAAAAAACCAAAAGTTAATGTCTTTCATAACACATACCCAACCAGGGACGGAAGCATCAAAGGGCTTCCCTGGGCTTAAGCAGCCGAGGATGAAATTCTAAAAAAGAAATAACAAGTTATACATGTTGTGACTTTACTTGGTCCAATTATTATTTTATATATCCAGCCCACACAAAAATTATGTGACCATTATGTATTTGCTAAATTCTTTCATGTCATGCTGCTGATAATTTCTGTAAAAATAATAACAATCTTTAAAATTCTTAAGAGTAGTCCTGGTATGGAGGATGGGTTTCTAGGGAATATTATGGTTATCTATATAGAGAGACAATTGCTAATAAAATAATGGTTGGAGAATCTGACGTATGGGTGATTAGGTGGTGAAAATTTATATGAAGTTGTCAAGCCCACCCTATATTATATTCCTAGTTTAGTCGGTAATCCAACAAATCAACAACCCAACGATTCATCTACTTAAAAGGATCCTCTCTACAATGCACCCTTCTTTGAATTTGTCGGTCATGCAATACAATTTATGATACACCAGATCCGGCTCGGTTATCATAGAGTGAATGAATCTGCCTAAAAATCGTTTTATAGTTATAGTCAACACAGTAGCTGTAACGTGACCAATGCTTGAATTTTTAATATAAAATTTTCTAAAATATA
This sequence comes from Kitagawia praeruptora, assembly GCA_037693485.1. Lineage (NCBI taxonomy): Eukaryota > Viridiplantae > Streptophyta > Magnoliopsida > Apiales > Apiaceae > Kitagawia > Kitagawia praeruptora. The sequence continues at coordinate 44,119,677 of CM075345.1, read as the reverse complement.
TTACAACATTTTAAGAACGGTTTTGCTTAAACACCATACAAAAAAATCAAATGCTAGACCAAGTTTTGATTTAGGATGATATTTAAGAGTAACAATTCAAATTGTGATATTAAGAATGATTTAATATCAACTCGTGATAGATGGGGGACCAACACCCCATATTTTAGAACCAGATATATATCTATTATATAATAGTGTCTGTTGGGTGTTATGAATAGTGTTACCTCAAAATTAAGTCTTTGCCCCTACTGTTCAGCTTTATTGCAAAAATGCCACTTGACATGTGTACGCAGCAGAACGACCAGGTCCTCATGCCACGACCTTTCCGCGCAAATTAACGAATATAATATTCATATTCAACCTGTAAATAAAACTTGATATAATCCTTCTCCTGTAAGCTTGAGTTTCAAAATTCAAATCAATTACTGTACAAAATATCTAATTCAAAACATACTCAATTCAAAGTTAATCAAATCAAATAAGATTATATCTCATCTTATCTTCTCTTATCCTTAAGCCTACAATGAAAGAGGTTGTATCTATAATTTTCGTATGATCTGTATTAATAAATCCATATTACTAATTGTTATTATATTTTTTTGACAGACGCAAGAAGAAGAAGAAGAATGGCGACAGTTTAATTCCGAAGATATGATTTATGGTTTCATTTCAACTCTTTCATACTTCTCAATAATATTTGGTGGTTAACAATATTAGGTTCTAAATGTTCATGTGATGTAGGTTATAAAAAGACGAAGAAGAAGGAAGCCAGGAAAAGGAAAAACAATAATAACAAAGAGAATGTTGTCAACAATATTGATTCTTCTATCTTTACTTATTCTCAATAATCATCCGGAAGATGTGATTCAGGTGATGAATATTCTCTTCACCTTCATATAATATTGATGTAATACTTTAAAATTTGTTATATGTTTTTTTTTATTCGGTATAACATTTATTGCAGTTAATACTCAAAATTTTCGTTGTGATTTTTCTTATAAGGACCAAACTCCTCTTGGTTGTTCAACCTCAGGTGTGTAAGAACTTTGCTATTGTATGTCAAGTTCATTTGTCATTAATCTGATATGTCTTTCACACGTTCAACTTTTGTTACTTCCAGAACGTGTAAAGAAAAAGAAGATGGAGAGTGGAAAGGATGGAGAGAAGTATGATGATTTGTTTCGGACTCCATTGTCTAATATAAGTAATACCGATAAGAGAAGAACACAGAAGGTTTGTAAGGTCAATGGTAAAGGTAAAGAAAAGGTAGTTATTGAAGAAAGTACGCGGAATTTGTTCGCTGAAGAGTTTAGTAAAGGAAATGATGACAGGACTGATGAATATGATTTTGAAATAGGTTTGTACTGCATTATTTATAGCCCATGTTTTTACCAGTTTGGAAATGTGATCTAGACTACGTTACTTTTGTTTGTTCAGATGAATCCATTATTGATGGTGCCTGTTTCTCTGATGATGGGCTTTTTGATTCTGATGACTCCTATGGTAAATTTAATCTATTTCATATATCACTGTCTTTCTTAAAAATGTTGTAATTCTGATCAATGTTTTTGTGTTAATTGTTTGCAGATGAATATGCAACTAGAAAAGCTTTTCTAGGTCCTCTTGATACTGAGTCAGAAGGTATGTACATTTTATCCTTATGCCTTTTCAATCTTTTTGTTCAATTATATCCCGAATTGTGATATTCTCTTTAAAATGTCAGATGATGGTGAACCGATTACATCAAATGGATGTAATACGGGAAAGAAGCGTCGACAACGTGTCATTCCTCAGGAGTATGCTTCGTTGGGTTCTCCATCTGTTAAATGTACACACTGCAATGCTCGAATGTGGAAAGAGGAACGTGTCAATAAATATGTTACTCGAGGAACTCCAGTCTTTTCTCTTTGTTGCAAGAAAGGTGATGTCAAGTTACCACCAACCCCTGATGCACCCTCTTATCTCATGGAACTTTACAACAATGAAGTGAAGAGTGCTGCCTTTCAAAGAAATATTAGGTTATATAATTCCATGTTCTCATTTACATCTACTGGTGGCAATATTGACCATTCTATAAATACAGGGAGGGGTCCTTACATTTATCGGTTGAATGGGCAAAATCATCACATTTTTGGATCTTTAATACCTGACGATGGTGACACTCCCAAATTCTGCCAGCTTTACATATATGATACTGCTAATGAAGTTAATAATCGGATGCGGTGGGTGAATGTTGCTGATGAACAAGTTGTTGATGTTGAAGTTGTTGAAGGTCTTATTCGTATGTTGGATGAAAGCAATGAATTAGTCGGAGAATTCCGAATGGCACGTGATCGTTTTGACATGAATGATGTTGTTGATTTGAAAGTTGAGTTAAAGATATCTCGATCTGAGAGTGGTCGGGAGAATCTAATTTCTCCTTCTGATGAGGTTGCTGGGGTTATGGTTGGTAGTACTTCCAATACCACTCCTGATCGGGATATTATAATTAAACCTAAGATGGGTGTTTGTAGACGTGTCTCATACATCCATCCCAAGTTAATGTCGCTTCAATATCCACTTCTATTTCCTAATGGTGAAGATGGTTACCATGATCAAATTCCTAAGCAGAGTGCTGATCCGGATAATCTAAAAGATGGTGATATGATATCAATGAAAACTTATTATTCATATAAATTTCAAATCCGAGACAATGAAGGTACTAAATGTTAAATTAATTTTTGGATTTTTATTGTAAATGTAATTTTTAGGCAATCCATTATTAACCTGTTATGTTATTTCTTTTCAGCAATGACACCACGCTTGGGTGGTAGACTTTTTCAGCAATATATGGTTGATGCTTTCTCAGCCATTGAGCAAACTCGACTATGGTGGTTTCGAATTAACCAAACAATCCTACGAAATGAATTATATTCTCATGTATGTGATTCAGTTCGCAAAGGAGATGACAATAGTTCTAATGTTGGGAAAGGTGTAATTTTACCAGCTGGTTTTGTTGGCTCCAAACGGTATATGCAACAGAATTTTCAAGATGCCCTAGCTGTTTGCCGACATGTTGGACACCCTGATATTTTCCTCACCATGACCACAAATCCTTTATGGGATGAAATTCAGAAAATGATGCAATTTGTTCCTGGTTGTAAGACCGAAAACTGCCCACATATAATATCACGAGTGTTTAGGTTGAAACTTGACCAGCTAATGACTGATATTAAGAAGAAGAAATTTTTTGGCAACTGTATTGGAGGTATGCTCTGAAACATTATTTCTATTAATATTCATTGTTGGAAAATATGTGTTCTGTATTTTCTAATTAGTTGTAATGCAGTTATGTACGTTGTGGAATTTCAAAAGCGAGGCCTTCCTCATGTACACATGTTGATATGGCTAGATAGTGTTTCGAAGAAATATCTAAAAAATAATGTGGACAAATTTGTTTCTGCTGAAATTCCTGATCCGATAATAGATCCCGTTGGTTATGCTGCTGTAAAAGCTTTTATGATACATGGTCCGTGCGGTCTACAAAATCCTAAATCTCCGTGCATGAAGGCTTTCAAATGTATACGTCACTTCCCCAAAAAGTAATTATTTAATGTTACCTTCTCTGCAATAATAATGCAGATTTCATAAAATCTTGAAATAATGTGTTTATATTGTATTAATGCCAGTGTAGGTACAGTGCCCGTACAATTTTTGATGAAAGTGGATTTCCTTTGTATAGGCGTAGGCGGACCAATATAACGGTAACTGTACGAAAGGCAGAGCTTGATAATCAGTGGGTTGTTCCATACAACCGTGATCTATTGATTAAATATCAATGTCATATGAATATTGAAATATGTTGTCATGCAAGAAGTATCAAGTATCTATTTAAATATTGCCTCAAGGGACATGATATGGCCACTGTTAAAGTCACAGGTCAAAAGAAGAGGAAACACGCTCAATGTACTGATTCACCAATAGATGAGATTGAAGCTTACTTTGATGGTAGATATATTTGTGGTTCTGAAGCTGCTTATAGCATATTTGGTTTTCCTATACACCACCGTACACTCTCTGTTGAGCGTCTGCCATTTCATTTGCCTGACCAAAAAAATGTTACTTTTCGTTCCAATGATTCTTTGCAGAAAGTTGCAGAACGGGAAAAATACAGGATGAGCAAACTAGAAGCTTTTTTCCACTTAAATGCTGTTGATGAGGCTGCAAGGAAATACACTTATGATCAGATTCCTCAACACTATGTTTGGAATGATGGTGAACGAAAATGGAATCGACGAAAAAGAGTGTTTCAATTAGGAAGATTATCTTATTGTCATCATACGAGTGGTGAAGTGTGGTTCTTACGTATGTTGCTGACAAAGGTGACTGGTCCAACTTCTTTTAAAAGTTTGCGAACTTTGAACGGAGTTTGTTATAGTACATTTCGGGATGCATGTAAAGAATATGGTTTCCTTGATGATGACAAGGAATGGCATGAAGTTCTTGAACAATGTGCTGTTGGTGGATTACCTCCACAAATTCGTCAACTTTTTGTTCATATCATTGTTAACTGCAAAGTCACCGATTTGGGTTATTTATGGGAATGTCACTGGAAGCACATGATAGATGACATTCTATTGAAAAGACGCAAATATCTGCATAATCCCAATCTTATTCTTAATGATAAACAGCTGCAGTTTTATGCCCTTGCAGGTAAATGATACTAAATATTTCAGTGTTTTAATTATAATTAGATGAAATAAGTATACCCGTATGACATGATTTGTTTATGCAATGTGCAGAAATTGATGATTTGCTGCGATCCATTGGAAAGTCTTTAAAAAATTTTCTTCAGTTGCCGCAACCTCCTCCATCATATCTACACCATGGATCCAATAATTTGATTTTAGAAGAAACCAACTACAATGTTGCAGAGATGGAAGCAGATTGCCAAAATTTGTTGGCCAACTGTACTGAAGAGCAGCTGAATGTTTACAGAGAAATCCTAGAGTCAATTAAGAAAAAGCAAGGAGGTTTGTTCTTTGTTTATGGGAGTGGAGGTTGCGGGAAAACCTATTTATGGAGGACAATTATTTCTAAACTGAGATTTGAAGGTGACATAGTCTTGCCAGTTGCGTCCTCCGGAATTGCAGCTACCCTACTTCCTGGCGGCCGTACAGCTCACTCAAGGTTCAGAATCCCAATTGTACTTGATGAATTCTTCTTATGTAGTATTGGTCATAAAACAGATATTGCTGAACTTATAAAACAAACCAAATTAATTATTTGGGATGAGGCTCCTATGCAACACCGGTTTGCCTTTGAATGCTTGGATTGATCTTTAAGAGATATTATGAAATCGGTTCATCCTGAAAATGGAAATTTACCTTTTGGAGGAATAACAGTGTTACTCGGTGGTGACTTTAGGCAAATTCTGCCTGTTATTTCTCATGGTGAACGAGGTGAAATTCTTTCAGCATGCATAACTCGATCACGATTGTGGAGTCATTGTAAAATTTTTATGCTCACAAAGAATATGCGTCTTAACAAAGGGAATTCTCAAGAAGAAATTGACGAGTTACGTGATTTTGCCCAGTGGGTACTGGATATTGGTGACGGAAAAGTGGTGGCTTCATTATCTGAAAACACTGACTTTGTTGAAGATCAAATTGTTATTCCTCCTCAGTTTTGTAATGTCTCAAGTGTGAATTCTGTTGATAACATGATTAACAGTACATATCCAGATTTTATCCAAAATTGCAAAATTCCCAAGTATTTGAGTGAAAGGGCTATTTTGACTCCTACAAACCAGACTGTTGGCCATCTTAATGAACTTATTGTTGAGAAGATTCCTGGTGAAAGTATATCTTATTATAGTGTTGACAGTGCAGAAGATTTTGGTGGAACGGATGAAGATTTAAACAGTGCTTTTCCAATTGAATACCTCAATTCGATCACTATTCCAGGTTTGCCTTTACATGAATTGAAGTTAAAAGTTGGTTGTTTAGTAATGTTGATGAGAAATTTAAATCAAACTCTTGGTTTATGCAATGGAACGCGGATGATTGTTACCAAATGTTTAAAATTTTGTGTTGAATGCGAGGTTATTTGTGGCTCATTTGTTGGAACAAAGCATTTCATACCACGTATGGAACTTTGTCCGACTGATACAAGAATGCCATTTAAATTGGTCCGCAAACAAATGCCTCTACAACTATGCTACGCCATGACTATTAATAAGTCGCAAGGTCAATCACTGCAAACTGTTGGTCTTTTCCTGCCGAAATCTGTTTTTACCCATGGCCAATTTTATGTAGCAATTAGTCGTGTAACTTCGCCTCATGGCTTGAAGATTTTTGTTGATGATGATACCGGTTTGCCAACAAATAAAACCCTAAATGTTGTCTACAAAGAGGTGTTTTATGCTTTGCCGCGCTGCTGATGTTGGTTTCGGTGGTTTTGTTTGTAACTTTTATTCACTTCCTCTTTAGTTAGATATATGTATTACGATATTTGGCTTCAAGTTTGTTAAATTTTGAAATTGTCAAAGTAAGATCATATGTTATGTTCCTTTTTTGTTTAATCTATGTACCATGTTTACTCTTTCAGAGAAAAGCTAGAGTAGTTGTGGCAAATGTAAACATCCAAAATAATATCAACAATTCATGCATACTTTAAACATAGTTAAAACAAAAAAGTTTGAATCAGAATCAGTTATAGACCAGACTGTTAGATTCATAAAAGTATGAAACAAAACAGAGCATAAAAACTTTAGCTTAAAATAGTCAATGACCCTGTGCAACATCTATTACGCCGAATGTGTAATCACCAAGATGAGAAAATAGAACTTTTTGCCCCTCTTCAAATGTATTATCTTTGGTGAAAACATCCCAACCTTTTCCAAACCGACAAACCTTCTTCTTGCGGTGAACACCTACCATCCAAGTTTTCTGCCCACGTGCCAATTTCACCATTGTTCCATTTTTCCAACTTTTATAGATTGGTAACAAATGTGTTGAAAAGTACTACATTAAAATTTGATATAAAAACATTTCAGTTTGAGCACAGAAATACAAAGCAAAAAATAGTTTAACGGTACAAATTTTATACCACGCCATGACCTCTTTGATCAACATGAGAGCTTTTGAAAACCACTGTGAAATGATTAATCGCAGTATGTGATTGTTCACCCCGTCTCCATTCATTTGAACCTAAGTAAATTGAAAACACAAAAGAGAAGAATTACCTGGTATAACATAAAGTTAATTACAGTTTATGGCGAAAAAAATAGATGAATCTGTTAAAGAATAATACCTGGAAAAGGATGTGGTAGAGTAATATCAATGTCCATCATGTTCAGACCTAAAATAACAAGATATATTTCTTTTAAAAAGAAGTAATGGAGTACATTCGTAAAGATAAAGGAATATGCAATTTGCCACATTGTAAGAACCCGAATTTTCGGTAGAATTAAAAACTTTTTATTAAGAGTTGAGGAAAGAAGGAACAATGATTTCGACTCCAAGGTAGTAACAGTTCTAAGGAATGAGTGTTGAATGGATATAGGTTCCAAGGTTTATATGTCATGAAGAATGCTTTTGGTTGACAGCATAGATAAGAATGATCTATCTCCTAAGAAATAAGTTATGGCACTCCAAAGAGGAAGGAGATATTCTTGTGTCATCCAAATCAATATCTGTTGTTAGTCCAGCGGTTCCGTAAAAGGGTTAAGGAACGCCCGAAAGAGAACAAGGACATTTTTACAAATATATAGGGAATAAAAAGAGAATAAGGGGATGAATAGTGTTTTTGGTGGAAAATGAGAATATGAGTTAGACGACGCTATATAGAAGTATTCAGAACGGATTTCTGAGTTCGTATTCATGATCCAGGGGCGAGATAAGTGTATGTAAACGATATCGGATTCAGAAAATTAGCACTTTTATTTTCTCCGAGATTTTCCTGGACACTGAAAGACTTAAGGATTTATTAAGAGGATTTAAGGAATTTAAATTCGAGAAGTATTAAGGAAGATGGAGAATAGTATTATAAGTATTAAGAAGCTTTCCTGTGAAACCTTAACTAGAATCCGTGAGATATTCCTACGAATGATCAATCGAAACGAGCAATAACCGGACAAAGAAATCAAGTCGGTAAATAAAAGGGATGCATCCAAGCTTGCATTACACACCACCCAAGTTAGTGGATCATGACATCACACCTATTATTAAAGTAAAAAGCATTAAAATGTAATAAACCAAGGACTTAAGTGCAAAAGAAACAAAGATGAGGACTTGGTGGAAATGTTGTGGATAAGAAAATCTACCATAAACCAATAAGAGCTTGACACCTATCCAAGGGAAGATGCATCCAAATATATAGATGTATAATACATGTATTATTGCATTATTATCAAAAAAAAAACAAAAAAAAACCACCACACCATAATGGTGCTCTCGGCCAAGCTTCAAATTCAAGGGGGAGGGAGAGATTTTACCAACCAAATCCTACCATCTAGAGCTTAAATCAAAGAGGAAGAAGAGTAGAAGGTATATCTTGAATCTCATCATCATCCATTAAGTTTATCATGATCAAAATCCAAGTTAAAGATGATGATGAATAGTGTTCTTATGAACTAACTTTGGATTTCTCTTGTTTTCATGGTGGATCTAGCAAGCCTAAGCACTTTTAAGGACCATACAAAGCCTAGTAAGGTTGTAGAATACTCAAAGGAAGGTATAACCACTTGAACCCTAGATCTTAGTTTGATATTATGCATGTTCTTGGTGGGTTTTAACTTAGTAGTGTTATTGGTATGATTATAAGCTTGTTAACATGATTTATGGTTGATTGGATACATGATGATTATTATGAATAAGTGATGTATTCTTGGACCTCTTGAGATGAGAATCATGTGTATAAGTTGATTAGATGCTTGGTGTGGCTTTGTTGTGTTGGAAAGATTTTTGAAACATTCGATTTATAGCCGTCGTAATGCCGAAAATTCATTAACCTTAAGATCACGAACTGGACAGAACATGTAACTCACTGTTTGGCTTCGTTTTCTGCCATGATAAGATAGATTATGTTATAAGCTTCGTTTTGATATAAAGTTCGCATGAAATGGACTTACGGTTTAGGAGTTATGATTAAATTCGTAAAAGTCATTCGAAACCGTAAACAAAAGTTCGTAACTGAAATTGGAATCCCTTAACATGAATAAGTCAGTGACGAATCATGGTAATTAAATAATAGAGATAAAAAGGAAGGTGTGGGAGAAGACCACATGTCGAATAGATCATTTTCCGATTTTATAAAAATGTTCGAATCAAGGTTAAACGCGAACGAACCCCTAGAAGCATACTTGGTTATGACTTTGGTAAATGACTTAGAAAATGAGCGATAAATCTCGAGGTATAATCTTGGTTCGTAAATGACCGACCTTAAAACTTATATGACTTAAGTATATACAAAGTGTAAGTATGACGACGTGTCTTAGTAGCGAGCGAATGACGGGTCATAGCGAGAATAAATAGAATTGCACTAAAAGGTGTTTAACGAGATAACTCGAAAACGTGTTTCGACTTAAGTAAGTTATACTTAGCCTTTTAAAAAGTATTAAGTGATTGACCTCGGTTATTGTGACTATTTATAGATCACCGGATTGACACGAGGCACACTACCCCTACAGGATTGTCAGGCAAGTTTCCAATACCTTGGAACTGTTGTTGTGATAATATATATATTGTTGTTATACATATGCCATAGCATGCATGCTTGTTTTCAAAGTATATTGGAATACTTGTTCCCTGAATTGATATTGGCTTATAGACTAGATAGGAATTATCGGTTATAAGCCGGATTGTTTCGTTAAGACCCTTAGCGAAGGGCATATAATATTCGTTCTTTAAATATAGACCGGGAGTCGGTATTTTGTAATATAGAGATAGTCGTGGGAACCCGGAGGGATTCCAGTGACAGATATTTGAGGAATGCTATTTATGAGCATTATTTATATTTCCATAACGTATTAATTACTTGGAAATTATTCGAGGAACGTTATTTGAATATTATCTCAATTGAGAAGTACTATATGAATATTATTGTGAATATTCATTCGCGTTTATTTATTTACTGAATAAAATTTTAATATTCATTTGAGCTTTAATTACTTATTAGTTTCGAATGTTCATTTAGAGTTTGATTATTCAATGAATAATTACTTTAATATTCCTGGAAATTTATTTATTAGATGAATATTATTTTGGATATTCATTTAAGATTTTATGTACTTGATGAATATTATTCTAAAATATTCATTTGAAGTTCTATTTACTTAAGGAATATTGCTTCGAATATTCCTTTAATGTTTTGATTACTAAAAGAATATTATTTGGATATTTATTTAGAATATTATTTATTAAATGAATATTATTTTCAATTATCCATTTAAGATTGGATTTATTAGTGAACATTATTTTAAACATTTATTTGAGTTTATTTAATTAATGCTATTATTTTGAATATTCATTTAAAGGAGAGAGTTATTTAGTAAATAATTCTAAATATTCATTCGAGGATTTAATTATTTAATGAATGTTATTTTGAATATTCATTCGAGGATTTAATTATTTAATGAATATTATATTGAATATTCATTTAAGATTTATTTATTTATTTTTGGAATATTTATTCAAGGATTCTTTCAATTAGTGAATATTTTATATATTCATTCAAGGATTATTTATGAGCAATATTTTTTAATAAGAATATTCTTTAACTATTTATGACTTATCAAATATTCTTTGAATATTTATGTGATACCTTTAAACTATTTGATTCCCTTCAAATATTATCTTTGACCTTAAAATATTATGTAAAATATTTCTGAGATTTATTATGATTATTTTATCAAGGAAAGGTTCTCAAAACCCTATTTTCCTTTTAAGTCTATCTTATAGGAAGACTTAAACACTCGCTCAGAAATTCCAAAATATAAGGGGACCTTACTTGAGACTTGTTATTTCTTTGACTGCCCGGTCATATACTTGCTCAACTATCGTGTCACTCACATCTTGATTCGTTCAAACATCGATATGGGTCTTTTGGTTACCTCCTCAATGCTCGAGGGGTAAGATTGATGGAACAAGTTTATATCCATTAACAAGCATCAGCTTGGGAAATATTGGTGAATTTTCCTTTCCAATTAGATACGACTACTTTGTGGAGTCTTATCAACAAGTATTGTACTTGGGGAAAGGGGGACGAACTTTACGTTTCAGAGTCATGGATGTTATCGAACTAGGAGACGCGTAAGTGGCCGAGTGGCGCCGGTCCAGCAATGGCCCAACCGTTGGCCGGGGGGTTCCAGAGGGCGGGCGATCCGTTGGTACTTCCTTCTACATGTAGAGAACAAATGATGGGGAGCATGACATGCGACTGATCATCGTAAATGTTGTGGCTCCTGGCGCGGCAAGCTCCCGTATTAGTTCATTTTCCAAAAGTGGAAATTTTCTGCAACATTATTACTGTTGGCAGGGTTGAAAAGTGTTTGAAACTGGAATTGCATATTTTTCCTGCAATTTCCTTCTTGTGAAATATGATAATATCTTGCTTTTCTTTGACTCGGCACATATTTCCATGGATTACATATGTTGAGTTACCTTGTATCTTCCTCTTATATATCATACTGACACTATGTTCATTAATGCATGGCATATGGTTTCAGAAATACTTTTAAACTGTTATATATATATATATATTATTGTTCAGTTACATATTATATTGGTGGGCTATTGCTCACCCTTGCATTATTATTATTATATCACAACAACAGATAGATCTGTCGGCCAGCACAAGGAGTATTCGGTGTAAGCAGGGACAGCAGTTAGGGTTGCCTACTAATGTCATGAACGTCATTGCTGAGGTAGAAACTACCAGTAGGCTAAACCGTTAGCTTTTGGTTTATCAGATGTATTTATGTAAATGGATGGCAAAGAGTATAAATTAGATTGTAATTCCTTTGGATTGTAAGAACTCAACTTGTGATTAATAAAATTTGTTCTTTACTCTGATTTCATCTCTGGGACTATAACGGGTGTGTTGTGTTGTTGTTTTGGGTCACAAGGTTGTAAGTTAAATTATGTTGACTTTGTGGATGGATATTGAGACCGTAACGACCAGATTCCTGACCCCGGATCTGGGGGTGTTACAGAAATGGTATCAGAGAGAGCGTTATATATCCTAGAGATGATGCGACGTTAAAACAATAAATTCAGTAATATAATAAGAACTCTTGCCAAGTTCATAGTCGGACTACTTAAGGTAGTACTGACATATAAAACCCTTATGGGAACTCTTATGTATCATGGTAGTAATTTAGCTCGTTCTCGTTTCGACTTGTAAGGCGGCAGACCTTGAGGCGTAGGATCAGCAGCACGGTGATGCTTTATTATATGTTGGTGATCGGCTTGTTGATTCGATGGTGTACCCTACTGAGGACCCGGAAGAGGTTCCAGCAGAGGAGGAGAATATTGATAAGTATTGAGGAGTAATTATGAATGCTCATACCAAAGAAACGAAATGGTATTGAGAAGGACTTTGAAGGTCAGAATATGGTGGAGGAATTTACATTCCCTCTAATGATTGTGCAAGAATCAACCATAAGAGTAGTTTAAGTAAAGATTCGATTCCTGATGTCGTCTTAAGCATATTACCTACGTTAGGAGGTCCTATGTTGAGGTAAACCAGGACCTGGTACGAAATTGACTAAGTAAACCGTTAGCTTCCAGTCTTCTACTGAAGATATATGATTGATAATTTCGTCAACTTGGCATAGCTACGATGCTTGAAGCTCTTCTGCAATTTTATTTGCTTCATGTAATAGCTACATCAAGTTCAGGAAGCGTTCCTTATGGATAGGGAATAGTGATTATTTTGCTTTCCTAGAGGATCTTGGATTGACAATTATGAAACATGTATGTTTAGCTATTAAAAACACTGCGTAAATGATAAGCAATGATGACCCTTCTGAGAAATTAAGTGTTAACGACTGCGGAAATGACGAATTGAATCTAAGATTAGAGAAATCGTCCAGGTCAATTTCGGATGGTTTAATTTTGGAGATGAAGGGATATTTGTAATAAATGATCCGGTTATGATGGTTCATAGAATGATGATAGTAGAAATGAAGACAAGTGACTCATAGAGATGGAAATAGAATTGAAAATCAATAAGAGAGTCAGATAGGACTCATGAGAAGCTCCAGTAATGAAGCGAGAAAAGTATGGAATTGACAGGGCAAGGGTATTGGCCAAAGCAGAAAGTTGGAATTAGGAGCATAAATGACATACAAATTGACTCCTTTTAAGTTTGGAAAATTCGAGGAAATATGGAATAGATTGATTGAGTAATAAAGAGACTCATGGAATGAAAAAGTGAAATCTAGATGGTTGAACAAAGGAAAATTTGGCCCCAAACGTGTAACACATATTGAGTAAAGGTGACGAGTGTCTCAACCCTGAGATGACGGTGGAGGTAAACAACAGAAATAAATAAGAATTAGATAATACGAAGGATGTGATTGATAAAGAAAAGATTGGGAAATAATTATGGAATGTGAAGCAAGGAATGTTATGAATGGAATGATGAATGGGTTTTCCTAACGAGCTCTCGGAATGACAACCTGATGGTGTTAGAATTATGAATATGAAATGGCCAGTGTCGTGGCGTGAAATGCCAGTAATAATAATGTCAATCGAGAAATCCAAGATTTTAACCTGAGAGGTTGAAGGATTTTCCAAAAGTAAGTGATGCTAAGATCGGACAAGAATATAGGTTCATAGAATGATGGACAGAGCAGCAAGGACCTGTGATGCGTGAGATTACGATAAAGTAGTAATTGATACGAATACGATTATTTTCTTCTCTAATAAACCTCTATAGTTCAGAGGTAAATTTTAAGTATGATATTTTTGACAATCATGAAGATTTTTATAATTCTTTGAAATTCTTTTCTTTTCTTCTTCCTTATTTATCTTCTTTTAAATGAGAAGAACAACCCTTTAAGAAGGGGAGGTACTGCTACGTGACTACCTGTCTATGTGATAGGAGTCTAAGTGGAATACCATAGCTTGTCTAAATTGCTTGTCAAGTACTAAAGGCTGGCCACCTTCTGTACTAACTATGCAATAGGACAAATGTTCATTGATCATAGTGATCTCTCAACAAATTTCTCAAATTCTATATATTGATCGAGATTGCGAAGATTAAAGCGATTAGGAAATGCGTAATTACGAGTGAGGTTATCTCCGAATTCGTAGCACGATAGTGATACCAGAGTCACTACCGATACCAATAAGGAAAATAGTATATGATTAGGTAAGAGCATGACATGGATAGTGTGTTGTACGAAAAGTAGCGAAGATTAATGAAAAAGGATAAAGGATGTAATGTAGCACTAGTAAGATGTGCTAAATAAGGATTGGGATCGATTAAGGATTGACTACGAAACTGGAAAGTGAAATAACCAACAAGTACCCCAATTGTCTTCTATCTGATTCCGGGACGGAATCCTTTTAAGGAGGGGAGACTGTAAGAAAACGAATTTTCGGTAGAATTAAAAACTTTTTATTAAGAGTTGAGAAAAGAAGGAACAATGATTTCAACTCCAAGGTAGTAACAGTTCTAAGGAATGAGTGTTGAATGGATATAGGTTCCAAGGTTTATATGTCATGAAGAATGCTTTTGGTTGACAGCATAGATAAGAATGATCTATCTCCTAAGAAATAAGTTATGGCACTCCAAAGAGGAAGGAGATATTCTTGTGTCATCCAAATCAATATCTGTTGTTAGTCCAGCGGTTCCGTAAAAGGGTTAAGGAACGCCCGAAAGAGAACAAGGACATTTTTACAAATATATAGGGAATAAAAAGAGAATAAGGGGATGAATAGTGTTTTTGGTGGAAAATGAGAATATGAGTTAGACGACGCTATATAGAAGTATTCAGAACGGATTTCTGAGTTCGTATTCATGATCCAGGGGCGAGATAAGTGTATGTAAACGATATCGGATTCAGAAAATTAGCACTTTTATTTTCTCCGAGATTTTCCTGGACACTGAAAGACTTAAGGATTTATTAAGAGGATTTAAGGAATTTAAATTCGAGAAGTATTAAGGAAGATGGAGAATAGTATTATAAGTATTAAGAAGGTTTCCTGTGAAACCTTAACTAGAATCCGTGAGATATTCCTACGAACGATCAATCGAAACGAGCAATAACCGGACAAAGAAATCAAGTCGGTAAATAAAAGGGATGCATCCATGCTTGCATTACACACCACCCAGGTTAGTGGATCATGACATCACACCTATTATTAAAGTAAAAAGCATTAAAATGTAATAAACCAAGGACTTAAGTGCAAAAGAAACAAAGATGAGGACTTGGTGGAAATGTTGTGGATAAGAAAATCTACCATAAACCAATGAGAGTTTGACACCTAGCCAAGGGAAGATGCATCCAAATATATAGATGTATAATACATGTATTATTGCATTATTATCAAAAAAACAAAACAAAACCACCACACCATAATGGTGCTCTCGGCCAAGCTTCAAATTCAAGGGGGAGGGAGAGATTTTACCAACCAAATCCTACCATCTAGAGCTTAAATCAAAGAGGAAGAAGAGTAGAAGGTATATCTTGAATCTCATCATCATCCATTAAGTTTATCATGATCAAAATCCAAGTTAAAGATGATGATGAATAGTGTTCTTATGAACTAACTTTGGATTTCTCTTGTTTTCATGGTGGATCTAGCAAGCCTAAGCACTTTTAAGGACCATACAAAGCCTAGTAAGGTTGTAGCATACTCAAAGGAAGGTATAACCACTTGAACCCTAGATCTTAGTTTGATATTATGCATGTTCTTGGTGGGTTTTAACTTAGTAGTGTTATTGGTATGATTATAAGCTTGTTAACATGATTTATGGTTGATTGGATACATGATGATTATTATGAATAAGTGATGTATTCTTGGACCTCTTGAGATGAGAATCATGTGTATAAGTTGATTAGATGCGTGGTGTGGCTTTGTTGTGTTGGAAAGATTTTTGAAACATTCGATTTATAGCCGTCGTAATGCCGAAAATTCATTAACCTTAAGATCACGAACTGGACAGAACATGTAACTCACTGTTTGGCTTCGTTTTCTGCCATGATAAGATAGATTATGTTATAAGCTTCGTTTTGATATAAAGTTCGCATGAAATGGACTTACGGTTTAGGAGTTATGATTAAATTCGTAAAAGTCGTTCGAAACCATAAACAAAAGTTCGTAACTGAAATTGGAATCCCTTAACATGAATAAGTCAGTGACGAATCATGGTAATTAAATAATAGAGATAAAAAGGAAGGTGTGGGAGAAGACCACATGTCGAATGGATCATTTTCCGATTTTATAAAAATGTTCGAATCAAGGTTAAACGCGAACGAACCCCTAGAAGCATACTTGGTTATGACTTTGGTAAATGACTTAGAAAATGAGCGATAAATCTCGAGGTATAATCTTGGTTCGTAAATGACCGACCTTAAAACTTATATGACTTAAGTATATACAAAGTGTAAGTATGACGACGTGTCTTAGTAGCGAGCGAATGACGGGTCATAGCGAGAATAAATAGAATTGCACTAAAAGGTGTTTAACGAGATAACTCGAAAACGTGTTTCGACTTAAGTAAGTTATACTTAGCCTTTTAAAAAGTATTAAGTGATTGACCTCGGTTATTGTGACTATTTATAGATCACCGGATTGACACGAGGCACACTACCCCTACAGGATTGTCAGGCAAGTTTCCAATACCTTGGAACTGTTGTTGTGATAATATATATATTGTTGTTATACATATGCCATAGCATGCATGCTTGTTTTCAAAGTATATTGGAATACTTGTTCCCTGAATTGATATTGGCTTATAGACTAGATAGGAATTATCGGTTATAAGCCGGATTGTTTCGTTAAGACCCTTAGCGAAGGGCATATAATATTCGTTCTTTAAATATAGACCGGGAGTCGGTATTTTGTAATATAGAGATAGTCGTGGGAACCCGGAGGGATTCCAGTGACAGATATTTGAGGAATGCTATTTATGAGCATTATTTATATTTCCATAACGTATTAATTACTTGGAAATTATTCGAGGAACGTTATTTGAATATTATCTCAATTGAGAAGTACTATATGAATATTATTGTGAATATTCATTCGCGTTTATTTATTTACTGAATAATATTTTAATATTCATTTGAGCTTTAATTACTTATTAGTTTCGAATGTTCATTTAGAGTTTGATTATTCAATGAATAATTACTTTAATATTCCTGGAAATTTATTTATTAGATGAATATTATTTTGAATATTCATTTAAGATTTTATGTACTTGATGAATATTATTCTAAAATATTCATTTGAAGTTCTATTTACTTAAGGAATATTGCTTCGAATATTCCTTTAATGTTTTGATTACTAAAAGAATATTATTTGGATATTTATTTAGAATATTATTTATTAAATGAATATTATTTTCAATTATCCATTTAAGATTGGATTTATTAGTGAACATTATTTTAAACATTTATTTGAGTTTATTTAATTAATGCTATTATTTTGAATATTCATTTAAAGGAGAGAGTTATTTAGTAAATAATTCTAAATATTCATTCGAGGATTTAATTATTTAATGAATATTATTTTGAATATTCATTCGAGGATTTAATTATTTAATGAATATTATATTGAATATTCATTTAAGATTTATTTATTTATTTTTGGAATATTTATTCAAGGATTCTTTCAATTAGTGAATATTTTATATATTCATTCAAGGATTATTTATGAGCAATAGTTTTTAATAAGAATATTCTTTAACTATTTATGACTTATCAAATATTCTTTGAATATTTATGTGATACCTTTAAACTATTTGATTCCCTTCAAATATTATCTTTGACCTTAAAATATTATGTAAAATATTTCTGAGATTTATTATGATTATTTTATCAAGGAAAGGTTCTCAAAACCCTATTTTCCTTTTAAGTCTATCTTATAGGAAGACTTAAACACTCGCTCAGAAATTCCAAAATATAAGGGGACCTTACTTGAGACTTGTTATTTCTTTGACTGCCCGGTCATATACTTGCTCAACTATCGTGTCACTCACATCTTGATTCGTTCAAACATCGATATGGGTCTTTTGGTTACCTCCTCAATGCTCGAGGGGTAAGATTGATGGAACAAGTTTATATCCATTAACAAGCCTCAGCTTGGGAAATATTGGTGAATTTTCCTTTCCAATTAGATACGACTACTTTGTGGAGTCTTATCAACAAGTATTGTACTTGGGGAAAGGGGGATGAACTTTACGTTTCAGAGTCATGGATGTTATCGAACTAGGAGACGCGTAAGTGGCCGAGTGGCGCCGGTCCAGCAATGGCCCAACCGTTGGCCGGGGGGTTCCAGAGGGCGGGCGATCCGTCGGTGCTTCCTTCTACATGTAGAGAACAAATGATGGGGAGCATGACATGCGACTGATCATCGTAAATGTTGTGGCTCCTGGCGCGGCAAGCTCCCGTATTAGTTCATTTTCCAAAAGTGGAAATTTTCTGCAACATTATTACTGTTGGCAGGGTTGAAAAGTGTTTGAAACTGGAATTGCATATTTTTCCTGCAATTTCCTTCTTATGAAATATGATAATATCTTGCTTTTCTTTGACTCGGCACATATTTCCATGGATTACATATGTTGAGTTACCTTGTATCTTCCTCTTATATATCATACTGGCACTATGTTCATTAATGCATGGCATATGGTTTCAGAAATACTTTTAAACTGTTATATATATATATATTATTGTTCAGTTACATATTATATTGGTGGGCTATTGCTCACCCTTGCATTATTATTATTATATCACAACAACAGATAGATCTGTCGGCCAGCACAAGGAGTATTCGGTGTAAGCAGGGACAGCAGTTAGGGTTGCCTACTGATGTCATGAACGTCATTGCTGAGGTAGAAGCTACCAGTAGGCTAAACCGTTAGCTTTTGGTTTATCAGATGTATTTATGTAAATGGATGGCAAAGAGTATAAATTAGATTGTAATTCCTTTGGATTGTAAGAACTCAACTTGTGATTAATAAAATTTGTTCTTTACTCTGATTTCATCTCTGGGACTATAACGGGTGTGTTGTGTTGTTGTTTTGGGTCACAAGGTTGTAAGTTAAATTATGTTGACTTTGTGGATGGATATTGAGACCGTAACGACCAGATTCCTGACCCCGGATCTGGGGGTGTTACACACATACCACCATCATCTTCTGGTTCAGTATTAGACAAAACAACAGGTTCATTTTCAACTTTAGATCTGATATCTTCCAAAAGTAACTTCTTCGCAGTTTTATTGAAAATCTCCATGCCCAAATTGTTGTAAATGCTAACATAAAACGTTGATTTACCGAAATACTCAAAGAAAATGAAATAATCATCCTTTACCGCATAATGATTGAACATTTTCTTCAACCCAATCAATTGTTTACTACTGGAACAGAAATGATAAGCAAATTCAACTCCATCAGCGACAATAAGTCTAATTTGTTCAGTTAAGTAACTTCCAAATGCATCAAGAAAAAGACGAGGAATTTCCTTCAAAAGAACAGAAATTGGAAATGTCAACACATGCATATAGCATATACAGTAACCCTCAAAGTACAAAATTATATGCTAAAGTTTAAATGCTTACCAATTTTCCGGTTACAACCGTCTCCATCTTCATTACTTTGTAGAACTTTAGCATACCATTTTTCTATTCATTTCCTAATGAGAAATGGTATAGAATTGAAAGTGAGTTCATGTAAAAGAAGGAAGACATAATAAAAACATTTAGATTTGTGTGACGATAAGGAAAAGAAATATGTACCTGAATAACCCCCGACTGCATCACTGAGTCTCTCAAAAACAACAACTCGAAAACATTGAGAATACGAGGTTTTTAAAAACAAACAAATAGTACCAACCCTTAAACCAATAGCATCAACAAATGTTGTCCAATCTTTGTCAAATGAAGGAGTTCCATTTTTCCAGTTTAGGTTAATATGCCAAAAAAGTTTCTTAAAACCCAACTGAATCTAAGTCATAGTTGGATTCAAACTCATAGCAGAACAAGCATCCAGAGATAAAACCTAATAAATTAAATTACCAATTAAAGTTTGAAAATATTTCAGAATCAAATACTTATAGATAAAAATAGATACCTCAACATTAGGACCTCCCTCCAAATGTTTATGATCTATCAACATCTCAAATGCTGCAGACCATGTACTGTTAGCATTATAACTTAGTGTTGCACAAAGTTTATCAGTTTCAACCTCATTAATCTTTGGAATTGTATGAACAAAGGAACCAACATGGTTCTGGGAACATATACCATGCTCAAAAGGTATTTCTTTCAAACCAATCACGTTTGACCCAAATGAAAATGATGAAACGAAACCATTGATTACTATGAAAAAAGAAAAGGTGAATTCATTCAATTTAAATATTTCCTGTTAAAAATATTATTTATTGGAGTTTATGTAACTTTTTGTTTTACTCACAGAAAGCATGAGACGGGAGTAAACAGTCTACCAGTTTCGTCCACAAAATTGACAACTTTTTGAAAGTATTAGCTACGAAAGGCCAAAGACATTATGTGTTTTATTATCAAAAAAATATGTATGTGAATTTGTTTCTCTTGGTTTATTAAAATTAGTAGTTCCTTTGATATACACAATGTTCAAATTACCCCAAAACTACTAAGTCAAATACTATCAAATCACTTACCAGTAAATGAGGAGTACTCAATTGTTTTCATACTTTCAAATCAATAATTAAAGCTCAGTGGTTGAGTCATAGTAATAACGCCATTACTAACCTCTCCATTATAAGATCATATATGAAAACTACAAACAAATATAACATTACAGCTTTGAAAAACAACATTACAAACAAAATGTCAAATAAAAAGATTGATGCAATTTAAGCTTTAAGGCCGGGGAGATATGACTACAAAATTAGAGCAAGAGTCATCAGAAAATGGCGAGTATCAACAAGAAATGGAGAAATTAATGTTCAAACCTTTCAACATTCTACTAATTGATAACATGGTAAAAACACTTTCATACCAACAATATTCATAGTCAAAATAGCACAAATTATAACTTCTTCTCTAATCACAGAAATGCAGGGTTCATGCTTTCATACCAACACACTCCGTTGACAAGCTAGAGGAACAAATCCAAGTTGGGAAAGTTTACTACATAACAAATTTTACAGTGCAGCCCTACAAAGACACAGACATCTACAGATGTTTACGGAATGATAACCAGTTGATTTTTTCAAAAGACACAAAAATAGAAGAAACGAATGACAGAACAACAAAGATCCAGTTTGAAATGTTTGATTTCTATGATCATAGTGAACTCAAAACATTCGCCGAACAAAAGACTTACTTGACAGGTAAACAAACTTAAATTTATACAACTTAATCTGATGAAATATATGTTTTTAAACTTTTTTATGCAAACAATACCACTTTTTAGATGTCGTAGGAATCATCAAAAAGTGTGATTTCAGAGACTTCATAAACTCCCAAGGAAATAATCAATTCCGAGCAAAACTAAGTTTAACTGATGGAAGGTAAATTAGCTAACACATCTCATTATACATCAACATCAAACATTGGACTCATATCTGTCAAAATGTATGGAACAGTTCGAACATAAATGTCACATTCTGGGATCAGTTTGCTGTTAACTTGCAAGCTTGCATGAACCAGGGTTTGGAACAACCAGTAATAATCATCATTTCCAGTGGCAAAGTTGGTGTATGGAATCGTACGTATTTCTATATTTCACTTTCGGTTCACAGATACATATTTTTGCACTAATTCTTACTGTTTTTGCAGAACAAGTAGAAATCTCTAATGTAGGTCCAACAAGGTTTTACTTAAACTATAAGCATCACCGTGTAGTACAACTGAGGAAAAGGTAACTTGACAAGTCACAATTATAAAATTACTATCAAATTTTTTTCTCATTTTTTGTTATGTCATTGTATAGGTTAACTGAACCAGGATTTGCAGAAATCGCGTTGACACATAATACAAAGAAAAAGTTGGAAATGCTAACTGTCGATGAAGTTACGAAACTGGGCAAACCATACATAGGGGTACAATTTCTATTTGCTGTGTCAACCAATATGAAATAAACCAAATCCAAACAATCTAATTTTCAGGATCATATCTTTACAGACTCAAGTTCTTCTCCATGTGAAAGTAGTCTCTGTCGATCAAACAAATAAGTGGTTTGTTAATGAATGCACAACCTGTCAAAGAGAAGTTGAGAAGCTTCAAAATTATTTCATTTGCAGCAACTGTCCCAGGACAGTACCACATCCAGATAAAAGGTATCAAACTAACACTAACGTATACCAAATTCTTACACTCCAAAATTATATATTTAATGTCTGTAAATTTAATATTAGATACAAGATCAATGTGTCTGTTAAGGATGAAAGTGGAGGAATAGATTTAATCCTAGGAGATAGGCAAGTTCGAACGCTTATTGGGAAGAGAGCACGTGACCTATATGATGAGGTATAGCAAAATTTATCCACACACATTTATAGACTTTAACACAAAACAAAATTTTGCTGTAACTTTCAAATTTGCTTCGCCAGGTACAGCGAAAAAACAAGTTCCCACAAATCTTGAAAAGCATTGCCAAACAAGATTATACTGTGATCATAAAAATCAGAGAAATAAACGTTGTCGATCACTATCAAGTTTATTGGACAACAAACATATGCAACGGCTTCGTCGATCCTCCAGAACAATCCATGAACGTCTCTCAGGCTTCAACTTCACAGGTAATATACTTGGTACAGTAACAACAAATTTCAAATTTAGACTTATTCACGACTTATTTGTTTTTTATGCAACCAGGCTACTGCATCAACATATCATGTACAAGGACTGTACGAGTTGAATTTCCAGTCAACTTAGGGAAACTGGAAATGGAAAATAACCAATATTTGGTCATGGAAGAATGAGTTTCAATGGTCTTCATGAGTAATTGCTTCTCTGTATATTAAACTTATTAGTAATGAACTTTTGGAAGAAATTAGTCAAGTAGTACCCTGTATCTACTTGCAATGGACTAAGTATCTTTGTTGTTGTTGCCAATGCGTTAGTATGGTATATTTCTTAATTACTTAGATCAAGTTATTTCCATCAAATATATTCGACTATAAAATTACTTCTTAGTTCAAACCAAAAGAACATATCTACACAATGTTTAAACTATGAGCAAGTAGACAATATCAACTATTTACATCAATCTACAAACAGCTTTTCAGAAAATGCAGAACCTTTACTTTAAATCAGTCGTCCTCTACACAATAATACAATAACATGAAACACAATAATTTAACTTAACCTACTCCACAAACACCTACTATACAAAGTACCTACAAAATTTACATCAAAACAAATACTCATCTAAGCACAAAGTTCAGCTATGGCATCAACTGACTTTGATACAATATCATCACTACAACCATCTGTCAAGATCAACTGGAAAATTTACGTTAGAGTATCAAGAATCTGGCCACAAGTTAGGAATGGTGAAATTGTAGCAATGAACTACATTCTACTGGATACAGAGGTAAAAACTTACTTGAATCAATATCTCAATTTATAAATCTAATGTATATTGTTCATTTCCTATACAGAGCAATCGTGTACATGCTTGGATCCCATCTTCCATCAACAACTTCTTCATACAGTTCATGGAAGAAGGAATAACTGTTAGTATTCACAATTTCAATGTGATAAATTATGACAACTCTGCAAAGAACATATGCTTCGAAAATGATAAATACATCAGTTTTATCATTCCAACAGTCATCCTACCACATGATTTCCTACCAATCGATATACCATTACACGTTTTCAACTTCACAAATTTGCAAAATCTACCACACTATCTTCAGCACCAACGTTACCTTATAGGTATAAAACGAATCTTTATTTTGATGCATTACAATGTTCATATTTAACATGGTCTATGCCACTATTACTATGACAATATCTATTATATTTGCAGACGTTGTAGGAGTTGTAATAAATGTGCAGCTGCAAAGTCCCTTTACAAATGGAAACAATCAAGAAGATTCAATGATGAACTTTGTTTTAACACAAAACAAGTAAGGAACTCACTTTCTTTTGATTATCTCCTACATATCCATAACTACCGATCTTCATGTAATTTTGAATAAACAGCTATAGTGTGAAGGTTGTATTCCGTAGAGAATTTGGAGAGTCGTTCATCAGCCAACTAAATAATGCAAATCAACAACCAGTGGTTGTGATAATAGCAAGTTGCAAAATAAACTTAGTAAGAGGTAAGTTTCACCACTACTGAATAGACTTACTTTCATTCACCTCTTTTACTATTTTTTTACTTTCCAATTTACAAGTGAAATCTGCCTAACGAACTTCCCACCAACTAAATTTTACATAAACCCGGACCATCAAGCAGCTGTGTATTTAAGGAATGAAATTTGATGTACTATACATCTGTACGCTAATTACAATATCCATGTCTTAGAGCAATATATGTGACTTACAGCCTGTTTGGCAATTACTTTTTAGAAGTCCTTATGACTTTAAGTTGTTTTTGGTATGTTTGGCTACCACTGCTTTAAGCCCGCTTTAAGTTAAAAAACTGCTTTAAGTCAGAAGTTCCATTTAGGTACTTTTAACTTATGACTTATGACTTATGGTGTTTTTTTTTTTTTTTTTTTTTTTACAATTCTTGTAAAGTTCAAATATTATGAATTTAAATTTTTTTTAAGTCAAATATCACTTTAAGTCAAAATTATTAAACCTCCATTTAACTTTAAGTAAAATTACCCAAACACTTTCATTCAACTTAAAGCAAACAACTTTACTTTCTCCTTTAAGTTAAAAACACATCCATTAAGTCAAAAGTAACTTATTTTAAGCAATCCCAAACACCCTCTTAGTTATGTGTCAATGTATTAGACAAGGAAGGATAAAAGATTCCGTGTCTTGCTTCATCATCCCGTATCTATGTAAAATTACATTCGTCCATTCTTATCAAACTTATTCATAAAGAAAAAAAAACACAATGCCCTAACTAAATCTACTCAATGCACTAAATATATTTCGAATCTTAACAAATTTTTCCTAAAAATTAAAACGCCCAGCATGGCGGGCATAAATACTAGTTTTAATATTGGACAAGTATTGTGTTTAGTAATCTATTATACTCGTTTAAGTAAAAAATAAACTAGTATTTCGTGACAAAAAAAAAGTAAAAAAAATAAACTAGTTTCCAAATCAAATTATTGGATTTCTTAATTTAAAAGGGCATAAACAAAATTTATTTATCTTGATTCTTGACAGTAGTTGCGGGTTACCCTCACAGTAACCGTGAAAGGCCCAAAATGTAGGCTATAACGAGTCAAGGAACAAGAGCACCGTAAAACCGTCTGTAAAATCATTTGACGCCCTGAGCGAGCATAATCTCATTTGGTACTTTGGTTCATCTTTTTCATTGTATACCAAGCAGAGCAAACTGTGGTCATTTTTATAGCTGCAGATGCCCAACTTTGCATGTGATTCATACGAAATATAAAAGAGAACTATTGAATTGATAACATCCGAGAACTTCAAACAACTAGCAGGGTACACAAACTGAAAAGAAAGAACTAAAAACATAAAAACAACATCGCATGATCATTTCAATACCAAATTTGCAGGATTAGACATTCACATGAAGATGATTTAGCATTATCATCAAACAAGCTAAGCATCCCGTTATTTAACAAACCAACAACAACAAAACAAAACGAGCTCATTAATTACCGACAGTTGCATAAACATAATTACTGGGATCTTGCAGACGACCTAGTGACGCGAGTGGTAGCAGTAGTCCTCTCCTCATCAGCATCCGCCATACCAAAAGTATTCTTCACAGCCTCAGTAGCACCCTGAGCCATCCCCTTGACTTGCTCAGCAGCCGAAGACATAAGGCCTCCAGTCTTTTCTTTCCCGGCTTGTGCGGTCTCCTTGGCAGACTCCCCCATCTGAGAAGCCTTCTCCTTTGTGGCCTGCATTGCTCCTCCTGTTTTCTCCTTGGCCGCCTGGGTTGTCTCGCAAGTCTTGTCCTTGGCCACGCCTGCCTTGTCCGAGACGTAGCTCCCCGTCTGGTCTTTCGACTCTACGGTCTGGTCTTTCGCAGATCCAGCCATTTCAGAAGCCTTGTCCTTGGCAGCTTGGGCCTTGTCTTTCATTGTATCAGCCATCTGTGCTGTTTTCTCCTGTTACACACACACACACATTGTTAGTACTTGAAATGTCCAAGAACAAATTACAAATAATTAAAGAAAAAAGTGAGAAATAAACAGTACCTGAGCATGGCCTTTGGCTTCACCAGCCTGGTAGCTCTGATCTTGATAAGATGCCATTTTCAAATAATAATTTTGATTTGATTTGCAGGAAAGGTACAGAAAATATTGATTTTGATGATATTTTACTTTTAACAAAATGTTTTGGTGAAGCGACTCCTTGGTTGCATGCGTTTATATAGACCCTTTGTGGGTTAAACAAGAAGGGCACGTATCCTGAATTGTGACGCGTGTAAGGACCAAGGACAGGTGGCGATAAATGGTTAGCTAGAATATGCATTGGGAATGGAGACAACTTTTAATTTAAATATGGTTGATGCCTGTGGATAAGATAACGGCGACGCGTCGTCACTAGTCAAGTTTATGTAAGAGGACAGAGCTTGAAACACTTTCGAGTTTTGACCATATAGTAATACATGTCAGTGATCGTTTCGGTTAGTGAGAAATATATTACTGTAGTAAGTTATTTTTGGGGGCTCCTGTTTTTAAAAGCAAAAGCCAAAATTCTTACTAATACAATATAGATCAAGATTCGATTAATCCATTCCCTCCTCATTCTTGTGATTTATTTGGATTTATAATACTCAGTTTATAGAGTTACCTAATTTGAGAATTATATTATGACTCATTCTTAACCATAATATAGATTTTTGTATAAAATATTTCATAATTCATATTAGTAAAAACAATTTAGAAGAAAAAGATTTTACTGACAAATCTTTCACTGTCAAAAAGAATTCCGATGTAAAGCATCATTTTCTTACCGTCGTAGAATTTAAAATATGAGTATTACTGTTATTTAAAAAGATATATGGTACAGCTCATGCATGAAATTCGAATCTTTTAGAAGGAAATTATTGACACTTTTTTAGTTGTAAGTTCAGAAATCGAAAAAACGTTGGTGAAAACTTGGTGCATGCATATGCAGCTCTGATCTACTATAAAGAAACCTCTCGCTTAGTTTCGCGTCTCCCAGAAATCAAACATATAACCTTGGAATGGTAAGTCCCTAAAATCACAGTCCAACCAACTGGAACACCCGTGGTGCCAGTTAACATCCGAATGAAATTACAAATATATATTATATCAAAATTTCGGTTTTCAATCAGATAACCGACGTAATGTAAACAGCTCAAATGTTTCTAATCGATATGAAATGTTTGTGAATATCTATTTTAATGCATGTTATTCTTCTTTCACTTGTCTGTTGATAGAATCTTCTTTTGGTCAATTGAACGAGTTTTATAGAATAAAAATAGACGTTTTGCTGATTTGAGATTTAACGAACATTCATATTACATTGAACTGGATTTGTTTATGTTAATGGTGGGTTTATTCTGGAACTACATACAGGACCCTGGAAAAAAGAAAAGTACCATAAAGGATTTGTTGTTAAGAGTAACCAGGAATTCTTTCTTCATCAGTACTAGAAAGAAGAATATCACATTCACCACAAGTTCATTCTTGATCCTCTTCAGTCTTCACAGTGTGCCTATCTACAGCCAGAAGTTTATGTGGGAACCAAACTTATATCCGAAAGGTTGTGGGAACCAAACTTATATCCGAAAGGTTTATGTGGGAACCAAATTTTCTTGAGGCATGTCCACATAAAATAATAGAAATAAGAAAATCAATAACTTATCAAACAGTGTTCAAGTAACTCTCCTAGTGACTGGAATCAACATTTCAATTTTATCAAAAAAATGCCAAAAATAAACACACGCACAGGAAAAAAAACACTACTGTATTACACTACTTACTTTCAATGTATTGACAATCTTGATGATAAACGGTGTACCATAAATTAATACTCCCTCCGTCCCACCGAATTCTTTACATGGGGGACGGGGGCCTGACACGCATTTTAAGGCTCCTAAAAAGTATAGTTCCATGATTTATTTTTAAATTTTTTTCTTCTGAATAAAAATTTAATGTTTAAATTTTTATTCAGAAAAAGAAAATTTTAAAAATAAGTTATGGAACTATACTTTATATACACCTTAAAATGCGTGTCAAGCAATGTTGAAAACATGTAAAGAAATGGATGAGACAGAGGTAGAATAAACAAGGAGGGTAAATCAGGCTTCATTTTGATTTTAAATTCGTTTATTCGCTATTAAACCACGTCTCAAAGAAGTTTTTATATCTCTTCTCTGGAGGTACAAGCCTCTTCCCCTTTACAAAGCAAAAATTGTTGAGTTAATTGTAAAACCTCACCTTTCAAAGTCAATGTCATCTAATTTTTTAAGCACCTCATGAAAAAATCCCCCTGAAAATTGTTTTTTATTTAATGACAAACTTGTCACACAATTTATTGCAGAAGGCATGGATAGTTCGAGGACAAACAATTATTGTAACGATCACCCGTATTTTATATTCAAAAAAGTTATACGACTTCTTTTAGTGTATTTGGTACGAAGTGTTTTCTAATACGAAAGTATTTGTGTTGAGATCATACACTTCCACAACCACCTATGACCTAACTAATGTGTGACAACAATCACTTTTGTTTGGTTGTCGCCAAAATTTTGAAAATTTGAGAATCTTTCATGTCGCTCAATTTCTTCAATTTGTAAGCATTAGTACTATAAAAACTCAGGCATCCTTGCCCTTGTTGCAGCCGCCTCTTAGCTGATCTGATTTGTGCCACCGTGTTTTTTAGAGCTTGGACAGACTGCTCTAGGTTGTACAATGACATGGTTGGATAATGACATCTTTGCCATCTACGGCCATATTGTTGTGGCTTGACCTCACCACTAAAGCCTCTAAGATAAAATTTCCAGTTGGAACACTTTCATTGTGAAACAAGGGCAAAGAAACATTCACGAGTTTTATAGCTTTGAAAGGAAGCTGACAAATAAGAAACTGAGCATCATGAAAGATCCTCAATTTCACAAATTTTTGACCACCACCGAGCAAAAAAGCAATTCTTGTCACACAACAGTTAAATCGTTTCTGGAAGTGTATGATCTTAACAAAAAAACTTCGAATTAGGAAACACTTCATGCCAAATACTCTAATAAGAAGTCGTCGTCTATCTTCTTGGGATTAAAAATACGGATGATTGTTACAATGATTCTCTCTCCTCTCATACTGTCCCTGCATACTACACTGAATTGCATAGGAAGTTTTCCATTAAAAAAAAAGATTTTCAAAGGGATTTCTTCATGAGGTGCTAAAAATAAAAAATTAAATGCGAACATCGATTCCGAAAAGGAAGTTTTTACAAATGAATCTAATTCTACATTTTTGCTTTGTTACAGTTCCAACTTCGCGCAACAGAGTAAAGAGGTCTTATTTTTAGCCTTCTAGACGATTTCGAGTCAACTGAAAGGATAAACTGGGCACATGTGATCTTAGATAGGGTGCATGGGTGCATACTAGTATTTAAGAAGTAAACAGAAGTAAAACACATAAGCCTTTACAGCCTAGGAAGCAAAATGAAATTAAGAAATGAGAGGAGGGGGGGTGAACAGAGACAAAGATATGAAAGGGGGGTGGGGTTTCCTGGGAGAAAGAAGTACATAAAAGTGAAATGCGTAAACTTCATTACGCCGCTACTTGAGGCATGGTTTTAGGGTAAAACCGCTACATTAAGCAAAGTTAAAAGCAATCTGAAGCCTGATTTTACCCCTCATATCGTTTACCTCGATAAAGGAATAAGGGGCAAAAACAGGATTTCACACCATTTTGGTGTAAAACTAAAACATAACTTCAACCCATCTCTAAAATTCACACCAATTTGGTGTCACACCAAAACTTGGTGGAACTTTTAGAGTTTATGTGAATTCCAACAATACACTTATACACCTTAACTAAAACAATTCCAATCCTTTTGTATCCAAACAACTTTATTACTTCTGTACTTTAACAAAAGATAATCTCTATAGTCTAAGAAAGATTTCTTCTGGTGTAAAATTTAGTTTAAGTGGGTTGTAAATGATTACAAAATTAGTGTAACTTTCAAAATCACACCAAAATAGTGTAACGGGTTGGAGATGCTCTTAGGAAAGATGATAACAAGATGCAAGAAACCAGTGTTTGAGATTCATTTCCCATAAAATGATTAGGTTTCACTAAGAAATTGTCGAACCAGTTAAACTCATAAAATGAATATTTTAAATATGAACTATGTCATGAAAAACTTGGATAGCAAAGGTTTAATGACAAGTGAAAAGAAATATAGTACGGACTTTATATTTCACTTTATAGTGCACGCTAAAAATAATAGGAATATAAAGTAGACAAACTTTTTTCTTTCAGTACATGGCAAGAGGGTCTCACAAATATTTTCTTGCAAGAGCACGAACTTTTGTATCGAAATGAGCCGATTTGATGCGAGATCCAGGTAGATACAGAGGATTCATAAGAATCTGCAGTACATTCATCAATTAAACAGCAGTCATGAGAAATATCAATGTTCTTGTGTTAAATAAGGCACGGGAACAAAAAGGGTATACCACTAGAAATATAAGCCAATTCTTTCAGACAGCTTAAAAACGGGATGTCAGACATATTCAGATAGAGGGAGGCTTAGGATTTGGTAGTAGAACTACAATAAGAAAAGAAGCCACTCTAACACTGTGTTCCTGAATCTAGGATAGAAAAGAAAAGAATAGAAATTGAGAAATTTTCTCTTCTCTCCAAATCTTTCCAAAAGGGGGAAGAAGATTTTTGAGACAAATATATAAGAATTTCTTTCCTATTCTTTAACTTTATTTTCCTTTCTTTCCAAATAAATTATTCAGGAACAAGTTGAAATATATTTTCCATCTTTCTTTTCTTTTCTTTCCAAAAAAAGTTTCTGGAACGCAGTGTAAGAGGGGGGGGGGGGGGGGTTAAGAACTGTATTTCACTTCTCTAGAACAGCGAAAGTTATAAATTTTCTCCTTCATTTTCTGAGGATTGTAATTTTACAGGCCAAGAAGAACATCTTTCATATACAAAAGCACCCAGGGGGACCTAAGCTAGTCAGGAAAAGGAAAGAGAAATTCATCATATGGTTTCAAATCAAGGAGACAGAACTATCTTCTGTACTGATTTAAGAAGTAGAAGCACCAGATAGGCTCCAAGACATAAGCAGGTATACTTTAGGCTACCAAGAAGTAAGAATATGGGTGTGTGGGTGTCGAACTTATGTATCTGTACCAGAAACTAGTTCTTTTCGTATATGATGGATTTAAAAAGCACAATAAGATATGCTCACACCAAGGGCAAAAAATTGGTGTTACCTCTTCAAAAGCAATTCTTTTACATTAAACATGAAGTAATGTTATAAAAAGGTGCACAATCAGATCTGTAGAGCAAGCACAGTAAAAATATAATAAAGCCCACAGATCTAATCTTGCTGCAGTATTTCTCATATTGAATTCTCTACTATAATTTTTTTTAAGTCGTCTACACTCGTGAACTAAGAGTCTAAGATCGGTTTTGTTTCTACCAATTGTCCATACATTGCTCATCAGTCATCACTCATCACAAAATTTGTCTGCATATTACCACTTATGTAAAAGTTCCCTTAGTATTTCATACATAGTTTCTTACAGAAAAGCTCCTTGATATGGAGTTCTAAGAAGATTGTTGAATTTCCATTCAGTGTTTCTTTAATCATACAGTACAACTTTAAACAAAACAAAACAAAAAGATAAAAAGAGGGTGAAAGTATAAGATGCACAGTACAAATTGAACAAGTAGCACACAGTACTGAGCTGATTTTTAGCCCAATGGCTACCCCCTCTTCTCCTGGTTGCCGAGAGACCATGAGTTTCAGGGGCCCAGGCTTCACTGGATGCAGTAAAATGTTGGCGAATGAACCTAACCAAAGAGGTAAAAGCACACTGAAACAAGAGAATGAGGTTACCTTGATATAAAATTCATGAACCTCCTGAAAGAAGCTTTTGATTCCATCATCATTCCGTGAGTCATGCAGCAGCATCAAACGCGTATGTATGGCTTGATCCGTTATGGAAACTTAAAGACGAAATGGAATATACAGATAGATTGCTAGTAGTAAAATTTAAACAAATTTCTCAAACTCGGAACAATTACCCAAGAAAAACTATGCAAAATGATAAGAGAAAACAGATTAAGAAGTTGAATGCAAAACCTTATCTTGTAAGAACAAGCACATGACAAGTTGTAGAAAGTACAAAATCCTTGTCAAACGCTGAAATAAAGTTATAATTTTTGTAATGCATGTCATATTAGTGAATTTAAGAAATCAACTCAGCCAAACAAAACACAACTATGAAAACAGATTATAAATTACAAAAGTACCTATCTATTAAACCTCAATGCACCATCAGTCCCATATTTAAGCCTTCCAAATAATATATCTACATAATTGTGTTCGAGGTTGTGAATCAGTGAATAATAACAGGAGAATCAACCTGTTCCTGATTGGCCCTTTAAAAATTAATAATAGGATACTTTAAAATTTAGCTAGTTTACGAAAATATCATGAATGGGTAATCAATAATTAATGTTTAGAAGAAAACAACAAGTAGGATATGACCCGCAGTAACATAAACTGAAACGACCAAATCATTAAACCTGTCGATTGATTTTAGAAACCTGGAAGACAGAAAAAGATCAATTAATACTTGGAAAGGAAGTGCATAAAAACGAAAGAAAGGGAAATTTAGTACAACAACAACATAAAGTGAAAAGAAGCAAGACCACTATCGACTGTCTCTTGCTCATAGATAAAGAAAAGCACACAGGATGACAAGAGACGAAATCTCACATAGCACTTGTTGTCCATGCAATGTCCTGGACAATATCCAGTGCAGCATGCAATATGAACTGGTGCTCATGGGCAGCATCTTCTTTCTAGCAAGAGAAAATAACATACATGTGTCACCATAAGAGCACATCCACTAGACAAAATGAAAACAAGTATAGCTAAATAACAGGACAACCATTTTAACGGCAATAACTACACAAGCAAGTTCAAATATACTTTCCAACTTTGCAAAGTTTCTAGTCTGGTGCTTCAACCACTGTTTATGTAGTCCTTTAAATGACACATGAAGGACAACAATTGGACAAAAAAACGGATAAATGCACAATCGAAGATTCAATGTCATATATACTTAACATTTTCAAAAATCAAAATGTTTACCAATAGTATGTTGAATCATAAACAAGCAACAAATTTCAGAATAATGAAAACAGATAAACATCGGAAACTAATAGGAAGATAACAACATACTTTAGGGGCAGTACCGACTTCAGCTTCGTAAATAGGAATGTCATTTCGGCTCACAATCATAAAACACGCAGTACTAGTCATGCTGATTGATCCTTTAAACAAACTTAAATAAACCTGCAAACAAATAAAATTTCAAGAGAATAATTTATTTACTTAATTTTAAAATGCAAACGAATTTGAACTTGGCATTATAAAAAATTAAGTATAGGAGCAGAATTTCAAAGAGTAAATTACAAGAGCAAATCGTAAAGAAACTAGAAAAGCCTAATTAGATGGAAGAAAGAGGGATGGAAACAAATAAACATACATATAATGAATTTGGTAGATGCAGATTGCAAAAATGAAATGATTACGGAGATTAGAATTTAGAAGGCAGTACCTGTTGAAGAGACTATGGGGGTCGAGATCGAGAGAGAGAGAGAGAGAGAGAGAGAGAGAGAGAGAGAGAGACTATGGGGGTCGAGATCGAGAGAGAGACTGGGGTTGGATTTGGGGGAAAGTAATGAGCGAAGACTACTCAAGAACTTGCTTACTGTTGTAATGGCAAGTATGTAATTTTTTTTATATATTTTTAAATTACATTGAATATTTTTACTGCCGCTTACTTTTAACAGAAAGTGTAACTTTCTTTAATGGGAGCATGGTTCTAAAAATCCCCGATTTAGCTGATTAATAATCCCCGATTAATCCCCTGTAAGGTAACTAACCGATTCAATTTTTGAAATCCGATTAATCCTATGAATTTATTTAAAATGATATGCTTAATTGTAAATTAGACTAATATATTAAATATTAATATAATATCCGATTAATACTCCGATTAATCCTTCCGATTAATCCCCGATTACCCGATTAATCTTAAATCAGTACCTCAACCGATTTATACCGATTACCGATTTTTACAACCATGAATGGGAGATATAAAAGTTTTACATTTTATTATTTTTTGGTATTAATCGTTGAAATCTTTAAAATTTATATAAATTCGTTGTAAATAAAATAAATACCGGTATTACATATTTTCAAATTGGATATTTATAATACACATTTAAAAAATGGATATCATATAAGAAAATAAAAAAAAATCAAAAAATAATTTTTTTGAAAAAAATTAAAAGGAAACACAGTATTCCAGGAATGCATCACACTCACTTTCAAGGTAACAAGAATACGTAATATCACTAACTTTTTTTCCTCCAATTTTTTTCCTAAAAATCGATATTTCTGTCAAAATGTCTAAAAAAGAATTTTTTTTTTTCATTAAAATTTCTGCTTCGCATGAATCTTAACTTAAATACCTAATTATATCAATTGTAGTGACCATAGCTAACATAAATTTTTTAAAATGCGGAGCTAACACATTGTTTATACCAAATTTTCGAATTCTACATTATAGCAGCGCCAAATATACAAGGAAAATCTCGATAAATTAGTAATCTCTATAAATTAATAACTTTCTCCGATCTCGAGTTTTGTTAGTTTAAAAATTGATTAATTTTAATAAGATATTAAGATAATATTTTTCTTGTAAATATCTATGTAAATACATGATTACAATAATATTATAAATTAATAGTTCCCTTATCTATACTATATAATCTATCTATCTATACTATTATATAAAAGCCGAAACATTAAAAGTTTGGTTCAACGGTACCTATTGAATTTACCTAATTACCCTTACTCAATTACAGATCTACTAACTAATCAATTTCCTTTTTCAGGTTACACATATTATCTTTTCTATTTTCAAAAACTAAATAATTTCTTTTTACAGGTAAAATACAATATTTTTTATATTTTATCTAACTAAAATTTCTCATTTATTAATCAATTTCCTTTTTCAGTTTAAACATATAACCTTTTCTATTTTTAAATAACTAAATAATTTTCTTTTTCATTTAAAATAAAATATCTTTTACATTTTATGTAACTAAAATTAAAACAAAATTACTATTAATTACAAAATTTTATTTACTAAAACACAATATTATTTTATTTTATATTTATAATAATAAATATTATTTATGGGTTTAATCAAATAACATAATTATATATAATTACTATTAACTAATCAATTAACTTTTTCAGTCAAAACACATTACCTTTTCCCTTTTTTTTAACTAAAATCTTTCTTTTTCCAATTATATCATGGACGATTACCATTTTCAGCAAAACACGTTACCTTTTTTCTTTCTTCTTACTAAAACCTCCATTTTTCTAGTTATATTACAGGCGTTTCTATTTAATAAAAATTAATATTATAATACTAATAATTAACCAATTACCTTTTCAGCTAAAAATAACAAAATTATATATAATTATTATTAACTAATCAATTACCTTTTTCAGTCAAAACACGTTATCTTTTCTCTTTTCTCTAACTAAAATCTCTCTTTTTTCTATTATATCATGGACGGTTACCTTTTTTCAGCAAAACACGTTACCTTTTTTCTTTCTTTTTACTAAAACCTCCATTTTTCTAATTATATTACAGGTGTTTCTATTTAATACCAATAAAATAATAATATTATAATACTAATAATTAATATATCATCTTTTCTATTTTTTCTAATTACATTCCCTTTTTTTCTATAAATGTAACGGTAGCGTTAATTTTTCATTTTCTAAAAACTATGAACAATTTTATTTCGTAAAAAATTATAATTACTATAAACTAATCAATTACTTTTTTACTTAAATCATGCACGTTACTTTTCTATTTTCTCTAACTAATTTTTTTTTTTCAATTATATCACGGACTGTTCTATTTAATAAAATAAACTAATAATATTGTAATCTATATATCTATACTATTATATAAATTCCGAAACATTGAAAGTTTTGGTACCTGTTTTTTTGTACCAATTTTTTGGTACCTGTTTTTTGGTACTTCGTGAATTTACTTATGTACCCTTCATTATAAAGAAAAATATATATTAAAACACCTAAAATAAATTTTAACATAATATAATTAATGGTAATTAGTCGATTGCCTTTTTCATATTTACTTTTAGTTGAAGATGTTACCTTTTATCATATCTTCCAATCATTAATATTACCTTTCGAATTAAAATACATTTCCTTTTTTATTTAAAACTAATCTTACAATCATTAATATATACCCGAAAATATCATACAATATTTTTCAATTATTAATAAAATATTGTGTCTATTAAATTATATTAATTAAAATTAAAAATTATGTAAAAAATAATGATTATATAAATTGGTATCAGTTTTTTTGTACCTATTTTTTGGTAATTCGTGAATTTACTTATTTATCCTTCATTATAAAGAAAAATATATATTAAAACACCTAAAATAAATATTAACATAATATAATTAATGGTAAGTAGTCGATTGCCTTTTTCATATTTACTTTTAGTTGAAGATGTTACCTTTTATCGTATCTTCCAATCATTAATATTTCCTTTCGAATTAAAATACGTTTCCTTTTTGATTTAAAACTAATCTTATGATCATTAATATATATATCCGAAAATATCGTACCATATTTTTCAATTATTAATAAAATCTATACTATTATATAAAAACCGAAACATTAAAAGTTTTGGTACATATTTTTTGGTAATTCGTGAATTTACTTATTTACCCTTCATTATAAAAAAAATAAATACACCTAAAATAAGTAATAACATAATATAATTAATGGTAATGAGTCAAGATACTACCTTTTATAAACAACTAAAAACATCAATCGTATCACATCTTTCCATCATTAATATTTCCTTTCGAACTAAAAGTCTAAAACACGTTACCTTTTTAATTTAAAACAAATCTTACAATCTAAAATAAGTAATAACATAATATAATTAATGGTAATTAGTCAAGATATTACCTTTTATAAACATCTAAAAACATACTCCTCTATAACTTATGTTTGATATTTTATTTTTTTGTATAAAAATAGAACAATCATATTTTTATACAAAAAAATAAAATATCAAAAATAAGTTATAGAACTATCCTTAAAATGCACCTTAAAATCCGTGCCAGAAACTGGTCCGCAAACGTAAAGAATTCAAAGGGACGAAGGGAGTAAATCGTATTATTTCTTTCCATCATTAATATTTCCTTTCGAACTAAAACACATTACCTTTTAATTTAAAACAAATATATACTATTATATAAAAGTCGAAACATTAAAATTTTAGTACCTATTTTTTGGTACTTATTTTTGGTACTTCGTGAATTTAATTATTTGCCCTTCATTATAAAAAAAAATACACCTAAAATAAGTAATAACATAATATAATTAATGATAATTAGTTAAGATACTACCTTTTATAAACAACTTAAAACATCAATTGTATCATATATTTCCATCATTAATATTTCCTTTCGAACTAAAAGTCTAAAAGACGTTACCTTTTTAATTTAAAACAAATATTACAATATAAAATAAGTAATAACATAATATAATTAATGGTAAGTAGTCAAGATATTACCTTTTATAAACACCTAAAAACACCAATCGTATCACATCTTTCCATCATTAATATGTCCTTTCGAACTAAAACACGTTATATTTTTAATTTAAAACAAATCTTACAATCATTAATATATACCCGAAAATATCACATTAATATAATAAAATTAATGGTAATTAGTCGATTGTCTTTTTCATATTTAATTTTAGTTGAAGATATTACATTTTATAAACACGTAAAAACATGAATCATATAATATCTTTTGATCATTAATATTTCCTTTCGAACTAAAACACATTACCTTTTTAATTTAAAATAAATCTTTCAATCATTAATATATAACCAAAAATATCACACCATAATTTTCAAGTAAAATGTAACACCTAAAATAAATAACAATATAATATAACAAATGGTAATTAGTCGATTGCATTTTTCATATTTACTTTCAGTTGAAGATATTACTTTTTATAAGAGTAAATTACAATTTGCACCCAGTATCTTTAGACCTTTTGTCATTATGGTCTCAAACATAGTTTCCTGGCATTTTGCACTCCATACTTACGGTCTCCTTTCAGTTTGCACCATGTTGACCACTTTCCATCCAAACTCCCCGTTAACGTTAAAAGGCTGGGGGTATTATTGTCATTACAGCACTGCTTCTTCTTAAATCCCTAAATAACCATCAGTTTCCCTGATTTGTTTTCCCTGTTCTGCTCTGTATTTCGTTTTTCTTTCGAGCTCTCTCTCGAATGTTCTCTCCCTCTCTACCAAATTCGATCAATTTCCCCCCCCCTCTCTCTCAACATCTCTCTCCCCTCTGTTTCTTCTCTACCCGCGTATGTATACGTGGGTGTAAACTCACTGTGTGTGAGTTATGTGTGCGTTGGTGGTGTAAACAGTGTGTGTGCGTGATTCTTGCAGGAGTTCGGTTTTGAAGTCAGAGTTTTGGCTGTGTACGTGTGTAAAATTGTGGTGTATGTATATGTCCGCTCAATGTGTAATCGAGCCCTTCTTTCATGATTGTGTACTGGTTTTGCTTGCGTACTTACATATAATCGGAAATATGTAAGCGGGTGAAGTGCGGTGAGATGTTGGTGAAGCGCGGGTGAAGAAGGAGATTAGGAGAGAGGAGGGGAGGTAAAAATGGGTAGTATTGAACGAAAGAGGAATTGGTGGGTTGGTGGTGGAGTTGAATGAACGGAGGTGGAGTTGAATGAACGGAGGTGGCGTTGAGTTGGGGCGACGGAGAGTGACGGGGATGGAATGGGACAGAAGAATGGTGGGTGTTGTGGTTTGAGGCGTGACCGGAGGTGGAGCTATAGAAGTGTGGATGTGATGAAGGAATTAGGGGTTAGGAATTGCTATGTCTGTTTCTTAGAATTTCTTCCCAAGCTGCAAAACCCATGTCAAAGTTTCTTGTTTCGAAAGATGACAATAATACCCTCAGATTTTTAATGTTAACGGCAAGATTGGATGGAAAGTGGTCAATGGGGTGCAAATTGAAAGAAGACCTTAAGTTTGGAATGCAAACTGCCAGGAAACTAAGTTTGAGACCATAATGAAAAATGGCCTAAACATACTGGGTGCAAACTGTAATTTACTCTTTTTATAAACACCTAAAAAGATCAATTGTATCATACTTTTTAATCATTAATATTTCTAATTAAAACACGTCACCTTTTTAATTTACAACAAATCTTACATTCATTAATATATACTCGAAAATATCACACCAAAATTTTCAATTATTAATAAAATATATTAAAAATCATATACGTTGTTTATAATAAGAAAACATTATTATAGTTTGTAAACATGAGTATATTAAATTATAACAAATTAAAATTAAAAAAATTATTAAAATTATGATTATATGAAAACATAATTTTAATATTAAATAATATTTATAACATAATACAAGAAACCTGTGCACTGCAATACTAATAATTAATCGATTATCTTTTCAACTAAAACATATCATCTTTCTATTTTTTTCTAATTAATTTCCTTTTTTTTCTAGAAATATAACGGACAACGTTAATTTCTCATTTTCTAAAAAACACTAGGAGCAATTTTAATTAGTAATTGAACATAATTAAATTATTATTAGTATAAACTAATCAATTACCTTTTTCACCTAAAACATGTCACCTTTTTAATTTTCCCGTTTTCTTTTCTATTTTCTCTAACTAAAATATCTCAATTTTCAAGTATATTAAGGGCAGTTCTATTATATGAAATAAAATAATAATATGATAATACTAATAATTAATTGATTAACTTTTTCAGTTAAAACATATCATTTTTTCTATATTTTATAATTAAAATCCCACTTTTCCTAGAAATATCACGGGCAACAATAGTTTCTCTTTTTCTAAAAACATTACAAGCAATTTATTTAGTAAAATAACATAATTAACTTATAATTACTATAAACTAATCAATTACCTTTTTCACTTAAAACATGTTACCTTTTTAATTTTCTCTAACCAAATCCTCTATTTTTCCAACTATATCATGGGCATTCTATTTAAAAAATAATAAATTATAATTACTTATAATTAACTGATTAT
The DNA here is from genome assembly GCA_037693485.1 of Kitagawia praeruptora. NCBI lineage: Eukaryota > Viridiplantae > Streptophyta > Magnoliopsida > Apiales > Apiaceae > Kitagawia > Kitagawia praeruptora. The sequence continues at coordinate 44,078,928 of CM075345.1, read as the reverse complement.
CTTTTTCAACTAAAATCCATCATCTTTTTAAATTTTTAACTAAAATTCCCCATTTTCTAGACCTATCACGAATAAAATTTATATAATTATCATCATATAATCTCATTTAAAAATTTAAGTCTCCAAAAATCATGTTTTTAAAAAATTAATTCAAATAATTAAAAAATTTAATATAATATTTAAAAAAATCCGTGCATCGCACGGGTTTTAAGCTAGTACTATTATATAAAAACCGAAACAATAAAAGTTTTAGTACCTGTTTTTTGTTACCAGTTTTTTGGTACTTCGTAAATTTACTTATTTATCCTTCATTATAAAGAAAAATAAATAAACCTAAAATAAATAATAACATAATATAATTAATGGTAATTAGTCGATTGCCTTTTTCATATTTACTTTTAGTTGAAGATATTACCTTTTATAAACACCTTAAAATATATACCCACCATAATTTTCAAGAAAAATATAACACCTAAAGGTAATTAGCTGATTAAAATGATAAAATTAATGGTAATTAGTCGATTGCCGTTTTCATATTAACATAATAAAATTAGTCGATTGTCTTTTTCACATTTACTTTTAGTCGAAGATATTACCTTTTATAAATACCTAAAAACATCAATCAATCATTAACATTTCCTTTCGAATTAAAACACGTTACCATTTTAATTTAAAACAAATCTTATAATCATTATTATATACCCGAAAATATCAAACCATAATTTTCAAGAAAAGTATAACATCTAAAATAAATAATAACATAATATAATTAATGGTAATTAGTCGATTGTCTTTTTCACATTAACATAATAAAATTAAAGGTAATTAGTCGATTGCCTTTTTCACATTTAATTTTAGTTGAAGATATTACCTTTTATAAATACCTTACCTTTTTTTCGAATTAAAACATGTTAACTTTTTAATTTAAAACAAATATTATAATCATTAATATAAGAAACCCGTGCATTGCACGGGTTATAAGGTAGTTATCTATACTATTATATAAAAGCCGAAACATTAAAAATTTGGTTGGTCGGTACCTGTTGAATTTACTTATTTACCCCTACTTAATTACATATAAAATCAATCCTATTAACTAATTATTTTCCTTTTCTTAATTAAACATATTACCTTTTCTATTTTTCACTAACTAATTAATTTCCCTTTTCAGGTAAAACAATATCTTTTATATTGTATCCAACTAAAATTTCTCCTTTCTTATTACCTTTTTCACATAAAACATGACATCTTTTTAATTTTCACGTTACCTTTTCTATTTTTTCTAACTAAAATCTGTCTTTTTTCAATAATATCACGAGCAGCTCTATTTAATAAAATAAATAACAATACCCTTACTTAATTACATATAAAATGCATCCTATTACCTAATTAATTTCCTTTTTTAGATTAAACATATTACCTTTTCTATTTTTCACTAACTAACTAATTTCCCTTTTCAGGTAAAACAATACTCCCTCCGTCCTATCCATTTCTTTACACTTTTTTGTCACTTTCTAGCACGCATTTTAAGACAAATTTTAAGGATAGTTGCATAACTTATTTTTAAAATTTTCTTTTTTTTGTATGAAAATAGGATTGTTCTATTTTTATACAAAAAAAAAAGAAACTTTCAAAAATAAGTTTTGGAACTATCCTTAAAATCCACCTTAAAATGCATGCCAGACACCCTAATTTTTAGCCAAAACATGTTATCTTTTCTCTATTCGTAACTAAAATATCTCTTTTTCCAATTATATCATGGGTGGTTCTATTTATTAAATTAAATAATAATATTATAATACTAATAATAATCGATTACCTTTTTCTGCTAAAACGTATCATCTTTTCCATATTTCAAAATTAAAATTCATTTTTTTCTAGAAATACGAGCAATTTAATTTAGTAAAATAACAAAAAATAAATTACAATTACTATAAACTTATCAATTACCATTTTCACCTAAAACATGTCATCTTTTTAATTTTCACATTACCTTTTCTATTTTTTCTAACTAAAATATGTCCTTTTCAATTATATCACGAGCTGTTCTATTTAATAAAATAAATAACAATATTATAATATTAATAATTAACCGATTAAGTTTTTCAGCTAAAATGTATCATCATTTTAATATTTTCTAACTAAAAACCCTCTTTTTCTAAAAATATCACGGGCAACATTAATTTTTCATTTTCTTAAAATATTACGAACAATTTTATTTATAAATTAATATAATTGAATTATAATTACTATAAACTAATCAATTACCTTTTTCACCTAAAACATGTTTGCTTTTTAATTTTTTCTAACTAAGACCTCTCTTTTTCCAATTAAAGCACGACATTCTATTTAGTAAAATTAAATAATAATTTTATAAGTACTTATAATTAACCGATTACCTTTTTCAACTAAAATTTATCATCTTTTCAATATTTTCTAACTAAAATACCTCTTTTCCTAGAAATATCACGGATAACATTTATATAATTATTATTAAATAATCTCATTTAAAAATTTAAGGCTCCAAATTTCATATTTTAAAATAATTAATTCAAATTAATAAAAAAATCATATAATATTAAAAGAGATTCGTGCATCGCACGGGTTTTAAGCTAGTTATTATATAATAAGCAAACAAGGATATAATTGGTTGTTTGGTTAAACCATCTAAAACAATAGTGATTAGTGATCGTTAGGTATTTAGTAAATAGATGATAGTCATTAGATCTAATAATAAGGAATGTTTTATATTTAAATCACTTTTCTAAAGATTTAAGGTTCGAATCCCGTCACCAACAAATTTACATTAAGATTTTATATTATTAGTTCTAATCAATACATATCATTTATTAAATAACTATTATTATTACTAATAATTTTATTAACTAATATTACGAAGTTAAAATATATTTATAATAAATTATTATACTCTATTTTATTTAATCATATAATTTTAAAAGTATTTAAAAATAACCGATGATTTGCACGGGCTATAAGCTAGTAATTATAAAAGAGAAAACTGAGTTTGTCCTCAATGATCTCTCTAAGGTTATAACAAATATGTATTTATAACGTAAAGGATCTCGCAGAACATTTTTGTAAATATAAAATTTTAATTTGTATTGAAATTGTTTTAAACTCAGATAAAACCCAGGTCATCCTCAATCACAGGAAACCCATTATAAAAAAAATATCTTTTACATTTTTGTAAAATATAATTTTAGCATATTTTCAAAAATATATATTGAATTTGTAATTAATGTACATTGAATTAATTAAATTAAATATAAAATATAAATTGTATAAATTTATAAAATATAATTAAATTTTTATTTGATATAAACAATTTTCTATAAATTAATAATTATTAATTAATTAACATCTATCTAAATTAATAGAATTTTACGATTCTACTGATATTAATTTATCGAGGTTTTACCATGTGTGTAGGTACTTAAGAAATGATTAGCCTGATACACTTACATGATATATCTATATTTGATTTTCCAGACTTTGATGGTATAAGCTTCTACTGATCTCTATTGTCCAAATCGTTTACACCACTTTGGGTGTGCCACTCCATATTCCATTTTAGGTGGTTGTTTTTGATTGGGTGGTTGGTGTGAATGCAGGAATCCCATTTATATTAATGAGGGGTGAGACCAATAAAAAACAACCATCTAAAGTGGAAGCACACCTAAAATGGTGTAGAGGAGGATTTGGACTCCTATCCTACGCTGCTTCCAACAATAACAAGCAGAATCTACAAATCAGTACACGATCAACAAAAAGAACATGAATACGGAATTTGTTGGCTACTTAGCCCTGCTTTTGGAAGCACAAAACTTGTAGACGAAATATATAACATTTATTCACGGATCACTAGGACCTAATCCACCAAACGTAAATTGTAAATCACTGTAGCACAGGCACTTCATCATTACTTATATGCTGTTTTCTATGACACCTAGGGGGAAAATTGACAAGAAGTTGCCCAGAAGGAAAAAAGATGTCCAGATGCTTTAGAAACCAGGATACATATATTTATATATGGAGTCCCACTCTATGGAGAACCATCTTACGTGAAAAACTGTGGGAAACCACTTAAAATGCATTAAAATTGCCCTTTATATAAGGTCTCTGGCGGGGCCCCTTCACAAAAAAGTCTTATAATTTTATCCTCTATCTGTTCATCAAAAAAAAAATTTAAAAAAATTTAAAAAATTGTTGCCACGTCATCATTTTTTGCAAATTTTAAAAAAAAATTGTAATTTTTTTTAATAAATAGATAGAGGATAGTGACTTTTTTGTGAAGGTGCCCCTGAAGGGCCCTTATATATAAAGCAATTTTAATCCATTTTAAGTGGTTGTGGTTCTCCACGTAAGATGGTTCTCCATGGAACAATGACCTTTATATATGTGATACATTACACAAAAATGCTAGAACTAAGGAACATGTTTGTTCCTTATAACATCAAAAGTGACTTGAGAAGTTAACTGGTGCATGGTGGTATTGATTCATTTTCCTTAACTCTTCGAGGTAATAACAAGCAAGCCCAGAGCACCAATAAGAATATACTGCACAGATGGATAATGAGTATATATTAGCAATCTTGAAAAAATAAAAGATGATGCTACTGGAATTCTGGTAAAATGTGTTTCTCACTTTTCATTATATTTTTATAAAAAATGAAGCAAGTAATTTTTCTGATTATGAATACGAAGCAAGAAAAGTTCCAATATATATGAATGTGCAAACCTTTACTAAAGGCTTTTCAGTCATTATTATTGTAACCCATCCAACATACGGTAAGAACCTGCAATAAGGAAAGCACAATTCAGCAAGGAAGCACCTGTTTTACAAAATAAATATTGTTTTCTCTGTCATTGCATTTTGTGTTTCTAAAACTGGTGAAATGTGCGATGAGCATAGAACATGAAATGTTAGTCAATTACACTCATCATGAATCAAGTTGCATTTTGATGAAAATGAAGTGTAAGTCACATCTACAATATGTAGTAGTTTCCAGTAATTAGTCAATTACTGTATGGATCAATAAAAAAAATTGAAGCATTTTAATTTCTTTCTAGCAATATTAGATCTATTTTATCGGCAATGTAGCCAAGAGTAGGATTGTAGAATCCCCTTCGGTGATATCAGAAAACTAGAAAACTAAGAATCCCTTGCATTTCCTGTACCTCACTACCTTAAGTCGGTTGCTTCCCTGATAATATTTTACGAAATTAGGTATAATATTTCAATATTGATGTACACATAAACCTTCAGTTGTCCGGGTTTCAAACCAACTTACAATTCCACAAAGAGGACCAGCCATACCTATTGTGGGTCTGTCATACACTACGCTGATCAGCCCAAGTTATATGCAAGGCGCGAGAAAAAGGGCAAAACAGTCAAGGGCAGGGCGGTCATTGCACAAGAGAAATAATAAGAATTATTATTTATTGAAAATAAGAAATACAGGGGAGGGGAGATATATAAGGAAAAAGGGGGATCTAATTAGGGTTATCGGTGAAGTAAGAATTAGAGGAGGCTTGGGAGAGAAGCTGGGCCTCTCGAATTGCCTAGTGAGCTTGTAATTCGTAATCGTACTCTATTTTCTGAGTTGTAATCTGAACTGTTCCAGTTATTTATTGCATCCATTTGGTAGTCTATTGTGTGCTTAATTCAGTTCCAATTAGGGTTTTCATTGAGGCATAAGTAGATTCATTACAGGGTCATCACAAATAAATCTCATTCTGATTCTCATTCCCATTAACCGTGTTGCAATCACATGATCCAAACGACCCCATTAGTGAACCAACTATTTGGAAACCATCAGCTCGGCCAACTTTATTTGTTTTCAAGTTCTAATCTTGCGTTTCAGGACATTAAAAAGAAACCAATGTAATTGCAGCTTTCTAAAATTATATTATATCTTAGAAACAGACATAAGAGGGATCTTAGCACTACTGCCAAATGATTATCAATAGTTGGGTTAGAAACAAACATTTATGCGTTGCTCTCTACTACAAATAGATGCTCTAAAGCTGCCCAGTAATAGAAATTTAAGAGACCAAAGTTCAAATTTTCACATAAAATAACATAATACTGGAACTACAACTACTACAAGAGGAGATTGAATGTTCAACTGCTAACTACTACAAGAAATAATATAATATTTATTCATTAAAGACAGATTTAAGAACGGTTAGAAGAGAGTCGATCAGTTTTAAATATAATAATTATGTTAAAAAGATATGTAGACTATAACCTATGTAGGACAAGACTGGAAAAGAAACATTAAACAATATTACGTCATCAAATCGCGACCTAATCCCTAGCATAAACCCCAAGAACAATAGATCGAACCAATATTATACCCAAGAAAATTCTGTATATAATTCAAGCCGAATAATATGTGGGGATTACATAATTATATAGTGATTAGAATACCTAATTAAATAACCTAATGCACTACGGCCTGATAACAATTGGGCTTATAATACTGAGTAATCTACTACATATTCATCAACTACTAGCTCCACATAAAACATATGTGTAAATACACTAATTTCCATAAAGAAAACTGAGAACTTAGCTGAAATAAAGAGAACGTGAAAAAAGAGAGTATGGAAGATGAAACAAGTTTTCTTTAAACTGATTACAAGAGAGAGAGCTCAGAATGTATTTTTCTCACATACTAAAACAACAATACAATGTGCCTATTTATATTAATCCTTCTGAGCTTCTGATGCATAATTCACAGACATTGCCAGGAAGAAAGTAATCCTAACGGTACTAAAACAGAATGTAGTGCAGTAAAGTGTAGTGCATAAGTGTGTTTGTTGTGGTATGCCAGTGAGAGCAATGATGCTTCACACCATGTGAAAACTGATGATAATTGCCAGCATAAAAGATAACCATTTGTCCTTGAAACTAATTATCAATTCAGTCCATAATACTCTTAACGTTTCTCCTCAACTTTGCTATAACGGATCATTGACAGCTGCATCCTTATCACTCCAAGATTCAACCTTTTTGCTCCCAGCTGTAACGGAGATGGAGGATGTGTTTTTAATACCCTCCCTCAAACTTTGTCGGGGCTGCAGACAAAGTTTGTTGCGAAGACGAAGTAATGTAGCTTTACATAATGGTTTGGTAAAGATGTCCGCTATTTGCAGTTGTGAAGAAACATGTCGAGTAATAAGAAGCTGCATTGATACTCGTTCTCGAACAAAATGGTAATCTAATTCTATGTGCTTGCTACGAGCATGAAAAACAGGATTGATGGTCATGTACAGGGCACTTAAATTGTCACAGAAAAGTATTGGTGGCTGTGATTGTGGAATGTTCAGATCTCGTAAGAGAAATGTAAGCCAAGTCAATTCAGCAGTAGTGTTGGCCATGGCTCGGTATTCAGCTTCTGTACTTGATCGAGAGACGGTATGCTGTTTCTTTGCACACCATGAAATGATGTTTTGTCCTAAGAACGTGCAGAAACCAGTCGTGGATCGTCGTGTAATTGGGCAACCTGCCCAGTCTGCATCAGAAAAACCACACAGATCAAGAGTAGTATCACCTGTGAGATGCAAACCGAGATGAATGGTACCTTTAACATATCTTAAAATGCGATGAACCATTTTCATGTGAGCTAGAGTTGGTGTTTGCATGAATTGAGACACAAAATTGACTGAGAAAGAAAGATCAGGCCGTGTCAAAGTGAGATATTGTAATGCACCTACAATGCTACGAAACAATGAGGGATCATGATGATATGCAGATTGAATATTCTTGTCTTTGTTATGAATTTCCAGGGGGGTATTCATTGGTTTACAATCAAGCATATGAGTCTTCTCAAGAATGGAATAGGCATAGTGCGTTTGGGAAAGATGCAGTGAATTAGTTTTGTGGTGAATTTCGATACCCAAAAAATGATGTATAGGACCAAGGTCTTTCATAGCAAACTCAGAGTGTAACAGTTGAACAAAATTCTCCATTTGTGACTTATTTGATCCTGTCAAAAGAATGTCATCAACATAGAGGAGTAGAACTAAAGTGCCAAGGGATCAGCCATAAATCGCTTTAAGTAGCTTGCATACATAGGAAGGATACAAGGGATCAGCCATACCTGGTGGTTGTTCCATGTAGATATCTTCACTAATGAAACCATGGAGGAAAGCATTTTTGACGTCAAGTTGACGAACTTCCCAACACTGAACCAAGGCAATACTAAGAACTAATCGAATAGTACCTGGTTTGATGACAGGGGAAAAGGTCTCGGTATAGTCTACCCCGTCAACTTGATGATATCCTTTAGCGACAAGTCGAGCTTTTAGCCGATCAAGGGTGCCACTGGCATTTAGCTTAGGTTTAAAAACCCATTTGGATCCAACAACGTTCATGTAGCTTTCACGAGGTACTAGTATCCAAGTGTGATTTTTGTTTAAGGCATCTAATTCTTCTGTCATGGCTTGTTTCCAACCATCATGTTGAAGTGCTGACTTGACACTACGTGGTTCCGTAGGTATTGTAGCTCGATCGAGAACAAGTGCATAACGAGGATTTGGTTTGAATATGCCATGTTGTGAGCGAGTTACCATGGAATGTGGAGGAACCTGTTGAAGAGTGGGGGAACTATTATTACTCAGAGGAGATGTAGTAGTAGAGGAAGTACCTGTATCTGCAGTATCATCAATTGAATTTGATGGGGATCTGGATATGGTACTGTCCAGAGAATTCGAACTGTCTAGAGAATTTGAACTGGTGGGACTTGCTGGAGGAGCTTCATCTGTTGTGTCTTGGTGAATGACTGGTGTGGCATTTTGAGAAATGTCTGGCATTGTAGCATTTTGAAAGAAAGACGATTCAGGCGTGCACGCATCCGTGGTAAAAACAGGCATGTCATCTGTGAAACTTGGAGAATGATCATGAGAGTATGATGAAATGTCGAGAAAATCACTCACAGTAGGTGTGTAAGATGATAATTTATCATCTTGTTTGCAAGGAAAAACACTTTCGTCGAATAGCACGTGTCTTGAAACAAACATTCGATTGTGTTTTAAATCAAGGCATCGATATCCTTGATGTTGATTACTATATCCAACAAAAATACAAGGGATTGATTTAGGATCAAATTTATTCTTTTTGGTGTCCCATGTGTATGGATAGCATCTAGAACCGAAAACACGCAAGCATGAATAGTTGGGATGAGAACCAAATAATCGAAAGTAGGGAGTGTCAAATTCTAGTGAGGAAGTTGGCAACCTGTTTATGAGAAAACTAGCTGTGGTAAATGCTTCCACCCACAAGGTTTTTGGAACATTACTATGAAAAATCATTGTCATTCCTAATTCTCGAATGATGCGATGTCGTCGTTCAACAATGCCCATCTGTTCAGGAGTATAAGGGCATGAGAATTGATGCATAATACCTTGTTGTTGAAAATGGTTTTTCAGTTTATTGTTTGCAAACTCTCCTCCACCATCACTGTGAAATACTTTTATTCTCTTGTTAAACTGCCTTAGTGCATAGTTTTCAAAAGCTAAATAAGCATCGAAAAATTCTGATTTAAGTCGAAGTGGTATTAGCCAAATGTAATGAGAGAAATCATCGACAAAACACGCATAAAATCTGAATTTTGCAAGAGATAATACTGGGGCTGGTCCCCAGAGATCACAATGGATTTTTTCAAAGACTTCTATACTACTAGAACTGGATGGATTAAAAGGAAGTTTGCTAAACTTTCCTATTTGACAACTCTCACACAAACTATTTGTGTTTTTTTTTGAAGAAATATCAATCAAGTTTTTTGAATGTAAAAGCTTAATGGCAGAAGTTTGAGGATGTCCAAGACGTTGGTGCCAAAGTTCTTCAGGCACAACCTTTTGTCGATTAGAAAAGTGTGCCTCATTTGTCTTGGATAAAACATAAAGATCCCCTTTGCGTTGTCCCTTAAGAAGAATTTGCCCTGTTGCTTGGTCCTTAACATGAAAAGAGTCGTTAGAAAAGTTACAACTAAGTGGATATTGGCTTGTTAATTGACTGATGGATAGCAAATTTCTTGTTAGTTCAGGAACTAACAATACATCACGTAATAGCAACTTGTTCTTACCATCTGAAATGACCGTATCTCCCACTGCATCAATGGTTAATGGAGAACCATCGCCAATGACAACAAAATCAGAACCTTTATATTGTTGAATGTTAGAAAGCATACCTGCATTTGCTGTCATGTGATTGGAAGCTCCAGTGTCAGTGGTCCACTCAGTGTCTGCTACAGAGGTGTCCAGGGTGAGTGCAGCAAGGGCTTGAGGAAGGTCATCATTATTGTTCGATCCTGGCAAACTCCAGCAAATTTTAGCAATGTGTCCTTGTCTTCCACAGAGTTGACACATGTCATCCTTGTACATTTCTCGTTCTGCAGCGGTCATTCGTCTTTTTCCAGGTGGTGGAGGTCTAGGGGAGCGACCAGCAATATTATTGAATGGATGTTGTGGTGCACCAGTAGGACTCGAATAGTGGAGGCTTCTATTCGTAGCACTGAACCCCCTTCCTTTTGATGAAAACTGATTGTTTGATACATTATTGTTGTAGCTTTGTTGTTGTTTTTGGTTTCGCTGTCCATAGAAGGCATATGATGGAGAGTGAGATGTCTCACTCCATAAGCTTCGTTGTTCAAATCCTTGTAGAAGTGAAACAACTTCAGAGTAGGATGGCATTGGTGGCTTGAGCATTGTAGTTGTGAATGACTCGTACTTGGGACCAAGATTTGCAAGTAATGAGTAAACTTTAGACTTGTCAGGAAGAGGCTGGCCTATGGCTGCAAGGCTATCACAGATGCCTTTAAAGGACCTGAGATATTCAGACAGTGGTTGGCCAGATTCCTTTCTGTGATAAGTAAGTTGCTGGCGGAGAGTAAATTCGCGTTCTTGGGAATTCTGGGCATATGCTGACTCCAATGCTTCCCATACTGTTTGAGATGATTCAAGGCCAATAACAAGGCCTAATGTTTCTTCTGTTAGTGTCCCAATGATCCATCCCCGCAGGAGACGATCTTGTTTTCTCCAGTTGATGAAATCATCAGATAACTTTTTTTGTGTTTGAGTTGCATCATTGTTTGTGGTGCCTGCAACTGTTGTATACATGTCAGGTTGTTTTGTCTCACCTGTGAGAAGCCCAACCATGTCTTGACTTTCTGCTAGGGCGAGCACTTGCTCACGCCAGAGTGGGTAATTAAGAGATGTGAGTTTTAGAGTGACAAAATTGGCAACATTAAGAGAGATTGTAGAGGCCATTTGACTGAGGTTGGTGGTTGATTAGGTCTCTTTTCTCACACTAGCTCTGATACCATAAAGAAAACTGAGAACTTAGCTGAAATAAAGAGAACGTGAAAAAAGAGAGTATGGAAGATGAAACAAGTTTTCTTTAAACTGATTACAAGAGAGAGAGCTCAGAATGTATTTTTCTCACATACTAAAACAACAATACAATGTGCCTATTTATATTAATCCTTCTGAGCTTCTGATGCATAATTCACAGACATTGCCAGGAAGAAAGTAATCCTAACGGTACTAAAACAGAATGTAGTGCAGTAAAGTGTAGTGCATAAGTGTGTTTGTTGTGGTATGCCAGTGAGAGCAATGATGCTTCACACCATGTGAAAACTGATGATAATTGCCAGCATAAAAGATAACCATTTGTCCTTGAAACTAATTATCAATTCAGTCCATAATACTCTTAACGTTTCTCCTCAACTTTGCTATAACGGATCATTGACAGCTGCATCCTTATCACTCCAAGATTCAACCTTTTTGCTCCCAGCTGTAACGGAGATGGAGGATGTGTTTTTAATACACACTAGATAGGATTAAACTGTTTACTAGAGAAAATAAGACTCCTTTTACTTTCTTCACTGTCCCTCATCAATAACGTAGTAAATTGTTGATAATCACAGTGTCCCCCGTTTACCAAATGAAATAAACATATTCTAATTATCATAATAGCATATAACTAGAATTTTATAAGATAATATATTTAATTAAAGATAAATTCAAATATTCGTGTATTCCATGGTATATAAGCTAGTACTAAATAATAATGTTTAGTGCTACAAATACAAGCATGGACCATAGTAGTTAAATAATGTAATATGGTAGCATCAGAAAAAATGCTTGTTCGCATCAAACACCACTAGGAAATATAGAACTTTAATTGTTATAAAGAAATATACCCCACAGCTCTACCCATGATGTGATGTCTCTGCAACCAGAGCTGACCAGGGGGAAATAAGATTCTGTCATCTTTTTCATTGTTGTCTCCTGAGAAAGCAAGAAATTATATTAAATTATGGTAATGTTTATTCAAATTACCAATTCGAAATACTACAATCTTTGTAAATGAATTTCTGTAGCCACAGGGTCACAATACATTTGCAGGTAAAAACTGCACCAACAAACGTCTTATCTCAATTTAAAAGAATAAAGGAATGAAATTAACAACACAAGACTAGAACAACATGACACAACTTTTCTACTATTATTTTCCATCACATAATTTAGGCAAGTTTTCTATCAACCACTAGAATCTAAATCAATAATACAAAATAAAAAAGTGTAAGAATTATGCAATATTTGTACAAAATACTCAGTCTCAAACCTTTTGTTACTACATACTCTTCTCCAACATCTTGCCGTTCGTGAACCTGCAAGAGAAAACATTCAGGAAAATTTTAGATTAAAAAGATTTGACATGAACAGGACATGTAAAAGCTTCTGCATGTGAAAGAAAAAACATGCAGTCTCCTTTAGTTTATACAATGTCGTATACGCTTGAGGAAATATACATACAATGCTTGTGAAAAGGATTTTACGATAGAGAAAGTATAAAGATAAACATGTCTGAACCGTCAAATTGTTAATACTGTCTACCAAGACATAAATGGCCTAACCAACACCACCCTGATATTACCTAAATTTCAGTAAATATTTATAAAAATCAGTACTAAATTGAATACTTTTCCCGCTCATGACAAAGAAGAATGACAATATTAATTGAGTACTCACTGCCTCAGTTGTATTATTCCGTAATGCAAAAGGCTTGCACTAATTTACTCCTTTGGTCATGAGCCCAATCACAGTAAAGAGAATGTAATAGTCAGGCACAATTTTTTTACCTTAATGACACGATGAACAATTGGAATTTCTCGGCCCTAAACCACAAGAGAAGAGTTAATCATGTATTAATTTTAAAAAGAATGTTGAATAAAAAAACAATGCATAAATCAAGACATTGCATCGGCTATTAGATTTGCCATAAATTTGCAAACACTCTGTCTTCTGTTATGCAATTCAAGGTATTAGGTGAGATTGATAATTCAAGAGGCAAGTGTACTTAGTTCCCTAAATCCCTGCTTCCACTGGTTACCACTTGCCTTCCTCATGTACAGATCAAAGATCAAATCCTTTACTAGCAATTGGTCTATCCCCCAAAAAATTATGGCATGCCCGTATGAGCTAATCTAGATTCTAGGGTATCCCTTTCTCTTTAGACATAAAAAAACTATGTATACACAACACTAAGGAAATTGGGTTCCATCGAGAGAATAATGCAGTATAATACATCTAAGATTATTTATTTATTTTATTTTGTTTTAGGAGGGGGGCATAAAGAATAAAGCCATTCACCTTGTATTATTAGTTCCCTCTAAAGAATATTTCTCTAACTCTAATTTCATTCCAAAAGATGTAATTGAGTGTTGAAACACGTCCATCACAATTTACAATTTTTACCAAGCAAAGGCAAACAAAAATCTTACTTTTACTTTGAAAACAACAATTTCACCTGCACGGATGGGATCTTCGCTCATTGACAAGAACAATATGTCTCCCTAAATACAAAGAAAACGATAGAGATCAATCAACTCATGTATAAAAAGACATAAATGCAATAACTGCTACTAAAAGCATGTTGTTTTTATCTTTGGTAGCTTTTTTGAACAAAAATATAAAACTTTCCTCGAGGATATAAAAATTGTAATCAATTGTTGTTGAAAATTGCTTGTGTTTCTCTCTCTTTATCCTACTTGAGTACAACAAAGATACCAATTTATTCCAAATTGATTAGAGTTTACAAGCCTCCTAGATGATGCCATCATGAAATTCATCATCGTCCGCACTTAAATGATAAAAAGTCATCTTTTCACATTAACGCGTCCATTTAGTCATAAATGTTGAATTCTTGTATCGGTTCTCCACACACTTAAATGTTCGTCCAACTATAGTAATTGACTTCAAAATAACGCTTAAGTTGCACTATTCACTTGAGCAACTCGATTTCTAACAAAGAGAAGAAAAAATAGACTTGTTACCTACATAGAGTTATTTGAGTCGTATGCATTTGTGCACCCCGTTATGTTTCCTAGTCGTCAAAACATTTTCCTTTCAGTGATCCATAATTTTTTTACAATATTAGATGTTGATTCTGAAACCAACCAATATATTAATTTCTGCTATCACTCTGCGTGACTATTTAAATTTAGGTATTGTCTTCTGAAATCAACATCATTCCCTCCTCCCTCATTCATGTTATTACCCCACTATTACATTAGTGTCCTTTTTCTCAATCATCAACAATTTCATTGGAAATTTATATTTAAATTTACAAAATAACGCGATGCCAAACAAAGCTACTATTTTTTTTCCGAGCATGACGGGACAACCTAGTGGTAAGTACATATGCACTTGTCAGAGGTTTCAATTCTCGCTCATCACGAAATTAATAGAATGGATTAATGTTACAAAAAAAAATCCATACACTACCTAAAAGGCTAGAACTTGAGGCAGAAGGCACATTTTTTTTACAAAAAATCTGATACATGCCAAAGTTAATTTCACAAAACAAATTGATTTTTCAGTTTACAAGACACAAACAAATACATAACACTATATTTCTTTATTAAATCTAAATCTGATCTCTCTTAGTCACACTCAAGGTCATTTCATAAATGAATTTAACTTTTTGGTGCTGACGAAATGATAAGAGAGAGTTTGCTAACCAAAGTTTTTGAAATCTAGAACATGCCTGTGCAAGAAGTTAATTAGTTTGAAATTATGTTTAGACTTGTGGCGTGCCTTCTTTTATTAAATTAATTTAAAATAACCAAAATTTTATTATTTTGTACTTCTAATATTTACAAACTTTTAGGATTCTAAGACATTTAATTTTATGTCTTATGGAAAAATAAGATATAGTTTTTAGTTTTAATTATATCCTTTCTTAATTTAAGATTTTAATAATCTTTCAAAAAAGACTATTTCTTAAATATACAAATAAAATTATAAGTATATAATTAAAGGAAAAAATATATGTACATATGTATTTTGATGAATTAAAAGTAAAACAACTTTTTGAGCCATGTATGTGTTGTTATCATTCAACTGATTACTAAATTTATATTTAGTTTTGTTGTTATATAATATATATTCATGAAAGTTCAGGTTGTGTATATATTTGTAAAAAAATAGTTGTATTTATATTTTACAAAAAAGGGTTTAAGCAAATAGAAACTGAGCTATATATTAGGATATTTAATCAACTTTATATTCATACCTAGCAAAAAAGTAATTTTGTTGTGCCAAAATTTTATTTTTATTTTTGAAAAATTCTTCAGCAATATTTTATTATTATTTAAGCATATTCATACATTTTACAATTTTTAATGTAACTACCGAGTCTTGTTTAGCTGAATGTCGTGCACCTATCTTTTTGGGTTTCTAACACTTCATGTACACATTTGTTTGATTATTTTTTTAGTGGTTGTGGTGTAAGAAAGAATGGTAGTGAGTGAAAAGATGATGTCCTTTATTAATTTTTGCAACCTAATTTTTAAGTCTAATATTTGTTTATCTACGATACCGATTCTTATCATAAAGATTTTGATGTAGGATATTTGAATCAATAAATATTCACTCACGCCCTTAAACACTACTAACTCACGGCCTAAATTATAGGATGCATTAACTGTCCTAATTTAACTTGTTTATAGCTCTGTTTAACTCTATTCTCCACAAAATAGTTTTACTAAATTTAAAACATACTTAGACATGTATTTTGTTTGCTAAAGTAATAAATTTTTAATCTTACTTAAAGCAATAAAAAAAAGGCACTTAAATTAAACATAAAAGAATACATACTTGTATTATTATAAGATATGATGTAAAAAAATTAACTTATTACATAAATGTCAAATTGGAAATTATTTTTGGATATTACATATAATTATAACGAAAAAAAACAATAAAAAAACTCACTAAATGCATATATAATCTTTGGTATTGTGTTTGAGTTGTGTGCTAATCACTAAACAATAATTATTTCTTTTTCGAATCTAACTTAATAACAAGGATTTTTATATTTCTTTGTCATACAAATTATAAGTATCGACTTAAAACATTTATTTATGATAAAAGAATCGTTCAATATTCACTCAACTTGTTTTTAAGATCTACATGTGTTGTTTATTTTAGTTTTAGAATTGTTACTACATTGATTCTTCTTTATTTATTCATGTTTTTGTTTGTATATATGCATGAACAACAAGAAAAAATAAAATTTACTTCAATGTTTTTATTTTTTATTTCTAAAAAATAAGTTGAGTAAATATTAAACTATCATTTTGGTCGATATTTATAATTTGTTCAACAAATAAATATAAATATCCTTATTATTAGGTTAGTTCCAAAAATAAATTATATGTTAAATGATTAGCACACAACTCAAATACAATAACGGAGATTATATTTGCATTTAGTAAGTTTTGTTGTTATTTTTATTTTCCATTATAATTATATATAATATCTAAAAATAATCTCCAAATTGAAATTTATGTAATAAGTTAATATTTTGTATTATATTCCATAATAATACATGTTCATATTTTTAATATCACGACAATCTTTTTTTTTTTTTAATTTTATTAATATAATAATAAGGCATGATTCCTAACTTAGTGCCAGGGTAGCCACTCACCGATATTATATTAGTTATATAGAACACACTAATTTTTAGTTGTAAAGGGTAATTGAGTCTTTTCAGTCATAATAGCTGGAGTCTTTGAAATTTGAATAGCAACACTGGTTGTATTTTTAACATTATATAAAAATGGAATAGCTTCCACCAACCTCCCCCCCTCTACTCACTTATCTGTTTCTCTAAACTATCTTCTCCCACTAAGGCCTTAACTATCTCTCTTTCAATCTATTTCTCTTCTCTCTTCTCTAATATCTCTAGTTTTCTTATTTGTCCTTGAATTATATGTTTGTTTGTTTTACTTTCATTATGAATCATAAAAATACAAAAATATTAGTTGTTCAAAGTCATGAAATCACCAAATCTTGACATCTACAACCTTATTTAATTATTTAGCTATTTTATTATTTGTTTAAGGTTATAAACTACATATGCACGTATATGATTTCATTAAATTAATCTTAGGTAGCATACCGGAAGTCCGGAAGTCCATTTTTTTGTTTTAAATAATTAAAATAAAAAAGACATGTGACCTTAACTTGTTGGCATTAAACCATGATTGCTTTTATGTACTAGGAATAGTGACATATGATTAGGGTGCTAACTTAGTAAATTTTTGGATTGGATTTTTTGGTTCGACTTTAAAATTACCAAGCCTCAAGTTTGACCTATTGTATGTTCGTCATGTAAGTCCCCATCTTGGTGAAAAAACATGGGTGAGAGCATATGTGTTTAATTTATTTGATATAATAAAAATAATTGAAAAGATAAACCTAAGAGATGTAGCAAACAGAAGGTCAAGGTACTAGAAGTGGTACTACATGGGTTTAAATAAATGAATCTTGAAATGACTCCCCTTTCTTGCTCATATAGCCTTACTTAAGTTAACCAATTAAATGGCTCCGATAACTAGTATAAATTGGACAAATCATATCATTGTAGTATGTGAGCAAACTTTTCAAGAGCAAGAGTTACCGGTTTAAGCACACACATATATTTCACAATCAACTTTAAAACTATGAGGTCTTCCTTAACAATTTAGTTTAGAATATTTTTAAATATTATTACTCATTGTTTTAAAAATACTAAAACTATTAATTTTAGTTTTATTACAATAATAGTAAATTGATTTCGGTACCTATATTCATATGCATTTTTAGTAAAAGTATGAAGTGCTGCATAGTGTTAATGTTTAAAACTATTAAGAAAATATGACTTTGTGTGTTTTGGACCCTAATTACTGGCGGTTTATATCCATTGGCAAAGGATCATGTCAATTCTTGGTAAGAAGATTGCAATGTACTTGGTTGTCATTAACTGCAACGTGACCTTTGAAAGAAGAGATAGGGTAAAGAATAACGAGTCTACGTGTTTGGGAGATAAGGAAGAGTTATTTGTCACTAGTGTGACTCCAAATTTCTGAAATAAGATAAATCTTTATCATGCGCGTATGTTAGTTCACCCTTACTTGATCTTCCACGATTGACGCATTTTTTTCAAACTAAAATTCGAGGTAATCCATAATTTTCGAACCCGCACATAGATGAAACAAACGGGTAGCTAGTGTAACCCGAGAAGTCCAAAGACTAGCTACTTAGTACTCCCTCTGTCTCAAAAAACATTTCCTGTTTTCTATTTTGGATCATTCAAAATACTTTTCCTATTTCTATTTTAAGCCATATAAAACAAAATCTAATACCCACTACTCCACCCACTAATCATTACAAACAATATTCAATACCCACTACTCCACCTACTAATCATTACAAATAATATTCAATACCCACTACTCCACTCACTACTTCTTAAAAATAATATTCAATACCCACTACTCCACCCACTACTCCAAAAAAACAATATTCAATACCCACTACTCCTTAAAAATAATATTCAATATCCACTACTCCATAAAAAAACAATATTTACTACCTATTATCTTAAAATCCGTGTTTTTAGTCAAACAGGAAATGTATTATGATACGGAGGGAGTAATAAATTTTCTCCGAGTGTTGTAACTTGTAAGTTATAACTTTTGGCTGATGTTGTAATATTGCTGTATTTTAATAAATAAAGTGTACATACGAATTTTAATTTGTAATCAGGGTAGCGCGCCGACACTAGTTGAAGTAACCCGGTTTGGGCGTTATATAAAGTAAGATTTTTTATTTAAAGAAGTTAGTTGGTGAAAAAAATTCAACTTTAAATCCTACAGTTTACGAATACAATTTAGGGTAATTGGGGCATCAAAATGAAGGTGTTGCTCGGTTCAAGATATTTAGGATATAATTGAAGTCGGGTACTCCGAGGTAGTGGAAATGGCATCTAAAAGCCTGAAATAGATGTATCAAATGTCAAAAAGATCCCCTTGTAAAACAAACAAAAAAAAGATTCTTCTTGATTTTTAAAGTTGTTAAACCAATCAACTTTTGGAAGAATCTCGGACACAAAGACATCAAAGGATACACGGGAGGCACCATACGAATCAATATCAATATCAATATATTCTTAATGTCTGCTAGTATTGTATTTTAAAAATTACTGCTTTTACCCTTCATTTTTTTAATCTTCTTTATTTATTTGATGCCCTTTTTTGTCATTACACAGGAAAATTACAGCTTTTATCCTTTATGTTTTTAATCTTCTTTATTTCTTTGATGTCCCTTTTTGTCATTACACAATATTTGGATCGACCTAAATCTCCTTTATTAATCAATATCTTTTTTCAGGTTAAACATATTACATTTTCTATTTTTCAATAATTAAATAATTTCCTTCTTAGTTAAAATACAATATCTTTTACATTTTATCTAACTAAAATTTCTCCATTTTTAAAAACTATGATCAATTTTGTATAATAAAATAACATAATTATATTATAATTAGTATTAACTAATCAATTACTCTTTTTTCCAGGTTATACATATTACCTTTTCTATTTTTCAATAACTAAATAATTTTCTTCTTAGGTAAAATACAATATCTTTTACATTTTATCTAACTGAAATTTCTCCATGTTTAAAAACTATGATCAATTTTGTATAATAAAATAACATAATTATGTTATAATTAGTATTAACTAATCAATTACCTTTTTGAGCCAAATTACGTTACCTTTTCTCTAGCTAAAATATCTTTTTTCCCAATTGTATCATGGACGGTTACCTTTTTCAAACACGTTACCTTTTCTCCCTTCTCTTACGAAAATTTTTCTTTTTCCAATTATATCACGGGCGATTCTATTTAATAAAAATAAAATAATAATAATAATATTATAGTACTAATAATTAACTGATTACCTTTTCAACTAAAACGTATCATCTTTTATATTTTTTCTAATTAAATTCCCTTTTTTTCTAGAAATTTCAGGGGCAACATTAATTTCTCATTTTCTAAAAACTATGAGCAATTTTATTTAGTAAAATAACATAATTAAATTATAATTACTATAAACTAATAAATTACCTTTTTCACATAAATTATGTCATCTTTTTAATTTTCACGTTACCTTTCTATTTTTTAAAACTAAAATCTCTCTTTTTTCGATTTTATCACGGGCGGTTCTGTTTAATACAATAAACTAATAATATTATAATATTAATAATTAACCGATTGCATTTTTTATCTAAAACGTATCAATTTCTATTTAATGAAATAAAATAATAATTATATAAATACTAATAATTAGCCGATTACCCTTTTCAAGTAAAACCTATAATTTTTTCTATATTTTCTAACTAAAATCCCTCATTTTCTAGAAATATCACGGATAACATTTATATAATTATTATCAAATCTCATATAAAAATTTAAGCCTCCCAAATTTATATTTTAAAAAAATTAACTTAAATTAATGAAAAATTCATATAATATTAAAAAAAAATTCGTGCATCGCACGGGTTTTAAGCTTGTATAATAAAAATTTGTATACAACGAATACTATCTGTTAGATTTTTAGTTAAAAATTAGAACTGTTGTATACTTATATAAAGGAGAAACGAGGGGAGGGGAGGTGGCGCCTGTCAAATAGCTCGGTTCTATTTTTTTAAATTTTTCTAATTTTTGAATTAATAATTCCAATGATTAAAAAAAATCTCAATTGCATTTTAAAACTTTACTAATAGAGGTAACTAAATATATAGTTTCATTTTTTTTTACCTATAAAATCTTTACTAATGAAGTAAAGTAAATATCTAAATTGCATTTTAAATTTTTACTAATCGAGGAAACTAAATATACAATTTCAATATCCTTACCTTTAAAATTGAATTTTAAAACATTGAAAGTTTGGTCAGTTGGTTGGTTGGTTGGTCGGTCGGTCGGTCGGTACCTATTGTTTTTACTTAATTATAAATAAAATTTATCCTAATAACTAATCGATTTCTGTTTTCAAGTAAAACATATTAAAATAATCAATTTCCTTCTAAAATACGTTACATTTTCTATTTTCTTTAGCTAAAATCTCTCTTTTTCCAATTAAATGACGCCCTTACTTAATTATAAATAAACAATTTCCCAATAACTAATCAATTTTCTTTTTCAAGTAAAACATATTAAAATAATCAATTTTTTTTAAAAAAAGTTACCTTTTCTATTTCTGTTAGCTAAAATCTATAGTTTTCCGATTATATGGTGCCGGTCGGTTGATTGGTTGGTCGGTCGGTCGGTCGGTACCTATTGTTTTTACTTAATTTACCATTACTTAAATATAAATAAAATTTCTCCTAATAACTAATCAATTTTTGTTTTCAAGTAAAACATATTAAAATAATCAATTTCTCTAAATTGCATTTTAAATTTTTACTAATCGAGAAAACTAAATATACAACTCAATTGCATTTTAAATTTTATTTACAGTGGAAATTAAATATCACTAACAAAATATAATAAAAATTCGTATACAACGAATAATATCCGTTAGATTTTTAGTTAAAAATTAGAACTATTATATAAATATATAAAGGAGATCTGAGGGGATCTAAACCTCTACTATTTATCCTTCATTTTTTTATTAATAATATAATTAATGATAATTAGCCGATTACCTTTTTCAATTAAAAGATTTTTACTTATAATTGATATGATATTACCTTTTATAAATACCTAAAAAATCATATCTTCCAATCAATAAATTTTTTCTCTCTAATCAGCATTTGGAGCGACCCAATTGGATCAACCCAATCTAAACCTCTACTATTATCCTTCATTTTTTTATTAATAATAATTAATGATAATTAGCTGATTGTCTTTTTCAATTAAAAGATGTTTACTTATAATTGATGATATTACCTTTTATAAATACCTAAAATATCATATCTTCCAATCAATAATTTTTTTCTCTCTAATTAAAACACGTTGACTTTTAATTTAAAACATAATATTGTAATAATTAATACATACCCAAGAATATGACATCATATCTTCTAACCACTAACAAAATATAATAAAAATTCGTATACAACGGATAATATCCGTTAGATTTTTAGTTAAAAATTAGAACTGTTAGATTCAATGATTAAATATATTACATGATTAAATTTATTTATTAATTGCATACCCAAAAATATGACATCATATCTTCTAACCACTAACAAAATATAATAAAAATTCGTATACAACGAATAATATCCGTTAGATTTTTATTTAAAATTAAAACTGTTAGATCTAATGATTAAATATGTTACATGATTAAATTTATTTACTAAAATTTCAAGGTTCGAATTCCGTCAACGATACTATTATCCTTCATTTTTTTAATCTTCTTTATTTCTTTGATGCCCCTTTTTACCATTACATAGCATTTGGAGCGACCCAAATTAGATTGGATCGACCCAAATCTAAACATATACTATTTTTTGTCATTACACAACATTTGGAGTAACCCAATTGGATTGACCCAAATCTAAACCTCTACTATTGTATTATCCTTTACTTTTTATCTTTCTTTATTTCTTTGATTCTCCGTTTTATCATTACTCAAATCTATCTCTGTCATTTTTCACCTTCAAGTCCAAGCCGCTCAAATCTCACACTTCTGGATTTTGACGAATGTTTGCACTTTTCAGATTTGAAAACTGGGTTTTTCACCAAATTAACATCTCAACCCCCTGAAGTAGGGTTAAGGTATGTGTACTAGACCTCCATACGAGTCATATATATTTGGTTCCGGTTTTTAGTTTGGCCATAAGAGTTAAGTTTTTATTGATTTCACAGTATTAAAAATTAGACAGGATAATATTTGTTTGGTTTTTATTTTGGTTTGAAATTTAAGAATTAAAGTTTTAATGAATTACCCGATGTTTTTTATTAGTTAACCTATTACTAGAGTGTCCATACTACTCTGTATATAGTGCTTTGTATATTTATTGGTGTATAGTGTGTGTGTTTGTATAAAGAGTATTGTTTACTTTGGTATGGTGTATGTTGTGGTGTATTGAATTGTTTAGAATAATGGGTAATCATAATAAGGGTTTTGGTTGAGTTGGATTAGTGTCCGTTACTCTGTTTTTAATTAACTATATATAATCACTTAGGCCTTCAGCCTTAAATATGATTTTTCAAAAATCAATGACATAGTGTCAATCTCTCTGACCTGTAAGCCTTGGTTCCTGCCAATCGTAATTTTCCCAAGCCAACTGCCCAGATTCTTTAACAGAGACCACTGACCTGTCTAATTCTACCTTGATAATAATGACCACTGACATTTGTGTAATTCTTTTGCAAGCATCAAAGTAACAATTGGTGCAAAATTGCAATGTGCCATTGTGGCAGTGTCACAGTTAAAGCACTAGAAGTGGCCTTCAGCCTTAAATATGATTTTAAAATATGTCCGAGTGTAGCTACCAGCCTTTAGGGTGACAATGTTATTGATGCCTTGATATAGTTTTATGTACCCGACAATCCATTATAAAAAAAAAAGTATTCAACGTTTCGGTTTTTTTAATATTTACCCAAGGGCACTGAATAAGAATTTGGTTGGCATTTTTCGATTAGTTTGTTATCAATTATATTATTAATAGCCCAACAAGTTAATACATACAAAAATCTGTGAAAGTTTGACTGGTGTGTGCAAATTTTGCATCACACTGTCTGGCCCCGCAGGGGCTGTGCAAATTGTTTGATTAATAAATTAGGAATAATGTTTACAAGGTCTAGATAATCAATGAATAATGTTCTTCATGAATGGAGTGCGGCTTTCAATGTTAATGTCAGCTGACTAAGGTGCACTCCAAAGAAAAGTGGATGAAGAGAGAGTTGTTCTTCTTAAAATTAATTGGTACTGAATATATATGCAGTCTTATTAAAAGCAAATGTTTTGATCTGCTGATGTAAATCTTATTATACAGACAAAGGTGTGAGAATCTATTGCAAACATCAACTGTCCTACAGTCTACACTTAGTGGGATAGGTCTTTGGTATTTAACACTGTAGCAGCTGTAAAATTAATAGGATGCATGATCTTTGTATATAAACAATACTTTATTTTCTGTAGAATTGAATTAGTGAGAACTGAGAAGTATAGATATCGTCTCTCTAAAAGTAAGATTCATACTTCAAAGCTTGCTATTAAGTGCTAATGTACTATAGGGTAGTAATCCCTCATACTTCTTCTATTTCAAATTAGAGGCCCATTGTCTACATGACACGGAAAAATAACAACCGAATTTCCAAGCGTACAAAATCACTAAAACACTATTCTAAAATTCAATAAGTTCATGCAATCAGTGATACGTCACCTTTGTTTAAAGTCATTGTACTTATAGGTACCAGTTTGCTTATGTATTCCCATTAATTTTATTTTTGGTCACCCCTCTAAGTTGATCACAAAAAAATTAACCCCCCATCAAAATAAGTAGTTTAAAAATATATTCAAATTCAAATTATTATATTCGTTTCAATAAGAACATACTTTTAATATAATAAAGCCAATAAAATAAAAATTTAACAATTTCAGAAAGCGAGAGCCATGGTGAAAGACCTTAATTTGAACATAAACTATAAATCTACTAGAATATTTATCCGATATTTTGACTTGCTTATTTAATTGTATAATTTACTTATTTTTAATAAAAGAATCTATATTAATAATATATATACACTGTATTTTCATACATGAATTTACTAATACAGTTTAATGGTCACGCTCTGGTGAGAATGAGAACAGTGAGAACACACATATTCACTACATTTCAAGCTATTTTAAAGGCCCCGCTAGGGGCATCTTCACCAAAAAAAGTCTTATAATTCTACCCTCTATCCATTCATAAAAAAATTAACAAAAAAAAAATTAAAATGAGAACAGTGAGAACACACATATTCGCTACATTTCAAGCTATTTTAAAGGGCCCCGCTAGGGGCATCTTCACACAAAAATCTTATAATTCTACCCTCTATCCATTCATAAAAAAAATTAACAAAAAAAAATTAAAAATTGCTTGAAATGTGATCTCATTGTTCTCCAACATTTACACATTATATTAACTATGAGGTCTCATAGTTAATATAATATGTTATTGATATTATATGAGGTTTAATGTTTTGGAGCCGTGTAATGTTTTGGAGTCATTGGGGGTGAAGGAATTATCATTTCCGCATTTGAATAATGAAGACAATTTATTATTGTTTTCAATCTGAGAACAATATTTGTAAAAATATTTATTACTTTTATTGCAGATTTTGATGGATTAAATAAATTTTCAACATTGTTAAAATAGAATTGTATGCTACTTTTTTATATAAATTTTAGCATATCATTATTTTATTAAATACTTATATAACTGTATATAATATCTTTCTAAGAATTGATTATTTATATAATTGCATACAATATCTTTTTAAGAAATCAATCAAATTTGTTAAATTTTTGGTATTATCAATTTAAATTAAATAAGATGTTTTAAGAAATCAATCAAATTTGTTAAATTTTTGGTATTATCACTTTAAATTAAATAAAATGTCGTGTACGAAGTACAGGCAAAATGCTAGTTACTTTAAGGAGTTGCAAAAATGAATAAAGTAGGGCTCCAGTTACTCCTACAAACGATATCAAACCGCTATAATCTTCTCTGTATTACTTTTTATCAGAATTAGTGAGCCTTTCTATCTAAAATAGTGCGGTAACAAGTCTACCACTTGTGTTGGTAGATCCCCTCTCCCAAACACAGTGTTCAAAGGTTGTCGAGGCATCCAAGCACTAGGCAGGGCACAAACACCTGATTTTTTGTAAAATCGGGTCTTAATAATTTTTAAAAATGTCGACATTAATCTGATCTAGGCGGGTCCGGGGAGATTAATTGGTCCAAAAAAATGTGAGATTAATTGGTCCAAAAAAATGTGGGATTAATTGGTCAAAAATTATAAAAAAAAAAAAGAGAACAAAATAAGGGTAAAATTGTAAAAAGTACATTTTTTTATAGAAAATAAAACTAATACCCACAATGGGGGTATTTTCTAACAATGTTTGATAATAAAATAGAGGAACTTACATTTTTACCTATGTAAAAGATATCTATTAATAATAAAATTAATTTTCATGAATAAACAATATTTATATACATCTATTTAATCTCCACATAGCCCATTAATTGGTAAAAGGTAGCCTCACCTCCTAGACCCCCGCCCAGTACTAGTGGGGGTCAATTTTCTTTCCCAAACATAATACTAATAATTTTTTTTTATTTACAAATGTAACTCAACTTCACCAAAGTTTATAGCTCTGCACTTCAATAAACATACTGAAATTCAATTCTAATAGTAATATGTACTACAACTTGAAAAACAACCTAAAAATATCTTAAATATGGACTAAACAAGGAATGATCAATGTGTGTAAAGGAGATGGAGTCACAAATCTATCCTGCAGTTCCTATCTTTCAGAATTTTATAATTTTATATATATGGCCCGGCCCCTTTAATTTTATGAACACCAAAGATGCATGGATACATAGTAGAAAGTAAAAGGTCTAGTGGGGTCCAGTGACCCCACGTCCCACCTGACCAGCCTGCATCCGCCCCTTCCCTCGCCTAGGTTTTTTTAGAACTTTGCCTAAACATAAGGATTAAGGGGTAAGGAGACTATTGGTCATAGCCTCAGGCCTCAGGGTGTACATGTTAAGTTTTAATATTAGGTGAAAAGAAGGTAATATCCTTTTTCAGCTATTTATTACTATTCTTGGTAGATATGTAGAGAGAGACAAAAACCAACCCTCAACATAGATAATTATAACATTTTCAAAGAAAACCCCTAATATAAGTTTATTACTCCCAATAAATTATTCCATAAAATTCAAGTAATTCTAATTTCACAATTATTTGCCTGTTGAGACTTGAGAAAAAAGAGCAAGGGAACAAAGATACATTTGTACGAGGTATAGAACGGTCTCTAACTCTCTATTCTGAACCTGTTCATAAAGGTCACAAATTTGCTATTGGTAGAGAAGAATTGTTATGCCTTTGTAGATGTACAACTAAGTTCTTTCAAAGGTGTATATGAATAAATGGACAATGGATATCAGATAGCTTTAAGAACAAAAAAGACTGAATCCTAAGAAATTTCACTACCACTAAAATTTGGGGTCACTTATTTATGTGCTACACGAAAACATAAATATATGTTATGACCATAATTTATCTAGTGACTAAGGAAAAGTAATAAATGGACAAACTTACTCGCTGAAAGGCAGGTTCCATGCTTTCCGAAAGTACAACTACTACAGGAGATTCACTTCCCGCTATGCACATCAATGATTTCCATATTACCAATGCAGATGAAACGATCAAACCTTAACCGAAAAACAGGGACAGGATAAAGAATCACTAATTCTCTACAAAGCGAATCCCAAGAAAGCAGCATAATGATTAATCAGAAATGCACTAAATAGGAACTGCCTATTAAATTAGATAAGTTCATTTAGAAGTTGTTAGTAACCAAGTTACAAAGCCTACCAATTCAATACAAACTCACGGTAACTACCTGGCACAATTTGCGATCAGGATATAAACAAGGGAAACAGAATTGCTAGCTAACTGGTTAAAGTTAGCAGCAGCAGAACATCCTATTTGAAGAGTAACGCGCCAGAAGGCAACTCAACTGCTTAATTCTACTTAACACTATTTTGAACACTACTGCATTACCATATACTTTTTGCGACCCCATCAAACAAATAATCCTACACGAGTGACAGTTGAGAAAAAGCCGTCAGTATATGACTCACTCTAGGTGTATTCAAACAATAATATGAACATCCTTACTCCACTATAACTATTCGACTTAGACATCTCCAAGAGTCTATTAAATCACTCTTAAATATATTATAAAATACTATAATGGTTCTTAGTGATTTAATGTGGATTCATCTCCAACAATGCTTCTTATATTCACTCCTTATTTTGTTTTATATTATTAAAAACAAGCTACATCCATAAAAGTACAAAAGTAAGTGGATAGAGAGAGAGAGAGAGAGAGAATGTTAATTTAAAAATTTATAATATAATATTAGTTAAGAGTTGCTTGTAGCTCTTAAAATTAAGGAGAGAGAAGAGAATTTTAGTGAATTTAAGAATCACTAGGAGTCTCTTGGAGCAAAAAAATTTATCTCTCTCCTCATCTCAAGTTAAGAGCCAATTTAAGAGTCTCTTGGAGATGCTCAAGACACTCTCTATTCAAGCTCTTAACTCAAAAAATGAGGAGAGAGAATGAAAATGTTGCTCCAAGAGACTCTTAGTGACTCTTAAAAACACTAAGAACCTCTTATCTCTCCTCATTTCTAAGAGCCACTAGTAGCTCTTAACTTGTATTTTAATAATAAAATATACACACCAATTATTGCACAATTTTTGGTTATAGCGGGGTTAATTTATGAATAAATTATAAATAAAGAGCTGAGGATTGTTGGAGTTTGACACATAAACCAATGTAATAACTTGCTAAGAGCCATTTATTTATATTATTTTGAAGAGCGAATATAGGAGTCTGTTGGAGATGCTCAAATTTACAGTATCGTAATCATTAATCTTGTTAAAAATCAAAATCAACAACATTTCTGGTAAATTCCAACAAAAATTCCCGCCAAAATTGCGTTCCAGATTCATAATTGTAAGTTTCTCAGTGATACAAGAGTTTACACAAGCAAATTAATAATCAACATAGAAAGCAATTGGGGAGAGCAAGGGCGGAAAAAGAAACCTAGTGTGATGGCCTGAGAAAATGACTGTCTCATCGGAAGAGATTTGAAGGAAGCTGCGGTGTCTCCGATCATTCTCACTACTGTTTTGATTTTGACTTGTGCAACACGCATCATTTGAATTGTTCAACCCGAAAACATTGGATCCACACCCTTAAATCTGTTTGCCTGAACCAAAAGTAAAAATGACTTGTTATTTTAACTTTTTTTTTTCCATATACTTTCAACTTACTTAAATCAAAGTGAAAATTGAAATCTCAAAAATGTGTATTGTTTTGGGTGATTTCATTATTTTAATAATACTCCCTCCGTCCCTTTTGATTCTTAACACTTTCTATTTTGGGATGTCCCAATAGATTGTTAACATTTCCTAAAATAATACTCCCTCTGTCCCTGTATTTTCTTTACATTACAGTTTTGCACAAAGACCAAGGCAAGTGAATAAACTAAATAAAATAACTAAGGAAAGTGACAGAGAGAGGGGCAAGTGGGTTGATGGAAAAAAACTTAGCTTACTCAGTTATAATACCACTCAAAGTGGTGTCTGAGGAGGGTAGCTGTACGCAGACCATGCCCCTATACAATAGGGAGGCTGTTTCTGAAGGACCCCCGGCCAAATACAAATACAAAGAAAGGAAACTAATACAAACTAAACTCACACACACCCAGGGGTCGAACCCTTGACCACCTACAAAGGAGAAAATATGATTAAACGTGTGACTTAGACTGATTAGTAGTACGGAGTTGTATTACTATATTTGTAACTTGTATAAGCAGATACATACAAGTAATAAAGTAATATATAATAGTTGCTATTTTGGGTAATGTAAAGAAATGGTGGGACGGTCAAAAAAGGAAAGTGTAAAGAATCAAGAGGGACAGAGGGAGTAAGTTTTAACACTATTACACCCACTACTTCACTTATCTTTTATTATAATACCTGAGTCTACCAATGTTGAGTTAACCAATCAGAAAACTATGAATTATTTTAGAACCAATCACAAACAATTCCTAAATTTTAGACCAATCATGTTATATTAAGAGTTTTCCTTATTTACAATCCCATCCTATCTCATTAACCATGGTTAGTTAATAATTCTAATTTAAATACAATAATGATTTTATTAGACATATCCATAAATACATATTTTTTTACTAAAAAATTACTATTTTAATTTGAAATCAATCGCGATATACTATTATATATTTTAAATTATATTCAATAACTACTAATTTATTAATCAACCACTTTTTTAATATAAGTCAATCACAATTAGATTATTTACATTATAAATTAATTTTCATAATATATATTGTATAATTATAACCGATTTTAAATAATTATAATATAACTCATAGAAATATGCAAAACATCGGATTTGAAATCAAACTTTTAAATAATTTGGATAATTTCCATACCTTCAAATACTCAATTTTTTTAAAAGCTCAAAAATTAATGCATATAAGCCAACATATATTTTAATTATTAAATTATTAAATATACGCTACAAGAGTATTATTATTGGTTGGTGAATAAATTACCAATCAAAAAAAAAATTTATTTTAGAGACGATCAGAATTCACTTCTAAATATTCAATAAAACAATCATATATAAAATTTTTATTATTTACCATGTGTTGTGGAATAAAAACTAGGTTATGATTATGACGGCTAGGGTTCGGGAGCTTCGTGCTTTAATGGCTGCTTCTGCGTTCGAGACTAAACGGTCCTCACAGAATGCCTACGTATCTCTGTATTAGAGAATCAAGCCAAGAAAAACGTAGTTCTGAGAATGAGGGGTCAGACCCTTTATATAGGCTGAGAAGCCCTAAAATCGTAGTATGGTTAGGTGACTTCCTAACTTGGTGGGCAAGTCACCGACTAGAAGGTTCTAGTCTCCTTCCATGTATGAATCAGTTTCCATGTTGAGATATGTATCTTGGAGGCTAAGTCAAGCAAGAATCGTATTCTTGTTTGACTCTTATTTGCTGAGCTGTTTTACTAACCTTAATATTAATTACGAAATTAATATTATAATTAGGGTTTGGGCCCAACTGGTGGGCCCCACTTTTGGACCATTCTAGGTTTAATTAATGCCACATTAAATGTATCTTTAGGGTTTATTTTTAGCCCATATCATTTGCCCCCCAATTTCTAGGAAAATTGATCAGGTTTTTCTTGAAGTTTTAACGGCCTTTTCCGAGACTCGGGTCAGGGTTTAGTACTCTTGAGCGAGTATTTTCAACAATATAATCTTAATGTAAAGCGTGGAGCGACCGACGCATTTACGATGATGTTGAACGACACTAATCAGTGTTAAACGGCACTACACAGCGCTAATCAGCCTCAAACAATGTTTAAACAGTGTTAAACGATGTTAAACGGCATAAAACGGCACTAACAGCACTAATTGGTGCTAATCTGTGCTTATTGGCACTAATCTGTGCTTAATCGGCACTAATCTGTGCTAATCGGCACTAATCTGTGCTTAATCGGCACTAATCTGCGCTAATCGGCACTAATCTGTGCTAATCGGCACTAATCTGTGCTTAATCGGCACTAATCTGTGCTAATCGGCACTAATATGTGCTAATCGGCACTAATATGTGCTTAATCGGCACTAATCTGTGCTAATCGGCACTAATCTGTGCTTAATCGGCACTAATCTGCGCTAATCGGCACTAATCTGTGCTAATCGGCACTAATCTGTGCTTAATCGGCACTAATCTGTGCTAATCGGCACTAATCTGTGCTTAATCGGCACTAATCATAATCTCGTTTCAGTACTGAAAATCATCCGAAATTCGCTGAAAAAGTCGAGATTCAGGTCTAGAAACTATCCGAGAACTGCTGAAAAAGT
This sequence comes from Kitagawia praeruptora, assembly GCA_037693485.1. Taxonomy (NCBI): domain Eukaryota; kingdom Viridiplantae; phylum Streptophyta; class Magnoliopsida; order Apiales; family Apiaceae; genus Kitagawia; species Kitagawia praeruptora. The sequence continues at coordinate 44,046,862 of CM075345.1, read as the reverse complement.
CGGGTTCTAGGACCACAAACTACCCGTGATCGGCCGGATCAACGGGTAGCTCGTGGTCGGCTAGCCCGTGATCGGCCGGAGGGGCACTATTCACCGTGGTCGGCCACATGGTGATCGGCCGGGGCAGTTCATTCCACGAAGGACGGCTGCACGGTGGTCTTCCACTCCGTGGTCGGTTGGCACGTCCTCGGGTGCGGTGGTCGGCTGCTGCTCCCTCGGGCGTGGTGGTCGGCCGCTTCGTGGTTGGCCACTCCGTGGTCGGCCGGAGGCCTTCAAAATGGGGTGATCGGCTGGTTCGTGGTCTTCCATTCCGTGGTTGGCCACTCCGTGGTAGGCCGAAGGCCTTTAAAATAGGGTGGTTGGCCGCTTCGTGGTCTTCCACTCCGTGGTTGGCCACTCCGTGGTCGGCCGAAGGCCTTTAAAATAGGGTGGTCGGCCGCTTCGTGGTCTTCCACTCCGTGGTTGGCCACTCCGTGGTCGGCCGAAGGCCTTTAAAATAGGGTGGTCGGCCGCTTCGTGGTCTTCCACTCCGTGGTCGGCCGGAGGCCTTTAAAATGGGGTGGTCGGCCGCTTCGTGGTCTTCCACTCCGTGGTTGGCCACTCCGTGGTCTTGATCTCAAGTCATTCGTCATCTTAAGGATCAAGATTCTTGATCTTGATCTCAAGTCATTCATCATCTTAAGGATCAAGATTCTTGATCTTGATCTCAAGTCATTCATCATCTTAAGGATCAAGATTCTTGATCTTGATCTCAAGTCATTGTTTTGGTCACTCGTGACTTCTAAGGATATTACTCTTTAATTAGCATTGCTAACTTTACACTTATGGCTAATCTCCTGGATTAACTCCTTAAGCATAACTAACTTTTGTATTGCAGCTTTAACAATTATATCGATTATTTCTCCTCAGTTCGTATGAATTATAACGATCCTTTCTGTATAAAACGAGTAGTTTCTGTCCTTTTTTCATCTTTAAACGATAGATGACCTGTAAACGCGAATCAAGCTGAACCTTGACCTGATACAACAGGTCATGTTTCTTCTATAAAAGAAGAGTGGTAGCCTTCATTTCAATCACTTCTTCATTTTCAAAGTTTTCAAGTTCTTAAGCTCTGTAGATTTTCAGTCCCAATCGGGGATCAAGATTCCAGATCAAGTTTGCAGCTTCAAGTTCAAGTTTCAAGAGCAAGATGTCAGAGAACAGCCGACCAGCTGCCCCTCCGGTCTCCATGATGGAAGCATTTGCCAAAAGGAGCAAGATGAGGACAGCAAAAGGTAAAGAAAAAATAAAACCCCCTTCATACGTTGAGCATAAATTTGAATCTTTACTAGATCTGCTAAACATCATGAGGGATGCGTTCCCAAATAGTGCAAGCTTAGATTCATTTCATAGTCCATGCAAGTTAACGGAGAAAGATGTCGAAAAGATCAGGAGAACATACTACTTCCCAGATGCTATTAAAGTTCGACTTCCCAGTCTAACTGACAGAACTTGTAACTGGCATCCTGAGAGAATTTGTGTTCCCTGGGGTGCCCTAGAGGCTGGATTCAGATTTCCAGTTGATGATTTTATCATCAGATTGTTGGCGGAGTACCAAATTCACCCTTGCCAATTGTATCCCAATGCCTGGAGGTACATCATTATTTTTATAATAAGATGTCATCAGCTGAGCATCCCACTGTCTACCACGATGTTTCGGAGTATCTTCGGGGCCAGAAACTCTTCTGACTGCAAAAAAGGATGGATCAGCCTTCAACACCGAGCCAAACTACCGCATATAGTGAATCCCTTTTCTTTTCCAGATTCCCAACATTTCTGGGAAAGGGAGTTTGTAATCCTTGAGTGGGAAGGTGGTGACTGGGGCCACTACTTTGTGAAGAGATTTGGACATGTGGAAGATAGTTCACATTTCGTGTGTGATCTTACAGATTCGGAGTTACTAGACCGAGATAAGCTCCTAGCTGATGATGGTTGTACCCATTACAAAACTTTTCTGAATGAAAAGAATCTTGTTGAGACTGGACTTAGCTTTCTTTCCATTGAGGGTAAATTTCTTACTTAACCATATTATGACCTCTGTTTGTTCTTATCCCGATGTTTTTCTCGTTGCATTTCAGCTGCTGAGGAGATTGACAGTCGTCCTCAGAATCAACCGACTGTGACTCAAAGGATGAAGAAAAAGGCTGCGGAGCTACTGAATCCCACTAAGCCTAGAGTCCCTCACTTCTTGGAAGGCTGTTCCCAAGGCGGGAAAAGATCCCAGAATGCTGAAGGGGTTATCAGGACCCCTTTTATCCCGTCATGGGGTATATGTGAGCAGGATTCGGTTTGTGGGAGTCCTGACCTAGCTCTAGACTGGTCCAAGCTCTCGATTACTCCTCCTGACAGAGTGACTTTACATGCCGGGGATAAGATGAATGAAAATCGACTTCTGGGCGCTCAAGCCTTATATCAGGTATGACACTCCTTTTAATAAGTTCGGTGTGATTTTAGCCTTCATAAATTTCTTATGCCTTGTCAATTTTTCGTTGCAGGTTAATGCCTATTTTCAGGCAGTTTCCACCCAAGGCTTGGCTTTCAGGGATGAGAATATATCCTTGAAAACTGATTCAGCAAGGTTCAAGGAAGAAATTGATGATCTACATTCTCAGGTTGCCCGCGCTGAAACGAATGCTCTATCTTCCCGAAAACAACTTGCCTCTTTAGCTCAAAAAAGGATGGATGATGCCAACAAGGTGATCAAAGCCTATCATAATTCTGAGGAATTTCTGAGTTTCATAGATGAACATGATGATGAGGTGCGCCCTTACAACATGTCTGTTGGTTGGGACAAGGCAATCAATGCTGTGAGTAACAAACATCCCTCAATAATCATCCCTTCTGACTTTCCTTACCCTTTCTGGACCACGGGTGGCGAGAACCGTGCAACTCTTACTTCTGGATCGGGGACCAAGATTGTTCCTCAAGCATCAGGTTCGGGTTCTAGAGGTAGCCATAGATCGTCGGGACCCAAGAGACGTCTTCCAGCTGCTAGTCAAGACTCAAGTTCTTCGGGATCCCGTGGAAAGAAGCTCCCGCCTACCAGGAAAGTTGGAGTTGTTCGACAACCGATCCCAGGCAAGAGGATGATCCGTAATGAAGCCAGTTCGACCTCATCTTCCGGGGAGGAGGAAACCGAAGATGTGGAGACTACTGCTCAGCCTATGGCGGTTGTTGATCAAGCCAAGGAAGAAACTTCAGGTGAAGATTCCGGCGAGGAAGAGGATTCAGGTGAGGAGGAGTCGGGCGAGGAGAGCAGCGAGGAAGAATCCCCAGCTAAGTAGGATGGGTTCCCCTATGGCCTTGCACGGCCCTTATCTAGCCGTTTGTGGCTTTATTTTATCAGCTTTCAATCAATGTCCTTCGGGACTTAACTCTTATTTGCTCGTTGTATTTTAACTGTCGGCCCTTCGGGGTCTTTATGTATGCATTCGTTTCTTTCATTCGTATGTTCATTTATTTTTCGGTACTTGATCTTTCTAGATTTGCACTCAGCAGGTGCTAGGTACTTAAACAAAACATAGACTTTTCAGAATGAAAAACAAACTTTGCATTAATAACTCAAATGGGTTCAACCCTTACATAGCTTATTATTGTCCTACTCGGAGAATTAATCCCTGGAATGGTTTCATCGAACCTTATTTCTACTCCTCCTACTAAATAAATAAAAAGCTACATCGTTGCAGAGGCAGCTTAAATATAATAAATCTTGAGGTTCAAGGCATGCCAAGTACGGGGCACCTCAACCCCGTCCAAGGTCTCCAACTTATACGATCCTCGTCCCAATGTCTTCCTAACTCGATACGGCCCTTCCCAGTTTGGGGCTAGTTTTCCCTTCTGGCCAACTCCAGAAGCCTCGATCTTCCAAAGAACCAAGTCACCTTGCTGAAAGAATCTCTCCTTAACCCTGTGGTTGTAATAGAAGGATGCTTTCTTTTGATGCTCCGCATTTCTGGCGTTTGCCTCGTCCCTGACTTCATCAATCAGATCTAGGGCGAGCCTCATGCCTTCTTCATTAGTCTCAGGTTCAAATGCCTCAACTCGAGGTGATGCATGCATGATTTCTAGTGGTACAACTGCTTCAGCTCCATAAGCTAGCAAAAATGGGGTTGCTCCCGTTGTCACCTTACAGGTGGTGCGATACGCCCATAGTATAGGCAGCAACTCATCCACCCAAGTATTCCTCGAGCGTTCGACCCTTTTCTTTAACCCATCCAGGATGATTCGATTGGCCACCTCGGCCTGCCCATTTGCTTGTGGATGTGCCACTGAGGTAAAACGAAGCTCAATAGCGTTTTCCTCACAATACTTCTTGAATTCCTCATTGTTAAACTGTGTCCCATTATCCGTCACAAGAATTCGCGGGATTCCATACCTACAAATTATGTTCTCCCAAAAGAACAGGGAAACTTGCTTGGTGGTTATCTTGGCTAAAGGCTTAGCCTCAATCCATTTAGTGAAGTAATCAATGGCGACAATCAAAAACTTCCTTTGTGCTGAAGCCATAGGGAAAGGACCAAGAATGTCCATCCCCCACATTGCAAACGGAATGGGAGAGCTGATTGAGGTTAATCTCTCAGGCGGCTGCCTTACAACAGGGGCGTGTTTTTGACATCTGTCACACTTCTTGACATAATCCTGGGCATCTGCCAACATCTCTGGCCAATAGAATCCCAGGCAGGTAATCTTGTGGGCTAGGGCTCTGCCCCCCAAGTGTTGCCCACAGATCCCTTCATGAACTTCTTCCAATGCTTCTCTTGCCTCTTGGGGCCTTAAGCACTTCAAGTACGGGATGACAAACGATCTCTTGTATAAGATGCCTTCAATCAAGGCATATCTCAATGCTCTCACTGACAATTTTCGTGCCTCCAAGGCATTGTCAGGGAGCCATCCGATTTCTAGATGAGCTTTAATAGGATCTATCCAACAGCTTCCAACATCGATCGGTGCTACCAACTTAGAGTTGACGGTCGGGGCCTTCAAGACCTGGAAGTAAACACTTCCTGCATAATTCTCTATCTCAGAAGAAGCGAACTTAGAGAGGGCATCGGTCTTAACGTTCTCTTCCCTAGGAATGTGCTCCACATAGCACTCCTCAAACTGAGTCATAACAGCTTTCACGACTCTGAGGTATTTTGCCATAGTTTCATCCTTGGCCTCAAACTCACCATTCACTTGCGAGACTACCAGTCTTGAATCTCCACACACTTTGAGGTTCTTGACCCTCATGACTCTGGCCAATCCCAATCCGGCTATTAATGCCTCATACTCAGCTTCATTGTTGGTTGTCGGAAAGTCCAACTTCAAAGCATATTCAACTGTGAACCCATCGGGGCTTTGCAAAACCAAACCTGCACCACTAGATTTTGTTTTTGATGCTCCATCAAAATAGAGCACCCAATACTCTTTCTGGTCAGCTATAAGTTCTTCATCTTTATCTTCGTTCTCCGGGGTGGTTATCATCTCCTGCCCCCCGACTTCTTGGTTGTTAATGGTGCATTCAACCACGAAGTCAGCCAATGCCTGAGCCTTGATGGCTGTCCGAGGCTTATACTTGATATCAAACTCTCCAAGATCTATGGCCCATTTGATCAATCTTCCACTTGCTTTCGGGCTGTGCAATATGCTTCTCAATTGTTGATCTGTCAAGACTTCGATTTTATGAGCCTGGAAGTACTAGGGATGGCAACGGGTTGGATCGGGTTGGATATCTGTGATATCCAAATCCAAACCCGAATCCTTAATCCAAATCGAAATCCAATCCAAATCCAAATGGATTTGGAAATTCAAAATCCAAACCCGATCCACCGGGTTTGGATCGGGTTCGGGTTTTATCCAAATCCAAAAATTTTAATTCTTTGTAAAAAAGTAGTAATATTTTTTTAATATAAATTTCATAAAAATTAAAATTACAATAGCAAATAAATATCTAGATTTCATAGACATGAAAATAAATAAGTCCAAGTTACACCACTACTAATATCTAAAGACATAAAAATTAAAATACAATTGCAAATAAATATCCACATAGGCAGAGTATAGACTAGAAGACTAGCAGTAGCACATCATGTGTATCAAAATTGCCTGAACTAAGAAATTTCATAGTAGCACGGCATGTGTATCAAAATTGCCTGAACAAAATTACCTAGTGTAACTAAGTAACGGGTATTTATTTTTAAGGAATAAATTATAATATATATATGTATATATATATATATATTATAATTTATATATGTATATATATCGGGTTTTTTTCGGGTTTCGGGTTTGGATCGGGTTTGGATCGGGTTTTCGGGTTTCGGGTTTGGATCGGGTTGGATATAGCTAATATCCAAATCCAAATCCAAACTCTTTCGGGTTTAAAAATCAAATCCAAATCCAAATCCAAATCCAAAAAATCGGGTTCGGTAAGATCCAATCGGGTCGAATTGGATCGGGTATCCATCGGATCGGTTTTTTTTGCCATCCCTAGAAGTACGGTCTCAATTTCCTTGAGGCAGTAATCAATGCCAATGCAAACTTCTCAATGGGAGAGTAATTCAACTCCGCCCCATGTAGCACCTTACTCACATAGTAGATGGGTTTCTGAACCTTCTTTTCTTCTTTGACAAGAACAGCACTCAATGCTTGTTCGGATACCGCCAGGTATAGGTAAAGAATCTCCCCAGGACTAGGTTTGGCCAACAACGGGGCTTCAGCCATGTATTTCTTCAACTGCTTAAAGGCCTCTTGGCTCTCTGTAGTCCACTCAAAATATTTCACCTTCTTTAATGCCTGAAAGAAAGGCAAGCATTTGTCACCAGATTTGGAGATGAATCTCCCGAGGGCCGCAACTCGGCCAGTTAATTTCTGTACATCTCGTATTGAGTGGGGTGGCTCCATATCCAGAATAGCCTTAATCTTGTCCGGGTTGGCCTCTATGCCTCTCTTGGAAACCATCAGTCCCAAAAATTTTCCCGATCCAACACCAAAAGCACACTTGGCTGGATTCAACATCATCTTGTGGTGCCTTAGCACTTCAAATGCCTCTCTGAGGTGCCTAATGTGATCTGCCTTGAGTAGGCTCTTGACTAACATGTCATCAACATAGACCTCCATGGTTTTTCCAATTAGATGGGCGAATATCTTATTCACCAATCGTTGATAAGTAGCTCCTGCATTCTTGAGACCAAAAGCCATAACAAGATAACAGAAAACACCAAAATCAGTAATGAAAGATACCTTTGGGATGTCCTCCTTGTGCATTTTAATTTGATTGTAACCACTGAAACCATCCATGAAACTTAACATCTCGTGTCCAGCTGTGGCATCTATTAGGGTGTCAATCCTTGGTAGAGGGAAACAATCCTTTGGGCATGCATCGTTCAAATCTGTGAAGTCGATACACATTCTCCACTTTCCATTCGCTTTCTTGACCATGACGGGATTAGCCAACCATTCAGGGAACTGAATCTCCTCAATAAATCCAGCTTCCAAAAGCTTATCAACTTCTTGCTTAATGGCCTCTTGCCTTTCAGGAGCAAAATTTCTCTTTTTCTGCTTTATCTTCTTTCGTGCAGGATCGACGTTCAATCTGTGAGTTATAAGTTGGGGGTCAATCCCCGGCATGTCTGCTGCTGTCCAAGCAAACACATCGCTATTCTCTTGCAAGAATGCTGTCAATTCGCCCTTCAGGGGTTCCTTCAGAGATGCTCCTATGTATGTAACCTTTTCTTGGTCGCCCAGCTCCAGAGGAACAGGTATTAAATCCTCTGCTGGCTTCCCTCGCTGTTCATCATCACTACGGACATCCATGTCTTCAATCGGGAGTACCTGCCCCCCGACTCCATCAGCTCTTAGGGCGGATACATAACAACTTCTTGCCATCTTTTGGTCGCCTTTTTGTTCTCCGACCCCATTTCGGGTTGGAAACTTAATCTTCATATGATATGTTGAGGCAACAGCCTTGAACGCATGAAGTCCAGTCCTTCCCAGGATTGCGTTATAAGTCGAGGCTGCCTTAATTACCAGAAAATTCAACATTTGAGTAGCTTCCTTAGGTTCCTGCCCGATTGTCATGGGTAACTAGATAGTACCTTCTACCTTGGACTCAACTCCATTGAATCCATAGATGGGCATGTTAGTTGGGGTCAGCTGAGAATCGGTATATCCCATCTTTACAAAAGCATCGTGAAACAGAATGTCAACAGAAGCTCCATTGTCTATCAAGACTCGCTTTACTTCCGAGTTCCCAATCACAGGGGTTATAACTAACGGGTCATCATGGGGGAATTTCGCCCCTTCAAGATCAGAATCATCAAAACCAATTACGATTTCAGTTCTAGCACGCTTCGGGGCCTCTCCCACGATGTGCATCACCTCCCTGGCGTATGCCTTTCGAGAGTTTCGAGTTGTACCGGCCGCTGTCGGGCCTCCCCAGATCATGTTGATAACTGGCCCTCGGGGCTGTGTGTTACGGTCACGATCATTATCCCTTCTATCATTGTTTCTCTTTTCGTAGTCCCTTCTTTGGGTTCCACGGTCTTCACCCTTGGTGAAGTTACTCAGTTTTCCTTTGCGGATCAGAAATTCGATCTCATCCTTTAACTGCCTACAATCATCTGTATCATGCCCCACATCTCGGTGGAAACGACAATATTGATCCTTGTTCCTCTTCGCGGGGTCTCCCCTGAGTGGCTTCGGCCATCGGAAGTCCTTATCCTTCTCAATCTCCAACAAGATCTGACTTCTAGGAGCATTTAACCTTGCATAGTCAGAGAACCTTGGTCCCAAGCTCTTTTTTGGTGGCGAATCAGAGTCTTTGCTAGTTCGGGGATACTTGTCCCTAGCATCGTACTCCTGCTCTTGCTTGCGCTTTTTTGTATCATTGTTCCCCCGACCATTGCCTAACGTGACTTCCTTCTTCGTGCTATCTTCGGCCTTGATGTACTTATCAGCCCTTCGCTGGAGATCAGCCATATTCTCAGGGGGATGCTTTGCCAATGACCTCTTAAAGTATAGGTTGGTGGTACCATGCTCCAAGGCTACCATTGCAACCTTATTGTCCAGATCAGTGATGTTCAGAGTCTCTTTGGTGAACCTCTTAAGATAGTCTCTCAGACTTTTGTTCTTCCCTTGTACGACATACATAAGAGATGCAGAACTTTTCTCATGCGTTCTTCCGCTGATAAACTGACTAATGAAAGCAGCACTCAACTCTTTAAAGGAACCAATCGAATTTGCAGGAAGCCGGCTATACCATCGTTGAGCCATACCTGATAAAGTTTGAGGGAATGCCCTACACTTCAAAGCGTCACTTGCAGGCTGCAACAGCAGTGCGTTTGAGAATGTTCTAACGTGGTTTGCAGGATCACCCATTCCATCATAAGCTTTAATTGTCGGCATCTTAAACTTCTTTGAGATACGAGCATTCATCACCTCCTCAGTAAATGGGGGTGTGGGATCATCAGGATCCCCAAGTGGCATCAGATCCTTGGGGTTACTCTTGGGGGTTTCCACCCTCGTTGTTCTTCCAGTTGGGGCGGTAGCCCTTCTTTGCCTTCTTGAAGGCCTCTCCAGATCTATAAAGGGAATCGGTCCTGATGTTGGAGGGGGTAAAGGCTGATTTGATCTGGCTTGTTCTCTGGCCATATCTTCCTTTAATCTTAAGATCTCGGCTTCATAAGCCTTAATCCTCTCAGTAGTTGTTGAAGGGAGTCCATCGTGAGTAGTTTGAGTTCTTCCTCGAGGTTCTTTACTTGCACGTCGCCTCCTTGGAGCTTCATCACGTTCGTAATCATCGTCAGAAGATGACTCATCCGCATAAGGACCAGAAAAATCGTGATAATCTCGATCTCGAATATACAGTGCATGACCACTTGATCCAGCTCCTTGAGTAGGAGGGTAGTTAGGCAGCCCATACATCGGATTGGTGCTTATGGGGAGATCCGTAGTGTGGATCTGAACCCCTCGTGGAGGGTTGTTAGGATCTACAATCAAGGAAGAAATCCCCACCTGGAGGGGGTTAGTCCCTGGATTTGTGTGGACGATCGGTGGTAGCGTACTCTCAACATGGGAAGTCGTCCCTAGGGGTTGAGAAACTTGATACGGAACGATAGTCCCGGATGCTGGAGGTACTTGTTCAGTGAGGGGCGGAGCAGAGCTGAGAGGTAGAGCCTCGGTTGCGATTGGCTCTGTAATTGCTGGTGTCCTTCGTGTGTTAACCATGATTGATGTTTTCGTCCCACAGACGGTGCCAAATGTTGTGGAATAAAAACTAGGTTATGATTATGATGGCTAGGGTTCGGGAGCTTCGTGCTTTAATGGTTGCTTCTGCGTTCGAGACTAAACGGTCCTCACAGAATGCCTACGTATCTCTGTATTAGAGAATCAAGCCAAGAAAAACGTAGTTCTGAGAATGAGGGGTCAGACCCTTTATATAGGCTGAGAAGCCCTAAAATCGTAGTAGGGTTAGGTGACTTGGTGGGCAAGTCACCGACTAGAAGGTTCTAGTCTCCTTCCATGTATGAATCAGTTTCCATGTTGAGATATGTATCTTGGAGGCTAAGTCAAGCAAGAATCGTATTCTTGTTTGACTCTTATTTGCTGAGCTGTTTTACTAACCTTAATATTAATTACGAAATTAATATTATAATTAGGGTTTGGGCCCAACTGGTGGGCCCCACTTTTGGACCATTCTAGGTTTAATTAATGTCACATTAAATGTGTCTTTAGGGTTTATTTTTAGCCCATATCACCATGCTTATTCTAATTTACTAATCTCGGTTAAATTAAATTTAAATATAATTATATTTTCATTTAATAAATTCATATATCACATGGTTGTTAATTTTAAAAATTACTACTAACAATAAATAATATTTTCTATAAATCCACATAACAGTGAATTGAAGATGTTTAGATATCTTTTAATTATGAATTTTTTTTAACATCATTTATTATAATACCCGAATCTACCACGTACTAGCTAAACAAGCGTAAGATTGTGAAGTATTTTAGTATCAATCAAAGTCTAGATCAATTAAACTTAATGTAACATGTTTCTCTATTGGATCTAGATTTTACTTTTCAGCCAAAATTAAACTCAACTCAAGTTAAACTCATTAACAATAGATTTTTGTTTTTTTTTATATCAATTAACTAAATATAATAATTGCTTATATATAAAAAAACTAAACGTAATAACTACTCATTTTTATTTTAACGACTAACTAATAATTAATTTACATAAAATTGAAATATCTCATATATAAAATTCTTACAAACTGAAAAATACAATTATTATATCAATTTAATCATTATAAGAAATCTAAGCCGCTTATTCCCTATTCTCCATCGGACCTAGCCAACTTTGATGAACTAAGTTTCTCTATCAATTCTTCTCCTCATCCTTAAATCATATCAATTTTGGTTAAGGTATTACTTTGTATCTTTTTATTAAGTGACAGATTATATTTGGATATATATATATATATATATATATATATATATATAATTTTTTATTTCAATTATATATATGTATCATATGTTTTGTGTTTTAATTGTCCAATAAAATCAACAAAAAATTTATAATTAACACTTTGATTATTTTTCCTTAAATTTATTTTGTGAATTCCTATTAGTTAAAAAATCCAAGAGTGTAAAGTCAATTAATCAGTAAGTCCACATTAAAATTGATATTAAATTAGATTTACTAATAGTTAAATAAACGTTTTATAATTATCTTTAAAAATAAGAACCAACCATTTTTTTCATTATTAGCATTTTAAATATATGTCCTTAATTTAATTTGTCGTTTACCATTAATTAAATGAAATCCAGGAATATAAAGACAATTACTTAGTAAGTTCGCAATAGATATAATATTAAATTAGATGTACAATTAGTTAAATATATATAAATTTGATGTGATACATGTGTAAATAAAATATTAATTTCAACGATATATTTAATTAATTTATCATTTTAAAATTTTAAAATTTTATATTTTTTTATGTCTCATATTTTTCTCCGTTTCTAACCTTTTTCACTTACATCTTTTACAAGCTAATCAAATTGATGTATATGAAATATATGCGTTAACTTGACAAATTAAAATAAGTTGAAATTATATCATTGTAAATTTTATTTATAGTCTGTTGTGAGACTAACAGACAAATCTACTGCAAAAAATCAGTCTATCTATTTTTTTGAGATTATATCACACCCGGTGGACATCCTTATTCCTTCCTCAAACTAAGTATGACTACCGTAGTTTTATATCTACGAAGTGTTTTTTTGTCAATTTAAATTGTTAGATTGAGAAAAGTTAATGTTTATGAATTGTGCTGTTTTTTTTGTAAGAGTTAATCACTTTATGTATCTACTTTTGATGTTCTTACTAACAAAAATACATACACACTTAGTCACACACACATGCATATTCCAAATTAAAAGATATAACTTTTCTCAACTTAATAATACTTATATTAATATATTTGTTCGTGTGTCGAATACATATTATGCCACAATTTTTTTGTTTTTAGGGTAGTTATAAAAACCACCTATATATATTCTTGTTAGGTCGAATACACAATAAGCAATCAAATACTGTATGAGTAACTTAACAAGAACACACTGTTTAACAATTAAAAACTGTTTGGAATTAATAATTCCTCTCTCAGTGATGTAAATATCACAGAGAGCTGCTTAGGTTACAATGGATGAATATCTCAATGTTCAACTACCCTTCTAGGGTTAACCTAACTGTATTTATAGAACATACAGCTTCGTACAATCAGTAACTGATACTCCTAAAATCAAGCTATATAATTGATATCAATCACGATTGCTCCAGTCTTCCAAGTCAACTCAATCTCTTTGACAGCTTTCCAATCTTCAAAGATATTGCTTCCATATTTATCTTGAATCAATCTTCAAACACTGTTGACTCTTCAGACAATACCGCTACAGAGTTTAACAAACTCTGTTTGCGCTTCCAGTCAGTGTTTAACTAAACTCTGACTGCTTCCAGCTAAACTCTGTTCTCTGACTTTAGCTTCCAAACACTGTTTTCATCAATCATTTCTAACAATTCTTCAAAATTATTTATGTACTGTGATAGTCAACTTTAACATAGGTACTCTATAAGCTCAAGTCACGAAATTATATAACCTGCTAAGAGAATGAACTTTACCACTACTTACTCCCTTAAAAGATGTTCAATTTTAGTCTTTTCTTATATTTTATGAATTTAAATAATTGTTGGTGGATCCTAAATATGAATGAATTTCATGTCATAGTTAATGACTGCTATTGCTTATCCGAGAATATAAGGTGAATTTTTATTTAAAAATTTATTGGAAACTAAAATTTTCAGTTTACATTATTGGCAGGTCACCTGAACATACGTAACAAGGCAAATAACGATATGTTATTAATGGGATATGTACTCTAAATAAAGTACTTTATGGTGTATGGCTACAAACTTTTGTTGCCGCATTCGCATTCAAAAAAGTAAGAAAATATATGATAAGTATGGTCGTTTGACCTGTGTCGTTAACAGTATTTGTAACATTTTTCTGACCTTTAGTCAAGCGCAATTTTTTCTTAGGAATAATTTGAAAATTACTGAATAATATATATAACTTTCTTATTTAATTAAAATTTGTTATTATAGTATCTATTAGTAACATAACAAACATGTTTATATCTGACATATTATGATAGAAAATTAACTAACAATATGTATGTCTTATAAGATCTTTACGGTTTTACAGATACATTGAATCAAGAAGTTACATTTATATATAACAAGATTACTCGGTTAATAGTATGTTAAGGTCACTGACAACGAGCTACTTCGAGCTACTTCAATACGATGAAATTTTCATTTTGACTTTAAATGTAAATATTCATTTGTCATGGGTTTAAATGTTTCTAAACTTATTACTTAAGATTTATTATATCACTCACTCATTCAATTTATTATTTTTTTTTATTATCCTTAATATAATTTATCCACTGCGTGGGGAAAAAATTATAAACAAGCTTTTGATGCTTTTGAGATTTTTTTTGAATTCCAACGAGACCTTTTTATGAAATTAACGAAGTAAAAACTGAACAAGAAACCAAGTTAATTATTGGAAGCAATTTATGTGTAGTGCAGTTAGGGCTACATAACATTTTGGTCTAGACAGGTAAATAAGACTAGACCCGGTTTGTCAGTACAAGACCCGGACCGGATCGTATATAAGCAATCCGGTCTCCGGTCATTAAAATAAAAAAATCTTATTTTTCGTCATGTCTGGTCCAAACCTAGAAAAAATTCTGGATCAGATCGAAGTTTGTGTATGTAATTCTTTTATATTACTTTATTATATAATATAGATACTAAATATTTGAATACATCATAATTTAACAAACTAAATTAGTAGATAAAAAATTGAGGAAATAGTAGAGTTCAACATTACAATCTAGATAATTAAATATAAAAATTTTACTTTTTGATACTTATATATATTTTTTGGTAACTATTTAATATTTTTTAAAATTGTACCTTCGGTGCGTAGCACGGGTAAAATGCTAGTTTTAACAATACTTTACACTATTACATCTACTACTTAACTTATTTTAACTATAAAATCACTATTACACCCACTACTTCATTTATTTTAACAATATTACACCCACTATCTTGGTTTCCGTGCAAAAAGCAAACGTTAACATCTCATTGGGACGGAGGGAGTACTAGAATAGCACCCGATGAGAAAATTATCAAAATAATCATATTTGAGCTTGCTTGATCCTATTTACCGACGGGACACGTTAAATCGTGTAACATGATATATGGGGTAACACGCTAAATCGTGTAACGTGATAGGACATAATACGGTATATCGTGTAACGTGTTTTGTCTAATACGGTGGATTGTGTTTCGTGTTAGCCGGGTGCGCAGCACAATCACGGTATACGCTCTTCCATATCGTGTCCTGTTATGGAAGACTAAATTCCGTATCCAGCTAATACGGAATTGTGTGTAACGTGTCCAGCTAATACGGAGGACGAAACTCCGTATCCCGTCGGTAAAAAAGGCCGATGTTCCGCTTTTCAGTATTTTGGACCATCACTATTTATTTTTGATTATTTTGGGCCATCACCCGCACACGATTTGGTAATTTTAATATATAATATTAAATTTTAGAATTTTTAGATTTTAATAATATTATTAATATATTATATTGAAAATGTATTAAATGCTTAAATTTCATATAACAGCTATATTGATAATAATGGATATATATTAGTGAATCTTGGTTATATATAATAAGTTACTAAATGTAAAAGTACAAAATGAATTAATGAGTTTGGGTGAAAATAAAAGTGTAAAGGTCCAAAATACTTAATTTTCAGCAAAATATGTTTAAAATATTTATGTGCCATTCCAAATGAATATTGGGGATAAACTTCATTATCGGGCCATTCGTAATTTCATAGTATCTGAATATTCCAGACTCCACTATCACTTATGATGCATTAGATGAGAAGTATCACCTTTGATACAGTTAAACCTCTTTAAAATAATATCCTTGGGGGTGAGATACCAAACTACCCATTTTTGCCTTCCATCTGCCCAAAATGCCTATATTCTGAATCATCCGTCCTTTTTACCCACGAGCCACGCATTTTGGACATACGTATAGGGTATACGCATTCCAACAATGTGTGGCCTTTGTTAAATTCGATTCAGAGCTGTGAACAGTAACAACGGATACGCATGATGATAATGCGTGGGACTGGTCATGCATTCGGAAGATGCGTGTTCGCCAGCACTGTTCATCGTCGTCTATCCAGTTCATCGTCGTTTTTCCGGCTAGAAATTTGACCATCAAGTTCCGTCTTCTTCCGGCTTCTTCCAGTCCCATTCTATATACCAAACTACTCGCGTTCACTTCCTCTACAACTCTATAATTGTAGATTTCCGTTTTTTTGGCCGGATTTAAAAAGCCCAATTTGACCCATTGTTTCTGATATGCTCTCCGGTGGGTTGATACAAGCCCCTGCGGGGCCATATATTAACAACTCGATGTCTCAAAATGTTGGGGAACGTCTGGGCTTCATTTTGATGTGCTTGGCTGTGCTGGAGATAACCGGAATAGGATCGATGATGATAAGGCGATTGATTGGCGATTTTTCGCCTCAGAGCGACTCCGACCAGCAACTGAAAAATGACGAATGATGACGTCATCACGCATTACCCAAATGCGTGTTTCACTATACGCATTACTTAAATGCGTATCTCGCTGTACGCATGAAAAACATGCGTACTCCGTGGTTAAAAAGGGCAGGCAACTTTGGATATCGGTATTTTGGGCAGTGGTTTGGGGAAAAGTGGGTATTTTGGGCATTTTCTCTATCCTTGGGACCGGGAAAAATATTACTATATCGGATTTATTACTATATTGATGTAATAATAAAATATTACTTTATCGATAAAATATTATTTTATTATTATAAAGAGATTTATATGTATAATTTGTTATTATATTTTATAGTTGGTAGAGATTTTGGTATAAATTGAAATATATTTATATTAGGATAGTTAACTTACACCAAGCAGATAAAGAAATTTTAATCAGTTAAATATTAATCAAGAACAAATATTAGATACATTGTATTTACTTATAATATAAAAAATATAGTGATCGTGAAATCACTTATAAGGTAAAATTATTTAGTGGATCATAACAGAGTTATGTCAATAGTTGTCATCTCAAGTGATTACAGTAAAGAAATCCGATGATAAATACCACACATGATTATTTACTATACTATGAAAATATATATAAGAGATTAAAATTGTACATGTTCTATGAAATATTAAGAATGAGATTTGTTTTGATTTGGCGGGAATTAAAATAAAAATGAATATAAAATTCACATTTAGAAAAGAAATGAAAATTGTATAATATATATGAACATAAAATTTAGTAAATATTACTTTATATTTTCATTGGGCCCTTAAGTATTTTTTTTTAAAATTATTATCTTATGCATTTAGCGAAAATATTACTTTATCCTATTGGCCCAAGTCGGGACCGAATAAAAATATTACTTAAGCGAGGTTATTACTTTATCAGATATTATTTTATCGAGGTTTAACTGTACTCCATTTATTACTGATCGAAATGGATATTTTGGTTAATATTTCTAAAAACGGATATTTTGGGTAAATAAACATCAAATGAGGTATTTGATTATTTTCTCAATTACGCGTTGGTATATTTTTTTTATTTTAATTATAAATATATAAAAAAATTTAAAAAATATATTTAAAAATATATCATATTTTGTACTGTTTATAAATTAGTTTATTTTTAATAAACAATTATTGGAAAGAAAAAATTATGGAAGATGTTGTGACCGAAATCTTGCATGGGTTAGATTTAGGCCCATTTGGGGTTTAGGGTCCAATCCGTCAATAAATTGGATGATCTGTGAGGCTTCCGAGGGCCCACGGCAGTCCATAGGAGCTACTATAAGAAGGATCATTTCTAGATACGAAGCCTAGGGTCCCAAAAACTAGCTTCCCATGATCAATCCCTAGCTCCCAACTATTATTATAAGGCTCCCGGATATCAAGCTTCCATAATCAGCCTACCAAAGGGGCTACCATGAGGTAAATATTAAGTAAACATAAGGCTTAGGATCCCAGGGCATGACCCCTTAAGGATAACCTGTAGCCCATAATTACTATAGCAAGGTAACTAGGACAGCCACCAGATAGGGCTTCCAGTACAGTTTCCACAGTCAGCCAGCAGGGCTACCGGAGCCTAGCTACCACGGTACCCCAGCTTCCCCGGAAGCCTGGTAGAGACACATATTCAGATAAGGACAGCCTCCTATCTTTTAGGAGCACGTCTCTACAACTAATGTAGACTTCTATCAGATAATTACACGATAATTCAGAGATATACATCATTATTACTTGATAAATCATACATTCATGAGATAAACATCAGTGGATAGGCTTCCAACAGTCCTGATATGGCTTGGAAACCTCATAACTACATCACAATCAGTTGATAAACGTTTATAACAATCATTATCCCACTGGAGAGAGGATAACTCATCACAAATAACCGAACATATCAATCAAGAACTACATACGGGCTTGATCCACTATAAATAGTGGTATGGAGGCAGTTTGCGGGATCTTCTTCGACACTTTACACTCCTTGAGTAGCTAGAGCACGTGCACTCTTGTGTGCACAGTCAAATTAGGGTTCTTGGCAGGTCAACACATCGATATTGTACGGCCCCTGAGCCTTCCTGGGCGGCTAACCTCAAATCTATAGCTGTGAGCCTTTCTGGGTAGTTATACGATCCCATATTCAACGGTGCTATTCAAGCAATGACCTCCACGTAGTTGTGCTAAAATCCTCCCACAATAATTGGCGCTAGAAGGAGGGGGCTTTATTATCGTCTTTTGGAGGAAAAGATGTTTGACCGCTCCGGCAATGATGAAACGTCGTCTAACGGTGTCAACAAAGAAAATGGTGATAAAGAACATATTGTTACCATCAATGACATGTACCAGTGCACCAAACAAATGGGAGAAAGATTGGACTCCCTTGAAAGAAATTCTGAATTGAAGAAAAAGTGCGAAATGGAACTTAGTCCGCTGTCAAAACGATATGGACGAGAAATGATTTTGGGAGAAAACTCGCATGAAAAAGGACTTGGAGATATTTTCCGAGGTAATGTTCATGGATATGACATTCCGTTAAAATCTGAGATGATCAATAGTGGCATCATTGGTGCACAAAATAAGGCGAGTACGATATTGGATGGCCTGATTGTTGGCCGAAAATCGCAAGGAATGGGCGAGATTTCCCCTGAAAGAAGTAATCAAAAGAGATCTCAGATAAGGGCTCTGAAGGACCTTCAAGGACAAATGCAATCAGGGAGCCAATGGGGCTTCCGCCAGGAATCCCACATAGGGGTACCGTGGCATTATCATGAAAGGTTCCCGCTGGAAACCCTTGAATACCAAGGTCAGGATGAATCTCAAGCGTATAGCCATGTCAGTGAAGGAAAGTTCTTATCCTTTGGAAGCCTAGGAGCCGAATAGATGAAGCATAATTCAGGCTTCTAGCATACTTGCGGGCTTGAAGGCAACCGGGAAATTAATCCACCCAATATGGATGAAGAATATATACCCTCCAACGGGCAACCGAACCCATTTATTATCGAAAGGCTGAACAAAGCCTGGAATACAGACGAGTCACCACTCCCTAGGTACTGTGCCACGAGTGGTACCCCCAAATAAGATGGTAGCTCTGACCCGGTAGAGTACCTACATTGTTTTAATGCTAAAATGAAGGCAGACCATGTGGAAGAATCTGCTAGGTGTAAGCTATTGGCTGCAACCCTTAGTGGAAATGCTCGCCTGTGGTTTGAGCAACTTCCAGTGACTTATCCGGAATCGTGGGAACAGATGGGAGAGCTATTCGTAACACGATTTCAGGCTTCCGCAATGTTCATACCGGTTGAAGAGAGACTAGCGAGTCTTAAACAAAGGAGTAATGAATCTTTAATGACATATATCCATCGATTCAACAGTGAAGTCTCCAAGATGATGAAGACATTTGATGAAATGTTTCGAGGCTTCCTTATGGCAGGAATCAAGCCGAATAGCCGATTTCTGAGGGAACTCAAGAAACGTGAACCAAAAACTCTATCTGATGTCTGTTCTTTGGCCAAGACAAAAGAGAAGAAATGAAGGTCCAATAAGGAGCTTGCAAAGGCCTCTGAGGGTACAGGACCAAGGAGTGGATGCTTGGGAAAGCGAAACCAGGTTTCCAGCACCATGGATGGAACCCCTACAAAAAGAATTCGGGGAGATGCAATTCTCCGTATAGGGAACCCTGAAACAAATAATGGTTTTTCCCTTACAGATGTGAGCTCTATTACGACTAAGGCACAACGCAGAAGCCAATCCCCGTTGAAGGCCAGTTGTCATAGATTCAGTAGGTACACAGCTTTAAAAGTCTCTACAGAACACATCTATGAGGCGATGAAGGCGCAATCCTTCAAATTGCCTCCTCCAAGGCTCCAACTAAGCAGGCCATATCCTGAGAATTACTGTGCATTCCATGGTGTTTACGGGCACGAGACTTCTGTGTGTAGCCACCTCAGGGATCACATCGAAAGATCGAATCAGAAAAGGATATCTACGTGAATTTATAACCTCAGCACTGGAAGTACCCGAAGAGAACAGAACTGATCATACTGAGGTTGGGAAAATTCAAGAGGCTAAAAATGGTTACTACCCCAGAAGCCCTAGTAAAGAGGCTACAGATGGTAATAATGACGGGGCTAGCTCCAAAGAAGAGAAGCATGTGGGGATGCCCAAACCTCAATGCTTACACGGTGGAAGGCATCATGGTAACCCCGAAGATAAAACACCAAGGAGCCAGACTGACCAGCCACATGATCGGGTTGGGATCCCAAAGAAGGCACCCTGAATTACCACCCATCAGGAAGCCCCAGCGAAAGTCCACTTTCGGACATAGGCTCAATGGATTCAACTTGTTAGTTGTAGCTGTGTAACTTTAAACTCAGTTATTATGAATTTCTCATTCATAGACACTCGGGGGGTAGCGCATGTGCACCACCCGTGGTAGTAACAAAATGTTCTACCAATTGAATATCTATAAAGCTGGAAGCAGATTCCTATTCGTTGTCTTCATAAGTAAAATGCCTGATACACTTGATAAATGAGATCAGTAGTCAAAAAAGAGAAATCATGATGATGTTCTAAACATGTAGACAAAAAGCCAGTAAAAAGAAGATGTGCACTCACAGTGTGGGACTTCCATCATGGAAACCTCATGTCAAGGTTTCCAATTCGTTCAAGGGGTAGCACCACCAATAATATTGATGTTGGAAGCTGGTAAGGAAAATCATGGAATTAAAAAAACTCTTCATGATGAGCAGTTTGATACTGTGGAAGCAAAGACAGGGCTTCCGGTGCAATGAATCAATATCTCGGAACACAAATGCTATGCAGAAAATGGGCAACCTACCAACCACGTTGCTAAAAGGGAACAACTCAGACGATGAGAAGGTCCTCAAATATGATTTTGGGAAAGCTAAATTAAGGCATATCCTGTAATTCTGTAAAAGGGTTGCCGGCTGTAAAAGAAAAGTGAGTGGTAGCCTCAATTGTCATTTGACTACGAGGCTTCCCATCCAAAATAAGAATGGTTGCCTAAAAAAGGCCGCTAACCCAATATCGAAGAGCACTACCAGGTCTCTCACCCAAGAAGAAAAGGCATGTAAGCCCTTAAGATGAGCTAATGGAGGTGCCAGTGCCATGATGACAGAGGCAGTCCTTGGGAAAGGGGCAACCAAATTCCTAACAGCTCCAGGCAACACAGTCATTATTGCAGCCTGACTAGAAGCCTCATGAGAATGGCGAGGATGGCTAAGTGCTAGATGCTACCAAGTAAAGAAGGCCAATATATATCATGGCCGCCTCAGGCTCCCAAAGATTTATGAACCCGAAGTTTCCCTTCACAGGACGCTCCTATGGGAAGCCTCTCTAACAGTTGAAGCTCAAATCATGAGATACCTTTGGGGAAGAATTATGGAAGCAAACAAAGTTCTGGAAAGCTATCACCAGAATATTAAAGGGATACCAACGATCTTCCTACCAAAAAAGAAAGCGATATGAGGCCCACGTATGGCATACCACTTGGGTTGCAACATATTAGGGCTACCGACCATCTGGCAAATATAAAATGAAAGGTTATCCTGAAAGTATGCAAGGAAACCGGAGGCATCTAAAAAGGCCTCCTAATAAAAAAAGAACCTTTCAAAGAGGTTGCTAGGGGAAAGGGATGGCTTCCCCCAGAAAAATATGGCTAGCAGCCTCCCACATGAGAAATGGAGAAAATCTAAAATGCCCAATGAAGGGTCTACATGAAGATGCTCACGAGAACAGCCAATCAAAAATTAATGAAAAGAGGCTTCCTATCAAGAAGAAAATGGGCATAGGCCTCCTAACGATGAAAAGAAATGTGGCTTCCCAATTGAGGATCGTGAACCTAACAAGAGCTGCAACAAGTTATGATACAATACCCTGCTTCCCGGGTATAGATTCAAACCTTTTAAGGAAGGAAGTGAGAATATCAAAAATAGAGTTGAACCAGAGGCTCGGGGGTAGTAATAACCATGCTACCTAAAATAATTACGAGAAAATGCTCAACTCTGTGAGGATTGGCCCGGCAATCAGTCCAGGTTCCGAGTCCATAACCAATAGAAGAATCGGGCTTCACCAAATTAGAAGTCTAGGGGTCTGTGTTGTCAAGCTACATAAAAGGCTTCCCCATCCTTTACTCGATGAGCTTCATTGAAGTATACTCAGAGTGATACAAGAATTGAGATGATAGCAACTAGATTGGTGATGAAATGAAATTAGTTCTCCACCACAAACAAGCTATCCTGAAGAACTGGGGGGTAGTGGATAATATACTTCTCAGAGTGGCATCTTGAAAATGTCAAGTTTTAAAGCAATGGATATCCGTTCCTGAACACTTCTCTTATTGAGGGGGTTGTGGTAAAATCCTCCTGTAAAAGGGCTACCATAGCGAAATACCTCTTGTTCATGCGAGTACAAATCACTTACAACTTATAGGAGAAGTCCACAAAATACTCTTTATAGGAGAAGTCCTCAAAATACTCATTATAGGAGAAGTCCTCAAAATACTCATTATAGGAGAAGTCCTCAAAATACTCAAAATACATATTCAAACATTTCTTGGTTGAGGGGGTTGTGATAGAACACTCTTGTGAGAGGCTATCGCAGCGCAACTCCTCTTGAGTGAGGGCTACCATGGATGCCTGTAGTAGAACGCTCCATCAGGAGGCTTCTATGATTGCCTGTAGTAGAAAGCTCCCTCAGGAGGCTACTATGGTTGCCTGCGGTAAAGTCCCCATATATGAGGGGTTGTGCTACACACCTCTATACGTATATGCGGCTACCGATCGAGATGTCTGTGGTACGCTCTTCTTGAGTGAGGCCTACCATGGATGTCTGTAGTAGAACGCTCCTGAATGAGGCTACTGTAGTGAAATACATTTGAGAATGAGGGTTGTGATGTAACACTCTTTCAAGAGGCTATCACAGCACAACTTCATCTCCTAAATGAGGGTTGTGATGGAACGCTCTTTCAAGAGACTATCACAGCGCAACCTCATCTCCTAAATGAGGGTTGTAATGGAACGCTCTTTCAAGAGGCTATCACAGCGCAACCTCATCTCCTAAATGAGGGTTGTGATGGAACGCTTTTTCAAGAGGCTATCACAGCGCAACCTCATCTCCTAAATGAGGGTTGTGATGGAACGCTCTTCAAAGAGGCTATCACAACGCAACCTCACTTATCTAAACATCTCATGAAAATGGAAGCTCACAGGATAAGGCCCCAGGAACAAGCGCTTCCAGGTTGGGTTACCAGTGCTAGGCTTCCACAGATAGGGCTCCCAGGATGGGGCTCCCGGAACCAGGCTTCCGGGTGACAAGCTCCCGCAACGGAAGCCCCTAAGACGGAAGTTGCAACCTCAAGGGATAAGGTACATGCAACCCCATATGCTTTTGAGCAACCTATACGGGTATGTGAAAACTAAACTCACCCCTTTGAATTATGGTAATGCTCATGTGCTCTATTACACTTCCAAGCTTTCGATTAAAAGTTGCAGCTTATCCATGGATGTTTAATTAAAAATTCATATGCATACTTTACGACTATAAGAGAAAAGTGATTAAACATTTAGGAGTAGACCTATGATTCCCCTTTAATGACTGGCAAAGGCTACCTCCCATGTGTGGAAGCCTGATACAATTCCTATCGTCACTTAAGGAGTGCTATTTTTCGATAATAGATTACAAGATTAAAGCTCTAATACCTTGTTTACTTAGAGAATCATTTGCCATAACATTAAGTAGATGGTTAATCCTTAATAGTTGGATCTCATATCATCTAGATAGCCCTAATATGAATAAAATTGCCTAAGTACACTAGAATCTAGATACGATTTCTATGATTAGACAAAGTTTACTAAGTTACTCATGCGCTAGGTAGGAACCTTTACACCTTAGATGCTAAGTGATAAAAAGAGGAGACCTAACAATAGATATAATTGTTATTAACGTATGTCTAAGGTTGATAATAAGATACGCCTACCAATGATATGCATAAGATATGATAAAAACATGCATTCATAAAACTAGACAATAACGAGTTCATAAGACCACAGCAAAAGCGAATAAAGAGTAAAGGATTACATCCGTGGAGGATAAGAGGTGCCCGCCCCTCATTTAGAAACTAAGTTCAAAAATTTACCAAAAGGAATGTTCGGTAGATGCAGTAGATAATAGAAAAAGCTTAAGGTAGAGCGACCTGAGAGTCTGGAGATGCTTTAACTTTAGTGGATTCGGAACCCCCAGCGACAGACTCTACCCCTTGGGCATCTGCATTTGGAGCTTTCTCAACCGTCGAAGCAGGAGGAGTGGCTTTGATATCGGTAGCCGGGGATCCTTTGTCATTGGGTGCGAGCTGAGGAGCCTTCTCGATAGCCCTCTTAGCAGCGAAAGATTGTGCCTTCTTTGCCTCCGCAGCTACCTCCGCTTTGAAGCTTTCAACCTGCTTGACAACGACATCCCCAAGGACCGACCAATCTAAATTCGGCATCTTCAGCCAAGTAGCTTTCATGTAGTTACGTACCCCGATGGCAAAACCTGTCTTGTACCGCTCTGGGAGTGCCTCCTTATATTTCTTCATTGCATCCTGCAGGGTATCCACCTGTAGCTTTAATCCTTTTACCTCGGTAGCCTAAGCTGCCACAAGCTCTTCCCTCTCTTTATCTTGCTCCGAAACTAGCTTGCTTAATTTATCTTTATCTTTAGTCAGAACGGACAAGTCATTCTTCAGTTTCCTATTCACATCAGCTAACTTCTTCTTTTCATCTTCACCAACTTGAAATTCTGCCTTCAGGCTCTTCACTTCCTCCCTTAGCCTCTTGTCCCCTTGGGTGGTTGCAGCTAGTTGGGCGGAAAGCCGCATTTGGTGAAAGAAACTTTCACCGAGGAAAACAACATAGCTTTGGCAACATCAGAAGACTTTGTCTTTGACCATCCAGAAATAGTTTCGGTAGGGATTTGCCCACCGGTCAACTTGTAAAATGTCTCAACCTCCTTAGCCAGCCCGACAGGTTGAGCGGACTTCACCTTCTTGTAAGACCTGGTCTCAGGGGTAGACCCCAGGCTTCCAGGCCCTTGGGAAAACCTCCCTTTGTCAACAGCATTAGGCTCGACCTTGATAGGGAGCTGAACTATGGCTTTTGAAGTTGGAACATTATCAGCAGAAGCCCCGAGCAACAGTAGGTCATCATCCTGGTACAGATCCTCATACTTTTTAGAAGGTTGGATGAAGGATGAAATAGACCCAGACATACCTGAGAAGAAATTCAAAAAAGAAGTTAGTAAATAACTAGACATATGAGCATGAGATAAATGAAAATAAATAGCAGATGACAGCGTGCATCATATAACCGCAGTGTAAACAAAAGCACATGAAGAATGGGATGGGAAATCCCTAAATGAAACACAAACCAAAATCGGCTCTGGTGGAAACCTCCATCCCCAATCCTTGGGAAGCCTCTAATTCCTCCCTACTTCCCGAGGCTTCCGAGCCGGCGACCCCTTCCCAGGCAGGGGAAGCGGGAGCCCTAGGTTCAGAAAAACCTAATTCTATGAGAACCTCAGCATCTAACAAACTATTACCATCGTTCAATGTGGCTGCAATCTTAGCTATCTTCTTGGCCCTTCTTTCCTCAATTCCTGTTAAGGGAGTTTGTTCCGGAAACCCTAAAAGGAATAATAAAGTATAGGGCTGCCTGATAAGTATGGAACCAGCTGAATAACGAAGGAGTTTTGAGAGTAATTAAGGATAGAAGCTTACGTGGAAACATGTTAAAATCTTTCCTAACTTCATCGCAGTCATAGCAATACAGAAAATGCTCGTGCCAGTCATACATACCCCGTTTGTTACCTTTAATGTACCGGCCCTGGAGATTATTCCAGGCAGTCAAATAGAAAATGCCAGGCTTCCTGCCGGCATCCTTCAGTTGGTAAAAATAGCATAGCTCCCTGCAGAAAGAAAGAGATACTCCAAATTGTTGATCATAAGGAACATACATGCAAGCCGCCATCCGAAAGGAATTGGGCGTTAACTGCATTGGAGCAAGGTTGAGGTATCGAAGCAACTCCAAAAAGAATGGGTGCAGGGGTAGTGAAAACCCAAGTTTAAAGAAAGAAGCCGACAAGACGGCGCGAGGGATAGCACGACCAGGGGTAAGAGAATCAAATCTGTGACATCTTTCACCAGCAGTGGAACCACCAACAAACAACCAGGAGTGCAAGACTCCAGTAGCTTTTCTAACCTATCCACATTCATACTCGAATCCAAATTCTCGCAAGAGGGTTCAGAATTGATAGGCGTGTATGGGTTCCCTTCGACATTAGCTATAAATCTCCCTTCAATCTCATCATCTCTTGTTCCACAATCGTTATCAAAAAATGGTTGTTCAGACTCATTCCAGAAGCAACCATTGGAGTTGGTGGATAGATCATCAGAAATAGTCTTGTCCTCATCGTTGGTGTTAGAGCTAAGGGTGACAAGACTGGTGCCAACAACCTCGGGGTCTAAAGGGTCAGCTTCCGAGGATATAGTATGATGTTTGTTGATTATTTTGGCCTCCAAAGGGTCAATTACCTCCACCCTGGAGCGGGTGCGGGAGCTTACAGTGGGTTTTGACCGTAATAAAGGGCAAGGTAAAATGAGGTCAATGAGTGAGAAAGATCCGGAATCAGATGGTTCCCCGGACAAGGGAGACAGGTTGCCCGGATACTGGGAAGAGCTCCCAGAGGCAGAGAAAGCAGACATCTGCAAAAGAAGGGGAACCCGGATTAGCTATCGAAAACCCCCCACTTGAAACTAAGAGACCCGAAACTTCATGGAAAACAGATGTCAAAGATAACACTTAAAGGAGCAAAAAACCATTAAGAGGGGCAAAGCTAAGGAACAATGGGACTTAATTAATAGTATGACAGCTTGTAATGAAGCCCCTACACCTAATGGTAAAGCCCATGAAGGTACCCAATATGCGCATCATAAGAAAGTAGCGGGTAACCAGCCACTATGGAAGCAGGGCTTACTATGGTAACCCAACTACTTGGAATGAGAACCGTCAATATTCAAACCCATAACACTTGCCTACAATGTTCTTGAAAGCAACACTTACACTAGAGGATATGGTAGCAGAAATCAACCAAAATCACAATATGGGAAGCGAAACTCATAGAATAAGCAACAATATCTAGATCTAACAAGAGTAAGCATGGAAAACAAATATCAAGCAGTTTGTACGCATACCAAACGAGAAGACAAAGTTATTGAGGCATCCTGTGTGGGAAACCCCCCCATTCTGTGAAAACATGGCATTCAAACATCGATGTAAGATGAATTGATATACATATACTATTGATACGCCTATCGACATATAGGATACACCTTAATTGATAGTGGAAAAACAAGATCCTGAACCCAAAAGTATCCCAAATGTATTACACGAATGCACGGATGAAAACACAAAAGCATACATGTATACCAGGAAAAGGCATAGTATAAGCAAGCTTGAAGATACGAAACACGACGACATGCATATACATACATACATACATATATATATATATATATATATATATATATATATATATATATATATATATATAGGCATATGCTCAAGGGAGAACCTTTTTTTAGAGAAAACTGAGGTATTTTTCTAGTCCATTGATCTTTCATCAATCCAACGGCTGATATCAATCTCTTATATTCATACAATCAATTTATGATTCAATCAATCTACATTATATCTTTAATTATAACTTTCCTATTTTAAAAACTTATTCATTATGATATATTTAAGAGAATCTTAGTTAAATACAAAGTTCACCATACAACACGTTATGTCATATGTTTATATTTTTTTATTAGCTTAATTACGTAGATGAATTATGGCATGTAAAATAATTTGGTACTTTTGTTATTAAAGATTCGGTTTATCTGGATATAATAATTTTAATTAATTTTAAAGTTTGAAAAACACTTAAGTACAATTCAATAAATATATTCAAACCTAAATGTTCTTTTGAAAATAATTTGACGGTTTCATATTCTTTTAATATTCTCTTAGGTGTTCTTTTAATGTTCTTTTAAGTGTTTCATTCTTTTAATGTTCTTTTTATCATCTTTTAATTTGATGGTGTTCTTTTAAGTGTTCTTTTAAATACCATAATGTTTCAACAAGTGTTCTTTAAAAAGATAAAAAACTAAAAAGATAATTAAAGTGTTTTTGAAATAAAATAATTTTTTTTCTATAATTTTCAATCTTAATAAAAAAATAATAACATGTTATTTAATTTTAAAAATTATAATATTTTTTTAAGTGTTCTTTCTGAAAAAATTTAAGTTTAAATATTCTATGAATGTTCTATTAAGTGTTCTCTTAAGTGTTTTCTTAAGTATTTCATGGAATAATGGAACGTGTTTTTTGATGATTTTGAATTTTTACAAAAAAATTTAATTAAAATGCTAATAAAGTGTTCTTTTAAGTGTCTATGAAAAACTAAAAACATTTCAAATTTAATTAAAATATTAATAAGTGTTTTCTTAAGTGTTTTTTAATGTTTTTTTAAGTGTTCCATTATTTTAATGTTCTTTTTATCATCTTTTAATTTGATGATGTTCTTTTAAGTGTTCTTTTAAATACCATAATGTTTCAATAAGTGTTCTTTAAAAAGATATTAAACTAAAACGATAATTAAAGTGTTATTGAAATAATTTTTTTTTCTATAATTTAAAATTCTAATAAAAGAATAATAACATGTTATTTAATTTAAAAATTTATAATGTTTTTCTTAAGTATTCTTTCTGAAAAATTTAAGTTTAAATATTCTATAAATGTTCTATTAAGTGTTCTCTTAAGTATTTTTTTTAAGTATTTCATGGAATAATGGAATAACACTCAATAGAACACATGATAGAACATTCAATAGAACACATGATAGAATCTTATTGTTGTTTTATAATAATATGAATTAAATTAAATTTTATTTAACTAATAATTTACATAAGATTTGTAAAAACCTTAATAGTAATCTTAAAAAAACACTCAAGTAATCTTGAAAGAACACTTAATTTTTTTTAAAGAGAATCTAATTTAAAATTAAAATAAACTAAACAATTAAAAGAATCTTAGAAGAACACATGTTTAATAGTTAAATCTTAATAAATTTATATTAAATTTAATTTTAAAGTAATTAGTGAAACACTCAATAGAACACTCTTATAATTGTATTATAATAATATAGATTAAAGTAAATTTTATTTAACTAATAATTTATATAAAATTTGAGGACCACTTAATATAATCTTAAAAGAACACCTGAGTGAATCTAATAAGAACACTTAAAAAATGCTTAAATTAGATTCTCTTAAACATTTTTTAAGTAATCTTTCAAGATTCAGTGTTCTTTTTTAAGAAGTGTTCCACAAATTTTATATAAGTAATTAGTTAAATAAAATTTAATTTAGTTTATATTATTATTAAACAATAATAAGATTCTACAATGTATTCTATTGAGTGTTTTATTAATTATTTAAAAAAAATAATTTAATTTAAATTTATTAAGATTCAACTAAATGTTCTACTAAGATATTAAGATTTCAGTAAGTGTTCCGGTATGTGATATTACGATTTCACTAAGTGTTCTAGTAAGTGAGATATTAAGATTCTATTGACTGTTTTATAGTAAGATATTTTTATGTGTTCTACTAAATATTTAGATTCACTCACGTGTTATTTAAAGATTCTATTAAGTGTTCCACAAATGTTATATAAATTATTAGTTGAATAAAATTTAATTTAATCGATATTATTATAAAACAATAATAAGATTCTACCATGTGTTCTATTAAGTGTATCACTAATTATTTTAAGATAAAATTTAATAAAAATTTATTAAGATTTAACTATTCAACATGTTTGCTTCTAAGATTCTTTTAAATGTTTCGTTTGTCGAATTTTAAATTAGATTCTCACAAGTACTTTTTATGTGTTCTTCCAAAAATAATTCAAGTGTTCTTTTAAGATTTTATTAAGTGTTCCACAATTTTTATATAAATTATTAGTCAAATAAAAATTAATTTATATTATTATAAAACAATAATAAGATTCTACAATGTGTTCTATCGAGCGTTTCATAATTATTTTAAAATAAAATCTAATTTAAATTTATTAAGATTCAACTAGGTGTTCTATTAAGTATTTTACTAAAATATTAAGATTTCATTGAGTGTTCTGCTAAGTGAGATATTAAGATTCTATTGAGTGTCTAATAATAAGATATTATTTTCATGTCTTCTACTAAATATTTTTAGATGTGTTCAACTTTAATGATTATACAAAAAAATTAAAATATAAGTAATAATTAACTTAGGTAATAAAGAATATAGAATCTTAAATTAATTAGTTCAATCCGCCATAGTTAGCAAAATCACAATCTTTAATGATTGTTTTAATTATGGTACATTCTAGATTACTTAAATTTGGAAATATAATCTAAATATAAATAGACGGTTAAGATTGGTTCTCTAAGTTTTCTATCTAAACTAGTTTTCTCTAGATCTCTACTCTATATATATATATATATATATATATATATATATATATATATATATATATATATATATATATATTTGTAGGCAAATGAACACGAACAGATTACATATAAGCAAAGATGGAGGCCGAGATCACGGTTAGACATGGCCAGAAGAAGCGTCAACATACCTTTAGTCTTGATTGGAGAACGAGTCGCCGGAGGGTTAGACCGCCGTTGAAAGTTTGGAAGGTTCTTTGATGCTCCTGTGTATCTTTTGAGAGAGAGTTTTTGATGAAAAGGCAAGAAAAGCTAAAGAATGGATGAATAAATAAAAAGTTGGAGAGGTGTGGCCAATAATGACTGCCTCGGTAGCAAAAATGAACCGGGCACAGAAAATGAGACAAGGGGGAAGCGTGTGATCATGGATTGACTCCCTACTTCACTATTTTCTAGGCGGGAAATGGAAGAGTCTCACCCAAATTCTTATATTCACGACTTATCTTTTTATTCCCACGGAATAAATCAGTCAAATTGATTATTCTCGTGCGCACTAAATAGCTTCCGCCTTAGTTACGTGCTATAATTCAAGCTTCTGCGGAATAATTATAATGTCGAATAAATATATCATCGAGAGTTTTAAAGACATAATATTATTAAGACTCAAACATGGAATAAAATTGATTTTAACACATTACATCAGATCGAATATATCTAGCAGCTTTATACAGAATTTATGGTTGAATACCCGAGAGGATTGAACCCTATAGACTTTAGGTTCCTCTCGCACTTATGCTTCAAGGAACCGGGGGTAGTTGTTGTGACCGAAATCTTACATGGGTTAGATTTAGGCCCATTGGGGGTTTAAGGTCCAATCCGTCAATAAATTGGATGATCTGTGAGGCTTCCGAGGGCCCACGACAGTCCATAAGAGCTACTCTAAGAAGGATCATTACTAGATACGAAGCCTAGGGTCCCAGAAACTGTGTGGTATGGCCAACATCTCCCTAAATAGAACCGTGGCGCTAGGCACACTGGCTAAGATTAAAGGAAATAAGGTTGCGCCTTGCTACAAGCACCGGGGCTTTTAGCGCAGTGGTAAGCACCTGATCCTAACAATTGGTATCAAAGCTAGGTCACGGGTTCGAATCCCACCAGATGTGGGCATTTGTGTTGTCACGGGGTAGTGGCAGGCAGATGTTGGGGGGGGGATTGTGTGGCATGGCCAACATCTCCCTAAATCGAACAGTGGCGCTAGGCACACTAGCTAAGATTAAAGGAAATAAGGTTGCGCCTTGCTACAAGCACCGGGGCTTTTAGCGCAGTGGTAAGCGCCTGATCCTAACAGAAACTAGCTTCTCATGAACAATCCCTAGCTCCCAACTATTATTATAAGGCTCCCGGATATCAGGCTTCAATAATCAGCCTACCAAATGGGCTACCATGAGGTAAATATTAAGTAAGCATAAGGCTAAGGATCCTAGGGCATGACCCCTTAAGGATAACCTGTAGCCCATAATTACTATAGCAAGGTAACTAGTATAGCCACCAGATAGGGCTTCCAGTACGGTTACCACAGTCAGCCAGCAGGGCTACCGGAGCCTAGCTACCGACGGTACCCCAGCTTCCCCGGAAGCCTAGCAGAGACATTGATTCAGATAAGGACAGCCTCCTATCTTTTTGATAGAGTATATTTTTATATATATTTTAGATGATTTTATTCTCATATTTATTGTGTTTTGCACTGATTTGGATTTTTATTTAATAGATTTTATTGTTTTATTGTAGGAAATAAAGAATTCATAACTTGGAAGGATTTGGAGCAAAAAGAGCTATTTTGGAGATAAAATAGGAGAAAATTCGTAATATTGGGCTACACGGGCTGCCTGCACTGTTTTGGCCATATCTTGAGTTCCAGAAGTCAGAATTTGACGATCTTACTGTCCACGCGAAGCTTGTGGAATTATCTTTAATTTAAAGGTGGTCCAATAAGCAAAATCCAACTGGAAGAGCCCAGAAACAGAGGAGTAAATAAAGTGACGAATTTTAATTAAGGAATCCTATTCAGTTATGGAATCCTACTTGTAATTGATTTAGAGTATTAAAATACTTTTATTGGGCAAGACTTTTAGAGCCTATATAAACACATCTAGATATAGTTTTTGAAGATCGAAAAATTATTGTACATAACTTGTATATTCTAGTATAGAGAGATTGGAGATAGCTATTCACTTTTCTTTGGAGATTGAAGGTTTTTCTTCTATTCTTACAATTATGTGTTCAATTAATTATTCTTGTTTTGTTAATTCAATTATGAGTGAGTAGATTATTAATCTAGGGTTAAGTTGAACCCTAGTTATGATTGGTGCATGATTTTCCCAATTCCCCCAATTTGGTTATGATAATTGCTCTTGCTTATTGAGTTGTTTTAATTAGCAATTACATGTCAGACGTGATTATGTGTATTGTTTGAGCCAATATCTAATTATCAACGAGAGTTGGATTTAGATGGTTGTGATTTATCCAATGAGGACATGAAATTCTCCATGAGAATAGGTAGAACGAATTGTTAGGAAGTTAGGATGCCGTGTTTAATGTCTCTAAATTGCATGATACCATGAGAATAGGTTTGATTGTAAGTTAGAGAAGCCATTAATACTCGAGAGAGGTTATTGGTATTTATAGGGCGCATCTTTCCTCTTGAGTAGTACATGATTAATTGGGACGGGAAATCGTAATTGCATTGATTCATGCTAGTGGGGATACTTAATTCTGGATGTTTTTAATATTTGATTAATACAAACACAATTCTCTTTAGTATAAAATTAGCTTAATAATCTCTCAATATTTATTGTGTTACTTGCTTAGCCGAATTAAATCAGAAACAACTAGTGATTGATACGTTTGTCTCTGTGGGATCGACTCTGACTTACCCTACTACATAGTTAGAAGGATTTGTTAGATTTATTATTTGATAGGCACGCGACGGCCTTGTCAAATTTTTGGCGCCGCTGTGCTTTGTTCTTGTGCACACACTTACACTAGCAAGTTGAAACTGGTAGACTTAATTGAATGTGGTAAGTGATTAGAATGACATGAATATGTGCAAGATGACTTGGTTTCCATGCTTTGAGTACAAGTAGGTGCGTTAGAGAGTCTTGTTGCCTGGGATTGATTATGTTTTGTCACACCAAGTGAGTTTTGAGCCTATATGCATATCTTTTGCATGATTTTTCGTTTGCTTGAGTGTCCACATGTTGTTTACATTGCTAGCACTTACTTGAGATCTTTCTTGAAATGCATGACATTACTTGATGATGAGATGATAAAGGCATTTAGGTATAACCTCGTATTTCCCATATTTCCACACCTTTTATACATGATCAATTAGTTAACCCTTTGAGCTTAATCCTATTCTTTCGGTGACACACTACATTACTTGCCATTATCCTTTTTATTCTATTGGCCTTACATTAAATTTGAACCTAAATTGTCAAAGGCTAGTATCGTGCTTAAGGGAGTAATAAGGTGTTCATAAAAGGAGTGGTTTTATTGATGATCATACTTTTGGGGAATATTAATTTTGGGTTGATGCTTGCTAGTCGAAATTCATAAAAATATCTATGGATCATTGTGTTTATTCTTTAGCTCTCAAGAAAAAAAAAAGGAAAAAAAAAAAAGAAAAAAAAAAGAAAAAAAATAAAAGAAAAAAAGAAAGAAAAAAAAAAGAAAAAAAAATAAATATGAGAGCATTCTTATCTTTTGTGATCCTACATTGATTCGACTAGACAAGGTGTTTATTGGAAAATAATAAAAGTTCAAGTGTGGGGAAGTATTCATTGGTTTTAATAAGTATGGGAGTTGTTTTAATTTCATTGTCAGGTACTAGCTTTTGACATTTAACCTGTTTTAGCTTTACTTGACATACCTTGTCCCTAGCCCACGCTACAACCCGAATAAAGACCTTTTGATTGTCATTAGTGATGTATGTTGTGTTGAGAGTGAGATTGATTGCGAGTGTCAAGTTGTGTTTATGATTTTGTTGGAATTGAGTGATACACTTAACCTTGTTCTTGAGTGAATATTCGTTTTTGAGTGAAAGGTGAGTTATTACTTGTTTTGGCATAGGAGATCCCAGGTTTAGACTTAAAGATGTGTTTCTTGTGGGCTTAGCATGATTACCAACGATTTTTACACTTGACATGAATTTTTATGACCTTCTGCATGATGGTTGAGTAGACTACGTGAATACTTGCACTTTCGACACCAAGACATCGTATGTTTGCTTTGATTCTTAAGTTGATGTGGCATGAGAGGATTTGTGTGTGTGGTGTTGTGTTAGCATTGATCTTTTGCATGGTTAGATGAATTTTGTGGGTACATTCACTATAAACCCTCACGAGACAAAACTCGTCCTACTAGGGCTGCCTAGGGGTTTAACGGCTTGTTGCATACGCTCAATGCAATCGTGTCATCTACGAAAGTGATGTTTATTAGGACTTAGTTTTTATTTCACTTATTTGCCCGAGGACGTGCAAATGCTAAGTGTGGGGATGTTTGATAGAGTATATTTTTATATATATTTTAGATGATTTTATTCTCATATTTATTGTGTTTTGCACTGATTTGGATTTTTATTTAATAGATTTTATTGTTTTATTGTAGGAAATAAAGAATTCATAACTTGGAAGGATTTGGAGCAAAAAGAGCTATTTTGGAGATAAAATAGGAGAAAATTCGTAATATTGGGCTACACGGGCTGCCTGCACTGTTTTGGCCATATCTTGAGTTCCAGAAGTCAGAATTTGACGATCTTACTGTCCACGCGAAGCTTGTGGAATTATCTTTAATTTAAAGGTGGTCCAATAAGCAAAATCCAACTGGAAGAGCCCAGAAACAGAGGAGTAAATAAAGTGACGAATTTTAATTAAGGAATCCTATTCAGTTATGGAATCCTACTTGTAATTGATTTAGAGTATTAAAATACTTTTATTGGGCAAGACTTTTAGAGCCTATATAAACACATCTAGATATAGTTTTTGAAGATCGAAAAATTATTGTACATAACTTGTATATTCTAGTATAGAGAGATTGGAGATAGCTATTCACTTTTCTTTGGAGATTGAAGGTTTTTCTTCTATTCTTACAATTATGTGTTCAATTAATTATTCTTGTTTTGTTAATTCAATTATGAGTGAGTAGATTATTAATCTAGGGTTAAGTTGAACCCTAGTTATGATTGGTGCATGATTTTCCCAATTCCCCCAATTTGGTTATGATAATTGCTCTTGCTTATTGAGTTGTTTTAATTAGCAATTACATGTCAGACGTGATTATGTGTATTGTTTGAGCCAATATCTAATTATCAACGAGAGTTGGATTTAGATGGTTGTGATTTATCCAATGAGGACATGAAATTCTCCATGAGAATAGGTAGAACGAATTGTTAGGAAGTTAGGATGCCGTGTTTAATGTCTCTAAATTGCATGATACCATGAGAATAGGTTTGATTGTAAGTTAGAGAAGCCATTAATACTCGAGAGAGGTTATTGGTATTTATAGGGCGCATCTTTCCTCTTGAGTAGTACATGATTAATTGGGACGGGAAATCGTAATTGCATTGATTCATGCTAGTGGGGATACTTAATTCTGGATGTTTTTAATATTTGATTAATACAAACACAATTCTCTTTAGTATAAAATTAGCTTAATAATCTCTCAATATTTATTGTGTTACTTGCTTAGCCGAATTAAATCAGAAACAACTAGTGATTGATACGTTTGTCTCTGTGGGATCGACTCTGACTTACCCTACTACATAGTTAGAAGGATTTGTTAGATTTATTATTTGATAGGCACGCGACGGCCTTGTCACTTTTAGGAGCACGTCTCTACAACTAATGTACACTTCTTATCAGATAATTACACGATAATTCAGAGATATACATCATTATTACTTGATAAATCATACATTCATGAGATAAACATCAGTGGATAGGCTTCCAACAGTCCTGATATGGCTTGGAAACCTCATAACTACATCACAATCAGTTGATAAACGTTAATAACAATCATTATCCCACTGGAGAGAGGATAACTCATCACAAATAACCGAACATATCAGTCAAGAACTACATACGGGCTTGATCCACTATAAATAGTGGTATGTAGGCAGTTTACGGTATCTTCTTCGACACTTTACACTCCTTGAGTAGCTAGAGCACGTGCACTCTTGTGTGACACAGTCAAATTAGGGTTCTTGGCAAGCCAACACATCGATATTATACGGCCCCTGAGCTCTGTCCCGTAGATTCAGCCCCAATCATCACAAAAACACCTTCCCGTGTTCTTCGGGAACCCCTAGCCGTGAGGCTTCCTGGACGGCTAGCCTCAAATCTATAGCTGTGAGCCTTTCCGGGCAGTTATACGATCCCATATTCAACGGCGCTATTCCAACAATGACCTTCACGTAGTTGTGCTAAAATCCTCCCACAACAGAAGACAATCATCAAATGACATGTTAGAGCATTTGTAACCCTAACTCCATTTAGCTAAAAAGTTGGATGTGTTACTTATTTTAATTTTATGTAAGGATTCTATTTTTTTCACATGAGACCATTTTTTTCCTTTTATAAAATTTGAAATAATTTGTTTTAAATTAGTTATAATAGCAAACCTCTAATTTTTATATAAAAAAAAATCTTAAAATAACGCGTTATTATGACACAGTGCTCTAAAAATCAATTTAGGCGGTTGATTAATTGGTGCATAGGCACTAAACGGTACAAAAATGTCTAAATTTTGTGAAAATTGGTCAAAAAATATTTTTATAAAAAATCGGCAAATAACCGGATTTAGGCGGATCTAGGTGGTCCAGGCAGGATTAATCGATAAAATTTTTAGCGAAATTAATTGGATGTAATCGGGATTAATCGGTCGGCATACAAAAAAACCGTCAAATTAAGAATAAAATTTTAAAAAAAAATTAAAAAAATATAATTGTCACATTAAAGAATAAATTCACTCATCATATTTAATAATAAATGAAGATATTTATACTTTTACTTATATAAAATATATTTTCAAATATAAAAATTAATTTTTTAATACATCCAATTCATGTTTCGATTAATCATTTCGTTTAATCGCTATAAGGTAGGCTCACCGCCTAACAATTTTTATAACCTTGTTCTGACATCATCAATTATTTATATTTTAACATATAATCAATCACTTTTGCGTAATATTATCGGCATACATTAACGACAAATTACATTACATAATAATTATTTTACATAATATCATTAGAGATATTTTTTAAAAAACTTTTTTTCCAAATTTAAATGAAACTTTTTATTCCAAGACATAGTAAATAATTCACTTTTGTTTAGCAAAAAAAAAAAAAAAAATCACTTTTGATTGAAGGAGCCTCAGAAGATTGAATTAAAATTCTTAACCTCCCTGTACATGGCTGTAAATATATCATAAGGTCAATCAATGATTATTTTAAACAATTTATTTCACCAAAAATGTTTTTGATGAGATTGATTTTTCAAATCAAAATTGCTTTCGGCAAAAATTGTTAAACAATTCCTTTTTTCAAAAGGAGTACGTACTTTCTGTAATAGTAATTTTTCAAAAAAATAAAAGGGGTTTTTTTGAAAAATATCCTATGATTTTAAACTTTTTGCAAAAATACTATAATTTTAAAGATATTTTTGCAAAAATACAGTATTTATTACAAAAATACGGTTTATTTGAAAAAAATTGCAATATGGGATGCAACTAAAATCAACCGGATGCAACTTCTATCAAATCTGAAAGCAACCCAAATCAACTAATTGCAACTTAATTATTTCAACTCAAATCCACCAAAATCAACCAAACACAATACCCAAACCCACCGAAATCAACCAAACGTAACTTTATCCATAATCAACCAAAATCTAAAACAAAACCTTCAAATCCAAAAATTAAATTTCTCTTCGACAAAGCAATGAAATTGATGTTGCCCCTGCGAGGCCCGATTCATTAAAACAAATCGGAGGAGATGGTGGAAATTGGAGGAGGTCGGGGTAGGAGGCAACGAAGATGATGGAAATCGGAGGAGGTCGGGGATAGCGAGAATAAGAGGAGAACGGAGAAGATCAGGGTCGGGGAAGAGAAGAGAGATGGTAGATCGAGAACGGGGTTGATAGAGTTAGAGCCGGTAATTCGTGTCATGTACTTCTTGTCGTGTACTTTCGTGTTACGTGTCATAAGAGGATTCATTATATTATTTCTGTACAGTGGGATCGCCAGCGAGCCCTAGTTGCGGGGTCGCAGTTCACGAGGTCTAGCAAGGCCTAGAGGTCCAGCGTGGCCTAGCATGTTACTACGAAGGCTTGTGGTCAGGCCCAGCGAGGTCGCATAAGTAGGTTATCTCCATGCATTGAGGATCGCCTCGCATGGCCAGACCCAGTGAGGTCGCATGCGAGGCCATCTAGTCAGTTTCGCCAGTAAAGATAATTATAGCATTATACAAGCTGCGGGTTCCCCTTCATGGGCCATGGACAGAATAAATGGGTAGAAAAACAACCCAAGGAGATGACTAGTGGATTTGGGCCAAGCCGAGCCCATGGAAACCCTAGCCCATCTAGATAACTTCTTCTCTAAGAGAACTACGTATGGCTTGATCCCTATAAATAGGGTACGTAGGTATCTTGTAAAGAGAGAGAAACAGTTCACCACTGATTATCAATATACAAGAGCAGCCACATCAAAACACACAAACCCTAATCCCAATTCTTCTTATAGCAAAATATCCGTATTTTGCTCCGTAAATCCGGCAACCTCCATAAATATTGTTATACAATATTCTCCCTATAACAGTGTATCAAGAGGCCAAAACGAAAACGAAACAAAATAAATTCGTGTACTCAAATTCTAAAATGAACACAAAACGAAACATTTCGTGTAAACACGAAACGAAAAGTACACGAAATATTTTGTGTACTTTCCGTTTACAAATGAAACAAAAACCGTGTACTTTCGTGTACTTTTCGCGTATTTTCTATTTATTTTGTAAAAAGGTTAAATATGTAATATTTATTTATAATATTTATTTATATAATTTAAAATGTTTATTCAAATATTTATTTATTTCGTGTATTTTCGTTTCGTGTCGTGTACCCAAGGATAAATCCAAAACCGACACTAAATTCATCCGTGTAATTTCGTGTTCGTGTACTTTCGTGTTCGTGTACCATAAAGATCAACCCAAACCCCGTAATTTTGTGTCGTGTACGAAATTGTCGGCTCTAGAACCCATAAATTTCGTGTCGTGTATAAAATTTCCGGCTCTAGATGGAGTAAGAGGGAACCGAGCAGTTAGCCATGAATTAGTAGAGAACATATTATTGCAATTTAATTATAAAGGACCGTATAATTGTAATGAATTTTTAAAGTAGAGTAAATTTTTAATAAGTATTAGAAAAGTCAGTATTTTCAATAAATTTCCAAAATAAAATTTACCTATTTTTCAAAAAAAAAGAACTAAATTATTATTTGCAATAATAATACCAAAGGGATTAATTATCAAATTGGCCACTGAATAACTTGACATATCTCAGATTGCACACTGATAAATTCGGGGTTTTATTAAAACACTTTTAAAGACATAAATATCAAACGGATACCTTTAAAATGTACTCGGGAACTAAAAATAATTGTTCATTGAGTTCTACACATTTTTCTTGAATGCCACCATAACCAAATGAAAGTTTAATAATTCTAGTATTTTTGATAATATATTTAGATTTTAAAGAAAATTTTATACTATTTATTTTTAATTTTATGGTTATTTTCTTTGATGTAATTAAAATTAAATAGTAAATAATTTTTTTAAAATTTAAATATATTATCAAAAATACTAGAATTCATAATCTTTCATTTGGTTAAAGTAACATTTAAGAAAAATGCATAGAACTCGATGAAAAATTACTTCTACTTTCCGAGTACATTCCGTTTGATATTTATGTCTTTAAAAGTGTTTCAGATGAGATCCCGAATTTATCAATATGCAATCTGAGATATGTCAAGTTATTCGGTGGCCAATTTGATTTTTAACCCAATACCAAAGTCATCCTAAAAAATTTGAATATATCAAAACCTCCATGTACTAGGCTGTAAAATATAGAGTAAAAAGCACTTCATGTACTCGAATTTTCACGAAACCTGCACTTGGGATACTGAATTTCAAAAACCCCTACTTGCAATACTGGATTTTAATTTTCTTTACACTTTGTGTATTTCCGTCAAATCAGGTTAACACCGTTAACTATAATAGGGGTAAAACAATCTTTTTACTAGTCATCTTTTTCTTGAAATTGCAATCCACCATTGATGAACTTTTAAATTGCAACAGTCATGTCCATAAGGTACCAAACAAAACTCTACAGAACATCCTTCTCCTCTGTCCACCACAGCCTCGCCATCTCACCGC
This sequence comes from Kitagawia praeruptora, assembly GCA_037693485.1. Lineage (NCBI taxonomy): Eukaryota > Viridiplantae > Streptophyta > Magnoliopsida > Apiales > Apiaceae > Kitagawia > Kitagawia praeruptora. The sequence goes on along the minus strand of CM075345.1, from coordinate 44,005,580 downwards.
CCTTCACCATCGTCTTCCTACTCTCCGTTGACCCACCTGCACTGCAACACCACTAACCCATCACCTCCGTTAATCAACCTCCCGAAACATTCAACTCGCCAGTCCACTCCCTTCTCCTCTTTCATTCACCCCGTCGCATCTCATCTCTTCCACACGCTACGCCTCCGTCGCCACTCCACCACTGCAAAATCGGAGGTCATGACTGATGGTGACAAACTTCCAGTGGAGACCAATAATGGTCCTCGAACACCAAAGATTGTCTCCCTCCTCCACTTAAATTAGCCCTCTATACACCTTATATGCAGCTGATTACATACACACGCACGCACATACGCACACTACACACAAATCACGATTTACTGGACACCCACCTCAACTAGAATCGAAACAACGAAAAAAGAAGAGCTCATCACAGAGACTCGACCATACAAACTACTACAATTACATACGAACTGCACGCAAACTCGCAATTTCTAACACTAAAATCTAGCCACACCCACACTCAAAGTTTAACACACACTTGGCAATACCACTGCTGCAACACAGACACAATCAACGCAGAAATACACATACACGTACTAACTTCGACACACACACCCAGCATAAACTCGCAGCAGCCATTTACCCACACACGCGGTACTGTTTACACATCACCACCGTCGACAATACCAGTAGCAGGGGAGAGTGTAATAACCCTAACTTTTGCAATGCTACAGTGTTTAAGTGAATAGTGATTTTTGGGAAATTAGGAAAATGGTGTGTAGGTACTCTATATTGGAAATAGAAAATAAGTAAACAGAAACCATATTAGTGTTGTACTAAGAAAATAAGTGACTCGAAATGACGATGGATTTTAGAAATTCCTGAAAATGGACTTTTGAGGATTTTAAGTTCGAACGAGCTTCTATTTGTTGGATACTAAGGAGCATAGGATTATGAAAAGATTTATATATTGAGGAATTAGTGAAATTAGGTTAAACCAAGGGATTACTAAGTCGAGGAAATGCCAAGGGAATTTGAACTTTTAAATGATTTCAGAAACCACTGAGATAATGAGGTGTAGTCAAAACGAATCGTAATTAGACGAGAATGGGAACAAAGCAACCAAGATTTGAAATATAACAAGGATGCATATCACATTACCATTACCAAGATCATTAGCAAATTACTTAAGAAAAACAAGAAAAAAAAAATTAAAGGAATTAGTAGAAAAATCATGAAAGATGTAACATTTTATTAACTAAATATTAAGGGTAAATTAGTCTTTTAAATGAGAAATCTTCCAAGGTAAGATACATGACTCTAGAATTAGTGGGATAATTAGATAAGATTAGCAAAAAGAAAGAAAAAAAAAAAATCTCTTCCATCCTCTTCATCATCTATTCTGCCCAGCAGAACAACAGATCGGTAAAATGGACCTAGAGACTTCATTTCTCAGCCAAATTTAGTGTTCTTTTGCTTTTTGGAAATCCCATGAGGTGCTCTACAACTTTCATTTAGAAGCCTCCTCCAGAAAACGTAGGTAAGACCTTCGTTTTTGCGATTCTTTCAGCTGAGTGAACAGTAACTTCGAATTTTTAACTTTGTTTTTATGGTTTCTTTAGTTAATACAAGCTATACTAAGGTTGTTAAAGGTGTGACCAAGGATTATTAAGGATCTTAAAAGCTTCAAGGAGGTATAACTATTCTTGCTTCTTTGTATTTATGGTGAAAATGAATTGGTTAGTAGTTAAGTGATGTTAATGTAAAGTTTATGATGAATATGTGTTATGAATGGTTGGATTTGATATGAGATTTGTGTTGTGAACTAGTAACCATGGCTGGAATGTAGTCCACATGGTGTAGGGTTTGGATTGAGTATGGAATGATGGTTTTGGAGTGGTTAAAATATGGAAAGTATGAAAGTACAGCGGTTATAATGTCCGATTTTCGTTAAACCGGAAAACTGCCCTGTTTTTAGCAACTGTGCACACACGGTACCTTACTGTCCAGACCCCTAAGTGACCATTGTAGGGTAGAGCATAGTTCATAGATCGTTTTGATATAAAGTACGTTAAAAACTGATGAACGGTTTAGGAGATAAGTCAGTTTTAGTGAAAGACGTTCGCGAACCGAGAAAATGTAACTGTAACAACTTTGACGCTATAATTACCATACTTAGACATTTTTAAATATTATGAAATTTTGGGATAGTGTAGTAGGGTGGTCAGAGAGTCCCTAGCAGTTGACCTTGCATTAAAATTCGAAATTTATATTTTCTGGGAATTTTTACAGTCAAGTGTGGTTGTTAAGAGAAATGGCGTAAAACACTGAAACTTTGGTTAGTTTAGAAATGGATTAAGTTCTTGAACCTTTTGGAGTATTAGTAATACGTCAAGTATATATTAAGTGTCAAGTGTATTGTCATATAAGAGTGAAGTGAGCAAGCGACGTAGTATTCTAACGGTGATTCTTTTCGTGTTTATAGAAGTTCCGGGAGAACCACGTACCCTATCTTCAGGATTCAGAGATCGAGGCAAGATTTCTTTATCCTTACTTTGAAAATTATATATCTTCATAGTATAATGATTTCATGGAATATACATGTGTGATCTTATTGTTAATATATCGTTAATGAATTGTTTTCCCAGTGAAACGGGAATTACAGAGAGATAGATATGATTATGAATATGGATATAGAGATGGCTCTGAATGGGGCGAATATACTTTATGTGGAAAGACATATGGAAGAGAATGATATCAGTTGTTATCTAGAATTATATGAGTTATAATATTATGATAATAATGATCTTTAAATACCTATGACTAATAAATATTATTTGATGAATACTTAATCTTTAAAGATAGATGAAATAGTTTATGTATGTAAAGGTATATTTGAGTTTTTTAAATATGGATGAGATGTCTCAGTCATAATTAGAGTATTATGATATATGATGATAAATGTGAAAGGAAACGTGAATGGAAGTGTGAACATAAATGGAAATGGAAATGATAGACGTACAAAGAATTGTGAAAAGAAATGTGAATGGAAAGGTGAATATGAATGATATTTTATGAATGGAATAAATTGTTTCAAAAAGGGGGATTTCAATAAAACTTGCGTAAGAGGCTGTGTCAGGGCTGTGTGCGACACAGTCCAGCATTCATTATTTTATTACGGCACGAAGATGCCAAGGGAGGATGTTAGCAGGTGGCCTTCCTCCAGGAGGATGTTAGCAGGTGGCCTTCCTCCAGGGATGATATACCAGGTGGGATCATTCCTTCTACCGGTAGTAAACAGAGAGCAGGTACGATTAGGCGACTGATCATCGTCCTAACGTATCAGGCGACAGCAGATATCCCCACAGTTTTTAAAAGAAAGAAATGATAAATGGTTTCTGAACGGAATACCGAAAAAGGAATGAGAATGTGGAATTATTTCTTCTGATTAGAAGAGAAACTGATTTTATATTAGTTTTATATAATTGTTGCATAAAAAGGAAATGGAAAGATGATAATGAGAGATTTTATCCAAATGTTATATTATCTTGAGATATTATACTGAAATGATTTATTGATTTTCATATTGTTTTAAAAGAGAAGCTGATATTATATTATTTCTGAAGAGAAACTGATATTATATTGTTGAGAAGGGAAACTGATATTATATTATTTTTGTGTAACTGTGTATAAGGGAAATTGAGAGGTTGTATTGAGAGATTATATCGAAATATTATATTGTCTTGAGGAATTAAATGGAGATATATATTAAAGAGTTTATTGAAGTGTTATAATGAAAGGATTATATTGAAAGAATATATGGAGTAAGTAAGAGTAAGTTATTACTTGATGTCTTAATGAAACTTTCTTTTCTATAATTCTTTCCTTAATTTTTATAGTGAGCTTTTCGTTTATATATATATATATATATATGTTTTAACCTTGATACTGGTTTAAAATGGAATCTTGCTGAGCTATTATAGCTCACTCTTGCTATTTATGTATATACAGCTAGGTCTCTTGCCGATACTCCGTACCACACTCCGCAAGAGGGTTAGGGAAAGACGACCTTCTGAGAGAGTGCTGGCACCGATTCCCGAGGTAGATGATTGCGCCTGGGTACTAGTAGACTTATGTATATTAAGTGTGTAAGTGATGTAATAAACTTTTGGTTGTTGAATTACTTCTTGTAGAAGTAATATTCAGCAACATACTTAGTAAGATTCTGGGTTTGTAATAACTGCTTAACTTTAAAATTTAAATATTGTGAATGTTGTTCCCTGAGCTTATGACTGGTGTGTGTAATGATATTAGTGTGGGGTCATTTGTGAAAAAAAAAAAAATTGTGTGAGTTTATTATGCATTTTATATTCCAGCTGCCAAGAATAAAGTGTTATTAAATGGAAATTGGTCCGTGATGGCCCGGATCTTTGACCCCGGATCTGGGGCTGTCACAGAGAGGGAAGGAATAAACGGGGGGAGAGAAATCAGAGAGGGAGAGAGATAATAGCCACAGGAGAGAGATACAGATTAGGGAGGGAGATAGAGAGAGATATTGAAAGAGATTTTTGAGAGAGATTTCATAACATAATTGATAGGGATGGGGCTGGATTTCATAACATAATTGATCGACAATGAAATGGGAATAATGATAGAGAAATGATTTGGGGGTATACGATACAATTTTGGGGTAATAATACGCTTACAGTTAAAAGGACCAAAATGCCCTCGCCAAAGTAACGGCGTTAGAGCCAAATTGACGAAAGTACACACATTGCAGAAAATTTGAAAGTGCGGTATTACAAATAGGGTTTTTTGAAATATAGTATCCCAAATACAGATTTTGGCATAATTCAAGTACACGAAGTGTTTTTTACTCTAAAATATATCAAAAACTCAACTAGTGATTGTTTTAAACAATCGACCTCACCATGTTAACGGTTAACCATATATATGCTTGCTAAACGCATAGATGAAATATAAATACCTTGTTCTTCCATTTTCAAGTATCAGACGACAAAATATATGAGCCTGTTAGGCTCTCCTTACTTTTTTAAAATAAGGACTTATTTCGTGAAAAAATTTCAAATTTATATACTGTTATGCCCGAATCTCGGTATAGATCCTAAACAGGCTCAAACGACTATACAAGGGGCCCACCTCTCTTAATGGGCTCAACCACCTCTCTTAATGGGCTCAATTATCTACTAATGGGCTTAAATATGGAAGAAGGATCAACAAGGCGTGAGTCCCGATCTGGGATCGCCTCACCTTTATCTCATCATATTATTTGAAGACAATCTCTCGAAGACATGATCCAGCCCTAGGGGTCGCCTCACTATGATCTCCTACTGCTACTCAAGGCGTCCTCTCATGCCAACGATAAAGGAAAATGGGGTCTCACACTAGGCCTCAAAGGGCTCTCACGCTAGGCCTCCAAGGGATCTCACGCTAGGCCTCTAGGCGTCTCACGCTAGGCCTCTAGGCGTCTCATGCTAACCCGGCCTCGAGGTCGCATCTACAGGGCCACCTCGCTACAGGGCCGCCTCGCTACAGGGCCGCCTCGCTACAGGGCCACCTCGCTACAGGGCCACCTCTAGCAACAAGGCCACCTCGCTACAGGAGCACCTTGTCTATTCTCTCATGCTAGGCCTCTGCGCCTCTCACGCTAGGCCTTTGCGCCTCTCATGCTACTCAGCCTCGGGGTTGCATCTACCGGGGTCGCTACCCGGGGATCGCTTCGTCAGGCTCCCGTCAAGGGATCGCTTCACACATAACCTCCACAGCGGGGTCACATCTACAAACTAAAACGAGATCACTATCTCTTCTTCTCTGGAAGGCTCATGGCCAGACCCCTCGAGGTCGCATGAGCAGCTGGACACAAGGGATCGCTTCGCATGGCCTGATCCCTCGAGGTCGCATGAAAGGCCCTTGTTGCTTCTCTACTGGCCAACTCTATCCGTTCGAGACTATGGGCTTCCACAGCTGGGCCATGGATCATGGTTGGAGTTGATGACTCACTGCCATGTCAGCCCTAAATGAGTGGGCTTGGACTATGGCTTATCTCTTAAAACCCTAGCCCGCCTAGGTAACTTCTTCTCCAAGAACTACGTATGGCTTGATCCCTATAAATAGGGTACGTAGGCACCTTGTTTGGATACGCCTCAGCTCACCCCTGACTATCTATCAACAAGATCAGCCACAAACAAACACCAATCTCCTCCCGTGTTCTTCGTGTTCTTAGCAAAATATCCGTATTTTGCTCCGTAATTCCAGCAACCTCCAATTTCGTGTTGTAACGAAATTCTCCCTACAACAATTGGCGCTAGAAGGAGGGGCTAGTCATTAATTTGGGAGAACGATGACTAACTCGAACAAGAAGAACGGAGAGGCCAACAACGGAGAGGCTGAGGCCGGGCTAGCGTGAGAGGCCGAGGCCGGGCTAGCGTGAGAGGCCGAGGCCGGGCTAGCGTGAGAGGAGGCCGGGCTAGCGCGAGACCCCGGGGGAGCACATGACCCCGGGCTGCAAGGAGCGAGACCCCGAGGTAGCATATGACCCCGGGCTGCGACCCCCAAGTAGCGAGACCCCGGGATAGACATGACCCCGGGCTGCAAGGAGCGAGACCCCGAGGTAGCACATGACCCCGGACTGCGACCCCATAGGAGCGAGTGTAATAACCCTAACTTTAACAAAGCTACAGTGGTCACATGAATAGTAAATTTCGAGGATTTAGAGAAATGGTACATAGGTACTTTATAATGGAAACATAAAATGAATAAACAGAAACCATATTAGTGTTGTGCAATGGAAATAAGTGACTCGAAATGACGTTAGATTTCAGAAATTCCTGAAACATGGATTTTGAGGATTTTGATTTCGAATAAGCTTCTATTAGATATTAAGGAGCATGGAAACATTATAAGAAGTATATATTGAGGGATTAGTGAATTTAGATTTGAGCCAGGGGATTTTTAAGTTAAGAGAATACCAAAGGAAATTGGATTGTTAAATGGTTTCAAAACCACTGAGATAATGAGGTACACTCGAAACGAACCACAATTAGACGAGTATGGAAACCAAGCAACCAAGATTAGTAATATAACAAGGATACATACCATATTATTTACCAATGTGATGGGCATTGTACTTAGAAAATTTAGAAAATAAGAGATTAGAAAATCCAAGTGGTGTCATTAGCCATTATTTTGTTTTTAAGGGTAAATTAGTAACTTTGCAAGCTTTTAATCACTAAATATCTTCCAAGGCTTCTAGGACAAGCTAAAGCTAACAAATATTAACAAGATTAAAGAGGGATAAGATCAAAACAAAGAACAAAACTCTCTCCCCCATCCATATTACAATTTTCGGCCAAAACAAGAACAGCCCAGTAAAATGAGCATAACTTCTTCGTTTCTCAGCCAAATTTTGCGTTCTATAGCTTTTTAGAAAGCCCATGAGATAACCTACAAGTCGTATTTCACAAGAGTTTTCCAGAAAAGCAAGGTAAAGGGGTCGTTTTTCATGTTCTTTCAGCTGATGAATAGTAATTCCGAATTGTTAACTTTGTTTTCATGGTTTCTTTAGTTGATTCAAGTTAATCTAAGGTTGTTTAAGGAGTGCCCAAGGTTTATCAAGGATTTTTAAGGGTTATCAAAGCTTCAAGAAGGTATAATCATGCTTGCTCTTTTATGTTTATGATGGATATAGTTGTGTTTAGTGATTAAGTGGTATAAATGTTATGATTATGATGTTATAAGTGTTTGTAAGTGATTAAAGTTGATTTTGGAAGGAGTATGTGCTTGTAACCATGGTTGGTAAGATGACCACATGGTGTAGGTGATGGTGTATAAGGTGGATGATTGATTTGGAGGAGTTTGATTTTGGAAAGTATGAAATTACAGCAGTTATAATGTCCGATTTTCGTTAGAACGAAAACTGCCCTGTTTTGTGACCCCTGTATTCATACGGTACCTCACTGCCTAGGTTACCAATTGACCATGAAATGATAGAGCTTAGTTCATAGATCGTTTTGATATAAGGTGCGTTAAAATCTGATGAACGGTTTAGGAGAAAAGTCAGTTTTAGTGAAAGGCGTTCGATAACCGAGAAAACGTAATTGTATCAACTTTGAGGCTAAAGTTACCATACTTAGACATTTTTATAAGTCACGAAATTTTGGGATAGTGTAGTAGGGTGGTCAGAGGACCCTTGACAGTTGACCTTGCATTAAAATTCGAAATATATATTTTCTGAGAATTTTTACAGTTAAGTGTGGTTATTAGGGGAAATGGTGAAAACCCCTGAAACTTCGATTGAGCTTATAAATAGTTAAGTCCTTGAACCTTTGGGGTAATAATAATACGTTAAACATATGTTGAAGTGTAAAGGGTTTTGTTATACAAGAGGGTAGTGAGTAAGAGATGTGGTATTCTAATGACGGTCCTTTTGTGTTTATAGAAATTCCGGAGGAGGGACCAGTCATACTACCAGGATACAGAAACCAAGGCAAGATCTTTTCTATCCCTACTTGGAAATTATTTATCTTCAAAGAAACTTGATTTTATGAAATATATATATGTGATGCTATTGTTACTATATTGTTAAGAAATGGTTTTCCTCGATTATTGATGTAAAAAGGGAAGGTATATGAGTATGGTATGAATATGGATATGAGTATGAGATGGATATGAATATACATAGAGATGATTATGCATGAAGTGAACATGCCTTATGATTAAGGGAATATGAAAGAATGGTATCAGTTGTTATCCAGGGTTATATGGTTTATAATACTATATTAAAAATATTCTTTTTGGTGTTAGTGGTATTATAAATATTATTTGATTATTAATTACTACTTTTTAAGTAGATGGAATATGTTATGGATATAAAAGCATATTTAAATTCTTGAATATAAAAGAGATGTCTGAATCATAATCAAAGTATTATGTTATGAATATATTTTATAGAAATAATGTGCGAGAATGAAAATGATATGAGTGAATGATAATTGATAATGGAAGTGATATACGGAAATGGAAATGTGAAATGGTGTTGATAAATTGAATAATGATCTTATAAAAAGGGGAATTTACAACAGTAAGCGTAAGAGGCCGTGTGGAAGTTGCACAGTCCAGCACTTAATGTAAGCGTAAGAGGCCGTGTGGAAGTTGCACAGTCCAGCACTTAATGTAAGCGTAAGAGGCTATGTCAGGGCTGTGTGCGACATAGTCTAGTATTCATGATTCGGCACGAAGATGCCAAGGGAGGATGTTAGCAGGTGGCCTTCCTCCAGGAGGATGTTAGCAGGTGGCCTTCCTCCAGGGATGATGTTAGCAGGTGGCCTTCATTCCTTCTACCGGTAGTAAAAATAGACGGTTACGGAGGACGACTGATCATCGTACCTCACATATTTGGTGACAGTGGAAACCCCCACAATTATTGAATAAAGAATAAACAATAAAGTCAGAATGGTATATTGAAAAGGTAAATTGATATGGAACAGTGAAATTATTGTTATAGATGAAGAGAAACTGATTTTATATTAATTGTTATAATTGTTGCATAAGAAGGAAATGAGAAGATGATAGAGAGAGATTTATTCAAGTTTTCATTTTATTTTGAAATATTACACTGAAAGATTATATTGATTGTTATATTATTTAAGAAGAGAAACTGATACTGTATTATTCTAGATTTCTTTCTTATAATAGTAAGTGGATGATGTATTATTAAATAAGAGTTTTATTCTTTCTTAAAGGTTATAATTGATTTCCGTTTACATATGTATATACATGTATACTTGGTTACATTTTTAAATTTTAGTTTATAATAATATCTTGCTGAGCTATTATAGCTCACTCTTGCTACTTATGTATATACAGCTAGGACCAATGCCAATACTCTGTACGACACCCCGCAAGAGGGTAGGGGGAAGGCGACCTATTGAGCGAGTACTGGCGACCGTTCCCGAGGTAGATGACAAGCGCAAGGGGTTTAGTGATCTTATGTATATTAAGTGTGTAAGTGTGTGAGGTTGTAATAAATTTGGTTGTTGAAATGCTTCTTGTAGAAGCATCACTCAACAATGTACTTAAGTATGATTCTGGGATTATAATAACTGTTTAACTCTAAACTTTTATTATGGTGAATGTTGTTCTCTGAGCATATGACTGGTGTGTGTGTGTGTATTATTGTGGGGTCAATTGCATAAGTATTAATTAAAAAAAAAAAAACCAAGAGATATTGATTTTGGATGGAAGTTGGTCCGTGATGGCCCAGATTCATGACCCCGGATTTGGGGCTGTCACAGCGAGGCCATGCTTGCACCTAGCGTAGCGAGGCCATGCTTGCACCTAGCGTAGCGAGGCCGGGTTCGAGAAGGATAAATGATAGAGGCCAAGGCAAGGGTCAAGGTTCTAAGTGACCTCCATCTCTTTATCGAGATCGTGAGTGGTCCCATCGTCATGACGACAGACCCCCATCTCCTCGTCGAGATCGAGAGGCCCCAATATGGAGTAACAATCGAGATCTTGAGATGCCTCCTAGTGAGATGCCTTTTAATGAGATACTTCTACATGAGATGCTTCTTCTCGGTGAAATACCTCTATGTCGAGGAGAGGGGGGACGCCCCTGATCCTTGTCGGGGAGAGGGGGGACGCCCCTGATCCTCGTCGGCAATGAGGAAGTCATCGACTATCTCAAGACATTGGGAAGAGCAAGCAACAAATAACGAGGTTGAGCCCGAGGCCCTCATCAATTAGCCTCAAGATCGCACTAGAGATGAAAGGAGAGAAGCCAAAGTAGTTAAAGATCAAAATGAGCTCAAGACCTCAATATCTTATTACATGTGCAACAAAGGGAAGCCTATTATGACATTGAAGAAGCTAAGTGGTCTCGCTTAGCGTTGGTGAGGCCAAGTGCCTCGGGATAGCATGATGAGGCCAAGTCCCCCCGGATAACGTTGATGAGGTCAAGTGTCTTGGCACAACAACGAAGAATACAAGTGCTCTGGGATAGCGTTGAAAAAGTCAAGTATGCTTATAGCGGAATCACACATAATTCTCTTCATTACAAATGGTGTCAACCTCAAATAATACAAGAAGGATGCTGAAACATGTTGATTCCTCATCACATCTATAATGAGAATGAGGACTCGGGGGTAGTGGTATTACATAACATCTCTTCCAACAAAACATTTAAAAAATTACAAGTCCAGCCTCTAGCAACGCGACATCTTGTGATGCGAGGTCTCTCAACATGTGAGGCTGCGAGGAGGAGGCCTCTCAACATATGAGGCTGCTAGGAGGAGGCCTCTCAACATATGAGGCTGCTAGGAGGAGGCCTCTCAACATATGAGGCTGCTAGGAGGAGGCCTCTCAACATATGAGGCTGCGAGGGCGAGGCCTCTCAACATATGAGGCTGCGAGGAGGAGGCCTCTCAACATATGAGGTTGCAAGGAGGCCTCGCAACATAGGAGGCTATGAGGAGTCCTCTCATTATATCAGAAAGAGAATACCTCTCCACATATGGGGAGTCCTCTCAACTTATGCGGAGTTCTCAACATAAATGGAGTCTTTTCATCATATAAGGAGTCCTCTCATCATAATAACAAGGAGTAAGCTCAGAGGAGAGTCCTCTCATCATATTCTAAGAAGAACTTGAAGACACAAGTGAAAGCATGAGCTCATATATTAGCTAAACAGAAGACATATTTAACAATTCATGACTGCAAGGCCCTATGGGGCCGCCTCTCAAAGTCTCTATGGGATCACATCGTGCTTGGAAGGACCCCTCGAGGTCACAATCACTTACATGTACTTGGCTTTGCATCAATTGGAAGACACCACTTTACTTGATTCCACATCGCATTCATAATGGCAATATGGAATGGGGGGTAGTTGTTATGCCCGAATCTCGGTATAGATCCTAAACAGGCTCAAACGACTATACAAGGGGCCCACCTCTCTTAATGGGCTCAACTACCTCTCTTAATGGGCTCAATTATCTACTAATGGGCTTAAATATGGAAGAAGGATCAACAAGGCGTGAGTCCCGATCTGGGATCGCCTCACCTTTATCTCATCATATTATTTGAAGACAATCTCTCGAAGACATGATCCAGCCCTAGGGGTCGCCTCACTATGATCTCCTACTGCTACTCAAGGCGTCCTCTCATGCCAACGATAAAGGAAAATGGGGTCTCACACTAGGCCTCAAAGGGCTCTCACGCTAGGCCTCCAAGGGATCTCACGCTAGGCCTCTAGGCGTCTCACGCTAGGCCTCTAGGCGTCTCATGCTAACCCGGCCTCGAGGTCGCATCTACAGGGCCACCTCGCTACAGGGCCGCCTCGCTACAGGGCCACCTCGCTACAGGGCCGCCTCGCTACAGGGCCACCTCGCTACAGGGCCACCTCTAGCAACAAGGCCACCTCGCTACAGGAGCACCTTGTCTATTCTCTCATGCTAGGCCTCTGCGCCTCTCACGCTAGGCCTTTGCGCCTCTCATGCTACTCAGCCTCGGGGTTGCATCTACCGGGGTCGCTACCCGGGGATCGCTTCGTCAGGCTCCCGTCAAGGGATCGCTTCACACATAACCTCCACAGCGGGGTCACATCTACAAACTAAAACGAGATCACTATCTCTTCTTCTCTGGAAGGCTCATGGCCAGACCCCTCGAGGTCGCATGAGCAGCTGGACACAAGGGATCGCTTCGCATGGCCTGATCCCTCGAGGTCGCATGCAAGGCCCTTGTTGCTTCTCTACTGGCCAACTCTATCCGTTCGAGACTATGGGCTTCCACAGCTGGGCCATGGATCATGGATGGAGTTGATGACTCACTGCCATGTCAGCCCTAAATGAGTGGGCTTGGACTATGGCTTATCTCTTAAAACCCTAGCCCGCCTAGGTAACTTCTTCTCCAAGAACTACGTATGGCTTGATGGCTTGATCCCTATAAATAGGGTACGTAGGCACCTTGTTTGGATACGCCTCAGCTCACCCCTGACTATCTATCAACAAGATCAGCCACAAACAAACACCAATCTCCTCCCGTGTTCTTCGTGTTCTTAGCAAAATATCCGTATTTTGCTCCGTAATTCCAGCAACCTCCAATTTCGTGTTGTAACGAAATTCTCCCTACCACATATACTAATTATTAAAATTAAATATTTAGAAGGGTTTAGACATTTAGTATTCTTTTTATGCAAAAAATTAGTAACTTATTCAAAAAAAATAAAATTTAATATACTTTTTCCAAAAATAAATTACTTATTTCTCATAAATAAGATTTGTCAAATGGTTCATAATGTGCAAACACACACGTTCCACAAAGGGGAGAGGCTGTATTAAGTACTACGTATTAACTAGTGCTAAACAGTTGATGAACTGGTGGCCACATAAACCAACACCTTTCTATTCATAAAAATAATGCAAAATTAAAGATGTATTATCTGAAGGGAGCTTCAATTGATTTGGACTTGTGAAAGAAAGAGATGCCTAGCTACTTCCTTACCCTAATTATGTCTTCATCAAATGCTAGCCGCTTTTTAATCACCAAACTCCACCGTAATATATTCTGTACATTCAAAATATACCTCTTAATTTCAAATACACAAAGTAAATTAATTTTAGGCAAATTAATATATAAAAGGTATAAAAAATATATATATTAAATACACAATAATAATGATAAGTAGGAACATTTTATACATTTACTTTCTTTTTCTTTTGTTGTATTTCATACCTTTTATTTTTGCAATTTGTTAAATTAATTCATTAAAAAGTACATATTCACGGTGACAACACGTCAGTGCAACTAGTAAATTAAAAAAAATAAGTCCAACACTCTTATCATATTTCTCCACAACCATGGTATTTTGTAGTTGACCTTAACATGACATAGTATATACATATATATAGTTCTACGTACATGTCCTTAATTATAATCTCTTTGTATAACTTGGAGTCTAAATTCTAATGAATATGTAAAGAAGTACTTAAATTACCTAACGAATATCTCCCGTCCATTGTTATTAATGAACGAAATTTAGACTTTATTAGTTTAAAATTCGTTTGATGTACGGATTTTTTTTAATATTATATATGATTTTTTTCATTAATTTGAAATAATTTTTTTAAAACATGAATTTTGGAGATTTAAATTTTTAAATGAGATAATTTGATAATAATTATATAAATGTTATTCGTAATATTTTTGGAATAGAAGGGATTTTAGTTAGAAAATATAGAAAAGATAATACTCCCTTCGTCCCGGTGATTAGTATACATTGGGTTTGGACACGGACACCAAGAAAATGTGTAAAAAATGAGTAAAGTTAGATGAAAAGTGGGTAAAATGTGGGGTCTATCAATTTTTAATAATAGATTTGAGATAGTGGAGGAAAGTAGTGGGTGTAATAATGTTTTATATTATTTTATTTTATTAAATAGAACGTCCGTGATAAAATTGGAAAAAGAGAGGTCTTAGTTAGTGAAAATTAAAAATATAACATGTTTTAGGTGAAAAATGTAATTGATTAGTTTATTGTAATTTTAATTTAGTTATGTTATTTTACTAAATAAAATTGCTCGTGATATTTTTAGTAAAGGAGAAATTAATGTTGCCCGATATAAATTAATGTTGTACGTGATATTTATTGAAAAAGATGAATTTTAGTAAGAAAATATATAAAATGATAAGTTTTAGCTGAAAATGGTAATCGGTTAATTATTAGTAATATAATATTATTATTTTATTTTATTAAATAGAACCGCCCGTGATATAATTGGAAAATGAGAGATTTTAGTTAGAGAAAATAGAAAAGGTAACGTGAAAATTAAAGGGTGGAATGTTTTAGGTGAAAAAGGTAATTGATTAGTTTATAATATTTATAGTTTAATTATGTTATTTTACTAAATAAAACTGCTCGTAGTGTTTTTAGAAAATGAGAAATTAATGTTGCTCGTGATATTTCTAGAAAAAAGAGATTTTAATTAGAAAATATAGAAAAAATTATACGTTTTAGCTGAAAAAAGGCAATCGATTAATTATTAGTTTTATAATATTATTATTTTATTTTATTAAATAGAACCGCCCATGATATAGAACTATTCTTAAAATTTACCTTAAAATGTGTGCCAGACACCATATTTTGAAATGTTAACAAATGGGCGGAATGGAGGGAGTAAAAGATATTGTATTTTACCTGAAAAAGTAAATTAATTAGTTATTAAAAAAGAGAAAAATTAATATGTTTAACCTGAAAAAGGAAATTGATTAGTTAGTAGGATGAAATTTATCTATAATTAAATAAGGGTAAATAAGTAAAATCAACAGGTTCCCAGTGTTATAAATTTTATTTAATATTACAATTATGTTTTTATATAATCATTATTTGTAATAAGTTTTTTTTTATTTAATTTGATATAATTTAATATACTCATGTTTACGGATTATACTAATGTTTCGTTATTATAAACAACGTATACGATTTTTAATATATTTTATTAATAATTGAAAAAAATGGTATGATATTTTCGGGTATATAATAATGATTTTAAGGTTTGTTTTAAATTAAAAATGTAACATGTTTTAATTAGAAAGGAAATATTAATGATTGAAAGATATGATACGATTGATTTTTTTAGGTGCTTATAAAAGGTAATATCTTAAACTAATAGTAAATGTGAAAAAGACAATCGACTAATTACCATTAATTATATTATGTTATTATTTATTTTAGGTGTTATAATTTTTTTGAAAATTATGGTGTGATATTTTGGGGTATATATTAATGGTTGCAAGATTTGTTTTAAATTAAAAAGGTAACGTGTTTTATTTCGAAAGAAAATATTAATGATTGAAAGATATGATACGACTGATGTTTTTAGATGTTTATAAAAGGTAATATCTTCAAAAAAGTAAATGTGAAAATGACAATCGACTAATTACCATTAATTATATTATGTTATTATTGAAAAAGATAAAAAGGCAATCGACTAATTACCATTAATTATATTATGTTATTACTTATTTTAGGTGTATTTTTTTTTTTTTATAATGTGGGTAAATAAGTAAATTTACTAAGTACCAAAAAACAGGTATCAAAACTTTTAGTATTTCGGCTTTTATATAATAGTATAGATACGAATTTATTAAATTTAATAAAGTGGGCCAAAGCTGTTAGCTATAATTTTAGATAATTTCTACAGGTTGGTTATATTTGTCGAACCTCTATATAGCTGTAAGAAATCTGTAAGAAGATTTCACATCATTTATTACCATATTGAAGTGATATATTCTATTTATAACAACCTAAATTATTAATAACATACTATTTTTAAAATATAGTCAACCAATATATCTAATACCATTGAAGTAAAATGTCTTACAGATTCAACAAATTTTACATAATGTCTTACAGGTCCAATTTAGCCAACCAATTTTAGCTATTCCCGTTGGAGATGCTCTATGGCTAGCTATTTACTACAAGTCATTCGAATACGTAATTACTAAAAATATTTGAAGGTCAAATCTGTAAGTTTTTTGTTATTTACATCGACTGATAAGAGCATCTCCAATGGTAATAGCTAAAATCATTAGCTATATAATGATTATCTAAAAATTTGCTGAACTGTAAGATGTTTTACTCCAATGGTATTAGCTATAATGAATAGTTATATTTTAAAAATAGTATTTTATTATTATTTTAATAATATAAATATATATATAAGTAAATAAGATCGATGATATGTCACGATATAAGTGGAGATAATGAATTATAAATATTATCTATATATTATAGATGTCCTCCAAATATAGAAGATGTCAAGATTATTATCTAAAATTTTATCTAACAGGAAGTATGGTTGGAGAAAAAAAAATATAGATATCATCTAAAAACTGTGCCATATCATCAAGTTTAGCTAACAGATGTGTAGCATTGGAGATGCTCTAAGGACACCAAGATTCAGTAGAAAGATAAATGTATGAGTAGTAAACAAGTTACCCGTTGTTTTTAACACGGAAATCAAGAATTACAAGAATAAAAATTAAAATAAGTGAAGTAGTGGATGTAATAGTAATTTTATTATTAAAATAAATGAAGTAGTAGATGTAATAATAATTTTATTGTTAGAATAAATGAAATATTGGATGTAATAGTGTAAAGTATTAATAAGTGAAGTAATGAGTGTAATAGTGTTAAAACTTATTATTTTAGTAAACGTAACAAATTGGTTGGGATGTCCCAAAAACGAAAGTGTAAACAATTGTTTCGGATTGAGAAAGTATAATTAATAATTATGACGTCTTATTCAAGGCAAACATCATTAAGAACCTTTATACTCTGGTGTAGACGTGTGTTTAGTTTATCAACGATTCAATGATTAAATTTTAATTAGTTTAGTGTGTCGGAAGTACAATTTTCGTGAAAACATGCATGGCCATGTCTCTCTAAAACTTAATTACAAATTGACAGCTGATCTTAGTATTATTTGAAAAGCTTAATGATTTGATGTTAGTAGTCAGACAGTAACTAAACAAAAACATGCGTCTTAATCACGTAGTAATCTCCATATTGTATCTTTAAATGTATCAGGTCCGAGATCATATCTCCGGCCTCAGAAGTCTAGAAAAAATATCAACATAAAAAAATGTCAAAACCTACGTTCATTTATTTATAATATTTCCAGTTGCTATACATATTTTTGTTACATATTAATTACCAATAACCAAATGTTCACACTTTTTGCAGTAAATATACCATCAAGACACCATGCACACTTTTTTATGCTGACGACTTGTATCCGTGGAGCTCCGAATCACCATAATAAAAAAAAAGATCCACACTCTTTTTTGTTGCGGTACTAGCTAGCTAGGGGATCCATCGATGGATCAATTTCTATTTAAAAGTTCTTCGATCATTTGAAGTGCAATCCTTTCCTCTTCATCCAAATTACCACAGTCAATTCCACCTGCAGTACTGTTATTATTACTCCCGGCCGTTGTGATGATCGGGGTCGGTGCAGCTCCAGCTTGTTCAACACCCATAACATTTTGTTGCTGTTGAATTTCGTTATTATTACCGTTATTGTTTCCTAGGTCAACTGTCATGACCCAGTTGGAAACCGAACGTGGCCCGGCTCGCTTTTGCCACACTCCAATATGAGAATTCTCCGTGTCTAGCCTTAAGCATGTTAGTGAAGGAGATGGAGACTTGCAACTTTTTCGAAGCTTCGCGCTTAGAATAGCAGAAAGCGATGAAGAAGAAGATGACGACGAAGAAGAAGAAGAAGATAAGGATGATATTGATTTACCATTATTTTCGGTGTTATTGTCTTTATCATCTGTTTGTTGCGGTGCTTGTGGTGGGACTGGAAAATTTGTCTTAGCATTCCTGCCACTCATTAATACCGCAGCTTCGTCGTATGCTCTCGCAGCCTCTTCCGCCGTTTCAAACGTCCCCAGCCACACCCTCCTCTTCCTGTAGACATTTTTTCATGTATCAGAAAAAACCTTGATTTTTGAAAAGACATTTTATATGGTACATGATAAAATATTTAAGTGATCAGATATTATGTGATTGTCATAGTGAATTAAAAGAAAATAAAATAAATGGCATGTGTGGTAAGTAAATACAATAAAGGATGGCGAATCTCAGCAACCCAAGAGCCCCAGTGGCGCTGGCGAACACCTCTGAACTTCTTTGATTGTACCATGAGAAACTTGTCAGAGAAAAATAAGTGAGGGGGGGGGGGGGGGATAATTATGAAGGAGGATAATGGGGTGGAACTAGCTTGGTGACAGTGGTGTATATATATGGGGTAATGTAGGTACGAGTAAGTTCTGGCAACATTTAACGATAAAGATTGATATGTCGGTAAGCTTATTACACTTACGTGAAATTAAGAGCCTGTTTGGGGTTCCTTCAATTTTTCTTTAACCCACTTAAAGTAATTAAATGGTGTTTGGCTTACCTTTAATATTAGCAAATTAAAGTGGAATGGGGCTTAAAAAAAAAAGTAGGGTTGAGGTACTTTTTTTTCCTAAATTAAAGTAGAGACAACAATCTGTTTTTTACACTTCCTTGTCCCTGTCCCCGTCCATATATACATACACTTAAATCTCTTTGTTCTTCGCTTTACACTAGTTACTAATCTTGCATTTTCCATTGTGTGCTCTGCCAATCTATATATATTTCACTTTAATTTCACTCTGTGATGTGTGTGTTTAATGTATTTAAGGGATTCCTGGACCGGATGAATTGAACTTGCCCAGATGAATCGAACTTGTGAGTAGAAATCAAATGACCCCTTTTGAACCCTATATGTTTGGTGCTTTAATATTTTTAGATTTGTTGTTAATATGACTTGTGTGCAGGAATACGCTTTGAGAGAAGAGATGAATCGACAAAGAAGAAGAACAAGAGGTTGAGCTGGGTTTAAAGAAAAGGAAGAAACAGGGGAATTAAAATGCTTACAATAACTTTAAGTTAAAATTTACCAAACACCAAAATTACTTTAAGTTAATTTACCCAAACACATGCCATTAACTTAAAGTTAAAATTTTCACTTTTAGCTTAAAGTGAATAAGTTAAATTTAAGTAATAAGTGACTAATTTTAAGTTAAGCCAAACGGGCTCTAAATATAGACACTTTCATAAATCACTGGCGCCCATATATATATATGAATTTATAACCCATTTATTTATGATGGTCCTGTTTACTGTACTAGTACATTTTATCACCACCATTCCTAGCAAGCTAGCTAATTTAGAGAATATTGTACAAACACCTATGCATGTGTATATCCTTAATTTGTCACTCCAAGTAAATTAACTTGTACTTCGCCGGAAACAAGATCTACAGCGGTGGTCCTTCATCGGAAAAAGTGGTGGCGTGTGATGGCTGTTTATGATTGGTGGCTGAGATTGATAGGGTTAGTGGCGGTTATTCAGAGCTCTCGACCTCCAACCCCCCAATCGGCCTACGTACCCCGGTATTTATAGGGGATCAAGCCATACGTAGTTCTTGGAGAGCAAGAAACCCAAATGGGCTTGGATAACGGACCACAAAGGCCCAAGGCTCATCCAGGATCTCAAGACTTCACGGATAAGGAAACTTCCCCCGTCGAGGACTAGTCCTATCCGTTACCAGCTATTTCTTGATTTCAAGGATGCAGGTATAGCCGTGATTTACCCCAAGTGCAGAACGCATCCCTGTCCCCCGAATGAGAAGCACCCACCAGATAGCAGGACAGGTGATCCAGAGGCTTTTGGGTGCAAAGTGCAGGATTACTCCAAAGTTCCCCAATGAGGGCGCGCCCATTGGCTACAGGAACAGAGCTCCCAAAGCACACACCAGAAAGTCCCCATCTTTCCACCTTAGGGCGCGCCCTTAGTGTCTAAGAAGGGTCCTTATATCCAGGCAAACCCCTGGAGGCCTTCTGCGACGGACATCCCCCTCCTGAGATACGACAGGAGGGAATTCTTCAACTTCTGGAATTCCAGCTTGAGTAGAATCCCATCTTGAATGGAATTCACACTTGAGTGGAATCCTAGGAAAGATTTCTTCAATGTCTTCTCAGAAAATCACCTTGAATCAATTTGTCACCATGTTTTATATTTAGGGCGCGCCCTCTTTATAGAAAAAGAGAGGGTGCGGCCTAACTTCTACTTTTTCTGCCAAAACCCTAATTAAACCTAGAATTTCCGAAATTATAACCCAAATTGAACCCGTATTGGACCCGAGTCCATCTTGAAATACCCAAACCGAATTTTGGCTATAACAACTACCCCCCAATTCCATATGAAATCAAAGATGATGTATGGAATTCTTCTGAAAAAACCCAAAATTCTCACAAAATACACTAAGGGCGCGCCCTATACCAAGGCGCGTCCTCTGAAGTTGAATCGATTTTGTACCATACAGCTGTCATCCACTAACTCCTACATCCCCTATAAATACCCAAACACTTATCACTTTACTGATTTTTTGCTTTCTCTTTCTTCAAAAAACTCAACTCCGGCGACCCCTATTGTTTTAGTCGACAATCCGGCCAACTTCATCACCTTTTTAACGTTTTCTTCGATAAATCACACTCTAGAACTCGCAAGGTACGTTTTGATGCTCTTATTTCAAGTTTTCACCGTTCTTTTTGCCTGATTTCGTACTTTGACCGTTGGTTATCTTCGTGTTCTTCAATATTGCTTGTATGTATATATGTATGCATATGCACTTGATCTTCTTTTACTATTATAACTTCTTTAAGATATGTTCCTGATAAATTGATATTGTTAATCAATTCTTTGGGCGCGCCTTTGACACAGGGCGCGTCTCAGCTTCTTATGATACACCTTTAGTAGAATCTGTAACACGCTTTAGATTCCTAGAATAGCTTTTGCAAACGTCCTTAAATGTCGACTTATTTAATTCCTGGGCGCGCCCTAAGTCCCTTTTTATTTAATTTTGCAGCTGGAGGACAAGGGCGCGTCCTCTCCATTCCATCCTTTTAAGGAATTCAACGTTCATCTTGGAATTCATTCTCCATTACCACCCCCCTTATCTCCTGAAAATTATAGGATTCCTTTCTCGTTTATTTCTCCAAAAGACAAGGTGCGCCTTATCGAAGATTTTAACAAGGGCAGGATGAGTTTTTCCAGTGAAGATTCTCTTAATGATATCCCCCTTAGCACTCAAATATCTGAAAAAACTCCAAATCCTCTATACACAGATCCGTCTGTAATGATTATACTCCAGACTCCAATTCTCCCAGTGACACGCACTCTTCAGATACCTACTACACAGAGGGCGTGCCCTCTGCTTCTTCTATCTCGCCCATGATCAATTCTGAGCCAACATCTCCTCCCCCTTCACCTATCCCATTTGAACACTGGGAAATCCGTGATGAAGAACTTGACCTTGAATGGGGAAGATATGAGGATATGTCTGAAAAAGAGAAAAAACAATTCAGAAGAAAGCAAGGTAAGCTAGCCTGCGTGAACATGTCTTCCACTGCCACAAATGATGAAGTAGAATGGGCCATGAAATACTATGGCCAAGAAGGACTCTGGGCCATTCCACATTCTCACCATCGTCCTCATATTTTCAACTATGGTGGAAATTTCAGAATTCCTAGGATGGTTCTGACCCCAAGACTGATCGCCCTTGGTGTAGGCGCGCCTTTGCACCCATATTTAAAAGAAATCCTTGATTGGTACAACCTAGCTCCAATCCAACTGTCAATAGCTACAAACTTGTCCTTGGTCTTTTTATCCTTTACCACGACCTCGGATTCGAAGCACCTTCGATGCCCGAAGTAAGTTACTTCTTTAGCATCAGACAATCAGATGTTGGTTACTATTACCTTGTAATCAATAAACAACATAACAATAAAGGCTTCTCAGAAGGAAGAATTAGCCACATCAAACGATGGAAGGAACCTTTCTTCTTCGTGTGGGATGTCTCTAGAGTCCGTCTTCAATTCAACACCAATCCCTGTAAGTAAGGGCGCGTCCTATATCTTTACCTTTGTTTTATCATCTAAAAATGAATATTTACTAATCTTGAATTTAAACAGATAGGGGAGTTCAAAAAACCCTTCAGGGCGTGGCCTTATCCAGAGCGAGGGCCGTCCTAAAAATTGCTGTAGAAAAATTTAATCTTCAAACCCTTATTACAGAAGAAAACCTTAAAAAGGTTGGAATTCTATCTGATAGGGTTGGGTCTATTTGTAAGTTTAAGAAATTTAGAAATGGTGTTGCCGTGCCCACATCTTCATCTAGTGATAGTGAAACCGAAAACTCTGGTTCTGATGAAGGTACACAAATTGAAACGTAGGGCGCGCCCTAACGGTTTTTCCTTCATTACTTGGGATGAATTTAATATTACTTTACAACTTATCTAATGCCTTTTTTTTACCCAGGGCACGGCCTAACCCCCTCTCTTTGTTTTTTCTTGTACAGGTATGGCTCATAAAATTCCCCGTGGATTTGGAGCTTCCAAGAAAAGAGATGATAAGGAGAAGAAAACTGATCAATCCGGTACTTCCTATTCCAGGGTACGCCCTGTACAGAGGAAAGATCCCGGTGACATTGTCACTTTGTCAAAAGAGCCTTTGAAGAGAAATGCTGAGACTCAAGAACCCATTATTGACAAGGGCAAGAAACCAAGAACTGAGGGCGCGCCCTCGTATGTGGAGACCTTAATTGGTCCAGCTGCCGCCTCTTTTGTTAAAGAAAAAGATATTGACTTGTGGCAAAACATGAATGCCAAAGACGAAGCCCAATCCATGATCAAAGCTTCTGCCCAACTGCTAATTCAATCTCTAGGGCGCGCCCAGAGAGTTCACAAGGAAAAGCTCCATATTAACAAGCTTGAGGCTGAAAACAGAAAATATTCAAAGATGATTGTTGAAAATGACAACAAATGGAAGAAAGATCTGGATGCCAAAAATGACAGAATTGCTGATCTGAAGCATGACCTGGATGAATCTATTGAACATCGTCATCTTTTGAATACCAAAAATGACAAGCTGGAGAAAGAGGTGGAGGACTTGAAGATGCAGTGTGGCACTCTTGAGATTGAAAAAGCCAATTGTTGGAAAGATGAGAAGCAAGCCATGGAAGATCGAAACTTTCAAGCTGGGTTTGATTTCTATCTTCTTGGTTTTCTAGCA
The DNA here is from genome assembly GCA_037693485.1 of Kitagawia praeruptora. Lineage (NCBI taxonomy): Eukaryota > Viridiplantae > Streptophyta > Magnoliopsida > Apiales > Apiaceae > Kitagawia > Kitagawia praeruptora. The sequence continues at coordinate 43,981,919 of CM075345.1, read as the reverse complement.
AACGATCCTGATTACAATTGGGAGGAAAAATTCGGCCGTGAAAGTGCTGAAGATATCGAAGATTTCAAGAGGGTGCATGCAAGTGCCATCAAGGCAAAGAGGATTGAGATAGGGTTGGATAAGGATCCCCAGGGCGCGCCCTCAACTGATGAGGCTCCCCTAGAAATCGAGCCAACTAAAGACCCAGAAATCCAAACAGTTGACCCTTCCAACCAAAACTCTGCTCCTGAAGTAATATCTTCTCCCTCCATTCGTCCCTCAGAAAATCAGGACGCGTCCCCTGCAAAGGACGCGCCTTAAGGTTTTTATTGTCTTCAACTTAAACTTTTGCTTGAATTTTACATTTGAGGTGCGGGCCCTCTGTAAAACCCTGCAAGTTGTACTTCCTAAACTTTTATGCCTAGTTTTGATTATGTTTCCATATTTAACTGCCGATTTGCTTTTGCCATAGACCTTATTTTGTTCTTCTACATCTTCAAAAATAATTACAGGGCGCGCCCTAACACATAGGAGGCGGCCTTTTTGAAATATTCTTTACTGATAACATATAACATATCTCCAGAAAAGAAAAACTCAGGCAATTCTTTTATGCAAGCTTAGGGCGCGCCCTTCTATTGTTAGGGCGCGGCCTTCGGATATATGTCTTCAATCTATATCATATGATGTCTTCAAAAATGTGAAACAATTGGTAAAATAAAATTTGAAATACTCGTAAATTCTTCAATGTACTTTAATCACCAAATGGCATTCTTCTAACTCTTGAAAAAGTTGAAAATCTTCATTAAACTTGAGTCTTGACAAAATAAGGAAAAACAACGAATGAAAAATGTGGAAAACAAACAAGTCTCGACTAGAACTAAGGAAGGCGTATATGTACTACCCCCTAGACTAGGAGAATATTTATTGATACTAGTATATAACTTAAATATAAGCCTTCATAAAATAAGGGGCCGAGGCCGCACCCTACTGGTAATACTTCTTCAAATGCTCCGCATTCCATGCTCTTGGAATTGTATTGCCATCCAAGTCTTCCAAATGATAAGTGCCTTCCCAGATGATAGACTTGATCTTGTAAGGTCCTTCCCAGTTTGGACCAAAAACTCCATGAGCTGCAACTCTTGTATTTGGCATAACCTTTCGAAGAACCAAATCACCCACATTAAAAGGACGAGTCTTCACTTTCTTGTTGTAATACCTTGCAATCCTTTGCTGATAAGTTGCCAACCTCAACTGTGAGTTAGTCCTTGTCTCTTCTAGGAAATCAAGATTTAGCCTTTGATTTATCATATTCGATTCTTCATCATAGAAATCCCTTCGGAATGACCCTGCTCCAATTTCTACCGGAACCATTGCCTCACATCCATAAGACAACATGAAAGGTGATTCCCCCGTTGTGGTCCTTGGAGTTGTATTATACGACCATAAGACCATAGGAAGCTCCTCGGGCCAATTTCCTTTGCTTTCTTCTAGCTTGGTTTTCAAAGTATGCTTGATTATCCTGTTGATAGCTTCAGTCTGCCCATTGCTCTGAGGATGATACACAGTTGCGAATTCCTTCTTTATTCCCAAGTCCTCGCATAGTTTTCGCAACTCTTTGCTATCAAATTGCTTTCCATTATCTGAAATAAGCTTGTAAGGAATCCCGAACCTGCACACAATGGAGTTAAACACAAAATCCTTGATTTTCTTTGCTGTGATTGTGGCCAAGGGCATTGCTTCCGCCCATTTGGTGAAGTAATCTACAACAACAACAGCATACTTGACTCCTCCCTTAGACTTGGGGAGTTCTCCAATAAGATCGATTCCCCACATAGCAAATGGCCATGGACTCATCATAGAAGTCAAAGTAGTCACCGGAACTGTTGAAAAATTGGCAAACCTCTGACATTTATCACATGCCTTGACAAACTCATAGGCATCCTTCTTCATAGTAGGCCAGTAATAACCTTGCATTAACACCTTCATTGCCAACGAACCACCCCCCGAGTGATTTCCACAAATTCCTTCATGCACCTCCCTTAGGATATAATTACATTCATCTCCATCTATGCATTTCAGAAGCGGTTGATTGAAACCTCTCTTGTATAGAATTCCATCATACTCTATAAACCTAGCAGCATGATATCGAAGACGCCTTGATTCAACCTTATTGCTCGGAAGAATCCCCTTACGGAGATACTCTAAAATTGGAGTCATCCAAGTAACTTGCGGGATAATTTCCACTTCCATGATTCCTACTTCCGGAATACTGGGCACTTCTTGAACTTGTAGAGGAACCGTTCCCAACAGCATAGCATCTTTCTGAGATCCTAACTTAGCTAAAACATCCGCACTGCAATTTTCATCCCGAGGAATACATTCCAACCTTACTTCACGAAACTTCTGAATTAATCGCTGTGCACACTTCATGTAAAGCTCTGTTCTCGGACCTCTACACTGAAAACCTCCTTTGATTTGCCTGACTACTAACTTCGAATCACTTGACACGATCAAATTTGCTACCTTCATTTCCAAAGCCATCTTCAATCCATTAATCAAAGCTTCATACTCCGCATCATTATTAGTTGCCTCGAATTTGAAGTGAATTGCACTCATGAATTGATTTCCTTAAGGCGTCACTAAAATTACTCCTGCACCAGCTCCTCCATTGTTCACAGCTCCGTCTACGTGCAACCTCCACCAAGGTTGGGGAACTTCCTCAAGAGGGCGCGCCCTCTTAGGAGGAATTCCAGGTTCCACCAATACAAGTGACTTCTCCTCGGTCTTTGAATCAAACTCCAGGATGAAATCTGCTAAAGCCTGACCTTTAATTGCTGTTCTTGGTGTATATTCCAAATCAAATTGTCCCAACTCAACAACCCACTTCAACATTCTCCCCGAAGCTTCTGGTTTGTGAAGGATACCTCTCAACGGGTAAGCAGTGCGAACCTCGATTTTGTGAGCTTGAAAATAAGGACGAAGCTTCCTTGCCGCCAAGATTAAAGCATAAACCAACTTTTCCATGCTGGTGTATCGAGTTTCTGCATCATGCAAACGCTTACTCACATAGTAGACTGGGGACTGACGATCAATCTCTTCTCTCACCAACACTGCACTAACAGAGTACTCCAAAACTGCTAAGTACAATATCAAAGTTTCTCCTTCCACGGGCTTGGCTAAGAGTGGAGGATTCCCCAACTGCTCCTTGATTTTTTGAAAAGCTTCTTCACACTCAGGAGTCCACATAAAATCTTTAGATGCTCCCTTGATCGCCTTGAAGAATTCTCTGCATCTATCTGAAGATTTTGACACAAAGCGATTTAACGCTGCAATTCTCCCAGCCAAACTTTGAACTTGTTTCATATTTGATGGAGATTTCATGTCAAGTAAAGCTTTAATCTTGGCTGGATTCGCCTCGATCCCACGATGGTTGACAATGAATCCCAAGAACTTTCCGGATTCCACTCCAAACACACATTTTTGAGGATTCAACTTCATCCTGAACTTCCTCAATACTCCGAACATCTGCTCCAAGTGCTTCACATGGTCTTCCGCCCTCAAAGATTTAACAAGCATATCATCTACATACACTTCCATAGTTTTCCCAATCAGATCTTTGAACATCATGTTTACCAACCTCTGATAGGTGGCTCCGGCGTTGATCAAACCGAATGGCATTCCAATGTAACAGTACAAACCTCTATCTGTGATAAAAGAAGTATGCTCTTGATCTGGCTCATACATAGGAATCTGATTGTAGCCCGAGTAAGCATCCATGAAACTTAAAAGAGCATGGCCAGCTGTAGCATCCACCAACTGATCAATTCGAGGGAGAGGAAAACTATCTTTAGGACAAGCCTTGTTCAGATCCGTGAAATCTACGCAAGTTCTCCACTTTCCATTAGGCTTCTTGACAAGAACTGGATTAGCCAACCAGTCTGGATAATATGATTCCTTGATCAAACCAACATCTAGAAGTCTATCAACTTCCTCTTTCAATGCTATTGCCCTTTCTCCACTCACAGGTCGATGTTTCTGGCGAATTCCTTTCTTGGTGGGATCTATGTTCAGATGATGACACATAACCTTTGGATCAATTCCCACCATATCAGCATGACTCCAAGCAAAGACATCCAAATTATTCAAGAGAAAATTATTGAGCATTCCTCTCAACTTGGATTTCAACTGAGATCCGATTTTCAAAACCTTACTCGAATCCTTCTCATCTACCATAATTGGAATAGTATCCTCTGCAGGACCAGCCTTTTCTACAGGTTGTGGTGTTCTCGGATCAAGATCAAAATCAAAACTTCGTGGATCCTCGATTGGTGTTGCATCCTTGGAGGGCGCGTCCTCTTTACGAGGGAAGTCTTCCTCAACAAGGGTATGCACCAAACCTTCAAGTAACATTCACCTCCTTTCGACCTGCTCACCTCTGATATTAATTGAAATCACCTCTTCTGAATCTTCCTCAATTTCCTCCAGAATTCCTTCCTGTAAATCTCCAAGTACCGGAATACTCTCCTCAAGGCGCGCCCTAAATGGGGGCGCGTCTTCTACTGGTTCTTGGACAAGATAATGGACCTTTACTTCTCCCGGGACAATACTCATAACCCCTGAACTACTTTCACTGAGGGCGCGCCCTCCATCCTGCTATCTTCTGAATCCCTTGATTGCCTTGTGATAACAATCTCTTGAATCATGCTGGGATTCTCGGATTGTTCCCACACCATTTAGCGTAGGAAACTTCATTGCAAGATGTTAGATGGAAGTCACAACCTTCATTTCTTTCAACAAGGGACGACCCACCAAAGCATTGTGTGACGATTCCACATTCAAAATCATGAAATCCATCATTTGAGTCACAGAAAGAGTTCCTTCCCCGAGAGTTACTGGTAGCTTGATAGCCCCCATGACCTTCACAGACTCACCCGAAAATCCATAGATCCAACCGTTGTCTTGAATCATATCCTTATCTAGAAGTCCCAGCTTCTTATAAGTACTATAGTACAGAATATTCACTAAACTTCCATTGTCAACAAAAACTCGATGCACATTTTTGGAACCAATCTGAATGACTACCACCAAAGCATCATTGTGGGGATGATGTACCCACCTAGCTTCTTCTTCAGTGAAAGTAATATCTGCATACTCTCCCTTAAATAATTTGGGTGGCCTCAACCCCAAGCTATTCACATTTGTAAGAGGCCGGTATATTGCTTCTCTAGCATACCTCTCCATAGCATGATTACTATCACCTCCCAGGTGATGTCCTCCATAAATGGTGTGAATACTTCCTTCCTTGACGAACTTTTTCTCTTCGGGCTTGCCATCATCATGGAGGGCGCGCCCTCCATCCCTCTTATAAGGATTCTCCCTATGTTTTTTCACCTCTCTGACAATCCATTCTGTCAAATATCCTTCCTTGATCAAATCTTCAATTTCATCCTTTAATTGACGACACTCATGAGTAATGTGCCCTGAAGATTCATGGAATTCACAATACTTCCTCTTGTCTTTACTTTGCCAAGAAGAGAGAGGCTCTGGCTTTCTAAAGAATCCTTTATTTTTGTTTACTTCGAAAATATGTTCAATGGAGGCCGCCAGGGGAGTATAATTACCCGGCCTTTGATCATAGGTATAAGTATCTAGGGGACCCCAACTCCCTCTAGAATCAGTTAAATTCACTCGATTGGCACCAGTCGCTATACGACGTGCTGGGCTAGGCGACCTGTCCTTCCTCTTGTTGGTCTTTCCCTTAACACCACTTTGAGAATCTGATTTCCGGTTGTCTGCTAAGGATTGCTCTACGATCTTGAAAGACTCAGCCTGTGCGAACACATCAGCTAGAGTCGGTGGATCTCGCCCTTGAAGATGCTTCCAGAAATCAGTTCCTACTGATAATCGAGCTATTAAGAAACTCTTGAGCGTTTCATCAGTCGCTCCTCTCACCAGAGTTGATTATGAGTTGAATCTCTTGAAGTAGGACTGCAGACTTTCACCTTCCCTTTGCTTGATATTGGCCAAGGTTGTGACTGGAGGGGCATATTTCACCGCCACCTGGAATTTAGTTAAAAACAAATTCCTCATCACCTGCCAAGATGTAATAACTCCCGGGCCAAGTTTCTGAAACCATTGCTGAGCACTCTCCCTGAAAGTTGCTGCCAACAATCGACACCTAGCCAGCTCTGTCACTTGGTAAACATCCATCTCGATATCAAAGCATCCGAGGAATTCAACAGGGTCTGCGTTTCCATGAAAGCGCAAATCATTTGTCATGGATCTATACCCAGTAGGAAGCTGCGCCTTTCTAACTTCAGTTGAAAAGGGAGAGGATGTTTGCGCATTAGCAGATATTCTTCCTCCATCCAAGTGAGCAAGGAGCTTCTTCAAGTCATCCACATTAAAAGTTCCGACCCCGGGAACATTCTGAATATTTGGTTGTGTCGCAGTTTGTGTACCCCCCGGGGGTGGAGGTGGAGGTGGAGCTGTTGTCTGAGTACCTCCCTGAGCCCCCGCTTGAGGTTGAACCACAACATCCCCTTGAGTTTGAGTTTGCTGGCCTTGAGGATTTCCCTCAACCTCTGGATTTCCCTGAGGCCGTTGATTCCCTTGAGGCTGTGGATTCCCTCGAGGCTGTGGATTTCCTTGCGATCCTCTTTGATATTGTTCTCCTGAGTGAGGGCGCGTCCTTGACCCGGACTCACTATAGGTGCTTGAATGAACTTGATGAATGCGAGGAGACCTCCCACCTGAGGGCGCGCCCTGATTACGGGGCCGCCCATTTCCTTGATGCAAATCCCTTCTTCTATCACCGTTATCATAGTTTTCTCTTGTTCCAGGAGTATCATGATGAAAAGCTTGTTTAGATCCAAGGGGCCGCGACCTGTCGTGAACAGGGGGCACGCGCTGTGGATTGTTATTGCGGGCAAGTGTCCGTCCATGTCCAAGGGGCCTCGACCTGTTGTCAGGGGCACGCGCTGTGAATCATGGAGCCTTGATTCCAAATACTTGCTTTTCTTCTGTTGCTCAAGAAGTACCATCCTTAAATCGTCATCATTAAGCCTTATTCCAAGGCGTTCCTTCAAGTTGGCATAATCTCTCTTCTCCCTAGCAATCTGTTCTTCATCTCGCTGAATCTCATTAGGGGTGCGCCCTGAGCGGTGAGGGTGAGGGCGCGCAGGGCGCGCCCTATCTTGAGGATTCGACAACCTGCGTTCAGAATTATCTTCACTAGGATGTTCAACAATAGGATCAGAATAATCTAACCTTCGAGGAGTAACCAGCTGAAATCTTCTTTCCTGATTTTCCTCCCTCCTTCGGGAATCTTCCTCAATCTGAGGGGATTTCCCTAACCGGCGATGATTTTGTGGGATGCTCCGAGATTCTCTCCTTGATCCCTGATTTTCCTCCACCGAACTCAATCTTGCTCCGAAATTATTTAGGGCATCTCCCATACGATACAGCTGTTCCATTAATGCCACATTACTAATAAGAACGGGCGGCTGGCCACCGCCGGCGGCTGGAGTTCCATAGTGGTGCGGAGGAATGGGGATTTCCTCTGGAACATAAGCTTCATGACGAGCTTGGTTACCCTCCAAACTATCTTCAGAATCGTAATTCTCTTCTCCATGAGAACCTCTGCGCTGATTGTGCGACATCTTTTCCTCCTAAGATTCAGATATTGATTGGCACCCCTCCTTTTAGCGCCAATTTGTTGACGGATGAATTTGGTAACAACAAAATTTGAGGTACTTCACCGGAAACAAGATCTACAGCGGTGGTCCTTCATCGGAAAAAGTGGTGGCGTGTGATGGCTGTTTATGATTGGTGGCTGAGATTGATAGGGTTAGTGGCGGTTATTCAGAGCTCTCGACCTCCAACCCCCCAATCGGCCTACGTACCCCGGTATTTATAGGGGATCAAGCCATACGTAGTTCTTGGAGAGCAAGAAACCCAAATGGGCTTGGATAACGGACCAGCTTCCGGAATGTTCTACTATGAGGCCTAACCACAAAGGTCCAAGGCTCATTCAGGATCTCAAGACTTCACGGATAAGGAAACTTCCCCCGTCGAGGACTAGTTCTATCCGTTACCAGCTATTTCTTGATTTCAAGGATGCAGGTATAGCCGTGATTTACCCCAAGTGCAGAACGCATCCCTGTCCCCCGAATGAGAAGCACCCACCAGATAGCAGGACAGGTGATCCAGAGGCTTTTGGGTGCAAAGTGCAGGATTACTCCAAAGTTCCCCAATGAGGGCGCGCCCATTGGCTACAGGAACAGAGCTCCCAAAGCACACACCAGAAAGTCCCCATCTTTCCACCTTAGGGCGCGCCCTTAGTGTCTAAGAATGGTCCTTATATCCAGGCAAACCCCCGGAGGCCTTCTGCGACGGACATCCCTCTCCTGAGATACGACAGGAGGGAATTCTTCAACTTCTGGAATTCCAGCTTGAGTAGAATCCCATCTTGAATGGAATCCACACTTGAGTGAAATCCTAGGAAAGATTTCTTCAATGTCTTCTCAGAAAATCACCTTGAATCAATTTGTCACCATGTTTTATATTTAGGGCGCGCCCTCTTTATAGAAAAAGAGAGGGCGCGGCCTAACTTCTACTTTTTCTGCCAAAACCCTAATTAATCCTAGAATTCCCCAAATTATAACCCAAATTGAACCCGTATTGGACCCGAGTCCATCTTGAAATACCCAAACCGAATTTTGGCTATAACAATTAGTTTGGTGTATTAGCAGCTCATCCTGATTTGAAGTGCACTAAACATTGATGTTTCTGATCGATCGCATACCCCAAAGATTTATTATTTGTTGAGTAGCTTTATGAATAACTTGTAATTCAGGTTGTGAATAAAGAAAGTAAATACTGAACCAAAACTCAAGTGATTTTAAGTGAACTCGGCTCGGTTTGTTTACCAAACGAACTAATAGAACTCGAGCTTTAATTTGAAATTGTGTTTTGTTGGGATATTTAGTTAATTCAAACATATATTCTGATATAGTTTAGTTATGAAAATAAAATGTTGATATGTCAACATGATTAGGACAATCATAATTGAGAGATTATAGAATTTTGAATATGTTTAGCTTGATTGGCAAGAATAAGATAAGGTGATAAGATGATAAGATCATTGTTCCTGTTATTTTAAAATGTATTCGTTGTTTTTCCCTATTTAAGCATGTAATCATTTTATGTTTAATAAATGAGAAGAGCAGTCTTTTTCCTCTCTATAAACACTTAGAATACATAGCTTTACTCGTACATTTGGTATCAGAGCTTTAGGGTTAGGCCTGTTGTATGCCAATATATCAACCCAGGCCTAAACACACTGAGGAAACTATGGAGATGTCTAAAGAAAAAGAAGGAGGTACTGTAGGTTTGAATTACCTGATGCTAACAAAGGACAATTACACGGCATGGTCAATAAAGATGAAAGTTTTTTTGAAAGCGCAAGGAGTTTGGAGTGCAATTAAGCAGAAGGATCCAAAAGAAACCGTAGAGGATAAAACGGTTCAGGTAGCCCTTGCAGCGATTTATCAAGGAGTCTCTGAAGAAGTATTGTTGGCCATAGCTGATAAAAAAATCGCGAAGGAGGCATGGGAAGCCATTAAAATAATGTGTATGGGAGTGGAACGAGTAAAAGAAGCAAAAGTGCAAACCTTAAAAGGACAGTTTGAGTCTCTTGTAATGAAGGAAACGGATAAGATTGATGATTTTAGTATGAAATTGACCGAACTTGTGACAAAGATCCGTGTTCTTGGAGAAACAATGGAAGAATCAAGTGTTGTGAGGAAATTACTACGAGCAGTTCCGGATAAATTTTTTCAGATGGCTTCGAACATAGAGCAGTTTGGAGATTTTAAAGTGATGATTGTTGAAGAAGTAGTAGGTCGTCTTAAAGCCCATGAAGAAAGGATGAACGGGAAATCTGAAAGTTCTGGTGGTCAGTTATTATTTACACAGGAGGATTGGTCGAAAAGAACAAACAAAAGTTTTGGACTAATTTTTCTGGCCAAACAGGAAGAGGGAATAGTACGTTTCGTGGCAGAGGTAGAGGTTTCAACAGAGGTAGTACGTTTTATAGAGGAGGTGGTACTGGAAGAGGCTACCAGAATCGTTATGAGGATTCAAATAGAAGCAACATAGCGAGAAGAGATATGAGTCAGGTAAAATGTTTTAACTGCAGCATGTATGGGCACTATGCAAGTGAATGTCGTAAACCGCGAAGAGACAATCGTGTAAAAGAGTAGGAAGGTGCAAAAGACCAGCCTCAAGAGGTGAATCTATCTCTGACTCGAGACGAAGAGCCTGCGTTATTATTCACAGAGTGTGGGGAGAAAGTTCATGAAGTGATGCTTGTGAACGAGGAAGGTGTATGTCCAAAATTGAGATCAAGTGAAGACGCTGGAGTGAATTCAAATATCTGGTATCTTGATAATGGGGCTAGCAATCATATGACGGACAGAAAATCAAAATTTAGAGACTTGGATGAAAGTGTCACTGGGAAAGTTAAATTTGGAGATGGGTCCATGGTAAAAATCGAGGGAAAAGGCACTATTGTTTTCAAATGCAAGAATGACGAAGATCGACTATTGTCTGAGGTATATTATATTCCCTCGTTGCACAATAATATTATTAGTTTAGGGCAGTTGTTTGAAACTGGTAATAAAGTCGTGCTACTTGATGAATATTTAAGGATTTTTTATAAAAGTGATAACTTGTTGATGAAAGTGAAAAGGTCAGCTAATAGGTTGTATATAATTGTTATTGAGGAAGGAACAACCACATGTTTATTATCTAAGTCTGAAGAGGAGTCTTGGTTATGGCATGCCCGTCTTGGGCACGTGAACTTTGAGGCGATGAAACTTATGTTAGTAAGAGGTATGGCACGAGGAATTCCAGAATTTACTCGACCAAAAGAAGTGTGTAGTGGTTTTTTGTTATCGAAGCAAGCCAGATCTCCATTTTCCTCACAGGCAAATTTTATGGCCAAAGAAAAACTGGAGTTAATACACAGTGATATTTGTGGACCAATATCTCCACCTACCCCAGCTGGTAACAAGTATTTCATACTGTTTGTTGATGACTATAGCAGGAAAATGCGGGTCTTTATGATGAAGCATAAGAGTGAGGCATTGGCAGCTTTCAAGAAGTTCAGAATGGTGGCTGAAAATGAAGCAAAATCGACTGTCAAAGTGTTAAGAACGGATCGAGGTGGAGAGTTTGCCTCGAATGAATTTCAGTCATATTGTGAAAATGCAGGGATTTCAAGACACTTGACAGCACCGTACTCTCCACAACAGAACGGTGTCGTCGAAAGACGAAACAGAACGGTGTTAGCAATGACAAGAAGTTTTTTAAAAGAAAAGAACATGCCAGCTATGTTTTGGGGAGAGGTAGTGAGACATTCAGTTTATATTTTGAATAGGGTACCAACAAAAGTGTTGAAAGGTGAAACTCCATACGAAGCATGGAAAGGGAAGAAGCCAGACTTGAGTTTTATAAGGATTTTTGGGTGTCTTACTCACATGAAGGTACCAAAGGAACATGTACAGAAGTTAGATAATAGGAGCAAGATGATGGTGTATTTGGGGAAAGAACCTGGAAGTAAAGCTCACAGACTTTATGATCCAATGACGGGCAGGTTGAGTGTGAGCAGAGACGTTGTTTTTGAAGAAAATAGAAGTTGGAATTGGTTTGCTACAGAAGAGAAGGATACTGCGACTCACAACAAATTTGTCATAATTGGTATGCCAGAGGTGGTTCAACCTGTTCCAGAGTTTTCAAGTGAAACTGAGCAAGCTTCGGGTTTTACAACACCTGTGCAGTCACACGTACAAGGTTCAAGTCATCAGTATTCAAGTGATTTGGAGGAGTCTGCAGATTCAAGTGCCAGTTCTGAACCGAGGAAGTTTATATTATTAAGTGATATATACAATGACACAGAAGAAATTGAACTTGATGATGAAATGTTGTTGCTTGGTATTGAGGAACCTGCAAGTTTCGAACAGGCAGTAAAAGATTCAGAGTGAAAAAAAGCTATGCAAGTCGAGATGGATGCAGTTGAAAAAAACAAGACTTGGGTTTTGACAAATTTGCCGCCTGGCAGAAAAGCGATAAGTCTAAAATGGGTTTTTAAGTTGAAAAAGAACACTGAGGGTGAGATTGTGAAGTACAAAGCTAGAATTGTGGCCAGAGGTTATGTGCAAAAGAAAGGGATCGATTTTGAGGAGGTTTTTTCTCCCGTTACAAGGTTAGAGATGGTACGTTTGTTGTTAGCTTTGGCTGTGAAAAACGGATGGGAAGTCCACCACCTGGACGTTAAATCAGCATTTCTAAATGGAGAACTATTGGAAGAAGTATATGTAAGTCAGCCAGATGGTTTTGTACAAGAGAAACAGAAGCATAAAGTGTATAGGTTGCTGAAAGCGTTGTATGGTTTGAGGCAAGCCCCTCGGGCCTGGTACTCTCGTTTAAACAAATGTTTAAAGGTTTTTGGTTTTGCAAAATGCCCGCATGAGCCCGCTGTATATACAAAAAGAGAAGGGAATGAATTTCTCATTATTGCTGTGTATGTTGACGATTTGTTAGTGACTGGTTCAAGCGTGGGAAATATAATCAAGTTTAAAAAGGAGATGAATAAGGAGTTTGAGATGAGTGACATGGGCAAGCTTTCGTACTACTTGGGAATTGAAGTAAAGCAAGGGAGTAACGGGATTGAACTGAAGCAGGCCTCTTATGCAAGGAAATTGTTAGAGAAAGTAGACATGGCTGAGTGCAATCCAGTTAAGTATCCTATGAAACCGAAGGAAGTGCTAAACAAAGATGAAAGGGGAAAAGCTGTGAACAAAACAAAGTACAGAAGCATAGTAGGAGGACTGAGATATTTGGTGAACACGAGGCCAGACCTAGCTTATTCTGTTGGAGTGGTGAGTCGATACATGGAAAGACCTACAGTTATGCACTATAATGCCTGTAAAAATGTATAATGAGGTATATAAAAGGGACTGTAAATTATGGACTGGTTTATTCGAAGGGTGTAGGTGATTACATTTTGTCTGGATACTCGGATAGTAACATGGCTGGAGACACTGACAATTGGAAGAGCATAGGAGGAGTAGTATTTTATTTGAATGAAAATTTGATAACCTGGATCTCTCAGAAACAGAGGTGTGCGGCGCTCTCCTCTTGTGAAGCTGAGTTCATGGCTGCAAACGCTGCAGCATGTCAAGGTGTGTGGTTACAGAATGTGTTAAGACATATATCTGATATTGGTGATGCTCCAGTCATAATATACATTGATAATAAGTTTGCTATAGATTTGACAAAGAATCTGGTGTTTCATGGTCGTAGTAAACATATTGATATTCAATATCATTTCATTCGTGATTGCATTGAAAGAGGAGAAATTGATGTCAAGCATGTAGTTATTACTAAGCAGCGTGCAAATGTTCTTACAAAGTCAATGTCAAGGGTTAAATTTGAAGAAATGCGCACTATGTTGGGAGTTAAAGATCTTGGAGCTTAAGTTTGAATTAAGGGAGAGATTGTTGGAATATTTAGTTAATTCAAACATATATTCTGATATAGTTTAGTTATGGAAATAAAATGTTGATATGTCAACATGATTAGGATAATCATAATTGAGAGATTATAGGAGTCCGAATATGTTTAGTTTGATCGGCAAGAATAAGATAAGGTGATAAGATCATTGTTCCTGTTATTTTAGAATGTATATTAGTTGTTTTTCCCTATTTAAGCATGTAATCGTTTTATGTTTAATAAATGAGAAGAGCAGTCTTTTTCCTCTCTATAAACACTTACAATACATAGCTTTACTCGTACATGTTTGATATATATATGTAAAGGAGCTTAATTTGAGCTTTACATTTGTCCGACTGGTTTGGTTCGGGATTGGCATGAGACCCCCTCCAACTTGTTTAGCTAAACTTATTCACTCGACTCTGTTCATTTAGGATCCTACTTAAAATTCTCGGAAAAATGTGAGAATGGGTCAGACATATGCTAATGCAAAATTTTATTTTACAATTTCTATTTATAACCATAATTTAATTAATAAAATAACAATTGAAAAAAAATTACATGTCAGGGTCGAATGTTTATGAATACGAGTTACAAGTACTATCAGATTCTTTGGTAAAGAACCAATGTACGTAGTATGAATGAAACGAAAGATCAAGCTGACTCCCCAATCCCGATTTATCTAAAAGCGAAAAATATAGACGCACATGCAAGCACTCCTCGGGAGTGGGGCTGGAGGACTTAAAACACATGAACTGTACCAAACAGCTCTCATATCCTAGACTTCCAGTACTTGGTAGTAGTACATTATAAACACACGTAACAGTAACAACATAAGATTCTATTTCCATTGCCAGCCAATTACTAGAGATGATGTTTCGTCATATACACGTGATTCTAAAAATCCCCAATTCGATTTTTGAAATTGTATTAATCCTGTAAACCGATTAATCCTCGATTACTCTATTAATCCTAAATCGGTAGATCAATCGATTTATACTAATTATCAATTTTTACAACCATGCATATACATGATATACAAGGTGGAGCCACTGAAAACACACAGAGGGTTAGCCGTGAACTAATGAACTCTTTTTCCTAGTTTTTTCTTTTGAAAACAGTATATTTTTTATAGTTATTTTAAGGTGTAAATAAAATATAAATTTATTATTTTGTTTTAAAAATTCATATGACACGTGTCCTCGTGGACTTTTACTTAGATTAGCCCTTGCGTGGTTAAACTAACAGAGGTTAAACTAACAGAGGTTAAATCATAAAATAACTAATTAAACTTTATATATATATATTGAGAGTTTGAGACTCTATTCTCAAGTCTCAACCACAATAGTTGAGTAGAGAAGGACTGGATTATCATGATTAACACATGCAATGTTTCAAGCAGAACACGGGTAAACTTAAAACCTTAGCAAAATGAATGTAGGTGGGTATGGTTAAGTGGTTACTCCACTTATATTGGTCTCACATGGATTCATTAAAACAATTTATTAAGGCTTATGAAATACTTGTACTGTATATATAATTCAACTGTTAATTTCAGAGAAAAGCCACATTTAATATGCCCCAGGTTGGAAGCAAAACAGTTTGCGCATGATATTCATACATCATCATATTTTTCGCCATTAAACTTCATTACACATGCATTTCTATATATATTTATGCATTACTGGCAATCACTTACTGTCATACTACAAAAAAAAGAAAAAAAAAGTGTTCTTCGCTTGATTTTTGATAGAATATTAATATAGGATCTTGGTAAGGCGTTCATCTAACAGCTTAAGATTTTAGATGGACTGGTACTTAACATGGTATCAGAGGTCAGGTACGTACAGGTCTCAGGTTTGACTCTCTGCGACCAGGGGCGGACCCAGGATTTTTATCCTACTGGGACTGGAGGAATTTTTTTTTTCACGCACTTAAGAAAAATGATAAATTATACATAAAATAAGTAATAAAAGTACTAATTTACATTTAAAAATAGAAAAAGATTTACTCACATTATTTTAATTGTACTCGACGATTCTTTTGAGCATAAAATTCATCTATCACTTCATCGTGATCAATATCTTCAGCAAACTCCCTCTCAATGTTGATGACCACAGAATCTTTCAAGTACTCTTCATCCATTTTATTTCGAAGAACGGTCTTCACTAATTTCATAGCTGAAAAACCCTTTCTGTAGTTGCTGTGGAAACAAGGAGAGTCAACACAAGACAAATCAACCTATAAATCAAACTATAATGCTCAGCCTTTCCTGTATCAATCAATTGTAGACATAACTCAGAAATAGTTGACAAATTCGGAAATTTAGCATGCTTAACCACATCAATGCCATAATGATCAAGTTGGAGTTGAAGATGGTACATCTCTTGATGACTAAAATCAGCGGGATAAAAGGTACTAGCTAGAGTACAAAGCTGCTCCTTGTCAAACAAACTAAAATTATTTTTCGGTTCCAAAGATGAACTTAATCTCAAAAGCTCCACTGCATTATCATTGAACCTATATTGTAGCTCTTCCAACTGAAAATCAATTGCAGAATTAAACACATCATAATGATAATGATGCTCAACTGATATATCATCTCTTTGTCGCACAGAACGAATACCATCCATATAACGAGAACTCATATCTGGCACATCAATTCCAAACTTTTCACATACCGATATGACATAATGCAAAAGAATATCAAAACCATCATCTCTTAAAGATTGTAGCAATTCTTTTGTTGTAGCAACTAAATCTATGGCATTCAAGATATCAATTGATTTACTTTGTAAGGCTCGACAAAGCAAATCTGTAATGCCCATGATCTTATGCATCAAGTGTAGTACAAATAAAAAATTGAAAGATCTCAATGCCTTTAAAGAACCCCTAGCTTCTCCACGCATAGAGTTCGATGAAGTACTACAACTAATAATGCTTTCCAACACAACAATTATTGAACCATACTTATCAATCAAACTACAAACACAATTAAAGTGAGAACTCCACCTGGTAGATACAGCTCGTTGTAAATTCCCAATCTGATTAAGTCCTCTGCCAGTCTCACGTTCTCCACTAGACACAGAATGATCAACCTCAATTCCATGTGCAGTTTGTAACTCTACGAGACGCTTAGAAGAACCAGTAACAATATTCACAACATTAGCCAACATAGAAAAGAAATCACATACATAATCTTGTTTCTCAGCAGCCCCAACCAATGCTAGTTGTAAACGATGAGCAAAACAATGTACATAATAAGCATATGGACAATTTCTAAGAAACAGAGCCTGTAAACCATTAAATGCACCACGCATATTACTAGAACCATCATACCCCTGACCTCTCAGATTATGAATGCTCAAGTTATACCGTGCAAGAACATCATATATTTCTTTCTTAAGAGTTGATGATGTTGTATCACTCACATTAACAATATCAAAAAAACGCTCACGTACAACACCGTGAACATCAACAAACCTAAGAACAATAGCCATTTGTTCTTTATGTGATGCATCTATTGCTTCATCAACTAAAATGCAGAACTTAGAATCTCCTACCTCATTACGAATTTTATTTCTTACTTTAGAAGCAAGGATATGTAAAATATCTTTTTGTACTTTTGGAGAAATGTATTGAGCATTTTTTGGTGCATTTTCCAAGACAACATTTGAAATATCAACATTCAATCTTCCGAAAAGTTTGACCATCTCAATAAGATTACCTCTGTTGCGAGAAGTTGATGATTCGTCATGACCCCGTAATGCACATGCTTGTAAACTCAACCATCGAACAGCCTCTATAGTAGCTCTCAAACGTAGTCTATTCTTCTTTATCTCTTCCAAAGATTGACAATTTATGACCTTGTCAATATGCCTCGTAACATTCTTCAACCCCTCCAAAGATTTCTGTGCCTTTTTATGTGGTGAATTACAACCTCCAATATGCACCAAGAAAGCACATATCTCATTATCATTAACTCTTTTCCAATTCCTGAAGCCATTGATAGTAAATGCATGTTGTGAAGATGCATCCTTCTCAAATAAAAAACATGGAAAACAGAATGCTGCATCTTTCGAATCTGAATACTCTAGCCAAGTGAATGTGTTGAACCAAGAAGCTTGAAACCGACGACGTTGACTTCCAAAATAAGTAGGTGGATAATCTTCTTTACGAAGTTGAGGTTGATATGGTCCCAATCTAATGTATTCACGTCTAATGTCATCACGATCATTAGATGGATACTTCCAAATTGGACAACGAAGACCCGGATCACGCTCAAGGGTTGCAAGATCAAATTTTGAACACTAGGAGTATGTGTAGGAGCAACATTAGAATTAGATGTAGGTGTAGCCGTACCACTAGGAAAATAGGAGAACAATGTCTTCCTTTTTTTATCTTGACTCCTGCAACAAACCAAATTAAATTAACTCAAATATATAATGTATACAACAAATAAATTATTAACAAAATACAAACATATACAGAAGGTTACTTTACTTTGTTCAATTGTTGGTATCTTACGGAAGCTCTGGGATTGACATTAACCACTAAAAACAATAATGTAACACTGTCTACCTACATTACAAGCTAATACAATACAAAGTCATACATTTGATCTCATTTTACAAACCCAAACATAATTTCATACAAAAATTAAACATTGAAGATAAAAATTAAACCCAACTTACAAAATTATATATATAACAATCAACTATAATTCACAAAAAAAACTATCATATATCATCCATTAAGAAACTATCTAGCTAAATTAAAATTTCATAGAGCTGACATTTTGGATTAGAAGATATAAATTAAAAGATAAAATACTCACATTACGGAAGCAAGGTTTGATGAAGAAGAGATGCTGAGTTGCTGACTCTCGCGACTGTTAAATCCCTAATTGGCTGTAATTGCTTTTAATTGGGTTTTTTTTGGACTCAAAATTGAAACACACACAAAGACACAGGCGTATAAAATTTTTAGGTGGACAATTGAAGATATGGTCTGGGTCAGTTAGCAAAAAAAAAAAAAGATATGGGCTGGGTACCTGGGCTTATATATATATATATATATATATATATATATATATATATATATATATATATATATATATATATATATATACAGGGCTAGATTTATTTTCACCTGGGCTGGGATTTATGGAAGGTTAAATGTTACATGGGCTCACAAATTTTGAGCTGGGCTGGAGCCAACCCTAGCCCAGCCCAAGGTCCGCCACTGCTGCGACCCCCAATATTATGGACACGAAGGCAAGTTATGCTCCAAAGTTGAGCGTCTGTGATCCACTCTTCGACCCAAAAATGGGTTTTCGAGCACCTTAAGGTTTTATATGAGTTGGTTACTTAACATGGTATCAGAGCTCAAGCACGCAGAGGTCACAAGTTCGACTCTCTGCCCCAATATTCTCAATATATATTATTGTTCTCAATATATATTATTATGGACACGAAAGACAAATTATGCTCCAAAGATGAGCACCCGTGATCCACTCTTCAATTCAAAAAATGGGATTTCGAGTGAGAGTATAAAATATTATGTTACAACGAGATTAACGAGATTGGATATATTCAATAAATTTATATGTACAATTTTATTACGATTTTCGAGAGATTCGATAAATTTAATCAATATTGCAGAAGATTGGCTATAATTTTAATTAAAATTTTTACATGATTGTCATAATTTATATATATTATGTATAATTTTTACCATCTAGAATAATTTTACTAAAATTTTCTTGCATTGAAGATGCTCTAATTATATTTTTGGACAAATGATTAACGCGGTTCGATCGATTGGTGGCTTCTACGGATCATTGATTTGTAACAAAACATTTGTGACTTGTGGATCATTAATCCTAAGGGTTTCTGTTTGTGTTCTACCTGACTTGTGGATCATTTATCTTAAGGGATTCTGTTTTTGTTCTACTTGAGGTTAAAACAATTTCAATATAAATTTAAGAATATTTATGTAAATCATTGAAAAAAATCTAATACTTACAAAAATGCTCCTACGAGACCCCTTACTTTATAAGTACATATTTGTAACATTCCTGAGAACAACCTTAGATCCGATTTTCTCTAATCTTATAATACTTTATATCACCTATTTAATAATTTTTTTCATTTGTGCCAACTAGCTGGGAACAATTCCCTCCTGCATGGCATATGAAATAGGCCAATTTTTCCTTTTGTCTTTCGTGCTCTGTTTGTCATAAAATGGCAGAACATGATTGAATTTTTTTTTTGTCAGCTTTGTTCGCTATTTTATGCAAATCCAATGTAAAGTGAGTAGCTATTTGTAAACTGTAAAAAATGCCAAAGTTCAACGTAGAATAACTTTTGTGAATTGAGTGTACAGGGTGGTCAAATATGTAACAAGTTGAGGCCGATTAATAAAGAAAGTGAAATACTATTACGCTTTTGATAACGTTTTTTGTGTAGAAAAACAAAGAATAGGAAGTACAAAGAACTAGAAGAAACATGGTTGTAAAAATCGGTAATCGGTATAAATCGATTGAGGTACTGATTTAAGATTAATCGGGTAATCGGGGATTAATCGGAAGGATTAATCGGAGTATTAATCGGAAATTATAATAATATTTAATATATTAGTCTAATTTACAGTTAAACATATCATTTTAAATAAAATCACAGGATTAATCGGATTTCAAAAATCGAATCGGTTGGTTACCTTACAGAGGATTAATCGGGGATTAATCGGTTAAATCGGGGATTTTTATAACTATGAGAAGAAACCTAGTTGGACAACTGGACCATCTGATGTATATGAAAAATATAAAAACAGCAGTACGTGCAATTGTCAAAGCTAATTTTAGGGGTGTTTGGTTAATAGACCTTAGAGCATTTTTAATAGAAGTTGCTAATCAAGTTGCCAATTTTCTCAAATTATTAAAAAAATTAATTTTTTTAATTGATCTTCTATTTGACAACTTTGAGTAGAAAAATGATTCAATGGTTGGCAACTCTAAAAGTTGTATAAATGGTCCTCATATGAGTAATTAAATGATGTAAATTTGAAGGAAGGCATGTAAAATAGGTATATTAGTATATTTCTTTTAAACAAAAATATGCACTTTAACCATTTGAGGAAGTTGCTAATTTTTGGCAACAATTGTTGGCAACCTTGAGGCAACCTTGACACTCCAATAAGAAGGCAACCAAGATTGATTGTCACATAGATGTTGGCAACCTTCTTGGCAACTCCTATTGGAGATGCTCTTACAAACTGATGCACCTAGTTTGTTCGTGACTGGAAGAAGAAACACGGATGATAGTTGTAGCCCAATGCCCTTCGAATGTATATTCACTAGCCCAATGTCCTTCGATCATGAGATTCCAGCTCGGTTCATGGAAATGAGAATGATATTGCAATAAAAAATTGAATTTGTTGTATTTCTCTTTAATTTAATAGTAATGCCATGTCAGTACAGCTAATTTATAAAGATTTTAGGAAGATGCCAGGGGTTGCATTCCGAGTTAGGGGAGAGCACGGCGAAACCGAAAATCTTCGGTTTTAAAAAATGAAAATCGCAACCGCAGCCGAACCATCGGTTTCGGTTTCGATTTCAAAAACCTCGGTTCGATTGTAATCGGATCGGTTTCGGTTTTAAAATCAAAAATGAAAAATATTATAACTTGGATAAATAAAGCTAGCATATTTAAAAAAGTCGACGATACCACTCGAGTTTACACAAATCAATAAAAATAATAATAATAGTGGCGAACTTCAAAATAAACATTATTCATATGCCAACAAAAAGGCCACTAAATTCAGAATCAGAGAACTTCCAATGCAGAACAGTAGCATTAGTTCCTAAATATCATCACACCATCCCATCACATTTTATCTTCTCCCTTTCGACACATTTTCTAAACTCACATTTTCTAAACTTTTCAAGCCTTGATGGTGAAGACCTAACATATCTAACGGCATTCCGAATTCTTGCAATTGATTCATGTTGTTCTTTCAAACCATTCTTCACCACCAAATTCAATATGTGAGCACAACATCGCATATGTAGAAGTTTGTTCTCTAAAATAGCCTCCGATCCTCTAAAAAACTTCTTCAAATGTGAGATTACGGTGTCATTTGAACTTGCATTATCTAATGTGATAGTGAATATACGATCTAGGCCCCATCTTCCAAACAATTCAACTAACATCTTACCAATTGCATCCCCTTTATGGCTTCTAATTTGGCGAAAGTTTAAAATCTTCCAATCTTTATTGATCCAATGAGCCATAAGGCACATATAATTTATGTTTTGGATTGAAGTCCAAGTATTCGTTGTGAAGGACACTTTTTCGGAGACCAAGTTTTTTTACAATTTCACTAACTCCTCACCATATATCTTTAGAAAATCTCTTGCTATCGTCCATCTACTTGGCATCTTAAACCTCGGTTCCGCTTCATTTAATAATTCCCTAAACCCTTCGTGTTCTATGATCCGAAAAGGTTGATTATCTTTAATACACATTAAGGCAACCTTTTCCTTAATCTCTCTTGATCAAACGTATGAGCCTTAAGTGTGTGAAATTTATCATCCTTCGACAAACTCTCAAATTGCAATGTCTTTTGCAATATATCAAGATTCTTACGTAGTTGTGATTTAGCACACACCAATTTCAAGTGACTCATCATAGAGGATGTACCATTCCGGTGAGAATTGCACGCAGTTGACACACTACAATATTTGCATTTAGCTTTCTCAAAACCTTTTGGACAGCCTTTTACTATGTCAAAGTGATCCCAAGATTCTGAATTTTTTTTACCCTTCTTATCGCATTTTTCTTCATGATTATCATCACCTTTCACTTCATCATCTTCTAGGTTAACATGTATCTACAAATGAAAATCATATATCCGCAAATATAAAGAGCAGGAAAAAAACAAATATAAAGCAAAAAAGAAAATAAAGAGCAGAAAAGGAAAGAAAAAGCATACTAACAATTAGCAAAGTAGAAAGAGCAGAAAAGGAATATCAGACTAGCAAGCAGCATTGCAATTTCAGAGGATATACACTAAAAACCATAAAATTCACTTGCAACTAATACTTCTAATAATGAATAATTACTAAGTTATTCAAATCAAATAATCAAACTTAACTATGAATATCAAAAAAATCAATACATTGGATCAGAATATCATACCACTTAAGGTGATGCTTCTTGTTGATTAGGAGTTTGTTCGGACATGATTAATTGATTATAATCTTCAATCTTCAATTTTGTGTAGTAGTGGTTGGTTGTGGCTGCGCGGCTGCGTCTTCTGGTGATTTAGTTTTTAGGTATAAGCATATTAGAGTATTAGGAAAGGAAGTACAAAGTAGAAAATAGAAACTGTGACTAACTTCACTTGTGTGGGCTGGGTAGTGAATTAGTGGGTATGGATTGGGCTGAAGATCTTGGATAGGCCATGTAATTAAATTTTAAGTATTTTGTAATTCTTAAAATATACTAGCTTAAAACCCGTGCGATGCACGGTTTTTTAAAAATATTATATGATTTTTTTCATTAATTTGAATTATTTTTTTTAAAACATGAATTTCGGAGACTTAAATTTTTAAATGAAATGATGATCATAATTATATAAATGTTATCCGCGATATTTCTAAAAAATGAGAGATTTTAGTTACAAAATATAGAAAAGGTGATAAGTTTTAGTTGAAAAAAGGTATTTGGTTAATTGTTAGTAATTATAAAATTATTATTTTATATTGAATAGAATGCCCGTGATATAATTGGAAAAAAGAGGACTTAGTTAGAGAAAATTAAGAAGGTAACATGTTTTAGTTGAAAAAGGTAACTGATTAGTCTAAAGTAATTATAATTTAATTATGTTATTTTACTAAATAAAACTACTCGTAATGTTTTTAGAAAAGGAGAATTAATGTTGCCCGTGATATTTCTAGAAAAAAGGGATTTTAGTTAGACAATATAGAAAAGATGATATATTTTAGCTGAAAAAGGTAATCGATTAATTATTAGTATTATAATATAATTATTTTATTTTATTAAATAGAACTGTCCGTGATATAATTGGAAAAAAGAGATATTTTAGTTTGAGAAAATAGAAAAGGTAACGTGAAAATTAAAAATGTGACATGCTTCAGGTGAAAAATGTAATTGATTAGTTTATAGTAATTATAATTTAATTGTTATTTTACTAAATAAAATTGTTCGTAGTATTTTTAGAAAATGAGAAATTAATGTTACTCGTGATATTTCTAGAAAAAAGGAAAATAATTTTAAAAAATCAAAAAGATGATACGTTTTAGCTGAAAACGTAATCGATTAATTATTAGAATTATAATATTATTATTTTATTTTTATTAAATAGAATCGCTCGTGATATAATTAAAAAAAGTGAAGTTTTAGTTAAAGAAAACAAAAAAGGTACTCCCTCCGTCTCATAATATGTTTCCTGTTTATAAAAACACGTTTGCCAACGCACACTTTCAATCGTTAATATCTTGAATTTTGTATTAGTAATAAATATAAAAACTTCACTGTATTAAAGTACTCATAAATACGAATCCAACAAGATCACTCATGACTATATTTTATCTTATAAATTATGCATAAATTAGTAGTCAATCGTCTAAAATGAACAGTATAAAAAGTCAAAACGAGAAACACAATTTGAGACGGAGGGAGTAACGTGTTTTGGCTTAAAAAGGTAATGCGTGATATAATTGGGAAAAGAGATATTTTATTTAGAAAAAAGAAAAGATAACGTCTTTTGACTGAAAAAGTTAGTTGATTAGTTAATAGTAATTATAATATACTTTGTAATTAGATAAAATATAAAAGATATTATATTTTACCTGAAAATGAAATTACTTAGTTATTGAAAAATATAAAAGGTAATATGTTTAACCTGAAAAAAGAAATTGATTAATAAAGGAAAAATTTTAGTTAGATAAAATATAAAAGATATAAATTGATTAGTTAATAAAAGGAAATTACTTAGTTATTGAAAAATAAAAAGATAATATGTTTAACTTGAAAATGGAAATTGATTAATAAAGGAGAAATTTTAGTTAGATAAAATATTAAAGATATCAATAAAAGAAATTACTTAGTTATTGAAAAATTAAAAGACAATATATTTAACCTGAAAAAGGAAATTATTAGTAAGGGAGAAATTTTGTTAGATAAAATATAAAAGATATTGTTGGCATGACCAGCATCTCCCTAAATCGGACCGTGACGCTATGCACACTCGCTATGGTTAAAGGAAATAAGGTTGCGCCTTGCTACAAGCATCGGAGTTTTTAGCGCAGTGGTAAGCGCCTGATCCTAAAAATTGGTATCAGAGCTAGGTTGCGGGTTCGAATCCCACCAGATGAAGGCATTTGTTCTGTAATGGTGTAGTGGTGGGCAGATGCTGGGGGGGATTGTTGGCATGGCCAGCATCTCCCTAAATCGGACCGTGGCGCTAGGGGAGAGAATGTTTGGTTCGGTTTTTGGATAAAACCGAAATCGAAACTCTTTGGTTTTAGAAAATGAAAACCACAACTGAACCATTGGTTTCGGTTTCGGTTTCAAAAACCTCGGTTCGGTTGTAATCGGATCGGTTTCGGTTTTAAAACCAATAATGAAAAATATTACAACTTGGATAAATAAAGCAATTTTCAGGGTTGTGCAGGCAGTTTTTGCAAAGGGCAGTTTCATGAACACCTCTGGCAGTAGCCAATTTTATTGCACATCTCGGTTCGATTTCATGAACACCTCGGTTCGGTTGTAATCGGATCGGTTTCGGTTTTAAAACCAATAATGAAAAATATTACAACTTGGATAAATAAATCATTTTTCAGGGTTGTGCAGGCAGTTTTTGCAGAGGGCAGTTTCATGAACACCCCTAGCAGTAGCCAATTTTATTGTACATCATGAAATAAACTTGTTCAAACAAAAGTTGAAGTGCTAAATGTAGAGAGTATGAACCTATACAGGATCTATAGATAGCAGATAGTATCCATTTCTGATAAGAATTCAAGATGTAGTGACCAAATATTTAGCAATGCAAGATAATACAGCATATAATCTTTATAGGCAGGCTAGGATTTCTTTAAATATTGACCAAATATTCTTCCATTTTCATTGGAAAAATTAAATGTGATAACTCATAACACAATGTTCTAAGGCCACACATAAATTGAAGAAAGTTGACAAAATGTTGCAATGAATAGAAGGATACTTGATTATACATGATAGTGATACTTATTTTTTAGGTACAAAATAAACTAGACCAATTCGCAAACAGAGCAGCATGGCCTTGAGCAACGACAAGCACAAGACATACCAAAATGCAAATTTTAACCAAGTACCATAGTAACTTCATCAACATCATTTAATATGTAATATATTTTATATATTATGTAACATATATAATTATATAAATATAATTATATAATTATATAAACATATCATAATAATCGATTTAGTTTCGATTTTTTCGGTTCGGTTTCACTCCAAAACCGAAACCGGACCATTAGTATCGGTTCGGTTTTAATCGGTTTCGGTTTAGTTTCGGTTTCATTTAGGTTTTTCTGCTCAGCCCTACGTGGCGCTATGCACACTGGCTAAGGTTAAAGAAAATAAGGTTGCGCCTTGCTACAAGCACCGGGGCTTTTAGCGCAGTGCACTAGTACAGAATAGGCTTTTAGCGTCGGTTAAAATTGGCATTAGGCGTCGGTTATATTGGGCGTAGTATATGAAGGCGACGCATATAATGTACTAATAGCGTCGGTTATTTAAACAACTGACGCTTAAAGTCTGGTTTTAGGCGTCGGCCATTTAAACAACCGATGCTTAAAGTCTGTTCTAGGCATCGGTCATTTAAACAACCGACGTTTAAAGTCTTGTTATAGGCGTCGTTTAGTTAAACAACTGACGCTGAAAGTCTGTTATAGGTGTCGGTTATTTAAACAACCGACGCTTAAAGTATGGTTATAGGCGTCAGTCATTTAAACAACCGACGCTTAAAGTCTGGTTATAGGCGTCGGTCATTTATACAACCGACGCTAAAAGTCAATTTTTTTAAAAACAAATAAAAATTGCAATTCTGTTATGAAACAATACAATTTCAGAAACAAGTTAGCCCGTGTCAGAACACCAAATTATATATAAAATCAATCTATACATGATACATAATCAAGAATGAGATCTAATTAATAAACAATATATAAGACTACTCTACATTCTACAAGTCAATACTGATAACAAAGTAGACAAACTGATCTAATTTCTCTAATTTTATGGAGAACAATTTCCTCACACAGATGACCAACAAATGTATTGAAGGAAGGAACCAAATTGATAATGTGCATCAACGATGTTGCGACCATAAGCCTTGTTTAGTTACAAGTGATTCACAGCTAAACCTCTTTTCATATGTGCGCTGTTGCTATCAACGGTGTCTCCACTTTTTATCACGTGTTTGGACGTCTGTGTTATTATACCGGGTGCGATCGTTGTATCTTGGTATGTCCTGAGCTGAGCTCTTTGAGGTACTGGCTGCACTCTGCGTTCTCTCTCTCAAGGGACCTTTCGACAATCTCACCATTTACTAGAAGCTCAGCTAGTAAATCATGACAAAAAGATAAAAACAGTTTAATTTAGCAGGAATTTTCAAAAAGATAAATACAGTTCTATAAGTCAAAATGAACTCATTCTTGATTAAGTAAAGGAAACTGATAACAAACAATCTGCTGTATAAATAAGGTGTTTCTATCACAGAACATCATATATTATCATAAAGCACAAACATGAAGTAACTCATTGCACAAGGAACACAGAGTGCTCTGACTCTGCACATTGCATGTATAACTTACATTAATAGGGTCTAGAGGGACACAATTTCCAGCCCAAAAGGTGGAGGATTATACAATGTTACCAGGGGTTTGAATGACCTTAATGCATTCATTTTGAGAAGGGAAATGCAAAATTTTAACTCTACCAATATACCGCCATACCGCTCCAGCAAGTTCAATAACATTAGATAAATGACATAGACATGTTAATATATATCCATGAGCAATGCCGCTCTTTCAACCAAATAGAATTCAATCTACTGTGACTGTAAAAGCCAAGTCAAATTTCTACACAAATGAATAAAAAAGTAAATGGGAAAAGAAATATCCTTCTGTTGTGTTCTCTCCAAATTTAAAAACGAAGTGGCAAGTTTATAGTAATTTAGCAAGAAACATATTAATATAGCAGAAATATGTAAGAGACCCACAAACAAAATGACATGAAGTGTAGAATGTAGACTAAGCCTACCTCCATAGTCCTTGTTCTCGGCATCAACATAGGAATCAGGAAGCACAAACAGAACACCAGGCAAACCTGTTTAACATATGAAAACAAAGTAACACTGAAGGTAAGCACAACGAAGATAGGGAAAGGTACAAACCTTCAAGCTTATTAGATGTCTCCTTGTCAATCTCACATCCAAACCCAAAGTACCTTTAACAAGATACATTATAAATCTTCTTCTTTGCTTCCTCCTCACTGATAAATCAAACATGCCATAATATTGAGCTAAAAAACTAAGTTAAAAATTATCATGAAGAGTAAACACTTACATTTTCAATAGTACAATAATATAATTTGATCACTGGTCTACATGAAGAGTAAATACTTATATAGTATTTGTAATGTGCATCAACGATGTTGCGACCATAAGCCTTGTCAGCTTCAATACTCAAGATAGTAAAAGGAAAAGAAGCTCATGCCAGATTTACAATATAGGAATTCACTAATTTGTTTTAACAGTTAAAATACAAGATGAATTACTGCAGAAATGTTTTGTAAAACTTACACATCAATTCCAATATATTTGTAGTGATATTGTTTGCTCGGATTTGGTTTTGTACAGTCAAGATGGAAAGTCATAATTCCCTTTATGTAAGGCATTGCTTTAGCAGCACCATTCCATTATCCATAGTCATTTATAAAATTTGCTGCCACAAGTATATCACAAATTATTATGTACACACAGAGATATGACGACCCAAGGTGTAAAGGAAAACATTCCTATAACACCACCAGATAGATATTGAAACCATTGTAAGACGGTTTATCTGAATTCCTGATGCTTTTGGAAGGATCGATGGATATTTGTTGGTGCGCTGGGATAATAACTCCAGTACTAAGACTCAGAAAACCAGCAGCTAGTTGCAGAAGCACGAGATACTAGAATTTTTGAAATTGTTTCCGAACTTATACCACACATTGGACAAACAAGGCTGCCATCCACATTTTTTTGACGGAGCTGGACCCTAGTTGGAAGGCAGCCATTCACAGCACGCCATACCAGATTCTTTATCTTCTGCGGTATCTTTAGTTGCCATAATTTCTTGTAGAAACCAGAGTTATGTGATCTAGCCCCTATTGGTATCTGCATAAACATTACATTAGGAATTAAAACTGAGAAAAGTTATAACGAGGGTCAGTCATTGTTTATGACATAGTTCTAATAATAAAGTACAATAAAATGCTGATCAATCGACCAGTCCCCTTACTTGTACTGAAGTTCCTGAAGGTAAGGATAGTGTGGTGAATCTTCCCTCAGCTGCGACACTTTCTAGCCCTGCCTTCTTTGCAATGTTCAAGAAAACCTCTTCTAGTAAATGGCAAATTAGCAAAAATAGGACAAAAGAAATGCAGGACAAGACATTTTTTTGGATGCACTGCGTAACAAAAAATCATTATGTAATCCAATCTTAGCAAAAAGAAGATACAACCATTAAATCTTAACAAAAGAAGACCAATATCATATTTTAAAGTACATCACTCATTCAGAATTGCTTTCAACTGTAAACTTGCTGCTCCAGAATTAACATTAATTCAAGTACAATTCTCAAATTACTCAACATTTCAATCTTGTGGTAATAATTTATTCCCACCTAAATATATCTGAGTAAAACAAAGTTATATATGTATGTGTGTCAAATTTTATCAAGTGAGGTACTTACTGCCAATAGCTTCTCCTTGTCATGCGGGATAACAAAGGTCAGGAAGGACTTGTTCTCCTCTTTTGGTATCACATTCAGATTCTGCCAAAAAAAAATCAGCAATATTAGACGCAAGTATATTTGTATTCTACTATTATTTCCTCAAAAAAAGACTAATTCAGCATTTAAAACTAATAGCACAAAATACTGAACAGATTGCAAACCAGAAGATGATCCTTCTCATTTATCTGCAATGACAAATCTTTAACAAGCACAGATTTTGTAGGTGTCTGTACGGTCAAATTCTCTATCACCAACAACTTCTCATTATCGTCATAAGGCAGTGATCCATTAACTTCTGACAAGGTTAACTTTTTAACATTGTCATATGTAAGTTGAATCCCTTTCGAGGATTCCTCAGGAGATTTAGAACTTTCTCTATCCAGAACATCGTCGAATTCACCTACATGCATAGATATCATCAAAATTTGACAGATCACAACATGGTTGAGAAAAAAAAAATGTTAACTTCAATATCAAAAAAATATGAAGTTCAGCAAAAGGAATTCACATCCAAGTGAATAACCACATTGACTGATCCTGCTTTTTTTTAAAAAAAAAAAATAGTGAAAGCTGTCACACTGACAACATTCCTGGAAATTTTTTTTGGAGGAAATACCAGCCATTCTGTAAACAGTCAGTGGTTAAAGAAAATTCCAAGCGATACAGTCCTCAGGATGCAGGTTGACTATTTGGAACTAATACAGGTTCAAATATATGGTTTTGTAGCACGTGGTGGTAGCAAGTACATATAAGCCAACTGGAATGTGTCAACCTTAAGATCACTGGAAAGCTCATTTGAGAATAAGTTAAAAACTAAGATGGTTCAGTATACGCAAAGCAACAGATGATTGATAACAGCTACATGGTTTAGCATCCAAGTATAACTTTTTACCACTATCAGTCTCTAATTTAGCATCGCAACAATGATAAGAACTTAAGAAGGTATATCTTTAATAATTTTCCCCTGCTTGCTTAAGTTCCAACTTCTAGTCTGTGCCTCTCATACTTCCATTCATTTCGACATTCGATAGGCAGAGTTGCTTAAGCTTTTTGATGCACAACGATTTCAAGTGACTAAAAGCTCAAGGACCAATGTATAATAAAACTTTACAGCATAATAGTAAGCTAATGGACCAGATGAGTATGGTTTCGTACAACAAAGATGTTTGTATAAATGAATATTAAAATTCTGAAGGGTAGCGGAAACATCAGAGTTTTATACACAATCAAAGAGCTTATGGCATTAGACTACCCACACTTTTTAAAAAATTGCTACCGTAACTGGTGCATTTATACTCTTCAAGTCCATGGGTTAAATATCGATAATTGTTAGCCCAAAAAAATTAAAAATACAACTCCAATAGTTCAATCGTACACACTACTTCCACTTACCTCCTCTGGAAGTTAAGTTTTGCAGAGAAGTACACAAAGAGTAATGCAAACGCAAATGGAAATGAAAAAAAGGATTAATGAATCAGCTGAATTCAATATTTCGATCAGAATAATTTAGACAAGAGGTTTTCTTTCTTCGATACTTAAATTATGCAACATGAAACTTTCTGTCACACTTCATACATTAAGCTTCTCAAGCATGAGGAAACTTCAGACTTCTCTGGTTCTTTGCTAATTAGTTTGATCATTTTGTTCTATCATTTACTGTTCTAATAATACCTGAGATCAAAAATCAGTTTAAAGGAAGAATATTGGCATACTATTTTTATCTACATATATATAACAAACAACACATACATACATACATACATATGAATGAAGACATAAATACCAGCAAATTAGTGAACCCAACGAATCCCAACCGAACCAAGCTAAACCCCAAAATTTGTTTTTGTTAATAACAACCCCAAAATTTGGCGATACAAAGAACCAGACGAGCAACCGAACCAGAAATCAGATCTAATCGAACCCAAATAAGCCCTAATCGAACCCAGAGAAGCCCAACTGAACCAAGCAATCAAGATTTTCAGCAGCCGCGATACAGAGAAGCACTCGATTAGTTGAAGAAATCTTTGGCAGCGGAGTGGTGGGAATTGATTAGCATTGAAAGTGAGCCCAGGAATCAATTAACTAATCGATAAGTGAAAATGGAGTGATTTGTAATCGATTAGCAAAGAAAATGGAGTCAAAAGTTGTGATTGAAAATGGAACGAGAGTGAAGCCGAGTATATAGAAATAATAATTTAGCATTTTTTAAAGTATTTATGGTACTTTTTACGCTGGTTAAGTTTTTGCCGCCGCTTAAACTACAACCTAAAGCGTCGGTTGTAAAAAGACCGACACAATAAAATATTTAGGCGTCGGTTAAGTAAAGACCGACACTAAAGGGTCAGTTTTAGTTGTTGGTTATTAATGACTGACGCTAAAGGGTCAGTTTTAGGCACCGGTTGAGTAAAGACCGGCGCTAAAGGGTCAGTTTTAGGCGTCGGTTGTTTCATGACCGACGTATATAATGGTTTTAGGCATCGGTTAAATTAGTAAACCGACGCAAAATGTCCAAAACAAATGACTTTAAGCGTCGGTTAAGCTACCAACCGACGCCTAAAGTATGTACAGGCCACGGCTCTCCATATAACCGACGCCAAAAGTGCGATGCTAAAAGACCTTTTTGTACTAGTGGTGGTAAGCACCTGATCCTAACTCCTATGGTTTTGATGATCACAAACAGCAAGCCAAAAGGCTTGGTATTAGATATAAAACAGTGTGCTATTTATGTATCTACTAACTTGGTTTTGTAGGATATTTTAGCTTACTGAATGTTTAATCAGGTTATCAAAAACAGCAAGCCAAAGTTGGAATACAGTGACAGGTTGGAAAGCCATTTGCACAGAGACAGTTCACAATCAGCATGCCATTTGTCAACAGTCTAGAAAGTTTAGGAGTGCGGAAATCAAGGTTTTTTTATAGGGATGGACTTCTAAATAGCTGTAAGGATAATTTAAATATGAAATACGTGGTTATATATATATATATATATATGAGCTTTATTTAAATTATATCTTTCCATTCAAAATAGAATTCCTAAATTATAGGAGTTTGTTTTCAACTAAAACTCTTATCCTCTTTTAAAAAACTTCTATACGTATATATCTCTGAAGGACTGGTCTTACACGTTCTATCTTTCTTTCTTCTTCATTCAAACGTTAACATTAACGTTGTAAACAGATTTAACAAATTGAACGTTGAATTGGATTCAAACGTTGGATAATTTGTTGGATTAGTTTATGACCGTTTGTGTTAAAGCTTTAAATACATGTTCTTGGTTTCATTTATTCGACTGCTGAAAATACAAGAACCACAAGAACAAAAACAACTCTGATTTACTTTGCAAAATCTTTTCATCTTCTTGATTCTCTCAAGCTCATATTTATATATCTATTGTATTGCTTATTTAGAGAATCACTACGCCATAAACGCACATACGCAACCCCCAAATAGCGTTGCGTAAGGCCTGAAAAGCGTTGCGTAAGATATTACGCAACGCTAGAGGGGCATTGCCAATACTGGCGTTGCGTAAGACCCCTAATGCAACGCTTTTCCAAGCTGTTGCAACACTACGAAAAACATTGCATAAGAGGCCTTATGCAACACCAAAAGCATACAAACGCAACACTACATGGGGTTGCATAAGATTTTTCAGCCATGTCAGCATGCTAACATGTAAGCAAGGTGCCACGTCAACATGCTGACATGTCATTAGTGGGGCCCACAAGTGCCACGTCACAATTGGGGGCATGCCACGTCAGCAGTGGGGCCCACCAAGGTGCCACGTTAGCACTAGGGCCCGCATGCCACGTCAGCAATGGGTCCACATGCCACGTCAGCGGTGGGAACCCACATGTCACGTCAGCAATAGGGCCCACATGCCACGTCAACAGTGGAGTCCACTATCTAACGCAACGCTATTTGAGTCTAATGCAACACTAATTGTTTTTTTTAAGCAACACCATTCTTTTCAAATGCAACACCATTCTTTTTTATTGCAACATTAAAACTATGCTAATGCAACATTAAGTAGAGTCAAATGCAACGGTTTTTTATAAAAAATTGAAATGGCAGCTTTGTTCATACATAATACCAGCCTGTCCAATCCAAAACAACTAAATGTCCAAAAACCAACCACAATGAGGCAACCAACAAAAGTACTAAACAGTCATCGCCAACACAAGTACTTAACAGTCATTGCCAACAAAAGTACTTAACAATTTACATATTCTTACCAACATTAACTAAACCAATCCTAAGTTTGCTAACTTCTGTCTTCCCGTTAAATATTGGTTCCTTTGACAACAGCTCAACCATAATGCACCCCAAAGACCACATGTCGATTGCAAATGAATACTCTTTTGTTCCCAATAAAAGTTCAGGTGCCCTGTACCAAAGAATTATATTAATACCAGTTTGAAAAATTATAAAAATAAAGGCATGCAAGCAAGCAATACCAGTTTAAACGTTCTTCAGCAAAATTTTGAATCTAGAGAATCTAGTATTCTAGTCTGCGTAGCAATACAATTTCTGCTCTCAAATGAAGTGACTACTTTGTTCTATGCAAATAGATTTTGTAAGCCTAAGTTTACTAAATTTGAATGCCTTATAGTGAAAAGAAACATAAATTACATATATATTATATGTAGTTCCGTTATGTAGAATCCCTAAATCATGCCAACAATGTTAAATGAAAATATAAATATAATTAGATGAAGCAAATTTGTTTTCTATCTCACTTTCCTGTTTCACTTGCAATAGTTAGATACTGACTAAGAATTAATTTACAATACCAATTACCAACACTATTTCAATATCTTATAGTATTACAGACAAGTAAAGTGAATAACGACAATGATTTGTTTAATTTAATTAACTTAAGCAAGGAATAATTAACTTAAACAAGGAAATGTTCGTCGTTTGTGATATGCATGGTGGTACTAGATGAGTGCAAGTCTTTTGCGGATATCTTTATCTTAAGAGCTATAATATGTCTGTCGTGATGAGAATAGTTATTAGTTACAAGTTACAAGCTTGTTATCTGCGGCAGGTAAAAAAAGTTGTGCAGATGAATCATGATTCGTAACCCAAGAAAAAGAGGACAAGGCAGGATTTAAGTGTACCAAAAAATCTCAGAGTAAAGGTAACAGCGCATAAGCTTTAATCCCGACAAAAGTTGTTTCTTGAAACACCAAATACTATGGTACATGACTACAGGCCTATTTAACACTTAATAACATGTACAGTAAACCATTCCAGCATGCACAACTATCAACAACAAAAAGTACCTTTCGATTCCAGTTATTTATAATTGACAATAAGTTCAGATTACTGTTGTGCCTACAGGGAGTGGTGACTAACGAACTGCAGTTCTCTTACATAAATAAGCATTCATCAAACAGGCTTTCAACTCTGTTTATAAAATTGTTCGCTGCTTCTTTGATTCAAATTATTCACAAAGTTTTATAACATTTCCACAAATTTCAAAAATGGAAAAAGAATTTACTTTTCTGAAAAGGGGGTGCTTACTGCTTATGCACTTCAATTAGCATATGCATCAAGAATAGTAAAAATTACTAACATCTAGATGTGAAAGTTTTTAATAAATGTTATAAAATATATGTGCACCATAGTTTTACTAAAGACTTCTTACTTACTTTCCAAGTACTATCGACATCAGGAAACAAGTTTGTAACAGCATGACCAGCACCTAAGATACATAAATAGGAAACATCGCAATGTGTCAGAACCTGATAGGATATCAAAACTCTTCATGCATATTTACATGTATTGGCGCACCAGCAGTAAAATCAATGAGTAGATTGCAAAACTGAAGCAATGGTAATACATATACAAAAGAGAGCAGAACTCTTGCACAAGCGCAAGATAATAAATCAATAACTATATTCCAAAACTGAAGCAATGATAATAAACAAATATTAAGATGGCATTTATCTACTGTATAGAACAGAAGATTAGTACATATTGTATCTAAAAACTAGAGACGTCTATTTTATATCGGACAGAGTATAGATCAGATTATTTTTCACCTTTATGAGGGCTACATCATCCTTTTCTAGTTTTCTGTTGTACCACCTATTTCACCAATAAGAACGATTCCTGAAATGTGAATGAGAAGGTAAATCAAGATTGATGGAACCAAACCTAGCGATATGCCTAAGGGTACCCTATCCTCTGATAATGATAGCAAAGCTACACACAAGAAAAGAGCAAGGCCACACATGTTCCTGCAGCTTACTTGCAACAGGTTCAGAACCATAGAGTGAAACCTACCCTCTTCTTTGTTTTGATTACAAATTTATCCATTTGTAATCAGCCTTTGTTCCAACAAAGAGAGCATTTCTTATTTATAAAATAGGTATACCATTTCGTCACGTTTAATATCATAATGTAAACATAATGTCATTCTTCATACAAGTAGCTTCAATGTGTAACCAGTAACCATAAAAAAAAATTAACTCCTTTACAAGTACATGTTCAACACGAGACTCTACTATAAAACAGGACACTACTTTTAGCCAGCAACAAGAGAACTTTGCAGAATTCACACATCTAGATAGAAATCATGGATTAGTTATGTAGGTCAATTGTGAAGTTCACAGCATATTACACCAGAAGAAATTAATATATGGTGTGTATGTTTTGTGTGTGTCTTGGCGTGTGACATGTGACTGACTTCGAGTGCAGTCTGGTTGCCAAATTAAAATAGTGTTCAGTTAATATATGTTAAAATGAAATAATGATGCAAATCAGAAATTTATTTGCCGAAAACAGTAAGGAACACAATAAAATTTTGGTAGATTGTATTATTGATATATATATTAATCCAATTAAAGTATAGACTCACTAATTTATCTCCATGTTTTCGTAACTGCTGAAAACAGAGTAATAATCAAGCTTGAAAATGAAAATCTGTTTGGCTACTAGTGTGATTAATAATTTACTATGTATGCACATTACTTATGGTAAATAGGATTCTCAGCAGGCCATCGGTGCCAAACCAATTCCCTTATTGCTCCGCTAGACCATAAGCTCAAGAATAAAATACAACATAAGGAGCTACTCGGACGGTCGGACCTGGGTAGAACTACATCAGTCTCCATGAAATAACATTAAATTAAAATTGGCTTCTCAAACGGTAAATAAACAAATAATCAAACTAATAAAACGTAGTCTTTCGGAGATGAAAGGAAAGAAAGTATTATATTTTAATAAAATCAGTATCATGTTTTGAGTATGAACCAAATTTTGTGACCAAAGACAGATGCAGATAGTTCTTCAGAATCAAGAAAACAGGGCAATATCGATCAAATTCTCTCTTCTGTCATGATGCACAAAGAAACAGTCATTTGTATTTTAATTTTTCGCTACATCCATATACAATCATCTGTGTTTTTAAGAAATGAAAACAACCAATCAAGCAAATTCTTAAGGAAACTAACTTTGGTGCCTAAACTGATTACTGAAGAATTATAAAACCGCTAGCTTGGTTTTGAAGATTGATTATATTTCAATAAAAAACAGCACCGAGCACAAACAACATTTATAAAACCCTATAATCACCTGAAGAAATTAATTACACCAGAAGAAATTACCTGAAAACAATAGTTATGAGTGATGTACTTGGGATAAATTTCCGGAGCAACCTATGTTCAACACCTGAAGCTGTAAAATGAACAAAATACATTATCAGAAACCCTAAATTGAAAGTCCCTAAAATTGAAACCCAAATACAGAATCGATCATAACAACAAACATCCTTTTGAGAAAAATACCAACCCAAACATAGATTTAACACAATTACCAAACTAAATCTACTTAGAATTCATAACAAATATATAATCCATCTCACATCTAAAGACCTAAATCATTAAATAAAACTCACTTAAATCACAAAATACACTAATTCAAATCAAATCCACATAGATCTGCAATTAATCAATCAGAATGCATACATAACACACACATACATAGAGAGGGATGCATAGAGTGTTAATCACAGAGACATTGAAAGGCAGAGTGTATAAACTTGTAACACTATAACTAATGTAACTCAATTAAAAGAAAAGATACTTAACCAGAAGACAATCAAGAACAAGAAGTCACAAGAAATCAACACTATATGAAGACAAGGTAATTGATACAATTGAACATGTTAACTATGATCAAGCCAAGAAGAAATCATTGAGAGAAGTTCAAGTCAAAGTTGTTCATGCCTCAGTGATTTGAGAATTCGAGAATCAAGATCATAACTATCAGTATCAACAAGACCAATTGATTTCAAGTGAACAAGAAGGAAAGCAAATATTGGAAAGCCAAGTTACTAAGTGAATATGGTAATTTATTCAAGAAGCAGAAACACTATCAAGACTAGTCACTTATGAACCAGACCAGTGCATCAAGTGTCAGGACATTGATAGCAAGTTTATGTCAGTAATAAAGATCCATGTTCAAGAGCTTGCTGAAGAATAAAGAAGACATGAAGATATCACAAGCTCAAGATGTGCATTGAAGTTTCAAGTTGAAGACCAGAATATTTTCTAAGTACTAAATGTTCTGGATGGCCAAGTAGAATATTTCTAAGTAGAAGTTCGACTTAGAAATTTCGAGATGGCTAAGTAGAAATTCTCAAGTAGAAGTTCTACTTAGAGTGCAGCTTCAACATGACACATGGCATCTTCTGATTGGCAGATTTCCAAGCTTTCAAGATAAGGCAAGATTTATGTGGACATCATTGGGCCACGTACATCTTAGTCTTTGAAGACTACAGGACATAGATTACATGTAGTATAAATAGAAGCACTTGTGTAATGTTTTAGTTAGTGAGCAATATTGAGAAAAACACAAGAAAAAGAGAGAGAGTATATTCACAGAGCTTAGAATCATTCACTTCTCTCTCAACTTCTGTTATACTTTGTAATGAATGTTGTAGCAACCTTTTCAAGTTATATATAAAGAAATATATTCCTTGAATCTGCGTGTTCATTTATTGCATCGTATTTATTGCTACTCATATTCGAAAAGTTGTATTCACCCCCCCTCTA
This sequence comes from Kitagawia praeruptora, assembly GCA_037693485.1. NCBI lineage: Eukaryota > Viridiplantae > Streptophyta > Magnoliopsida > Apiales > Apiaceae > Kitagawia > Kitagawia praeruptora. Next base: position 43,943,249 of record CM075345.1, on the reverse strand, counting down.
CAACACATTTGGACCTAACAATTGGTATCAGAGCGGATGTTTAACATACAAAACATAGATCCTTGTGTTTGGTAGAAGAATCGTGAGTTTTCATTTTCTAGATCTACTTTTCTAAAATTCTAGAAAAGTGAGCTTTAATTCGTTTCCAGTGAAAACTCATCCGGGAAAAATTATTTAAATACTCCAGGTGTGATTATTTGGCTTGGGTGTATTTTAATTAATTTTTGTGAATTAATCTGGGTTCATTGATATTTGGTGTTCTTGAGTGTTCATCATCTGTTCTTATCAAAGAAGATAACCCAACAACTTTTTGATCTCCTTTTTCAAACAAATAAGATAGTCAAAAAGGTGTTTTTGTACTTTTGATTTGATTATTATTCCTTGGCCGAAAGCAAAAGAAAGTGTACTCAGTGCTTAGCAAGTGGGTTAGTCACTTTCGGCGTGTAAAGTAATCAAAAGTCAAAAAGAGTGTTAAAGTGATAATATTGTTTATTCAATATTAAAGTAATCTGCAAAAAAATTATTCTAAGGACAAAAGTTCTACATAGAATTTCTACTTGAGATTTTCTACATAGAATTTCGACTTGGACAATTTCTACTTGGTGAATTTCGACTTGGACAATTTCTACTTAGAGAAATTTCGACTTGAGCAAAATTTCGACTTAGAGAAATTTCGACATGGCAGAAGTTCTACATAGATATTCTACATAGCCTAGTCTTGGGTACTTAGAAATTTTTAGTGACAAGATTTGAAATGGCTCCTAAAAATTCTTTCAAGATCCCAATGTTCAACCGAGATCACTCTGAAGAATGGGTTTTCAGAATGAGACTCTACTTAGAGACAATTAACCCTGAGTATCTGGAAGTCCTTGAAAAGGGTAAATTTGTTCCAATGAAAGCTATTCCTGAGCGTACGGAAGGAGAGGAGGTTATACCTGCTCGGTCTGAGCCTAAAAAGGCAGCGGACTTTACGGATGCTGACAAGGAGCAAATAGCTTATGATACATCTGTAAGACAAACCTTGATGGAATCCCTCGATCATGAAATGTTCAACATAGTTAAAGGTTTGAATACAGCAAAGAAGATTTGGGACAAGATAGAAGTTGTCATGGAAGGATCTGCAGAGGTTAGAAGCAACAAGACACTTATACTCAAGATGGAGTATGACACCTTTAGAATACGAAAAGGAGAAAGCATAACAGATGTCTATCTACGATTCAGTCAGTTGGTATTGGATTTGAATCTGAGAGGTGTTACTCTCCCCATGGTTGAGACCAATACGAGATATCTGAGGAACCAGCCAAAGAGCATTGAACATAGGGTCTACGCAATCAGAGAAACCAGAGATTTGCATACAACTTCTCTGGAAGAATATTATGGAATTCTGAAGACCTATGAGCTGGAGACACTTCAAGATCAAGCATGGGACAATGATTCAAAAGGAAAAGAAACTGCATCAGGATTAGTTGCTGATGAGGAAGAGTCTAAGAAAGCAATGGTTGCAGCAAAGCCTAAATCATCACCTGCACCGCATCAAGTTGATAATGATGACGAGTGTGCATCTAACAGTGATGATGACTACTTCACCCAAGAAGAGCTGGACAACATGGATGATAGTGTCGTGGCATACATGGCAAGGAAGTTCAGCAATATGAGATTCAGAAAGAGCAACCGACCACAGAGAAATTCTTCATCTTACTATCGGGCTGCTAAGGGTGGTGGTAGTTCGTCAGGCTACAAAAACAAAGGCAAGAGTACCAGCTACAAATCTCCGTTGGATTTCAAAATGAAGTTCAATTGCTATAATTGTGGTGAACCTGGACATTTTGCCTCGGACTGCAAAAAGCCTAAACAGACTTATCCAAAAGAGACATTTGAAGCCCTCAAAAGCAAGTATGAATCGCTGGTGAAAGAAAAACATGGTAAAAGAGCTTTAGTAGTAACAGAAGGAAGAGCTTGGGATGATTCAGATGAGGAAGATGTTACTCATGTAGCAAACTTTGCGCTCATGGCTGAGACATCAGAGGAACCAGAGGTACCAGTTCTAACCCTTAAAGTAGAAATGTCTATTGATGATTATAAGGAACAGAACGGGGCTCTTAGCGAAGAGATCTACATGTTGTGCAAAAGCCTAGACACTTCTCAAAAGGAACAGAAAACACTTGTCGCCAAAAGCAGAATGCTTGAGGCAAAAGTGGAAGAGTTAGAGGCTGCTTGCACTGTAGATACTTCTCTAAGAGATTTCATTAAATCTTTGGAACACAAGCTCGTCCTTAAGGAAGAAATAGAATCATGTTTAAGGAACAAACTAGCTGAGTTAGAAACTAAATGCGAAGCTTACAAACTAGCTGCTAGTAAAGTGTATGTAGATAATGACGTATTTAAGAAGATAACTGGAGTAGGTGTAGGACTTGATTATTCTGATCTTTCTAAGAAAGAAGGCAAGAGAATTATCGACCCTAGTTCCAGTGACCCTAAAAAGGAAATCCCTAGCATTCTTAAATCTTCTGTCAAACCCATCTACAAACACCTTGTTCCTAGAATAGAAGAAGAAGAGACTGAATTGATAGCTAGATATGAGATTGAGATGGAAGATCGTCAGAAAGCACAACCTATAACTCCTATTAAACAAGTTAAAATCAATTTCCCTAGTGATGAATCTAGACTAGGAATAGGAGCTAAGGCTGTTAAACAACAAGGGAAGAAAGGCATAAAAGAGGTTAAGGCTGAACGAATAAAGAAAGCATGTTATCACTGTAAATCTACTGAACATCTTTCTTATGCATGCACTGCTACACATGCCATGCCTATCACACATACAATGAATAATCTGCATCAGAATCATGCACAGTGTGGTCAACCTAATTGTATGCCATGCACTTTTAATGTCATGCAAACTTTTGTGAATTTAATGAATGCATCTAGCCAGTCATGCTTAAGTACTGCTGCTAGTTCAAACATCAAGAAAAAGCATGTGAGAGCCAAGACTGTCAGTCCTCCTAAAGTTAGGAGTGACAAACCTTCTCCTAGGACTGATAAATATGTCAAGTCTGAGAAAGGAAAGGAGAAAGTCGAAAGCTCTAGTAATGTTAAGAAAAGTGCATCTCCTGTTGTTAAATCTGTTGATTCTCGATCTTATCGAAAAACCGGGCCCAATCAAAGTTGGGTTCCGAAGAAAGTCTAATCAATCTGTCATTGCAGGGCATTAAGCAAAAGAGAAATAAAGTTATATGGGTGCTAGACAGTGGAGCATCGAGGCATATGACTGGAAACAAGTCCCTGCTTACAGAGTTGGTTATGAAAGCTGGCCCTTACGTTACCTTTGGAGATGACAGCATAGGTGTGACAAAGGGATATGGCAAACTGAAAACTGGCAATGTCATCATTGAAGATATTTCCTATGTTGAGGGATTAAAGCATAATTTGTTGAGTATCAGTCAATTCTGTGACAAAGGTTACGAAATTGTCTTCAACAAGAAAGGTGTATCAATCACTCACATCAAGGAAGGTTCACTGGCTTTGAGAGGAGTTCGAAAGGCAGATCTTTTTGTTGCAGACATGGATTCAGCAAATCAGAATGAAGTCACCTGTTTCTACAGCAAAGCTTCGGATGATGAAAGCTGGTTATGGCACAAAAAGTTATCTCACTTAAACTTCAAAACGATGAATGCTCTCGCGAGGCGAGAATTGGTGAGAGATCTACCTCAAATGGAGTTTGCTCCGAAAGGACTCTGTGAAGCCTGTGAAATGGGAAAGTCGAAACGAGCATCGCATAAAAGCAAAGAAATTTCTAGTATCACTGAGCCTCTGCAACTTCTTCATATGGATTTGTTTGGTCCAGTGAATGTCCTATCTTTGTCTAGGAAAAGATATGCATTGGTAATCGTGGATGACTTCTCCAAGTATACATGGGTATTGTTCGCAATGACGAAAGACGAAGTACCTTTCCTAATCATTGATCATATCACTCAAATTGAGAATGTTTCAACACTTACTGTGAAGACGATTAGATCAGATAATGGCACTGAATTCAAAAACGCAGTGCTAAATGACTTCTATGTATCTAAGGGAATACGTCGTTAGTATTCAGCCCCGAGAACTCCACAACAAAATGGAGTAGTTGAAAGGAAGAATAGAACATTGGTTGAAGCAGCAAGAACTTTGTTGTGTGATTCGAAACTTCCTCTGTATTTCTGGGCAGAAGCAGTGAGTACCGTGTGTTACACTCAAAATCGATCCTTGATAATAAAAGATAAAGAAAAGACACCATGTGAACTAATGAACGGAAGAAGACCAACAATCAAATACTTTCATGTCTTCGGAGCAAAATGCTATGTACTTATAGATGATGAAAATCTAGGCAAGTTTGCAGCAAAAGCTCGTGAAGGAATCTTTGTTGGTTACTCCACAGATGTGGTAGCAGCTTATAGGGTGTTCTTAGTAAATGATCGAAAAGTGACTGAAAGCTACAACGTCAGATTCGACGATACCAAACTCTCATCAATTTCAAGAGATTCTAGTGAACCTGAGTCCCTAAAATTTCAGAATCTGGACTTAGAAGAACTTGAAGATGAACCTGAGTTGGTTGTCCCATTAAATGTTCCAAGTGTACGTGAAGAACCTGAGTCTAGTGAACAAGCTAATCCTACAAGATCAGGAGAGACTTCTTCAGTACGAACCGGCAACAACTCAGGGGGAGTAAATAGCAGCTCAAGGACTACTGTTCAAGGCTCGAGTCGAGTTGACTCTAGTTCTGTAGGAGCTGGCACTAACTCAGGGGGAGTTAGTGAAAGTAATCAAAGTAGTCAGCACCATAACTCAGAAAGTCACGCTGAATCATCAAGACAATTTCCAAGAGAACGGGTATGGAATAGAGACCATCCGTTTGAATTAATTATTGGTGATCCAGATGCTGGTGTGTCTACTAGAAGATCCGCAAGAGCTGACCTGGCTAATATTTGCTTATATTCTGGGTTCTTATCCAAGCTTGAACCTAAAGAAATAGAAGAAGCTCTTGGTGATGCTGATTGGGTGATTGCAATGCAAGAGGAACTCAATCAGTTTGAAAGGCAGAAAGTTTGGAAACTGGTACCCCGACCAAAGAACAAATCAATAATTGGAGCAAGGTGGGTATTCAGAAATAAAATGGATGAAAACGGACTTGTAACACGAAACAAGGCTCGTTTGGTTGCAAAAGGTTATTCTCAACGAGAAGGAATTGATTATGATGAGACCTATGCACCAGTTGCAAGACTTGAGGCAGTCAGGATGTTTTTGGCATTTGCAGCACATAAGAACTTCAAGGTTTTCCAGATGGATGTGAAAAGTGCCTTCCTGAACGGAGAGTTAGAAGAAGAAGTGTATCTGGAACAGCCGCCTGGCTTCATTGATCCAGAACTTGTAGATTTTGTGTATCTTCTCTTCAAATCTGTCTATGGCCTCAGGCAATCCCCAAGATGTTGGTATGAAACCCTATCCGTATTCTTAATTGAAAGTGGTTTTACTAGGGGAGTAATTGACAAAACATTGTTCTATAAGAATGTGAAGAATGATCTAATACTTGTTCAAGTCTATGTGGACGATATTATCTTCGGGTCATCGAATGAGCGATTGTGCGAGAAATTTGCTAAGCTAATGCAAGACAAATACGAGATGAGCATGATGGGAGAGCTGTCTTTCTTCCTTGGATTACAGATCAGTCAGAGAAAAGATGGTATCTTTATCTGTCAATCCAAGTACGTCAGAGATTTACTCAAGAAGTATAATCTAGAAGATGCATCAGCAGCTAAGACTCCCATGGCAACAGCCACGAAGCTTGATGAAGACAAATCAGGTAAATCAGTTGACATCACAAGCTATCGAGGTATGATTGGCTCACTTCTCTATTTAACTGCAAGTAGACCCGATATAATGTTCGCGACTTGTTTATGTGCAAGATTCCAAGCGGATCCTAGAGAATCACATCTCATAGCCGTCAAAAGAATTTTTAGGTATCTCAAGGGCACACCAAATCTAGGAATTTGGTACCCAAGAGATACAGGTTTTAATCTAATTGGCTATACGGATTCAGACTATGCAGGTTGCAGGATTGATAGGAAAAGCACATCTGGTGCTTGTCAATTTCTTGGCAGAAGATTGGTGTCCTGGCAAAGTAAAAAGCAACATACAGTATCTACTTCTACTGCTGAAGCTGAGTACATTGCTGCTGGAAGCTGTGTAGCTCAAATACTGTGGATGAGGAACCAATTGAAGGATTATGGCATGGAGCACAAGAAAATTCCAATTATGTGTGACAACACAAGTGCTATTGCCATAACCAACAATCCTGTAGATCACTCAAGAACCAAGCACATCGACATCAGGTATCACTTCATAAGAGAACATGTCGAGGAGGGGACTGTGGAGCTACATTTTGTGCCCACAATGCAACAAATTGCAGATATATTCACCAAACCTCTTGATGAAGTAACATTCAATAGGTTGGTTGGTGAATTGGGAATGCTTAACACAAGTTAGTAAAGCCTTCTATCTGTAAAATCCATGGTTATGTTTATATATGCAAGCTATTTAATCATTATGTGTTTAGACTTTAAAATGCCTAATTAATGATTATTATAGGGTGCATATAGTGTGATTTTGCATGAATTCAGTGTGTTTTAAGTGTCTTTTATAGCACAAATCTGTGAATTTATGCTTGTTAGATTGCATGAACATAGGGGGAGTTAAATTCATAATATTCTAAATTTTGCATGATTTTTAGATGAATTTACCTATGTTTTTCATGTAATTAGAGGCCTTAAAATTATCAAGGAATGTTTTAATTATGTCATATATTAAAATCCTTGAATTGATATTTATATTAATTTGGCAAAATTAATTGTTGAGTTTTTCAAAGAAAAATTGTCAAATTATTCTAAGTATCTTCAAAATTTCGAGTTAATCACTATCTCGAAACTCATCTTGAAATTCTAGTTGAATTTCTATTTGAGCTTCCAGAGTGAAGTTTTGAAAATTCTAAGTCTGGGAAAAATTTCGAGTTAGCCTCTATCTCGAAATTTATCTCGAAATTCGACTTAGGGTTCGAATTTGAGTTACCAGTGTGCCTATTTCCTTATTCAAAATATTCCATATAATATCTATCTTACAGGGGATATTGTTTGAATTAATCTGAGAGAATAACTTCGAATTATTTAATAATTTCGAGTTAGACTCTATCTCGAAACTCAACTCGAATTTCGACTTGATGTTCGAGATAGAGCTCTCAGTTGGTCTTAAAGGGGAATTTTAGAGTTAACTCCTAACTCGAAGTCTATCTCGAATTTCTACTTAAATTTCGAGATAGGTTTCCCTAGTAATGTTGGTGGTTTGTGCTGTTTACATGGTCTTTAATAGATAAATGGTTCAAGTTTTTCGAGTTAACAGCTATCTCGAAATCCATCTCGAAGTTCGACTTAATATGTTCGAGATAGACTTCGAGATAGACTTCGAGATAGATTTCGACTTAGACTTCGAGATAGCGTTCTCCCTGTATGTACTTAGAGTTTTCATATTTTTTAACAGGGATACTTTAGTCATTTCACATTAATGTCTATATATACATATCTAACTCGATCTTTTCTTTCACTTTTACCTACTTGAGTTTTACAGCCGCCCCATATACATACAGGCGATTTCATAGTTTCAAACCATTGTTCGTGATTTTTGTGATAAATCTCATACAGACCACGAATTAATGCCCGATTTTAGACTCCTCTTACCTGTGTGTCATCATTAATCTCTGTGATTGTGTCTTGTATAACTGTTCATCTTCATCGATATATACACACACGCATATATACACACAAAATTTCACAGATCTGTTAATACACGATTTCACACACGCATTTCACTGTTAGTGGAGATTTAATCATTGGTTTGAAATTTGCCTTCCATTAACTGTTAGTTAAATCCCGTAGTTTAATTTTTCAAAAAAAAAAGGGACTTTTGTTGTTCTTGATAAATTAAAAGGGATATAACGGTTCATTCTAAAAATTAATTGTTTTTCATAAATTAAAATTAATTTTCACATCTTTTAAAAGAAAAACTTTTAATTAAAATGGCTCACCAATTTTCACTTGCCAAAAACAATTTTTATAATATTTCTACGGAAATTGGTGATCAACTCCCGCGCTTTAAGTCTTGGATACGATTTCTCAATTTGTATTCCAAAGCTAGCGATGCTTTTACTGCTAAACCTACACTAGTACATGATGCTTTACAGCAATTATGGACTAGTGCGGTTTCTTTTGGGAGCAAATCAACCCCCTTTGGTTTCAGGTTTACCTTAGCGGGTCAGGAATATGAGGTGACTGAACAAATTGTCAACAAGGTTCTGGGATTCCCCATTAAAGATGCTTATGATCCAGAACCTACAGCTGCAGAACGCCTCAGATTCTTTGAAGAAATAGGATGTTATCCTCCGACTGGCCGGATCACTGGAAACATCCAAAAACAATTCTTTCATGTGGAATGGAATTACTTTTTCGAGGCCATCACAAGATGTTTTCGGGCACGAGAAAGCGATTTCCATCAAATTTCCATTCCTATGCAAAACCTTGGAATTGCCCTAGCAAGAGAGCTGGATATCAATTATGGACGAATAGTTCTCTCTGAGATAGTGGCTGTGATGGGATCTCCTGCAAGCAGAGACCTCAACACCACAGATGTTGTCTGCTGGTTTCCTCGGTTCTTACAGATGCTGATTAATCATTTAATACCGAAGGATGCTCTTGCAGTTAGACAGAGTTTTGCCAGAAGTCAAACATCTGCACCACTAGGGATGGGCACTAAGTCACTTTCTACAGTTGAAAATCAGAATAAACATCATGGAAAACCGATGTCTATTCCTGATACCTTACAACAGTGGCTTACTTATGATGAGGGAGTTACCACCGTGGTGGAATCATCGCAAGTTTCATCATATGCTCAGAATCGGTCTGCTCATGCTGAGGCATTTGAAGAGATTCCTGATGAGCAAAGCGGTGACGAACAAGGTAATGAATCAGGTAATCTCTCTCTGCATACTACTCACTCCTCTTCCTATGTTTCTGATTCCCAGACCCAAGAGACTGCTAGCCCGCAGGATCTATCCCAGGGTGAGAGCTATATTTCTAATTCTTTGTCACCCATGTCACCGGAATCCAAACAGCCAGCACATATAGATGTAGGAAATGATGAGGAGAGTGACCCCGAAGAGCAGCCTCTTACTCGAAAGAAAGCCAAAATTTCTCATGCTGCTACTTCTAAACCTCAGTCAAACCCTAGCGTGTCACACGCAACCACTCCACCTCACGAGAGTGGTTCACCCCTTGAACAATCTGCACATAGGGATTTTGATGATGATTATGTACCTTTTGAAGATACTGTTGCTTCAAAAGGACATGAAGCTTTAAAAGCTTCAGCCGTACCTTCACCGGTACGTACTGATGCTGCAAAGAGGATCGGTTCTGATGTCGTACAAGAACACTTTGTAGCCTCTCAGCCTGAGATTCCAACTCAGGAACAAACAGAATTTGATCCCATAACTGCAAATTATATTGCTTATCCAGTTTCTGCAGGTACTGCTTCATATTTTGGATCAATTATTGAAGACATACACGAGCGTGAGACAGGGAGTGTGTGTGAGAGGTTAGGGAGAGAGGGACCTTCATTTTTAAGGCCCGAAACCGAGCGCCAAATACCAACAGAACGAGAATTAGAGCGAGGTCACCTAAACCAAACACCGTCCCTTAATACTGAAAATCTTGAAACTCGTATGTCTTCTATGGAAAATCAAATGAAGCAGTTTGGGCAGTCAATGGGGCAGTTAGGGATGAACGTTGGAAACAATCAAAGGGCCCTTGACGACTACGCAGCACGAATGGCAAGTCAAGCTACAGCTTTTAATGATTTGACAAACAAGGTAAATGACTTGGGCCATGCTGCTGGTGTCTTGGGAAACACTCTGAATGACAGGATGGGAGCAATGGAGCTTACAATGGATACTCTGGCTGTGGAGATCAGTAGAGTTATGTTCGCAATCAGAAGTTTTGTGCCCCCAGAGTGTTTCGCGCCGCAACAACCTCCCCCCGATGCTGGTACAGGTGGTGCTAGTGGAGCAGGACCCTATGGTTCTGGTTTTGAAGATTCTTACGCAGCTGGTGGATCTGGAGACCAGGGTGGAGTTCAGGATAACTCACCTAAGGGGGAGAGTATAAAGGAGACGAGACAGCAGGGAGTTCAAATCGAAGAAATTCCAGAACAAGCTGATCTTGTAAAAGAAATAGAAATTGAGCCGTCTATTGATGAAGAGGCTCTGAGAAGGAAAAAGGGTAAGGCCATAGCGATTGAGCAAGATGAGCCATTCGTTGACCTGAGTTATCAAGAAAAAGTACAGGTGGTACTTGACTCAGATTCCGATATGGAAGACGCACCTTTGAAACATGCTATAAAGAGATCATTGAAAGATCAAGGTGGAGGTGCTGGGATGTCTGTCGGAAGGCCTGAAGAAATTACTGTTGATGAGGAAACCCTTAAATCTCAACGGTTAGCCTTGGAACAAGCTGAGTTCTTTAAAATGAAGGCAATGCAAGATCGTGCTGCGTTTCAGGAGAAGAAAGCGGAGCTACAAGGGAAGCAGTACGATTATGAGCTTGCAAGGCTAGCTGATCCTCAAATTGATCTGGACAATAGAAGGATAGGGCAGAAGTGGGATGACGCAAGGAAGATATTGATGGGACCATGTACAAAAGGAGATCATAACAAGGAGGCAGATGATCTGTTCTACAACCTAAATTTGCAGAATCCAATGGCTGCTGACTACATAAGTGCTTTAAAGAGATTAATTTCTAAAGTCAGGGTTGGATACAATTCAACGCAAAAGGAGTGGCAGGTTATTTTGTCTTTCACAGAAGGAGTCCCAATGTCTTTCATGTATGTGGATGACCAATTCATGACAAGAAGATCTGCATCAGAGTTGTTCTTGCTAGCAACAAAAATTCAATACTCTCATTCTGAGAATCTAAGCATTCTGTATAGGGATCACTTAATGCAGCTAGCAGAGGACAAGGGTCCAGAATTCTCAGCATATCCAAATGTTGTCCGGATGGTGGTTGACAGTAAATTGAAGAGGGTGAGCCTGGAGGAAAAGGACTTAATGGAACTTTCAGTGGAATCTCTTAAAGCCGTCTGTAGACAAATGATGGGTAAGGGATTCGCTTCTGAGCTTAAAGATAAATCAGTGAAGATCATTGAAAGTGCCATATTCAAGAAGAGCAATGAGGTGTGGAAGTGTGATGTCATTGCTCCAAACCCTCTTGATAATGTGAAGATTGAACCAGAGCTAATAGAGAAGAAATGGAATATTCTTCAAGCTATGAAGAATGTAGATGAAGCTCTGAATCTTCCTACTGGAGAACTGGAACAAGGAGAGATAAGGGAGGTAGTTGGTGTTCCAGGAAGAGATAGTGTATACTGGATACACTCTTTTGCTGATAATACAGCTGATGCCTTAGTATTCATAGATGCAGACCAGAATCAAACACTCTTGCATATGAGTAGACAATGGCTGCAACAGACTCAAGATGCTGCATTTCTGGAGAAAGTGTTATATGTGTTCAAATGGGAAGATGTGGAAGTTAAGTATGTGAAAGAAAAGCAGAGACTCGTGAGTTACCTATCTGATGTAGTAGTGGAAAAGAAGCGATTGGAGCAAGATGCGGCTAGTGTCCACAATACTAACCGTGTCAAGGGCTATCCCAAAATGATCTATTGTCAGTTTAAAGCTGATAAAACTCATAGGAAACCTCGGCTTATAATGAAGATATTTGAGGACATTCCAAAGATCAGGACTACTCAGGAGGTGGACAAACTCAGAAGGCTTTTCAAACATCCTTACCCAGAACCCAGGAACCCTCTAGAGATGGAAGCAGTAAGTTTGTTGAATGCTAGGTGGACGCAACTTCATGATCCAGTATATAAGAAACAAAAGCAGCAGGAGGAGAAGCGCAGAAGGCAGAAAGAAGAAAAAGACCAAGCTGCTGAAGCTAGGAAAAGGAAACGGAATTAGGGTTAAAGGTCAGAGTGGTGTGAACTTGAAGTTGGAAAAACTTCATGTCTTTCGGTTGCTTTAACTCACTTGAGGAAAATTCACCTTAGAGTGAATCCAATAAGGTGATACAAGTTTGACTAAAAGATATGAAATAATCCAGGTGATAGGAATCATTCAAATGATTTTTAATTCGAGGTTCGAATTCTGTTTCTAGTTTAAGTTCTTTGTATTGTTTTCAAGTACTTTTCAATTGTATATTTTTTCAAGACTGTAATGTTAATTATCTTTTCTCGTCTCTTGTTTAGTTGAGTTATCCTTCATTAATTTGAATGTCATTGTTAGACAATCAAATTGGGGGAGATTGAAAGGCAGAGTGTATAAACTTGTAACACTATAACTAATGTAACTCAATTAAAAGAAAAGATACTTAACCAGAAGACAATCAAGAACAAGAAGTCACAAGAAATCAACACTATATGAAGACAAGGTAATTGATACAATTGAACATGTTAACTATGATCAAGCCAAGAAGAAATCATTGAGAGAAGTTCAAGTCAAAGTTGTTCATGCCTCAGTGATTTGAGAATTCAAGAATCAAGATCATAACTATCAGTATCAACAAGACCAATTGATTTCAAGTGAACAAGAAGGAAAGCAAATATTGGAAAGCCAAGTTACTAAGTGAATATGGTAATTTATTCAAGAAGCAGAAACACTATCAAGACTAGTCACTTATGAACCAGACCAGTGCATCAAGTGTCAGGACATTGATAGCAAGTTTATGTCAGTAATAAAGATCCATGTTCAAGAGCTTGCTGAAGAATAAAGAAGACATGAAGATATCACAAGCTCAAGATGTGCATTGAAGTTTCAAGTTGAAGACCAGAATATTTTCTAAGTACTAAATGTTCTGGATGGCCAAGTAGAATATTTCTAAGTAGAAGTTCGACTTAGAAATTTCGAGATGGCTAAGTAGAAATTCTCAAGTAGAAGTTCTACTTAGAGTGCAGCTTCAACATGACACATGGCATCTTCTGATTGGCAGATTTCCAAGCTTTCAAGATAAGGCAAGATTTATGTGGACATCATTGGGCCACGTACATCTTAGTCTTTGAAGACTACAGGACATAGATTACATGTAGTATAAATAGAAGCACTTGTGTAATGTTTTAGTTAGTGAGCAATATTGAGAAAAACACAAGAAAAAGAGAGAGAGTATATTCACAGAGCTTAGAATCATTCACTTCTCTCTCAACTTCTGTTATACTTTGTAATGAATGTTGTAGCAACCTTTTCAAGTTATATATAAAGAAATATATTCCTTGAATCTGCGTGTTCATTTATTGCATCGTATTTATTGCTACTCATATTCGAAAAGTTGTATTCACCCCCCCTCTACAACACATTTGGACCTAACAGACATGCCTGTTTAACTCTAATAACAAGTCTAATTGTTTGTAATGCTTTGCATTACTTACATGACCTCTTAACTGAGGGAACCTCTAGTTGTAGAGTTTTCACTTGTTTTGTACTTGTAATAGGCATCAAGCCCTAGTTGTGTAACTGTACTTATATAGTCAAGAATAATGCTTGAAAGAAGTTCCAAGGTTCATGCCTCAAGCAAGAAGATGAAGACTGTCAAATAAATCATAGTTGAGATTTGAAAAAATGAAGAATTTGCTTAAGTACCAATTCGAGAAGTACTTTTGTCTATTCGAGAAGTCTAGCATTCGAGAAGTCAGGGATTCGATATCTCAAGACACTGTTCGATATCTCTGAATGCACTATTCGATATCTCATTCGATATCTCAGATATTCGACATGTCTAAATGCTCTATTCGAGAACTCAAGAAGTCAACAAGTCAAAGTGGTATTCGAGTTGTCAAAGAGTCAATAAGACAAAGTTCCATTCGATATCTCAAGGACTCAGAAAGCTATTCGATATCTCAGGGATTCGACATATCAAAATGCTCTATTCGACAACTCAAGGATTCCCAGAGAAAAGAGCTATTCGAGAAGTGATTTGATATGTCATATAACAGTATTCGAGAACTCAGAGTTATCGATCAAGTCAATCCTAGTTCTCGAAACACTTACTTAGTCACTTCTCGAATACATTCTTGGAGACAAAATACTGAAGAAATTGTACAAGTCTGAAACATGCAACATGCCAATGCACTTTATGGACCACAATCTGTAATGTGCTCCGGAAAAGCCTACAAGGAAGCTTGGAGAGATATAGAAGAGACAAAGAGCTAAAGAAGTGGATCTGAACAGGCTTTGCAAAGTCAAATCTGTAACCGTTTGGACACTTACTCAAAAAGGATAGACAGACTAGAAAGTAATTTGTTCAGCTACCTTATTTGCAGTAAGTAGGTTGTATCCATGTTCTATAAGGATACAGCCTCACTTCCTTAGTTGTTAACTTTTGAGGAGTCAAGTTTTTCATACATTGTAAGTCATATCTCTCTGAGAAAAACTGAAGCTGAGAATATTATCATTTGTATTCACAGATTGTAGCAACCTTTATCTAATACAATATTAGATTAAAGTGATATCGTGTCTTGTGTTGTTTTTATCCGCACTCATATATTTGCACACACAAACACCTATCTTGCTACATAGACTCAAGAACACGAAAAGTTCAAGAATCCATTCAACCCCCCTCTGTATTCTTTTACTGTATTCAATACTCAACAAGTGGTATCAGAGAAGGTTGTTTATTCAAAAATAGAAAAATGATCATGAGTTCGAATACACCAAAGACTACAGGAACGGTGAAAGTCCCTAAGTTTGACAAAGAGAATTACAACCTCTTGAAGATAAAAATGATGTTGTTAATCAAAGCCTCTCATCATTTGTATCCTGAGATTCTCAAGAATGGTCCATTTGTTCCCCAACAGGAGATTCCTGAAAAGACTGTTGGAACCACAACTATTCCAAGATCTTATGTGGCCAAGGAACCATCCAAATGGACAGAATCAGAAAAGGAGAAGGTTGCCCTTGACAGTCATCTCATGTTGCTGATTATAGATTCCATGGACATGTCAATGTTTGTAAACATTGCATCATGTACCACTGCCAAAGAAATGTGGGATCACATTGAGGTGTTATGTGAAGGAACTGATGAGGTCAGAGAAAACAAGAAACAGATACTGGTCACACAGTATGAAGCTTTCATGGCACAGCCCAAGGAAAGCATCACAGAGATGTTTGAGAGATTTCACAAGCTAGTTACTGAGTTGCAGATGAATGGCAAGGTTTACAGCACCAAAGAGTTGAACATGAAATTTCTGCTATCTTCACTAAATCATCTAGAGCAAAGGGTCATTTCTCTAAGGGAAAGAGATTTGAACTAAGTCAAATATGATGTGCTCTATGGGGTTTTAAAAACTAATGAGCTTGAGTTGCTTCAGAAAAGGGCTATCCAAGCCAACCAAGGCAGAATGATAAACACGTCATGTGCCTTGATTGTCAACAAATCTATTCAAGACCTAGAAGCATCTACAAGCCAACTAAGGATAGAGGAGGTAGTAGATGATGAAGAAACTGAAGCTGAGGTGAGTGAACCTGTTGAGGATAAGGAGAAAGAAGAGTTCTATACTCTTGAAGAACTAGATGGAATGGCAAATACTTCATATGCTTTCATGGCCAAAAAATTTCCCTACATCAGATTTAAGAGGAACCAACCCTTCAAACCTAGAACCCAAAGCCATTCATTCAACAAGAGCAAGGCACCTGTGAAAGCAAACAAGAACAAATTTAAAACCAGCTATGTGGATAGGTCATCTGTAAGGTGTTATAGATGCAATGACCTAGGGCATTTTGCCAGTGAATGCAAGAAGCCTAAAAAGAAGGATAAAGAGTTTCTAGAGCTTGAAGCTAAGTATGAGGCCCTTCTGAAAAAGCAAACACAAGGTAAGGCCTACATAGCTGAAGGGAAGTATTGGGATGATTCTGGTAGTGATGGAGAGGAACAAGAATTTTGCAACTATGCCTTGATGGCCAATTCCAAGGATGACACATCTCCATCAGACTCTCAAGTACCATCTCTCACTACTATAGACATGTTTGTTTCCGAGTACAAGTGCATGATTGAACAACTATCTGTTGAAATGTTTAATATTCATACTAGTATGACTGTTGCTAATGAGGAGATTGCTAAACTGTCTACTAGAAATGAAATGTTAATCAAAAAGAACGAGGAACTTGAGCTAATTGCTATGCAAGTAGAAAACCTTAAGAAAGAAGTTGAATATTTGCAGAATAAGGTTTTATGTGCTAGTCAAGTGGAAAAGGCTCTTAGGGATGAATTAGCTGAAAATGAATTCAAACTGAAAACGTTTAAGAAATCATCTGGCATAGTGCAATCCTACTGTGAGAAAATTCAAGCAAAACCCAAGGCTGCTATTGGACTTGACTATGGCACTCTTAACTAGAGAAAGGGCTATGCTGTCATTGAAGATGACACTGCTGTTCAGGAGGAAGTCCCTCACATCTTGAAAAAGACTGAGACTCCTATTTTTAAACATCCAACACTTGAAGTTGATGAGGAAGCCTTACTCATCAAGCAAATGTTGAATGATGAGGATGAGGCACAGTCCAGTGAACAACAGGCATCCTCCAAGAGTAAGAGTGTCAAAGCCAAAGCCAAGGAGCCAGTAGGTAATAGACCTAAGATTGAAAAGTTTGTGAAATTCGTTTCAGCTGGAAATCTTGAATCTGAAAAGAAAGTGACTAAGAAGAAACAGAACAGAAATGGCAAGTTAGGGATTAACGAAGATAACAACTATGCTTATATGCCTAATGCCCCTAGGAAAACTTGTCAGAACTGTTTTAGTACCAATCATCTAACTCATGCATGCAAGAAACCTGTTGGTAGTGTGCCCAAACCTTTCTATGATTGTTCTGTGCCTCTAAGACAGAGAGATGCACCATTTTGTGATAAATTTGACTGTATGCCATGCAATATGAATGTTATGACTAGTTGTTTCAATTTGAGAAGGCAATTCATTGATGGTTGTATCAGTCACAATTCTCACACACACTACACAAGGTCAAAGTCTTCAAGTCCTCCTAAAGCTAGGAAGGTACCGCTGTCACCTAAGTCTAAGAATCCTGATTCTAAGACCTCTAACAGTGACAAGGAGACTAGCACCAAGAAAGTTGATAAGCATGTTGTTTATGATAAAACTGTTTCTAAGTCACATGGACCCAAACTTGTTTGGGTACCAAAGGAGAAGTAATACCTTTGTGTTTGCAGGGCAAAGAAAGTGAAAAGAAGGTCATGTGGATTTGGACAGTGGATGCTCAAATCATATGACTGGTGATATGGCCCTGCTATCACAGTATGAGGAGAAGGCTGGCCCAATGGTTGCTTTTGGAGATGACAGCATGGGTAACACATTGGGATATGGCAAGTTGAAAGTTGGTAATGTCATCATTGAAGATGTAGCACTGGTCAAAAGACTCAAGCATAATCTGCTAAGTGTTGGTTAGTTTACTGATAGAGGATTCAAGGTGGATTTTGACAAAGATGAATGTTTGATTACCCACAAGAAGACTGGTGATTTTGCTCTATTTTGAGTAAGGAAAGGAAGCCTGTTTGTAGCCAATATGGACTCTGCAAACAAGGACAAAATTTGTTGCTTCTACTCAAAAGCATCAAATGAAGATTGTTGGCTGTGGCACAAGAAATTATCACACCTGAACTTCAAAGCCATTAATTCTCTGGTCAAAAGAGAGTTAGTGAGAGGCATGCCCACACTTGAATTCTGTCAAGAAGGAGTGTGTGAGGCTTGTCAAAAAGGAAAAATGAAAAGATCGAGCCACAAGTCAAAGACAGTGACATCAATAACCAAGCCCCTACAACTCATTCATATGGACCTGTTTGGGCCTGTCAATATTATGTCACTAGGAAGAAAGAAGTATGCCTTAGTGATGGTTGATGACTTTACAAGGTATACATGGGTGGAATTTCTGGCATCAAAAGATGAGGCTCCACAAGTAATCATTGAGCACATAAAGAGAGTTGACAAGGAAGCAAAGGCCAACAATGCAAGTGTGATTGCATTAAGAAGTGATAATGGAACAGAGTTCAGAAATGCCATACTTGAAGCATTCTACAAAGAGAATGGAATTTCTCAGCAATTCTCTGCTCCAAGGACTCCACAACAAAATGGAGTTGTTGAGAGAAAGAATAGAACTCTAATTGAGGCTGCTAGAACAATGTTGCTTGATGCAAAGATGCCTACATGTTTTTGGGCTGAGGCGGTGAGCACTGCATGCTATATCCAGAACAAAACCCTCATCAACAAAAACACTGGAAAGACACCTTACAATTTGATGACTGGAAAGAAGCCTACTCTAAAGTATGTTCATATTTTTGGAAGCAAATGCTTTGTATTAAAGGATAATTCAGAATATGTTGGAAAATTCGATGCAAAGGCATTTGAAGGAATGTTTCTTGGCTACTCTATAGAAAGAATTACATACAAAGTTTATGTCATCAGTCAAAAAAAAAATTATGGAAAGCACAGATGTGACATTTGATGACAACAAACTACCTGGTTTAGAAGAAGCCAATGATGAAGATAAATATCCATTAATGTTTGACAATCTAGATGATTCTGATGAAGAGATTGAAACTGGAGTTGAAACTGAAGTTCAACAAACTCAAGTGAATGATGAAGCAAGAGAAGAATTTATGCCAATCAACAGTGGAGAAACAAGCATCCAAGACACACATGTGAATAGTGGCAACTTCACAAGGGGAGGAAATGAGAATGATCCTGACTTGGATGATGAAGCAACATCAAGAGTGAGAAATCAGACTGAGCATTCAAGGAAATGGGATAGATCACATACTGCAGACCAAATCATTGGAGATGCAAATGCAGGAGTAAGAACTAGGAGAGCAACTCTAAATGACTGCCTCTATGGTTGCTTTCTATCTCAAGTTGAGCCTAAGAAACTTGATGATGCACTGATGGACCCCGACTGGATAATTGCTATGCAAGAGGAGCTGAATCAATTTGAAAGGAGCAAAGTATGGGAACTTGTGCCTGCACTAAAAGATATAACCATTGTTGGAACAAAATGGGTTCTGAAGAATAAGATGGATGAAAATGGTGTAATCATAAGAAACAAAGCAAGGTTGGTTGCAAAAGGATACTCTCAACAGGAAGGCATTGATTATGATGAGACATTTGCCCCTGTTGCTAGATTGGAAGCCATCAGAATCTTCTTGGCATTTGCTGCTCATTCAAACTTTAAAGTTTATCAAATGGATGTCAAGAGTGCATTTCTGAATAGAGAGTTGGAAGAAGAAGTTTATGTGCAACAACCACCTGGCTTTGAGGATCCACACTTCCCAGAATTTGACTACAGATTGCTTAAGGCATTGTATGGACTTAAGCAGGCTCCAAGGGCATGGTATGATACTCTATCACAATTTCTTCTTGAAAATCAATTCACTAGAGGCACATTGGACAAAACACTATTTTACAAGAAGCATGGTGATGATATTATCCTAGTTCAGATCTATGTGGATGATATCATATTTGGGTCTACAAATGAGAAGCTGTGTGAGAAATTCTCTAAACTCATGCAGAGCAGATATGAGAGAGTATGATGGGAGAGTTGACATTTTTTCTTGGGTTGCAAGTCAGTCAAAGGAAGGATGGTATCTTTATCAGTCAAACCAAGTACATCAAGGATTTATTGAAGAAGTTTGACTTAGAAGACTGCTCACCTGCAAAGACACCCATGACCACTGCCACCAAATTAGATGAAGATTCTAAAGGCAAGAAAGTAAATATCTCAGTCTACAGAGGCATGGTTGGTTCTCTACTCTATCTCACTGCAAGTAGGCCAGACATCATGTTTGCTACATGTTTGTGTGCAAGGTTTCAATCAAATCCAAAAGAATCACATTTGATTGCTATAAAAAGGATCTTTAGATATCTGAAGGGCACTCCAAACTTGGGTTTATGGTATCCTAAGGACACAGGGTTCAATCTGGTTGGTTATTCTGATGCTGATTATGCTGGATGCAGAGTGGGTAGGAAAAGCACCTCAGGTAGCTGCCAGTTTCTTGGACAAAGGTTAGTCTCTTGGTATAGCAAGAAACAACAATCTGTGTCAACTTCTATAGCTGAGGCTGAATACATAGCTACTGGAAGTTGCTGTGCTCAAGTGCTTTGGATTAGAAACCAACTTAGAGATTATGGACTTATGTTGGAAAGAATTCCAATTATGTGTGACAACACAAGTGCAATCTCTATAGTTGCCAATCCTGTCAATCATTCTAGAACAAAGCACATTGACATCAGATATCATTTCATTAGAGAACATGCAACTAATGGAACCATTGAGTTGCATTATATCTCTACAGATAAACAACTAGTTGACATATTCACTAAGCCATTAGATGAAGCAACCTTCACAAGGTTGGTTAGTGAGATTGGAATGCTGAATTCTTCAGATTCTGGCTAAGTGAATATATCAACTAAGTTGTTACAGCAGTAAACACTTACTTTATTTAAATGCTCAATATTTTTGAAGTAAGTGTTGACTGAAATATATGATTTATAAATATTTTCAATCTGCTGCATATATCAGAAAATCATATTTTGCCAACTTGAAATTTCTGTGAAATTTTGAGAACATCACTATTTAATCTGTTGGAATATTCTTTATAGAATATGTCTGGTAGATTTTCAAAAGATAGTGAAAATTGAGTTTCTATGAGTAAAAAGAATAGTTCGATAAGTCAGACTTCTCGAATGGTTCATTTCATTGTTAGTAGTCGACTTCTCTAACAAGCCTATTCAGGACACTCTTGAGTTCTCGAATAGTGTCTTTTAGAGAACTCGAACAGAGACATGAGTGAGTTCTCGAATAAGGTATTTAAGTTCTCTATTGACAGAGTTCTCGAATAGCATGTTTGAGTTCTCGAATCATTTGAAATGGCTGATTTCTCGGTGAATTTTAACCAATTTTGGATTTTTATTCAAAATTCAGAATTACTCATAAAAACATATCTTACCTAATTTAGAATTTATTCTAAGTGAGATAACTGCCAGCTGTGAGTTACAACATGCTTGAGTTATCGATTAAGCCTTTCTTGACTTATCGAATAGTTGTTTTCTACTTCTCGAATGCCTGACTTGTCGATACAAAACATTTGTCTAATCGACAATTCTAGTACTTCATACCTATACAATTCTACATCTATTCGAATCACTTCATTCGATTTCTCAAGCATCTAAACTCCCAAAACCCCTGAAAACCCTAACTGCAAAAGCTTAATTTCTTCTTCAACCCTCATTCTCTTTTCTTCTATATACAAATGGCAAACACCCAACTCACCATACCCACTCAAACCAATTTCATCGCAATAACTAACGATGTGGAAACACCTAATGCAAACTTCAAGTGCTTTGTACGCTGGATGTCAGAATCATACATCAAGAGTGCACTATCAGCCAACCCAACTCTGTATCTGGACCTCCTAGAACAGTTTTGGAGAACTGCCACCGTGGAAGTCATTGCCCTTGAGAATGCTATAACATCCTATGTAGTCTATTGCAAGATTCAAGGCCGGGATATTACTATTACTACAGTAGACATGAAACAAGCACTGGAATTACAACAAGAGTCATATGACACACTGGCCACAAATACACAGTTGGAAGAATTCTTTGAATTCATCAACTACTCAGATGTGATCAATCTTGGGAAGCTAAACAGGAAGCATCTGCGGAAAGAGTGGAGTTATGTGTTTGCCACCATTCTTCAAGTCTTCACAGCCAGGAAGTCAAGCTTCGATCAGATTAGTGCACCTGCACAGCAAATAGGCTATGCCTTGGCTTATGGGAGAAAGATAGATGTTGGTCAAATTATTCTACAGGAGCTATATGGGAGACTTGGAAAGAACACAACCAAGAGAGGTACTAAAATTTTCTTCCCTCGCTTTATTCAATATGTACTTAACTTTAAAAATGCTAAATTGATTGAATTGCCTGGAGTAGATAACAGTAGAATAGGCTACCCTAGGTCCATGACCAAACTTATTTTTGGTAATTTGGAGACTAGGAATGATGTGGATGTAAGACTCAAAATAACTCCCCATATGGAGAGTCTATTTAGGACTTACCCCCACAACATGCCAACATTTGACTCAATGTCACAGTTAGCACATCCTAAGCAAGCAGTACAAGATGCTAACCCAAGGCTTGCTAACCAACCCTCTCAACCAAACACTCTACCACACAGTGAGCCAACTGCATCATCCTCTCAAAAGGGTGATGTTAGTAAAAAGAAGAGAAATGAGGTAATGTCTGCACCCTTAAACATATTATCTGAAGCAGCATTGGCTGTGGAATTAGGTATAGGTAGTGAGGAACCTGAGTCACCCTTACAGAGGCCAAAGAGAAAGAAATCTAGGACCACCTCTTCAGTCACACAAATGGATGAAGTTGTAAAATCAGGGGCACACAGTTCATTAGATGTATCCTCTCAACAGGGTGCATCTATAGAATCAAGCATCCTCCCCAATGCATCTATTTGTACAGAGTCAGCACATTGGAGTGATAAGGCTGGCACAACACTGAGTGGAGAGCACATCACAATTGAAACTCCCTCTATCTCTCAGGGGGAGTTGCCAAAATCTAATCTACAAAACACTTCTCTTCCAGAATCTACCACTCATATTTCTTTGGAGCCTGCAACTCAAACAATTGAGAAGCAAGGCATTGATCATCAAGAATTCTCTTCTCTTGATGAGCCAATGGATTCAAGTGACTTGGTGCATGACAGCTTGCTCACCACCCAGGACCCACATTTAGATGGTGAGGGAATGCCTGCTGGGGCATATCCTAATGACACCATCACAAACACAGAGGTTCCACTAGTTGTCACTAGAGACTCTATGCCTGTGTCAACTACTGGTGTAACTCATCCCACTTCTGTGGAGACACCAGTAGTCGAGTCAATCCATCCGGTTGCAGAAGTTGCATCTGTAACTGAGGAGTCTAGCTTGCCTAGCTCTAGCTCTAACTTTATGTCACAATGGCTGAAGCCTGTGCAACATGACAGTGCTTCAGGATCAGGGTCTGTTCCACAACAATAGACGGTTGAAGCACTTCAAAGCTTAATTGTGGATCAGATCCCTGAGTTCACAAAGATTGCTCAGAACCTCCTCACTGCAAACCTGCCAAATCCTGACTATGAAGCTATTCTCTTATGCCACAGAGATGATGTGGAGCTACAGAAGGCTAAGATAATAGATGATACTGAGAGAGATGGCAATGTAGATGCCTGGCTACAAGTACAGTTTGATATTCCTCTCTCAGACAGTCTTCAGTATCTCAGAGAAGAGTACATCACTTCACTAGGGTCCAATGCCAAATCTCTCACCCCTAGTGATGTGTATGAAGCAGTGAATGACAGCTACAAGGGCATTCTCAAGGCTGCACACTACCTTGGAAAGGGTCTAAAGACAGAAGTTAATGAAGTGTGTACAGCCACAACCAAGGAGGTGCATGAGATAAAGAGGACTTTTGATTCCAAATTCCCTCAATTGGAGACTGTAGTCAAGGATATTCTAGCCTGCAAGTCTACCTGCACCAAAATGGACAATGGTTTAGCCATTCTCAAAGATGCTATCACAGGCCTAGGGCACCAATTCCAAAATCTCTCTAATCAGACAACTGAGGCCAATGCCATGCTTAGGACACTTTTTGCCAATCATTATGGAGATAAGCTAATCACTGAAGTCCCAGTGCATGATATGACTAGGTTTGAAGTGCAGAGACTTAAAGAACAATCCCTGTCTGGCTTCAAATCTACTCAATTGTTCAACAAGTAGATGCACTTGAAAAGGAGGTAGCCACTCTCACTCAGTCTAATGCTCATCTTACAGACAAGGTAGCAACTCTCACTGAGCAGCTGAACACTCAAGCCACCACCACAGCTGATGTTCTCCTGCATCAACAGTCCATGTTGTCTGCAATGATGAAGCACACGGGTCTCCCTCTCCCTGAAGAATCTTCAAACCCTGTGGTCACTCATCAAGCCTCTGTGCCTGACAACAAGCCTAAGGGGGAGAAGAGGACCGCAAGGAACTCAAATCCAAAGGGGGAGAAAACTCAAGCTAAAAGCATCAAGATAATTGAGGGTGGTCACCAAAGAGCTTCAAAATCCACATCCATACCCAATGTGCCAGGCAAAGGAAAATCAAAAGTTGAAGAGCCTCCATCTTCTCTGCCAGTTGTCACTCTACCAACTGTGCACATCACCACTCCTAATGGTCAGAAGCAATCTATCACAACCACAGTGATTGCAGGGAGTATACCATCTGATAACTCTCCATCTCCCAAAGTTGAAAGTGTCAAACCTGTAGAAGTAAAGGTGGTTACTGAGGTCAAGCTACAAGAAGTTGCAAACTCTAATGTCTACCATGATGATGCATTCTTGAAGTTTCTGAAAGTCTCAAGGGAGCAGGCTGATGACACTCAAATATATCTAAGGAGGCTGAGGGATCAGTTTAATTACTTCACTGTGATACCTAGGAGAGTCAATGGCTTATGGCTCAAGGAGGTGATGATGGTGGCAAAATCCAGTATCTGGCATCTAACCTATAACACTCTACAATCATTGAAACATTCAGAGATAGATGCACTGATCAGGCTTATTGAGAAGAGGGATGCAAATGAAAACAATAAAAGTCTGTATGATGACTTAAGGAATGATCAACCTTCAAGGCTGCCAGAAGTATCTAGAAGCCATGGACAATCATCTACCAATCTGGCACCAAAATTGAAGACATCAAGCAGTTGGTCATTCCCAATGACCTCACTTCTAGAAATCACAGACTTATCATTGCTATCACCGATCAACTACAGAAGAAGGGTGGAGCCAGAAATGCTGAAGAACTAGAGGCACTGCAAATTCTCAGATCCTTTATTGCAACTGGTGTAATTTCAGAAATTGCCAAGCCTAGGAGAAATAAGGATGACAAAGATGAGGATAAAAGTGATGGGAGGAGAAGACATCACAGGAGTAATAAGGGAGATGAAGACAAGAAAAAGAAGAGGGATGACAAAGAGAAGAAAGATGGTAATGACCAAGGGAAAGTCTATGAGTGGACAAGTGTGAAACAGCAAGCCATATGCATTGCTGACAGTAACCTCACCACAACACAAGACTCTAAGTCTAGGGTGAATACTGTTAGTACTGACCTACAAAAGTCAAATTCCATGGCCTCTGCAAATGTTTTACTACCTCAAGAAGAGAAGGAGATTCAAGCCAAGAAACCATGTGTATGTTTCAGAAAGCAAACTGCTAATGGAATACTACTATGGTCTTCCAACAAAGGTCAAAAATTTCAGCCAAGCAATCAAGTAAAAAGATCTAATTTCAATCATGTTGCTAAAAGAGTAAAGCCATCCAGGTCAAGAGCCCTAACAATCATTCCAGGATTGAAACTCCAACCACTAGATGAAGATTTTGATGAAGACCAACTGCTATTTCTGAGAGCTCAAAGAATCTACTCTGCTGCAATTGTGAATGACTTCCTTGAGATCAAGTATACTGATGGGAGATAGAGAAAATTCAAACAAGGGGGTTGTCAAAGTTGGGGCAAGTTATATGAGATAGAAAGAATTATTGCATTGTTAGATTTTGAAGACAAGGTGGAGAAAGTATGGTAGCTGGAGTTGATTAACTTTGTGAGAATGAAGAGAAATCATGCTGAAGCAATAAGGAAGGGGTGCCTTGAGAAATGGTTAGATAGAGAGAAAGAAATTGATAGACTAGAGATTGAGGTAGAAAATCTAAGGGCTAAGGGATTGTGTATAGTTCAGTTTGATCCCTATATGGTGAAGTATAGGAGAAGAAATGGAGACAATGTCAATATCAGAATGAACCTACTCAATCATTATCCTGCCAATATACTAAAACCAGTACTTGAAGATTTCAAAAACTCTATCCTGCTTGAAGAATTAGATGCTATGGTAGAAATCATAAGAGCTATGGATGAGAACGCAAGGAGGGAGCAAGAAAGAAAACAGAAAGCATATGATGATCATACCTGTACTTTTTAAAGTTTTATCTTTATGTATGTTAGTCTTGTTATCAGACATGAAATTGTGACTAAGGGTCTTACTCACAATTTGGGGGAGATTGTTAGTCACAGAGACATGCCTGTTTAACTCTAATAACAAGCCTAATTGTTTGTAATGCTTTGCATTACTTACATGACCTCTTAACTGAGGGAACCTCTAGTTGTAGAGTTTCTACTTGCTTTGTACTTGTAATAGGCATCAAGTCCTAGTTGTGTAACTATACTTATATAGTCAAGAATAATGCTTGAAAGAAGTTCCAAGGTTCATGCCTCAAGCAAGAAGATGAAGACTGTCAAATAAATCACAGTTGGGATTTGAAGAAATGAAGAATTTGCCTAAGTACTAATTCGAGAAGTACTTTTGTCTGTTCGAGAAGTCAGGGATTCAATATCTCAAGACACTGTTCGATATCTCTGAATGCACTATTCGATATCTCATTCGATATCTCAGAGATTCGACATGTCTAAATGCTCTATTCGAGAACTCAAGAAGTCAACAAGTCAAAGTGGTATTCGAGTTGTCAAAGAGTCAACAAGACAAAGTTCCATTCGATATCTCAAGGACTCAGAAAGCTATTCGATATCTCAGGGATTTGACATGTCAAAATGCTCTATTCGACAACTCAAGGATTCCCAGAGAAAAGAGCTATTCGAGAAGTGATTCGATATGTCATATAACAGTATTCGAGAACTCAAAGTTATCGATCAAGTCAATCCTAGTTCTCGAACCACTTACTTAGTCACTTCTCGAATACATTCTTGGAGACAAAATACTGAAGAAATTGTACAAGTCTGAAACCTGCAACAAGCCAATGCACTTTATTGACCACAATCTGTAATGTGCTCTGGAAAGCCTACAAGGAAGCTTTGAGAGATATAGAAGAGACAAAGAGCTAAAGAAGTGGATCTGAACAGGCTTTGCAATGTCAAATCTATAACCGTTTGGACACTTACTCAAAAAGGATAGACAGACTAGAAAGTAATTTGTTCAGCTACCTTATTTGCAATCAGTAGGTTGTATCCATGTTCTATAAGGATACAGCCTCACTTCCTTAGTTGTTAACTTTTGAGGAGTCAAATTTTTCATACATTGTAAGTCATATCTCTCTGAGAAAAACTGAAGCTGAGAATACTATCATTTGTATTCACATATTGTAGCAACCTTTATCTAATACAATATTAGATTAAAGTGATATCGTGTCTTGTGTTGTTTTTATCCGCACTCATATATTTGCACACACAAACACCTATCTTGCTACATAGACTCAAGAACAAGAAAAGTTCAAGAATCCATTCACCCCCCCTCTGTATTCTTTTACTGTATTCAATACTCAACAGAGAGATATGTATAGAGATGCAGAGAGATATGTATAGAGAGAGAGGCCGAGAGAGAGGTGGAGAGAGAGAGAGAGGGCGAGGGCGAGAAAGAGAGAGAGAGTGGGGGGCTTCTCTCTACCGAGAATACGATACACTTTGTTCTCAATCGCCTCCACAGTTGACTCCTTGTGGTTGCTCTTCTTATTGTCATCGGAATCCGACGAGGACGAATCGTCGCTGTGCAAATTAAAGCTGGGGAGCGAAGAAAATTATAATTTGAGCTTGTAGTTGAGAGAGATTGATTAGGAGTCAGAAGGGGGATACACTATTTTTGAAACAATGGAGGGGATTTTGGGGAATTTTCATTTTGGGGGGAATTTGTCCGCCCATTTTTCCACCTCGTGAACTGTGATGTACCAATTGAGTTATTATTGTTATAATTCCTATTTTTTCTTTAACTTTGAAAAATGTAATTTACAATTTGTTTCCTATTTTAAATTGTTAAAAATGATAAATACCCGTGGAAAATATACAACAAAAAAATGACATCCGTACGGTTAAAAATGATAAATACTCATGGAAAATATACAAAACTAGGTAAAAGAAAAGTCTACTTTGACCGCTTTGACCATTATAAAATCAAACCAAAAATATTTAGGATTTTTTAAATAAATTGCCACATCACTAAAATCGTTAGATCTTCACATCCATACGATTGGAACATTGAAAAAATAATTTTAAAAAATAGACTCAACCTTCGGGACAAGACTAGTTAAAAGGAAAGTCTACTTTGACCGTTATAAAACCAAACCAAATACATCTAGCAATTTTTTTAAATAATTACCACATCACTAAAATCGTTAGATCTTCACATCCGTACGATTGGAACATCAAAAAAATAATTTAAAAAAATAGATTTATTATTCAGGACAAGACTAGTTAAAAGGAAAGTCTACTTTGACCGGTTTGACCGTTATAAAACCAAACCAAATACATCTAGCAAATTTTTTAAAAAATTACCACATCACTAAAATCGTTAGATCTTCACATCCGTACGATTGGAACATCGAAAAAATAATTTAAAAAAAATAGATTTATCATTCGGGACAAGACTAGTTAAAAAGAAAGTCTACTTTGACCGTTATAAAACCAAACCAAATACATATAGGAATATTTTTGAAAAATTACCGTATCACTAAAATCGTTATATCTTGACATCCGTGCGATTGGAACGTCGAAAAAATAATTTAAAAAAATAGATTCATCATTGGGACAAGACTAGTTAAAAGGAAAGTCCACTTTGACCGGTTTGACCGTTATAAAACCAAACCAAATACATATCGGAATTTTTTTGGAAAATTATCGTATCACTAAAATCGTTATATATTGACATCCGTGTGATTGAAACGTCGAAAAAATAATTTAAAAAATAGATTCATCATTTTGGACAAGACTAGTTAAAAGGAAGGTCGACTTTGACCGGTTTGACCATTGTAAAACCAAACCAAAGAAATCTATGAAATTTTTTAAAAAATTACCACATTGCTAAAATCGTTATATCATGACATCCGTGCGATTGGAACGTCGAAAAAATAATTTTAAAAAATAAATTCATCATTCGGGACAAGACTAGTTAAAAGGAAATTCCACTTTAACCGGTTTGACCGTTACAAAACCAAACCAATTACATGTAGGAATTTTTTTGAAAAATTATCGCATCACTGAAATCGTTATATCATGACATCCGTGCGAATGGAACGTCGAAAAAATAATTTAAAAAAATAGATTCAACATTCGGGACAAGACTAGTTAAAAGGAAAGTCAACTTTGACCGGTTTGACCGTTACAAAACCAAACCAAATACATGTAGGAATCTTTTTGAAAAATTATCGCATCACTAAAATCGTTATGTCATGACATCCGTGCGATTGGAACGTCGAAAAAATAATTTAAAAAAATAGATTCATCATTCGGGACAAGACTAGTTAAAAGTAAAGTCCACTTTGATCGGTTTGACCGTTATAAAACCAAACCAAATACATGTTGGAATTTTTTTGAAAATTATCACATCACTAAAATCGTTATATCATGACATCCGTGCGATTGGAACGTCAAAAAAATAATTTAAAAAAATAGATTCATCATTCGGGACAAGACTAGTTAATAAAATAAAATAAATATCTAATGCAACACTTCAAACAACAAATGCAACACCACTGTTATCTAATGCAACGCTTCTGCCACATCAGCAAATGACACGTCAGCATAGGTGGGTCCCACTTCTGCCACGTCAACAATTGTGGGTCCCACAATTGCCACGTCAACATGATGGGCCTCCTGCCACGTCACCCTTGTGGGTCCCACACTGCCATGTCAGCAGTGGTGGGTCCCACATCTGCCACGTCATATTTTAAAAAAATATATAAATATTTCTAATGCAACACTTCAAACAGCAAATGCAACACTACTGGTATCTAATGCAACACTTCTGCCACGTCAACAAATGCCACGTCAGCATAGGTGGGTCCCACTTCTGCCACGTCAGCAATTGTGGTTCCCACAATTGCCACGTCAGCACATATGGGTCCCACTTCTGCCACATCACCATTTATTAAAATAAAAAAAGTATCTAACGCAACACCAGAAGTTAGTGTTGCATGATGTGAAACACTGTGGGTAATACGCAACACAAAATTATATCTAACGCAACACCAGTTCAGCTCAGTTGTAAAAGACCCAAAATTTCTATCTAACGAAACGCTTTCTGTGCAACGCTTTGTAAAAAGGGTTGCGTATGCTCACTAATGGCGTAGTGAATCTATAGTTTGAGTTGTATTAATCATTATTTGTATTGTTCGATTGTAATTGTTAGTTGTTGGATACTTGACTTGGAATAGTACAGATTCAAGGTTGTTGCTAGAGAAGTATACTAGGATAGTATAGCTTAGAGAGCATAATCTGTTTCAGGTCTATTCAGCAAGCCGTTTGTGTCAACTGCTGGGTTTGAGGGAGATATATTATTGTATCTTGTAATTGGATTATTTTGATCAATAATATATTCTCTTACCAGGTTGGTAAGGGACCAGGACGTAGACCATAAGGGATTAGGGGTCGAACCTGGCTAAAAGTTTATGGTGTTCTTTATTTTTTCTGCACTTTATTTACTGCTTGTGCATTCAGCTTACCATTTACATTCATCGTACACTACACCATAAGTGGGCTAACGTAATGTTTTTTGAAAGCGTTATGTGAAATAGTGTTACAATAGGTAGTAAATTTTGACCTATTGTAACACCTCTCAACTAGTGTTACATTAGTTCAGGATTAGTGTTACAGTAAGGGTGACGGTGTTGCATACATGTAACACCACAATAAAGTGTTACATTAGTTAATTTTTTTATTTTTTCATTTATCAACTTATTGTGGGCCCCACCAGCAGTACCAACAGATGGACCCCACAAAAAATGTTACATGTGGTAATGCTATTGTTATATATGTTTGTAGTGTTACATTTAAATTTTTTTTAATAGGCTAACAGCATACGTGGGCTCAAAATTTTGATCTATAGGCCACACGTGGGCTCAAAAAACAAGTGGGCCCCACAAAAGTTTTACAATTGCTTACGTTAGTCTTACATTTAATGTTTTTTACTAATTTTATTTAATCAGTATTAAAATAATATTTTATAAGTATTAAAGTGTACATATTATTAAAAAATATAGGAAAAATACATTTTAAATTAGTTGTTTCTATAAATAATAAAATACAACATAATTCAAATTCTAAATTTTTTTTAATATTACAATACAAAATTTTATATTTATTCATTATTTTTAATTTTTATATTAATATTCATTTAATCACGAATCATACTCCTTAACCCTCTTTGTTGCATTCAAAAGTTCTAATGTGGTGTTTTCGTAAAGGATAAAAAAGTTATTAATTAATCAATGTTTTTGATGCCTTGAATGCTTTGTTATGTGCAAAATGTTCCAAAAATATTGTTTTATCTTCGATATCATCTAAATATACATGAATGTTTACTTTGAATCTCGCTTATATTCATTGAATTTATAAAATAATGTATATTGAATTAGGTATAAAACATAAATTGTACAATTCATTCGATTTAAATGTATATAATTGAAAATTAATTTTTGATGTCAAAAATTCTCTATAAATTAATAATTATTAATTTATCGATTAATTAATATATCTCTAAATTAATAAAATTTTCCGATCCCGCCTATAGTAATTTATAGAGATTTTACTGTATTTTTAACTTCAATTTATGATATTATTACGTGTAATTTAATTTAATTTACGAATTTCATCCTCCTCTAAAACTGGAGTCACCTGGATCAGTATTGTATCTTACATCAGCATTAAGCATTTCAATTGTACAACTGACCGGCGGATCGCCGGAAACACCAACACAGATTTCAGTCTAGCATAGTTGCATATTCATTCACATACACACACCCTTATTCACACTTTCACTTCGTTTGCTGCAGCTTTTATTTGTATTTGTTTGTTTGTTTTAAGAGACTTGGTAGTTGGGTTTGGACTTAGTTTTTAGCTCGAAGATTAGCTTGTTCTCGTTGCTAGAGTTGCGGTAAATCCGGCCATCTCCTCTCAGCCTCCATTGTCGTTCACCCCAACTCCTTCCACCCAACAGCCCCATCCCCACCGTATCACCATTCCCTTCCTCCGGTAACTCTGCTACCTCCGTTCTTTACCATCTTCAACAATTCTCGCCGCCTTCTCTCGACCTCCCTCTTCTCTGCATTCTCCTTCTTCATTCAACTTTCAACAGCCGTTCTCCTCCAACCCAACTCCACCTCATCTTTCATCGGACCCTCTTCGGATCCTCCTCCCACCTACTACTATTCCCCGACCTTCAACCAACACCCTTTTACTTCCTCTCCGGCTTTTTCATTTGCCTTCACCCGCCCCTCCGTTTGACCCGATCTACATCTCAACCTTCCCACCCCTACACACCCTTCTCACCCCTTCACCCCCATCAACTCTCTCCCTCTTGTACCCGTTCTCTGCAACTCTACCCAACCTCGCCGTCATCCAGTTCGTCCCCCCTCACCCACGAGCTTGCTCTTAGACTGTCAACCAAATCCCTTTTTCATCCTCAAAAAGCTTCCGTTTTACCCTTCAGAGACGAATCCCCTGGAAGCGGATTAGCACCAAGCTAAACCGGAGCCTTCCTCGCCCTCGAGCTTTTGGTCGCCTGTGTCCAGATCTCACCCCCCTCCCCCCTTTTGTGAACCATCTTCGTTATTCTATTATTTAGTGTATTAGTATTTTTATATATTATTAGTATTTTATCGTATAAATTATTTTATCTTTTCTCCCCTTTTTGAATCATTCTCATACGCTTATATTATTATTAGTCCGTCTACTGGTTTTATTTGTTTTATTATTATTATTATTATTATTATTATTATTATTATTATCTCTATTATTATTATTATTATTAGTATTATTATTATTACGATTTTTATTATTATTATTATTTCTATTAGTAATAATTTAATTAATTACTTTTAATTCTATCATCTTTATTAATAATTCATTTTATTTTTATTTTGTGTATTATTTATTGTTTGCGAATTTTATTTCTCTTTTATTGTATTTTTCCTTCTCGTTAGGTTTTTAGATGGCGCGTTTTTTACGCGTTGGCAGTCTGAACTTGGGTACACTAACGGGCAAATTTTTAGAGCTCGTGGATGTGTTGAAGAAGAGAAGAGTGGACGTAGCTTGTATTCAAGAGACTAGGTGGAAGGGGGCTCGGTCCAGAGAAGCGAACGGGTATAAATTGTGGTACTCAGGGCTCGCCAACTCGAGGAATGGAGTGGGTATTCTTCTGGCGAACGATCTTAAAGATAACGTCGTGGAGGTGAGGAGGTGTAACGACAGGATCATGTCCGTCAGAGTGGTGGTTGGGGAGAAGATGGTAAACGTGGTGTGCGCGTATGCCCCTCAAGTCGGTTTGGGCGACTCAGAGAATGAGGCTTTCTGGGTCTGTTTAGATGAGTTGGTCGGAAGTATTCCTGAGGATCAACTTCTAGTGTTAGGTGGCGATTTTAACGGTCACATTGGTGAGAGGTCGGACGGATATCCCAGCGCCCACGGGGGTTTCGGCTTCGGGGTCAGGAACGCCGGCGGGTCAGCGCTTTTGGAGTTTGCTACTGCCCAAGAATTGGTAATTACGAATTCTATTTTTCAGAAGAGGCCTGAGCACCTCATTACATTTAGTAGCGGGGGTCTCAATACCCAAATAGATTACCTTCTTTTGCGCAGGCGGGACGCTAGGGCATGCGTAGATTGCAAGGTGTTCCGGAGTGAGGCGTGTGCTTCCCAGCACCGTCTGATGGCCATGGATCTATCCATAGGGGGCCGTATTGTTCGCAGAACGAGAGAGTCTAGACCAAGGATTCTTTGGAAGGACTTGAAGGGCGAGAAGGCTGCCGAATTTAAGGAGTCCCTGCTAAAAGAAGGTTGTTTTGATCTTAGTGGTGATGCTAATCGTAGGTGGTCCATCATGGCGAAGGCTATTCGGTGTGTGGCCGAGAAGGTGGTGGGGGTCTCTTCAGGAAAGTTCAGTGGTTATAAGGAGTCGTGGTGGTGGAACGAGGAGGTTCAAAAGAAAGTAAAAGCTAAACTTGTGCTCTTTAAAGAGCTTTTGTCGAGCTCAGGGGCGGAGAGGACTCTGAAGATGGAAGCCTATAAGGTGGCGAGACGAGAGGCAAAAAAGGCTGTGGCGAAAGCCAAGAGTGAAGCATTCGAGGGGCTGTATAAGCGCCTAGATACCAAGGAAGGAGCGAACGCTATTTTTAAACTAGCTAAGGCTAGGGAGAGAAGGCGGCGCGACCTGGGTTCTGTTAAGTTTATTAAGGATGAGTCAGGCCAAGTGTTAATAAATGAAGACGCCATTAAGGAGAGGTGGAGTTCATATTTTGGTAATCTTTTCAACGAGGCTAGGAGGAGTGGTGTCAGTGTGACGCAAGAGGTCCCTCTTTCGTCTGCACACTCTTTCGGCCCTTGTGACCGTATCAGTGAAGAGGAAGTCAAGGGTGCCCTTCAAAAGATGGCTAGAGGGAGGGCGGTTGGTCCAAATCAGATCCCTATCGAGGTGTGGCTTTGCCTCGGTGAGGTTGGCGTAAAATGGCTAGCCGATCTGTTCAATGTTCTTATCTTGGATGCTAATATGCCAGACGATTGGAGGCGCAGTATTGTCGTTCCTTTTTTCAAGAACAAAGGCGATGCTCAAAACTGTAGTAACTATCGAGGAATTAAATTACTCAGTCATACTATGAAACTGTGGGAGAGAGTGCTTGAATTTCGGATTAGAAGAGAAGTTGGAATCTCAGAGAACCAATTTGGTTTTATGCCTGGGAGATCGACGACCGAGGCCATTCATCTCGTCAGACGCCTTATGGAGAAGTTCAGAGAGCGTCGCAAAGACCTCCATATGGTGTTCATTGATCTCGAAAAGGCGTATGATAGTATCCCTCGGGAAGCTATTTGGAAGAGCCTTGAGGAGAGGAGAGTGTCGTCGGCGTACGTCAGGGCGATTCAAGACATGTACTCCCAAGCTAGTTCCTGCGTCCGGACCCCAGTAGGTGACGCACGTTACTTCCCGGTCGAGATTGGGCTTCACCAGGGGTCGGCCCTTAGTCCTCTTCTTTTCGCCCTGATCCTAGATGTCATGTCTCGAGAGATTCAAGATGCCGTTCCTTGGTGTATGCTCTTCGCCGATGACATCGTGCTAGTGGCGGATTCGAGGGTGGAGGTAAACGAGAAGTTGGAGTTATGGAGATCCACTTTAGAGCCCCAAGGCTTACGCGTGAGCAGGTCTAAAACCGAATACCTCTGGTGTAACTTCAGTGGTGAGGACTATGAGGAAGGGGTGGAGGTTAGGATTGAAGATCAGATCGTCCCCAGTACGGATAAGTTCAAGTATTTGGGTTCGATTATCCAGAAAGAAGGAGAGATTGAAGAGGATGTCACGCATCGTATCAAGGCGGGGTGGCTACGGTGGAGGGCAGCGTCAGGGGTGATGTGCGATAAGAAAGTCCCGTTAAAGTTGAAGGGGAAGTTCTATAGAGCGGCAATCCGGCCTGCGATGTTATATGGTTCGGAGTGCTGGGCGGTGAAGAAGGCCCTCGAGAGCAAGTTGGAAGCAGCTGAAATGAGGATGTTGCGGTGGTCGTGTGGCCGCACGATGTTAGATAGAATCCCGAATGCGGTTTTCAGGAGCGAGTTGGAAGTGGCGCCTCTCTCTGCGAAAGTTAGGGAAGGGAGGCTGAGATGGTTCGGCCATGTCCGTAGGAGACTGCCGGAAGCCCCGGTGAGGAAGGTCGAGAGTATTTCGGTCGTTGGGGCGAGGAGGAGAGGCAGACCGAGGAGGTCGTGGGAAGAGCAACTTAGGATGGATTTGAAGGCCTTAAACCTGAACGAGACCATGATCACCGATAGGAGTTCCTGGAGGCGCCAGATTAGAGTTGTGGATTCTCTTCTAGGGAGCGGTTCTGTTGTTGAGAGCCTGAGAGTTGGGCTGTCTCGGTTAGCGCTATCTTAGGAGTTTGACTTTTCGTTTTCATATTGTCTTCGATTTTCTGGTTTTGCAGGAGCAGGGAGCTTGTCCAGAGGTCATCCTAGATCAGGAGAGGTTTATCCTCTGCCCGCTTAGGTAAGTCCCATGAGGTCCAGGCCATGGGCTCAGGTGCGGTTGATTACTTTCCCCATCCCTAAAATCCTTGTCCTTTTTTCACACTGTCTTATTGTGCACTAAGCCGGGGGTCTTCACGGAAACAGCCTCCCTACTGTAAAAAGTAGGGGCATGGTCTGCGTACATCTTACCCTCCCCAGACCCTGCTCTGAGCGGGATATACTGGGTATGTTTGGTTTGGTTTTTTAATTGTCAACTATTATTGTAAAAAGGAGCTGTCATGTGATTATCCTTGACCGGACAAGAGCGTAGAAACAATGAACCCAGTAACAGTATTTTTGCTAAGATAATCTATATTCACGAATCATATGCCGAAACAATTATTCAAATCCTGGAGAAATAAAATAAAGTAAAACATTTTAATTATTAATAAAATAAAACATTTTATTTAATTATTAATTCATTGAATTACTTAAAAACGGATTTGGGAAATAAAATAAAATTTTATTCCCAAAAACATTTTTTTGAAACTTAATTAGGGATACTCATGATCAAACAGCTGGTCCATGAAGAACATGGCCGAAACAAATGAAGAAGACCACCGGAATCTGGGCAACCCAGAATCCGGCCGGTGGTTTCGAAAAATCCCGCCAACTCCTGATTACACTCCAAAGACACTAGCTGCTTGGGGTTTTTCCATAAACTTGCTCAACACATCTCAAGAAACTCGATTTTAACACTAACAACAAAAATTCATCATCACCGGAATCTGGAGTTCTGTACATTGTATGTCATATGATCTCCTATTGGTACTTATTAAATACTATGTTAGTTACAGAGGCATGCCTGTATACATCTAATAACAAGCCTAATTGTTTGTAATGCTTTGCATTACTTACATGACCTCTTAACTGAGGGAACCTCTAGTTGTAGAGTTTCTGTTTGTATTGTACTTGCAGTAGGCATCAAATCCTAGTTGTGTAACTGTACTTATAGAGTCTAGAATAATGCTTGAAAGAAGTTCCAAGGTTCATGCCTCAAGCAAGAAGATAAAGACTGTCAAATAATCACAGTGGGATTTGAAGAAATGAAGAATTTGCCTAAGTACCAATTCGAGAAGTATATTTGTCTATTCGAGAAGTCCAGCATTCGAGAAGTCAGGGATTCGATATCTCAAGACACTATTCGATATCTCTGAATACACTGTTCGATATCTCATTCGATATCTCAGAGATTCGATATGTCTATGTACTCTATTCTAGAACTCAGGAAGTCAACAAGTCAAAGTAGTATTCGAGTTCTCAAGGAGTCAACAAGTCAAAGTTCCATTCGATATCTCAAAGACTCAGAAAGCTATTCGATATCTCAATGATTCGACAAGTCAAGTGTTCTATTCGACAACTCAAGGAATACTGAAGAAAAGAGCTATTCGAGAAGTAATTTGATATGTCAATATAACAATATTCGAGAACTCAGAGTTATCGATCAAGTCAATTCTAGTTCTCGAATCAACTACTTAGTCACTTCTCGAATACATTCTTGGAGACAAAATACTGAAGAAATTGTACAAGTCAGAAACCTGCAACAAGCCAATGCACTTTATGGACCACAATCTGTAACGTGCTCTGGAAAGCCTACAAGGAAGCTTGGAGAGATATAGAAGAGACAAGGGGCTAAAGAAGTGGATCTGAACAGGCTTTGCAAAGTCAAATCTGTAACCGTTTGGACACTTACTCAAAAAGGATAGACAGACTAGAAAGTAATTTGTTCAGCTACCTTATTTGTAGTAAGTAGGGTGTATCCATGTTCTATAAGGATACAGCCTCACTTCGTTAGTAATTAACTTAGTAACTTTGTGAGTCAAGTTTTTCATACACTGTAAGCTGTATCTCTCTGAGAAAAACGAAGCTGAGAATACTATCATTTGTATTCACAGATTGTAGCAACCTTTATCTAATAATACATTAGATTAAAGTGATATTGTGTTTTGTGTTATTCTTTATCCGCACCTTCAATCTTGCACGCACAAACACTCTTGCTACATAGACTCGAAGAAGTTCAAGAATCCATTCACCCCCCCTCTGTATTCTTTTATCGTATTCAATACTCAACAAGTGGTATCAGAGCGGGCTGTTTATTCGAAAACAGAAAAACGATCATGAGTTCGAATACACCAAAGACTACAGGAACGGTGAAGGTCCCTAAGTTTGACAAAGAGAATTACAACCTCTGGAAGATAAGATGATGTTGTTCATCAAAGCCTCTCATCCTTTGTATCCTGATATTCTTAAGAATGGTCCTTTTGTTCCACAACAAGAGATACCAGAGAAGACTGTTGGAACCACAACTATCCCAAGATCTTATGAGGCCAAGGATCCATCAAAATGGACAGAATCAGAAAGGGAGAAGGTTGCTCTTGACAGCCACCTCATGTTGCTTATCATTGATTCCATGGACATGTCAATGTTTGCAAACATTGCATCATGTACATCTGCCAATGAAATGTGGGATCACGTTGAGGTGTTGTGTGAAGGAACTGATGAGGTTAAGGAAAACAAGAAATAGATACTGGTCACACAGTAAGAGGCTTTCATGGCACGGCCCAAGGAAAGCATTACTGAGATGTTTGAGAGATTTCACAAGCTAGTTACTGAGTTGTAGATGAATGGCAAGGTTTACAGTACCAAGGAGTTAAACATGAAGTTTTTGCTATCCTCACCAAACCATCTAGAGCAAAGGGTCATTTCTCTAAGGGAAAGAGATTTGAACAAAGTTACATATGATGTGCTCTATGGAGTCTTAAAAACTCATGAGCTTGAGTTGCTTCAGAAAAGGGCTATCCAAGCCAATCAAGGCAGAATGGTAAAGACATCATGTGCCTTGATTGTCAACAAATCTATTCAAGACCTAGAAGCATCCACAAGCCAGTTAAGGATAGAGGAGGTAGTAGAAGAGGAAGAAACTGAACTTGAGGTAAGTGAACCTGTTGAGGAGAAGGAGGAAGAAGAGTTTTACACTCTTGAAGAACTAGATGGGATGGAAAACACTTCATATGCTTTCATGGCCAGAAAATTTCCAAACATCAGATTCAAAAGGAATCAACCCTTCAAACCCAAAACCCAAAACAATTCATTCAACAAAAGCAAGGCACCTGTGAAACCAAACAAGAATAAGTTTAAAACCAGCCATGTGGATAGGTCATCTGTAAGGTGCTATAGATGCAATGACCTAGGGCATTTTGTCAGTGAATGCAAGAAGCCTAAAAAGAAGGATAGAGATTATCTTGAGCTTGAAGCTAAGTATGAGGCCCTTCTGAAAAAGCAGACACAAGGTAAGGCCTACATAGCTGGAGGGAAGTGTTGGGATGATTCTGACAATGATGGAGAGGAGCAAGAATTCTGCAATTATGCCTTGATGGCCAATTCCAAGGATGATACATCTCCATCAGACCCTCAGGTACCATCTCTCACTACTATAGACATGTCTGTTTCAGAGTATAAATGCATGATTGAACAACTATCTGTTGAAATGTTTAACATTCATACTAGTATGACTACTGCTAATGAAGAGATTGCTAAACTGTCTACTAGAAATGAAATGTTAACCAAAAAGAATGAGGAACTTGAGCTAACTGCTATGCAAATAGAAAACCTTAAGAAAGAAGTTGAATATCTACAGAATAAGGTGTTGTGTGCTAGTCAGGTTGAAAAGGCTCTTAGGGATGAATTAGCTGAAAATGAATTCAAACTAAAAACTTTCAAGAAATCATCTGGTCTAGTGAAATCCTAATGTGAGAAAATTGAAGCAAAACCCAAGGCTGCTATTGGACTTGATTATGACACTCTTAAACAGAGAAAAGGCTATGCTGTCATTGAAGATGACATAGTTGTTCATGAGGAAGTGCCTCACATTTTGAAAAAGACTGAAAATCCAATTTTTAAGGAACCAACATTTGAAATTGATGAGGATGCCTTACTCATCAAATTAACAAATGTTGAATGATGAGGATGAGGCACAATCAAATGAACAACAAGCATCATCCAAGAGTGAGAGTGTCAAGTCAAAAGACAAGGAGCCAGTAGTTGATAGGCCAAGACCTAAGAAGTTTGTTAAGTTTGTTTCAGCTGGGAAGAGTGAATCAGAAAAGAAAGTGACTAAGAAGAAACAGAACAGAAATGGCAAGTTAGGGATTAACAAGGATAACAATTATGCTTATATGACTAATGCCCCTAGGAAAACTTGTCAGAACTGTTTCAGTACCAATCATTTAACTCATGCATGCAAGAAACCTGCTGGTAGTGTATCTAAACCTTTCTATGATTGTTCTGTGCCTCTAAGACATAGAGATGCACCATTTTGTGATAAATTTGACTGTATGCCATGCAATATGAATGTTATGACTAGTTGTTTCAATCTGAGAAGGCAATTCATTGATGGTTGTATCAGTCACAATTCTCACACACACTACACCAGGTCAAAATCGTCGAGTCCTCCTAAAACTAGGAAGGTACCTCTGTCACCTAAGTCTGAAACCTCAGGTTCTAAGACTTCTAACAGTGACAAAAAGACTAATGCCAAGAAAGTTGACAAGCATGTTGTTATGATAAAACTGTTTCTAAGTCACATGGACCCAAACTTGTTTGGGTACCAAAGGAAAAGTAATACCTTTGTGTTTGCAGGGCAAAAAAAGTGAAAAGAAGGTCATGTGGATTTTAGACAGTGGATGCTCAAATCATATGACTGGTGATATGGCCCTGCTATCACAATATGAAGAAAAGGTTGGCCCAATGGTTGCTTTTGGAGATGACAGCATGGGTAACACATTGGGATATGGCAAGTTGAAAGTTGGTAATGTCATCATTGAAGATGTAGCACTAGTCAAGGGGCTCAAGCATAATCTGCTAAGTGTTGGTCAGTTTACTGATAGGGGATTCAAGGTGGATTTTGACAAAGATGAATGTTTGATCACTCACAAGAAGACTGGTGATTTTGCTCTATCTGGAGTAAGGAAGGGAAGCCTGTTTGTAGCTAATATGGATTCTGCAAACAAGGACAAAATTTGTTGCTTTTACTCAAAAGCAACAAATGAAGATTGTTGGCTGTGGCACAAGAAACTATCACACCTGAACTTCAAAGCCATTAATTCTCTAGTCAAAAGAGAGTTAGTGAGAGGCATGCCCACACTTGAATTATGTCAAGAAGGAGTGTGTGAGGCTTGTCAAAAAGGAAAGATGAAAAGATCAAGCCACAAGACAATGACAGTGACATCAATAACCAAGCCCCTACAACTCATTCATATGGATTTGTTTGGGCTTGTCAACATTATGTCACTAGGAAGAAAGAAGTATGCCTTGGTGATGGTTGATGATTTTACAAGGTATACATGGGTGGAATTTCTGGCATCAAAAGATGAGGCTCCACAAGTAATCATTGAGCATATAAAGAAAGTTGACAAGGAAGCAAAGGCCAACAATGCAAGTGTGATTGCACTGAGAAGTGATAATGGAACAGAGTTCAGAAATGCCATACTTGAAGCATTCTGTAAAGAGAATGGTATTTCTCAGCAATTCTCAGCTCCAAGGACTCCACAACAAAATGGAGTTGTTGAGAGGAAGAATAGAACTCTAATTGAGGCTGCTAGAACAATGTTACTTGATGCAAAAATGCCTACATGTTTTTGGGCTGAGGCTATGAAGGAATTTTTCTTGGCTACTCTATGGAAATTTGATGCAAAAGCATTTGAAGGAATTTTTCTTGGCTACTCTATGGAAAGAATTGCATACAAGGTTTATGTCATCAGTCAAAAGAAAGTTATGGAAAGCACAGATGTGACATTTGATTATAGCAAACTACCTGGATTAGAAGAAGCCAATGATGAAGATAAAGATCCATTGAAGTTTGATAATCTAGAAGATTCTGATGAAGAGACTGAAACTGAAGTTGAAACTCGAGTTCAACAAACTCAAGTGAATGATGATACAAGAGAAGAATTTGTGCCAATCAATAGTGAAGGAACAAGCATCCATGACACACCTGTGAGTAGTGGCAACTTCACAGGGGGAGGAAATGAGAATGACCATGATGTGGATGATGAAGCAACATCAAGAATGAGAAATTAGGCTGAGCACTCAAGGAAATGGGATAGATCACACACTGCAGAGGAAATCATTGGAGATCCTAATGCGGGAGTAAGGACTAGGAGAGCAACTCAGAATGAGTGCCTCTATGGCTGTTTTCTATCACAAGTTGAGCCTAAGAAACTTGATGATGCACTGTTGGATCCAGATTGGATTATTGCTATGCAAGAGGAGCTGAATCAATTTGAAAGGAACAAAGTATGGGAACTTGTGCCTGCACCAAAGAACAGAACCATTGTTGGAACAAAATGGGTTCTAAAGAATAAGATGGATGAAGATGGTGTAATTATAAGGAACAAAGCAAGGTTGCTTGCAAAAGGATACTCTCAACAGGAAGGCATTGATTATGATGAGACATTTGCTCCTGTTGCTAGATTGGAAGCCATCAGAATATTCTTGGCATTTGCTGCTCATTCAAACTTTAAAGTATATCAAATGGATGTCAAGAGTGCATTTCTGAATGGAGAGTTGGAAGAAGAAGTTTATGTGCAACAACCACCTGGTTTTGAGGATCCACACTTCCCAAAATTTGTCTACAGATTGCTTAAGGCATTGTATGGACTTAAGCAGGCTCCAAGAGCATGGTATGATACTTTATCATAATTTCTTCTTGAGAATCAATTCACTAGAGGCACACTGGACAAGACATTGTTTTACAAGAAGCATGGTGATGATCTTATCTTAGTTCAGATCTATGTGGATGATATTATTTTTGGTTCTACAAATGAGAAGCTGTGTGAGAAATTTTCTAAACTCATGCAGAGCAGATATGAGATGAGTATGCTGGGAGAGTTGACATTCTTTCTTGGGTTGCAAGTCAGTCAAAGGAAGGATGGTATCTTTATCAGTCAGACCAAGTATATCAAGGATTTATTGAAGAAGTTTGACTTGGAAGACTTCTCACCTGCAAAGACACCCATGGCCACTGCCACTAAATTGGATGAAGATGCTAAAGGCAAGAAGGTAGATATCTCAGTCTACAGAGGCATGGTTGGTTCTCTACTCTATCTCACTGCAAGTAGGCCAGACATCATGTTTGCTACATGCTTGTGTGCAAGGTTTTAATCAAATCCAAAAGAATCACATTTGGTTGCTATAAAAAGGATCTTTAGATATCTGAAGGGCACTCCAAACTTGGGACTATGGTATCCTAAGGACACAGGGTTCAATCTGGTTGGTTATTCTGATGCTGATTAT
The DNA here is from genome assembly GCA_037693485.1 of Kitagawia praeruptora. Lineage (NCBI taxonomy): Eukaryota > Viridiplantae > Streptophyta > Magnoliopsida > Apiales > Apiaceae > Kitagawia > Kitagawia praeruptora. Next base: position 43,899,717 of record CM075345.1, on the reverse strand, counting down.
GCTGGATGCAGAGTGGATAGGAAAAGCACCTCAGGTAGCTGCCAGTTTCTTGGACAAAGGTTAGTCTCTTGGTATAGCATGAAACAACAATCTGTGTCAACTTCTACAGCTGAGGCTGAATACATAGCTGCTGGAAGTTGCTGTGCTCAAGTGCTTTGGATTAAAAATCAACTTAGAGATTATGGACTTGTGTTGGAAAGAATTCCAATCATGTGTGACAACACAAGTGCAATCTCTATAGTTGCCAATCCTGTCAATCATTCTAGGACAAAGCACATTGACATCAGATATCATTTCATAAGGGAACATGTAGCTAATGGAACCATTGAGTTGCATTATGTTTCTATAGACAAACAACTAGCTGACATATTCACTATGCCATTAGATGAAGCCACCTTCACAAGGTTGGTTAGTGAGATTGGAATGCTGAATTCTTCAGATTTTGGCTAAGTGAATACAGCATCTAGATTGTTGCAGCAGTAAACACTTACTTTATCTAAATTCTCAATATTTTTGGAGTAAGTGTTGGCTGAAATATGATTTATAAATATTTCAAATCTGTTGCATATTTTGAAAATCATATTCTCTTGTTAACTTGAAATTTCTATGAAATTTTGAGAAAATCACTGTTTGATTTGCTAGAATATTCGTGAATGAATATGGCTGGTAAATTTTAAAAAGATAGTGAAAATTGAGTTTCTATGAGTATAATTCGACAAGTCAGACTTCTCAAGTGATTCACTATTCGACATCTCTAACAAGTCTCATTAGAGCACTCTCGAGTTCTCGAATAGAGTCTTTTAGAGTTCTCGAATAGAGGTTTCCTTGACTTCTCGAATATAGTGTTTTAGTTCTCGACTGACTGAGTTCTCGAATACTATATTTGAGTTCTCGAATCATTTGAAAAGGCTGATTTCTCGCTGAATTTTAACCGATTTTGGATTTTTATTCAGAATTCAGAATTACTCATAAAAACATATTTTACCTAATTTAGATTTATTTCTAAGTTAGATAACTACCAGCTGTGAGCTACAACCTGCTTGAGTTATCGAATAAGCCTTTCTTGACTTCTCGAATAGTTGTTTTCTACTTCTCGAATGCCTGACTTGTCGATACAGAACATACATCTAATCGACAATTCAAGTATTTCATACTTTTACAACTTCACATCTATTCGATTCATTTCATTCGATTTCTCAAGCATCAAAACTCCCAAAATCTCTGAAACCCTAACTGCAAAAACTAAATTTCTTCTTCAACCTTCGATTTCTTCTCTCTCTCTCTCACACACAAATGGCAACAGTAAAGTTCAACACCAACTTCATTGCTCTAACTAGTGATGTTGAAGCACCCAACGCCAATTTCAAGTGCTTTGTGAAGTGGATGTCTGAATCGTACATTAAGAATGCTCTATCTGTTAACCCAACTCTGTACCTAGACATTCTAGAACAGTTTTGGCAGTCTACTACAGTGGAGGTGGTGGCTCTTGACTCTGCAATATCCTCGTACATCATCTACTGCAAGATTCAAGACAAAAATCTCACTATCACCACAGAGGATATGAATGAGGCACTTGGGATGGGTACCAAAGGAGAGGTGTATGACCCACTTGCTACAAATGCTGAATTAGAAGACTTCTTTGATTTCATCAAATATGCAGACAGAATCAGTCTTGGGCACTTGAACAGGAAGCATTCGAGGAAGGAATGGAGTTATGTGTTTGCTACACTTCTTCAAGTCTTCACTGCAAGAAAATCTAGCTATGACCAAATCAGTACTCCTGTACAGCAAATAGGCTATGCCTTAGCATATGGAAAGAAGATAGACGTTGGTCTCATCATTCTACAGGAGCTGTATGGAAGACTTGGTAAGAATTCAGCCAAGAGAGGTAATGAAATTTTCTTCCCTCGTTTTATTCAATCTGTCCTTAATTTCTTAGATGATAAATTGATTGAATTAGATGGGATGAATAAAAATAGAATAGGCTATCCTAAATCCATGACCAAACTCATTTTTGGTAATTTGGAGACTAGGAATGACGTGGATGTAAGACTTAACATAACTCCCCATATGGAGAGTTTGTTTAGGACTTACCCCCACAACATGCCAACATTTGCCTCTAAGTCTGAGTTAGCTAAGCCCAAGCAAGTAGTACAAAATGCTAACCCAGGGCTAGCTAACCAACCCTCTCAACCAAACACTTTACCTATTACTGAACCAACTGCATCATCCTCTCAAAAGGGTGATGTTAGTAAAAAGAAGAGAAAGGAAGTAATGTCTGCACCCTTAAAAATTTTATCTGAAGCAGCATTAGCTGTTGAACTAGGTCTAGAAAGTGGGGAACCAGAGTCACCCTTACAAAGGCCAAAGAAGAAGAAGAAAACTAAGACCACCTCTTCAGTCACACAAATGGCTGAAGTTGTAAAATCAGGGGCAAACAGCTCACTAGATGTATCCTCTCAACAGGGTGCATCTATAGAATCAAGCATCCTCCCCAATGCACCTTCTTGTATTGAGTCCACACATGGGAGTGATAAGGCTGGCACTACACCGAGTGGAGAGCACATCACACTTGAAACTCCCTTTATCTCTCAGGGGGAGTTGCCAAAATCTACTCTACAAGACACTCCTCTTCCAGAATCTAACACTGAAATTTCTTTGGAACCTGCAACTCAGGCAACTGAGATGCAAGGCATTGATCATCAAGAATTCTTTTCTCTTGATGAGCCAATAATTTCAAGTGACTTAGTGCATGACACTTTGCTCACCACCCAGGACCCACATTTAGATGGTGAGGGAATGCATGCTGGGGCATATCCTAATGACACCATCACAAACACAGAGGCTTCACTAGTTTTTACTAGAGACTCTGTGCCTGTGTCAACTGCTGGTGTAACTCATCCCACTTCTGTGGAGACATCAGTAGTAGAGTCAATCCATCCGGTTACAGAAGTTGCATCTGTAACTGAGGAGTCTAGTTTACCTAGCTCTATCTCTGACTTTATGTCACAATGGCTGAAGCCTGTGCAACATGACAGTGCTTCAGGATCAGGGTCTGTTCCACAAAAATTGACGGTTGAAGCACTTCAAAGCTTAATTGTGGATCAGATTCCTGAGTTTGTAAAAATAGCTCAGAACCTTGTCACCTCCAACATCTCTAATCCAGACTATGAGGCCATCCTACTATGCCATAGGGATGATGTGGAGATGCAGAAGGCCAAGATTATTGATGATGCTGAGAGAGATGGCAATGCAGATGACTGGCTGCAAGGAAAGTATGATGTAACTCTCAGTGAAGCACTTCAATACCTTAGAGAGGAATACATCACTTCACTGGGCTCCAATGCAAAATCCCTGTCCCCTGGTGAAGTGTATGAAGCTGTCAATGATTCCTACAAGGGTTTCCTCAAGGCTACATACTATCTTGGCAAGGGAGTCAAAACTGAAGTCAACAAGGTGTGTGACAAGACAGCCACATCAGTAGCAGAAGTAAAGAGGGCCTTTTATGCTAAATTTCCTCAATTAGACAGTGTGGTCAAAGATCTCAAACACTGCAATACCACCTGCACCAAGATGGACAATGGCCTAGCCAAACTCACAGACACAGTCACAGGCCTAGGAAACAGATTTCAAAATCTATCTGACCAAACTACAGAGGCCAATGCCATGCTCAGGACACTGTTCAAAAATCAGTATGGAGACAAGCTGGCCACTGAAGTCCCTGTGCATGAAATGACCAAGTCTGAAGTGAAAAGATTGCAAGATCAATCCTTAACTGGTTTCAAGGCCACTGCACTGCTCACCAAGGTTGATACTCTTGAAAGGGAGGTGGTGTCTATCAAAGAATCCAATGCCCATCTGGCAGGCAAGGTTACAAATCTAACTGAGCAATTGAACACTCAAGCCACTACCACTGCCGATGTTCTTCTAGATCAGCAATCTATGTTGTCTGCCATGATGAAGCACATGGGTATCCCTCTACTTGAAGAATCTTCAACTCCAAAGGCTCCTACTACAGCCTCTGTGCCTGACAACAAGCTTAAGGGGGAGAAGAGGATAACAAGGAACTCAAAATCTAAGGGGGAGCCTCAGACTAAGGGGGAGAAATCTCAAACCAAAGGCATTACAACCAATGACAGTGGCCAACCAAGAACTGCTAAGTCATCTCAGACTGAGAAATCTACATCCAAGGATGACAAGCTGAAGAAAGTGGTTGTAGATGAAGTTGCCAAGCCATCTGAAACTGAAGGGAAGTCAGAGTATGAATTTGACATCCCTGACATTGCTAAACAATCCCTTCAATCTGAACCTTAAGAATTCAGAAATGTGCTTACTCAAAGGGTATGTCAAGAAACTGTAAACTCTAGACTATACCATGACATAGCCTTTTTGAAGCATCTACAAGAGTTAAGGAAAAGGGCCAATTTCCATTACTTTGACTACATCAAGCTTCTTGTGCAAGATGTGTTTCTAGTCACTGTAATGAGAAGAGAAATTGTGCAAACCAATCCCCATGCCATCATTCTTTCGAATGATAGAGAAATCTTAATTCACACTGCCAAGAATCTCTTTCACATCCACATTGAAGCCTTTCAAATTTTATCTAGCTCTGAACTTGGAACAATCATCAAGAAGATAGAAAGGAATAACTCACCAGACAATGATATGCTCAAAGAGATTCTCACCAAGTGCATGAAATCTCAACTGCCTCAAGTAGTTCCTCAGCCTCACTGTATTCTATATGAAAAGGATCAAGACATTGTTGCTTTCAGATTTGGCCAACATCTAAAAGCAAACAACATGTCCACCATAAAGTTTCTGGCTGGAGTTCTACATTCAAGGAGTGGAAAATCTGAATCTGAAAAGGAGGCTCTTAACATTCTGGTGAAGTTTATCAACTCTCAATCAGACATCAAGCCTACTGCTCAAGGTGGAAAGTCAAATCAAGACAAGGATGATCATGATAAAAGTGGAAGCAGGGGTGGAGATCAAGGGAGATATAAGGGCAGTGATGACAAGAAGAAAAGGAATGATAAAAGCAGAAAGAAGGATGATGACAAGGGTGACGGAAAGGTATATGAAAAGAAGAGTGGAAAACAGCAAGCCATGAACATTATTAATGACACTTCCACCATAACACAAGGCTCAATGTCTAGGGTGGATGTCACTAGTAATGATTCATCAAAATCTACATCTCTGGCGTATGCAACTGTTTTGGCACCTCAAGAAGTGAAGGGGATTCAAATCAAGAAACCATGTGTATGTTTCAGAAAGCAAACTGCTAATGGAATACTACTATGGTCTACCAACAAGGGTCATAAGTTTCTGCCTAGCAATCATACAAGGAAGAGTAAAATTAAGCATGCTGCAAAAAGGGTGAAGATATCGAAATCAAAGGCACTGACAATAATTCCAGGATTGAACCTACCACCTCTGGATGAAATCTATGATGAAGACCAACTACAGTTCATATGGGCTCAAAGAATCTATCATGTTGCCATTGTTGATGATTTTCTTGAAGTAAAATATATTGATGGAAGACAGAAGAAATTCAGACAAGGAACGTGTCAGCATTGGGGCAAGCTATATGACATAGAAAGAATAATTGCAATGTTGGATTCTGAAGACAGAGTGGAAAGGGTATGGAAGCTGGAGTTAATTGACTTTGTCAAAATAAAGAGAGATCACCAGGTAGAAATGAGAAAGAACAGTGAGGAGCTACTAAAGAAAAGGGAGGAGGAGTTTGCTGCAATGGAATCTAAGGCTGATGAATTGAGAGCTATGGGTCTGTGTAGAGTCAAGTTTAATCCTTACATCATTGAGTACAAGAAATATGGTAGAAATGTAAAGATTAGAATGGACTACATCAGTTCATATTCTGAGAAACAGCTGAATAAAGTACTTAAGGATCTATCAGGCTCCCCTCTAATTGAAGAAATCACTGCAATGGAAGACATTATTCTTGCCATGGAGGAAAATGCAAAGAAGAAAGCCAAAGAAGCTGAGGAGAAAATGAAAAATGAGAATATGCAAGCCAAAGCTCAAGAGATGAATCCAAAAGGATATGGCTAGTAGTTTCTCATATCTTGTAAGAACACTTCTATGTACTTTCCTCAATCAATCTACATACCTGTACTGTTAAAGTTTTATCTTTATGTATGTTAGGCTTGTTATCAGACATGAAATTGTGACTAAGGGTCTCACTCACAATTTGGGGGAGATTGTTAGTTACAGAGGCATGCCTGTATACATCTAATAACAAGCCTAATTGTTTGTAATGCTTTGCATTACTTACATGACCTCTTAACTGAGGGAACCTCTAGTTGTAGAGTTTCTGTTTGTATTGTACTTGTAGTAGGCATCAAATCCTAGTTGTGTAACTGTACTTATAGAGTCTAGAATAATGCTTGAAAGAAGTTCCAAGGTTCATGCCTCAAGCAAGAAGTTAAAGACTGTCAAATAATCACAGTTGGGATTTGAAGAAATGAAGAATTTGCCTAAGTACCAATTCGAGAAGTATATTTGTCTATTCGAGAAGTCCAGCATTCGAGAAGTTAGGGATTCGATATCTCAAGACACTATTCGATATCTCTGAATACACTATTCGATATCTCAGAGATTCGATATGTCTATGTACTCTATTCGAGAACTCAGGAAGTCAACAAGTCAAAGTAGTATTCGAGTTCTCAAGGAGTCAACAAGTCAAAGTTCCATTCGATATCTCAAAGACTCAGAAAGCTATTCGATATCTCAAGGATTCGACAAGTCAAGTGTTCTATTCGACAACTCAAGGAATCCTGAAGAAAAGAGCTATTCGAGAAGTAATTCGATATGTCAATATAACAGTATTCGAGAACTCAGAGTTATCGATCAAGTCAATTCTAGTTCTCGAATCAACTACTTAGTCACTTCTCGAATACATTCTTGGAGACAAAATACTGAAGAAATTGAAAAGTCAGAAACCTGCAACAAGCCAATGCACTTTATGAACCACAATCTGTAACGTGCTCTGGAAAGCCTACAAGGAAGCTTGGAGAGATATAGAAGAGACAAGGGGCTAAAGAAGTGGATCTGAACAGGCTTTGCAAAGTCAAATCTGTAATCGTTTGGACACTTACTCAAAAAGGATAGACAGACTAGAAAGTAATTTGTTCAGCTACCTTATTTGTAGTAAGTAGGGTGTATCCATGTTCTATAAGGATACAGCCTCACTTCGTTAGTAATTAACTTAGTAACTTTGTGAGTCAAGTTTTTCATACACTGTAAGCTGTATCTCTCTGAGAAAAACGAAGCTGAGAATACTATCATTTGTATTCACAGATTGTAGCAACCTTTATCTAATAATACATTAGATTAAAGTGATATTGTGTTTTGTGTTATTCTTTATCCGCACCTTCAATCTTGCACACACAAACACTCTTGCTACATAGACTCGAAGAAGAAAAGTTCAAGAATCCATTCACCCCCCCCCCCTCTGTATTCTTTTATCGTATTCAATACTAAACATACTATGTTACCGATTATAAAAGAGAAGGTGGTGATTTTGTGGCAGCTTGTTTATCACCTAAAGGGGACTGGATATATTGTGTTGGTGAAGACAGGTAGTTGCTTATATTATGTTTAGTTATATGGATTTTGTGTCATATACTTTCATATACTATATTGAACACTTTATTTGCTTAGCAGCCAGTTTTCTTATTTGTCTGGCTGTCTTTCAACTCAACTATTCTTTCATTTAAGTCCTATGATGACAATAAATAAGAACTGGAATATTGGGGTTGCTATATGTGAAATGTATGGACGCACAGTCGCACACACATATGTGGTTACACGCATGTATGATGATATGCTTGATTAGAAACTCTATTAATTGAAAATTTTGGACTATTTACCGAGTTAATAATTAATTTGATTGTCTGTGTAGTGCTTCAAAGAAAGGGTGGTCCTCAAAGGAAAACGAGGATACTTTTAACGTCTTCTTTGTATATGAATATTTTATGTTGTTATGTGATGTTAGATCCCTTGCTGCCAATCACATTCATCCTCTAAGGGTTAAAATATTTGCAGTAATAACTATTGTTGAAGGCCCACTTCCTTGATGGGCTGGATCGAAGGCCCAGCACCCTGAGTCCGAATGGAAGACCACGCTCATCTGGCCCATTTATGGTACAACGGCCGTATGGTTGCATTTCCTAAGGACGTGGGACATGATGATGTACGTGGCCTGTCCCTTGGTAACCGCCCGAAGAGAGAAAGATAAGTGGAATGAGGTTTGATTTTATTGATTCATACACAATTACACACAGCACAAACACTCTACGTTCTAAATTACCTTACCAAAAACCGACTAACTTATTCTCACACCGGAGGTGAATCGGGGGGCAAAACCCTCGCATTCTTCTCACTTGCAGGTCCGACCGAACCAAGGTCCGGCAGAAATCCAGTCGTAACATTTGGTTCCGTCTGTGGGAACAGAGAGATACGTTTTGTGTTGAAATCTACCATCAATCATGACGAATGAAACCGAAATACCAGTAGTTGATAATAGCACAATGGCTGGAAACAACCGCACCACTCCTCCCCTGATCCCGAGGACATCTCCCATCACCCCAAGGCTATTGACTTTTGATGAAGAAGGGGATATGCCGTCTCCCGAAGAACAACAGGAGATGCTCATGAAATGCGCGAGAAGAACAAAAGGCTAAAGGGAAGCGGAAGGAAATGGAGAAAGAAAGGAGCAGTAGGGAGGCCGAACGTCTGGCCAAGAAGAGAGAGGTCGATCGCCTGAGACTAGAGGCCCTAAAATGCTAAAGGGAGGAGATTGAGTTACAAGAGAAAGCGCTCCGCGAGGCTTTAGAAGCCGAAGACCCGGAGTTGGATGACCGAAGGGATAAGAGGCCGAGGACTAGAAATGATGAAGATGAGTCAGGGGACTCAGAATCAAATTCTAGGAGAACCCAGTCGAAAGTAGTGTATTCCTCTGATTCGGAGGAAGAAGGTCCGCATACGGATGACCGTATCCATAGGATCGAGAAGGCTATGTTTGGAGAAAGAAGGGTCAGCCACGAGCCAGTGGTGACTGAGGATGTTGAACAGTTTCGACCTCCTCCGGGAAGGCAGTTTCCAAAGATGAACGAGTTCAATGGAAAGGGAGACCCCGAAGACCATTATGAGAAGTATGAATCGCTCATGACTGGTATGGGGCATTGTGATGTGATGCTCTGCAAGATGTTCAAGACATACCTCAAAGGGAATGCATCCATGTGGTACAGGTCATTAAGACCTAGGTCGATAGGCACGTATAAGCAGATAATAAGAAATTCTTGAGGCACTACTCCCACTTGTGCCGAAGAGAGAAGGATACCGAAGCCCTGATCCACTGCAGGCAGGGACCGAACGAAGAATTGGGCGACTACTTGGCAAGGTTTATAGAAGAGGCCGGAATGGTTACCAACTTGGATAAAGTCAAGGTAGCTGGATTCCTCGCAGCCGGCCTCGACCCTGTTAAAGGTAAGAAGCATCGATCTTCTCTTTACGATATGCCTCCTAAATCTTTGAATGATATATATTTGAGAGGAGAGGCTATTAGAAGAAAGTTAGAATCAATTGGGGGGTACAAGGAGAGCAAGAAAAATGATAGATATGATAGAAGAGATGATAGAAGGGACGATAGAAGGGACGACCGAAGGGGTCATGGCGACATTAAGAGCAGACTGAATGACACAAGGCCCGATAAGGGGGCCGAACGAAGAAGAGATAGAGATAGTACTGTGTTCACACCACTTAACACGCCTATCTCGAAGATTCTCCACGAGATAAAGGGTAAACCTGGGTTCGTTAGGCCACCCAAGTTAAAGACCCCTGAAAACAGAAGGAGCGACATCAAATATTGTGACTATCATCGGGATAAAGGTCACAATACCGATGAATGTTACCACTTGAAGAAATTGATTGAGAAAATGATAAAAAGATGGAGAACTGACCAAGTTCGTTGGAGATCTAAGAGACATGTTAGATGATAAGGAGAAGAAGAGAGACACTAGAGATGCCGAAAGTTCAGAGAAGTATCGGGGTGAAGTCAGAACAATATCTGGAGGAACCATACTCGACCGGGACAGCAAAACAGCCCGAAAGAAGTATGTCAGGCAAATCTATAGCCTCTACCATTCAAGTGCAGCCAAGCAACCACTTCCGATATCATTCACGGAAGATGACTTTGAAGATGTGATATGGCCGCACGAAGACCCTCTTGTCATAAACCCCGTCATTGGGGAAAACAAGATTTGGAGAGTGTTGGTCGATGAAAGAAGTTCGGTCAACATACTGTATCACCGAACATATTGAAAGATGAATTTGGGTGGAGAACAACTGGAGCCGTGCCATGAGGCACCACTTTATGGCTTCGGTAATCAACCTGTACCGATTGAAGGCACAATCACGCTGAACATCTTGTTGGGCAAGGCTCCGTACACTGTGGTTAAAGAAGAAAAGTTCTATGTCGTCCGGGTGGACGGCCCGTATAACGGGATTTTGGGGAGGCCAGTCTTGTCTCTTTTTCAGGCTGTGTCATCCATCCCCCACCTAAAGTTGAAGTTCCCGACCGAACATGGGATCGGAGAGATGAGAGGCGACCAAAAGGCCGCCCGAATTATAATGTTGGAAGATCTAGAGAAAGATAAAGATGTCGAAATGAATGAAGCTGGAAAAAGGAAAAGAAGTGAAAATGACACTGGGGGCGGCCATCAACTACTGAACATAGAGTTGGAGAAATTTGGGGCCGACCTGTCGAGCCCGATTGTCGAGCCGGTTGCTGAAACCGAAGAAGTAGAGCTATATGTGGGTCAGTCTGGAAAGATGATCCAAATTGGAAAGAACATGGAATCGGAGCTAAAAGAGAAAGTCATCAAAGTCATTAGGGAGTTCCATGACGTGTTTGCATGGAATCCCGAAGATATGCCAGGGTTGGACCCTTCGGTAGCCAAACACTGTTTAAATGTAGTTCTCGAAGCCAAGCCTGTAAGACAAAAGAAGCGAAATTTCGCCATAGAAAGGCAGAAAGTAATTCAAGCTAAAGTGGAAAAGTTGCTGGAAGCAAAGTTCATTGAAGATATAGACTGTAAGAACCCAGATTTTTGGGTAGAATTAAAACTTTTTATTATGTAATAATATGGGAATGAATAGTGGTTATGACTGCGATGTAACGAATGTCTATTAAATGAATGGAATGGATTTGAATTCAATTATTTATATGTCATGCAGAATACTTTTGGTTGACAGCATAGATAAGAATGATCTATCTCCTAAGGATATAAGTATATTACTTCAAGTAAGATTATTCTTGTGTCACCCAAATCAATATCTATTATAAGTCCAGCGGTTCCGTAAAAAGGTTAAGGAACACTCGAGGGTGAACCAGGTTCATTTTCCTAATTATAGGAATTAAATAAAAATAAGTGATGAATAGTGATTTTGGTGGAATTTGGAATATTATTATAATAATGTTATACCCGGTATTCGGAACGGATTTCTGAGTTCGTATTACTGATCCAGGAGGAAAATAAGTGTATGTAAAAGCTGTCGGATTCAGAAAAAGAGCACTTTTATTTTCTCCGAGATTTCCCTGGACACTGCAAGACTTAAGGATTTATAAAAGGGAATTAAGGAATTTAAATTCGAGAAGTATTAAGTAAGATGGAGGATGGTATTATAATTATTAAGAAGGTTTTCGGTAAAACCCTAACTAGAAACGAATGAGTTATTCCCTCGAACGATCAACGAATTAAGCAATAAACGGACAAAGAAACAAGCAGAGGGAGCAAGAGTCTTGTGCAAGCTACTAGAAAATATCTAGTAACCAACATAGTTACAAGAGTAACTAGAATCAAGTGGATCAACCAAGTATTTAGCAAATCTAACTACAAGTTTGCCTTAAACCATCCAAAGATCAACACTTGTCTTGCTAAATACCTCATCTAGTGCATCATACCTTTATTAAAGCTACTTTACATGAGATATTATCTAAAAACCTTACTTTACACATCATTATTCAAGAGCAACCAAGCCATAAACATCAAACTCTCCCATTTTTCATCTATTCGGCTATTTCCTTAATTCAAGAATCAAAAACCTACTTCCACTCCTTGTTTGATCTTGAAACTTTTATGGTGAGTCCTATATTTCATAAAAATGATCTCCTCAAAATCCTAGCTTCAATCTCTTCTTTTTCCATTTTAAAAAAAAATCATTAAAGAGGAGGATGAATAGTGTTCTTCAAGAACTAACTTTGATTTTCATGTTTCTTTGGTTGATCTAAGGTTCATTAAGGCTAGGCAAGGACCACACCAAGCTTTGTAAGACCATATCACACTCTCAAGAAGGTATAATGATCTTGAAACCCTAGGCCTACTTTGAGTTTATGAATGTTCTTGATAGATTTAAGTGTTAGGAGCATGTTAGTGATGTTATAATCATGATTATGCGGTAGATCTAATGGATTTAAGAGATGATGATTATGTTGGTACAATATTGTGTTCTTGAGATTGTTGAGATGAGAATCATATGTATAAGTTGTATTGGTGCCCGGTGTGGCTTGGTTTTAGTGTTACGATTAGTAGAACGTTCGATTTATAGCCGTCGTAATGCCCGATTTTCGTTTAATCTTGAAATCCGAACTTAACAGTAGATAAAACTCACTGCTTAGCTTCGACTTATGCCATGATTAGCTAGATCATGTTACAAGCTTCGTTTTGATATAAAGATCGCATGAAACGGACTTACGGTTTAGGAGTTATGATTAAATTCGTAAAAGTGGTTCGAAACCGAGAATGCGAATTCGTAATTGAAATTGAACCGTGTAAAATATGTATCGCAGTGACGAATCTTGGTAATTAAATACTAGAGATGATAAGGAATGTGTGAGAGAAAACCTTGCATTAAAAGGATCGTTTTACGATTTTATAAAAATGTTCGAATCAAGGTTAAACGCGAACGAACCCCTAGAAGCATGCTTGATTATGACTTTGGTTAATAACTTAGAAAACGGACGATAAAACTCGTAGTAAAATCTTGATTCGTAAATGATCGATATTAAAACTTACATGGCTTAACTGCGTATTAAGTGTGGGTACAATGATGGGTCATAATAGCGAACGTATGTCGAACCACATCGGTGATAAAAAGAGTTACGCAAGAGGTGTATAACAAGATAATGCGAAAACGTGTTTCGACTTAAGTGAAGTCTATATATCTTCTTGTAAAGTGTTAAGTGATTAATCCCGAATGCCTTGGCTCTTTATAGATCGCCAGACTGACCCGGGACACGTTACCACTACCCTTACTCACACTCGATTTCCAGGCAAGTTTCAAATCCTTTTTAAAAGACTGTTGTTGTGAATATATATATGCTTTCTGTTATACATATGCCATAGCATGCATGCCTACTTTCAAAGTCATAGTGATATACTTGTTCCCTGAATTATTGTTGGCTTATGAGCTAGATAGTTATTATATCAGCTATAAGCCGGAAATTTCTAAGACCCTTAAACGAAGGGCATCTGAACCTCATTCCTTGATTATAGACCGAGAGTCGTTATTTCATGATATATTGACATTATTTTTAGAGGAAAATAATTAAGTAAATATTTCCCATTTATTATCTGGCGAATATTATTGAGATATTCCTCTGAGATTATTTAATAAATATTATTCGGGTTATTCATCAGATATTTAATTATTCGATGAACATTATCTTTAATATTCATCTAAAGTCGATTTAATATTCGAATACTATTTCGAACCCTCAGTTAAGTTATTTACTTAGAGAATATTCATTCTTATTTCTTCGATAAATATTATTTTGAATATTCATTCGAGTTTATTTATTTAATGAATATTATTTTAATATTCATACGAGCCTTATTTATTTAAATGAATATTATTTCGAATATTCATTCAATCCCTATTTATTTTATAAATATTAGTTGAACATTGATTCGAACTCCAGTTCATCGATAAATATTATTTTGAATATTCCCTTGAGACGATAAATATTATCTTCGACATTCATTTAAAGTCAATTCAATTATTGAACATAATTTTGAATATTCATTCGATAATCATTTCTTCGATAAATATTATTAAGATTGAATATTCATTATTTATTTAATGAATATTGTCTCAAATATTCAGTCGACAATTATTTCATCAATAAGTATCATTCTTAAGTTGAATATTCATTATTGATTCAATGAACATTATATCAAATATCCAAGGGATGTTTATTTCACCAATAAACATTATGATTTTCAAATATCCATTTAAGATTGGATTTATTTAGTGAACATTATTTTAAACATTTATTTGAGATTATTTAATTAATGAATATTATTTTGAATATTCATATAAAAGAAGAGAGTTGTTTAGTAAACAATTCTAACTATTCATTCGAGGATTACTTACGAGTAATATTATGATTTATTCATATTCCTTAATTAATATTGAGTTAATAAATATTCTTGGAATATTTATTTAAATCCTTTTAAGTTCTTTTATAATGATTCATATTATTCAAGGATTATCTGTCACCTTCAGATATGGTGTAAAATATTTTGGAGTATTTTATGACTATTTTATCAAGGGGAGGTTCCCAAAACTTTATTTCCATTTAAATCTATCTTATAAGAAGATTTAAATACTCGCTCAACTTCCAAAAATATATAAGGGGACCTCACTTGGAGATGTTATTTATTGGACTGTCCGGTCCTATACTTGCTAAACTATCTTGTTACTCACATCTTGATTCTTTCAAACATCGATATGAATCTTTTTGGTTACCTCCTCAACGCTCGAGGGGTAAGAATTGATGGAACAAGTTTATATCCATTAACAAGCATCAGCTTGGGAAATATTGGTGATTTTTCCTTTCCAAATAGATACGACTACTTTGTGGAGTCCTATCAACAAGTAATATACTTGGGGAAAGGGGGAGGAACTTTACGTTTTAAAGTTATGGATGTGAAATGAACTAGGAGATGCGTAAGTGACCCAGTGGCGCCGGTCCAGCAAATGGCCCAACCGTTGGCCGGGGGGTTCCAGAGGGCGGTAGACAAGTAAATCCGTCGGTGCTTCCTTCTACATGTAGTAAACAAGAGGTGGGGAGCATAACATGCGACTGATCATCGTGTAAATGCTATGTCTCCTGGCGCGTCAAACTCCAGTATTAGTTCATCTCTCAATGTTGGAAATTCCCTGCAACCTTATCATTATTGGCAGGTTTGAAAAGTGTTTGAATTGGAATTGCAATACTCTTCCTGCAAGTTCCTCTATTATGAAAAGTTGATAATATCTTGCTCATCTTTGACATAGCAGATATTTATTCAAAACAAATATATTTTGAGTTACCTTGTAACTTCATCTCATACCTTATGTTGGTACTACATCGTTAATGCATGGCATATGGTTTCAAAGATATTTTGGACTGTTATACATTATCACTGTTCAGTTATATTTTGGTGGGCTATTGCTCACCCTTGCTTTATTTATTTATATCACAACAACAGCTAGATCAGATGGCCGCGCAAGGTGTACCCAACATAGGCAGGTGTCAGCCGTCAGAGGATTAACCGATGAGGTCATAGCTACCATTGCTGAGGATGCAGCTTCTGGTAGGCTAGTTGTTAGCATTTGATCCTCTAATGTATTTATTATATGGCATATATCAATGGATGGCAAAGAATATGTAATGGTAAAATTGTAATTCTTTGGGTTGTAAGAACTCAAACTTGTGATTAATAATATTGATGGTTACTCTGATTTCATCTCTGGGACTATAACGGGTGTGTTTTATGTTGTTGTTTTGGGTCACAAGGTTGTAATTTAGATTATGTTGGTTTTGTGGTTGGATATTGAGACCGTAACGACCAGATCCCTGACCCCGGATCTGGAGGTGTTACAGAAATGGTATTAGAGATAGCGTTATAAATCCCAGAGATGACGTGACGCTAAAACAATAAATTCATTAAGATAATAAGAACTCTTGCCAAGTTCATAGTCAGACTACATAATGTAGTATTGACATATAAAAACCCTTATGGGAACCCTAAAGTATCATGATAGTAACTTAGCTCGTTCTTGTATCGACTAGTAAGGCGACAGACCTTGGGGATTACGAGCAGTAGCATAATGATGCTTGTTTTGATGTTGAAGATCGGATGGTGGATTCGATAGAGCACCCTACTGAGGCCCCGGTTGAGGTCCCAGCAGAGGAAGGGAATATTGATAAGTATAAGGAGTTTACACTTAAGGAAATGAGGGCTACAGCCAGAGAGACTGTAAGAGTTAAGGTATAGTGCTCATAAAAGTGAGCATACAGAACTGAGATATTATTAAGAGAACTAAGGATGCGTATTGGATTCGTAGCTAGACTGCTAGATGAAGTACCAGCAGGCAGGATGGATTTGAGGAATTACTTGAGATCCTATATAGGGATAGATTAAAATCCTTAGAGACCTTTAGATTAATGAGGAAAGAGATAGGGTGGTACATGATTGTCAAAGTCAACAATAGAGGACAAGGAGCAGAGTCTCCAGGATCAGTTAAGATAGAGACAGCAAGTGCCATATCAGGTGATAAATGAATTAGTGTGAATATTGTAATGATAATTCGCCATGAGAAGGCAGATTTCATAAGTGATAATTTGTAAAGTCAAACTTAGATTGATAAGGTGGTTGGGTTCAAGGAAATGTCCATTTTATGAATGGATCAACTTAGAAAATAAAGACATTGAAAGGTGATGGCATGATTGAATAAAGTATATAAGGAAGTAGTAAACGAGACAAGGATCTCAGAACCTACAAGAGGAAAAGACCAATGAGCCTGTGACAAACTAGTAATAAGGCTATCGTCAGGAACCAAGTAAAGTCTAGTTCAATTCAGTGGAATGATGAACCAGAAACATTAGATGCATGTGATTTAAAGGAATAGTAAATTCCTTCTTTTCCTTGAATGGATTATGGTAGTTACCTTAAGTTTATTTTAACACTGAATCATAAATGGAGTGAGTAAGGCAAGCAGTGGTTGAGATGAAATTGAGAATGCTTTTAGATGAAACCTGAATGAACAGATGTAGTCCATGGTCTCGAAGTGAGAGTTTTGGCAAAATAAAGTCCAGACAGGAGGACATATGATCAATAGGAAGTAGTGATTGATTGACCCCACCAAATTAAAGACAGTTTCAAATGGAGATTGGCCGACCACACCGACAAAGGTGATAAATTTCATAAATTCACGAGGTATCACCCCAGATTTGCTCAGGACTTCACAAAGAGTGTAGTCCCGTCACCCGACTTAATTGTAAGATTAAAGAGTTTGAATGGACAAGATAAATATGAGAAAATCTTCATGGAGCTAAAGATGAAATTGGTGATGACCCAGCGTTGGCGTTGCCTAAATGAAAGGAGGAGAATTTTGCACTGTTTTATGGTGCATCTCACGCAGGGTAGGCACTGTGCTTATGCTGCATAGCAGTGTAACTTCGAATATATATTTGGACAACCCGGTTTACCAGATTCGGATGGCCTTGATAGTGCAAATTTTGTGGGACGACTAACTACGACGGTAGTGTTCCTTCTAAAAAAAAAACTAGTTGTTAGAAAGACCGGTATTCGGTAGTATCGATTATTAGGATGAATATGTATCGGGAAGATGTGGCATGTTTTAGGTTGAAACTTTTGATTTCCCTTATAGGGGAGGTATATATTTGGTTTCTTTCCAATGGTTAAACTCCCAACTTTAGGTCAATCATTTCATTACTGTAATTGTATGTGGTTCGACCAGCTCAGATGTTTCTAGAAATATTCTTTGGGTATCAAAATGGGTCTTCTTAATGCTACCAGTGGGTGGATAAATTGACTGAAATTTCCCTAATCCTGGAAAGGAATGGGACAAAATTCGGCAAACCTTGTCTTTCTGATTATCAGAATACGTCACCGAAGAGAATGGAAATTGGAGCGAACCCTATGGATTGGGTAAAGTAACCACTATACAGGTTGGTAGACAGGCCCCGATTATTACGATTGAATGTAGGGATAAAATTATGAAGTTGAGATTTGACGGAAAAAGGGAAATGTAATTAAGAAACAAGTCGGACTGAGAAATTCCGGGATTGACTTAAATGAAAAGGCTGTTATGCCAAGAGTGTAAACTTTTGTGGCACATGGAATTAATAAGAATAGTTGAAAAGACAAAAAAAAATAAGGAAAGGTGACCGGAGACGGTACCGAGAAGTCAATTGAGACTTATATGGAGTAAAGTTTTGAAAAGATCAAAAGGTATCAAAGTCTAAGGCACTATGCCAGCAATTGCAAGAAAAGTATTGCTATTAGCCAACCCCTAAACTCACATAATTTAGCATGGCCAGTGGGGCCAAGTCACTAAGGATTATCAAGTGACTAAACCAGCAATATAAGGACAAAGCGGGGTGCTTCTAACCAAGTGCCAACCGCGAGGACTTTTGATATAAAATGAATTGAGATACATGAGAATGGATTTTATATATACCATGGACGTATTAGGATTGAGGGTAGTGACCACTGAAAAGTTACGACGATTGCCAAAGTCAGTGCAGTATGATGCATAAATGTTATCTGAAGCTTAGTGTCCTCAAAAAGAGCATTAGGCACTAAGAGATTCACGTTGAACACGACCAATATCTTCCAGAACATCCCTTCTACCATTACCAAGTTCTGTATGAAAGAGTAGATAGACATATGTTGCCTTTTGGAAGGTCATGTAGACCGACATTCGTTTGAAAGAAAGGTTAACATGAGCTACCTATAGATTATTAAGATGAGAATGATTGAAAACAGACCCTTATTAAGGGTACATGATTTGATTGCCAATTTCAAGGTAATGTAAGTATTCCTTGAAAATAGAATTGAGGGTAGAGCATCCATAAATTAAGACGAACCCTGGGGATGCACTAAGGATAGCATCACCCCTAATAAAGACATTTTGAATTCAGACGATATAAGTTGAATCGACCAAAGTATAAAGAACCTGTAAGGATTTGTGGAAAGGAATCTCGAAAAGTACATAGACAGAATTGTTATAAAATTGATTATTGATGTTCGATATACCCTGTACCCAGAAGATACAGGAGGGATGATGACGATGACCTAAGAAACCCTATAAGGGAAGAGGTAATGTTCTGAACTTCAAAGGGGAAGTTTGGTAAGGAATGTATGACATAGTAATAATAAGGCCAGATGAAGCATGTGTGAAACCATGAGGAAGTATGGATTGAACCAATAAGGTTGAGATTATCCTAAAACGAGAAGGGAGTTAAGTAAGGAAATATCCTAGGTATGATGGGGAGTACCTGTAGTAAAGCTCACACCAGAAAGGTGGAAGAAATGACTTTTGGAAAAGACTGATATACGCTTTCTCCCATTCAGCAGAATTTAAGGGAGAATGCTTTCACCCTGAGTTGGAATAAATCCAGAAAACGTTGACTTCAAGAAATTATTATATTCAGGAAAGGCCAATGAGGTGGCCGACACTTTAAGTATAAGGAAGTAAGTATAAATGCTCATACCAAAGAAACGGAATGGTATTGAGAAGGACTTTGAAGGTCAGAAAGTGGTGGAGGAATTTACATTCCCTCTAATGATTGTGCAAGAATCAACCATAAGAGTAGTTTAAGTAAAGATTCGATTCCTGATATCGTCTTAAGCATATTACCTGCGTTAGGAGGTCCTATGTCAAGGTAAACCAGGACCTGGTGCGAAATTAACTAAGTAAACCGTTAGCTTCCAGTCTTCTACTAAAGAAATATGATTGATAATTCCGTCAACTTGGCATAGCTACGATGCTTGAAGCTCTTCTGCAATTTTATCTGCTTCATGTAATATCTACGTCAAGTTCAGGAAGCATTCCCTATGGATAGGGGATATTGATTATTTTGTTTTCCTAGAGGATCTTGAATTGACAATTATGAAACCCGCATGTTTAGTGATTCAAACACGACGTAAATGATAAGCAATGATGACCCTTCTGAGAAATTAAGTGTTTACGACTGCGGAAATGTCGAATTAAATCTAAGTTAGAGAAATCATCCAGGTCAGTTTCGGGTGGTTTAATTTTGGAGACGACGGGATATTTGTAATAAATAATCCGGATATGAGGGTTCATAGAATGATTATAGTAGAAATGAAGACAAGTGACTGATAGAGATGAAAATCAATAAGAGAGTCAGATAGGACTCATGAGAAGCTCCAGTAATAAAGCGAGAAAAGTATGGAATTGACAGGGCAAGGGTATTGGCCAAAACAGAAAGTGGAATTAGGAACATAAATGACGTACAAATTGACTCCTTTTAAGTTTGGAAAATTCGAGGGAATACGGAAAAGATTGATTGAGTAATAAAGAAACTCATGGAATGAAAAAGTGAAATCTAGATGGTTGAACAAAGGAAAATTTGGCCCCAAACGTGTAACACATATTGAATAAAGGTGACGAGTGCCTCAACCCTGAGATGACGGTGGAGATAAACAACAAAAGTAAATAAGAATTAGATAATAAGAAGGATGTGATTGATAAAGAAAAGATTGGGAAATAACTATGGAAGCGAAGCAAGGAATGTTATGAATGGATTGATGAATGGGTTTTCCCAATGAGCTATCGGAATGACAACCTAATGGTGTTAGAATTATGAATATGAAATGGCCAGTGTCGTGGCATGAAATGCCAGTATTAATAATGTCAAGCGAGAAATCCATGATTTTAACCTGAGAGGTTGAAGGATTTTCCAAAAGTAGTTGATACTAATATCGAACAAGAGTATAGGTCCACAGAATGAGGGATAGAGCAACAAGGACATGTGATATGTGAGATTACGATAAAGAAGTATTTGATACAAATACGATTATCTTTCTTCTCTAATAAACCTCTATAGTTCAGAGGTGAATTCTAAGTATGATATTTCGACAATCATGAAAATTTTCTTATATAATTCTTTGAAATTCTTTTCTTTTCTTCTTCTTATTTATTTTCTTTTAAATTGAGAAGAACAACCCTTTAAGGAGGGGAGGTACTGCTACGTGACGATCTGTCTGTGTGATAGAAGTCTAAGTGGAATGCCATTAATTGTTTAATTGTTTGTCAAGTACTAAAGGCAGGCCCCCTTCTGTACTAACTATGCAATATAACAAAGGTTCATTGATCATAGTGATCTCTCAATAAATTCTTCTAATTTTATATATTGAGCGAGAGTGCGAAGATTAAAACAGTCAGGAATTGCAAAATTACGAGTGAGGTTATCTCCGGAATTCGTAGCGCGTTAGAGATACCAAAGTCACTGCACGTACCAATAAGGTTAATAGTATAAGACCGGACAAGAGCGTATACCGGATAATGTGTTGTGTGAAAGTACCAAGGAATTGGTAGGACGTATAAGGGGTGTATTATAACACCAGTACGAGGCGCGTTGGAAAGATTGGAATGTGTAAGGATCGACCAGAGAATTGGAAAGTGAAATAACCAACAAATACCCAATTGTCTTCTACCTGATTCCGGGACGGAATCCTTTTAAGGAGGGGAGACTGTAAGAACCCAGATTTTTGGGTAGAATTAAAACTTTTTATTATGTAATAATATGGGAATGAATAGTGGTTATGACTGCGATGTAACGAATGTCTATTAAATGAATGGAATGGATTTGAATTCAATTATTTATATGTCATGCAGAATACTTTTGGTTGACAGCATAGATAAGAATGATCTATCTCCTAAGGATATAAGTATACTACTTCAAGTAAGATTATTCTTGTGTCACCCAAATCAATATCTATTATAAGTCCAGCGGTTCCGTAAAAAGGTTAAGGAACACTCGAGGGTGAACCAGGTTCATTTTCCTAATTATAGGAATTAAATAAAAATAAGTGATGAATAGTGATTTTGGTGGAATTTGGAATATTATTATAATAATGTTATACCCGGTATTCGGAACGGATTTCTGAGTTCGTATTAGTGATCCAGGAGGAAAATAAGTGTATGTAAAAGCTGTCGGATTCAGAAAAATAGCACTTTTATTTTCTCCGAGATTTCCCTGGACACTGCAAGACTTAAGGATTTATAAAAGGGAATTAAGGAATTTAAATTCGAGAAGTATTAAGTAAGATGGAGGATGGTATTATAATTATTAAGAAGGTTTTCGGTAAAACCCTAACTAGAAACGAATGAGTTATTCCCTCGAACGATCAACGAATTAAGCAATAAACGGACAAAGAAACAAGCAGAGGGAGCAAGAGTCTTGTGCAAGCTACTAGAAAATATCTAGTAACCAACATAGTTACAAGAGTAACTAGAATCAAGTGGATCAACCAAGTATTTAGCAAATCTAACTACAAGTTTGCCTTAAACCATCCAAAGATCAACACTTGTCTTGCTAAATACCTCATCTAGTGCATCATACCTTTATTAAAGCTACTTTACATGAGATATTATCTAAAAACCTTACTTTACACATCATTATTCAAGAGCAACCAAGCCATAAACATCAAACTCTCCCATTTTTCATCTATTCGGCTATTTCCTTAATTCAAGAATCAAAAACCTACTTCCACTCCTTGTTTGATCTTGAAACTTTTATGGTGAGTCCTATATTTCATAAAAATGATCTCCTCAAAATCCTAGCTTCAATCTCTTCTTTTTCCATTTTCAAAAAAAAATCATTAAAGAGGAGGATGAATAGTGTTCTTCAAGAACTAACTTTGATTTTCATGTTTCTTTGGTTGATCTAAGGTTCATTAAGGCTAGGCAAGGACCACACCAAGCTTTGTAAGACCATATCACACTCTCAAGAAGGTATAATGATCTTGAAACCCTAGGCCTACTTTGAGTTTATGAATGTTCTTGATAGATTTAAGTGTTAGGAGCATGTTAGTGATGTTATAATCATGATTATGCGGTAGATCTAATGGATTTAAGAGATGATGATTATGTTGGTACAATATTGTGTTCTTGAGATTGTTGAGATGAGAATCATATGTATAAGTTGTATTGGTGCCCGGTGTGGCTTGGTTTTAGTGTTACGATTAGTAGAACGTTCGATTTATAGCCGTCGTAATGCCCGATTTTCGTTTAATCTTGAAATCCGAACTTAACAGTAGATAAAACTCACTGCTAAGCTTCGACTTATGCCATGATTAGCTAGATCATGTTACAAGCTTCGTTTTGATATAAAGATCGCATGAAACGGACTTACGGTTTAGGAGTTATGATTAAATTCGTAAAAGTGGTTCGAAACCAAGAATGCGAATTCGTAATTGAAATTGAACCGTGTAAAATATGTATCGCAGTGACGAATCTTGGTAATTAAATACTAGAGATGATAAGGAAGGTGTGAGAGAAAACCTTGCGTTAAAAGGATCGTTTTACGATTTTATAAAAATGTTCGAATCAAGGTTAAACGCGAACGAACCCCTAGAAGCATGCTTGATTATGACTTTGGTTAATAACTTAGAAAACGGACGATAAAACTCGTAGTAAAATCTTGATTCGTAAATGATCGATATTAAAACTTACATGGCTTAACTGCGTATTAAGTGTGGGTACAATGACGGGTCATAATAGCGAACGTATGTCGAACCACATCGGTGATAAAAAGAGTTACGCAAGAGGTGTATAACAAGATAATGCGAAAACGTGTTTCGACTTAAGTGAAGTCTATATATCTTCTTGTAAAGTGTTAAGTGATTAATCCCGAATGCCTTGGCTCTTTATAGATCGCCAGACTGACCCGGGACACGTTACCACTACCCTTACTCACACTCGATTTCCAGGCAAGTTTCAAATCCTTTTTAAAAGACTATTGTTGTGAATATATATATGCTTTCTGTTATACATATGCCATAGCATGCATGCCTACTTTCAAAGTCATAGTGATATACTTGTTCCCTGAATTATTGTTGGCTTATGAGCTAGATAGTTATTATATCAGCTATAAGCCGGAAATTTCTAAGACCCTTAAACGAAGGGCATCTGAACCTCATTCCTTGATTATAGACCGGGAGTCGTTATTTCATGATATATTGACATTATTTTCAGAGAAAAATAATTAAGTAAATATTTCCCATTTATTATCTGGCGAATATTATTGAGATATTCCTTTGAGATTATTTAATAAATATTATTCGGGTTATTCATCAGATATTTAATTATTCGATGAACATTATCTTTAATATTCATCTAAAGTCGATTTAATATTCGAATACTATTTCGAACCCTCAGTTAAGTTATTTACTTAGAGAATATTCATTCTTATTTCTTCGATAAATATTATTTTGAATATTCATTCGAGTTTATTTATTTAATGAATATTATTTTAATATTCATACGAGCCTTATTTATTTAAATGAATATTATTTCGAATATTCATTCAATCCCTATTTATTTTATAAATATTAGTTGAACATTGATTCGAACTCCAGTTCATCGATAAATATTATTTTGAATATTCCCTTGAGACGATAAATATTATCTTCGACATTCATTTAAAGTCAATTCAATTATTGAACATAATTTTGAATATTCATTCGATAATCATTTCTTCGATAAATATTATTAAGATTGAATATTCATTATTTATTTAATGAATATTGTCTCAAATATTCAGTCGACAATTATTTCATCAATAAGTATCATTCTTAAGTTGAATATTCATTATTGATTCAATGAACATTATATCAAATATCCAAGGGATGTTTATTTCACCAATAAACATTATGATTTTCAAATATCCATTTAAGATTGGATTTATTTAGTGAACATTATTTTAAACATTTATTTGAGATTATTTAATTAATGAATATTATTTTGAATATTCATATAAAAGAAGAGAGTTGTTTAGTAAACAATTCTAACTATTCATTCGAGGATTACTTACGAGTAATATTATGATTTATTCATATTCCTTAATTAATATTGAGTTAATAAATATTCTTGGAATATTTATTTAAATCCTTTTAAGTTCTTTTATAATGATTCATATTATTCAAGGATTATCTGTCACCTTCAGATATGGTGTAAAATATTTTGGAGTATTTTATGACTATTTTATCAAGGGGAGGTTCCCAAAACTTTATTTCCATTTAAATCTATCTTATAAGAAGATTTAAATACTCGCTCAACTTCCAAAAATATATAAGGGGACCTCACTTGGAGATGTTATTTATTGGACTGCCCGGTCCTATACTTGCTAAACTATCTTGTTACTCACATCTTGATTCTTTCAAACATCGATATGAATCTTTTTGGTTACCTCCTCAACGCTCGAGGGGTAAGAATTGATGGAACAAGTTTATATCCATTAACAAGCATCAGCTTGGGAAATATTGGTGATTTTTCCTTTCCAAATAGATACGACTACTTTGTGGAGTCCTATCAACAAGTAATATACTTGGGGAAAGGGGGAGGAACTTTACGTTTTAAAGTTATGGATGTGAAATGAACTAGGAGATGCGTAAGTGACCCAGTGGCGCCGGTCCAGCAAATGGCCCAACCGTTGGCCGGGGGGTTCCAGAGGGCGGTAGACAAGTAAATCCGTCGGTGCTTCCTTCTACATGTAGTAAACAAGAGGTGGGGAGCATAACATGCGACTGATCATCGTGTAAATGCTATGTCTCCTGGCGCGTCAAACTCCAGTATTAGTTCATCTCTTAATGTTGGAAATTCCCTGCAACCTTATCATTATTGGCAGGTTTGAAAAGTGTTTGAATTGGAATTGCAATACTCTTCCTGCAAGTTCCTCTATTATGAAAAGTTGATAATATCTTGCTCATCTTTGACATAGCAGATATTTATTCAAAACAAATATATTTTGAGTTACCTTGTAACTTCATCTCATACCTTATGTTGGTACTACATCGTTAATGCATGGCATATGGTTTCAAAGATATTTTGGACTGTTATACATTATCACTGTTCAGTTATATTTTGGTGGGCTATTGCTCACCCTTGCTTTATTTATTTATATCACAACAACAGCTAGATCAGATGGCCGCGCAAGGTGTACCCAACATAGGCAGGTGTCAGCCGTCAGAGGATTAACCGATGAGGTCATAGCTACCATTGCTGAGGATGCAGCTTCTGGTAGGCTAGTTGTTAGCATTTGATCCTCTAATGTATTTATTATATGGCATATATCAATGGATGGCAAAGAATATGTAATGGTAAAATTGTAATTCTTTGGGTTGTAAGAACTCAAACTTGTGATTAATAATATTGATGGTTACTCTGATTTCATCTCTGGGACTATAACGGGTGTGTTTTATGTTGTTGTTTTGGGTCACAAGGTTGTAATTTAGATTATGTTGGTTTTGTGGTTGGATATTGAGATCGTAACGACCAGATCCCTGACCCCGGATCTGGGGGTGTTACATAGACTACCCCGACTGGCTGGCGAATGTGTTGGTAGTAAAGAAATTGAATGGCAAGTGGAGAATGTGTGTGGACTATACCGACCTGAATAAGCATTGTCCGAAGGACCACTACCCTTTGCCAAATATTGATCAACTGATAGATGCCACTTCGGGGCATCAAATACTCAGTATTTTGGATGCATTCTCAGGATACCACCAAATTGCCATGAATGCTGAGGACGTTCCAAAGACAGCATTCATCACACCGAACGGCACTTATGCCTATATTAAGATGCCCTTCGGCCTGAAGAATGCTGGTGCAACATTTCAAAAAATGATCAACAAAGTTTTCAAGGCTCAGATAGGTCGGAACATGGAATGTTATGTAGATGACATGATTGTTAAATCCCTTAGGAGAAACAACATGAGGATCAACCCGAACAAGTGTACGTTCGGAGTAAATAGTGGATTTCTGGGATACATGGTTAGTGCCCGAGGGATTGAGGCAAACCCAGAAAAGATCAAGGCAGTCATTGACATAGAAGCACCGAAGACGATCAGGGACATTCAGAAGCTGACCGGACGGTTAGCAGCCCTCAGGAGGTTCATTTCCAGATCGGCCGAAAAGGCCTTACCATTCTTTGAAGTACTTCGGGGGTCCAAGAATTTCGAGTGGGGGTCGAACTGCCAGAAAGCTTTTGAGGAGGTCAAAGAATATTTAGTGAAAGCCCCACTCTTAATGAGGCCTGATCCGAAAGAAACCTTGCAGCTGTACTTAGTTGTGAACGACCGAACCTTTGGAGCCGTGTTGGTCAAAGAACATGAAGGAAACCAGCATCCGGTGTTCTACGTTTCCCATATTCTCAAAGATGCAGAAACTAGATATCCGAATGTAGAGAAGTTTGCCTATGGGTTGGTAATGGCCGCAAGAAAGCTAAGGCACTATTTCCAAGGAAGGACGATCAAAGTTGTAACAG
Source organism: Kitagawia praeruptora (assembly GCA_037693485.1). NCBI lineage: Eukaryota > Viridiplantae > Streptophyta > Magnoliopsida > Apiales > Apiaceae > Kitagawia > Kitagawia praeruptora. The sequence continues at coordinate 43,872,326 of CM075345.1, read as the reverse complement.
ATCAGCCGTTAAAGAAAATCTTGCAAAGGCCAGAGGCATCGGGAAGAGTAGTTGTTTGGGCGATCGAGCTGGGGGAGCACGATTTGGAGTATACGCCAAGGACCTCGATCAAAGCCCAAGCACTAGCGGATTTCATGGTAGTATGCTCTTTCTCGGGGCCGAATGACTTGGCTCCCGAAGAACAGCTAATTCAGGCACCAGAAAAATGGAAGTTATTTGTGGATGGGTCAGTCGCCAAGGAAAAATATGGGGCAGGTTTAATCCTGACAAGCCCAGAAGGATTTGAAATCTGTCAAGCTATTAGGTTCACTTTCCCGTTGACGAACAATGAAGCCGAATATGAAGCACTTTTGGCAGGATTAGACTTGGCAAAAAATTTGGAAGTTAAGCACCTCAGGGCGTTTAGTGATTCGATGCTGGTGGTTAAACAGTTCTCAGGGGAGTACGGGCAAAAAGATCCCAGAACGAAGGCCTACGCCCTCAAGGCACGCGAGCAATCTTTGATGTTTGAATCTTTTGAATTAACTCAAGTAGCTAGAGAAAACAACAGTCGGGCAGACGCTCTTTCAAGGCTAGCTTCGACAGAAACCCAGAACATGAATGGGTCCATCTATCTGACCGAAGTAAAGACGCATTCGATAGATAAGAAGCAGTGTATGGAAATTTACCAAGGGGTCAATTGGATGACTCCCATCAGGGCATTCTTGGAGAAGGGTACCCTACCATTTGACCGAAGGGAAGCACAGAAGGTGAAATATCGGTCGGGGAATTATACTCTGGTCGGGGGCCGTTTGTTCAGACGATCGGCAAGTCAGCCATTGCTTAGGTGTTTAGACAAAGATGAACAACAGCTAGCCCTCGAGACGGTTCACGAGGGAATTTGCGGAGAACATTTGGCAGGAAGATCTTTAGCCTTCAAGATTCTCAGGCAAGGGTTTTTCTGGCCGAAGATGAAGGAAGATGCATCTAAATATGCAAAGAAGTGCAGACAGTGCCAGCTATTCAACACAATACCTAAGCAGCCACCCAAAGAGATGTCTTCAGTCCTTAGCCCGATTCCATTTGCTCTGTGGGCGGTTGACATCGTTGGAATCCTGCCTACCAGTACTGAACAAGCAAAGTATTGCATTGTGGCGATCGACTATATGACCAAGTAGATAGAAGCCAGACCACTTTCAGCCATTACCGAAGAAGCAGCAAAGAAGTTCATGTTAGAGAAAGTGATCTTAAGGTTTGGCATTCCCATGGTATGTGTATCAGACAATTGAACTCAGTTCATCGGAAGTAAGTTCAGAAAGTTTCTAGCTCAATTCGGAATCAGACAGAAGTTTAGTTCAGTCGGACATCCCCAAGGAAACGGGGCGATCAAAGCGGCCAACAAAATTATCTTCGATGGGATTAAGAAGAGGCTAGGAGAAGCCAAGGGTCTTTGGGCCGAAGAGTTACCTTGGGTCCTTTGGGCCTACCGAACCACCGCAAGATCTTCAACCGGGGAAACGCCCTTCAAACTGACCTTTGGAACAGACGCCCTTCTGCCTGTTGAGGTTGGCTTAGAGTCTTACCGAACACAAGTCTTCAATGTGGAAACGAATGAGTTCGGACTCCGGGCGAATGTGGATTTACTGGAAGAAGAAAGGGAGGCAGCCCACCAAAGAAACTTAAGGTACCAGCTCCAAGCGGCACAGTACTATGATTCTGGAGTTAAAAAGAGGACTTTCCAAGTAGGCGATTTGGTCCTACGAGAGTTAGCAACATCTATGTCAACTAAACAAGGAAAGCTTATGCCGAACTGGAAGGGACCTTATAATGTGGTAATCGAAGTGGTTCGGCCAGGCACCTACAAATTGGCTCAGTCAGACGGCAGCCCAATCAAAAACACCTGGCATGCCGCTCGCCTTCGCCATTTTTACCAGTAAGCTTACTGGACGAATTTTATTGCTTTTTACTTCAGCACTTTGTTTTATGCAAGTTTATTCTGAATTCCCTAAGCTAGCATCAATCTGTAATCAAATCTTAGTAAGAGTTGCATGATTAATGAAAAGATTGTTTTGCTCCATCTTTTATCTGCTATTATTAAGCTAAGTACATTTGTAGCCAAAAGGTTAAGTACACAATATTAAGCTTAACGGACCCATGTTTGGGGACGACCGAATAAAACATGCGCCCTCTAACTTATTTTTAGTGTTCAAGTACATTATGATTAAAGCTACAAATACTTGACGAATCCAAATTTGGGGCCGACCGAATGAAATTTGGACCCTCACAAAAATGTCTTAGTATTTAAGTTGCTTTGACTTTATTTAAGGCCGGGAGGAAAAAAATTTCAACCGACCGAACGGGACCTTAATCATTTATAAAACCACTTAAATACTGGTGGACAGCTAGGTTACGACCAAAAATGCACATACATGCTAGGCCGAGGCCGAAGATGCATAGAAACATAAGTAATTATGCTAAGGCAAAACGAAGCCAAAGATGCATAAAAAGAAAAATAATCGTGCTAAGGCAAATTAAAGCTGAAGATGCACGAACAGAAACAGAAGCTGAGCTAAGGCCGAAGCCGACGATGCATAATTAAAAATAATTATGCTAAGGCAAAATTTAAACGGCCCTAAGTCGAAAATATTAAGCCCGAAGGCAGAGTAAAATATTACAAGCCAAAGGCACAAATGAAAAGCCCGAAGGCAATGTTAAACCTTACAAGCTCGAAGGCCATCAAAATAAGATTAAATTCAAGGAAACTATTCGGAGAGAGGCTCATCTTCACCCGAAGAAACTACCAGAGGTTCATCAGACGTTATCCTGCCAACTAGATCGGTCATACCCAACTCGACATCAATCATCTAAGTATGATCGAAACCGAGAGAGTGTGCCTTCACCAGGGCAGCGTCATACCCCATCTGGTAACAATGCTCTTCGGTCAGATCCAGCTTCTTCTGCATCTTCCGAACGTTCTTCCTAGTGGCTTTAAGTTGTTGATTCCTCCATTCAACACGCTTCTTCAAGGCATCCATCCCCTCCAGCTTCTCCTTCAGGGCATTATTCTCGGCCTTCAAGGATTTAGCTTGGTAGGTGACCCTCTCTGGATCGCTGGTTGCATTCCGGAGGTCCTCTTCAGCCTTAACCACCCGAGTTTCCAGTTGATTGGCCGCCTTCAACTTGGTTTGTATCCCTTCCATCCGTTCGGCAACAACAGCCGACCAAGAGACACCTTGGAAACAAACAGGGGAAAAGAATTAAAAATTGAAGATGAGTAAAATGGATAATACCAAAGAGAAAAAAGCTCACCATAGAGAGCAAAGCCAACATCTCAGTACAAGCCTCAAGGTCGTTCGCCTTGGCGAACATCGGCCTATCGGCTGGCAGGATGAGACCCCGGCAGGGATCGGGACCTACAATGGTAGATAATTGCGGAGCAGGGACAATAATTTGATCGGTTTCAATAACTCCCCAAGGGGGAGAGTATACTTTCAGACCAGAATCTCCCGATCGGCCTCTCTTTCGGGAGTCGGTCGAAGTGATCAGGTCTGTATCGTTTGTCCTTAGATCCAGAGGAGGAGAAGAAACAGACGAAGTTTCAATTGTCTCTCTCTGATCGGGAACTGACTTCCCATCCCCATCGGCCGGCTGAGCAGCAGCCTCGGCTTCAACCGTAGCAGCTGAAGCAAGTTGGGCCGCCTTCCTGCGTTTGCGCTCAACAATCTCCTGAAGTGAAGACACTGCACAAAATAATAGAAGGTTAAAATATGTACAACAGAAAATAAAATGCAATACTCAAATGCAAGAACAAGGCAAAGATAGATGTTACCACTACCCCAAAGGGCGACCAACCAATTGTTATCCCTGTCGTCCGATGGCAGAACCTTGTTCATTTCAAGTTCGCAGAGCAGACGGTAATCATGTGTGTCCGCTTGCAGGAGTTCGGGATACTTCAACCTGGACGGGTCGAGATCCCGCCATCGGCCATATTTCTCCATCTTCGGCCCCGAGATAAAAGCCCACTTCTCATGGGCCCCTTTATTGCTGGAGTTTGTTTGAGCCCAGTCGGCCCTACCGGTTCGACGGGCTATGGTATAGTAGCCGTTGCTCTTTGTATTCCTTCGGAGCTCATAATGATGCCAGAACAAGGTTGTCCTCGGAGTCATCTCCTTGGCCAGACATCGAGCTTGGAAGGCGTTGATGTGGAAAAAGCTATTCGGATCCAACTGCCCTACAACTATCCCCAGTTGCTTCAGTAATTTCTTCAGAATTGGCAATATCGGCAACCGAAAGCCACATTTGAACGCCATTTCGGATATGCCGGTGGCTACACTTCCCCCACAAAGGGGTGGAATTTCGGGGTTGTGCCAGATGCAGTCCTTCTTCCTCGGTACGAAGAAGTACCAGACATTCCTATCTACTAGATATTTGGAATGGAAATCTTCGATTTTATCTTTGGTCAGCTGCGACCGGAAATTCGCGGCTGGATATAGTTCGGCGTCACTGAAGGGTGAAACCTCCGAAGGACTAGCACCTTCGGTCGACCGATCCATGTCCCTGCATTCGGAAATGAAGAGACATTAGCCTTGTACTCGGACAAAAAAGAAGAAAATAAAAGGAGAAAAGGCCGAGTATAGTGAGCCAGGATCGGTCGGGGCATTCTACAACCTAAGGTGAAGGAAGTCGAAGGCCTAAAAACTACGGGAACTAGGACATTCTGAGGGGAATTCCAAGAGATCGGGACGGTCCGAAGATTGTTCTCAAGGTTCGAAGATCCCGAAGAAAGTTCTTGCCCAGACCACTTTCAGACAAATTCCAAAATCTTGGGGAAAACTAATACAAGGGTAAAATGGAACATCAAAAGGAACCTAAAACGTCTTAGACATGCGAGTATTTCGTCTAAAAAGCACAGGTGATTCTACGCATATATACATACAGATACATATAGGAATATATGAAATGCAGGTTTATAATGGTAAAGCGACAAGGAGGAAAACGTTACTTACTAGTTTGAAGATTTTTTATGAGACTGAGTTCTTGAGGATAAATCGCTTGAACGTAGACGTCGACCGGAACTGGAGAAGTAAACGTAACCGGTGAAGAAGCGACGGTTCCAATTGCTGCCCAAATGTTCTTGTGAAGAAATTTTTGCTCCAAATGTTTAAAGAGATGGTTTGTGCGTAAAGTAGAAAAGAAAGAAGTTATGGGTTTAAGTAGAAGAGATATGACATTTGGACAAGGGTCGTTCCAAATTCAACGGCAAAGATTAAAGCGCGGATCTCGAGATTAGACAGTTGTCATTATAAAGGGACACGACTTCCCAGGAGATGTCTCGACCTTGTCCATCGTCCTCCTTATCTGAATAAGACGTCTGAAGAGTGAACTCCGAAGATGGGCCCAGGATTTGGCCTCCGTCCTGAGGACAACTCCGAACGAAGCCCAGGGACATGTTGGAGGCCCACTTCCTTGATGGGCTGGATCGAAGGCCCAGCACCCTGAGTCCGAATGGAAGACCACGCTCATCTGGCCCATTTATGGTACAACGGCCGTATGGTTGCATTTCCTAATGACGTGGGACATGATGATGTACGTGGCCTGTCCCTTGGTAACCACCCGAAGAGAGAAAGATAAGTGGAATGATGTTTGATTTTATTGATTCATACACAATTACACACAGCACAAACACTCTACGTTCTAAATTAACTTACCAAAAACCGACTAACTTATTCTCACACCGGAGGTGAATCGGGGGCAAAATCCTCGCATTCTTCTCACTTGCAGGTCCGACCGAACCAAGGTCCGGCAGAAATCCAGTCGTAACAACTGTTGATCGACTAAACTATTTATTCTTGAGTCACTCCCACCTAAAAACTTGGCTGTAGTCATGCTATTATTAATCATGGTAAATTTAAAAAGCAAGCCTGCAATCATATATGACATCTGAATCATCTAGAATATCTAGCAGATATGATGTTTGTTGTTTAACATAGACCTGGGCATATTTTACCATATATACAAAATTCAGATACCTTGCACTGCAGTCCTTGTAATTATGGTTAAAGATAATGCGGCACTGATAAGTTCTAGGTGAGTGTTTTTGTCAGTTTTTGTAGTATTGCATAGTACACAATGTTTATTATGTGACCTGTAAGGTACTTTTGAGTTCTTATGAACATGCATGTTAATTTTTTAAGGTATTCACGTATTAATTTAATGTGCATTACCCAAAAGTCTGTAGTATTGTCTTTTATGCTATATTGTCTATCATTATATACATGTAGTGTACCCAAAAGTTTCCCAATGTAGAAAATGATGAAACTAATGATGTAGTAACATTTTACCTAGAGTGTAACAAAAACATTTTACCTAGAGCATATTTTTAGTATATTCGGTAGATTAACTACTGATTGACCTGTTTTTTATTTGCAGAAACATGTATTGCTTCAGCCACCAATCAGGCAAGCTGGAACATTTGATGAAGGTACCATATTATATAAAACCGTAATTAATTTCATTGTGCAATCTGCACCAACAAAATCATCATTCATTGTTCATGAAAATTAAGTAAATTGGTAACCTGGTATGAAAAAATTGCGGTATTGAGAAATATAGATATATGAGTGTTATCTTGTATCAGTATTCTGGCCTTGACTTGGGTCTGTTCTTTTTCGTTTGTGGTGTGAGTGCAAGAAAACTCGAGCAAATTCCAGGGCATAGTCGAAATGACAGTGAGGGAAACTCTTGATTTGGATGCTTACTCTTGCAACGGTTCTAGAAACTGTGGCAGAAGTTGTCAGAAGAGAGAAACAAGTTAGTATTATATATGACAGAGCTAGACATTGACATCTACATGATGGTAAAATCCTGTTTACAAATATTTCCTTTCATGTTCACAATTAAAGTTAGCGTCCAGCATTGTAATGTGAATTATCTTACTCTATAATCGATCAAAATAGGAAACTGCCATCAATGGATTAAAAAGGACTCTTCAGACAGACTATATATTAAAGGTAGTTCTCTTAAAGAAGTAATTGCTCCAAGACCACCTTTCTATATGTTGCTCAAATTTGTATGGGTTTACTCAGATACTTGGACCGGAAATTTGTGCTGATACTATTGTGGGGAATACAATGAGAAGAGGAATATAAGGTGGCCAAAAGAAGAGGCTGACAACAGGTGCACTATGCTGACTAAAAATTTATAATTATATACTCCTATAATAAGCATGTTTAAAAAAGATGCCCCTGTAAATACTGAAGAAGGTAGTTCACTTGAGATGGTAGTTCATAAAAATCTATAAAAACTAAAACCTAACGTGCTGGCTATCAAAGTCCAGCATACACATCTGTTGTACAATTGGCAGCTAATCATTTTCTAATGACAACGTTACATATGATTATTTCAATTACCAAGGGGAGATGATAATTGGCCCATCAAAGGTTCTCTTCATGGATGAAATATCCAACGGCTTAGATAGCTCAAGCACCTTTCAGATTGTAAAATGTCTTCAGCAGTTGACACATTACAGAATAAACCACTTTGATTTCACTTCTTCAGCCAGCTGCATCAGAGACATTTGATTTGTTTAATGATATACTCTTGATGACCACTGATAAATTGATAATTGAGTATATAGGCTTGTCTAGTAATTGGTTAATATGGTTGAAGTGGTTTGGAGTGGTGGTGGTTGAAGCCTTGAAGGAATGAGAACTTGTATGTTAACTCGAATAACTTGTAAAAGGGGGGGTTGAATACAAGTTATGTAATCGTGTCTGATTTTTGCTTGATTATATGAACAAGAATAAACGAATGAATCAAACTCTGTTTGTATTAATAAGATCAAATACAAACTCTACCAAAGGTGTACAATACCTTTAGCAGCTGCTGACAAAATAAAATTCTCTCTCTGTTTGTTTCGAACTCTCGAATACAAACCTTATACAGAGCTACGCACACAAATTCACAACACACGCTCTTCGACTCTTTTTACAATGATATATAGAGAGTATTTATAATGCTACCTATCAACTAATAACAGAAAGATATAATCTATACATGATAATGTTCTGCCTTCTAGTCGAAAGTTTCCATCAATAGAAAACTCTTTTCTTCATAATATCTTCTTGCTTGTTCTTCAAACAACGATCCTGTTTAATAGCACTTGCCAGTTTCTGTAGCATCCATAATGACATCATCAGTAACACGACTGATATCAGGATTTCATCTTGCATCAGTATCTGATCATCATCAGTATTAGACCATCATCAGGATTTGCTCTTTGTTCCTGACATGTAGTCTCCGATGCACTGTTCATTCCTGACTAAACTGTACAGATAACTGTCTTACACATAAATCCTATATATAGTGCTAAATCCTTTATAAGATCAGGATTACAAGAAGTATAATGTGTAAATTCTATTCTTAACATCACAACTTATGAATTATTCCTAACAATCTCCCCCTATTTATGCTTTAAAATCTGAAGCATAAATCTAAGTTGTGGATGTCAAAACATATAACAATACAACCAGAATAGAATTTATGAATGTAGAATTATGAAGTTAAGTACCTCCTTCCCAGATGTAGACGTTTATCTAGTACTTAGAAGAAAGAATTTTAACTATTAATGCTACCACTTCCTAGCTGAGATTCACCACTGTCACTCCTAGTTCTTCTTTTTACTTCCCTTTGTCTGCTCTTTATCTCCCCCAGTCTGTTGTTGTTGTTGTTGTCTTTGAATTGTCTTTATCTCCCCCTTTTTGACATCAGCAACATTAATTCCAAGAGATTCAGAAACAGAACAAATGATATTCATCAGAACTGCTTGATTTTCCATAATTGTGACTTGGTTATCTTCAAGTGATTGAAGTCTTGTTTGCATAGCAATTTGAGAATTCTGAATATCTTTCAAAACATCAGAATGAACTTCAATGTTGGAAGTGCTTCTAGTATCTTCAAAATCAGAATCAGAAAGAACTGTATCTTCAAGTCTTGTAGAAGAAGTTGCTTGGGTTGTATGATATTCAAGTAATAAAACCTGATTAGAAGTATCAACATCTTCAGCTTTCTGATCTGGAGCTGAAACATGATCATCATCTCCTTCACCAGTATTCTGTGTACTTACATCTTCAAATCCTGACTCCTCCTTAGAGTGATCAGAGATTGTAGATGTCTCAATTCTAGCTGATATTGGAAGTACATACAAAGGAACACTAGGATCATTAGGAACTTCATCTGGTACATATGTATCAAGAGATTGCTTTATCCTGGCACCTCTTCTATTAACGATTCCTGTAAGCCTCTCCTTTTGCTTCTGAGCTTTAACTTCTGGCTTTGCATTTTGATGTGCTAGGTCATTCTTCTGATACATTTTGATGAATGAATAAGTACCAGCATCCATACCCAAATTTTCAGACCAAGATTCAGGAAAAACCTGATCCCAGAAATCAAATGATGGAGGTTTCCTAATTTTCTCTCTCTCACTATGGAGTTGATCATCCATACCCTCATTCTCACTTTGACTTACTAAAGTCAACACTCTTTCTACCTCACCTTTTGCCTGGTCAGGAGCCAGCCGCTCTGAATGTGGATCAATATCCATCTTTTCAAGTGTATCACTCAAATTTGGATAAGTGCTCTCATGACCTACAGAAAAATAGAGTTTAGAAGAAGTTTTTATACCTGAACTCACATGGAGAGAGGGTTCCTCATTTGGCAAGGGCTTGAGGTTTTCTCCAAGGAGTGAGCTGCTATAATCTCTTAACCCATACTATCATCTACTTTCTTTCCAGAGACTACAGGCTCCAGTATACCACTTTCAGGTTCTTTACTAGACTCTGATGTCTTCAGTAATACTTCATTAGACACCATAGTTAGTACATCACCGTCTTTAAGTGTTGTTTGCTGAGACTCACCCTCAAGGTGGATAGACTCTGACTGAACAATGTTTGTTTGATCTTCAAGAAAACCAGTCAAAGTTATTCCTCCCATATCATAGGGTTTCTCACTTGCAATTTCAGTCATCATAGAAGACCTTTCAACATCAGCTATCACAGCTCCTGAGTCATCCTTCTTCTGACTAGATGGTTCTTGTGTTGCAGTGACTGTGATCTGATCTTTCCTACTATTCACCACTGGTGCAATAGTATCTTCTGTTGACTGCATTCCTTTATCTACTTCCTCCTGTTGTTCACCTTGAGCTGAGGCATCTTCAATAATGACATCTTTGTCAAATAAATATGTATGTAGTGATTGAAGTGCAACATGCTTCGAGAGTCCAAATTTCTTGACTAATTGTCTTCTGACAGATACATAGAAATACATCTTCATTAAGTCAAGTCTTTGATGTAGAAGTCCATATTCATCTGGAAATAAAAGTTTTGGTACTCTTTCAACCAAAAAATCTAGAACAGGCCTTGACAACTTCACTTTGAAAGAAATTAGTCCCATAGCCAGTCTGTATGATAATATAGTTTCCCATAAAGAATCAATATCCAGATCTCTATGGTCATTTGCTGACTTGATTGTAGCTTCATTTGTAGAGACCTGCATGATATTAGTTGGACTAGACTCTGTGTGTGTAGGTGACAATTGAATCTTTCTCCTTGTTCTCCTGGTATAGTGAGCAAAAGATTTATCCTGAGAAGACTCAAGAGGTGTAGACACAGAAGTGATCTTAGGATGAGATCTTTGTTCAATAGACACCGTCTTTTTAGAGACAGTATCCAGTAACTGTTTTCCCTTTTTAAGAACTACAGCCTTTTGGGAGACTGCAGCCTGGCTGTGGCTAGGTTTTTCATCTCTTTGTGCTAACAGAGAAAGTTGAATTGCAGCCTTCAATTCTGCTCTCTCAGCAAGAGTTAAATCATCATCATCTTCACTAGAATTACTACTACTTGACACAACAAATCTTCTCTTCCTTACAACTGATGTCTTTTGAGAAACACCAGAGGTTGGTTTCTTTGAAACAATAGGCTGTGGATCAAAATTTGGTTCTTGAATTGTTTCAGAGACTATAATGTTTTGGGCTACTTGGGTAGACACAGGTGGGTTCTCCTCCAAATGAGATTCCTGAGCCATTTCACCACAAAAGAAAGAAGAATTGTAGAAAGTAGGAAGATGAGTTTTAAGAATTACCTGAACATGATGTGGATAATGAATTTCAGGTATTTCATCTAGATTCTTTTCATTGTCCTTCTTTGTAATGTCAGAGAAAATTCTCTTTTGCTGTTCATAAGAAGAAACACAATGTTCCCTACCAAATCTAGCTTCAACATCAGGAATAAAATGGTTAATAAACATTTGCATAAATCTATGATAATAAACCATTTTCCTGTTTTGATCTCTTAACCCAAGTTTAATACTCATCTGACTTAAGATAATGTGACCAATGTTAATTACTCTGTCATAAAGCAAACTATAAGCAATATGTGATGTAACAGAAGTAATTTGCTGAAAAGAACTACATTTACCAGTAAAACATTTAGCAATTTGATCAAAGAAGAAGGACCATTCCTTTCTAAGAAAAAACCTATTCAACTGGCTCATGTTGTCTAGAGGTCCACTATAACCTAATTCAGACAACATAGTTCTTACATTATCATCAGATGGTTCACTTGCATAATTATCAGTAACAGGTAAGCGAAGTACTGAATTAACAACAGATTCAGTAATGTCAAATGAATCTTGTCCTAAGTGTAGAACAATCTTACCTGATTGACTTTGAGTAGAATAAATTACCTCAGCATTCTCCCAAGCTTGTGTAACAGCTGCTTGATTAATTTGTGGAGATGCTGTCAATGCATAACTTAATGGTCCATTTGCCAGAAAGTCCATGATTGGATGAAAATCAGTTAATACTCCTTCCTTGTTGGTGATAGCTGTTACATGATTGTTCGTCATAAAATCAAAGTCACCAAACTTGAAAGCTACTGATTTAGGTAATCTTCTTTGAGCTGACATTTTTGATCTGAAAAGAACTTGAAAAAATTCTTGAAATGGATTAGTGATTTTGAAAACTCAAGAGTGTTTTTGCTTTAGAGAATGTAAAATTAGAGAAAGCAATTACACGATTAGAGTTTCAAAACAAATATATTTCACAAATCTTTCAGACCACTATCCCACGTTGACACGTAGATTGACAGATGTCAGTCCCTAAAAAGTGCAGTTATCCATGATTTTTGGAAGATAAAATCCAAAATTGATTTCATGAAATAAATCAGGGTATTATTAAGATAAAAATCAATACTGATCAGCTTCCTTTCCCTATTGACCTCCCATCAAAATAATCACAAAATGCAATGTGATTTAAAAATAATAATACTTCTCAAATCCTGATGGTCATACTTGAAATCCTGATCAATATCATCCTGATTCCAGAGACTTAATATGGAGTTTCCACGTGGCATTTTTCTTTTATTTGAAAAAGAAATAAACAAATAATCTGAACAAAAATCAATTGGTTAGATATATTCAACATTTCTTGAAAACAAGAAATACAGTCATACGCAATAATTAGCATCTGACTTCATTAAAACTTCCAAGTGACTGTTCAGCTTCTCACGTCTTTCTTTAAAAGAAACAGACGCCTTATGCCTTTCTCCATAAACCTTTCAATTTCTTTTCTTCTCAACAATGTTTCTCAAACCAAAATTCCATTCAAACCCATTCTTTAGATTTTTCACAGTCGATGAACATCCTGTTCTTGATCATCTCTTTGAAAAGACGACTCTTCTCATCGAACTAATCATGGATGGATTGGTTTCCGATAATATCCAAAGGTTTCTCCTAGAACATCCATCTGTTGGATACAATCTTCCCCTAACCTCCTCAAAACTTGAGGATGAAGAATTTGGCCGAGAGTCTGAGGTTGATCTTGATGGGGATGCTATACATTTAAGTTAGTTGCTCTCATTCAAGTCGCCCAGACAAGGAATCCAAGAGTAGACGAGGCTATTCATCCCCTGATGGATTTCTTGAGATGCTCCTTGTCCTGTACCTCAGAATTCATATCAATAAACAAGTATAGAATTATCAGTAGAAGTTAGACAAAAAGATGTTGTATTTCATTTCCATATATGTAATGATTTCAATTAATGAAAATACAATTTCTTGTTATCTACTTGTCTTTTGATTATTGAATGATGTATAAATTATCAGTATGCAAATATTAAAATTTGCTGGTATAGACTTAACACATCACAGAATTAGATTACTACACAAAGTAAACGTCAGGATCTGAAACAATTTTCAGAATCCTGATACTGACACAATACTGATGACGTCAGCATCCTGATAACAAATCTAATCCTGATGATTATTAACAAGTCTATCATACTGAAATTTATCAAGGCAAAGTGTTATAGCTACAGCTTTTAACAATCAAATATAGATCCTGACAAGAATATCAAGTCTATAAGCTAAAAACAACATACCTTGCTACTATTGCAGATGTTAAAGATCTAAAAATTTAACATTCCTAACTCACTTACTAATCTACTGAATGTAGTCTCATCAAGTGGTTTAGTTAGAAAATCTGTAAGCTGTTTGTCAGTAGGAACAAAATGAAGTTCCACAGTACCATTCTCAATATGTTCTCTAATAAAATGATACCTGACATCAATGTGCTTAGTCCTTGAATGTTGAACTGGATTTTCTGCAATTTTAATAGCACTAGTATTATCACAAAACATAGGAATATTACTAAGTGTCATACCATAATCCATCAACTGATTTCTTATCCAAAGGAGCTGTGCACAATAACTGCCTGCTGCTATGTACTCAGCTTCTGCAGTTGAGGTTGAGACAGATTGTTGCTTCTTGCTTGCCCAAGAAATCAATCTATTTCCCAAGAATTGACATGTACCTGTAGTGCTTTTCCTGTCTATTTTACACCCTGCATAATCAGAGTCTGAATAGCCAATTAGAAGGAAATCAGATTCTCTAGGGTACCACAAACCAAGATTTGGAGTTCCTTTGAGATATCTAAAAATTCTCTTCACAGCAATTAAATGAGATTCCTTTGGATCACTTTGGAATCTAGCACATAAACAGGTAGAAAACATTATATCTGGCCTACTTGCAGTTAGATATAACAATGAGCCTATCATGCCTCTATAACTAGTATTATCCACACTCTTCCCCTTAGGATCAGAGTCTAGTTTAGTGGCTATTGCCATGGGTGTTTTTGCAACTGAACAATCTTGAAAGTCAAACCTTCTTAAAAGATCTTTGATATACTTTGACTGATTAATGAAAATACCAGTCTCAGTCTGTTTGACCTGCAAGCCTAAGAAATAATTTAATTCACACATCATGCTCATCTGATACTTAGACTGCATAAGCTTGCTAAACTTAGCACACAACTTTTCATTAGTAGAACCAAAAATAATATCATCAACATAAACTTGAACTAAAAGCAATTCACCTTTTATCTTTCTAAAGAATAGAGTTTTGTCAATTGTACCTCTTGTGAAGTAATTTTCAAGAAGAAATTTAGACAAAGTTTCATACCATGCTCTTGGTGCCTGCTTTAGTCCATAGAGTGCCTTGTCAAGTTTGTAGACATGATTTGGAAAATTTGGATCAACAAATCCAGGTGGCTGTTCCACGTACACTTCCTCATCAAGTTTGCCATTTAGAAAAGCACTCTTTACATCCATCTGATATACCTTGAATTTTGAATGAGCTGCAAATGCAAGAAACATTCCGATTGCTTCTAATCTTGCTACAGGTGCAAAGGTCTCATCATAATCAATGCCTTCTTCCTGAGAATAACCCTTAGCCACCAGTCTTGCTTTGTTTCTTACAATCATACCAGATTCATCTAGCTTGTTTCTAAAAACCCATCTTGCACCAACAATAGATCTATCTTTAGGTCTTGGTACCAGTTTCCAGACTTTGTTTCTCTCAAACTCATTTAACTCCTCCTGCATTGCAATTACCCAATCAGGATCCTGTAAGGCTTCTTCAACCTTCTTAGGTTCATTCTTTGAGAGAAAACAACTATACAAGCATTCATTTTGAATTGATCTTCTAGTTCGAACACCACTATTTGGATCACCAATTATCAAATCTTCAGTATGATCCTTTGTCCATTTTCTAACAGGTGGTAGATTAACTCTGCTAGTCTCTCCTCCTAAGTTAGTGGTATCTCTTGTAGAAGAATTATCTCTACCTTCAAAAACTCTCCTTTGATCAATAGAATCAGTAGATTCCATATTGCTGCTAGTTACTGATCTTTCCTCAGTAGACTCTGAAAGATCAGTTCCTGATGGAGTAGACTCTGAAACGTCAATTCCTGATGGAGTAGACTCTGAAAGGCTAGTCTGCTCCTGATGATCACTGTGTTCTCTTTGATTTATTTGCTCCCCCTCAACAGTAGCATTCCCTTGAGAAGCAATAGAAATTCCTTCTGGAGAACCTTCATCATCACTGGAGAGTATCTCAGAATTCTTCAGATTTTCAAATTCCAATTTGTCATGGCTTTCATCAGTTTGCAGAATTCCAAATTTCTTATCATCAAATGCAACATGAATTGATTCCATAACAATGTGAGTTCTGAGATTATAAACTTTGAAGGCCTTAGATGTTGAATATCCTAGAAAAATTGCTTCGTCCGATTTGGCTTCAAATTTTTCAAGTTGTTCTGGATGAACTTTTAGGACTTAGCATTTGCATCCAAAGATGTGAAAGTATTTCACACTTGGTTTCTTTCCTTTGATCATCTCATAGGGAGTTTTTCCATGACTATTTACCAAGGTACAGTTTTGAGTGAAACATGCAGTGTTAATAGCTTCTGCCCAAAAGTAGGTTGGAAGTTTTGCATCTGCAAGCATGGTTCTTGCTGCCTCTATGAGAGTCCTGTTCTTTCTTTCCACTACATCATTCTTCTGAGGTGTACCAGGTGCAGAAAACTGTTGAGTGATTCCATTGTCTGCACAAAACCCCTCCATTGTAGAATTCTTGAATTCTGTACCATTGTCACTCCTAAGTACTTTAACTTTGTACTCAGAGTTATTCTGAATATTCTTTACAAGTTCAATGATTTGCTGAGGAGCTTCATCCTTCTTGTGTAGAAAGAACACCCATGTAAACCTTGTGAAATCATCCACTATCACTAGAGCATATCTTTTCTTGCTGATAGACATAATGTTTACTGGACCAAACAGATCAAGATGTAGCATGTGAAATGGTTCAGTAATTGAATTTTCAGTCTTGCTCTTGAAAGTGGTTCTTCTTTGCTTTCCAAGCTGACATGCATCACAAAGTCCATCTTGCACATAATTTGCCTGAGGTAGGCCTCTCACCAAATTATGCTTAACAAGTTGATTAAGTTTCTTGAAGTTGAGATGTGAGAGCTTCTTGTGCCAATTCCAGCTTTCATCACTTGTTGCTTTGCTGTAGAGACATCTAACAATTCCTTTTGATGTATCACTTAAGCTGGCTTCATATATGTTACCATGTCTTTGACCAGTTAGAACAATGTCTCCATTCTGCATATTCAAGATTTTGCATCCTTCTTTATCAAAGATTGATTTGTAACCTTTATCACCCAGTTGACTTATGCTTAAAAGAGTATGTTTCAAGCCTTCAACCAGTGCTACATTTTCTATGATGACATTCCCCAAAACAATTGAGCCATATCCCAGAGTTTCTCCTTTGTTGCCATCTCCAAAAGATATTACTGGGCCAGCTTTCCTCTCAAACTTTGTAAGCAGGGACTTCTTTCCAGTCATATGTCCAGAGCATCCACTGTCCACGATAATTGAATGCTTCTTTCCTGTGCCCTGCAAACAAAAAGTAACTAGTTAGAATTTTTTAGGACCCAACTTTGATTGGATCCTTTCTTACTAGATTTAGAAACAACAGGCTTTGAGAATTTTGTCTTTACTTTACCTGTTGTAGAGTCAACTTTAGACTCTAATTTCACAAACTATTTGTGACTAGGAGTTTCAGATTTCAAAGAATAATAGTCATAATACAGTTCATGATATTTTCTACACATGTAAATGGAATGAAGTAAACTACCACAATGATAACAAGCTTTTTGTGGTTGGTATTGAATTTTCTGAGTCTTGGGGAATCTGGACTCAGTTTTCCAAGAAGGTTTTTGATTGCAGTCTAGGGCCAAATGATTATGATTTCCACATTTATAGCATTTTTTTCTAGGTGCATCAGGTACATTCTTGTAATTATTCTCTTTGTTAATACCTTCTTTTCCATTCCTATTTCTTTTGATCTTGCTAGACTCTGAAAGACCATCTAATTTCTGTTTCAACTGAGACTTAGACAGAAACCCTATGTTTACATTCTTAGGTTTCTCTAACACTTTCTCATCTGAATTACTATTGTTTATCCTTTTGTGTACAACAGGGGTACCTTTTGAATCAACAAATTTAACATGATTAGGTTCAGAAACAATTTTCTTACCTTCAGATTTAGATGTGTTAGCTTCTATTTTACTATCATCATTGACAATAGCTACTTTTTCTTGTTGTCTAGCCTTATCAAAACCTAAACCATTAACCTTACCACGAATTCCATTTTCAATGATTTCTTGTGTCTTTTTACCAGAAATGTTAATGGTCTTAATCACATCTCTCTCTTCCTCTAATTCTTTTCTGACATAGTCATAAGCCTCAAGAATAACACTATAATCATGCTTAGCTTTATCAGAACTTAACTTGTATTCTTCCATTTGAATTAATTCAGATTCAAGAAAATTATTTCTATCAACTAATTTATCATTCTTAACCTTAAGTTCATCTCTTTCACAAGTAAGAATTCTAAAATTAGTCATAAGATTCTTAAACTCAGCATGGATAGATCTAATTTCATCAGAATTTAAGCTATCAAATGAATCAAGAGAGTGAAGTGATACCTTAACAGAGGATGGAGAAGTTTTCTTTGGAGATCCAGGTTTGTCTGAACTATTTGCCATCAATGCAATGTTGTCATAATCCAATTCATCTTCAGAATCACTGGAATCAGCCCAATCCTTCTGTGTGACCATAAGTGCATTACCCTTTCCTGAATTCCTAGGCTTCTTACACTCACTAGCAAAGTGTCCAAGCTCGCTGTAGTTAAAGCACTTGATCTTGGCCTTATCAAGCTTGACAATTGTACTTTTGCCTTTGTCACTCTTCTTCTCCTCCTTCTTTTGAAAAGGTCCTTTGCTAAATCTTCTCCTGTTAAATCTACCTTTCTTGAAGGCTTTAGCAAACATAGCAAAGAGTTCCTGCATCTCAGATTCAGAATCATTGTTGTCAGAGTCTATATCAGTAGTCTCTGACTCAGAACTTTCTTTGCTTTTCTTCTTCCTTGAATTCTTTACAGCAATCTCTTCATGCTGTTCTTCAGGAAGCTTCTTAACTTCAGATTGAGCAGTAAGTGCAATAGTCTTCATCTTTCCTTCACTCCTGCTCTTCTTCTGCTGCTTGTCAAGTTCATAAGCTCTCAATTTTCCATATACTGCCTCTAATGAAATCTCATCCAGATCATTAGCTTCCTCAATCGCAGAAATCTTCTCATTGTAGAAATCAGGCAAAGCTTTCATGAACTTTATATTCATATCCTCCAAGTCATAATATTTACCATGCATGGCCATCTCATTGATGAGTTTTGTAAATGTATCAAAGGTATCAGTAAGTGACTCACCAGACTTGGATTCAAAGTACTCATACTGTTGTATAAGTAATGTCCTCATATTCTTCCTGATAGGCTTAGTTCCTTCACAGTGAACCTTAAGATTGTCCCATATATCCTTAGCAGTTTTACAAGAGAGAACATAGTTAGTGAGAACAGAATCAAGACTGTTGAATAATATGTTTCTCACTTTAGCATCTTTAAGAACATTCTCCTTGTCCTTATCTGACCATTCAGATTTTAGCTTCTCTGCTGTATGTTCTGGAACAACCACACCATCAACAGTTGCTTGCCCAACGACCTTTGTTGGAACAAAAGGTCCATCTCTGATTCTGTCAAGATAATCAGGATCTGTTGCTTCCAGATGATGCAACATCTTTACTTCCCATAGAGTATATTCGTTTCTCTTGAGCATAGGAATCTTAGTATTCCCATCCTTATAACCAGACATGATTGCAGATCTTTATGATTATTCGAAATCAACCTGCTCTGATACCAATTGTTAACTCGAATAACTTGTAAAAGGGGGGGTTGAATACAAGTTATGTAATCGTGTCTGATTTTTGCTTGATTATATGAACAAGAATAAACGAATGAATAAAACTCTGTTTGTATTAATAAGATCAAATACAAACTCTACCAAAGGTGTACAATACCTTTAGCAGCTGCTGACAAAATAAAATTCTCTCTCTGTTTGTTTCGAACTCTCGAATACAAACCTTATACAGAGCTACACACACGAATTCACAACACACGCTCTTCGACTCTTTTTACAATGATATAGAGAGAGTATTTATAATGCTACCTATCAACTAATAACAGAAAGATATAATCTATACATGACAATGTTCTGCCTTCTAGTCGAAAGTTTCCATCAATAGAAAACTCTTTCCTTCATAATATCTTCTTGCTTGTTCTTCAAACAACGATCCTGTTTTATAGCACTTGCCAGTTTCTGTAGCATCCATAATGACATCATCAGTAACACGACTGATATCAGGATTTCATCTTGCATCAGTATCTGATCATCATCAGTATTAGACCGTCATCAGGATTTGCTCTTTGTTCCTGACATGTAGTCTCCGATGCACTGTTCATTCCTGACTAAACTGTACAGATAACTGTCTTACACATAAATCCTATATATAGTGCTAAATCCTTTATAAGATCAGGATTACAAGAAGTATAATGTGTAAATTCTATTCTTAACATCACAACTTATGAATTATTCCTAACATTGTAATACTTATTTTTGGATTGAATGTTTGTTTAAACTTGTAATGGTTATTTTTGGATTGAATATTGGTTTGAAATTGTAATGGTTATTAATGGGAATGTTTTATATACAAGGCAATTATTTTAAATTTTTTGTATTCTAGTGTTACATTTGCCTATTGTAGTGTTGCATCTGCATGTCCATTTGGTGTTACACTTGCCTATTGTAGTGTTACATTTTAATCTTATTTAGTGTTACACTAGACATATTACAGTGTTGCAATAGATAGTGGGCCCCTCATATGCCACGTGTCAGGTGGGCCCCACACATGCCACGTGTCAGGTGGGCTCCACACATGCCACGTGTCAGGTGGGCCCCACACATGCCACGTGTCAGGTGGGCCCCACACATGCCACGTGTCAGGTTGTCACGTGTCAGGATGCCATGTGTCAGTGGACCCCACATTCTGTCCCTTGGAGTAACCTCAAATGTAACATTACAAATCCGTTACATTAGGTGATGATAGTGTTACATTAACGACATAATGTATCGCTTTATTATTGTTACAGTAGATGGACAAAAGCGTTACAATATTGTAACGCCCCCAAGTGTTACAATAGACCTATTATAACGGATTTTGGGCCTATTGTAACATTACGCGAGAGTTATAATAGGTCTCTTATGGCGTAGTGGTACCGTTTGCATCTGTTTAAATTGAAATCAGTAAGTTGTTTCTAGTAATTGTTAAAATTGGACATAGTTAGTCATCTACACTTATTCACCCTCTCTCTAGGCACCTTTTAATTTGGTATCAAAGCTTTGGTAAACTAATATTTCTGTGACAAGAAAAGTATTCGATCAAAATGGCTAACAATCTAAAACTGAAGAATATGGCTCTTCATTCTGGAAATAGCAAGCCAAAAGAATTTGGTGATGAAGAACTTGTTGTCATCTCAAGGAAAATCAAGAAACTGATTGAGAAGAGGAACATAATGAAAAGGGAGAAATGTGGATTTTCTAACAGCAAGAAAGTATCTAAAGACTCAAAGGATCAAACATGCTTTGGGTGTGGCAAACCAGGTCATTACAAGGGAGATTGCTACAAGCTGAAATCAGAACAGCTTGCTGCTTACAAGGACAAGGCGAAATCAAAAGCTCAACTGACTTGGAGTGATGATTACTCAGATTTCAATGATGATTCAAGTGAAGATATGGTGAACTTAGCACTTGTTGGGATTGATGTTGAATCTGTCCAAGAAAATTATGAGGAAATCAATTCCGAGACTGATTCTGAAGAGGATCAAAGTGCGGTAAATTCTTTTAATGATTATGTATCCTCAGATGATACTTTGTTAGATTCACTAACCATGCAGGAACCCAATAATGCAACCATGGAAGAGTGTATGGCACTAAAGGCTGAAATTAGCAAGCTATCTGAAAAGAATTCACTTATGTCTAAAATGATTCAAGAATTGATGCCAAGGATGGAAGAATGGGATACAACTTCATCAAATAGGGCTACAGAGATCAAGGAGCTAAATGCCAAGAATAGTCAATTAGAGGCTAGTAACAAATTGCATGAAAAGAGAAACAAGACCTTGACCGAGGAACTCAAAGAGCGGATGAAGGAACTCAAGGATTTGAGATATAATATATATATATATATAATAATCGGTTCGATTTCTGTTTTTTCGATTCGGTTTCACTCCAAAACTGAAACCGGACCATTAGTATCGGTTCGGTTTTTCGATTTTATTTCGGTTCGGTTTCGGTTTCATTTCGGTTTTTCTGCTCAGCCCTATTACGAGTTATAGAAAGCGTTATAGAAAGGACAATTGATATTATTGCATTGATTTGATGGTGTGCCTTTGGTTGTAAAGGACCTAAGTTGTGTGTGAAAATCTTGGTACTACATTGTTTTAATAAAAACTTGTTCTTTTTTAGCACTTGAGCCAAGCAGGAAATGATGTATTCAGATCCAATGCATCAAAAAAAGAAATTGGTTTCTTAGCAATCCAAAAGAGGTGGAGAAGGCAAGCTCTTCAGAATCATAGGGGAATAAAGCAAACTTGGATAAGTTTCATTTCCAGAATTTTTTACCTTATTGACAAATTAGATGCGAAGTAGTGAAAATCTTTCCTATAACTAGCCTTCCCAGTTTTTGAAAATTGGGTTTTGGCAATACAAAGAAGGCCAAAAAGTGTCGTGGTTCAGATACTGAGACTCGCTTCAGTTACATAACTGCTCTTCTATGCGAGTTTGTTTGCTTCAGTTACATAACAGTTTTAACTTGGTCATTAAAAGAAAAATATGGTTGATGCAGCACTCTTTGACGATCGCATGAAATTTGGATTTGGGTGTGTAGCTCGTGATGTTGAAGGCGAAGTAGTGGAGGCTAGAAGTCTAGAACAATATGCAAGAAATTGATTTGAAAGAAATTTGAAGTTAAAAAAAAAAGGCAAACGATGGCTTAAGAACAAGTCCAACTGTGTGCTATATCTTGTTCATATTTATAATATAGAACAAAAATCAAAATTCACCATTCCAATGGTGTGCAAAACGTTGTGCTAAAATTGCATAGTGCAATAATTTGTTCTAAATATTACTTAAAAAAAAAAAGGATAGATGGAGCTATTATTGACACCTCGTCAAAAAGTGGAAAATGGATAAAACAGTGACATCATTATCATTTTTTTAACCTAATCAAAAAACATGATTGTACATCAATTTCATAACAAGATTTAGAACAATGCATTGGAGACATAGTGCTATTTTAGCACCAAAAACCACTTTTTGATGCTAAATTATAGCAATAGTTCCATCTGTTTTAGCACAACCAGTCAACCACCTAACCTTAGAGCAATACTCGAATAACATTGTCAAGTGGTAATTCCCGCTATTTGCAGTACACATTTATGTATCAACTTTTGGTTCCATTCCAAATGATTGTCGAATTCTATATAGATAAAGTAAGTGAACATTCCCTGTTTTTTGTGAACCGATATGCAAATATGGTTCACAGTCGGCAAATATGATCACATATAGTTATTCTAGAACTTAAATTTATCCCCAGTCCCCAGATCGAATTTTCAGTCCGAGGGATGTTCATGCTGGAATACAACATTGTTTACCGCTGATGTTGTTAAACAATGAATCCCTATCTGATGATTTTTTCTTTGAAAAGGAGAAAAAATGTAGGCAAAAATCTAAGCCTCTCTGTTAGCATTTTGTTATTTTTCTTTCTTTGGTAAAACTCAATCTTGCTGTTATTGCTAAACAAAATTGAAGTTATTGTTCGAGAGAGAACCTTCTTATATAGAGTCTCGTTATATAGAGTCTAACCATTGATTCCACCATGAAATTTCATTAATAAATAACAAATAAAATTTTTAAAAACATAAAATTTGATTTTAATGTAGAATACTAACGACATATAAAGTTTATAAAGGATTTAACACATAAAATTTGAACGAAAAACTTGATTTGAATTTGATTGTAAAATCGAATCATTTTGGATACATTTGATTTTATGGTAGAATTATTTTGGATTATTTCATTAATTTTTAATGTTTTTCCAAAAAGAAAAGTTATGTAATTTCATTTTTATTTTTGTAATTAAGATTTATAACTGTATTTCATAAAAAAACAAATATATGTATTTCGTGATGATTTTCTTTTGAACGAGATAACCTAAAACATGTATAGACTAAATTTTCAAGTAGATAATTAATAACACAACTTCAACTCCAATCTCTTTCTATATATAATAGAGCAACAAGTACATAATTTGAGCCAATAAACCCCCTGTGAAATTACAATTATACCCTTACAATTTATAAAATTACATGAAATGCCACTCTTTTATTTAAATGGAAAAAAAACAGTTTTTGTGGTGAATCAAACCTAGAACCTCCTCTACACAAGTTATCCTACCAACCACTGTGCTACATTGACTTTTTAGTTTTGAATTAAAAAACCTTTTACATAAACCCGACCTCTCGCTACATTGACTTTTTAGTTTTGAGTTAAAAAACCTTTTACATAAACCCGACCTCTCCATTATCTTATTTTTACTATTATTTTAATTTGAGCAAAAAGGATATAATTTGAGCCAATAATTCCCTTGTGAAATTACAGTTATACCCTTACAAGTTATAAAATTACATGAAATGCCACTCTTTTATTTAAATGAAAAAAAATGAGTTTTTGTGGTGAATCAAACCTAGAACCTCCTTTACACAAGTTATCCTACCGACCACTGTGTTACATTGACTTTTTAGTTTTGAGTTAAAAAAACCTTTTACATAAACCCGACATCTCCATTATCTTATTTTTACTATTATTTTAATTTTTGAGTAAAAATAATGGTGATTCGCATTATTTTAAAAATATTATATTTTTAGATTTCATAATATGGTACATGATCTATCTATCACTATATATTAAACCACAACACAAGTGCAAAAAAGTGTCATTTTAATGGTTGTGAACTTACGATAATATCCCTATATGTTTAAAAATTACAAAAGCACCATCCCTTTAATATTTATGCAAAAAATATATGAAATTATGTTAGTGTTGGGAATCAACCCTCTCGTAATTTCGGAATATAATTCTATGCGACTTATATCTTGATGAGATATTTAAAAAAATAAATATTATGGAGCGTACTAATTTTATCTGGAAAGTATTGTATGACGAGTATCTCTCGTAATTTCGGAATATAATTCTATGCGACTTATATCTTGATGAGATATTTTAAAAAATAAATATTAAGGAGCGTACTAATTTTATCTGGAAAGTATTGTATGACGAGTATTATTCACATCGATGATATGTCTTTTTATCATTGTTCTAAAAGAAATTGTGTTTTAACCTATACAATATATTTATATGCTACAAAACATCCTATTTTTAGTCCTCATATGATCTATACATAAATAAAATAATACATAAATTAAAATACTGACATTATAATATGTATGAACATAAAAGATACAATTATATTAAAAAATATCCTTAAATTGTAAAACTATACAGAATTTATAACAATTGCTAGAAAATGGCCCATACCTCGAACGGGTTATTACGCTAGTATAAAATTGAGCATGAACAAGTTTAACTACTTAAATTCCTATATATTTACAATGAGATGATGAGATGACTAGACTTGAAAAGACTTGAAATTTCAGAGTTTGGCTTAATTTACTAACAGTTTCACGCATAATTACTAATAATAATATAGTTACATATTATAGTTATATTTAATTTATTAATTATAATTTTGGGTCTAAATTAGTAGTTCACCAAGTATTTAAAGCAAAAAATGAAGTGATCTAAAATATATATTTGAAAATTTTAAGTAATAAGGGGAATCATAAATTAAATTATAATTTTTTTGATAATAAATATTATATAAAATATAAAATATTTAGATATTACGGGTACTTTAGGGGTGGGTATGATCAAAACCTGTTAGGCGTTCGTCACAAACACACACAACTTACAACAAAGCAAAAGCACAAAGCTATATGTAAAAACTTTAAAATGTTTTTAATTGAAGAAAACAAATAAAATATCATTCAACTATTATAATTATTTCATTAAATATTTAATTTCTAAAAAATACAAAATTTAGTGCCCATGCAGAGCGAACAAACATACTATATATAGTCCGAACTCCAAAGTGGGAACACACATTCTCCTTTTTTTTTTGCCAGAAAAGAGAGACGAATTCATTAAAACAACGGCATCCAGTCGGGACAAACCCCCGTACTGCCATTACAACCTGAGTAGTAAACAGATAAACGAGCTAAACAACTAGCCGTTCTGTTTTCAGATCGCTTAACAGATAGAATATTAAAATTCTTTGAACTAAAAAAGATAACAATGGTATCCCGAGCAATCCTACCAACATCAACTCTGAAATCCGTAGTAGCACAAATGACCCTCACATAAATGCGTACTGAAGTCCAATGTTCCAAACCTTCAACTGAAGTTGGGGGAGCATAATCCTCCGTAACCGGAACAAACTTTAATTGTGAAAGGTGAGCTCTTGTGAATTCCACTACCATCCCAAGCATACTCCAGCTATCTACCTGCCGATCAACAGCTATAGACTTGCCGAAAATAAGCATACCCCAGCTATCTACATGCCAAAAAATAGTTATAGACATGCCGCAAGTAGCATCGATGCAAGCATTCAAGATCTCCCAAAATATCAAATAAATCAATTTCATTGAAGTCAACAACGGCACCAACAAAAACATTAACATAAGCAACAATAACTTAAACGATAATCGCATACAAAGCGATACACACGCCAAGAGGCGAGACAAAAACCCAACAATTGAGGACAACAATTGGGATTTCAAGCTCAAAAACCGGAGCCAAAATAAAGAGCTCGATTGGGATTTCCGAAACTTTTAAAGCAAAAGTCCGAAATTATTGAAAAAAACAGTAATTAAAGGCTCGGATGAGGAGGGGAGAGAGACCGGAAATGGATTTGAGAGGAGGGGAGGCTGAGTAGAATGGAGAAAAAACAGATCTGGAAAGAGAGATATGACGGTTGCGGAAGTGGAGAAAGGAGGGGGTAGAACGAAAGAAAACGAAGGTGATATAGAGAAGAGGGATGATGGTGGAGGCTGGCTTGAGATGGGCGGATCAATTAGGGAAGAGGAAGGAGGCTACGGGAGTCGACCCTCATTAGGGGCGGCCTCTTTCCTGTAGATTTCTTTAAGTACCAAACGGGCTCTAAGTGAACTTAACTATTAAGAGAAAATTGGGCACTTTTTTGTCCAAACTATATTAAATTAAAGTAGTCATTAATAATGGACATATTCTTACTTTTTCAGTGAGAACTTGCTTCGGCATGAACCAGTTTTGTATGCGAAGCTATGTTTCTCGCCATATAAGCAATACATCATCGTTTCTTTCTGTTACTGTTTCTAGTGTTTGTTTCTTTAATTCTGGCAGTAGTTTTCATTTTCTGGCCTCCATTTCAATTAGTTACAAGTCATTGTGTTCTATTTGTTTCATCTTCGCATTTCTTTTGAATTCAAACTCCTTCGTCTCATTACAATGGAATCAAACATAACCAACACCGGATTCTTCTCCCTTGTTCAAAATTCACGCATCCTCTCCCTTGTTCATTCTTCTTAAATTCACACAAAACCCTTTTACCTGTTTAGCCAATTTCCTTTTCGATTATTTTGAATTACTGAGTCAACTAGCTGAGTCGAGTTCGTTAATGGGTTATTGCTTGATTCGGTTTTATAATTAGCTATTCTGAGTCGTCATTTGGTGTCATCGAGTTTACCGAGTTGTTGAGCTATTGATGAGTTTTAGTGTTTGTTGAGTTTTAGTTGTAAGTGTGCAGTTTGCGTAATCGAATTGTTTGGTCTAGTGTCTGAGATTTCCGAGTTCATGGTGCTGTGCGAGTTCTGTTCTCTGTGAGTCACGACTTTGAGTTCTATTGGGTGGCTGTTCTGTTTTGCTGATTAGCCGAGTTAATGGGTTTTAGAGTTCGAGTTTTCGTTTTAGATTCGTTGTTTCGTTTTCCTTCGTTTTGTGTTAAGTTCGATTCGAGTCTTGCTACTGAGTTCACGCGTCCCTTGTTTTGTGCCGAGTTTTGTAATGAGTCTTCTGCGTATTGTTTGGGTTTTGCTAAGTTTGTAATTGCAGAGTTGTGTCTTGTTTTTTTGGCGTTTGCTTTCTGTTCGTAGTGCTTGTGCGGTTCTTATTTTGCTGTTTTCTCTTTCGTGTCTGAGTTGAGTTTTTGAGCTGTTTTTGAGTATTGTTAATGAATAATGTGCTGAGTTTCGTCCACTGATTTGTGTTTAAGCTGAGTCGCTGTTTTGAATCGCTGAGTAAGTACGAGTATGCCGAGATGTAGGGTTCGAGTCCTGTTTTCTGATTGTAGCTAAGTCGGAAATTTGCGAGTTGTGCTGTTGGGTTTTGTTGAACTTTTGCTGCCTGATTGATTGTTTTCTCTAATAATGAAGCTGCATATCCCTATTTGTTCTCCCTGATTATATGTTTTTTTTCCTGATTAATTGCTTTCTGATTAATTGATTCTCTTAGTTAATTGATTCTAATTATAAGGCATGCTGAGTTGTATTGGGCTGGGTTCTAGAGATTCTTGATATAAGAGTAACGGTTTACATGATATACTCAATATTAATGATTTGTTATCTTTTCTTTAGTGAGAAGTGCCTTGTCCATGAACAGGTACAATAGCTCCATTGGCAACATGAATATTGTCTGTTTCACCGTTATATGTTTCTAGAAAACTAGAATTTCCAGTCATATGTGCTGATGCTCCAGAATCAATAATCCATGAATTAGAACTTTTATCAGAGGTAAAGTGACAAGATATACCTGCATGAGCAGAATTAATAGGTGTTGATGGAGTAGTGTTCAATTGGGACATTAACTGTCGAAAGTTGTTGAGTTCTGAAGGGGTCATTGTTCCTGTGGAAGGGGGTGCCTCGTATTCTAATACTGCATAATGAACATTAAAAGGATTGCCTCTGCCTGTATTTCTGCCTGTACCTCTGGATGATACACCACGATCCCATTCACTAGCTCCACGTCCTCTGCTTTTTAGGTGAGGGTGTAGGATAAAGCAATTCTCACGGGTGTGATTCATCTTGTTGCAATAATCACACTGAAGAGTAGATCTTTCACCCATAAGAGCCACTGGGAATTGCTTTTCTTTTTCCATCTCAGGCACGGGAATTTACATATGTTATTTTGATTAGTAATTCATGTATCTTTTCGAAAAGTTTCCTTTTTTGAATTCCTTAATTTGCTCAATATTTAATTGTGTTTTTAATATACTTAATGCTTTGTTTTGATTTGGTAATTGTCGTACTGATTTTGTAACTGTCCTGATTAGATGTTGGAGATTAATTTTCATTCAAAGGAATTTTGGCTAATTTTATGCTTTTGATAATCAATATTTATTAATATTGGTGGTCATAAATGTTGGCATTTTGGTACCATTTTTGGAGGCCACAATTGGTGGCATATTTGTACCTTTTTTGGAGGCCATAATTGGTGGCATTTTTGTGCTCTTAAGAAGCAATTTAGTATTTAATAAATTTGTAGTTTTTTATATTTGGCTGGACTTTAAATCTATCTTATTTATTAGTTTTTATTTTCAAAAAAGTATTACAATTTATTCAATTTTATTTATTTTATTCATCTATATATAATAATAACGACTCTTCTCTAAATTTACAAATTTTTACTTTATATGTTTAATAGAGGTCTAACCAAAGGGATCCCCTTTGGTTAGATTTTATATATACTTAGTTTTTCTATTAATATCTTATCTCAGTCTATAGATTTTATTATTTAATAATATAATATTATATGCTTTTGTTTTTGCTAAAACTTATGTCCCTGTATTAACTTAGTTTTTTATTTGTATCTGGTTTTGGTGACCTTTCAGGTTTTCATGGACGGAAAAGGAGATAGTTGAAGTCAGGAATGGGATTGCTGTAGCAGAAGAATCAAGAAGAGTCAAGCCTTTTGTTTAGTTAGGCATGATGTAAAATGATGTACTCTTATTTTAGTTGGGCACTTTTAGTTGGGCACTCTTTTTCCCCGCTTGAGTTTTTTTCCCAAAGGGTTTTGCTCATGTGGGGTTTTAACGAGGCCTAGTTTGGTGGATATAAAGGTTTTTTATTATCTAAACTTCCGGAGGAATCTCTTTCTTATGGGTCATACGATCCATGGATTGGTTAAGCATACCTTTCGGTTAGATAATAAGCTTTTATTATCTTTGGGATGTATTTCCTATCTTTTCAATCAATGAAACGAGTTTTCGCTTTCGCAAAAAAAAACTATTAAGAGAAAATTGGAACACACATTCTCTTAACACACCGTTAGTACGTTGAATATTCTTCCATCCCATTTTTGTTGTCTACTATTTTTCGTTTGTCCCAAAAAAATTATTCACATTTAATAATTATAATGAATTGATAAGTTTAATTTCATTAATATCCTTAATTATTTAGTAATTTCTTAGAGCTTAATTATTAAAAAGGAACAATTTTATAAATTTAATAATATTTTAAAAAAGTTATCAATATATTTAATATGATTGAATAAAACGTGAATTTTAATTGATAGACAATAAAATTGGGACAGAAGAAGTAATATATGATTCAATTTAGACCTTCCTATAAAATTCTAGATGTGCTAATTAGTTACAGTAATGTTTAAAACCAAACTAGCATGAAAGCCCGTGCAAGGCACATGCCACATTCTAATTCATATAACATTTCTTTTAATTTTGTGATAAAATTCATTGTATTCTCTTGTTAGTCTATTTTATCTTTCATGTGCAACAGTCTACCGGTTCAGTAGTTATAATCATTCTAAATTCAAATTATTAGCACACTCTAAATTTCGAGATTCATATTTATAGTGGTACTTGTTTAATGCGAGAAGAATAACCGACAAAAGTGGTATATTAGAGTTAATTGTCTGCTATCAAATATTTCCACGATAATAGTGTTTTTCAGTAAAAATCCTAAAAGGATCACCACGGCAACAATTTTTTAACTACTTTCAATCTTAGCCACAACATATTTTAAATATCTATTTTCTCTTCTACCCATATGTCTACCTTATATCTCCTCAATTTATTACTGATCAGGTAGCCTACCTCACATCCCTCCAATTTATTATTGATCAGGTACCTTCTCACTTCGGCCTCTTTCCGACCACTATCATGCTACCTCGTTATACCTCTCAGATCCGTTCCTTCCTTCAAACACATTATATATGTACATTCTTTTTGCCACACTACCTCTCTTTCGTCTATAACAACTTCAAGTTTGTTCATCATTCCTCTCTTCGAACATCTCTCATTCTTCTTTACAACCTCTCACCGACCTCCATTTTCATATTTATATAAAATTATTGTTGTGGTTACGAGCTGAATAGGTATTATAATAATAAAATAGTTAATTGTCATACCTCTCACACATTAAACATGTATACGTTTTTCAAATGTTATTGTGATAACACTATATCTTTTGAATTTCAATCAAACTCATCTAACAATTTGTCAACAAATTAGATTAACATATTATTATCAAATATTTAGTTGTATTACCGTTTATTCTTAAGTTGCTAAAAAAATTGATGTACATATTCTTTTGTTGGTATTTAGTTGAGTGTATTTTGTATCTAGATGTCCAAATTTGATACTAAATGAATTCATGTTGTTTGGAAATGAGCATCGGGTCAATTCAAGGTCAGGGAGTGCTATATCCATCCTGATCTCCGAATTCGAACAAAATCGTTGAACTTGTTCCGGTTCTTGGACGAGAATTATTTCGCTCCCGATTCCTGCCCCGAAAGGAAAATACGTATCCCCGCGAGAAAACATGAATTTCAATATTTTTAATTAAAATTTCGAACTTATATTTAAATAAAATTAGAACCTAATTGTTGAACCCGTTTCGATCCCACAATGGGGATTATTTTCCTCCATGATTCCTACCCCGAACGGGGAACGTGGATCCCCACAAAAATTTGGAGATTCCTATTTTTTTAATTAAAATTTATATATTCTCTAATATATTGGATAATCAAATCATTTTGATAAATCATTATAAATTTATTATTATATTATAAATAGCGATTTTAATAAAAGATGAAAAATATTATTAAAATTAAATTATATTTATGCCATGTTAAATTATAAAAATTTGAATCTTTGGATTACATTTATATTTAAGAATCTAGAATATATATTTAAAATTTTATTTTTCTTAAATATGATAATCGACTGGGGAACGGGAACTGGAATTTAGGGTTCATTTGTTAATGGCTGAATCAATGAATATGAACGGAACCATTCATGTGATTGTCGTTCAAATTATTTGTTAATTATTTAGAAATCTGGATGGTGCTGGACGACTCCCACATTCCTCTGGACGACACCATCCTTATAATTCCAACTAAACCATTCAAATCTCTTTTTTGTTTGCATCAATAATTATTGAATATTAGGTATGTATATTATATCTCTATTCTATTCAATATGATTAACTGATTTTAAAATTACATAATTTATGCCAAGCTAACTTTTTGGCAATCGTATTTCGTACACACGTTTTTTCTAAGATAGGGATATTAAAAAAACTCAAAAAGTATATAATAAAAAAATAATGAATATTTACCAAAAATATCATTTTTTTTCTATTTTTTTTTATACTTTTACCATATTCTTAAAATATTTACAAAAATACATTTTCCAGAAAAAACATTTTGCAAAAATACCATCTTATTATGTTGCATATACGGCTGCGCAAAGTTTTTATAAAGTTGCAAACAATTGTATTTAGTTGATTTGCTTGTAGATCGTATTTTTGCAAATAACGTATTTTTGCAAATAATTTGGTATTTTTGCAATATATTCTTTTTTAAAAGGTACTTCTGCAATAAAAATTCTGAATTTGGGTATTTATCGAAAAAGCCTAAAAAAATAATTCATCTTACTTTTAAAATTTATTTGCTTAAGTATTTTAGTTATTCGGAAAATACGTTTAACAAAAAATTCAAATATTTTGTCATTCAGAAACTTTTTTATTTTATCAAACAACAACTTTCGTTTAGAATTCAGATTATTCAACGGTTCAGATAATCAATGGTTCAAAAAGTGATATTCATATTTAACAAATGACCCCTTAGCCGGGATGCTTTAATCCCTCAGCTCGTTCCCATCCCCAAACTTTTATTTTATAATATTTCATGTTTCACGTCCCAAACCCGAAAAATTTCCCGGATCTCCAAACGGGAAAGGGAAAATTTCCCGAATCTCCAAACAGAAAATGGATTATATCGGGATCGGGCAGACCGGGAGAAATGCTCATCTATAATATTGTCATTCATGTACCATTTGAATTTGTATAGTATATATTTAAAGTTCTATATTAAATACACGTACATTTAGTCTATTTATTCAGTTAAAAATATCTTACATGTTCTTATCATTTTAATAAATTTTATCCCGGATAAATTTGAAAATAGATATTAAAGCGAATGTAGCAAGTGGATTACTTGCGTATGCAATTATTGATTTTTTTTAAGGTATTGATTTTAAAAAAGTGTATCATTAAGTATTCTAGCATAGCGGTTTTGATATATGCAGACATAAGAATATTGTTAGTATTAAAGGAAATGGCAAGTGGATTATTTATGTATGCAATTAATGATTTAAAGAAGTGTATACTAAAGTGTTCTAGTGTAGTGGTAATGATGTGGTAAAAAAGAAAATTGGTACATGGAGGTCATTGGTTCAAATCCATTGAAATCATATTTTTTAACATTAACATGATGTAGGGGTATTTTAGTAAATTACTAAATGGATGGAAAGTCCATGTTGGCATATAATATATATAAAGGATTTGGGGCTGCTGTAAGTCGACGGAGGAAGGTACGGTACAGCTAGAAACTGATGTTAAGTGGGCTGCATTTTTTTATAAGTGGACAAGAAATCATGGGCCCGTTTGGGAAATCTTATTTTTCAAAAATAAGTTAGTTATTCTCGAAAAAAGTTAGGAAATATGTACTTTTTTCTGAAATAAGTAACTTATTTTTGCAAGATTACGAATATTAAACCCCCTATACATATTTTTTTCTTAAAAAAGGTATGTAAATACGAATTTTTTTCCGAAATAAATAACTTATAAGTTAATGAACATAATTGCCAAATAGGCACCACATCTTTTTTAGCAATCAATTACAGCTTATTCATTATTAACTTCCTGCATACATATTTCAAAAGAAACTAAAATTCTATCCAAATACTCCCTCTGTCCCATCCATTTCTTTACAATTTCCTTTTTGGGCCGTCCCATCATTTCTTTACATTACCCAAAATAGTAAATTTTAACACTATTACACCCACTACTTCATTTATTTTAACAATACTTTACACTATTTCACCCACTACTTAACTTATTTTAACAATAAAATCACTATTACACCCACTACTTCACTTATTTTAACAATAAAATCACTATTACACCCACTACCTCATTTATTTTAACAATATTACACCCACTATCCTTGACCTCCGTGCCCAGCCACTTATTTTAATAATAAAATCACTATTACACCCACTACCTCATTTATTTTAACAATATTATACCCACTTTATACCAATTATCCTTGACCTCCGTGCCCAGCCGCCATGTAAAGAACTGGGTGGGACGGAGGGAGCATAAATTATGCAGGGTGGAACCGTGGAACATAAAATTATTTTCTGATGTATACAAACAGGATTGCGGATTTTTATTGTTTATTAATCCATCTGTCCCATTTTACATGTCTTTTGTAAAAAAATACATTCATTTTACATGTCTTTTGCAAAAAAATACATTTATTAAGATAAAGGTTAGTTGGATAAAATTTTCAACTAATACCCTTATTTAATACATTGAAAAATGAGAATTGAGTACAGTTTGAAAAAGTCAAATTTTAGATACAATAAATATAGGGATATTTTTGTAAAATTACCCTTAAATTTGCATTGAAAGAAGAAAAAGAATATGTAATTTGGAACAAATTTATTTTTCAAAAGGAACATGTATTCTGGGGCGGAGGGATTAACTTTTACTATGTCTACCTAGCAAATACTTTCTCAGTCTCACTGCAATTCTTCGTTTGACTCATTTGACTTTCAACAATTAAATTTATTTAATTTTAATATAACAATAAAATTTTTATTGAATTTTTTTGAAAGTCTTCAAAATACATTTTAAAATAAATTAAATATTTTTTTCCCAATGATAAAGATTTTGTATTTTGTAATCATTTTAAATTATATAATATATACGTAAACTTTAACAAAATTCAAAAAATTTGATCATTCAAATTAAAAAGTCGAATGAACTTGGACTGGGACTGAGAGAGTAAGAGAATGGTAGAAAATAAGGATAAGAAAAGAAAAGAAAAAGAAAAGCTTTCCTTATATTATTATTTTTAGAATTTAATAAATTATAGTGAAAAAAAGGTAAGAAATTGACTATTCAGCTACTTTACATAATAATATCTTTCATGATATTAAATAGGGTTTGATGTTCCTGAGGTTACCTCAGAAAAATTTCCTGAGGTAACTAAATTTTTCATATTAATGCACGAGGGTATAATTGTAATTACAGGATTTTTTTAAATAGTTTTCAGTATTTACTAAAATACCACCATGTATATACATTAGAATCTCAGGTAACTCTCCTGAGGTAATCTCAGGGGCTTTTTTCTCTATTAAATAAATACTTTTTTTATTTCAAAGAAACGATTTTCAGAAAAAAATGTCAAATCTTAAAAACCATAAAAAATTAAATATAAAAAACAAAAATAATAGTAGTCCCCAAGCACAGATAGTGTGATCCTTTGGTACGATTTGAAGTGGGCACACGGGTTAAACTCAATTTCTCACACACAGACTCAGTCCTCACCTCACTCAGTCTCAGACAGAGCTGCTTTATTACACAAGCAGTTCAACAGGTGGGCCGCTTCGCTTTTGACCATACTCTTCAGTTTTAGATCGCAGGTTTGATTCTTGACTTCATCATTCTCTCTTTTAAAATTAACTTGTACTACGTAGCATTTCATCCGTTACTATTATTGACTTAATTAATTCAATTCAATTTGTGCCTTGCTTTGATTTCGACCCATTGCACTCCATCTTGCTATAATCTTTGATTATCTGTTAGGTGTTCCCTTAATTCTTATTTTTTTTACTAAATCCTTGATTCTTAATTTAGAATAGGTTTATATGATTTGTTTGATTGTGCCTGTTATGTACAAGTTTGATTTTGATATTCATATTTGTGTATATATGTTATGCAGGTAAGAAATGGCTCAAAGACTGCTTCATGGAACTCTTCATGTCACCATCTATGAGGTTGATCACCTCAATGCTGGACTCACTGGTGGTCTTTTGGGCAAGGTTTATTTCTTAACGACTTTGTAGGATTATTAACATTTTTCTTTTTGTTGGTATTAGTCGATTACGAAACTGCTATACGCACACACCTGTGACTCTGGTAGGCTTGGACCCTCGATCACTTCCTGTGATTCCAGGACCCTCTAAATCTTGAAATTTACCGATAAAAATGTAATTTGTGAGCATTAATTCGTGGGTGGTACATTTATAACAATTACCCCCACCCCGGAAACTCAATAAATACTTACAAAATGTGTTCATATTATTTTTATTTAAGAAATATAAATCTTTCTTTCATGGAAAGTACTTGTGTATAAGCTTGATTCGTGTATAGTATCACGCAAAACAAACGCTACAAACTCAAAAAAGGCCCATTATGTCTCCTCGAACACTTGGTAATATACAACTGGGATATACATTTAAAAAAAATTATGGTCGGGATATACTAAATTTTGTTCAAAGATTTGTGTGTACATTGGTATTACTTTTAAGGGTCAAAATTGTTAATAACCTTTGTTACATGGACTTGCTGGAAGTTTTCAACTCAAGTACTTGTCCAAGCGTCGAAGTGTAGCAATATTTTGAAAATTTTACATGTTTTTGGCCTAAATAAGTTTTCTGTGTGTCCATATCCATGTCCGAGTGTCCGTCACGATACAGGAGGTTTGAAGAGTCCGGTAATAACACTATCTTTTGTAAGATATAAAAAAATATTGGGAAATTTTCAAATATACCCATATTTTCAAACTTTTTTGCAAAAGTACGGTAAAAGTTGCATATGTGATTGCGCAACAGTTTGCAAGCAGTTGCATATGAGGTTGCATCGTCTTTTTGAAAAGAAAAAAAATCTGCAACTCGGGTATTTTTTAAAAATGCCCAAAAATATATTAATTTTTAGAACATAGCGTGCTTGTTCACAGAGCACTAATTAGAAAAGCATATGTGCCTTTGGAAGTAACGTCTTTAGGGAGATACTTTCCATTCAGAACCCATTGTTGATTAACATGGTTTTCATATTTGTTTTTTTGTAATATACACTAGTTGATTGTCATGGTATTAATGTTTGCTATCTTATGGTTTTAAGATTTTATTTAATTTTTTTACAGAGATGTGCTTAGGTTAAAATAATGTGTGTGTTTTGATAAGAATAGATTTTAAAATAATTAGACACATTAAAATAGGTTTTTAAAATAAGTAGTGCTAGATACTTGTTTTAATTAGAATATTTCTTTAAATGTAAGTAGGAATGTTAGAGGTTTTTAATTATTAGGCACGTTAAAATAGGTTTTCAAAGTAAGGCTATAGAGATGTGTTTATATTAGAGTAGTGAAATGTTTTATAGTTAGATCATCTTTTTAAAATAATTAGGCTTATTAAAATATGTTTTAAAGTAAATAGACCCATAATTGGGCCAATTACCGACCGACCAAAATTTTTAGTGTTTCGGCTTTAATAATACTAGCATATTGCCCGTGCAAAGCACGGGTTACTTTTAAATAATTTTAAAATTATGTGATTAAACAAAATAGAACATAATAATTTATTGTGGATGTAATTTAACTTTGTTATTATTTTTAGAGCTAATATAATAAATGTTAATTTTAATGTGTTGTTGGCGAGATTCAAACTCGATAGAATAATTTTTAGTATTATATCTAACGGTTCTAATCAATTTGACTTAAAAGATCTAACGGTTATGGTTGAAAGGGATAACCAAAATAAGGGGTGAACCAAACTATCAATTATACATTTATACCCCAATTGGTTATTGTAGTTTAGTACAGATGATGTATATATAAGCAAAATGGTTGAAGGTGTAAATTAATGTGCCAAGTAGATAGTATTAGACTATTAGTTGAGCAGATATTTTCTTTGTTCAAAGAAAACTTCTTTCATTATAATTGGTGAAACTATTGTCCTTTTGGATTATACTCAGTCCAGCCAATATTTTTGTGGGGTCTAATGTTCTTTATATTATAAATTTCATCCAACAACGAATAAGTTTACTGCAAATACTGAAATCTTTGTATATGGGTATATCATTTCTTCCACCTATATGTGATAAATTGATAATTAATATCAGTTTCTAATATCTTTAAGGTGTGCAGAATGCGGATCTTAGTAAAAGCTCCCGGAGTTAACATCAACCCGCTAATTTCGGCTTTAGGAATTATGAGTACATGGACATGACAGTTGAAATAATAAAGGATGTTAAACAAAAATAATAGCACAGTTAAATATGATATTCCAAGAATTAGGATTCCTTGTGCTTTAATGTTTTTCGTGGCTTCTAATGTTCCTTGAATTCTAAAATTAAACATTTATTTGGCTTCTATATATTGAATAACTGTTCAATTGACAATGTACCCTAGGTGTAGGGAACTAGGGACTGAGCATTTGTTTATTTTGTGTCAGATCACTACCTAGATAATCAGATTATTATCTTTATAGTGAAATAATTCTTGTTTTATGTAGTTCAAATTCTTGTATAAATGTTACAGTCCTTGTTGCCACTTTGTTCCTGATTGGTTTGCATATTTCCTGGTTCCTCAACTCCATTGCTAGACCTCATTCCCAGATTTATTATTCAACTTTGATTCTTACTAATTTGTGCTCCTGGTTAAATTTATTTTGGCGCACCCGAAACCAGCGAATGTGAAACCTTACTTTACAGTAACAAGGACTAGTATTTGCTATTGACTCTCTTTCAAGTTTCATCCGATAAGCTAGTTTCTTAGAACATGTGCTGCATCTTTTTACTTGATATGTACTTGTTCTTCAGTTTCATTTTAGAATACAAATCTAGTTAAATCTCGTGTTTCACAGTTCCTGCATTTGTAATCAGCTCTTTCTTTCTTAAAATTATTCTAGGATCACTTCAAATAAGAAAATTTAATATCCAGGATATATTTGTTTACGAACTACCATCTGGCCCCCTTTTTCTTGCACAAGATTTCAAATATTTGAAGTGTAGGAACAAGACCTGAAATAGTGAAATCCTTTGGGATTTGTAGATTGCTTCTAAGCCAATATAATCTTTTAAATTAATTATTTTTGACTTGTTACTTGCATTATACGGATGACTCGTGTATGTTATTCACTCGGTCATTCATCTGAAACCCTTATTTAAACCACGAAGTTGTGGAGCTTGCTAAATATGAATTCTTATTCCGTTATATGTCATTGCCATCACCCTCTCGACTATGTTACGTAGTATGCTTTTCGCGAAGCTGGCTAAATATGAATTCTTATTCTGTTATATGTCGCTGCTAATCACCCTCTCAACTGTGTTACTTTATGCTCAAATAGACCTCAACCGTACATTATGGCATTTTTAATATCCGCTCACAATGTTTCTTATCCATGAAATCTAATTTGTAGGTCAGGGCAAACATTGAGGAGACCGTTGGCTTCGGCAAAGGAACTCCAAAAATCTACGCAACTATTGATCTGGAGAAGGCTAGAGTTGGGCGTACCAGAATGATACAAAATGAACCAAAGAGCCCAAAGTGGTATGAATCTTTTCATATCTACTGCGGTCATTTTGCGTCCAATGTTATATTCACTGTCAAGGATAACAATCCGATTGGTGCAACTTTGATCGGAAGAGCATATGTGCCAGTTCATGATCTTTTGGAAGGGGAGGAAGTGGATAGATGGGTTAGTATCTTGGATACAAACAAAAAACCTATTAGTAAAGGTTCCAAGATCCATGTGAAACTACAATTTTTTGACGTTACTCAAGATCGTAACTGGGCCCATGGAATCAAAAGCTCCAAATTTCCAGGAGTTCCTTACACTTTCTACTCTCAAAGACAAGGTTGTCGAGTTTCTTTGTACCAAGATGCACATGTTCCTGACAATTTTGTGCCTAAGATTCCTCTCTCTGGAGGCAAGTTTTATGAGGCCCATAGATGTTGGGAGGATATCTTTGATGCAATCACCAATGCAAAACACTTTATTTACATTACTGGCTGGTCTGTATATACTGAGTTCTCTTTAATAAGGGATTCAAGGAGGCCAAAGCCAGGAGGAGACATAATGCTTGGCGAGTTACTTAAGAAAAAGGCAGATGAAGGAGTTAAGGTTCTTTTGCTTGTCTGGGATGACAGAACCTCGGTGGGTTTACTTAAGAAAGATGGATTAATGGCCACCCATGATCAAGAAACTGAACTGTACTTTCAAGGTACCAACGTACATTGTATTTTATGCCCACGTAATCCTGATGATGGTGGGAGCAGAATCCAAGGTTTAACTATTTCCACCATGTTCACTCATCACCAGAAGATAGTCGTGGCGGACAGTGAGATGCCTAACGGAAGATCAGACAAAAGAAGAGTTGTGAGTTTTGTCGGTGGCATTGACTTATGTGATGGGAGATATGATACTCCTTTCCATTCACTATTTAGGACGTTGGATACTGCACACCATGATGATTTCCACCAACCTAACTTCTTAGGTGCTGCAATCACTAAAGGTGGACCTAGGGAGCCTTGGCATGATATTCACTCTCGCCTTGAAGGTCCAATTGCTTGGGATGTGTTGTTTAATTTTGAGCAAAGGTGGAGAAAGCAAGGTGGAAAAAATATACTTGTTAACTTGAGAGAGCTTGAGAATGTCATCATCCCACCATCAGCAGTGACATTCCCCGATGACAACGAGACATGGAATGTTCAATTGTTCAGATCCATTGATGGTGGAGCTGCTTTTGGATTTCCTGAAACACCAGAAGCAGCAGCTAAAGTAGGTCTTATCAGTGGAAAGGATAATATAATTGATCGAAGTATTCAGGATGCTTATATTCATGCTATTCGACGGGCAAAAAATTTCATTTATATCGAAAATCAATATTTTCTTGGAAGTTCTTTTGACTGGAACTCACAGGATATAATCGATGCAGATGTCAATGCTTTGCATCTGATACCAAAGGAGCTCTCACTGAAGATTGTCAGTAAGATCGAGGCTGGAGAGAGGTTCACTGTTTATGTTGTAGTCCCAATGTGGCCAGAAGGGGAACCAGAGAGTCCATCAGTCCAAGCCATTCTGGACTGGCAAAGAAGGACAATGCAGATGATGTATAGGGATATTGTTCAGGCTCTCCAGGCTAATGGAATTGAGGAGGATCCTAGAAATTATTTGACATTTTTCTGTCTTGGCAATCGTGAGGTAAAGAGGAGTGGAGAGTATGAACCTTCACAGCAGCCAGATCCAAATACAGATTATAGTAGAGCCCAAGAGTCCCGTCGTTTTATGATCTATGTGCATGCCAAGATGATGATAGGTAAGCTGCAGGCTCTAATGTCTTGTATACTTGAACTGATTTCTCATGTGTCTAACAGTTTGACAGAAAATTAAGATGTAACTCTCTTTTTTTTCCTCTTTTTTTTCTTTTTTCTTTTTTTGCAGTTGATGATGAGTACATAATTATTGGGTCTGCCAATATCAACCAGAGATCAATGGATGGCGGTAAGGATTCTGAGATAGCTATGGGAGCCTATCAACCATATCATCTAGCAACTAGGCAGCCAGCGAGGGGTCAAATTCATGGGTTCAGGATGTCGTTATGGTATGAGCACCTGGGAATGCTTGATGAAACCTTCCAGCATCCAGAGAGTGTTGATTGTATCCGGAAAGTGAATAGTGTAGCAGATAAATACTGGGATCTCTACGCAAGTGAAACTCTAGAAAATGACTTGCCTGGACACTTGCTCAGATACCCTATTGGCGTTACCAGTGAAGGGAAGGTCACAGAGCTTCCAGGCATGGAGTTTTTCCCAGACACCAGAGCACGTGTTCTAGGTGTTAAATCTGATTACTTGCCTCCCATTCTCACAACATGATAAGTTCAGTAGAACATCATGTAATTATATGTAATAGCCCTTGAACTCCACCTCCTATGTCAGTTAATCCGCAGAAAACTTCTTCGTTGCTGAGATGCGCATAGGTGTTTAATGAGATTTGGGGTGTGTGTTATATGATTATTAGCTGTTAAAAGGTTATTTAGTGTGCTTTATGGTTGTATCATCTACTGGTGCTCTGGTTTAAACTGATGAATATTTTTAAGTTTGTTTTTTAGCTTATTTGAAGACATTGTATGTTTGTGTTTTTATTTTTATTTTTTGTGTTAGCTTTTATTTCATGACATGGGTCAGTTGGTGAATATTTGTAGAATGTCCGGGAGAAAGCAGGTGATGGATCCAAACTGTTAAAAAAAATGTAAGTAAGAAAAAATCATAACCTCACAGGCCATGTTTAATTTAATGATAATATATATTTAAACTATTTTACCCTCCTTTAAAGCTATCTGATATAATTAAAATTGAAAATTAGTCATTTAAAGAATTTTAACATGTTTTGAGTAAAATGAATTTTAAGGCCAAAGTTTTAACAGAAAAATACTTTGAAATTAATAATCGTAAACGGTGTCGTATTGTAAGGTGTAAGCTGGCCCTCTTCTCCAACAGAAGTGATATATAAACACATTGCGGGGGTAAATGCAATGAATAGAATAGAAGAGAAGAGGGAGGGAAATTTTGTTGAAGAAGAGATCGATTTTCAGGGAGGCCTAGGGAGAGAGAGAGAGAGAACCTGTCCCCCTCCCTCTCACCATTCTCTCCGGTATCTTCCATCTCTCCTCTCTCTCTCTCTCTCTCTCTCTCTCTAAAGCATACATCTGTATGTAGATATGAATTAACATTTGATTACTGAGCTGAATTGATAATAATGATAATAATAGTCTAATTTACTTTGTCTGCAGGGATAATTTTATTTTATCTTCCTGAAATCGATCAATTTTCCAGGCCTTTTACAGGTCGCATCAATGGGGTAAATTTTCCTTTATTTTATTTGTCAATTTCTTGTTTATACATTTAAATATTTGTCATTGTTAAATTCCCATTTTACATGTACTAATTTGTTATTCTTGATTTTGATTGATTTTAGGGGAACATTTATTTTGTTAAATAAAACCCTGTTGTTCCTTTCTTTATTAATCATCGAACAGTTAGCGAAACGGCGGCCAAATCTACCACTTATTTAAGCATTTTTGAAATGCGTAATAAAAAAAATTGATAGCATATTACGCATGTTTCAAAGGGTGATTGCCCTTTCTACCCACTTTTATTATTTCTTGTCCAAAATGGCCAAATTCGCGAACATGTGCCCAAAATACCCACTGGATACGCCTATCACAAAGGAGTGTCGTCAGAGACGCCCATGGAGGAGACGTAATTGAATGGATACGCCTACAGAAACACAGAGTCTAATACGCCTACAGGATCAACGCATATAGTCGAGATACGCATTCTGTAATGGCGCAACAGATGATAGTATGATACGCATATGCTACATGCGTGATGACGTCATGCTACATGCGTGATGACGTCAGATGACGTCATCCGTCACTTTCCTCAGAAATTCGCGAGTTCTCTCCCTCTCTTCTCCAATGGCGATCGCCGGCGACTTCTCTTCCTCTCTTCGTTCAGCCCTCTCTCGTGGTCGTCCACTACAATCCTATACACCAATCGAACCGCCTTCGTCTCCTCTACAAGTTTCATCACCTATCGAATTCCATAAATCGAGATCTGACGATTACAATCAAATTCGCGATTCCGGCGATCACTTTTTTCTCTCCCTCCGTTCATCCCCCTCCCGTGCTTGTTCAGTCATGTTATACACATCAATCGACTCGCCTCTTCACCTTCTACACATTCATACCACTTTCATATCGTTTTATTTGCCGGAATCAAAACCCCCAAACTGAGCTTTCGATGTCGGTGGTGTTGCTACAGTCGACCGGACACGCCTCTCCCATGGGCGTGTCACGTGGGTAATTAGGGCGGTATTTTGAAAACTGGGTATTTTGGGCAGTAGGTAGGCAAAAAGTGGGTATTTTGGGCATTGATTCCGTTTCAAATGCATAACAAAAAAAAAACTCTTACCCTGTGACAAATGCATAATAGCTTAAAACCCAAATATGGAATGCGTAATAGGTATATTACACTTACTATAAATACGTTACAAGTATATTACACTTACTACAAATGCGTAATACACTTATAATACCCATATATACAATATTTGGGGTTAAAATAGTTTCCATTCGTGATTTACGGGTTCCAATATTTGGGGTTTAGAAATATTCAATTTTTAATTAAAATTTTTAAATTTATTTGTATTTCCTTAGGGATTCAACGGTTAACCTTTGGGGTTCAA
This sequence comes from Kitagawia praeruptora, assembly GCA_037693485.1. Lineage (NCBI taxonomy): Eukaryota > Viridiplantae > Streptophyta > Magnoliopsida > Apiales > Apiaceae > Kitagawia > Kitagawia praeruptora. The sequence goes on along the minus strand of CM075345.1, from coordinate 43,828,296 downwards.
CTTTTCAAATTTTGGATTTTAGAAATATTCATAAAGGCAAATAATCCGTATACGAATTTAGGATTTAGGGTTGTTTATAACCCTAAACTCTAGACCCAAAACTCTAATTTATCCCGATTTTTATAAAATCGGGACTGGTCCCCGATTTTTAAAAAATCAGGCCACCTGACACATTAAAAAAAAACACAATTTCAATTGAACATTTAATTATATGTTTTTTAATAATATTTGCAAAAATATATTTAGAAAAAAAAACAAAAAAAGTTACTCCTTTGAGCAATGCGTAATACGCATATTTATATACCTATTACCCACATTGCGTAACATGTTTAAAAAATTAACATTACCCCTTTAAAAAATGCGTAACAATTTTACCCCTTTGAAAAATGCGTAACCTGCTGGTATTTATGGCCATGTTTCTGAAAGGTAATGCTGTAATGCGGTTACGAGTTTCGTGGTATATTTGTCCATTATCCTTAATCATCTATGTTGATTAAAAAAAAATCTTAAATAACCACTCATCATTTTCTTTGTTTGTTTGCAATTTTAGTTCATATCGGGGGTATTATGGGTGTAATCCGAAAAGTTAGTTACTGGGATCAAAAATTCGAAATCTTTAATAAGATTAAAATGTTATCTGCAAAGTGCAGGTCTAGTGGGATCAATGATTTAATTTATGTTTTAACGTATATATCCCTTGCATTAGGTCATTTCTTATAGACTCGTCCTTTGCAACAGGACAGTCAACAGTGTTTGCATTCGATGCGATAATAACCGCAAAGTGACTTCCTCAATTGGCGAGCCACTAAACAGGCGTAAATCCCCTCCCCGGACAGTAAGAAAATCTAGTACATCAGACAATTTCTGGAAAGGTAGCACAATTGACATGGACAAGAGTGCTGCCCAGTCAGGAGGAAGCTACTTAACGGTCAGCACAGCAAATCAAACCCTGGAAGTCAGTGGCTCTGGAAACGGAAACAATCCTTCTGAATTCGTAAATCATGGCAAGTTGTTTTTACTTCTTTGATACCTATTAATTACTCTAATACTTGCACTATAATTTTTTTTGGGCTAGCTGCCTGGCTATACTTTGTTAAAAATGTCTGTACGTACTTTGGTAGCGGAAGAATTAAAGGTAATGTGCAGATTGAATATTATTTTTACTTGCATTTAAGTGAAGTTGCGTACCAAGTTGTGTGCTTAATATATTTAGTGTGCCTACTTCTCTGGTTATGCTGACGTTTTGTTTGTGAAATTGAGGAGTTGAATTCAGTCTTTTCAGATGGTATATCATTGATTGCTCTAGTGTTGCGAGTAAGGTGCAATTACTCGTGCTTCATGAGTATTTACAAGTTTGGCGGGTAAAGGGATTCAATTTTGTGCAAATTATAATTTATATATGGAAAATGACCTGGACCATTGACACTTGAGTGGAAGTATTTACACCTAATAAAGAAATATAATATATTGTAAATATATAAATTATATAAATTTTTGGACAACAAATTTGTTTTAGCAAGTGTGTGTATAAAATTTTCTGAACTACTTATAATTTTTGGCAAACAAAAACACGTGGTTTGATTGCATTTTGCCATTCATGCTTTAAAATTAGGTGTAGCCCTTTTTATGAATTTGTGCATTATACAACACGTTTCAACAAATAAATCTTACCTTTTTCAGCTGAATCTTATTGTACTAGTTTATTATAGTCATATCCTTTGAATATGCAGTGTTAAGCATGTACAGTGTATACTAAAGAAATACAAGCTTGTGGCTGATTGTTGGTTGACCATGTTGTTGCTTTTTCTTCATGATTGTATTTGCTCTATTTCTCTTTCCATCGACCTTGTAATTTGAACCATGTGATAACATCTTGCTCTAGGTCTTCTTCGTTGGAATCAGTCCAGGCAGCAGTGGGTAGGAAATAAGAAGTCTGAAAACCATAGAACACAGCTTTACGAACCCAGATTAAGGTAAATTTGTGATTATTTTACATTTCCGGTCAAGCAATCATGACCCTAGAGTCTAATATAAAGCATTATTTTAGCTTTTATTGATGTAATAAGCTATCCGTTGTGTAACACCAACTCTTCAATTTTATGAATATCTATTTTGCAGTTCACGTAATACCTCTTGGTCCCCTTCTAGTTCCAATTGTTTGCTGTTCCTTATACTTTACATTAGCAGTTGCTTTTCAGCCTTCTTTGGGATTATCTTTACAATTTTTGGGTAATTATTTTCGGTTACCTGGCTTTCCTGTGTGTATAAATGTAAGACCTTCAAGTTTTTTTACTTACAATTTAATTTGTTTACTAGACTGAATAAAAAATGTTGTAACCTTTGGCTAAATTCCCGAAACGGCAGTATATTGCCACGGCTTATTTTATAGGAGTATGTTTCCTTTTTTACACTTTTTAAAATAGGGGATGTCATGAAAAACTAACGGTTCTTGCTGCGGAAGTGCTAGTATACAAGTTACTTTCTCACCACCTAATATTTTAGGACCATAAAGTTGCCAGGAATTCACTGCCCGGCTGCATATAACACCATTTTTGGCTTCTAGGACTGATTAATTAATCACATCTCTTTAATTGTATATATCGATCATTGATTTTATATTATAGTCATCTTGGAACATGTCAACTTAGGCAAAATGAGTGTTCACAATGTGTTGGTAACTTGCTCCAAGAGTTTACGTTATATATACATGGTGGTGGTGAAGTAGAAATTGGCTACTAATGAATTGAGTATCCTTTTAAAACACCATGTTGACACTTGATATCTAAGTCCTCTATCACTATTTTTTTCTTTGCAGTTGGAGTTCAACTTATGAGAGTTTGCTTACTAGTAACAAGCGTTTTACCAAGCCCATTCCTCTTGCTGTAAGTCTCTTCTAATTGCACAGAAAGTTTGAGATTTTGGTGTTGAAAATGATTGACTGACTGCTCTTTTTCCGCATCACGTAAACAGGAGATGGTAGATTTTCTTGTCGACATCTGGGAGCAAGAAGGGATGTACGATTGAAAAAGCACAAGAATATTGAGATTTTTGTATAATTAGTAACTATACGACCTACTTTGGACTTGAAATTCAGGTTGCGTAGGCAGTGTTTATCAATTGTAATATAGAGGGGTTTGTTATTATACTTTTGGGTGCTTCTGTTAATCGGGTTTTACATTGTAACTGATCTTTTGTAGAAAAAGCTGAACGTTCCAAATAATTCAGATACCCAGTGTGTTGCTTTTGGCCATTTGTTTCTTTTGAGTTTTATTTCAGCTAAATGCCTTGTGAGAACCTTATGTTTGATGTAATTTGCCAGTTTGATGTAATTTGCCAGATTCTCTTGTTGTAGAACCGAAACCAATAATATACATAAAGATATCTTTTGAATATGGAATAAGCAGTAAACAACCTAAAATATCTAATTAAATGAACAGGAGTGTATATGGAGGATATCAACACTAATAATATCAAAAAGTTTGGTCATTAAGCACCTTAATCATAGAAATTAGAATACTAATTGTGGTCCACGAAGTAAGTACAAGTTTTATAGTACGTACTAAACAAGTATCTGAGAAAATGGTTGGTTTCTAACAAATAAAAATTGGCACAAATGAAATCTAAAGTGTCGACAAATGTGTGACATGGTGGCTCAATTAAAATAAAGCAATGGTGTACATTTAGTGAAGATAAGAAGGTGCATTTTTTTTCCCTACGATGGATACTTTTATCATATGTTTGTCCAAATACTTTGTGGCCATATTTACTTGTCTTTATCGTAAATTAGGAAAAGATTAAATAATAAAAGAAGACTTACCTAATATACGTAAGGACTACATCTTTACTCATTTTCTAATACTACACTTTCTATTTCTAGAAGAAGTGTTTTGCGGTGTAATTATCAACTCTTAACGTTAAACATTCATTCGAAAATCAACCTTAAATAGCTTTTAACAATTAAACGAACTTCACTTGTCATGAGATGACGAAAAATTAGATAGTATTTGAGATTTTAAATATATGTTAACTTGTTCTGAGATGACACAGTCAAATATATGTCACAATCAAAAGAAATATTTACCTTTATTTCAAAATGAGCCAATTGACATGTCCAATTCTTTGATCACAACCATTGTACACCTTAGTCTACCAATTTAGAGATTCAATAGTAAGTCCATGTCCTTTTGCTAGTTATATTGGACTACTAAGACTTTACATTTGCAATTTTTACAAAAAAAGAAAAAAAAAATATCACTCTCGAGAAAGAGATTGTAAAATAGAGGGGTATACTCGATTATATATGATTTTAACAATATATGTCAAAAGATTTGTGCAAAAAATACAAGAAAACTAGTTAACACCATCCCTTAAAGTAGTTCCAACAAACTCTTAATCCTTCCTCAAAAAATAATATAATAAATAGTCCTATTAACTACTCCCTCCGTCCCAGCCAGTTCTTTACATGGCGGCTGGGCACAGAGGTCAAGGATAGTGGGTGTAAAGTGAGTGTAATATGTTAGAAAATGGGGTTTTTAGGGCATAATTATTTTATGTTCTTGATGTTAATTCCGGATTTTAACGATTGAAAATTGTTCCTTGATATGGGAACTTAAATTTTCATATATGGGTCTAAGTAATTTTCTTAGTGAAACCCATAGAGAAATGGAGTTGAAATTGGTGGCTTGAAAGAGCTTGAAATGAGAATGTGTATTTATCCCACATTGAAATAAATAAGGGGGGTTGTTGGCTTTATATAGAATCACACACATGGGTAGTGTACAACTACTAAGGTGTATGATGGTGCATGGTGTTACTGTGTGCTCCACACACACACACGCGCGCCGCCGCCGCCCGCCCCGCCACGCCACGTCACGTCTCGACTCGACTCGACTCGGGTCGGCTCGGTCGAAGGGCGATTTGGGCGAATGTCTCGGCGTCTCGCGTACGCGAGGCGACCTGGGCGAGGAATTTTATTGCATGGATTATTGATTTATTTTAATATTATAAACATGCTGTCAAGAGTTGGACTATACTACTAGTTAAGTCCTGTAAACTCTCGAGAGTAGTAAAGTTGCTGTCAGGAAGTTTGCTGTCAAAAACAAGGTTGCTGTCAGGAAGTGAAAACTTACTGTCAGGAACAAGGTTGCTGTCAAGGAAGTAAAACTTACTGTCAGGAACAAGGTTGCTGTCAACTGTTGACAGTTACTTTAAAGGTACTGTCGGGACTTGTTGACAGTAACTTCGGCGTTGTTTTGACAGTAGAGTCTGAGCGTTTATTCTATTAATTGGAAGTCATAATGTGGATAAATATATAACGTAACTGTTACGATTTATTTAATATAAAATCAGCTGTTACAGCCGTTTTGATTATATTAAATCGACCGTTTCATTCTAATTAATTAGAATGGGAGTTACAATATTAATTGGGTGATATCAGTTACGTTTGGCCTCTCCTATAAATAGAGACCTAAGCTACTGATTGTGGTACACACACTAAACATACTGTCCACACCATACATTCTCTGTTCTCTCTATACACTCTATTCTCCCTTTATATTCTGTACTCCAACAGAAGGTTTTTCTGGCGAACTGAGGTGTTAGTCGAAGTTGAGTTTTTCTGGTTACTGTGACCATCTAAACTCGGAGCTGTTTTATCCTGGAAGAATATTGCCAGCATCCTGACACAGTGTAAGTGGAGGCAATTATCTCTTCAAGAACAATCAGGACTTCTTTGCAAGGCCTGGTGACTCAGCTGATTGTTTCTTATTTTATACCTGCATAGCTATGGCTTCTGGTATGATTTCTCATCTTCCTTTGTTCTATCAGTTACTAATTTGCATGTGTTTTACCTTCGTGTTTTGTTTCGTTAATTGTTTGCTTGGCCTTGACTTGTTAAATACGATATATAACTGCCTCTATGTTGCTGTAGTAGTCAGTATTCCCAACATTCTTGAAGAGATAGTCTGTTATATAGTATTTAGCATAATGGTTAACGAGAGTGAGATTCCTGCTATGGTGCCAATGGGGGCGTTTACCACAACCCGTTGAATTAACTGGCCTGCCAGAGAAATTCAATGGGGGCGTTGGCTTTTCTCGTTGGCAGAAAAGGATGAAGTTGTGGTTGACTGTAAAGGGTCTATGGCCTGTTGTGGAATATGAGAAGCCAGTTATGGATCAAGAGAAGGCTGAATCAGTTAAGAGTTATGCGAAGTGGGCTGAGAAGGATGGGGTTGCTAGGGCAGCAATTCTGGCTGCTCTAACCAACACATTGTTTGATGTGTACTCCTCTGATGCCTACACCGCAAAACTCTTATGGGAGAAGCTGGACCAGACACACAATACTGACTCACAAGGTCTGGAAAAGTATTCTGTGGCTAGGTTCCTTGATTTCAAGCTGGTGGACAATAAGTCCATGACTGAGCAAGTGCATGAGTTCGAGATGATAGTGCATGCTTTGAAGGAGTCTGGAATGGACCTCCCCGAAAAGTTTAAGGTGATGAGTGTGATTGAAAAGCTCCCAAAGTCTTGGGAAGAGTTCTCTCTCTCCCTGAAAAGACAGAAAGGAGAGATCACCTGGACCAACCTTATGCTGGACATCTCGGTTCAAGAACAACACAAGTCCAAACAGGGACATGTGATGCCAACTGAGCATGGAAGCTCGAAGGTAAATGTAGCTACTGTAGGACAGAAAAGGAAGGCTGTCTCTAAGAAGGGTAATAGTAATAAACCTAAGAGTGACAAGGATAAGGCCAAGAAACCAAAGGCAAACAAACCATGTTGGTCTTGTGGGCAGGTTGGGCACTGGAGTAAGGACTGCCCTACAAAGAAAGCGAAGAAAGCCGAGGGGGTAGCTCAAGCGAATGCTGTGCTTGGAACCTCAAGTGGGCCAGTAGCGAACATGGTTGTTGGTGAGGCTTTGGCTTCTGAAACCAACGTAGACCGGTATGTTACCTACAACCCTGTACTATTTTCCACTTATCTGTCAAATGAATGGTTGATTGATACTGGAGCTAATGTGCATATTTGTGCTGACATTAGTTTATTTGTATCTTATCAACAGAGTCATAGCTTGACAGTGACGATGGGGAACGCAAGTGCTGCTCAAGTACATGGAATAGGAAACGTGGACTTGAAATTTCCTTCGGGACGTATTCTATCCCTGACGAGAGTGCATCATGTTCCCGACATGCGTAGAAATATAATAAGTGGTAGTTGTTTAGTAGCTAATGGCTTTGAAGTTTCTCTCAAATGTAATAAAGTAGTTCTTATTCATACTGGTACATTTTTTGGCAAGGGTTACTTGTCGAATGGTTTATTTGTGATTAATGCTGAACCCGTTTTGGGTGGTTTGATTAATAATATTACTCTTTCTGTTAATTGTATTGAATCTTCTGATTTATGGCATGCTAGACTTGGTCACTTAAATTTTGGTGCTCTTAAAAATATGATGAACTTAGAGTTGATTCCAAAACACACTATAGAAAAGAATTCTAAATGTCAAGTATGTGTGTCTGCTAAACAAATAAGGAAACCTTTTCATAATATTGTTAGGGATTCAGACTTGTTAGATTTAGTACACACTGATATTTGTGAATTTGGTGGTGTGTTGACTAAGGACCAGTTTAGATACTTCATTACCTTTATAGATGATAGTAGTAGATTCTGTTATGTTTATTTACTTAGACATAAGGATGAAGCACTTAGTAAATTCATTATATATAAAACTGAAGTAGAAAAACAAACTAGTAAGGTACTTAAAAGGTTGAGATCTGATAGAGGTGGTGAGTATACGAGTAACGCTTTTAATGAATTTTGTGCAAGCAATGGTATAGTTCATGAAGTTACCCCACCATACACACCTGAGTCTAATGGGGTTGCTGAACGAAAGAATAGAACCTTTAAAGATATGATTAATAGTATGCTTATTAATTCTGGGTTGCCTAAATACATGTGGGGAGAGGCTTTGAATACGGCTTGCCATATTCTGAATAGAGTCCCTTTGAAACACATGGATAAGACACCCTATGAGTTATGGAAGGGCAAGAAGACTAGTCTTAAGTATCTTCGTGTGTGGGGGTGCCTTGCTAAGGTACTTGTCCCTGAACACAAGAGAAAGAAACTAGGTTCAAAGACTGTTGACTGTATCTTTCTAGGCTATCTTGAGACCACTACAGCTATGAGATTTTTAGTATTAAAATCTGACATAGATGGTATAGTGGCAAACACGATAGTTGAGTTTCGTGATGCTACATTCTTTGAGGATGTTTACCCCATGAAGCCTGGTATGCCTCAAGATACTTCTAATGAAGATCCTACTCACACATCAAGTTCTATTCCAGATCATGTGGAAAAGATGACAAATGTGGGGGCGGAACCTAGTAGTAGCTCTACTCCTAAGGAGGTAGAGGAACCACGAAGGAGTAAGCGTGCAAAGGTAGTCAAGGATTTTGGAAGTGATTTTATCACTTACAATGTCGAGGACGAACCTTTAACTTTCCGACAAGCTATGGATTCTTCAGAGTCTAGGCACTGGAAGGGCGCTGTAAAGAGTGAAATTGACTCTATTGTTTCTAACGGAACATGGGAGTTAGTTGATCTCCCTCCTGGGTGTTCTACTATCGGGTGCAGATGGATCTTTAAAAGGAAGTTGAATCCTGACGGCTCAATAGATAAGTACAAAGCTAGACTGGTAGCTAAGGGTTTTAAGCAAATGGAGGGCATTGATTACTTTGACACATACTCTCCAGTAGCTAGAATGACAACAATCCGAATGCTAGTAGCATTGGCTTCCGTACATGGTCTTATCATCCATCAAATGGATGTAAAGACAGCTTTTCTTCATGGTGAACTTGAAGAAGAGATTTATATGGATCAGCCTGAGGGATTTGTTGCATCTGGTAACGAAAGGAAAGTATGTAAGTTGATCAAATCCATCTATGGCTTGAAACAAGCTCCTAGGGATTGGCATAAAAAGTTTGATGAAACTATAGTGCCGTTCAGTTATGATATTAATGATAGTGACAAGTGTGTCTACACCAAAGTTAAAGGTAGTGAGTGTGTCATCATGTGCCTATATGTAGATGACATACTATTGTTTGGAACCAATATTGAGATTATTAACGAGACAAAAGCTTTCTTGAAAAGGCACTTTGAAATGAAGGATATGGGTGAGGCTAGTGTGATTCTTGGTCTCAAGCTGACTCAGTCAGCTGAGGGAATAACTTTATCGCAGTCTCATTATATAGAGAAATCTATACTTGAGAAATATGGTTATTCACAGTGTAGAATCGCTAGTACACCCTATGATCCTAAAGTTTCCCTTGTTAAGAATGCTTCAGGAGTACCTGTGTCTCAGTTAAGGTATTCTCAGATTATAGGGAGTTTGCAGTATCTTGCTAACTGTACTAGACCAGATATTTCATATTCTGTGTCTAAGTTGGCTAGGTATACAAGCTGTCCAAACAGAACTCATTGGGATGCTCTTGATAGAGTACTTAGATATCTAAAAGGCACAATGTACCTAAGTTTACACTATAGGAGATTTCCTGGTGTACTTGAGGGGTACAGTGATGCAAGTTGGATAGCTAAGAAGTCTGGTTCCAATGGAGTGACTGGATACGTGTTCACTTTAGCAGGTGGAGCAATATCCTGGAAATCGACAAAACAGACTATAGTAACTCGGTCTACTTTTGAGGCTGAGTTGTGTGCACTTGATGCCACGGGGACGGAGGCTGAATGGTTACATGGACTTATGTCCGCTATACCTGTAGTAAGCAGACCACTTCCTGCATTAGCTATTCATTGTGATAGTAAAACAACTATCGACAAGATTAGCAGTAAAAAGTATAATGCTAAAACAAAGAGACACATCCAAGTTAGACTAAAGTCTATAAGGGGTTTAGTGTCTGATAGGATTATTGCTGTAGAGTTCATAGGAACTCAGAATAATATAGCTGATCCTTTAACTAAAGGACTGGAACCTGCAGTGGTCCTTAAGTCGAGGTTGGGGATGGGGCTGTCAACCCATCATAGTTCATCATCAGTGGGAACCCAATACACATGAGAGGAGATCCCTTGAAGTGTATTCAATGTGGTAATAACAAGCTGTAAGGATGAATTGGTAGTACCTTTGCTACATAGATGATACTGTTGTATCTGTGTCTATCCCCTGTAAACCTAGAAGGTACTGATACTGCTAGTTAGCAAGAGTTATTATAACTCTGAATGGGGTCAAGTCATTTGACGAGATGGTAGCAGTACATCTCTGGAGATGCCCAGCTAAGCGAATGTAATTGTGTGGTCGCAATTAGAGGAAAGGGTTATTCCTTGAAGCATTCGACGAACAGGATTGAGACAAGACCTTTAATGTCTCAAAGCCGTAGATTGGCACCATAGCCTTTGACTTGTCGTCGTCTATGGAACATGGTTACACCAAACGGATTAAGATTCAAGGTGAAACATTCCATCTGATTCCGGTAATCATTGAAGTAGGGGACTTAGGAGGGTTCAAACCCGGAAGGGTACCGACTCTGAAAAACAAGTCATGATGGAAAAACCTGAAACATTTCTGTATGGATTTGTGGGGGATTGTTAGAAAATGGGGTTTTTAGGGCATAATTATTTTATGTTCTTGATGTTAATTCCGGATTTTAACGATTGAAAATTGTTCCTTGATATGGGAACTTAAATTTTCATATATGGGTCTAAGTAATTTTCTTAGTGAAACCCATAGAGAAATGGAGTTGAAATTGGTGGCTTGAAAGAGCTTGAAATGAGAATGTGTATTTATCCCACATTGAAATAAATAAGGGGGGTTGTTGGCTTTATATAGAATCACACACATGGGTAGTGTACAACTACTAAGGTGTATGATGGTGCATGGTGTTACTGTGTGCTCCACGCGCACACACACACACACACGCGCGCCGCCGCCGCCCGCCCCGCCACGCCACGTCACGTCTCGACTCGACTCGACTCGACTCGGGTCGGCTCGGTCGAAGGGCGATTTGGGCGAATGTCTCGGCGTCTCGCGTACGCGAGGCGACCTGGGCGAGAAATTTTATTGCATGGATTATTGATTTATTTTAATATTATAAACATGCTGTCAAGAGTTGGACTATACTACTAGTTAAGTCCTGTAAACTCTCGAGAGTAGTAAAGTTGCTGTCAGGAAGTTTGCTGTCAAAAACAAGGTTGCTGTCAGGAAGTGAAAACTTACTGTCAGGAACAAGGTTGCTGTCAAGGAAGTAAAACTTACTGTCAGGAACAAGGTTGCTGTCAAGGAAGTAAACTTGCTGTCAACTGTTGACAGTTACTTTAAAGGTACTGTCGGGACTTGTTGACAGTAACTTCGGCGTTGTTTTGACAGTAGAGTCTGAGCGTTTATTCTATTAATTGGAAGTCATAATGTGGATAAATATATAACGTAACTGTTACGATTTATTTAATATAAAATCAGCTGTTACAGCCGTTTTGATTATATTAAATCGACCGTTTCATTCTAATTAATTAGAATGGGAGTTACAATATTAATTGGGTGATATCAGTTACGTTTGGCCTCTCCTATAAATAGAGACCTAAGCTACTGATTGTGGTACACACACTAAACATACTGTCCACACCATACATTCTCTGTTCTCTCTATACACTCTATTCTCCCTTTATATTCTGTACTCCAACAGAAGGTTTTTCTGGCGAACTGAGGTGTTAGTCGAAGTTGAGTTTTTCTGGTTACTGTGACCATCTAAACTCGGAGCTGTTTTATCCTGGAAGAATATTGCCAGCATCCTGACACAGTGTAAGTGGAGGCAATTATCTCTTCAAGAACAATCAGGACTTCTTTGCAAGGCCTGGTGACTCAGCTGATTGTTTCTTATTTTATACCTGCATAGCTATGGCTTCTGGTATGATTTCTCATCTTCCTTTGTTCTATCAGTTACTAATTTGCATGTGTTTTACCTTCGTGTTTTGTTTCGTTAATTGTTTGCTTGGCCTTGACTTGTTAAATACGATATATAACTGCCTCTATGTTGCTGTAGTAGTCAGTATTCCCAACATAATATTGTTAAAATAAATGAAGTAGTGGGTGTAATAATGATTTTATTGTTAAAATAAGTGAAGTAGTGGGTGTAATAGTGATTTTATTGTTAAAATAAGTTAAGTAGTGGGTGAAATAGTGTAAAGTATTGTTAAAATAAGTGAAGTAGTGGGTGTAATAGTGTTAAAACTTACTATTTTGGGTAATGTAAAGAAATGGTGGGACGACCCAAAAAGGAAATTGTAAAGAAATGGGTGGGACAGAGGGAGTATTTAAGATAGCAAAATACACTCCAACAATTCTTCTCAAATTCACTCTCTATCTAGCTATTTACTTCCTCCGTCCCTAATTAGTATTAGTCCATTTTGAAAAAAACACACATCTTAAGAAATATTTAATGTCATATTTTGTTTCCATAGTTGCCCTTACTTATTGCATTAAATAATAACTTTTGAATGTATAATTAATTATAAAGTTAAACATTGGAAATAGAAGTTTAGGGGTAATTTTGGAAAAATTTGAAAAACATGCATTGAAATATGAAAATAAACAACTATTTAGTGTTATAGAAAAGAACAATCCAGAACAGTCAACAACAAAGTCAACCAATCAAGACCAATCAAAGAAGTCACTACCGATCAAAGAAGTCACCAGTGAAGTGGCAACAGCTGGCAGTTAGTTAGAGTTTATACATACAGTTTCTATATGTAAATGTTCTGTGGATGTAGTATAAATATAGAAGGTTCTGATGTAACAAACTTGAAGCTTTGAAATATATTTTTTTTTACTTCCTTCTTCTTCCTTGTGCTCTTTGAGCTTAGAGTTGCAGAAATAATGTTTCTCACCATTTGTGTCATGGTATCAGAGATCTGATCTCTGTTAAATCTTCATCAGTTTCTATTGATTTCTGTTGTTAATTCTTCATCATCATCGTTATGATGCGTTCTTATGCTTCCGCTGTAAACACTGCTTCTGTACCCACACAAACCTCAACTTCCATGGCAGCAACACCTGTAATTGATATAAATCATCCATATTATCTGAGTACATCAGATCATCCAGGTCTCTCTCTTGTCAGTGAAGTTCTTAATGATCATAACTATCATCACTGGAGTAGATCTGTTTCAATCGCACTATCTGCGAAACTTAAACTCGGTTTCATTGATGGAACTCAAATCAAACCAGATACTGGATCACCTCAGTTAGCTCTCTGGATGCGAAGCAATGATTTGGTAATTTCCTGGATCTTAAACTCTGTGTCATCTGAAATTCGCAAAAGTGTTGTCTATATGTCCACTGCTAAACAAATTTGGGATGATCTTCATCATCGATATGCTCAAAACAATGTTCCTCGTTTGTTTAACTTGAGAAAGGAATTGTCATCATTGACTCAAGGAACTAAGTCTATTACTGCGTATTTTACTCAATTTCGAGGTCTAATGGATGAATTGGATAATCTTGCTCCTATACCTAGATGTACTTGTGCTACAACTGCTTGTACATGTCAACACACACAGAAACTGACTAAATATGAACAATTGATGAAACTGAGTCAGTTTTTGATGGGATTGAATGAGCAATTTACATCAATTCGTGGTCAAATATTGTTGATGAGTCCTCTACCTGATCTAAGCCATGCCTATGCTATGTTACTGCAAGAAGAAAATCAACGAGACAGTGTTAATTCTACTACTGTAATTCATGATAATGCTGCTATGAATGTGAGAGTTGGACAAAGTACAATCTCTGCTGGTAAAAACAGATTCGCTAGTTCTCGAAAAGATGACAGGAAAGGTTCAGATACTTCTATTGTTTGTGACTACTGCAAGTTCTCTGGTCATTCTCGTGATAAGTGTTTTGCACTACATGGCTATCCTGAGTGGCATAGGTTGTATGGTCAACCAAAACCAAAAGTGAAATCTACCTTTAAGAAGACAGCTCAAAATGCTCAAGCTGGTCCTGTTACACCATCTGACACTCAATCTGTTTCAGAATCTGTTGGCACAGATAACCTTTCTGATGCTCAATGTCAACAGTTGATTACTATGCTGCAGGCTAAAATGCATTCTCCTGCTGCAAACTATGCTCCTTGGATAACTAATACTAGTACTCAGTGTGCAGGTACTAAATCATATTCTATTAACTCAGTTATCTTTGCTAGTCACACACAAATTCAGGCATCTAATAAATATAGCTGGATAATTGACTCTGGTGCTACACATCATATTACACCTCATCTGAATTTGCTTGTCAATTCCACACCTGTTAACTCTGAAATTCACTTACCAAATGGTGAGGTTTCTACTGTCAGTCATATTGGAAGTATTCAGCTTACTTCTTATTTGACATTACAAGATGTGTTAGTTGTACCAAAGTTTCAGTGCAATCTTCTTTCTGTACCTCAACTAACCAAATCTCTTCCTTGCAAAATGTTGTTCCTGTCAAATAAATGTGTGTTGCAGGTCCCTGCATTGCAGATGGAGAAAGAGATTGGTGAGTTGGAAGAAGGATTGTATAAACTTCATAGCCATAAACTTGTGTCATCTTCTCAGATTTATCATGCTAATACTAGTACCAGCCAAGTTCCTAATTGGCATTGCAGACTGGGACACCCTTCTAGTATAGTCCTAGATCATATTTCTTGTATTCCTAAATCTGTTGATAAGTCTCACTGTGAAATATGTCAGCTATCCAAACAAGTAAGGCTTAGTTTTCCTACTAGTAGTTCTGTATCTCAGGAAACATTTGATCTAGTTCATTGTGATGTGTGGGGTCCTTACAAACATGTCACACATGGAAAATGTAATCAATTTCTTACAATAGTGGATGATTGCTCAAAGTGTACATGGCTTTTCTTGTTTGTACATAAATCTCAAGTTCCTGTCTTGCTCAAAAATTTCATCACTTATGTTCAAACACAATTTCATAAAACTATCAAAGTTATAAGAACAGATAATGGCACAGAATTTGTGAATCATGATCTTTCAAATCATCTTTCATCATTAGGAATTGTACATCAAAACAGTTGTTCCCATACACCCCAGCAAAATGGGGTTGTAGAAAGAAAACATCAACATCTTTTAAATGTAGCCAGATCTCTGAAAATTCAGTCAAATCTTCCAATCTCTCTCTGGGGAGACTGTGTTCTCACAGCTGCTCATCTTATTAATATGTTACCATCTTCTGTTCTTAACTTCAAATCTCCATATGAAGTTCTATTTCACAAAATTCCAGATTATTCTGCTCTAAGGAGTTTTGGATGCTTGTGTTATATTTCAGATTTGTATTCTTCTAAAGATAAATTTGCTGCAAAATCTCTCAAATGTGTCTTTATTGGATATCCTTTTAATAAAAAAGGATACAGAGTTTTAGATCTTCAATCCAGGAAATGTTATGTGTCAAGAGATGTATCTTTTGTTGAAACTTGTTTTCCATTTCATATGTCTGCTACATCTGATTCACAATCTCCATCTACTTCCTATATATTTCCAGACTATCCTTTAGTTTTTGATTCTGATGTAGATAATTCTATCATCAATCCTGATAACACTAATATTACTCATGCTGTTACTCCTACTAATATTCATCCTACTGATATCAATCCTCCTGAGAACATGTCATCTGAATCTTCTACTTCAGTTCAAAGTTCTCTTCCTAGAATTTCTTCTAGACCAGTTAGAACCAAAACCTTACCCACAAAGTACAAAGATTTTACAGGGCTTCCAACTTCCAATGTTTCTTTCACTGCAGGGACTGTAACAGGTAATTCACATTGTTCATATCCTCTTCAGAATTATATATCATATCATGCTTTTACACCAAAGCATGTTCAGTATTTGTGTGCTACTGCCACAGTGCCAACACCTTATACTTTTAAACAAGCTTCTACTGATTCCAAATGGCTTGCTGCTATGAAACTTGAGTTAGATGCCTTGGAAAATAACCACACATGGGAGCTAGTTCCTAAACCACCTGATCAACATATTGTTGATTGTAAATGGCTTTTTAAAGTGAAATATAATCCTGATGGATCAGTGGAAAGATATAAAGCTCGTTTGGTTGCTAAGGGTTTTACTCAGACTTATGGCTTGGATTATTTTGAGACATTTGCTCCAGTAGCAAAAATGACAACAGTAAGACTGTTCATTGCAATTGCAGCTGCTCAAGGTTGGTCTATATCTCAGCTAGACATTACTAATGCCTTTCTTCATGGTGATTTGAATGAGATTGTGTATATGAGAGTTCCTCCTGGTTACTTTCAATTGTCATCTATACCTCTTCTAAATAAAATTACTGATCATGCTAATTGGGTGTGCAAGTTGATTAAATCTTTGTATGGTCTGAAACAAGCACCACGATGTTGGTTCACCAAGTTTTCAGATGCATTAAAGTCTGTTGGTTTTACTCAATCTCACTCAGACAATAGTCTTTTTACTCATCATACTTCTTCTCAGTTTGTGGCTATTTTAGTCTATGTAGATGATATTTTGGTCACTGGTAGCACAAAATCTGTGATTCAACAGAGCATTGATTTTCTGAGCACCAAATTCAATGTAAAAGATCTTGGAGACTTAAAGTTCTTCTTAGGTGTTGAAGTGGCTCGATCTTCAGCTGGTATCTATCTGAATCAGAGGAAATATACTCTGGATATTTTAGCAGATACAGGGATGTTGGGTGCTAAACCATCAAAGGTTCCAATGGAACAAAATCATAACTTGCAGAATAATGAAAGTTTGTCTCTGTCTGCCTCTGATTCTTCTCTTTACAGACGAATTGTTGGTCGTCTTCTATACTTAACTGTGACTCGGCCAGATTTATCTTATTCAGTGCAAGTGTTATCTCAGTTCTTAGCTCAACCTAGAGTTGATCACTTGAATGCTGCATACAAGGTTATCAGATATATTAAAGGTTCTCCAGGCCAAGGGATTCTTATGTCTGCCATTCCAAACCAGTATTAACTGCCTTCTGTGATTCAGATTGGGGTGGCTGTCAAACTACCAGACAGTCATTGACTGGTTACTGTGTCAAGTTTGGTGATTCTTTAATATCATGGAAATGTAAGAAACAGCACACTGTGTCTCGATCCTCTGCTGAAGCAGAATACAGATGCATGGCTGATACATGCTGTGAGTTAGTATGGTTGTTAAGTCTGTTTCATACTTTTGGCTATTATCATATTACTCCTGTTACTCTCTTCTGTGATAGCAAATCTGCACTATATATTGCATCTAATTCAGTATTTCATGAACGAACAAAGCATATTGAACATGATTGTCACATTGTTCGTGAAAAGCTTCAACTAGGCATCATTCAGACTGCTCATATCTCTTCTGCAAATCAGCCTGCTGATATCTACACTAAGGCTGTCTCCTCTTCTCAGTTGCATCTTTTACTTTCCAAGTTGGGTGTTTGTGATCTCTTCAAACCCTCCAACTTGAGGGGGGATGTTATAGAAAAGAACAATCCAGAACAATCAACAACAAAGTCAACCAATCAAGACCAATCAAAGAAGTCACTACCGATCAAAGAAGTCACCAGTGAAGTGGCAACAGCTGGCAGTTAGTTAGAGTTTATACATACAGTTTCTATATGTAAATGTTCTGTGGATGTAGTATAAATATAGAAGGTTCTGATGTAACAAACTTGAAGCTTTGAAATATATTTTTTTTTACTTCCTTCTTCTTCCTTGTGCTCTTTGAGCTTAGAGTTGCAGAAATAATGTTTCTCACCATTTGTGTCATTTAGGGACAATTTTTTTCTCAAAATGGATTACTAAATAGGGACGGACGGAGTATTAATTACCTCAAATGATTAAAGATTTCATGTGGCAAAATTCTAATACATGTGCATGCTTTATCTATTACTCCCACAGTCCCATGTGATTGTTTACGTTTCAAAATGATGTTTTTGGCACGCATTTTAAGGTGAATTTTAAGGGTATTTTCATAACATTTTTTTAAAATTTTCTTTTTTTTTTTGTATAAAAGTATAATGTATATATTTTTATACAAAAAAAGAAAATTTTAAAAATAAGTTATAGAACTATCCTTAAAATACACCTTAAAATGCGTACCAAAAAATGTAAAAAATTGGTTGGGACCGAAGGAGTAGTATAAAACAATTGAGGAAATGTTAAGAGCTCCTATTATAGGAAAGATATAGAACTCCTAAACAATTGAGAAGAGACTTGGAGTTTGTCTAAAAAATATATATATAATAATTTTGATCGATGTTTAGATCGAGTTATCTATTAAAGGTTCTTTCTATAGTTCTCTATTAACAAGAGATCGAAACAATGTCCAAAAAATGAGATTAGTTCAAATTTAATTTAGTCGAAAACAATGAGAGAATGAACCTTTTTTTTTTAGGGATGAGAGAATGAACTTAATTTATCCCTTAATTGAAGCTTTGTATGACCTTTATGACTGACATATGTTGTGCTTGTGCTTCGAAAAAATTTAATCGGGAACATAAAATACAAGCCTAAGAAAAGAAAGAGTTCTTTTTTCTCCTTATTGAGAAGATTATTTTTGAAGACAAGCGAAAAATTCCATCCCTTTTTCTCACTTCTCTTTGGAAAATAAATGCGATCCGTTCTCGTTCCATTTTAGAATTTCAAAACACAATAAGTATACTAATTAAGCTTATATAAATTATCAAGATTATTAGTTCACGTACTTTGACCATCTGTTTGGTTATTAGTTCTTGGAGAGGTTCATGCCTTAGTAGCATGTGTTAGGTGTTGGTGAAAATGATGGGTTAAAATAATATAAAATATTAATTATATATGTCTTCTTAAAATTTTAAGATATTACGTACATTTTAGTGAATTTAATTATAATAATTGATTATATTTTTTAAAATAGTATATTATTATTATTATTTTAATTTTTATAAATATAATATTTTAATATGCTAACAGATGATGTGAATTTTAAATACAAATGTGTAAAGTTTCAACAAATATAACGCATATACTTATCTTAGGCAAAATTTTGTCGTTGAAATGCTACTGTAACATTTTTACAAAAAAATATATTTTATTTAAAATATGCCATGTAAATTTTTAATGAAGGATTATTAATGGTTGAAGATAGTTGAAGCAATTTTGAAGATTTAATTGAAACCTCACAAACATTTTTAAACATAATTGAATTAAAATATGATAATCACAATGCCAAAATATTTAATCTTGGATTGTGTTGTCCAAATCGGAGCCGATATCATCATCGGAACGATCATCAGCGTTGATTTGATCAAGCACAAGAACAAGAGCCATAGCAAAGGCAGCATCAAATCCAGGCTTGAGGAACAGTGAGAAGACTTCTTTCCCGAGCACCGTTTCACTAGTGCAGTCAACTTTTCGTTTAATCTCAGCCATTGATGTCTTGGCTCCGTCGAATATGGTACAGCACCGCTGTGCTATTGATCCTTCAATCTGGTACTCATCGGCTGTGGAGTTGTACACCTCTACCGTCACGCTTGATCGACCAATCATCGAACTTCTTCGCACGCTGAAGATTGCCTTCTGTCCCTGTAGTCTCTCGCCCACAAATCCCTCCCATCGTTGATGCAGACTGGGTCTCTGTTAAACATGAATCATTAAACTATTTTTCAGTTGCATGTAATAGATTTTAAAGGCTTGGAAGGTCACTTGGACACCAACCATTTGACTTGACTCTTGCATAAAAATGGGAGTGAGTGTACCTTGCGGCGGACGGTGAGGAGGCAGCGGCCGAAGGGGTCCATGAGAACGATTTCGGCGTGGTCACGAGCACTGATAGCGTAAGATTCGACTCGGAAAACGAGGTTGCCGGAGGAATCGTAAACGGTGAAGCCATCGCCGGCGAAGAAAAGACAAGTCTTGTGAATAGTAAGTTGGATTTCTTTTTCGTAAATAAAGCTGCTGTCGACTGTAACTCTACCTTTCTTCGTCATGGGATTCGAATACAATACTTCCAAACTAGCTAGCTAGCTATCTCGGATGAAAATTTGAAATCACTTGGTCATATCTTTAAACACGCAGACAAATACAAAGAGATAAAGAGAAAATATTAGAGAGGAAATGACTCTCTAATTTTGATTTTGGTTATTTCGCCTCAACCCTAAACCTATATATAATGGTTCAAACTCAAAACAGTGTCGACTTGCCCACACAACTTGACCCAAAATCTAATTTCATCCTCCCCTTCATTTTCTTTTCTTTTTTTTTTTGGAGTAATCAGCACTTTGCACCCCTTATCTTTGGGCGTTTTTTCAATTTGGTCTCAAACTATGTTTCTTGGCAGATTGCATCCCTATGGTTTCAAACTCGCTTCAATTTGCACCATTTTGACCAAATTTCGTCCACTTTGACCGCTACTATTAGGATGAGCGAGGGTAAAAATACAAAGATTTATTCAAGAAACAGTCAATTTACCCTTGATTAGCCTAATAGTAACGGTCAAAGTGGACGAAATTTGGTCAAAAGGGTGTAAATTATAGCGAGTTTGAAACCATAGGGGTGCAATCTGCCAAGAAACATAGTTTGAGACCAAATTGAAAAAATGCCCAAAGATAAGGGGTGCAAAGTGCTGATCACTCATTTTTTTTTTACGAGGAACTACCCCACATTACTGCGGGATTTCAAACCTCGGGTTATGGACTGCCCCTACCCATAACCGGGTAAATCCGGACTCAACTAGTTCGGGCAAGCGTGCCAAGCGTCTCCCGAGGGAATCGAACCTTGGACCGCCTTGATAATTTCCACTTGCTCTTACCAGTTGAGCTAACCCGTGGAGCTCCTCCCGTTCATTTTTCAAACAACCCTTCTTTGATCTGTTTCATTTTAGTAATCATTTGTAAATAAATGAAATTAACATTAGTAATTATTGCATTACTTCGACAGATATTATATATTGACAAAAAGAAACCAACACTAAAAACAACAATCAAAAAATAAAGAAAAGCATTATAAAATAATTTACACCTTTTATCCTATTTTACATGTCGGCATTTTTCACTTAATTTAAAATGCATAAAAATCATTATTTTACAAATCATTTTTGAAATTTACCATAAAAGTGTTGTAACCTAAATTTCATTCTGGTGTTTATGAATGGATTTGGGTCAATTATACTTAATTTGGGGATATAATAGAAGAGTAGTGCTAGGAGCACAGGAAATATGTATTGAAAAATTTACATAATTAGTTGGATTACACTAATTGATCTTTTAATTGGTTGATATTAATGTGAATGAGGGGATCCATTGAATCACAATCAATCATATTGAGACAACTACCATTTTATAAAAATTTTTGTAAAACTTTATATAACTCTAGCATTTTCCATAATAGAATTCAATTAGGATTTTTTTTTTGAAGCAAGAGCAGCTTCCTCTCCTTTCTTGCCATCACTTCTTACCTTGATGGCGTGCTCTCTTTGGTGCTGATAATGTTAGAAGGTTATAGTAAATTGATTTGTTGAAGAATTTCCTCTATCTGTCAGAATGGGATGCGTGTCGTAGAATGCCTTTAAAATGTTCTTAGCATGGTTCTAAAAATCCCCGATTCAGCCGATTAATCCCCGATTAATCCTCTGTAAGGTAACCAACCGATTCGATTTTTGAAATCCGATTAATCCTGTGAATTTATTTAAAATGATATGTTTAATTGTAAATTAGACTAAAATATTAAATATTATTATAATATCCGATTAATACTCCGATTAATCCACGATTACCCGATTAATCTTAAATCGGTACCTCAACCGATTTATACCGATTACCGATTTTTACAACCATGGTTCTTAGGCGTTAATGATTCTTTACTGTATTTAGTGGGTGCGCCCATGTTAGGAAAGTAGGGTGAATTTTTTGTGTGTGCTTTAGGAATTCTGTTTCTGCTATCAATGACACGCTCTCATTGAGAAAATTTGAGATAATCCTGCACTTTACACCTAAAAATTTAGAATCACTTGTCCTTCATGTGTGGGTGCTTCTCATTCGAGGGATATGTTCCACATTTGTAGTAAATCATGTTTATATTTACGGCTAGAAATCGGGAAATAGTTGGTAACAGTGAGAACTAGTCCTCGACGGTGAAACTTTCTTTATCCCGTGAAATCGGAGCCTTGGACCTTTGTGTTTAGGCCCCATCGTCGAACGTATCGTAAATTTTATTTGCATCAATAAAAAGTTTATATTTATATTTATATTTCCAAAAAGAAAATTTAATATATATTATAAGGAATTACATTTTCTAAATACATTAAATTACGTTAAAAAAGGATGAAAACAACGAATAGAATGAGATGAAAAATTATACTTTATTTTAGATATAAAGATTGACCAAGTATTATATGGAAAAATAATTCAAAAATGACTAAGAAGAAACTGTAGCGAAAACTACTCTTTTAGAATAGAGTTTTATGAAGCAATATTTGTAAGTTTGATGGAGTAATATTTATACCAAAGAACTTTTAAGTTCTAATATCACAACATTACAAACAATATTCTTCCGTACAACATTGATGGTAATCCGAACACCACAAAACTTTTGTCCTGATAATAGGAAAACATTTTCCTTTAACCATAAAATAAACTCCACTTGTACGACTAATTAACCATAAGATAAACTCCACTTGTATATAATGTTAATCCCATCTTTAATTAATCGGTCCTTAATCTAATGTATTTAGAAAGAAAACAAATTAATCCCATCTTTAATTAATCGGTCCTTAATCTAATGTATTTAGAAAGAAAACAAATTTCCTGACAAGCAAAAAAAAGAAAGAAACAAATTAAGATAAACGTTAAAGTATGTGTCACTGATCACCTGAAAACGTTAAAGTTTATTTGCATTATTGGATTGGAGCAGCAAAAGGACCCATGCAAATATAATTTTTATTTTAGCTGTCTCACTGTATATACATATCTTCATTAATTGGTTGCTTTCCAGTTGACAGAGATGATCAATCTATCGGTATAGATGATGGTAGGTCCGAAAACTGTACATGCATGTATAAATTAAAGATTGTACGTGCAGAACACCTGTAGAACGGGAAGTTCTGTCTGAAGCCATGTTCTAGGAACATAGATCGGATCTAAGTGTTTAGAATTTGGATCATCTTTAAATGATTAATTGGTTAATCGATGATTAATTATCTCAATTAATTAAAATATTAATTGAACATATTTAATTATCAATTTCTTATAATGTAATTAGTAATTTTAGTAATTATAAATATATTTTATACACGTAAAATAAATAAATTTCATTTGGCACAACCACGGTGAACAGTCTACTGAAAATGACTAGGCCACAAATTTTGTTCATCAAGTCAACTGATCGACAAGAGTTTTGTACCCACAATCAATCTTGGAGTGGAACTAAATATAATATAGGTATTCTAATCTGATTGGCCAATGTTTAGTCTAAATACCATTAATTAGTAAAAAAATAAAGTGCTTTAGAATCCAGATTGCTTCACAAATATAACTAATATGGCATGGTTGTCAACCAAAACAAATCTACCCTATTTTTAAGTTTAATTTTCAGTGCACACACTTGTATGTACATTCATGTTTCTGAATCAACAGCTCAATTAGTTGGTGTACTACATATTTTCCGTTATCTAGTTGAAATTAGTACTGTAACATGTTTTTTTAATACTAAAATTAATGAAGGTTCCAACCACAAATCTTTTAACTAGCTTAGCTGCTAGTAAAACAATATTAGTACATCACTAATTACTTCATCTATTTCCAGAGACATCTTAGTAGCTGTGACCACCATGTTCTTCAACTTAGTTGTGATTAATATATTCGCAACATGTGCAGACAGCAGTGGCGTAACCAGAAATTTGTTGGCTATTTTACACTAAACACAACAATGAGGCAGTGATATATATTAAAACAAGAACAGACATATAACCAATTAACAAACAAATCACGAAGACAAAAAACAAAGAACAATCAGTAACTGTAATTAACAAGAAAGACTTATCTCCCACAGCAGCTATAGCAAGTACTGATAAGAGAAGAAGAACAGCTGAATCGCCAAACCCTTCGAGAGGACTTGACTGTTCTTGAAGAGAATATTGTCCCACTTACACTGTGTTGGGTTCCAGCAATACCACTTCCAGGATAAAACAGCACAGATCAAACCGGTCACAGAAGCGGAGAGATCAACAGCGACTAGCACCTCAGTTCGCCTGAGAATTATGTATTTAACTGTATGTATTGAGGGAGAACAGAGAGAAGGCAGCTAGGGTTTTATGTCCCCTGGAATTATATCTAAACGTTCTATACTGTATGTATATATAATACAAAACATAAAACGTAACTGATAATCCATAAAAGGAAAGTACCCATCGTCAGGAACTGAAGTCCATCAGGATTGGTCATCATCAGTATCTGATCCATCAGGATGTTAGTCCGTCAGGATCTGATGCCCATCAGTATTGGGTTATGTTCAGAGTCTGTCCATCAGGATTTGATGTCTGAACAGCTCAATAAACCAAGTACTGAACCAACTGTAGTAACAAATAAATCTGATTTCCTGTTAAAATAAATCAATATTCCAGGTAATAAAATTCCTCGCCCAGGTCGCCTCGCGTACGCGAGACGCCGAGACATTCGCCCAAATCGCCCTTCGACCCGACCCGTGTCGTGTCGTGACGTGGCGTGGCGTGGCGAGGCGGGCGGCGGCGCGTGTGTGTGTGTGCGCGCGAGGCTCACACTACAACCATGCACACCCACATGCCTTAGTAGTTATACACTACACTTGCACATGGAGCTATATAAAGCCTCCAACCTCTCATTACCAATTCTATGTGGGACTCAAGTTATTTCAACTAACTAACCCACATAACCCATTTCAAGCAAGCAACTTCAACTCAATTTATTTATGGATTCCACTAAGAAAATGTCTTAGATCCAAATATGAAAGTTTAAGTCCTCATAACAAGGAACAACCTCCACTTGTTAGATTTCGGAAATTACATCAAGAACATATTATGATTATGCCTCAAACTTTCCATTTTCTAACAATCCCCCACGAATCCATACAGAAATGCAAATGCATATCTATCCTCATCATGACTTGTTTTTCAGAGTAGGTACCCTTCCGGGTTTGAACCCTCCTAAGTCCTCTACTTCGATGGCTACCGGATTCAGATGGAATGTTTCACCTTGAATCTTTATCCGTTTGGTGTAACCACACTCCATAGACGACGACAAGTCAAAGGCTATGGTGCTAATCTACGGCTTTGAGACGTTAATGGTCATGTCTCGATCCTGTTCGTCGAATGCTTCAAGGAATAACCCTTTCCTCTAATTGCGACCACACAATTACATTCGCTTAGCTGGGCATCTCCAGAGATGTACTGCTAGCATCTCGTCATATGACTTGACCCCATTCAGAATTCAAATAACTCTTGCTATTCTGGCAGTTACAGTACCTTATAGGTTTACAGGGGATAGACTCCAAATACGTAAGTATCAATCTATGTAGTTAAAGGTACAACCAATTCACCCTTACAACTTGTTATTACCACATTGAATACACTTTCGAGGGATCTCCTCTCATGTGTATTGGGTTCCCGCTGTAGATGAATTACTATGGGCTATCAGTCCCATCCCCAACCTAGACTTAAGGACTACAACATGCTCAAGCCCTTTAGTCAAAGGATCAGCTAGGTTTTCTTGAGTTCCAATAAACTCAACAGCTATGATCCTTTCAGACATTAAACCCCTTATAGACTTCAGTCTAACTTGGATATGTCTCTTTGTTTTCACATTATACTTCTTGCTGTTTATCTTGTCGATAGTTGTACGGCTATCACAATGAACAGCAAAAGCAGGAAGTGGACGACTTACTACAGGTAACACTGACATAAGTCCATGTAACCATTCAGCCTCAGTCCCCGTGGCATTTAATGCACACAACTCAGCCTCAAAGGTAGACCGAGTTATAATAGTCTGTCTAGAAGACTTCCAAGATACTGCTCCACCCGCTAGGGTAAACAGGTATCCAGTCACTCCATTGGAACCAGACTTCTTAGCTATCCAACTTGCATCACTATATCCCTCTAGCACTCCAGGAAACCTCCTGTAATGCAGACCAAGATATATGGTGCCTTTCAGATATCTAAGTACTCTATCGAGAGCATCCCAATGAGTCTTGTTTGGACAGCTTGTATATCTTGCTAACTTAGACACTGAATATGAAATATCCGGCCTAGTACCATTAGCAAGATACTGCAAACTCCCAATAATCTGAGAATACCTTAACTGAGACACAGGTACTCCTGAACTATTCTTGACAAGGGCAATTTTAGGATCATACGGAGTACTTGCGATTCTACAATTTGAATAACCATACTTCTCAAGTATAGATTTCTCTATATAATGAGATTGTGACAAGGTTATTCCATCAGTTGACTGAGTCAACTTGATACCAAGAATCACACTAGCCTCTCCCATATCCTTCATTTCAAAATGCCTTTTCAAGAACCTTTTTGTCTCGTTAATAATCTCAATATTGGTTCCAAACAACAAAATATCATCCACATACAGGCACACAATAATACATTCATTTCCTTTAACCATGTAATAGACACACTTGTCACTTTCATTAACTACAAATTCTGATTCTAAAACAGTTTCATCAAACTTTTTATGCCAGTCTCTTGGAGCTTGTTTTAAGCCATATATAGACTTGATTAACTTACATACTTTCCTTTCATTTCCAGAGGCAATAAACCCCTCAGGCTGATCCATATAAATCTCTTCTTCAAGTTCACCATGAAGAAAAGCTGTCTTTACATCCATTTGATGGATGATAAGACCATGTACAGAAGCCAATGCTATGAGCATTCGGATCGTTGTCATTCTAGCAACTGGAGAGTATGTGTCAAAGTAATCAATGCCTTCCTTTTGCTTAAAGCCCTTAGCTACCAGCCTAGCCTTATACTTATCTATTGAGCCATCAGGATTCATCTTCCTTTTGAACACCCATTTACATCCTATAGTAGAACACCCAGGAGGTAGATCAACCAACTCCCATGTTCCATTAGAAACAATAGAATCAATTTCACTTTTTACAGCACCTTTCCAGTACCTAGATTCTGAAGAATCCATGGCCTGTCGAAAAGTTAAAGGTTCATCCTCGATATTGTAAGTGATAAAATCACTTCCAAAATCCTTGACTACCTTAGCACGCTTACTCCTTCTAGGTTCCTCTACTTCATCAGGAATAGAGCTACTATCAGGATCTGCCCCCACATTTGTCATCCTTTCCACATGATCAGGAATGGACCTCGATGTGTGAGTGGGATCATCATCAGGAATATCCTGAGGTATACCAGTCTTCATAGGGAACACATCCTCAAAGAATGTTGCATCACGAAATTCAACTATGGAATTAGCCACTATTCCATCTATGTCAGATTTTAATACTAAAAATCTCATAGCTGTAGTGGTTTCCCTATAGCCCAGAAAGATGCAATCAACAGTTTTCGGCCCCAGTTTCTTTCTCTTGTGTTCAGGGACAAGTACCTTTGCAAGGCACCCCCACACACGAAGATATTTTAAACTAGTCCTTTTCTCTGTCCATAATTCATAAGGTGTCTTGTCCATGTGTTTCAGAGGAACTCTATTCAGAATATGGCAAGCCGTATTCAGAGCTTCTCCCCACATGTACTTAGGCAACCCAGAATTAATCAACATACTATTGATCATATCCTTAAAGGTTCTGTTCTTTCGTTCTGCCACCCCATTAGACTCAGGTGTGTATGGTGGAGTTACCTCATGAACTATACCATTGCTCTTGCAAAATTCATTAAACGAGTTACTCGTATACTCACCACCTCTATCTGATCTCAAACGTTTAAGTACTTTACCAGTTTGTGTTTCAGATTCAGTTTTGAACATAATGAATTTATCTAGTGCTTCATCTTTATGTTTAAGCAAATAAACATAACAATATCTACTACAATCATCTATAAAAGTAATGAAATATCTATTATGTTCCTTGGTCAAAACACCACCAAATTCACATATGTCTGTGTGCACTAAATCTAACACATTCGAATCCCTAACCACATTATGAAAGGGTTTCCTAGTTTGTTTAGCAGTCACACATACTTGACATTTAGATTTCTTATCAATGGCATGTTTTGGAATCAACTCTAAGTTCATCATATTCTTTAGAGCACCAAAATTCAAGTGACCAAGACGTGTGTGCCACAAATCAGATGATTCAACACAATTAACAGAAGGAACAACATTATTATTAATAAAACTGCCCAAGACAGGCTCAACATTTATTAAGAATAATCCATCTGACAAGTAACCTTTGCCAAAGAATACACCAGTATTTGTAATAACTACTTTATTACATTTCAAAGAAACTTCAAAACCATTCTTAACTAAACAACTTCCACTTATTATATTTTTACGAATATCAGGAACATGATGCACTCTAGTGAGAGATAGAACACGCCCAGAAGCGAACTTCAGGTCCACGTTTCCTATTCCAAGTACTTGAGCTACACTCGCATTCCCCATCGTCACAGTCATTCCATGAGTCTGTTGATAAGATACAAATAGAGTAATATCAGTACAAATATGTACATTAGCTCCAGTATCAATCAACCATTCATGAGACGAATAAGTAGAAAGAAGTACAGGGTTGTAGGTCACATACCCGTTGTCAGTTTCAGAAGCAACAGCCTCACCAACAACCATGTTAACCATAGACCCACCAGTGGTTCCAAGTACAGTGTTAGCTTGTGCTCTCACAACAGGTTTCTTAGCTTTCTTTACAGGACAGTCCTTGCTCCAATGACCAACCTGTCCACAAGACCAACATGGTTTGTTTGCCTTTGGTTTCTTAGCCTTGTTCTTGTCCTTAGACTTAGGGTTTTCCTTCTTAGTGACAGACTTTCTTTTCTGTCCTATAGTCACTACATTTACCTTCGAACTCCCAGCATGTTCAGTAGGCATCACATGTCCTTGCTTGGACTTGTGTTGCTCCTGCACAGAGATGTCCAACATCAGGTTTGTCCAAGTGATCTCTCCTTTCTGTCTTTTCAGGGAGAGAGCAAACTCTTCCCAAGACTTAGGGAGCTTTTCAATCACGGACATAACCTGAAACTTTTCAGGAAGGTCCATACCAGACTCCTTCAAAGCATGCACCAACATCTCAAACTCATGCACCTGCTCAGTCATGGATTTAGTATCCACCAGTTTGAAATCAAGGAACCTAGCCACAGAATACTTTTCCAACCCTTGCGAGTCAGTATTATGTGTCTGGTCAAGCTTCTCCCATAAGAGCTTAGCAGTGTAAGAGTCAGATGAATAAACATCGAATAGAGTGTTCGCCAAAGCTGCCAGAATTGCAGCCCTAGCCACCCCATCCTTTTCCTCCCACATGGTATAAGCCTTAACAGTTTCAGCTTTCTCCTTAACCACAATTGGTTTCTCATACTGCACCACCGGCCATAGACCCTTTACCGTTAACCACAGTTTCATCTTTTTCTGCCAACGAGAAAAACCAACACCCCCACCGAATTTATCAGGCATACCTGACATATCGATAGGCTGTGGGAAACGGTACGTAGTCCAATCAATGGTGGGTACAGTAACACCAGACCCAGAGCTAGTCTCAACAACAGGAGTTTCAGTTTCGTTAACCATCTTGTTAATTAATAATATATAACACAAATATTCTCTTCAAGATTGTTGGGTATTTTACACTAAACACAACAATGAGGCAGTGATATATATTAAAACAAGAACATGCATATAACCAATTAACAAACAAATCACGAAGGCAAAAAATAAAGAACAATCAGTAACTGTAATTAACAAGAAAGACTTATCTCCCACAACAGCTATAGCAAGTACTGATAAGAGAAGAAGAACAGCTGAGTCGCCAAACCCTTCGAGAGGACTTGACTGTTCTTGAAGAGAATATTGCCCCACTTACACTGTGTTGGGTTCCAGCAATACCACTTCCAGGATAAAACAGCACAGATCAAACCGGTCACAGAAGCGGAGAGATCAACAGCGACTAGCACCTCAGTTCGCCTGAGAATTATGTATTTAACTGTATGTATTGAGGGAGAACAGAGAGAAGGCAGCTAGGGTTTTATGTCCCCTGGAATTATATCTAAACGTTCTATACTGTATGTATATATAATACAAAACATAAAACGTAACTGATAATCCATAAAAGGAAAGTAAATATTCTGATTTAATTTCATTAACTGCATCAGTATTTCAGTTACAACAGCATCAGGATTTACCCATCGTCAGGAACTGAAGTCCATCAGGATTGGTCATCATCAGTATCTGATCCATCAGGATGTTAGTCCGTCAGGATCTGATGCCCATCAGTATTGGGTTATGTTCAGAGTCTGTCCATCAGGATTTGATGTCTGAACAACTCAATAAACCAAGTACTGAACCAACTGTAGTAACAAATAAATCTGATTTCCTGTTAAAATAAATCAATATTCCAGGTAATAAAATTCCTCGCCCAGGTCGCCTCGCGTACGCGAGACGCCGAGACATTCGCCCAAATCGCCCTTCGACCCGTGTCGTGTCGTGTCGTGGCGTGGCGGGCGGCGGCGCGTGTGTGTGTGCGCGCGAGGCTCACACTACAACCATGCACACCCACATGCCTTAGTAGTTATACACTACACTTGCACATGGAGCTATATAAAGCCTACAACCTCTCATTACCAATTCTATGTGGGACTCAAGTTATTTCAACTAACTAACCCACATAACCCATTTTAAACAAGCAAATTCAACTCAATTTATTTATGGATTTCACTAAGAAAATGTCTTAGATCCAAATATGAAAGTTTAAGTCCTCATAACAAGGAACAACCTCCACTTGTTAGATTTCGGAAATTACATCAAGAACATATTATGATTATGCCTCAAACTTTCCATTTTCTAACAAAATTTTAGTTAATGGGGTCAAATTTTTTGTGGTCAATTATGGGAATAATTTTTTTTTTTGTCATTATAAATATATTAATGTAAAATTTAAATTTTAAAAAATAAAATTAGTTACCAGCACAATGTGATGGGTCAAATTAAATTTTATTATTACAAAAATAATTTTTAAGTGAGATCAAATTGAATTTTTCCATTAAAGATATTTTTCTAAAAAAGTTTTTATATATAAAATTTGTAATTTTTGAAATTTCAATGGAATCGGTTGCACCCACTACTAATATACTGACTACGCTCCTATAAGGGGAGCAAACCCCGGTTCGGTTCGATTTTCGGGTAAAACCGGAATCGAAACCGCATATCCTCGGTTTTAAAAATCGACAACCGCAACCGCAACTGAACCATCGATTTCGGTTTCGGTTATAATATTCCGGTTTCGGTTTTTATCGGTTCGGTTTCGGTTTTAAAACCAATTAAAATAAAAATAAGAAAGTATTATAAATTAATTTAAAAAGTTGTTCTACCATAAAAACATAAATCGTCTAAATATATTCGTATAATAATTTTTAAAACTTGAAATAATTAAAAAAATGCTAGATGTCCAGTGAGGCAACCGGCAACCAGTGAGCAGAGCAGAGACACGTGACCTCTTAAAAAGTTTAAACTCTTTAACCTTGTTGTAAATATGGTGCAATAATCTCTTAGCCAATATCAGACAATCAATCAATTAGAGCAAGAAATTGACAACAATTAAATTACATACAATCTCAACTTTCCCCACTATACAAAAATTGATAGCAATACAAATAGTAGTCTAGTGTAATAAATTTAGCACGTAAATTAGATTAATAAAAGGATATGTGTATTCTTGGTGGGTGAGGCACGTGTAAACGCTGCTCTAAGGAATCGTGCCCCTTCTCGTGCAAGGTTTTCTGCAACTCCTTAGCGGTTCAACACCAAATTCAAATTTTCCTTTCTCATGCACGAACGATCAAGGATATCAACAATGTTTTCCGAATGCTCCAAATAACACCCCAATGGTTTGTATGCAAATAATATACTATGTACTACTTTAATTTATATACGTAATTGATTGAAGAAAAGATAAGGAAAAAATGGGCACTGAGTTTTTTCAAAACAGAGACCTGAGCAGTGGTGAGTATGTGAGTTTTTCACTTGTGTGTACTACAAGAACTTCACAGGCTCTCCTTCTTATAGGCTTAAAAACTAATAACTGAAACATAGAATAAATACGAAGACAATTGTAATTAAAGACATGAAAACGTAACAGCTCAACAACGGTAAAGAAAGCAATGGGAGGAAATACAATGGGTCAAATAAAATCTTTGATTTTATTGCATACATATGTTTGGTAAATAAAATAAAAATAAGGTAAAATAGTAAATTTTATTTTTCAAGATATTTGATTTTAATAAAATATCCAACAAACCTTTCTCTCTAGCACTTAAAGCTCTTGACACTATTAAACAAAAACTAGCTCATGCTAAGGTGATCTAGTATGTATGTGACTGTTTACATGGCAATCAATTAATCCATGGATCCATGGCAAAAAAGTTCTTAAAATGAAAAACAAGATATATCTCAATATAATTTGAAGGTTGTATACATATTGTGGTAAACCAATAAATATTTCATCAGGACCGTTAGTGAAATTCATAGCAAGATATTTTTATTTTAGTGACTATCTATTTTCGTAATATTATATATATATATATATATATGTAAGATTAATTTTAAAAATATTTATAAAAAATATAAATATTTATTTATATAAATAATCGGTTCGGTTTCGGTTTTTTCGGTTCGGCTTGAACCTAAAACCGGAACCGCAACCGTTAAAGTTAGATCGATTTCTAGATTTCGGTTTCGGTTCGATTTTTAACGATTTCGGTTTTTTTCGGTTCGGTTTTCATCGGTTTCGGTTTCGGTTTGATTCGATTTTTTGCTCACCCCTACGCTCCTGTGTGCAGATGTGCCACACGCTTTGCATTCTACGTATGTGACAGAAATTATCATAAAATTAAACCAAATTTATTTTATATTCGATGTAATTTATAAATTTTATAAACATAAAAGCACCATGAACACATTTCCGCTATTTTTCATAAGATTACGAAAATTCTATTAACCCTTAAGGGTTTGATGTTCCTGAGGTTACCTCAGGAAAATTACCTGAGGTAACTAAATTTTTCATATTAATGCACGAGGGTATAATTGTAATTATAGGATTTTTTTAGATAGTTTTCAGTATTTACAAAAATGCCATCATGTAAATACACTATAATCTCAGATATCTCCAAAGGTAACCTCAGGGGCTTTTTTCTCTAACCCTTAATTACCTTTGATTTTCATAATTAAATTCCGTACGTAGTATTATTAAATGGTAAAATTTGTACTTAATTACACTTCAATACTTAAAGTAGCAACTCTATGCTCCTTTGGAGCCGTTATCATGTCACGGAGGCATGGGCATGCCAGGCATGCCTTTTCATGATTTGTCATTCATTTTTATTAATTTTTTTATTAAATTTTTATAATTATATATATATATATATATATGTGTGTGTGTGTGTCAGTGTTGCAGATTTCGGAAATCGGAACTATTCGGTTGAGGTACCGATTTACGATTTATCGGGTGATTCGGTTGAAAAATCGGCGATTTATCGGCGATTTTTGCAAAATCGGCCGAATCGGTTCCAAAATTTTGACCGATTTATCGGCGATTTTTCAAAAATCGGCCGATTTTTATAACAGAGGTGTGTGTATGTGACATAATCTATTATTTTTAGTGAAAATATTTGATAAATTATTTTTCAAATTTTTTCTATTATATAATTTATAAATTTACAATAATTTTGATTATATTATTTTTGTAATATTAATATTAATCAACTTTTTATTACCTTTTTAAATTTATATTAAGTGAAAAATGACATGTCATTTGGGCATGTCTTTTGATATGTAAAAGACATACCAATAGGCATGTTTTTGGAAAACCCAGGCACCCCTAGCCGTTACCCCATCATATCCTAGCTATAGGCTTTAATTGATAAAGCAAAAGAGCAGGTAGGGTGGACACACATGTTTTATCGCACAAACATTTGTTGCATTATTATTATTATTATTATTACTACGTCGGTACCAAAAGAAAAATGGATGAACGTGAATTCCTTTTTGTGATTGAGGTAACTCATCAGTTGTCCCTTGGCCCTTACTTTCGCAGGAGCGTCCTTTGTTAACATGTGGATGCTCAATCGTCCTTGAACATGTTCATCAAAGAGCCATTTCTCTAGCAATGTCAAAGCAGGCATTTGCTCATGTCTTTGCTCATGATCATAGTGAGAGTTATTGTTAGACATTTGGCTTGGTGTCATCGTAATCCTGAAACGTCAACTGCCCCATTGGGAAATTGGCTGCATCATCCATCGATACATTTGTGGAAGATGACTAATTATTCGAAGAATTAAAATTGTCGTACAATGATCCGAAACCAGTATTAGCTCCACCGCGCGCACTCTGGAGTCTGTCGTTCACTAGGTGAACCAGTACTAGTGCTTCCATGATAGTTGAAGGAGTTTGAGTTGTGCTGATCATGACAAGTACTGGTTATAATAAACGGGAGGTGCTTAAATTTGAACATGTAATAACTTCCACTGACATTTCCATTCCATGAGATTTGGAGGTTAATTTGAGCGAGTGCAAAAACACTATTTGACCAAGTCCAGCACTCCCAAAGGCCCAACAATGTTTCATGGATCCTAATTTCAGCTCACCAAAACGCAGGCTCGTCAATGTTAACATAATTCTGCTCCTTCATAGATAGAAGTATAGAACTATGAATCTTCTTCCAAACTAGAGAAGTTTAATTTAGTTGTCTCAATTCTCAAAGTATGTTACAAATTACAATTGTTAAGCGAGAAGAACGCATTACATTTTTTTTTCTTTTTCGTTTTTTTGAGTGAAGTTAACAATCTTATCTCATCTTCGAAATTTGGCATTTAACAAAGAGCCACTAGATCGAGCCTCACGGCATTAAACCGAATTTTGTTTTTAGTTTTACTTTGCATTCTCACCCGACTTTCCCACATCGGAAAAATTACTTACGACCCACAGTAGTAGCCAAATTTACTTACGACCCATAGTGTTTGAAGTATGTAGCAGCGCCTATATATACTTCAAACACTCTGGGTCGTAAGTAAATTTGGCTACTACTATGGTTAAGGTGTTATGTGACAATTTTCAATTCGCTCAAGGTTGTGACCCACTTGCAAAAAA
Organism: Kitagawia praeruptora; assembly: GCA_037693485.1. Taxonomy (NCBI): domain Eukaryota; kingdom Viridiplantae; phylum Streptophyta; class Magnoliopsida; order Apiales; family Apiaceae; genus Kitagawia; species Kitagawia praeruptora. Next base: position 43,793,009 of record CM075345.1, on the reverse strand, counting down.
GTTTGTGCCCCTGCATTCACATAAATCATCCAATAAAAATCCACCATTTAGTCCTTAAACATAGCCCTAAGGGCTGTGGTTAACAGGACCCATATACATAAAGTAGTCATAGTTTCCACCAAAAAATAGAACGGGAACTCTTCATTTCTTTAGCTGGGTTAGTAATTAACAATCAGTGTAGGGAAAAGAGTCTGTCTTGGAAATATTAAAGTAGAAGGGTAATATTGGAAGTTTGCTTATAAAATTGTTTTGGAAATTGATATGGACAAGTATTGTCGTTTTTTTTTTTCCAAAACAAACTTGTATTATGGGACGGTATGGTATTTAAATACCTCAAATGATCACAATTCATAACCGAAATTTATATTCCATTTTAGATATACAATGTAATATCTGCAGACTGATTGATTGCACGTACAGTTGATAATCATTTGTTTGGCTTTAGATGAGTAACGAAAATGAATCTCAAGACTTAGCTTACAACCGCTACCACATTATCAATACTTTGTAAGCAAAATCGAATGCAGACAGAACGATGCTCCCTCCGTCCAGGATATAATCGTGTGTAAATAGTTACTGAGTGATGAGCTAGCTAGTCTGGATGCTGCTGCATAGGATCTGGATATCTGATTCCTGCTGCTAAAACTCGTTGTTGCTCTATCTGAAAATCCATAGAATGCACTTTTCACAACACAATGTATATATATACATGTTTGAAGAAATTTAAGAATAAAATGCATGCATGGAACTTTACGAGGAAGAATTCGTGGAGTTTGTTCTTGAGATAGCAGAATTCGTGTTCCAAAACATTCAAAGCCCTCAAACACCTGAATGTTCAACACATAAACATGAATCAATTATACAGATTATGTAATCGCATACTGTTAAAAGCTTACAAATTTACATGCACGCATATCACATTTTACTTAAGTTAATCATATACACTCTTTTCCAGATACGCTTTCTTCAAGACACGCATGCAGCTAAATATCTTTGGTTTTGATCAGTGTGACTAGAATTTAAATAGGCAATTTCGCAACAAGATCGACGAAACTTTATAAAGATTCCATTGGTTTCAGCTGCTTATTATGAAGGGAATGTGCAAAACAAATGTATGCATAAAGTACAGGATAATGTCAACAAAATTTATCTCCCGTAACATGCGTTTTCTAAAAGAAGGTTTATTATATATGTATTTGACAAAGGAATTAGAGTGTGTGCACGCATGCGTGTGTGTGAAGGGAGGTGCAGGTACCCAGGTCTGTTATTCTGTTCAGAAGCTGCACGAAAGGCAATGCAAACATTTCTGATCCTATTAGCACCGATGCTGGAGCTGCTTCCCATTAACTGATTCAGATGCACCCCCACTTTCTTGTACTCCCGGTGCTGTCTATCCACCCTGCTTTTAGTTTTACCACCAAGAGAATAAAACAAGCTCTACCTTAATTAGCTGAAGCCTGAACTAAACCGAGATACCACAGAAAAATCTGTAACGCTACACATTCAACATGACTTTGGGGCTTAAAACATGCACCACTCGCAGAATTTTACACCAGATTTACAACTACAACAATTTCTGTTGAATAGTCGTTTGTTAATTCTCTTAAAATTGTCATTTTTTTTAATCACATGGACAGCATTTAATATGCTAAATTTGTTATTGATACATTTTCTTTTTTATTTAATTAAACACACTCATCTAATCAACTTGTCTACTTTAACAAGATTTGAACTCTGGAGCTTATGTAAAGTAAATACTCATACACTAGAGCAAGAGTCCTAGTCCTAGTTATGTGATTATTGCACCATTAAAAAGAAGGCTCTTACAAGGGAATGCAGGGAGGGAGAACATAATAAGAAGCTGCGATGTACTAGATAATTTATACTATATCGTACAAATATATGTTTAAGACTATATAACTTACGACAATGCTCTGAGACTGCGCAGAAGTTTCTCTGACTCATTGAAGTACATGTTGACAACTTCGGACACAAAGTTTGGGGAGCTTTCATCTTGAAGCTGTAGTAGCTGCAAGAACTGCTCATCTAGTACTCCCTATATGCATGTAAAAACATATTCCACAATCCACATCAGTTACAATTTTCAGCTGATCATGATCTAACACAAGAAACTCTATATAGATTCTACAAAAGCAGATAGTATAATAAAGTAACAACTTAAATCACCTGATGAAAGAGTAAATCAAGTAAACGATTCATTTCGGCTAGCAACCGATAAGACTGCAGCCCAAGCATCCACAAAGGTAAACCCGTCTTGACCTATATACTCTCGCTTCTCACAATCTAGTTTCAACAAGCCTTGCAGTTATGCCTTGATGACTGACTACACTTCAACTGCATTTAACAATAAAAGAATTTTGTAATATGAAGTGTTTGCTACGTACAATGTTATAAGACAGATCGATTGAGAGATAAAGAAGAGGCGAGGTAGGTTCCACAAGGCCTCAGCCCCGGCCGGTGCTATATAAAGGATAAAAGGATTACAATATTTCTCCCTCTTCCTCGATCCTCACCCGATAAAAAAGAGTAGAAAATAAAACAATACCAAATATTAACTTTTTATACTATTGTAATTTGAAGTAACTCATTTACGTTTAACAGAATTTATCATCTTTTATCTAGGTAAAAAATAATTGAACCATCATTAAGGCTTCAAACATGAGTTTCAGAATAAAGTTTACTACAGTATAGTCTATAGACATTGAGGTGGACGACTGATCTTGCGTTATATTCAACTATTTGACTCGATATTTTCAATATATTTATAACGATGCAAGATTCTGTAGTTATTTTGAATGAATCCGGAATATGTCATAATTTCAGTAAGTGTATTGGATCGGATAAAATGTAATAGCAGTACCTAAACATAGCACTTATAATTTTGTAAAAACAAAAGTTGCAGTTCAAGAATAATGTTTTTGTTACTTATTATTCCTATCTATGTCACAGTGAGGGGCTGACTGGGCTTTAGAGGATACCGAGGTGAATGTGTGGTCTCTGGCAGACAAGCTCGACCAGCTGACCCAAAGAAGTGAGATAGAATGACACCCACTCAAGAACTCCTGATGAAGACAATGTAGGTGCGTATTTAACATTTAGACCTTCTGCATGTTGTTGCTGCTATAGCTTACTACCTGTTACTTTTGAAGTACTCTTGATATTGCAGACACACAGAGATGATGTCCAGTACTATACAGTTGGTGTGCGTAGCTGCTAAAACCTTAAGGTGTCAGAGGAACGAACTTAGCAACCTCCTGATCCCTCTTGGATAGTGTTGAATATATGATATGATCCTGGTTTAGCACAGATTTGTTCTTAGACACACACATCCCAAAATGTCACATTTTAACGGAATATATTGACTGGCTTTATATTCACAGGGAATTCTTCATTGACTTCTCGATGAGGGACTAGGTTTAAACTCCGACATTAATGTTATTACTTTCGTAGCCTAATTCTTGTTTTACAGGTTATGAAAAAATCGTACTTGCATTTCACTTTTCCTCTGCACCTGTCACAAAAAGAAATCTATATGTGGACCTGATCACTTAAGTTAGCCGCAACATATCAACTGCATTACCTTCAGCTTTTGACCCGTGGGCCGTTGTTGTCCCAGTTAAAGCTCATTTATGGGGGTAAATTGGTAATGAACAGAACTGAAGTTGTTAGAACGGATACCCATTTGCAAGCCAAGACTACCCTGCGAGTTTAGAGATGAACCTCGAAATGGTTTGTTTAAGAGCCGGACAGCACTAATTGGAGGCGACCTTATCAATGCACAAAAGTGCTTACTTAACACTGACTTGCTGTTACTTGTGCCTTTTTTGCACCCACGCTTACTTAGTGTAGGCATTTTATATAAAGTAGTATTCCATTAACTTGGCATATTAATCATTCATTAATCTTGTTTTACATTAATAAAGTTTATGGTTTCTTTGTTTGCTTTGAAATGCCAAATGTTTTTCCTTGTCGTGCACATTTGAAAAGCTATGAGGTCACTCACTTCTGCATGCGCGCTTGTCTTTTCTACACCAGCTGACCTACATTTCTCTGCTTCTTCGATTCTGATGTCTTAATTTTATGCAGTGGTTTTGCTTTAAAAATTAGAGTATTTGTACTTCTAATTATATACTTACTCCCAATAACTATTATTTTTCCGCATAGTAAGTATTTGAGAAAGGTGTTATTCCACAACCAACGTTGGATGCCAATCACGTGCTACAATGTTTCATTTTGTATCATTGTGACATATACCCAAAATGAAAAATGAAACATTGCAGCAAATGGTTGTAATCCAACATTAGTTGATAACCAAATACCAATTTCCATTTTGGAAAATCAAGCATCAATTAAAATAAGACGGAGAGAGTATAGTTTAAATAGCTTGTGGTTGAGGGTTCACCGTTAACATTGCATCTGTGATTCGTTGATGGTTGCAACTAGAAATACACAAATTTATAATTCGACTTTTAAATGGCTTGTAGGTAATGTGGCTTGTAAGAAATGTGAATGCCGTTGATTCTAACAGCTTGAGAAAGCATCCGTAAATACTACTGTCTTGTATAATAAAAATCAGGTAAGAAATGATAATCCATTATCCACCAAACATTCATATAACATGCCTTTTAGCCATATAAGTTCACAATTGCATTTATTTATGGATCGATGCTCAGCTTCGGCCAACAAACGAGAATGTGTCACTTGTTTTTGGATAAATGAGATTGTCACTGGTTTAAAACCAAGTGAATTCAGGTAAAAGTTAAAACATTTGGGACTTGGTGAATTCTACTTAAGATTTAGGGCTGAAGATAAAGCCCAAATATCCAATGATAGTTTATAAAATTTGGGCCACGACCCACAACAAAATTTTGCAACGAAAAAGAACAAGTCAGCTAAACAATCCAAAAATCACGTGCATAAAGTAAAAACTGAGGCAGATAAGAATATAAGATAAAGAATTCAATTATCAGCTTCAGACCACAATTGGGCCTACACATACATGTTCTGTCCATTATTCAACACAATATCTTGGGCCGTAACAAAACCACCCAGTTTTGGAAGATTTTGGACTGGAATAAATAAATAAATAAAATTACTCCAAATACAAGATATTTTTAGTAAATATAGAAAAAACGACATATACAAATTTAAATTACTGAATTTATTTATGTGGCTGTGTTTGTCTGAATATGAGTCTCTGGTTTCTGTGAAGACTGATATTTTTTTTGCCCATATTAATTTGCAGCTGGATAAAAACTCCATATCTTTCTCTCTTGAAATGGCTGCTGCAGTAGCTGCTGTTACAAGTGCTTCCCAGATTTCATCTTCTTCTCTTGCCTCTGTTTCTAGTATCAACTCCACTAGTATGTTACTTTTAACTTTCCATATATTTTACTGCTTTAAGTTTTACAAGAAATCTTTGATTCTACATGTATAATTCACAGCTTAGAACTGTTGTGTGTGTCTACTTGGTAACACTCTTTATATTTTGAGTTTGTCTTGCATGCCTTGAGAGTTGAAGTACTGTTAGTCCTTGTGTCCTGCAACTTATTTGTTTATATAACAAGTTTGTGTAGAGTTTTGGTTGTCTTATCTTAGTTAAGTAGCACTCTTCCGAGAATCAAAGTAGTGCCTGTGCTGCAGCAAAGTTGCTCCTAGTGCTAGGAGTGCCTTGGCCTGTACTTAAAAAGACACTTACTATTTAAGAAACAAAGAGTAGCACTGCATCAATTTTTATTATGTTATCCTAACCGTTGGACTGCAACCGCTGAGCTGTTGGCTAGTACATACGCTATTGCATAGACATCTCTTTTGTTCAATAGATCAGTCATCGTGAATTAAAAAAATATAATTCACAAGTACCCGGTCGGTCCGAGGCTCCGAGCACATTGAAATTGAAATGCGTGAAAAGGTCTTAGAAAATGGACTTTTAGCATAAGACTCTATTTTTATTCTGGTTTCAGCTGCCTATTTTGTGGGTTTGCCTTCAAGGAAATACAATCAGAAGAAAAAGAAGTCGGTTAGACTCGGTCGAAAAGTAACTGCAGCTGCAACTGCCGTGGTAGCAGCGCCTTCTGAGGAAGTGAAAGAGTATGTTCTATTTATGATCATTTCAATTTTCCATCCTCATGTACTATTGTACTCTCAAGAGTCCTTTTTCTACTATGAAATGTACGCAGCCAGGATCTTTTTTGTGTTCTATGTTGTAGAAAAAACGTGCTTCTAGTCATATCGGTTTAGCACTACATTTCAGTATTTGATCGTTTGCTAAATTTAGTTACATATCCTCAGAATTTGAGAATCCTTGGTTGGAAATTTTGCAGATATGTACTAACAAGCTGGGCCGAGTTTGATCTTGGACGAGCTCCTATCTACTGGAAAACTATGAATGGTCTCCCTCCTACTTCTGTACGTTTAGAGGCTACCTAATTTTAAGAACTTGGTCGGTTTTTGTCTGTCCAAACTTTTTGAGTGATTATGCTATTCTTAACATAACAGGGAGAGAAGCTAAAGCTATTTTACAATCCATCCGCAACCAAACTTGTTCCTAACGAGGACTTTGGGATCGCTTTTAATGGTAAAAATTAAATAATTTGCTTTGAGATTTTTAGTTCTGGGACTGAAACTACGGAAACGCATACGGAATCATAACAACGAAAGAAATTTTCCTGACCTATACAATTTTCAGGAGGTTTTAATCAACCAATAATGTGTGGTGGAGAGCCCAGAGCAATGCTATGTAAAACTAGAGGAAAAGCTGATTCTCCCATTTATACAATCCAGATATGCATACCAAAACATGGTAGGCTTTTGTTTTCACTGAACTTACTATACGTAAATTCAAAATTGTTACTTGTATTGACCATTGTTGCGTTGCAGCTATGAATTTAATCTTTTCATTCACAAATGGTACCGAGTGGGATGGTCCATACAGATTGAAGTTTGAAGTTCCAAAGAATTGGCGAAATAAACCTGTAGATTTCTTCAACGAGGTAAAGCACATACAGCACTGTATTTCGGTAGCAGATTATATAAAATAATCATAGCATAACACCACCACGGCATGCAAACCTATATCTTACATCACACACATAAACCGGGAACTGCTGATTCAAAATTAAGTGGGGATCATTTTGGATCTGAAAGACCCCAGTCCGCTACCAAATGACATGCTCGAACATATTTACAACTTTAGTATTTGTAATCCAGGGTCTTGCAGAAGAGTTGAGCAGAGAAGGTGCATGTGAGAAGGCCATATTTCCTGACACGAACATTGTTGTAGACAGATGTGCTCTGATGGGAAATCTGACACTTGAAGGAGTAAGTCCAAGTTTATATTTTTCAGTCTTTAATTCAGTGTTCATTTCAACTTTCCTTCTACTGGTCAGAAACGATTATAAACTTATAGTCAAGTTGTACTTATTCGTGATCTGGTGATAACACAGGGTGACCGCTGTGAGCTTGATCTTGTAACTGGATGCACCGATATAAATTCACCCCTATACGACCCTCTAGCCAATGTGGATGATGGATCCTGCCCTCTTTCAGACTCCGAAGATTAAAATCATTTCTGGTTAAAGTGTCTATACACTCGCACCGTATAAAAAACGTCCATATTCGCTAGTTCTGTACAAATTATACATGTAAAGGTTAAAGACACCCTTCCAGTCGTTTAGCTTTTACCTTCTATATATTTACTCCTAGCTTTAAATGTATACTGCACTTCCATATCAAAACAGCACACTCATATTGTGTACCTTATTTTTTAACGTTGTCCATATAATCCTGTTTTAACTCTTTACTTGAAGATGGTTCAATCCCCATTCTTCTCGAATCATTTCCCAGTTTAGCTAATCCATTGCAAAATATTATATAGACGAAGGAAGATTACATTAGCCAAGCACACTCGATCTTCAAATAAATTTTAAGGGGAACAGTTTCGAGAAATGTCTGGAAGATCAAGGCAGTGAATAAGGACAGGAAGCCATTGCTTTCAAGTGTGACTGGAAAACAGGATGCCCGGCAAAATCGGTATGGAGCACAGAGTCCCCCAATGTAGAGCTGATTACAATATGTACTATATCGGACTCTTGCATGCGTTCTCACTGCCGATGGAATCTGATTTTGGTTTCTTGTTCATACATTCCGGCTACAGAATCAAAACACTACCAAGTCATTAATAGAATGACCAACGACGCTCCATATCCATACAGATCGCCAGACATTTAAAATCAAATAATGAAAATAAGAGCCACAGAAAATTTATCACAAGTGTTTAGATGGTATTCTGTACAAAAGCTCATATATATCATACGCAGAGTTGCAAACGAGTACATAACATAGACAAGAGTTCAGCTTTTCCTAATACATGTTTAACTTGCAAATTAAAAACGGAACATGCAGTTAAATTCTCACAAAACAGAGCACTTCCACTAAGACTCGTGGAGCAGTGAGCTCCGAATCACTCTGATGATGTCAGTAAGAGTTACAAGCCCCACCAGCAAACCCATGGCATCCACCACCCATACACGGTGAACATGTTTAGAAAGAGCCTTGTCAACTGTCTCCCACAGAGGCGAATCAGCATAACATGTCACGAGCTCTCTCATACCACTTCTAGACAAATCATCAGGAGCATGACCACCAGCATGAGGCAGATCTGACGAAAGCTTATCTGTGAATTCCATGACACTTACAGGTAACCAGGAACGAAGTTGAGATATTGGGCATCCTCTCAAATCTGTTGCTGAGAATGTACCAACTAGCTTCCTTCCTTTACCCTATATGGATATACATGCATTTGTCAATTTACTAGTTAAAGTTTAAAGGAAAACTGGAATTTGCGGTCGGATACGAAGGCAAGATAGGAAATTACATCTACTAGCGTGTTGTGATTTTCATCAGAGGTTTTGGAAGCTTCAACAACAGGAACAGCAAGGAGTGAAGCAGCTCTCATGCACTTGATGGCATCAATGACTCTGGTACGATCAGTTACACCAAAGACATGACCACTCATAGCTCCTAATTCGGTTATACTACACGACATTGTGGCCTGTAGCTCAGCCGAATCATTCTCCTTCAAAAATTTCAAGAGGTCCATCTGAGTGATCATCTGATAACATGAAGCAGACTCAACTAATTCAACTCCAGCTACATTCTCCATTTGACTGTCCATTGGTACCAGAGCCCGATGGATTCCTTTGCTGAACACTTCCATACAGTCTAGAATGCTTCATACAAGAGACAATGTTAACATGATCAGCATATATATATATGAGTTTAACTTAGCCAGCTACAGGTCAATAACAGATCTTATTATCAGACTCAAAAGTCAAAACACCTCCACTGATTTAGTCTCCCAAGTCTTACCTAGTACACCTGAATGAATTCCAAGTATCCCATTCAACCATAACTACCAATAAAAATAATATGTTTATGTTATGGACTTATGGTCAATTTACAGAAAATTAATAACTCCGCACACATGAGGCTTGAACCCTTGACCTAAGAAGAAGGGTATCCCGGCTAGGCACTATGCCCTGCCCGCCTGCTGATTACCGCTAATAAGACTTTCTATCCATCCAGGTGTACTAGATTAAAATGCAAAATCTGGTATAATGGAAAGACTGAAATACTGAATTCTTATTACTGAACCAACCAACTACAAATGACAAAATAAGCAAAAATATATAGCTAGCTAGTAATTAAAATCAATTATGAAATCCAACAAGTATGTACCTAGTAGTAGGATTGAGTGTCCAAAGACTAAGGCTCTCAAGACACTGTCCGATAAGCGAAGAAACCGGAACCGCCATCCTCTGCTCAAGATCATCAAATCCATCACCATCATCATTATCAGGAGCAATATGAGCCAAGATATCAAGCATAGTAACCATACCAATATAATGCTTTCTAACAACACCAGTTTGCTTATCAGCCTCCAATATCATCGACCCTCCAGCTCCTATCCACTTCCCCGGCGGTGCAGCCACCGGAAGAGCCACCACCCTGTTAGCCACCAAGGCATTCATGGTGTGGGCCAGGGTTGCAGTGTACGGAACCTCCACTAACCTCCGTTTATCCGCCGGCATCGCATCACTTACTTTTAGAACCCGGAATTTTTTGTTATCTATCTGCATCTTCGATTTATGTTTTACAAACTTGAGATTTTTTCTTTTCTTGTTGAATCTTAGTATTTCCTTATAAGAAATATGAATGCATGTACATCTATAAATAAACAGTAACCGGATAAAGGCAAGTGACATATAGTGTACGTGTCCAGACAAAAACTGTGTGCATGACACGTATCTAGCTGACTAACGTTTCTCAAATACTGTGTGTTACGTAGTATTTTTCAGTACTCCTTCCGTTTCGAAATGTTTCGCATGTTTTGACTTTTATAATATTTATTATTATAAGCGGTTGAGAGGTTGATTACTAATTTACGTATAATTTATAAGACAAAATATAGTCATAAATAATTTTGTAGTATTCATATTTATGAGTATTTTAATATAATGAAGTTTTATATTTAATATTAATACGAAATTGAAAATATTAATAATTAAAAGTGTACGTTGACAAACGTGTTAAAAAAAACAAAAAACATATTTAAAGGTGGAGGGAGTACTAAAATGGGACAAAAAATATAGTAAAAAATATAAATATCAGTTGAAAGAGATAAACATGGATTACGATATTATAGAAACGGGGGATGGATAAACTTGTTTTGCCGATGTCGACACAGTCCCACAGCCCACAGAGCCCTTTCGGTGTGTAGCGAGTCTAGTGACACAACACATGCACAGTTATTACTTATTACTACAAAATAATAAAATGAAATCTAAATACTCTATTGTTGATTCTAAAATTTTAAGTTTTTAATTAAGTGAATGTAAAGTAAAACTTTAGTGTTCTTGTGACATTTAACTTTATTATTGGTGAGGGGTGATGGTGTATCTTGTCGAATTACCAAGTTTTAATTCTCCCCTACCACATGTATTAGAACAGATACTAAATTAATAAACTCCTTGTGGCAAAAAAAAAAAAAAAAACTTCATTATTGGTGTCGTATCCAAATTTTAGCCAGGCCTTCTACTTAATTTAAATCTGACATTAGGCAAAAAAATAAGGAGTTTGGACTCAAATTTCGACAAGGAGACTTGCTGTCCAAAACGTTGATATTGGACTGAACATTTAAAAATAAAAATCGTTTTTTTATTAATGCTTAGTTCTTATATATACTAGCCGATAATCCGTCATGATAAATTATCTTTAACTTTCTAATTTTTAATTTTTTTTTAATAAAATAAAATCTTGAATCACCAAGTTGTATGTAATACTATATTCTCGACTTTTATTTCGATTGCTAGTGAATATACTCCTAGTATATAACTTCACTATTAAATTAAATTAATATTTAATATTATTATTTTAATTAATTAAATTTACATAACTTCATTATGGTAATATAAGAGTAGTTATATTATTAATTGTATTTATTACTGTATTAATCTATTATAGATACTATTATAGATACTTTTAAAGGAGTTCTAAGTTTTATGTAATACTATATATTCCTGTCTTTTATTTTAATTTTTAGTTAATAGACTCATAGTATATAATTTCATTATTATATTAAATTATTATATAATATTACAATTTTAAATTAATTAAAATAATTAATATTTAGTGGCATATCGCGCGACCGCGGTATACATGGTATACCATTTAAAGGAGGTTTCTGCTTTTAATATACTCCTAGTATATAACTTCACTATTAAATTAAATTAATATTTAATATTATTATTTTAATTAATTAAATTTACATAACTTCATTATGATAATATAAGAGTAGTTATATTATTAAGGGTTTAATGATCCTATAGTTAACTATAGGTAAATTTCCTACGGTTAACCATTGATTTCAAGACACATCATATAATTTCCTAAATAAAAATATACATCATTAATGCCCCTGCGGGGCCCTTATAAATAAAAGGTAACAATCCCATTATTTTAAAGGTTAACTATAGGAGAATTTCATGCCGTTAACTGTAGAAACATTTTTCTCTATTATTAATTGTATTTATTATTAATCTATTATAGATACTATTATAGATACTTTTAAATGAGTTCTAAGTTTTATGTAATACTATATTCCTGTCTTTTATTTTATTTTTTAGTTAATAAACTCATAGTATATAATTTCATTATTATATTAAATTATTATATAATATTACAATTTTAAATTAATTAAAATAATCAATATTTAATGGCATACCGCGCGGTATACATGGTATACCATATAAAGGGGGTTTCTGTTTTTAATAAAGAATATAGATGACTTCAAATTAATATATGTTTACCTTACCTAATAATTTTGTTATTAATATGAATCATTTATATTACCATTAAAAACACATTCGTACGCTAATTGGTCCAAGATCGCCAAACATGTATCAAAATTTAAATCAATTAGTACTCGAAGATACTAGAAACTGTGAATTTATATTATCTGTGATGACTGATGAGCATCGAAGTATATGGGTAAGTATCCCTCTTCCTTCATCATTCCAAGTTTTTTCTTTTGTCACTTTTTCCTTATTATACTAATAATGTAGATCTGGCAAGAAGAGACTTCTCCAAACTCATGGCCTGCAACATGTTCTATATTTCAAACACTACGCCGCATTCAGAGCTCTGTATCCTACAACATTCCATTCCTAACTATATCTCCTCTGGAACAGTCTGGGGAGCATTTGTGATTATATATACACTTCACCATGATGAGAGTTGCTACGAACTTGCTACGGCAGGGTTTGTGCTAGGGCCTGCACCATTTTCATTAGGAGGCACGGTACCCCACCTTCCCTCTGATTCCAGGGGTTCAAGAACGTGAACGCCACCATCATTAAGTCCCAAAGCAAACTGATTAGGATCATTAGGATGAGCTGTGATGACAAGCGGATACGCCCTCATGCTGTGTAATTGTAGCAAAAGTTAGAGGGAAATAACTATCGCATTGGCTCTTGAACAGATTGTACATTTCTTTGGTGTTTAGCACACATACCTTGGGTTTGCAGGTAAATAAGCTGTAGGGCTAATCCGACATCTCAGACCGAGTGCTGTGGCAGTAAAAACATAAATGCTACCATCTTCAAGAGCCGCATATACCGACTGGCTATCGCATGAATATGTAGCATCAGTGATTGAGGAACTTGATTCTCTGGGAAGCCACTGGAAAAAGAAGGTTGGAATATGACAAAATCAAGCTCAACTCAACTTCGAAACCAAGACAATGGATATTTTAGTGAACTAAATTTTTGCACACCTGTTTAGTGCATTCAAGCTTTGGAGCCTCGTAAATTGCTAACTGAGTTTCATGCACAACCAACACATGAGTTTGGTCTTGGTGAAACTGTACACGGGTCTGCCCAAGAGGGTTTGGAGCTCGACCAGCAGGAATCTGCACAAATTTACTGGCTTGCTTCTCCCATCCGTCCATGCTCCAAACACAAATCTGAAAAAAGTACCAAAATGACTACAAATATCTAGAGACATACCGACAGAAGCATATAACATCTTCTACATGTGGCAAAGATGTTGATCATTTACATAACCACAAAAATACCTGAGCATCGGCTCCTGATGATACAAGTATATTTAGAACATTGGAAAACGCAAGGCCAGTAACCCTCTTCTGGTGACCTTTTAACTTGCTTCTCACCTATGTAAATGAATAGTTACAGACTACGAAGAAATATATATTCACTTAATTCAGATACAAACTATTAGGTATCACCTCATCAATCCGAACGTTGTATATTTGTATTGAAGAGTCCTCCATGCCAATTGCAATAATGTTGTTGTCTTGTGGATGGAAGGCAAGAAAAGTTGCAGCGGGAGGCGGGGGCATAAATGTTGTCATAGTCTGCACAAAGAAAGTGAATCAAAGATCTTACAACAAATTAAATAATTTAGGGAAACAGCTATACCAAAACCAAATTTATAGATAGGCCACCTGTAAACTGTGGAAGTAGTTACCTTGAATGTCATCATGTTGAACAAAGAAATTTTTCCTCCCGAGGCAGACATGACATAAGAATCATTCTTTGAAAGAGCAAAACACGGGACAGCATCTTCCAGTTTTGTTTCACTGATATCGTTGGTCATTAGTATGCCACTGGAAGGTTGCCATAATTGTGGTGGAACATTAGTAGTTGCCTACAAATGGAAGGATATTGATGAGACGAGGATAACAACTGTATCAGAGCTTAAAAAACCCAAAAAGTACCTTTCCACCCGGGTTCCGTTCATTTCTCTGCCATTTCCAAAGTTTGTGTACAGCATTACATGCCAACGCCAATATGGCCCCTCCTGAATTTGTATAAATTAACCTGGCAATCTGATATGATTATAAAAACTATTAGCAGGTGCACTAAAGAACAGAAACCCCAGTAAGATAACAGTCACAGAGAATTTAGTCTACTGTTTAACAACTATTACATTGTCGAACATATACAAATGTATGCAACGAATGTCCTGACACACTTAAACCTATGAATTAGAATATAGCAATATCCCACCTTAGCAGCGTTCAAATCAAATGGAAAAATACGATAATGATAGTAACCTCAACTGTACCATACAATCGTACATGGTGCCTATATGATAAATTTTGTGAAAAAATGAAGTAATAATAATAACATTATGCATAACTGACAGATACATACTCGTACTGATAAAAGAATATCAGGCAGTCTCAGTGAATGAAGTTGAGCTTGTTCATTGATTTCTGCCAGCTTCCAAACCTTAGACTTCTCCATTTCATCAGTAATTCTGGGATTTACATCTGGCAAAGATCGACTATCTCCATTCTACATGATTAAATAGCTAAATTAGTGACCAATAAAGAAAAATAGTAGCCACGTCAAACCTCCTTCTATCAAGAAATTGATTGATATTACAAAATCCAATTGTCAAACCACCACAGTAGATATATATATATATATATATATACACTGAAAGAAACGAATGAATTGACTAGCAGTAAACAGAACAATAGATGACAAAACATCCAAACCTTCAAAGAAAAGTACTCTTCTCCAGATAAAACTAATATCTGTACTTACCAGTGGCACAATGGCTGTGACTGGTGCACCTCTTTCCATTGTACCAATGTTTGTTGCAGCAGACAAACTTGAAGCACCATATGCTCCACTAACAGGCGACTGCCAAATGATCGATGTAGGGTAACAATAATGACCAGTTTAAAGCCATCTAATAAATGTCTGTATTAGGTTGGTAATTTTACCTTTGCAACAATCCCAGAAACCCTAGAAGGATCAAGTGCCCGATTGTCAACTGTACGAACAAGACGAAGACCTTCAGAATTCCCTAATATTTTCACACCATTCTCACTGGTTGAAACAGCCAAAAGTATGCCTTCTTTGCTAAATCGAATGCAGGGTGAAGCCTAAAAGAAAGCAACATATGAAAGTATAAGTAACGTAAAGAAAATTCTGTATCTCGATTTAACAAGTCATTTAGTTATTACCGGTAATCCACCATCTGCATCAATAGTTGTCAAGAGGTTAACATTATCAATGTCCCAAAACTTGATAACAAACTCATCCCCGGCGACCAAAAACCTGTTCTTCGTCGTATCAAATTGAACAACACCCATAGATCGCTTTCCAAGACCAACATAACTTCGTTTGACGGCACCTTCACTTTCATTCCATTCAACAATATGGGATTCTCCATCTTTACTAGTCCCACATGAAAAAAGTCTGCAATTTGCGCAGGAAAAAACAAAAGATATGAAGTATCTAGAAGATTAAGCAACCAGCTACCAAATATTTTGAAACAAAGCAGTAAAGTAATATGAAAGCATCTTGTACCTTGTCCCATCAGCACTATAGGCCATTCTAGTACAAGATTGTCCTGGTGCATCATAATCAACTCGAGAACCCATATTGTCATATAGCCAAGCCTTAATCTTCCCATCAACAGATGTTGAAAAAATGAACTGGTACAAAAATCATAACAGTTGATTAAATGTAACATTCTAAATTAAGATTAGTAAGGGGATATGTAGATTCTGCTTTTTATATAGATAATCTACTTCGAGTCACATACACTGTCTTTACCTCCCACTGGCCAAATATATTCTCTAACTTAATATACGCATAATAAAAAGAAGGTGCTTTCTCAATAATTAGGTACCTGAATGCTTTCTTTATGATGCGGGCATACAGAATAGACAGGTGCCTCATGACCCTCAAAACTGTACTGCTTAGCTCCTGTTGCAACATCCCATACCTGCACATTTCTAAGCTCTTAATATTACAACCATGACCTTATCATTTTGTGATATGTATATGGTAACAAAACAAACCCTGATAGCCTTGTCCTCTCCACAAGTTATAATGCAAAGTTGTTTGTTTGGGTGTGAAAAGGCAAGATCACTGACATTGCCAACATGAGCATCAATCTGGAGATTGATAATTAAAACTTTGTTAAAAAAAATTAAACAAGGCTTATGACCCCAGATAGTATATGATACATGGTTGCTTCAAGTTCAATACATATTACAAACCTCTAGGCGGTTCCGCAAATCATCACCCCCGTGAAAAGAATATATATGCACGATGTGCTTGGAGTATGCAACACCTGAAGCAGAGAATAAACATAGACAATCAAACTACTAATCAGATGAACAGTTATCTCCAAATTTACATAATCAAATATATGCATACATACATACATATATATATATATATAGAGAGAGAGAGAGAGAGAGAGAGAGAGAGAGAGAGAGAGAGAGAGAGAGAGAGAGAGAGAGTAAACGATCTAAAGCATACACGTAGATAAAAAGTTTCAGAGACTTTGATAGCATTGGAAGTGTCCATTCAGTTAAAAGGAATTTAATTAGCATTGGACTCAACCATATGGCATAAACAAATAAAAGAAGTAATAGAGAAAAAAGAGATCTGAAATGTACCAAATAATGTTCCATCAGGACTCCACATCACCCGGTTGACCGAGGCAGTATATTCATTTGCTAATGATGCCTGTACAATGTGAAAGAAATAATTTGATGATTACTTGTAGGAGCAAGAGAAGGAATTCAAACCTTAGCATAATTATTGGGTACAATCGCTTACTTGCAGAGTCACTGAACATGCCCCAAGGTCCCATACTTTGAAATTCTTAAAAGCAAGTCTGTCCCTGCTACCAACTTCCCACACTGCAATATCACCAATGTTCGTCCCAACTGACATGCAAAAACATAGAGATATTAGATAGTTCTTTCATTCCAGAGTTTAGGTAGAAGCTAACAATTACTTAATCTCAGTAAGAGCTTACCAAGAAGAAGAGTTTGTTCCACCGGATGGAAATCCATGCTTCTGACAGCAGAACCTTGGTTCAAATTTGCAAGAACAGTCTTTGGCAAGTCATCAGACGAATATGAAGTGTGAGGATGAGTCTGGCTGGGATATGTAACGGGCAAGATATTGATAGGAAGATTGTTGCCCTGTGATGTCTAAGGTGGAAAAGAATCAGGCTAAACATTTCAGAAAGTTAATAGTCTATACCATGGGAAAGACAGAAAACTACAGTTTGCAGAAACAACATTTTCCAATAAAACCACAACCGCCCGTCATAAAACCTGAACAATATCTATAGTAACTCAAACAAATAAATAACAATACAAAAAACAAAATGTTAAGATATACTTTTTCTTTACCCAAAAGAGCCAAGAGAAACTCGTAAGATCTTGCACACAGTGAAAATATTATAACTCAGAGGACCAATTCAGAGCAAGTTGGAGTGGACAGTACCTCATCCATTAACCCAAAAGGTCTAGCTCTCTTCAGTGCGTCAGAATCTGCAGTATGATAATCCATTGCTGGATTAGTAGTTGGAGTCCGAGGACGCTTCAGCATAGATGCTATCAAAAATTATTGCGAGTAAGGAAATGCTATCACAAAGTATTGAGAGTAAGGATGTGAGACTTGGCTACGAAGTAGTACACTAGAATAAACATAACTGGTAAACAAAATAAAAAAACTATGCTGCGACTATGTGAGACAAGCTAATAGTTAAGAAAAGGTACCATAGCAGCAGTTTGGCATCAATAAAAGTTTTGAGCACGGCTTGATTTGAAAAAAATTACAAAAGTTTCTACAATTTAAAGATATTTACTTTGAAGAAAACGCAAAATAATAACAAATGAAATGTAAGATTCCAACCACGGTCTCTTGATTTAATGTCACAAGCCTTATCCGTGAGGACAAACCTCAGAATGTGTTAATGGCATATCAGTAACATTTGCTTGCATATAAAATCAATAGGTGCAAGTTCCCCCACTCAAATTAAAAATCTAATAAAATGGTCTACAATCCAGGCCATTCCAAATATATACTATATTTTTTATCCGCTAAAATCGGATAATACATACTATACAAACATGAAAAATTAAAAAAAATCCAGGCCATTACAAATGCTTGCTTCTGATTATTTGAAAGGTGGGAACATAGTCATGCAACAACTAATGTATAATGTATTGGTACAGTAGGTAATAAGCTTGACTAACACACCACTGATCTTTGTATTGGTACCGTAAGTATTTCATAATGTGGGGCAAATAAAGTGCCAAACATGGCTATCATCTAATACAGGTAATGATGTTAAGAACTAGTATACTTGAGTGAGAACATAAAAAGTACTGTCGCGTTTTAGTTATGTAATTGTGTTGAGTAAATAAGATTACCAGCATTATTAGGAGCGCTTAATCCTATTGGACCTCCAGGAATCCCCTGATGCGGCATGGTGGAAGGGTTAGCCATCCATCCTCCAAGAGAAGCAGTGATAGATGCAGGTGAAGTCTGGAATGGCTAGAAAAGTAAAAAAGAAGAAACGGTCACATGTCGAACAATAATAATCATAGATTAGAAGTTTTAATCAAAGTCTAGCAATTACTAATATGAGACGATCTCTTCTGAACTTACACCATGAGCACCTAGAGGTGGGAAACCACCCACTTTAGACATGGAACCCATGAGCTGATTGGTAACGGGAGAGGGAACTCGAGCACCATTTGCTTGTCCTTGTCCGCATGAATGATCCACAAATAGGGTTTTGATATCAGGGTTAGACTTCGGATTCTTGCAGAGCTGATGCTGCCAATTCAAGCTGAAAATGGAAACATAGAGGTGATGAGAGTAATCTTTTGAGATATCCACAACAGCCATTTATAATAGTTACCTCTGATTGATCAACGTCCGCAACCTTGAGTTTTTCAAGCTGGGAAACTGAAGTTTATCTCGAAAAAGCGGATTTGCCTCGATCAACTTTTTAAGCTCCCCGAGCATTATCGACCTTGCTTGATTAGTATCTCCATATTTCGAAAGTTGTTCATTCTCCCTAAAAATTGAGTTATCGATTATATTTCAATAAAATTTAAATAGGAGGTCAAATTATCATTATCCAAAAACACTGGTTTTCACATCCAGTTTCTGGTATAGGAGATGCTTAGCATGCCCTCCAAGATCTTGGCAAACTTATAGTGTGTGAGATTGTAATTTTGCAAATTCCAACTTTGATATGATTAATGCATGTAAGTCCTCGCACCACCCAAATATCTTAATTACTAACTGTCCAATCTTAAGCTAATTAGTGGCACTAAATAGGTGGAGGAAGTAGACTAAAGAAGAAGATCAACAAATCAAATTATATATGATTTTAATAGAAAACCACTTTCTTTGTAGCCCCTCATTTGCAAACAAATATAAAAAATATATAAGCAATTAATCAGAATAGAAAACCAGAAAGCCAACATTGCTACGAAGCACAAGCAGGATTAAAAAAAAGTAGAGAAAAGGTTGTAGTGTCCTCCACCGCAAAATATTTATCAAGGGAGTAAAACTTAATGAAGACCATGAAGTACATATTCATGGTTACTAGTTCTTTCCATGCCCGGTCAAAAAATTGATCTCCTATAATCTGCAACTTCTTATGCTAACAAAAGGTTTAAACAAATCATAGAAGTCACATAAAGAAACATAAACAGCATAAAAAATATCATATCAACTAACAAAATCACTTCAACAGTTCAACTAAATATTCCATATCCACATTTCAATTCGACCAATTATCCATTCAGAAATGATAAAAGAAGACATATTAACCAGTATACCTAAAATTTGGCAATGTCAAGAGCAGAGTAATTTCCTTAAAAAGTTCATCATTGAAGGTAGAAAAGACTTTCAAATCTTTCCTCAGAACTTCCACCGCCTTCCCATAGTCAGGCCTAAATCAAATGAAACACAACCAAATAACATCCATCAGCATTCTAAAAACCACAAAACAAATACACGCAGTAATTTAACAAAAAAAACTTACTTATCCAAAGCTTCAAGATATTTCTGTTTTCGAATCTCAAAGAATATTTTCATGGAGTATCGATTATCATCAACCTTGGTAAACCCAGACAAATATTTCTCAACTTCATCCCATTCTCCATTTGTCACAGTATCTTCAAAGTACTTCATATTAAAATAAAACCCCGATTCCTTCTCCAACCTTCACCACAAACAACAAACCAACACGAAACATCAACAAAAATAACAACCGTAAAACAAAATCAGCAGAAACAAAACACCCTGCCAATCCATACATAAACACTACATTAAAATTCAACAATATACATACCCAGCCTCGCCCTCAGCTTAAAAACAGTTAACAAATATTCTTCAAATTTCTAAAAAATACCCGAACAATGTACACAAAAAACTCGAAAAGTGCAAAACAATTGTTCTCACATATTCCACACGAAAACTGTTCTCCATAAAACGCCACCTATATATACGAAATCGAAAACAAAACAAAAAACCCCTTACCTATGAACAGTGTCCTTAAATTTCTCCTCATCTAAGAACTGAAGTATGAGAAACACAAGCTCTCTGCTCAGTGAAGACATATCTGCCCCCTTCTATTCAATTAAATTACCTGCAGATCCACTTTAATTTCTCAATTCCAAACGCAATTAGGGTTTCATATACATCTATACACACACATATACATACAAAAAACAAAAAAAAAACAATTGAAATCACACAGACATATATAGATACACATATACATACATACCAGTAGAGATCGGAGGAGAATATATAGGGAATTGTAGTGCACCGATGAAGACGCAACGACTAAAGTTTATTCTATTTTTTATTTTTTTTTACTCGAAGCGAGAAATGTGAGAGAGTCAAGGAGAGAGAGAGGGGGGGAGAGATATATATAGGGGCTGTGTGTATGTATCGATACAGAGCTATCAAAATGAGGAGGAGAGCTCACGGAATGAGAAACTTGTGAATTCATCACGTGATGTGGAGCGCGTGTGTGTAAGACGTAAATGAAATAAACGTGGATCTGACGCAGGTGTCAGATATTGACTTGTGGTTGCACGCGGCGAATGGATGAGCGTGCTAAGTGGTGGGTTTTTGGGGTGGTGCGCGTGGGCTTTGTTTTCGAGGAGGAGGGATAAGTGCTTTTTTTGATATGATGGTTGGAATTTAGGGCGAATTGATATTTGGTTTTTATTATATTGATAGAGTTGATTGGTTATAGAGGTATATGAAAGTCTGCTTATCGATGATATGTGCGTTTTGGTATTCAATTATTGGACTAAATAAAGTGTGCTTATCAATCTTTTAAAACAAAAACGTGCTTATCTAATCAGCAATGAAAAACGTGAAGTGTGCTTATCAGCTGTCAAGTTTAGCATTTTCGAGAGTAACGATACTCTATCCCCATCTCCATGTTTCCTGTGCGGCTGTGCTCCTGCTCTTTTAGTATTAAAATAATATTTTTATTTTTATTTTTCTTAAAATGAGTCCTGTTAGAAACACTCTTTTAATATTAAAAGATCAGACGACACATAAGGGGGGACATAGAGAAAGGGACATAGGATCTAGACTCCATTTTCTAATGTCAATAGTATATGTTTATTGCTAAATATAATAATACTAGCCTAAAACCCGTGCGTTGCACGGATTTTTTTATATTATATAAAAATTTTCATTAATTAAAATTAATTTTTTTAAAACATGAATTTTGGAGGCTTACTTTTTTATATGAGATGATTTGATAATAATTATATAAATGTTATTGGAATAATTACTAAAATGGACCATATCGAACAAGCTTGGCCCTCATCTACCCCTTTAATGTGTAGAATCGTGTAGCGTAACCTATTTCTGAAAAAAAAAAAAAAACTGATGCGCCTTTACGTGTTGCGCATTAGTACATGTTTCTGTTTTTGGTCTGCCGTATATATCATGCGTGTTGCGGCAGATGGAACAACACATCGTCACCCTGATACACAACACGCAAATGCGCATCACCTGATACTCAACACGAAACAGCGAATTAAAGGGGTGTTTAGGGCCAAAAATTTGAAATAGGGTAGAGAGGGCCATGATGTATGAAAATGGGGCATTTTGGGCACTCATCCAATGTTATTCGTGATATTTCTAGAAAAGGAGAGATTTAGTTAGAAAATATAGAAAAGATGATAGGTTTTAGTTAAAAAGAATAATCAATTAATTATTAGTAATTATAAAATTATTACTTCATTTTATTAAATAGAATGTCCGTGGTATGATAAGAAAAATAGAGAATTTAGTTAGTGAAAATTAAAAAGATTATATGTTCTAGGTGAAAAAGGTAATTTATTAGTTTATAGTAATTATAATTGAATTACGTTATTTTACTAAATACAATTGCTCGTAATATTTTTAGAAAATGAGAAAATAATATTGTCCGTGATATTTCTATTATAAAAGGGATTTTAGTTAGAAAATATAGAAAAGATGATATGTTTTAGCTGAAAAGGATAATCGGTTAATTAAAAATATTATAATATTATTAGTTTATTTTATTAAATAGAACCATCCGTGATATAATTAAAAAAATTTAGTTAGAGAAAATAGAAAGGTAACGTGCATGATTTATGTGGAAAAAGTAATTGATTATTTTATAATAATTATAATTTAATTATGTTATTTTATGAAATAAAATTGTTCATAGTTTTTAGAAAATGAGAAATTAGCGCTACCCCTTATATTTCTAGAAAAAAAAGGGAATGTAATTAGAAAAAATAGAAAAGATGATATATTTTAGCTAAAAAGGTAATCGGTTAATTATTAATATTATAATATTATTATTTTATTTGTATTAAATAGAAACGCCTGTAATATAATTAGAAAAATGGAGGTTTTAGTAAGAACAAATAAAAAAGGTAACGTGTTTTGCTGAAAAAGGGTAACCGTCCATGATATAATTGGAAAAAGAGTGATTTTAGTTAGAGAAAAGAGAAAAGGTAACGTGTTTTGAGTGAAAAAGGTAATTGATTAGTTAATAATAATTATATATAATTATGTTATTTTTTAGCTGAAATGGTAATTGGTTAATTATTAGTATTATAATAATATTATTTTTTTATTAAATAGAAACGCCTGTAATATAATTAGAAAAATGGAGGTTTTAGTAAGAAGAAAGAAAAAAGGTAACGTGTTTTGCTGAAAAAGGTAATCATCCATAATATAATTGGAAAAAGAGAGATTTTAGTTAGAGAAAAGAAAAAAGATAACGTGTTTTGACTAAAAAAATGTAATTGATTAGTTAATAACAATTATATATAATTGAGTTATTTTTTTAAGCAAAATTGCTCGTAGTGTTTTTAAAAAGGAGAAATTTTAGTTTGATAAAATGTAAAAGATATTCTATTTTTAATGAAAAAGGAAATTATTTAGTTATTGAAAAATATAAAAGGTTATATGTTTAAACTGAAAAAGGAAATTGATTAATAAATGAGAAATTTTAGTTAGATAAAATATAAAATATATTGTATTTTACTTGGAAAAGAAAATTATTTAGTTCTTGAAAATAGAAAAGATAATATGCGTAACCTGAAAGGAAATTGATCTGTAATTGAGTAAGGGTAATTAGGTAAATTCAATAGGTACAGTTGAACCAAACTTTTAATGTTTCAACTTTTATATAATAGTATAGATTTTCAATTTAAGAAAATTATTAATACAAAATAGTGCGCACAATAAATAATTTAAGTCTAATATTTATAGATTTAGATTTCTTAATTAGTTGTGAAAATATTTTTAGATTTTTTTTAATCTAGTCAAGAATTTTGAACTAGCTATTTTTAGTCCAAAAATTCTTTAAAAAATAAATTATACATGATTGATATCTTGCAAAAAAAAATGGAACCTGAAATACATAGGTAACTTATCTCATATGTGAATAAAATCAGAGTATTTTTTGTGCACATAATCTTATGATGTGTACAATTTTTTAAATATTAATTTGATTTGTATATATACATATCTTTTATAATATAAAATAATTTTACTTAATATCATGAGACTCCCTATTCCATAGTATCTTATTTTAAAAATCATTTTTCTTGAACCAAATATTAATTATTTTTTGCTCAATAAAATCCATTTTTTATCTTCCTTAGATTTTCTACATATTTGGTTTTGTTTGGTTTGTTTTTAGATCTAGATCATCGGAGTTTCCGATTTTCTTTTGTCTCTGTCAAGCAGAGCTTATTGGATTTGAGAGTGGACTGATTATCTCTTATTTTGGTTTCATTTTTCTGATCTAAGATTTTTATTTGCAATTTCATTTTGTTTAAGCCTTGCTTATTTTTAGATTGTAATTTAAGTTTTAATTTGTTACTTTAGTCTTGGTAGTCTCACCTTGGTGAGAGTTTTAGTATTTTTCTCCTTTATTTATGAGTGTATGATTTTTAATTTAGTGGTGAAAGTTCCAACTATATGTAGTGAAGCGGGTACATGTAAATATATCATTTTCAACAAATCGCGTGATTGTATTTCGAATAAAAATGAATTAATCAACGATTGTTTCAGTTTTATGTTTGTTCGACTCGATTATTTTTTAGATGTTGTATGGCAATTCAATTAATTTTTACTCAAAAAAAAAGTAGGAACACAGAACTCGTAATAGACAGAAAACTCGTACTTGACGAGCTTGAAGTCGTTAACCTACTTGGGACAAGTTAAAATTAGTGTTTTAAAAATCGATGATTAATTCAATTAATCTAGATGGGTGGGCTTGATTAATCGGATTAAAAAACGATTTTTTTAAAAATTGTTTAAGAATCGATCGAGACGATGATTAATCAACTAAAACAGTCAAAAATTGGTTTAAATTAAAAAAAATTGAAAAATTAATTTTTCAAAAAAAATTAAGAGAGTGAAATATGTGACAGTAAATCTCTAATTTTAAAAACTTCTCCAACCATAATTTTACAATCATTTTAAGTCGTTAAATTTGTAAATAATTTAGTAGTATGTGAACGTGAAACTTTTAACTTCTTTTTTCCTTACTCTCGTATAGGTGAATTTGGTTTGTTCCATTCTTAGGGCTTGCACTGTCTTTTCACACTTAGGCGCACAGCGTGCCATTGGTAATGATTCTCTACCAGCTCCTTATTCAAGAAAGTCCCCACTCGCTGATATCTGCGGATCTATAATATATGAACAGTAAGAACTAGCATTCTTATTGAGACTAGGAGTTGGATCGAAGACAAAGTACGGATCCCGATTGCTTAACCAGGGGTCTTTGAGCCTGTTGCGTACGATTAGCCAGCCTTGCGGCGGCATTCTTATTGAGACAAGAACTCATAGGGAAGAAAATATATTTATGGATGGAAGCGTTGGTTCTATCCCGGCCAAGCAACCTTATTCTTTGATCTTCTTGTAGACCTTCGGAATAATTTTGAAGCAGGCCAAATATAAAATGAAATGCAGAAATAGCTAGAATTTTTGTATATAAATTCCATGCATATTATTTAATTTGTTAATTTTTATATATTATTTATTTTAAAACTACTTTTGACATTGGTGTATGTTTATAATAAAAAAGTTATATTAAAATGTAAAATTTATTAGTTTGAAATGGATATTAGACAATTTTATTCAAATTTATCAGAATGTACTCACTCCTAAATATATGGATCAGATAACTTGTTTTATAATATTTTATGATATATTTTTTGATGGTATGTAAATATAATTGTATATTTATGTATATTTTATTTATTAAGTATTTCTGATTAATACTTCTATTAATCGTCAATAATTCGTTAATCATTACAATGTGTCTTCACTGACTAATATCGATTTCTATTTTTTATAACACTGATCAAGAGATTCTTAAGACTTAGCCTCACTTCAATTCCAAGAATAAAATGTCGTAAAATAAAAGAAAATCTACCTTACTTGAACTCTAAAAATTAAGTTGTAAAATTTCCTTTTCAACCTTAAACCAACTTCTTTCTTCAATCTTTATTTACAAGCCTCAAGTACATATTAAAAATTAAAACTAAAGAGAATTCAAATTTTAGAATATTTATTAATATTTTAAGGATTTTAATAACTTATGACTTATTTAAGATTCTTCTCATATGAAAGGTGAATGGTTTATTTAGCAAAAAAAAAAAAGTGAATGGTTCGATCGTTACATCCCTCTCTCCAACAACAATATGTTGGGAGAGGGTTGTGATGTCCTCTTTGAAGGCTTGTGAAATCCTTAGATTTTGACAAGCTGGATTTATGCATTGAACTAGCTTCGTTTTGCAGGTGTTAGTAAGTTTATTAACTTATAACAAAATAGGACTTTATACTAAGTTGGCAGGATAATTGTTCTTTACAGATAACAAGCTTGTAAGCCTCAACAGTTCAGAGTCCTGAAATAATAAAAATTCTATTTTCGAGAAGATCAGTTAGGACTTTATATTTGTAAGGACTCTATTACTTATATAGAACGTATAATTATATATGGGCTCAACTAATTTCAAAATCGATCTATACATATATACATACGTATATTCTGTTTAATACCTAATTAATATGAGTTTGTTTTAAACATTTTATTCAACAACAAACACTATTTTACTGGATTTTCTTTTTCGGATGAACGTTTGTTCTTAAACAATACTCCCTCCGTCCCAATTTAACTGGTTGATTTGACTTTTACACATATATAAAAAAAATTAATTTTACTGTGTTGATGACTATACTACCCTTATTTACAAGTCAAAATGTACACATTTTACAAAATTTATTTAACTAGTTTCAATACTAGGAATACTTTGGGATCTTAGTTTGACTCCTTGAAAAATGTAAATAACAATGAATGTCTGTATAAATAAACGTGTATCTATGAATGAAACAGCCTATATAAACCTAGCATATCCATATTGTACTCTACCCTAAAAATACTGAGATGGAAACAAAAAAGAAGAAAGAGATTCATTTTGATCTCAACGAGCCACCACATATGGAGGAAAAAAAGAATATGGAGGAAACAAAGAAGAGGAAAATTTTTTTTGATCTCAATGAGCCACCTCAAATATAAAAAAAATTTGAAACCAATGAGCCGGAACCACCAGAAAATATGTCCATTACAAAACAACAAAATACCATGAAAATGTTAAGCATATTTATCACATGTTGTGATTGTAAGTTTTTTCACTATTGTTTATTTCATTGTTTGAATTTTTTTTCTAAACATTCTTATAAATGTATTGCTTCATTTTTTTTTCAGGTTGCTACTAAAAGGTGCTCTATCAATTTCAAATAAAAAAAATGTTGAATGGACATGTAATATTTTATCATGGAATCTACTGCTTAATTTATGTCATGGAATCGTTGTTTTTCTTTATTGTTTCTTTCTTAGCATTTCTTCAATGATTTAGTGTAATGCTGTATTATTACTATTACTTCAAAATTAGTTTGCCATAATTCATCTTTTGTATACTTTCATTAAGCATCAATTTTTAAAAATAATGTTTTGTTGATAGTAATTATTTGAAAAAAGGACAAGATTTAGAAAAAAAAAAGTTAATAACTTTAGAATGGTAAAATCATTAAAAAAAAAGTTAGTTATTTTTTTTCTAAATTTAATAACGATTATATAAACTAAATGTTTTTTTATTAATGAAAAATATCTATAAATAAAAAAAAATATTTTTGACAAATGCATATTAATTTTTTTTTCTTTTGATGAGTGAAGTATTTTTAATTTTTAGAGTTTTGGATATTATTTAAAATTAATTTTTAAGTTGAAAATCATAAAAACATGTAAACATAAAATTCCATTAAGATAAAAAGATTACATATAGCTACAACTTGAAAAAAAAATTGGACAAAGCACGATCACTTCGGATAACTAAATTCTTGACAATTGTTCATGAGCAAACTTGATAATCTCTTCATCACATGTTAACTGTAGCGGGATAGTTCCCCTGGGGCATTGACTATCTTCAAAATGAGGTTGTTTAAAATTGTTGCCACCTCCTGCTTTCATGATTTCCATCATATGTAGCTGCGATGTTAAAAATATCTTATTGAGCTTGTCATGGTGAAGTTCTTCAAAAGCTTGTTCAACAGCCTCAATAAGTTCATCTATTGTTTTTGGTGCTTTCTCCTGCTCCAAACTTTGGATTGCTCTAAAAAATCCCAAGTCCAACACATTCAAGTCAGGACTATTAGGGGGTTGAAAGCACAATCTAATGTCAAATCCATCTCTGCGAGCAGCTTCAACAAAATCTGCATCATCCAAATTGATATGGGGTTTTGCATTATCCTGTTGAACATTAATTATACCACCTGTATTGCCACCTGGCCACTGGGAAATAATAGCAGGAACCACCTTTTCTATCATCATTTTTCTTGTCACATCTTTAGTTATGGGATTTATAGGTTTAGTCTCTAAGATACCCGCCGGTCTATTCTTACTTTTTCTTTTAGCGGGTTCCTTTGTAACAAAAGGAAATATACCAAGCTTTCCCTTAAACATGGTGTTACGGAGTGTGTCAAATCTTGGACGTGCCACCACACATAAGAACATGATTTTTTCAATAAAATTAGAACTTTTACATGAACGTAAGGGAGGTCTCTCACCAGGAAGAAGATAATACCTTTGACACTTTTTGGTCATATAAAACCATTTTTCATCTATGTGGACATAATTTAACATGCTAGAAAATAATGAAACATTTTGATTTAAATCATATGTAAGCATAGATAAACAAAATCTTAAGCGAGCTTTTTTGTTTTCATCCGTCAAAAGTGGTTTGACAGGATTTGTGTGTGGGAGCAAGTCTCCATCTCTAACTCGGCGATGACGGTTGATTTTGATAAGTGGATGGCACTTGCTAATGAGCGAATATTTGATCTTCTCTTTAAAGGCACTTCTTTAACGGCATTGGCATCAATTTGTATTCTTTTTCTTCCCACATTTCCAAACTTTTTACTTGCAAAATTAATTCCTTGAGCAACATTTTATTTACCTGTAGACCATATTCTTGCTACTGAACGAGTAGAAATAGAAAACTTTCTTGCTGCAAGTGTCTTGAAACCCTTCTTCACTTTCATATTTTTGGAATTTTGTAGTAGATACTCAAAGATGATTCTTTTCTCTTATGATGTTATGTGTTTAAGAGTAACACGTGACTCATTTCTTTCACCTTCATCTGACATTGTATCACCCTCCATAGACTAAATAAAATACTCAAAAGTTTTAGTGTGAGAATACAGTACTTACCAGACAATTTATATAGACTGGAAAAGAGGGAATCATGTCAAAAATTAAAAATAGAGAAGAGGGAACATGATTGGAGGGAGTTTTGATTTTCATTTGTTAAATTTGAAATTTAGGCATATTTTGAAAATTTAGATGGATTGGAGGGAGTTTTGATTTTCATTTGTTAAATTTGAAATTTAGGCAAATTTTGAAAATTTAGATGGATTGGAGGGAGTTTTGATTTTCATTTGTTAAATTTGAAATTAAGGCAAACTTTGAAAAATTAGATTTTAATGGAGGGAAAAGAAATGAGATGGAAACCTGTTTG
Organism: Kitagawia praeruptora; assembly: GCA_037693485.1. NCBI lineage: Eukaryota > Viridiplantae > Streptophyta > Magnoliopsida > Apiales > Apiaceae > Kitagawia > Kitagawia praeruptora. The sequence goes on along the minus strand of CM075345.1, from coordinate 43,763,020 downwards.
GATCATACCGTCCTTTGCATAGAAAAGATAATGGAGAATTTTTTTTATTGGTACGTGAATATGTGTTGTACTCAATTAAATTTAGTATGGAAATCATTAACTGCATTTAATATCTAAGATAAATCTAAGGTGGTTAGGTTACCTGTATCAATTAATATAACACGTTAATCAATAAAAGTTGAAATATCAATCTGTATTATAGAAGGGTATGAATGGAATTAGATTGATATAAATGGAAACAATGACAAAATTTTGGGACAGATTAAAATAGTAACACAGCCAATTAAATTGGGACGGAGGGAGTATTATTCTTTCTAAACCTCATCTGTTTCTAAATGTTGTTTTATTGAACGCTAGGTTTGATGAACGTTGGATTTGAATTATCCTAACAACTAATATGTAAGAATTGGTTGTCAAGATTGTTGGTGATTGTGTGTTTAATTCAGATATTTTGTTCAATTTAAAAAGACTTGTTTGTTTTTCATTCAAGGCGGTTGGACAACATTCAAAAGAAATACAAGTGCTTTTCGAACTGATTTGCCAATTTTTTCATATACTTGAGCTCTTATATTATACATTTATTTTCTTGTTAGAGTTCATAATTTCATTTGTAATTCATTCTTTACTTATATTGTTCAACTTGTAAGTTGGTAGTTGCTGAATTGACAAACTTGGGAAACTAGGGTTCAGGGAACTAAAAGGCTAGAGAAGTTTATACTTGTAGTATTATAGTACTTAGAGAGCCGTAGTTCAAGGAAGACGTTTCAACAAGCTGTGATCAGTGACTAGGAGAATCAGGGAGATATATTATTATATCATGTAACTGTAATTCATTGTGATCAATAATATATTCTCTTTACCGAGTTGGTAGAGGACATGACGTAGATCATTAGGAGAATGGGGTCGAACCTGGCTAAAATTGATATGTGTTCTTTACTTGCTGCACTTTTATTTACTGCACTGCATAACCTAGCTAGCTAGCTGCCAATACATTCATTCTGTTAATTCTGAGAATCCATTAAGCTGCTAGACAACATTTTAGGCTGTTTTGTTTTTATACAGTCAAGTAACATTTTAGGCTGTTATGTTTTCATACACCTATTCATCCCTCCCCTCTAGGTGTGCATTTTCAGCTTGTCCGTTGTGATTTTGTAGGTTTCCTCTGTCTATCTCGTGATGAATGTTAATAGTATTTTTATGTGTTCGTTCGCAGGGAAGGACTGAATGTAATATCACGTTCAAGTATCTTATCTCTCACAATTTAGAAGTGTAAAAGAATGTTTGGGTTGTTTATAAACTAAATTAAACTAATTATCAATCGAGAATAAAATATATGAGGAAAACAATCCAAGAACTAGGGTTCTTCACTTGGTTTCAATGCACATTCAATATGTATGTGACATTTACGCTCTTACTCTGCTGAAAACAATTCTTCTAAGGTTATAATGTTCCCTTCCAAGATACAATATAATGTCTACAACTACACCTTAATTGTCACTTCCATGATACAATCAAAGTACAATCATAAACTATTACGCACCAAGAATTATAAGTCTCACAACTCTCCTATTAATCTTCCAATCAAATATTCGAGTTATGTCTGTTAAATCTTGTACTAAAATTGCAACTCCTCTTCCAAGTTATTACAATCCCTAAAATCCAATCAAAGGTTCATGACGCCCCTAATTGTGTTTAGCCCTCAATAACAGATCAGCAAAGCAAGAAAATCACAGATAATTAAACACACATGAATACCAAGGAATACTACCCAATCCCTAGATTAGAGAATTAGTTACACATAATTACTGAAGAAAACAAAATAATAATATTGAATGAAAACATGATATTAAAAATATGGAGTTTAGAGATTACACGTTTCGAAAATTGAATAAAGCTTGGATAGAACACCTTCAATCCTTGCTCCTTTCTCTTCTCTCCAATCTCAATATAGTTCTGGATCTAAATTATGAATAGTACTGAAAATAGGTTATGAATCCCCCCTAAAATATTACCCTAGATGTGTTTATATAAGCACTCCAAGTCTTGCCCAGCAAGAAAATAACCTAAATTGCAATTAGAATTAGAAGAAACTACTCAAAATTCAATCAGAACTCGAACAGGGGCAAAAGGGTAATTTTCTGCAATTCTGGCCGCACCTGGCGCACCCTGCGCGACTTTGGCGCAGTCTGCGCGGGCCCATTCTGCATAAAACCTTCCAAACTGGCGCAGTCTGCCCAGCAACATTCTGATGGATTTTTTTTCTACATGATTTCTTCGTTTTTCAACCTTTTCTTCCCGTTCTTTTTGCATAAGCTTCCGTCTTTAATCCTTCATGACTTGCATACTTCTTGGTAGCTGACATTAGCCTCCATTCTTCAATCCATATCATAAATCAACTCCCAAATGACGGAATCTACACCATTAATCGATATCACTCCAACCCTGCACAAATAAACAAAACACATCAAAACTACAACAAACTTGAGGCCAAGTACGCCAATTTAAGCCGATTTAGAATGTTCCAAGTGTATATAAAATCCACTTATCACACCCCTAAACTTAAACCGATGCCTGTCCTCAAGCATAAACAATTACAACTAACTAACTAATTAGTACCACTTCCGTAAGTGATCACGGTTGCATTTGGCATATGCAACAAGCCCTTTAAACCCCTAGGCAGCCCTAGTGGACGAGTAAGGTCTCGTGAGGGCCTATAGCGAATGTACTCACAAAATCCATTTAACCTAATGCAATGCAATGCATGAATGCAACTAAATGAAAATGCAATTAATCTAGTACTAATATCCTACCATACCTTCAAACCCTCTCATGCCATATCAACTTAAGAATCAAAGTAAAACGCAATGTCTTGGTATCGAAAGTGCAAGTATTCACATAGTCTACTCAATGAACATGCATAAGTTCTCACAAGTCCATGTCAAGTGTAAGAATAAGTTAGTAAACATGCTAAGCCTACAAGAGCATATCTTTGAGACAAAACTCGGGATCTCATACGCAAAAAACAAGCAAACACTCACAATCCACTCACAAAAGAATATTCACTCAAAAACAAGGGTAAGTGTATCACTCAATTCCAACAAAATCATAAACATGCTTGACATTTGGTATCAATCTAACTCTTAACACAACATACATCAATGACAATAATCAAAATCATATAGGACAGCTCTTCGACAATGTGTTTGTAAGAATGAAAAAGGAAATGATTGTGATAGGGGTATATATAGCCATCAGAAGAGAGAAGGTCATGGGACACGTGTCAAGATCTCAACCGTTCAACACACATCTCGAGACAGGACAACTGTCAAACCCCTTCAAATTCTTGGGGGGTCGCGACATTTCCAATAGTCATATCTATAACAAAGTCACGACTTTGCTTTACGGTTCCATACATCTGATCTTTGAGTCCACATCACATTTTCAATGACAACATGGACTCGAGGGGTAGTTGTTATGCCCGAATCTGGCATAATAATTATTATGATTTGATTAGCTAAATTAGTGGTTCATTATCTGCAATGGGCCTCGCAGATAACGACTGGGTCACTAAAGCTCACTACTGGAATCAGCCCGGCACAACTACAGGGCCACATCGCTCTCGATCCTATCTAAGGGATCGTTTTGTTCTCATTTCCCTTTCAGGGATTGCTTTTCACTATCATCAAATTTACAAGCTAAACGAGATCGCTATCTCACTCTTCGCTGGAAGGCTTATAGCTAGACCCCTCGTGGTCATATGAGTATCTATGCATACTTGGGTCCGCTTCACATGACTCGACCCCTCGAGATCGCATGACGAGCCCTCATTACTTCTCTGCTAACCTCGCTTGAGAGGCCTCGATTCTGGACCATGCGAGATCATTGGTTTCCTTCTCTGGGCCATGGATCATGGATAGAATTGACTCATTGCCACATCAGCCCTAAACGAGTGGGCTTGGGCCGTGACTTATCTCTTAAAACCCTAGCCCGTCTAGGTATCTTTCTCTCCAAGAACTACGTACGGCTTGATCCCTATAAATAGGGTACATAGGCACCTTGATACGGATGAGAAACAGTTCACCCCTGAAAACACCTATCAAGTTCAGCCACACCTATACACACAAACCCTAATCCTTATTCTTCTTATAGCAGAATATCCGTATTTTGCTCCGTTAATCCAGCAAACCTCCATAAACATTGTTATACCAAAATCTCCCTATAACATCTGGTGCTAGAAGGAGGGGCTAGTCATTGAGTGGGAGAACGATGACTAAATCAAACAAGAAGAAAAATGGAGAGGGGGAGACCCCGGGGTCGCATAGGAGAAATAAGGACAACCCCCAGAGGAAGGATCCACTAGAGAGCGAGGCGCGTAGAGATGGGATCGAGGATGAGTTTGAGAAGGAGCGCACACCCCCTGTCCAACCGGTGGCTTTAACTGGCGAAGACATGTCCTTTTTGAAGGGCCTCGGTGATCAGATGATCGAGGTAAAAGAAAAGATGGCTAAGATTGAGAAGCGACATAGTTCCTAGAGGCTTCAAGAGGAATGCAAGGACAGGGGATCGAACTCATCAAGCAGAAGGTAGTAAAGGCCCCACCAAGAAGTTAATAGGGGACTTTGATGATGTAGTAACAGACCAAATGAACCCCGATTGGAACGAGGAGGAAGCTACTATGGAGAAGGAGGGGTCGAAGGAGAAGCCCGCATCATCAGAAGGAAGATCCGTTAGTGTCTTTGACCGAGTTGGAAAGAAACTCAGCGAGCACGATCTCTGTCTCAAACTGGAGAAGCTCAAAGCTAGTAAGCATGGAGGATCTAAAAACAAAAGCAAGGGCTCTTATCGACCCTTATCCCCTCGAAGAGATCGTAAACGGTCATATCATCGCAATGACAAACCCCCCTCTCCTCGTAGAGAGCGTGAGCGGTCCCATCATCGCGATGACAGACCCCCTTTCCATCGAGAGCGCGAACGATCCCCACATCGCGAGGAAGACCATAAAAATAAGGATCGTAGAAATGACCAAGAGGAGTCTAGTGCCCAAAAAAAGACTCAATCTCACCATGGAAGTACTGGAGAGAAGAAAAAAGAAGACAAGGAGGCCAAGATTGGTGACTATAAGTTAGAAGAGCTAAAAAAGGCCCTGGATGCGATGAATAATGAGAAAGGGATTTTTAGTACTATGGGCTCATCTTCGCCATTCACTTATGAAATTCGGACCGCTCCACTACCTGTAGTGTTTCGAGGCCATCATTCTAATATGACCTATAATGGATATACTGATCCAGCTCAGTTCGTGGTTCGGTTCAATAATGAGATGGATGTGTATCAGGTCTCGCAACTAGCGAGGTGTAGGTTGTTTGCATCTTCGTTAAGAGGAAGTGCTCAGCAGTGGTTTTCTAAGCTAGGGGCCTTGGTTGTCATAGATTCCTGGGAACAGCTCGTGGACATCTTCATTAAACAGTTCCAATCTTCAATGCTCTATGCACCTCCTGTGTCCACATTGGCCAACATCAGATAAAGGAAGGGAGAAACTCTTCATGATTACTTCAAAAGGTTTAATGCTGAAGTGCCTCGTGTGCGAGGTGCGAATGATGAAGTTGTTAAAAACTTCCTTATTGCTGGGGTAAGGGAAAGAACTGAATTCTGGAAGAAATTGCAAGAGCAAACCCCTAACACACTGTCAGAGTTGCATAGGATCGCTGAGCCCTTTAAGCGCGTTGAGAAATCACTTGCAGATCTCAAAAAGAATAATGAAAAAAGTAGCAGTGGAAGTAGGAGTAGGGGAGTGAAAAGGAAGGATTCTCAAAGTCCAAGGTGAAGACGGGATCGAAGCCCTAGCCCAAAGAGGAGGGAACGCGAGTACTTAAGGCGAGCCCCTCCTCGGGCTCGCTCCACAAGAAGCGAAGACAAGTTTGTCCCTCTGGTTACTTCGATTGATCACATCTATGCAGTCAATGGAAACAAGTGAGTGTTCAAGAGACCCACACCAATGGGTCCAAGAGGAACTTCGGACACAAGTAAATATTGTGCCTTCCATGAACAAGTAGGGCACGATACTACCGATTGTTGGCAACTTAAGCAGCAAATTGATCAGTTGATCTGAGATGGAAAATTAACTGAGTGGGCGGTTCGTGAAGTAAAGAAACATCAAGGGAATTCGGTTAAGCCAGGTTTAGGGTATCATGTTGTGCCACATGAGAGGCAAGATGAACCTCGGAAAGACAGGGAAGAACGAGCTGGAAGTATTCATGTAATCATTGGAGGCCCCCACATTGGGGGGGAAAGTAACAAAGATAGGGAGAGATATGCACGCGAGGCCAAGGAACGACCCCTCACTAATGTGCACCATCTATAGGAACGACCCCCCAAAGCTGTTCAAAGGAGAAGATACAAACATTATGTTTACTGAGGAAGATGCGAAGTGGGTTCATCATCCCCACTCTGATGCACTTGTGGGTCGGGTCCACATTGGATCCCAGAACGTATATAGGGTCCTTGTTGATAATGGAAGTGCTGTGAACATTCTTACATATGAAGTCTATAAAAAGATGGGATATGTTGATAAGGATCTCATACCCACAGTGGGGCACCTCTATGGGTTTACTGGAGCCTCTGTTAGTGTGAAAGGCCTCGTTCGGCTCCCCATCACTTTAGGGGACGAGCCCTGCATCACCACACAGGTCGCTGACTTCATGGTAGTGGATCAACCATCTGCCTACAATGCCATAGTGGGGAGGCCCATCCTAAAAGAAATGAGGGTGGTGACGTCTATCTACCATCTCTCTATGAAGTTTCCTACCCCGCATGGAGTTAGTTGTGTAAAAGGAATTCAACATGAGGCAGCAGAAAAGGGAGGTGGCTCTGTTTCAGGAAAAATGGAATGCAACATAATATCAATTAAAGAATTCTCAGATGATTACTTTAAAGGCTTGGGTATTCAGGTGGAACAGATCCCAGAGGCCCTCATGTCAGAGGTCTCGCAGCCTGTGTTAATTCTTCACGAAGGGATCGTTGAAGAAGCTAGTGATGATGAGGAGAGCCCAGAACAGGCAACTGTGCGAGCCCGAAAAGGAAAATGGGTCACTACAACAAAAATCGACTCAGACAACACCTGTCACACAATGGTCGCGAAAATCACCGTTGTCCCAAAAATTTTTACAATGGTGAACTGTTAGCTAACGAAAAAGCGGTGTGTCTTTAAGCTGCCGACAATGGTTACTCAAGGTTTTTTAAAACGTTGTCTAACTGGTGACCCTTTGGTCAGATGAGACAATGGCAGTTTAACGTGGTATTGTGTAACGTGTATTAACATAAGTGTTTTCAAATTAATTATAAACCGTTGAACATAACTTCGCGAAGACAATGGATTTTTCATATATGTTGTGCAATTGACACAACAGTTTTTAAGCACACGTTGTGTTAATACTTCGAGACAATGGTGTTCAAAAACCATTGTAATATACACAACAATTTAAATAACAGTTTAAAATAGTTTTAGTATAATAGGTTTACACAAGGGTCTACAAATAGTTGTCTGAATCAACAATCTTTAGAAAACATGTGACAACGGTGTTCAGGAAAACCCGTTGTGTACTGTTCAAAGAGTGTTAAAAAAATTTGGCTTAACAGAGAAGTAAACCAAATCTAACAGTGTGTCAAACCAATCATGCAAATCCAACCTAAAATACCTAACATAAAAATACCAAACACCTTAATTCATTTCCTAATACCACTCCATGCATCAAAACAGTCAAAATAATCACACATAAAATACCAAACATAAAAATAACTTTAAATAATGAAATTGTAACTTAAATATATAAATAACTGCAACCCATGTTGTGACAACCCGGGTCAAATCCCGAGTCTTTTTCGAAAATCGGGTCAAGTCCCGATTCCGATCCCGAAATAAGACAAAGTAAACTGGCCCAAATGCAACCAACTTGGGTAATCCACAAGCCTACCACAGGCCCCCAAAAGATCATGATTTGTTGGTGCAATTAGTAGTAGTACTTTGCCTTATAAACTGAACAGAAGTCCCAAATCTCCTTGATGTGGGACTGGGGTGTTACAAACTCCCCCACTTAAACTCCTGACGTCCTCGTCAGGCCTGAACGGATATCCCATAGGTCCAAGATCGTTCGTCTCTAGCCATTGTGGGATAATACCGACTAGCTTCATGTCCCCACCTCCGGACCTCTGTCCATTGTGGGATAATACCACCAGTCTTCGTGTCCCCACCTCTGGCAACTTGATGAATCAAGCTTTCGAGAGTCGACTCTGATACCATATGTGATAACCCGGGTCAAATCCCGAGTCTTTTTCGAAAATTGGGTCAAGTCCCGATTCCGATCCCGAAATAAGACAAAGTAAACTGGCCCAAATGCAACCAACTTGGGTAGTCCACAAGCCTACCACAGGCCCCCAAAAGATCATGATTTGTTGGTGCAATTAGTAGTAGTACTTTGCCTTATAAACTGAACAGAAGTCCCAAATCTTCTTGATGTGAGACTGGGGTGTTACACATGTGTAGTACGATCGAGTTCATCAAACCAAATTAAAAAAACAAGATATAAAAACACGAGTTCAAAAACCAAATTAACAAACTGATTATAACATAAATATTAGGATAACTAGTTAGGCTTCATGCCGCTGTCTCCAAATTCCTCCGGCTGATCTCTCCCCCGATTCTCATGTTGTACCACTGTTATAAGAAAACAGAAGAAGGTATGAATTAGTCACAAGGGCAACTAAAGAACATTCTTACACATGGACTAATGCACAATCAAGATTTATTTTTAACAAGCATCTTAATTAGTTGATATACCTTTGAAACTCTAATAATTTAAATAAGCAACATATAACTTACACATATAGATCGACTAGGCAAACAATGGTTCATATAAACACCTGTAGTCATTCAAATATACATAACTCATACTCATTTAGGTAATCTAAACGAACACTATTATGTGTCTTAGGATTCGGTTATCAACTAAGCATGTACTATTACATATTGCCTTCAAAATAAGACCAATTAATATACACAACATCACAACCATCTTACTTTTCTTTCTTTTCTTTAAAATACGATTGACATGACTCAAGTGCCTATTCCATCTATTTTTTCGCAAGGAATCCAAATATGTAATCAGTTTTAAGATCCGAATTAAAACAAGCACTGACAAACTTGATTTCCAGAAGCAGTTTGTATATCTTTATATAACATATACACATACACAAATTAAGCAGTTCATATATCTTTATATAACATATTCAAACACGCTCCTACAATTCTGGTTCTATGCTTTGACATATTTGAACAAATTAAATTTATTGGTGAAACTCCTGATATGCTGATAGTAATAGAGAAAACTTGAGATTGAAATTATACCTACACTTGTAGCCAATGGTTGCAAGTCTGCACCATCATCATTGTCATCATGATTGAAGCGTATCCATGGAGAGCCAAGTCCCATATCTTCATACCAAATCTCGAGAACATTCCCAAATGGCTTCTTTGTAACATGTATGTCCTCCCTGGTCTCAGCCCCATTCTGAGCAAGGTAGATTGCCAATTAATTGGCAGGGGGAGGGATGTAGTTCACTTCAACCTTCACATTCTTGTCACTCTTTCGTCTTTGGATCTGGTTTATCTCATACTTGCATTCTTCATCCCATTTTCCATAATAGGCCTAAAATGCAAACCAATTATCCGTTTCAAGAATAATCAACGGCTTCTTCTCCTCACACGCAAGCCTCAGCCCCACCATCATGGCAAAGCACATGATCCTCTTCTCAGATAACCCTGCCTGAGTACCTGTTAGCATCCTCATAATCTTTCCCTCATCATCTCTGATAATAGCCCCCACCCCAGTTTTGTTCCAATTGTGCAAGGGATTATCTATGTAACAACCATGAACATTAAGTTTAACATAACCAGGCTTGGGAATAGTCCAATGACATGCCATCTCTCTAATATTTTCTGGTGTTTTGTGTGTGATAAAGTATTGTGTGTAGCGTGTGACTGATGAAAAATACATATAATATATATTTATAATAGTAGGGAAATGAAAGGATATAGCTTATATGGAGAGACACATCTCCCATTAACATATTCATTTCCAAGGAGACTCATCATTTTGTGTGTGCTAGTTAATTGTACCTGCACATATTAATTTGTAACACTAAACCAATTTGTATACACCACAGAATTAAAAATACAAATTCAAGTCAAAGCTAGGGTACATGTATCAAAAAATACAACCTATAATGTGACTACAATTAATTGATTCTGTCAAAGGGTAATTATACAATGTAATTACTTCACTTTGACATGACAATCAAGTAATAAAGACTTATGAGCTCACCAATTTTTGACATGAAAGGACCATGTGTACTGCTGCTTCGTTCTCCAGCCCAATTAATCTCCAATTAATTCAAGCGAACGACAACAAAATCTCCAATTAATGTTCGTCCCCAGCCTAGACTTCGTCGAGATAAATCAAGCCATTGCGGATTACCAAGAAAAAGTCTGAGATGAAAGACGACGACCATTGCGCAAAGATGAAGTGAGAGAGATAGAGCGAGAGAGAGAGAGAGAGATGAATGAATTAGGGATTGGATCGATTTGGGGGTCAAAGGGGTATGTGAAGGGGGGAAATAAATAAATTAATATTTAATTAAGAATAAATTAATATATATATATATATATATATATAATTATAAATCGAAATATTTATAAGAATATTTTATTAGTTTATAAGTTTATAGTATTGTCGAGAAATTAATTTATAAGTTTATAAGTTTATAGTATTATGAATTTTTTTCCCCAAAATTCTGCCAATAGTATTAAAAAGGATGGGTCTTGACATCCGTGGGGTCGTATTGTCGAGAAATATTTTTAAAAAATCGAAACGCGAAATCCTGACGAAACACTATTTAGGGGTTATGGTCAACGAACTAGTTGACCGGGAAATTAACGAACCAAAAGAATTTTTTTTCCCGAAATTCTGCCAATAGTATTAAAAAGGATGGGTCTTGACATCCGCGGGGTCATATTGTTGAGAAATTATTTTTTAAAAATCGAAACGCGAAATCCTGACGAAACACTGTTTAGGGGTTATGGTCAACGAACTAGTTGACCGGGAAATTAACGAACCAAATGAATTTTTTTTCCCCGAAATTCTGTCAATAGTATTAAAAAGGATGGGTCTTGACATCTGTGGAGTCGTATTGTCGAGAAACATTTTTTAAAAAATCGAAACGCGAAATCCTGACGAAACACTATTTAGGGGTTATGGTCAACGAACTAGTTGACCGGGAAATTAACGAACCAAATGAATTTTTTTCCCGAAATTCTGCCAATAGTATTAAAAAGGATGGGTCTTGACATCCGTGGGGTCGTATTGTCGAGAAATATTTTTTAAAAAATCGAAACGCGAAATCCTGACGAAACACTGTTTAGGGGTTATGGTCAACGAACTAGTTGACCGGGAAATTAACGAACCAATTGAATTTTTTTTCCCCGAAATTCTGCCAATAGTATTAAAAAGGATGGGTCTTGACATCCGTGGGGTCGTATTGTCGAGAAATATTTTTTAAAAATCGAAACGCGAAATCCTGACGAAACACTATTTAGGGGTTATGGTCAGCAAACTAGTTGACCGGAAAATTAACGAACCAAATGAAATTTTTTTCCCCAAAATTCTGCCAATAGTATTAAAAAGGATGGGTCTTGACATCCGTGGAGTCGTATTGTCGAGAAATATTTTTTAAAATATCGAAACGCGAAATTTTGACGAAACACTGAAATTAACGAACCAAATGAATTTTTTTTCCCGAAATTCTGCCAATTGTATTAAAAAGGATGGGTCTTGACATCCGTGGGGTCGTATTGTCGAGAAATATTTTTCAAAAAATCGAAACGCGAAATCCTGACGAAACACTGTTTAGGGGTTATGGTCAACGAACTAGTTGACCGGGAAATTAACGAACCAAATGAATTTTTTTCCCGAAATTCTACCAAAAGTATTAAAAAGGATGGGTCTTGACATCCGTGGGGTCGTATTGTCGAGAAATATTTTTTAAAAAATCGAAACGTGAAATCCTGACGAAACACTATTTAGGGGTTATGGTCAACGAACTAGTTGACCGGGAAATTAACGAACCAATTGAATTTTTTTTCCCCGAAATTCTGCCAAGAGTATTAAAAAGGATGGGTCTTGACATCCGTGGGGTCGTATTGTCGAGAAATATTTTTTAAAAATCGAAACGCGAAATCCTGACGAAACACTATTTAGGGGTTATGGTCAGCAAACTAGTTGACCGGAAAATTAACGAACCAAATGAAATTTTTTTTCCCAAAATTCTGCCAATAGTATTAAAAAGGATGGGTCTTGACATCCGTGGAGTCGCATTGTCGAGAAATATTTTTTAAAATATCGAAACGCGAAATCTTGACGAAACACTGAAATTAACGAACCAAATGAATTTTTTTTCCCGAAATTCTGCCAATTGTATTAAAAAGGATGGGTCTTGACATCCGTGGGGTCGTATTGTCGAGAAATATTTTTCAAAAAATCGAAACGCGAAATCCTGACGAAACACTATTTAGGGGTTATGGTCAACGAACTAGTTGACCGGGAAATTAACGAACCAAATGAATTTTTTTTTCCCGAAATTCTGCCAATAGTATTAAAAAGGATGGGTCTTGACATCCGCGGGGTCATATTGTGGAGAAATTATTTTTTAAAAATCGAAACGCGAAATCCTGACGAAACACTATTTAGGGGTTATGGTCAACGAACTAGTTGACCGGGAAATTAACGAACCAAATGAATTTTTTTTCCGAAATTCTGCCAGTAGTATTAAAAAGGATGGGTCTTGACATCTGTGGAGTCGTATTTTCGAGAAATATTTTTTAAAAAATCGAAACGCGAAATCCTAACGAAACACTATTTAGGGGTTATGGTCAACGAACTAGTTGATCGGGAAATTAACGAACCAAATGAATTTTTTTTCCCAAAATTCTGCCAATAGTATTAAAAAGGATGGGTCTTGACATCTGTGGAGTCGTATTGTCGAGAAATATTTTTTAAAAAATCGAAACGCGAAATCCTGATGAAACACTATTTAGGGGTTATGGTCAACGAACTAGTTGACCGGGAAATTAACGAACCAAATGAATTTTTTTCCCAAAATTCTGCCAATAGTATTAAAAAGGATGGGTCTTGACATCCGTGGGGTCATATTGTTGAGAAATTATTTTTAAAAGATCGAAACGCGAAATCCTGACGAAACACTGTTTAGGGGTTATGGTCAACGAACTAGTTGACCGGGAAATTAACGAAGCAATTGAATTTTTTTTCCCGAAATTCTGCCAATAGTATTGAAAAGGATGGGTCTTGACTTCCGTGGGGTCGAATTGTCGAGAAATATTTTTTAAAAATCGAAACGCGAAATCCTGACGAAACACTATTTAGGGGTTATGGTCAACGAACTTGTTGACCGGGAAATTAACGAACCAAATGATTTTTTTTCCCGAAATTCTGCCAATAGTATTAAAAAGGATGGGTCTTGACATCTGTGGGGTCGTATTGTCGAGAAATATTTTTTAAAAAATCGAAACGCGAAATCCTGACGAAACACTATTTAGGGCTTATGGTCAACGAACTAGTTGACCGGGAAATTAACGAACCAAATGAATTTTTTCCCCAAAATTCTGCCAATAGTATTAAAAAGGATGGGTCTTGACATCCGTGGGGTCGTATTGTCGAGAAATATTTTTTAAAAAATTGAAACGCGAAATTATGAGGAAACACTATTTAGGGGTTATGGTCAACGAACTAGTTGACCGGGAAATTAACGAACCAAATGAATTTTTTTATTTCCGAAATATTAACATTGATAATATTGTTACTAACATTTATTCGATTTAAGTCCGAATAAAATTCAATTCGAATGAAATATTTAACTTCCCTCTAGTAGAACTTCATTTTGGCCACCTGAATATTTCATTTCCCTCTACTGTCTACTTTTCGTTTCCCCCTTTTTTTTTTCACTTCCCCCTTAAATTTGAGTTTCAGTTTTCACTTCCCTCTCCTCTCCACTCCATCAAAATACACAGACCTCTCACTTAAATTCATATATATATATCGAGTATGGAGTTCTCTCCTCCCACTTGGTTAGGGTTTTTTCATTGTCCCCTTCTTCCCAGTTTCCTATTCAAGACCTCTCCACCTTCGATTTCAAGGTCTCTCTCTCTCTCCCTCTCCCTCTCTATGTGTGTGTGTGTGATTCGGATTTGTTTGATTTTGTTTGTCTGATTAAGGGCGTTGATGAATTTCAATTTGGGGATGGATATGATGTATTTTCAATTTTATATGTATATGCTCTGTTTTCTTTGCTACGAAAAAGCCAATTAACTGAGATATCTATCTAAACTTGGTTTATGCCTCTATTTTGCACATTGTATTTCTGCCTCTGTTTTGCACTTGGTTTATGCTATGAAACTTGGTTTTCAGGAAAATTGGTTTGTGCTTCTATTTGGGTAGCTATTTTGTAAAGGTTTATAGCAAACTCTTGTGCTCATTTAGTTTGTCCTCTTGTAGTCAACGGAATGGAAATCCTCGGAGATTACTTTAGCCGTGGTAAAATCATCATCTGTTTGACTTTCGACTTCACATCAGGTACAATAGATGATGGTTTTACCACAGCAAAAATAATCCTTCGATTGGAACAAAGGATTACTTGCTACGCGGAACCTCTGGTGCAGAAGACATGAGTTGGAGGTTTTATCTAAATGCATTCCTAACTAGCTTGTCTATCTATTATGAAGTTGTAAAATGTATTCTTGTGAACTGTTTGTAACGTTTCCCCATCTTACAGGCCCTTGTCAAAGACTGCGAGATTCAATGTCTTCAAAGTAATCCCAGCAGAGATTCAATGTGAGGATGTTTAAGAATGGTGTAAATAATGGTGTATAGGCTGGGGTCAGTGGAAGTGTTGTAATTGAAAAGGTAACTTCAATTGCTACATGTCTGTGTAGTGTAATGTGCCTAATGATTGACCCAACGAAACTTAGTTTTTCTTGTTTAGCTTCCTTGTGATGTTTCAATGGGAAAATAGGTTTAAGGCATACAATATATCATGGGAGGTCTGATGTGTCTGCAGCTGCAAATGTCATGGTCTAAACAGTGTCCTGGGTTTTAAATTATAGATTCTAGTCATCTTGTATGACCAACAATTATCTAATGTTTCATTGTTCATTTTCTAGCTCAACTGTCCAGATTCTAATATTGATAACTTTTTTTCTTGTGTTTCATTGATATGAAAGATGCATGTCTCAGTGAGGAGGATCTTGTGGAAGCAATTGAGACAGCAACCGGCTGGAGAAAAGAAGGATTGTCTTTGCTTCATTGAAGTGATTTTCCACAAGGACGACACTAGCAAGAGTTGCTTGAATGGGGATCTCGGGTCTCTGCTGCTAACAGCTCATGAATAATGGAAACTTTGACTAGGGATATCAAGTGGATGCTTAAGGATCAGCTTAAGGATCAAGTAGATGCTTAAAGATCAGCTTGGAATTGACAATGGAAACTTTCATTACATGGTAGAGTGAGGTGTAATGGTCATCAAATTATCAATGTATGTTGTAGGTTTCCAGATTTTGTTTGGTATAGGCTTAGTTATAGTAGTCATTTTGACTTTGCTCATTGATGTAAGAATGGTGTAAAAATAATGGATTCTTTTGTTAATGATATAGGAGTATTCATTTTTGTTTATTTTGGTGCATAAATGTAATAAAACAATGCTAGTAGAGCTGTATAAAACAATGCTAGTAAAGCTGTATAGCATGATCTTTCTCAGTCAGAAACCATTGTTAATTTGCATTGGCACAACACCAGTGAAATAACAAACCGTTGTTCAAACCGACTACAGCAGAACCAAGTCAGACAACACTTTTCAACCGTTGTCTATCGGGTGTTGTCTATTGATCCACCATCTTTGATACTATCAAACACCAGTTATACACCGTTGTATAGACACTACTAGTACAACGGTTTAGAAACAGGTCTATCAAATTTTTTTAACGGGAGAATTCCGTTGTGTCAAGTACCTCATACAAAGGTTTTACTCCCCGTTGTGTGGCAGCATCTATACACCAGTGGAAAATCGGTCTGTGACAGCACCAAAGACGGCGGCTCAATAGTCAGCGGAAAACTTCTCTTTCAGACAACGATTGAAAAGCGATTTCTGAAGCTGTTTTTCTTGTAGTGGGTTCGCAAAGAAATTTCAACTTTGGTAGATCTGCCACAAGGAATAACTCGGGAGACTACTATAATAAATGAATATGGCTACGTGGGGATGACCCCAGCTTTAGAAACCATGTTAGCCTCGCCTCAAAATTGGATCGCAAGAAAGGATGAAGCAGAATCTAGCACAGCTCGCGGATACGAGCTCGATTTGGATCCTCGCATCCCAGAACATATTGAGCAAGTTGGGGCTGCAGAAGATACCATTTCTGTTCTGGTTGATGCCAAGGATCCGTCCAAGGTGCTGAAGGTCCGGTCGTAACTCAATCCTCGACTTCGTGAGAGGCTTGTTGGTTTTCTGAAAGCCAATTTGGATGTGTTTGCCTGGTCCCATGAAGATATGATTGGGATTGATCCTAATGTCATGTGCCACAAGCTTAACTTGGATCCAAACAAAAAAGGAATAAGGCAGAAGAGGCGACCCATAAGTGGTGAGCGAGCCGAGACACTTAAAAAAGAGGTTGACAGACTCCTCGAGGTCGGGCTCGTTAGGGAATCTTTCTACCCTGACTGGCTCGCGAACCCTGTTCTTGTGAAGAAACCCAATGGAAAGTGGAGGACATGTGTGGATTTTACCGACCTCAATAAACACTGCCCCAAAGATAGTTTTCCACTCCCAAGGATCGATCAGTTGGTGGATTCCACGGCTGGGCATGCACTCCTTAGCTTTATGGATGCCTATTCGGGGTATAATCAGATACCAATGTATGGCCCTGATCAGGAACACACCTCGTTCATCATTGAGAGGGGTCTCTACTGCTACATAGGGATGCCCTTCGGTCTTCTCAAGGCTGGGGCCACTTATCAAAGGCTCGTTAATATGATGTTCAAGAAACAAATTGGGAAAACAATGGAAGTCTATGTAGATGACATGCTGGTAAAATCTAAGGAAGCT
This sequence comes from Kitagawia praeruptora, assembly GCA_037693485.1. Taxonomy (NCBI): domain Eukaryota; kingdom Viridiplantae; phylum Streptophyta; class Magnoliopsida; order Apiales; family Apiaceae; genus Kitagawia; species Kitagawia praeruptora. The sequence continues at coordinate 43,745,806 of CM075345.1, read as the reverse complement.
GGGGATCACATCACTCACCTCGCAGAGATGTTTGATATACTGAGGAAGTACAGAATGAAGCTCAACCCCCAGAAGTGTGTGTTTGGGGTCGAATCGGGGAAATTTCTTGGGTTCATTGTCAGCCACAGAGGCATCGAGGCCAACCCAGCAAAAATAAAGGCCCTAATGGAAATGAGATCGCCTAGAAATGTGAAGGAGGTACAAAGTCTCACAGGGAGGATAGCTGCTCTTAATAGATTTGTGTCAAAATCATCAGACAAGTGCCAAGAGTTCTTCAAGGCAATCAAGAAGGTGGGAAAGAATTTTGAATGGACCTCGCAGTACGAAGAGGCCTTTCAGAGAATCAAGGAGCATCTGGATCGCCACCTTTGCTCTCCAAACCACAAGATGGGGAGACACTCATAGTTTACCTCGATGTGTCAGAGCACGCGATCAGTGCAGTTTTGGTTCACGAGGAAGAAAAAATTCAATATCCTGTCTATTATGTTAGTCGAAGAATGCTAGATGCAGAGACTCGCTACACCAATATGGAGAAACTTGCCTATGCCCTGGTGTTGGCCTCGCGAAAATTAAGGCCATATTTTCAGGCTCACAAAATTGAGGTTCGCACATCTTATCCTATATGACAAGTAATGCATAAACCAGAAACATCAGGAAGACTCTTGACATGGATTATAGAATTGAGTCAGTTTGACATTGAATACAAGCCGCAAGGGGCTCTAAAGGGCTAGGCTTTGGCATATTTCATACTTGAGTTTCCCTCTTACATTGAGCAAAGCTCTTGGGCTCTCGTAACGATCCCTGAAAATGTCAACAGCGAGGCCAAAACTGAGAATTCTGCCTCGTGGTTGGAGCTTTATGTGGATGGTGCCTCTAATAAGGAAGGAGCTGGTGTCGGGATCGAACTTGTTACTCCCGAGGGTCGCAAGATAAGCAGTGCAATTCATTTTACTTTTGAAGCATCTAATAATGCAGCTGAGTACGAGGCTTTGATCAATGGTCTCAAGCTCGCAATTGAAATGAAAGTGGAAAACCTCAATGCATACAGTGACTCTATATTGGTCACAGGACACATTAGGTGCGGATGGCAGGCCAGGGGGCCTCAAATTGAACTCTATCTGCGATGTGTGCAAAGATTGATGAAATCCTTTAAGCAAGTAAATGTGGAATTTATCAGAAGGGCAAAAAATCAGGGAGCTGACGCCCTCGCAAAACTGGGCTCGCGTCGCGAGGCCACTTTACTTGGGGTTATACCATTGGTAATTCAGACCAAACCCAGTGTCCCCGAAGAGTTTATCGTGGAAATCGCGAGCTCAGAGTCAACCTGGATGACTCCGATATGGGAGTATGTGAAGAATGGGACGTTGCCTCAAGACAAAATTAAGCAAGGAAAATCAAATATCAGGCTGCTCGTTATGTTATTTATGACGAGGTTCTGTATCGAAGAGGATTCAACACCCCACTTTTGTGATGCGTAGATGGCGAGGAGTGTAACTATATCTTAAGGGAGGTCCATGAAGGGATATGTGGAAATCACTTGGGGGGTAGTTCGCTGGCTCGAAAATTCTTTGCCAAGGATATTTTTGGCCCACACTAAGAAAGGATGCATTTGAGTTCTCAAGGAAATGCGATGCCTGTCAGAGGATCGCTAACTTCAGCAACGCACCGGTCTCTCAGCTCACTTCGCTTACGAGCCCATGGCCCTTCGCTATGTGGGGTATTGATCTAATTGGGGAACTACCCAAGGCTAAAGGGGGAGTTAAGTACGCAATGGTGGCAGTAGATTATTTCACTAAATGGGCCGAGGCTGAGCCACTTGCAACAATTACTGCCAAGAAACTAAAAGACTTCGTGTATAGAGCAATTGTGTGTCGCTATGGGATCCCATATCAGCTAATATCAGATAATGGGAAGCAATTTGATAGCAAGGAGATGAAGGAATTTTGTGAAAATTTGGGGATCAAGAAAAGTTTTTCAGCTGTTAGCCATCCTCAGACAAATGGCCAAACTGAGGCTATCAACAAAATAATCAAGCATACTTTAAAGACAAAGCTAGAAGAGAGCAAGGGCAGTTGGCCTGAAGAGTTACCAAGGGTCTTGTGGTCATACAACACGACCCCAAGGACCACTACTAGAGAGACCCCATTTTCTCTGACCTATGGATGCGAGGCCATGGTCCCAGTTGAGGTTGGTTCGGGATCGTTCAGAAGGGAACACTATGACCCTGAGTCTAATGAAGTTAATTATAGGCTCTATTTAGATATGATCGAAGAAACAAGAAGCGAGGCTCGATTACGCCTCGCGGCTTACCAGCAAAGAATAGCAAGGTACTATAATGGAAAAGTCAAGGTGCGACCTCTACGTACAGGTGACCTAGTACTCAGAAGGGTCATGCCTAATACTAGGGTCCCGGGTCATGGAGTTTTCGGTGCTAATTGGGAAGGACCCTATAAGATCTATGCAACTCTGTCAGAAGAAACCTACTATCTCACTGATATGGAGGACAAAGTTATTCCGCGAGCCTGGAACGCGGAACACTTGAGAAAGTACTATCAGTAAAGGCTTCACTTCTGGTAGTTTCTATCTATTACTACTACTTAGCATGAATAAATTCATACAAAGTATTGGGGGGTAGTGATCATATAGACACCTCCCCTTTATGATGTAATGACTTTAGGGCCTCGTCCCTACTTATCAACTTTAGGGCCTCGCCCTACCTTGTATCATATGAAGACACTTCTACTTATCAACTTTAGGGCCTCATCCCTACTTTATCAATAAATGAGTTCGTTTGCATTCGTTATTGTTTATTTAAATTTTTGCATTCAAACTTCACTTGTTTGTTTGTTAGAATTTTACATTTTAAAGGTCTAGCTCGGCACAACAATGCGAGGCTACTCCCTTTCAGACAACAATCTACATCTAAGAAAAACAAGACCCACAGTAGGTCGCAACTAGCATTCTCATGGGAACGGATTGCACTTTAAACTACTTACAACAATCAAAGGAATCCAAGCAAAAGAACAATTTATGAACTAAGTTACTGATGCAGTGTGTTATGAGCAAGTAAAGGGCACTCCATACTTAAGAAGATACTAAGCTAACGAAGACAATCTACATGAAGATTTACAGAAGGAAAACACAACACTTCCACGAAGTCAATTAATATAGGAACAAAAGCAATGATATTGGAAACATAGAAGAGATTAAAGTTAACAGATCGCTATGTGATCTCAGAATTCTTGGCCATCAAAAATTATAGTTACACCTTGCGAGGTATTCAAAGGGTACCCGCATCCCTAGTTCAAGAACTTAAAACAACAACAATAGTTACAAAAGAATCAAGGAGTAGTCTTGTCTTGATTAGCTTTGGCAGCCTCCTCAGCTAGCCTTGCCTCTTCAGCGATCCTGGCCTCCTCTGCCAACCTGGCCTCTTCTACGAGCTTCGCCTCTTCAGCGGCATCCTCCTCTGCGATCTCTTGCTTAAGAAGTTCGGCATAGTCAGCATTACCTGGTCCAAGTTGATCCTAGTCAAAGTCAGGGATCGTTCGAATAAATCCCTTCATGAATGTGACTTGACCTTTGGCCAGGAATGTATCTTCAACAGTAGATAATGCGGCCTTTGCAGCAGCTAGATCGCTTTCCAATTTTGTGATCTGCTCATCTTTCTTCTTGGCTGCCTCCTCTCACTGGACTTTTGCAATTCCTTGAGAGATTTCTCAAATTCGTTCCTCTCCCTGCGAGCAGCTTTCAGATCGATCCGGATCGCCGAGGTGTCATAAGAGAGTTTCTTCTTATAGGTCTTCTCCAAGGATCGCTTGTCCTCCTCCTTTTGAAATTCCAGAACCTTGGCCCTTTTGTCCAATTGGAAGAAGTTTTTTGTGTGTGCATCTTGGCGAATGAAGGCTTCAGCTAGGCATCTGGTCAAGGCATTGGCATTCTCTTCTGGGGTCGCCTTCCACCAGTTGGAAGGCTCGGCCTCCTTGGTATACTTCTCTCTCAACGCAACAAACAGATGCTGAGAGGGGGTAGCAGCAACGACCCCAGAGGGTAGTTGGGAAAGCCCGTCTGTTTGTCCATCCTTTCTTGCTCGCTTGAGAGGGTTCTGCTCAACGAGGTCTAGGGCTTGATTTCCAGCGAGGCTGGTTTGAGGAGGCGGATCGTTGATAACCTTTTGCTGAGGAACTGTTATTTTTGAGGGGGTGAGAGCTTTTGGTACCGAGGCTACTTTCGAGGCTGGATTCTTCTTGGAACCTGGCTGGAGAAAGGGAGGAATTTGACCAGTTCGGTTTGACATGCCTGTAAAAAAAAAGAGAAAAAAGTTAAAAAGGAATCAAGCAGTTCTACAAGATGCAATAAAGTATGTGCGAAGACAAGTAACATGCATTTATACAAATTTAAAAGTGATGTGATCCTAAGTCCTATTGCTATTAAAGGTCTACCCTCTTCTGTCTATACGGGAAGACGAGGTCTCCTCTTGAAATTTTCTTTTTCGCGAGGACCGCCTCGCGGTCGACGGCCCCGCTTTAGGGGTGGACCCTACTCCCTCCTTGAGGAATCCACATTCAATCAGGTTTTCTAAAGAAAGAAGGGTCCTGATATTTCTCTCTTCCTTGGTTGATTTCGTCAGCACCTCGTCTGCTCGTTTCTTCTCGTTACCTTTTAGAACGGTGCGAACTGGACCAATTGCGATGCCAAGAGGGTTGTTAATTTTGAATAATTTGAGAAGATGAAAGAGTACGATCTGGACAAATAACTTACCAGGGAGATAGTTGAAGCTTGTCTTGACTCTGGGAACCTCGTGTATGTACAAAAACGGTTCCTTCCACGAGCCGACGTTACTTATTCCCCGAGGCAGGAGACTTTTCTTGTTGAACTCTGGCCATATAGAAAAATAAACGTAGCCAAAGTCTTTGGCTCCATATCGCTTGAGTTGAAGAAAGTAACCCATTGTCTTCGCATCCATGGGAGTGTATTGGAGTTTATGATACAGAATGTAAAGTGCAATCATGGACCTATATCCATTGGTACTAATCTGGATGGGAGCGAGGTGGTAAGTTTCGCATACATCCCTGATAAATGGATGAAGAGGTGAAGAAATGCCAATCTTCATTAAGGGGACCGTTAATACCATTCGTGGAACCATGCCACCATTCTCTTCGTTGTTAAAGTGATAGCATCGCATTCTTCTCTTGGGGAGGATAATCTTACCTTCAGGTCGGAATCTCTTGTCCCCCTCTCTGATTGTCTTCCCTGTCAAGGTTGAAGACATGTCTTGGCATACGAGGATGCGTGGTTCGCCCGGCTTCACCTTTGAACCAGGCTCAATGTCTTCAAGGCGAGGCCCATTAACATATATGACCCCCTCTAGTTCTGGTTGAGGGGTCGGCACATATGGTTCCGGCGACGCCTCAGGAACATAATCATAATCTTTAAAATTTACAATTATTGACACCTCGTCAAGACCGCCGTCATCCGAAGATGGCTCCTCATAATCATCATCATCGGAGTTGGCCTCATTGTCTGCACCACCTTCGATGTCATAGTAGGCATCTCCTAATGAGTCTACTGGGGAGTCACTTAAAAGGATGGGTTAGATAGCTTGTGTATGAGGCATTCTCGCAAGAATCTGTGTTGCTTGTGAGCTGAATTCCTCTCCTTTTCTCTTCAATGCTTCTATTTCTCGTTCAGCGTCTGTCATTTCGACCCGAGGCTCATTTTGGGCTGGGAGAACCTCTAAAGATCGGTCTCGCGAGCTCGAAGCATGTTTTTTTGGCCATGAAATCAAGGGTACCTCTCTAGTATATTCTTCATTCGACCACAAGGGATCGAAGTATAACTTAAACGAGCTCTCACTCGTGCTCGTGGCCCTCTCAATGTTAGCGGCTGCTGCCTCGCTAATGTGCACGCTTGGAAGTGGAGATGGCGTCCTCGAGCTATCGTCGTTCGACATCTGAAAAGAATGTGAAGAATTAAGTGTGTGCCCTTACAGAAATCAAAAGGGAATAAAGGGAGAAAAGAATAATAAGTCTCACATCGCTCACGAGCTCTAAATGGGGGGTTGTTACTCTAAGCAAGAAAGGAACATGCTATGCTTTACTAACAGGGGGTCGGTATTCTTCCTAAGCGAGGAGGGGATCGCAAAGTGAAATTAGTTGTGTGGGGTCGCGTTCAAATGGGATCGCATCGCATACAAATTTAATCATCTAATCATGCATATATAATGAAGAACAACAATTTAAATATCAAGAAGGAATGAAGGCTTACTTGTTCTTGAAGAATGTTGAAGAAATCTAAGAAATCGGGGTCGCTTGTAATTGAACTTGAAAATTTCTTGTGTTTGATCCGGGAGCAAACTGACACCACTTCGACAATGTGTTTGTAAGAATGAAAAAGGAAATGATTGTGACAGGGGTATATATAGCCATCAGGAGAGAGAAGGTCATGGGACACGTGTCAAGATCTCAACCGTTCAACACACATCTCGAGACAGGACAACTGTCAAACCCCTTCAAATTCTTGGGGGGTCGCGACATTTCCAACAGTCATATCTATAACAAAGTCACGGCTTTGCTTCGCGGTTCCATACATCTGATCTTTGAGTCCACATCGCATTTTCAATGATAACGTGGACTCGGGGGTAGTTATTATGCCCGAATCTGGCATAATAATTATTATGATTTGATTAGCTAAATTAGTGGTTCATTATCTGCAATGGGCCTCGAAGATAACGACTGGGTCACTAAAGCTCACTACTGGAATCAGCCCGACACAACTACAGCACCTCGCTCTCGATCCTATCTAAGGGATCGCTTTGTTCTCATTTCCCTTTCAGGGATTGCTTTTCACTATCATCATATTTACCAGCTAAACGAGATCGCTATCTCACTCTTCGCTGGAAGGCTCATAGCTAGACCCCTCGTGGTCATATGAGTATCTATGCATACTTGGGTCCGCTTCGCATGACTCGACCCTTCGATTCTGGACCATGCGAGATCATTGGTTTCCTTCTCAGGGCCATGGATCATGGATAGAATTGATGACTCATTGCCACATCAGCCCTTAACGAGTGGGCTTGGGCCGTGACTTATCTCTTAAAATCCTAGCCCGTCTAGGTATCTTGCTCTCCAAGAACTACGTACGGCTTGATCCCCATAAATAGGGTACGTAGGCACCTTGATACGGATGAGAAACAGTTCACCCCTGAAAATACCTATCAAGTTCAGCCACACCTATACACACAAACCTTAATCCTTATTCTTCTTATAGCAAAATACCCGTATTTTGCTCCGTTAATCCAGCAAACCTCCATAAACATTGTTATACCAAAATCGCCCTATAACAGTGTGTACAACTTGTATAATATACTATCAATGTCTCCAATTTTTTATTGATTAGATATAAAATAAATTGCTTTTTTCCTGTACACGTTAAAACATATGTCCCACTCCGGTCACTAATTAGAGAATAGAATCACGTTCACAAAGGGCCAAGTCTAGTCTGCCCAAATCAAACCCTATATTCTTTTCTTTGTGAGCAATTAATTCAAATCATTCCCATGTCATCGTAAAATATGGCCTGTTTGGCATACTTTAAAAATAAGTTTTTATGAATTTATTTTCGAATAAAATTTTTATATTTTTATAATTTTTTTATACACGTATTTAATATATGTTTGAGATTTAATAAGTTACAAAAATTAGTTGAAAAATAAATTGAAAAATTAGAAATCTTAACTTTCAACTTAAAATAAGTTGATTTATTCTGGAAAATATATTCCCCAAATACCCCTATAATTGAAAAAGAAAAAGCAATTTATATGTTGATTATTGTCACAAGTAATATACCTACCCGAAAAAAACATACTTTATGAAATAATTAGAATTAATACATAATTCAAGTACTAAGAATTAATCTCTTATCATTGAGTTTGATTTTTGTTTTCTATCAAGATTTTGTTAGAACATTATATCCTATTATATAATTATATAATAAGAAGGGATAATAAAACTAAACCAAATTATATACGATTTAAATCATTGACATTTACTTTTTCGTGTTTCAATATAAGTACACTTTTTAGTTTTCATGTTAAAATATAAAATACTTTTTATGTTATATCCAACGTTTTTCATCTATTTATTTTAAGATCTAATGGTTCTTATTTACTTTATCATAGTGAAAACCAGATTACCGACTAACAAAATTTTGGATAAAATCCCTCAAACATATATTATTAAAATGGTTGTTAGTACAACCGTCTTCAAATAATAAGAATGTTATTTTGATAATCAAAATGAATCCTAAATCGAATAGAATTTTTAACGTAAAAAATGTCAATTTCATCTCTCTTTTGTTTCTTGGTAATTTTAATTAGAAAGATTATCTTATTAATTTTGCATGTGCTGTAAAATCGTCCAAATCATAATAAATTGAACGTGTAAAATCATATATATATATATATATATATATATATATATATATATATATATATATATATAGGCCAAGGTTCAAGAGAGAACCCTCTTAAAAAGAGAACCGAGAGAACCACTTTAAAATACTAATTTCAAAATTGAAAAAAATTATAAATATTTTTAAATCCCTACCATGATTCCAAAACATCAATTACAAACAACAATTTGTTTGTAAATATATTGAATCTCATATATTTCGTGAATCTGTTTTTAAATCACAATGAATTTATTTGGAAATTGTATATTAATCTTTTTAAATATTTAATTAATGATTCAAATATTGATTTTAAAAATTATATAATGATGATTAAAATGTGTTAGTACAATTAATAATTTCAAAAAATATTTAGAATCTGGTTTTGAATCTTAGGTTCTCTGATTTTCTTTTTAAGGGAGTTCTGAACCTTATTTTATATATAATATATATATATATATATATATATATATATATATATATATATATATATATATATATATATATATATATATATATATATATATATATAGGGAGCTGCTCAAATGAGACCCCTCTTATAATGAGACCCTCTCTTATAATGAGTCCCCTTCATATTTCTTTTATTCTAAAGGGCCCTGCTAGGGGCACCCAATACGAAAAAGTCTTATAATTATATCCTCTATCCATTCATAAAAAAAAATTCTAAAAAAAAAATTTAAAAAAAATAAAAAAAACTGATGCTACGTCATCATTTTTTTTTTGAAAAAAAATTATTTTTTTTTAATTTTTTTTTTTGATGAATGAATAGAGGGTAGAATTATAAGACTTTTAAAATAGATGAAATATGAGGGGGACTCATTATAAGAGATGGTCTCATTATAAGAGGGGTCTCATTTGAGCACCTCCCTATATATATATATATAGGCCAAGGTTCTAAAGAGAAAATGCTTAAAAAGAAAACGAGAGAACATCTCAAAAAAATTAATTTAAAAATTGTAAAAAATTATAAATATTCTTAGATGCATTTTATGATTCTCAAACTTGAATAATTTTTTGTGGAAAAAAATATTTATGGGAATTTCGTTTTTTTAATCTCTTTTAGAATTTCACAAATTTTTAAGAATCTCTTTTAGAATCTCACAAGTTTTGAAGAATCTCTTTTAGAATCTCACAAATAGTTTTTTACACATGTATTTGTTGTTTATAATTGTATTTTTTAGAATTGTATTAATGATATAAACATATTTATAATTTTTTTGAATTTTAAAAATTAATATTTTAAATTGTTCTCTCGTTCTCTTTTTAAGCATGTTCTCTCTAGAGCCTTACTCATATATATATATATATATATATATATATATATATATATATATATAAACTAATAATAAATAAATAAATATAAAAAATTTAATTTTATATATCATAAAAGGAGCAGTGTGTTGCACGTTCTAATCTAATCTATAAGGCATATAAATTTAAATATTTAAAAAATTCATTTTATAAAAATATATAATTTAAAAATATGTTAACGTACTTTTTTTTTTTTTTGAACAAAAAGAAATCAATCCATTAATCAAAAGCCATACGACATCTACAAAAACAATCGCAAGAACAGACGCTTAAGGGGATCGCTGTTGAATCCTTTCTAAAGGCAACCAAGCGATTTAAAGATAATTGATATATACATGTTTTTACTTCAATCATCGAACTGTTCTGAACCGACGACCATAGATGCGATTCCATAGTAGCCTTCATCTCTGAATCAAAATCATGAAAAACTTGCCGATCTATAACCTCGGCCATGGAAAACTCCCAAATTCAATCCAAACAAAAACCAAACTCTCACAAGGAGAGACAAACACAACCCAAATAAATTGGGAATAACTGAAACCCAAATAAATTGGGAACTTTATTGAAAGGAAAGAAAGCAAGACAAATGAAAAATGAATTGAATTGGGGCTTTCCACCGGTGAAACCCGATGGAAGCCCCCTCAAAAAACTTTAATGGAGACTAGGGTAGAAGGGAGAGAGGAGAAGAGGCGAGAGAGAGATGTGTGTTTAGTGCGTTCCTCTAGGTGAGGTTTTATTCCTGATTCCTCTATATGTTAACGTACTTTTAATTATTTGTACAACAGCCTGGTAGACCGACGCTAGTACAATATTGTTGTACAACAGCTGCTAATTGATCAAAAAACAAAACAGTTGTTGAAAATTTCAAATACTCATCCTTATCCTCATCGGTAAACGGTAAATTATCCTCATCGGTAAACGGTAAAATATTTTTAATCCGTACTCCAAGAAAAATGCTAGTTAACCAAAAAAACAGTTCCAAAAAAGTGTCCAAAATGACACGTGTTTTTTTATAATTGGCTGATTAAATAATTAATATGATGGATCCCGCGTGCATTCATATAAATCCTCAATTAAAACTTCACATTTTGCCAAGTCATACATATCACATCAGTTTGGGAACATTTTTGAAGAATTATTTTGGTTCAAAATTTGCTAGGAAATCTTGGTTCGAAATTTGCTAGGGAACCAAATAATTTCTTGAAAAACTTGTCCAAAATGATATGGCAGGAGTAATAAATGAGATAGAATTTGTTACATGCACATCAATTGCACCAATTAAACTCGTCTTGATCAATGCGAAATTGATCGAGATGGGATCATTTGATTGGAAATGCGTAAGTAAGAGGAGATGAGAATAATCGGGCGTTTTATATACTATGATTCGCCCTTTTCATTTCTTTCATTTTATAGAAACTAGTGATGTACTTCTATAACCTTTAGCCTTTCTAGTGAAGTTCACTCCTTTGGTATTGGAAACCTCCTTATCTTATTTTAGCAGCAGAAAATTCCTTTCTCTTTGCTGCTACAACGCGATTTATTTACTTGAGGCATAGGCGGGATAAGGCTTTGCTTTAGTATAGGGTAAAAAAGAAGCTCTATAAGCCGAAATTGAGTACCCGCAAACCCTTGAGTTCATTTTCTTTATCATAGGGTAGGGGGCGGCTTTGAAGCTATAGAAACAAAAAGGCTACTTACTTCACATTTTAACACATCATTAACTGCCACATCATTTCAAACATTTTTTTTTGAAAAATTGTTTGATTCATAGTACTACTCTTTTGGTTCCCTAGCATTACTCTACTCCAAAGACGTTAGGGGTGAACAAAATTTACCAAACCCACCCCAACCCGTTCTTTATTTCGCCCAACCAATCCGGATCGTCCAAACCCGTGGGTTGAACGGGTTGATTTTTAAAAAACCCGTACTAATTGGGTTGGGTTATGGTTTAACAAATTTTAACCCTAACCCAACCCGTTTACATACAATGCATATTGATTAAATATTTTCTGCAGTTTTTTGGATTCATTTTCTGCATTTTTTGCATTTTCTACATTCTGCAACATTCTACAACACATTCTGCAACACTTTCTACATTTTGCAACACACTCTGCAACATTCTGCAACACATTTTCTACATTCTGCAACACTTTCTGCATTATGTAACACATTTTGCAACACATTTCTGCATTTTTTGGGCAGAATTTCTGCATTTTCTGGGCAGAATTTTCTGCATTTTCTGCAAAGTTTTTTCGATTTGTAACCCGACCAAACCGCCCTAACCCAACCGGACCGTTCAAAATCCGACCAACCCGTCCCGTCCAAAACCGTGGGTTGAACGGGTTAATTTTTTAAAAATCCGTACTAATTGGGTTAGGTTGTTTTTTCACTCAACCCGCCCCGTGTTCACCCTAGTGAGGAGAAGATAAAAAAGACAAAAAGAAAAAATGAAATGAGAAAAAGCAGGATGTCCGAAAGTGACCTAAACCAAACGCAGCCTTAATCTTCGAATCCCTTTCCCGGTCAGCGATTGCTTTCATCATTATTACCTTACCTTACCCCATTATTATTCTTCTTCTTCTTCCCCTGCTTCATACAGTATAATTATGGATTTTCGCTCTTTTTTTTGCTGCGTTAGCGCCTCTGAACGGTACGTTTTCTTGATTTATCACTTGCTGCTTTTAACCTTGTTATTAAGTTCCTTTATTAAGTGTTTTCTAATTAATTATATGCTTGATTTGGTGTTTAATCTTGCTTTACTTCGTTTAATTATGACGCACCTTCATTTGTTAACACTTACTTTGACTAGACTTTACTTAATTGGAGTAACAAACTATATTTAGATAAGTTGAGTTATGTGTGAATTTTCTAGGGAAGGAAAGGGGAAGAAGAAACAGTCGACGTGGAGGATTTTCTCGTTGAAGGAATTGCATTCTGCTACCAATAATTTTAATTATGATAACAAGCTTGGAGAAGGTGGATTTGGTAGTGTTTATTGGGGACAGCTTTGGGATGGATCACAAGTAATCATCGCTTTCCCCCCTTTTGTTAATTCTGTTTCGTGATTCGTTGTTTCTGTTTGATAGAGTAATAGTCAGTGATATTTCTTTTGTTAACGAAAGCAGTCGAGCAGACCTAATTGCATATAGTGTTATACTCTGGAGTATTGTTTGGTCAGCGAATTATGGAATATGTGTATGATATATGCTCTACTATTACTCAACTCTTTTATTTGCATCGAAATGATTGGATATCTAGTTCAACTTCAAATGTTTTGTTTAGGCAATACTTTTGTTCTTTAGTATTGATATTCTGGGCTTAGGCAAACATCATCACTATATCAGTGTAACAGAATAGCATATGATGCGTAGTGGGATGTCTTGCCAGGTTAGCTAGGTTAGAGGACAAGCTTTGTGAGAAGGGACCGTGCTTGCCTTTTCCGGAACTTTTGCTCATCAATATTGTTTTTACGTACTCATTAATTTTTTCAAACCTATCCAACAGCTATCCATAAGGGTAATCTTTTATCATAAAGACATATGAAGACCCCTTTAATGACGTTGAACTAGTTATAACATCTTTTTGTGTTTTTACATGGCCACTAGAATGGAATTACAAAAATGTACTAAACTGGCATTCAAATTGTAATATTAACCCTGTGTTGACAATACTGTATACTAATTATGTTTTTGAAAAAAAAAAAACTGACTGTATTTAGTTTCTTTAAAAGAAAAAAATTACTGTGATCTACTACCTTCCTTGAAAGACCCTCTTACACTGTTGTTTCTTAGTAACTTGGTGAGAAGTGTGCACTTGTAGGAAGGTATCAGTATTTGTCACTGGTGAATTTGTCAGGCTACGCTTCTTTGGTCTCAACTCAGTCAGCATGGTGGTTTTTTATATATACAAATTTGTATTTGGGAAAGCTTTTTCTCAGTGTGCCCACTGTATTGTGTTAGAATCTCTATGTGAGTAGTGTCTTAGGGGTAGAATCCTTTGCAGATAGCAGTAAAAAGACTAAAGGTCTGGAGCAACAAAGCAGAGATGGAATTTGCTGTGGAGGTTGAAATTTTGGCAAGAGTACGACACAAGAATTTGCTAAGTTTACGGGGCTATTGTGCGGAAGGTCAAGAGCGTCTAATTGTATATGATTACATGCCGAACCTGAGTTTGCTCTCTCATCTTCATGGACAGCACTCAGCTGAATCCCTTCTTGATTGGAAACGTAGGATGAGTATTGCCATTGGGTCTGCTGAAGGCATTGCGTAAGTAAAACCTGTTCTTTTTTCTTTTTTTTGCGTCTGTCTATTAATCTTTCTTAACTAATAGTTGATGTATCATACTCAGCTATCTTCATCACCATGCAACTCCGCATATCATCCATAGAGACGTGAAAGCAAGCAATGTTTTACTTAACTCAGATTTCCAAGCTCAGGTTGCTGATTTTGGATTTGCAAAGTTAATACCTGATGGTGCCACACATGTGACCACTAGAGTCAAGGGCACTCTTGGCTACCTTGCCCCAGAATATGCAATGCTGGGGAAGGCATCAGAGAGCTGTGATGTTTACAGTTTTGGAATTCTCTTGCTTGAGCTTGCCAGTGGGAAGAAACCACTGGAGAAGCTCAGTTCAACAATGAAGCGCACGATCACAGACTGGGCTCTCCCCTTGGCATGTGAAAGGAAATTTAGTGAACTAGCAGACCCTAAACTGAATGGAAAGTACATAGAAGAAGAACTGAAGAGGATAGTGTTTGTTGCACTTATCTGTGCTCACAGTCGGCCCGAAAAAAGACCCAACATGCTTGAGGTGGTGGAGCTACTGAAGGGGGATGCCGAATCAAAGATGACTGATATAGAAAAAGATGAACTGTTCACTAGTCCTAAACCTTTAGACTGTGATGATGGGTCATCGGGTGTAGAAGACAGTTCTGATTTTATTTCAGCAGAAACGGAATCAAAGCAGGAAATTGAGAAAGTTGAGGTTTAGCAGAAGTTTCCCATTGTGATTTGTGACAGCTAAGTAATTATTTGTGAAGTTCGTGGAAGCATGATTTCTTTGTCATTGCTGCATTTTTTTTTTGCATCAGCGTTCTAAGATGATTGATGTATATGATGCTTATGTTAAAAGTGTTATTTCCCATTGCATGATTTGTGTGCTTTTGTTTGACTTCTCTTTGTAAAAGTATGTGGATAAGAGCAATAGGTTGTATGTAGTAATTGATTGAGAGGAGCAGCAGATGAGTGGTCTAGAACATTTTATATTTTTCATCAGGCATAGGATGTCCCAATATGTGTAACAAACTAGTATTTTAGATTGCTGTTTGTTTCATTGTTCTCTTGTCTAAAGTGAAGACTCTCTTGCCAAGACTGATGGATGCATAATTGCAATTTTTTTGTGCATTTGCTTGCTAGAACCAATTACTAGAAAGAACATTTTATGTGTTGCACCTAGATGCTGCTACCTTGTCCATATGTATTTATCACTAACTCTCTTTCGCGAAGAATTTTGGATTCTGGCATCCTATCGGCTCCTGTCTTTATCCTTGCCAGCAGTGGAAGTTGCCATCCTTTACTTCAACTCGATTTTAGCCATAATTGTGTCTTTGGTCCGTTCTCTAACTCGATCAATTGCCTCACAACCTTGTTCTCTTGGATATAAGTTATGATAAGTACCTTGGGTTCCCTTCCAATTTCTTTTCAGGGGGGATGAAATATCTACAAGCTTCAGTGTTAAATGGATTCCAAAGGTGCACTCACAATTCCAGATGTGTTTGATGTCCGAAGGATTTGATGATCTTGGTCCAGTCAAGTAAATTTACATGGACCTATAAGAGAGTCAGTAGGCCGTTTAGCAAGTATTCAAATCCTCTATCTTGACTGGGGTTGTTTTAATGGTGCCATTCCATCAAGTTTCTTTTTAAATTTGACCAATATTCTCGAAGCTAGATTAAATAACAATTATCTAAGAAGAACAGTTTAAACTTTAAAGATTCGGGGCGATGGCGTAACAATCTCCTTCCCCCTTTTTGTTTTGTTGGACACAGGACACCGAGGGAATCCTGGAATCTGCAAAACATTGCCAATTTATTTCAGTCGAGGATTGGCATTATGCTTGGGATAGTTACTGTTTACTAGTAGTTTATGCCACTAATTTCATTCACTTTGGTTCAGCTAATTAACATATTTATATATTATGAGACTGGGGAAGTTCTGTAAAATTTGAAGTATAGTCCATGTGTTATCTAGTTTCTTTATTCTCAATAGTGAGAGTGTATTATAAAAAAAAACTGAATGAAAAGTTTAATAATTAGAGATCAGCCGTGAGAGGAGACATGATGCTCGCGTGAACTAAGGATCTTAGGAAGTGATCTTAGGAATGCTAAACATCAAGGGTAGCTATAATATCGCTCTTGATATGTTGAATCGTGAGAAATGATGGAAGTTCCCTGGGAATTCGAAATCCCTCCATATAAATTGTCTAATTGGCAGATGATGGCGTTCTAGATGTAAACTCGGAGCTGTTGAAGATATTATCGACGCCATCTGGACATGCGAATTTGAAAAGACTCCAAATTTTGAAACTTGATCAGGATGAGAGTTGAGAAAGATGTATCTATATATATTATAATATATATATTATAATGCCTGTAGATCGGAAAGTTACCAGAAACGTTTAAAGTATTTTTCTTGAATTTTTGGTTTTTTGATTTTTTTTATTAAAATTGTTTTCTTGCATTAAATAGCTCTTAATGGCATATTAATTAATCATTAATTATACCTAATAAATATGTATTAAATTTATTTTATTTATTTAAGAAATTATAAAACTTTATTTTGAGCATTATAATTATTATTTCAGTATTAAATATTAGTTACATATATAATTAAGTTTTTTTTAGGTAAAATGATGACTAAAAATTGTTTACATTACGTAATTTTTTATTCCCTATCGAATAGCACTCCAACTTCTTTTCGGACAATTGTAGTACAGACGATCCTTAACTTTTTAAGCAATCTTTATCATTAGTGGTTATGGAAATCGTAATAGATTGTAGAAGTATTTAATGTTCGCTTAACATATGTAACAAAAATAACATGGTTTATGACCAAACTGATTAAATTAAAAAAATACATTTTTATCGGTAGATTAAATCGATAAAAAGGTTATATACCCGTTGTTCATTATATTATGTCGAAATAAATTAACTAATTAAATAGATTATTACACTACAATTGAACATGTACGTTATGAGAGGGGCGTCGGTTTTAAAAAGTGTTATTATATATAATATTTATAAGTTTTGATCGTAAAGATTACGTTTGTATTATAATTACTATTTTTTATGTTTATGATATTTTGGAGATTATAAATTTTTAGATATATAAAGAAAATATCTTCAAACTTATAATTTATGTAAATTATTTTGAATCAATTTTTTTAAAAAAATTCTTAAGTGACCAATCGATTTTTAAAAATAATAAAAAATAATTCATCTATTTTCAATATTTTAAAATAAAAATTTGTGAACCGCGCGAAGCGCGAATAAATTTACTAGTTATCTCTTAATACAGAAGAAATTGTGTAAATCTTAGGGAAAGAAGTCATGGAGTTTGGGACTCGGTCTCTGGATTAGGGGTGAGCAACGGTTCCGAACCGAACCGAACCAGAATCGATGGAACCGGGAACCGAATTTCAAAAATTTTGAGAACCGAACCGGAACCATTTATGTAGTAGAACCGAACCGGAACCGGATCATAAATTACGGTTCGGTTCGGGTTAGAACCGAAAGAACCGTCCAAACAACAATTTCCATAATAAAATTTGAAATTTGAAATTTGAAAAGAAAATAAACATACTATGGCCATTATTCTAGAGAGGACCTCCTTATATAGAGAATATGAGAGAATCAATCTAAACCATTTATTTCCATTTATTTCTTTGGGCCCCGCCAGGGGCACCTTCACAAAAAAGTCTTATAATTCTACCCTCTATCTATTTATAAAAAAAAATTTACAAAAAACAAAAATTTAAAAAAATTATTTTTTTTTTAAAAAAATGATGACAAGGCAGCAGTTTTTTAATTTTTTTTAAAAAAATTTAAATTATTTTTTTTTTCGATAAATGGATAGAGGATAGAATTATAAGATTATTTTGTAAAAGGGCCCCGCCAGGGGCCTTATATAAAGGACAATTTAAATGCATTTTAAGTGATTCTCTCATATTCTTTATATAACAAATTCTCTCTGGAAGGGAATTCAACATACTATTTTATCCAAAGTCCAAACAACAAATGTCTACTATAGTAAAACGTATAAACGTATAAAAGGAATACTTGATTCTCTATTATATATAGTATAAAATATATATTTTTTATTTGTGTGTATATATATACGGTTCGGTTCGGTTCTTACATTTTTTTTGGAAGAGAACTGGAACCGAACCGGGAACCAAAATTTTATAAAAATTAGAACCGAACCGGAACCAAATTATAAAATCATAGAACCAGAACCAGATTTTTTCCCCGGTTCGGTTCGGTTCGGTTCCCGGTTCCGAACCGGGAAATGCTCACTCCTACTCTGGATCAATAGTGTTCAATCTTATTTGATTTTAGTGTTTTAGGTCACAATGAAGGTGTCGTGTGACAGGGTGCGTGTGTTGGTGTAGTGGTTTGAGCTCTCGGCTTCTCTAGAAGAGGTCGAGGGTTCGAATCCTAGAGTGTGTGCGTGTGTTGTTAAAAAAAAAAAAGGTGTCGGGTGACATTCTAGGTTTATTAATTTAGCTACAATAGCATATTGTGTAGCAGCTAGCATTCGGCTAATCGAGCTTGCTGAGTACTGAAACTTGAGCCATGAAGAGCATAAGGATGAAGAAAAACTTTTATCTGCAGAATATTTTCAGAGAGCTCTGCGTTTTAATTTCCCCCATTCCTAATGTTGCTTATCTATCTATCTATACTAATATATACTAGGGGATAATTTGTAGTTTGGTTGTTTGGTTCAACCCTATATTTTAACCTTAATTTTACTTGAATTAAAAATATATTTAATTAACATTTTATATAAAAAAACTTAACTTTCCGGACTATTTGGAGCTCGAGAAGAGCGCGTGTAACAACGAAGCAACACAGAAAAATGGTAAACGCGTGAAAAGTGAATCACAAAGCTACTCCCACAATTCCCGTATTTTTGCAATTTTAAAAAAATAATTGGTATAATTATAATTAAAATGATAAATTTAAAAATAGTTTTTCTTAATAAAAGTAAAATTGTAAATTACTTTTAGCAATTTATTTATAAAAAATGCCCTAAAAATAACGACCAAAACATTAAAATTCCATTTTTTCTTTACTTTTTTCTTAAATATAATATTATAATTTTTAGTAACTAACCATTATTTTATCTTTAATTTAAAAAAAAAACTAATAACTTTTAAAATATGTTAGCTTTAATTTCTATTTTCCAAACTTAAACCTTTTCTTTTAAAAAAACTACAGATAATTTTATTTATATGATATTATAATTCCTAATAACTAACCAACAATTTAGAGGGATATATTTCGACCCATATCTTCTATATTTATTGAGTATTACAATTTTTGATGAATTGTTAATTTTTAAGATAATCAATTTGCTTCCCCAAATTAGTGAAATCAATGTAAAATTGCGATCATTTTCCATAAATTATCCTTTTTAAAAATTGTATAGTAATTAATGAGGAATGGCCAAGAATATAAAATAACTCATATTCTTAAAAATCAATGCTCTTATAATGGGTATAAAAGAAAATGTATCATCTAATTAATGTTTTCTTAAAATGCGTAATGTTTCCTCATTTTTGGTTATCCACATTTACAACTGTTAGATCTTCAACTCAAATAGATCATGACCGTTTGGAGATCTAAGGTTCGAATTCTACCAACAACAGTTTAATATAAAATTAATACTAGATTATGTTATATAGAAAGGTTGAATGTTCGATTTCCACCAACAGCATATTAATTTAGAATCAAACTACAAATTATATCCTTTTCGCTTATTATAATATAGTATAGATTTATAAACAAAGATCTAAAATTTAAATTTTATCAACATATTAAAAGTAATGTTTATAATATTATATATACTAAACTCTAAATAAAAAAAATATTAAAAGTACCCGTGCTTTGCACGGGCTATAAGCTAGTACTCCCTCCGTCTCTTAAAACGTTTCCTATTTACTAAATCGGGACAATCAAAATACTTTTCTCCTTTCTATTTTAAGCCATAAAAAATAATATTCAATACCCACTACTCCACCCACTACTCCTTAAAAATAATATTCAATACCCATTACTCCACCCTCTAATCATTACAAATAATATTCAACACTCACTATTCCACCCACTACTCCAAAAAAACAATATTCAATACCTACTATTCCACCCACTACTCCTTAAAAATAATATTCAATACCCACTACTTCACCCACTACTCCAAAAAAACAATATTCAATACCCACTACTCCTTAAAAATAATATTCAATACAAACTACTTCTTACAAATAATATTCAATACTCACTTTTTCTTAAAACCCGTTTTTTTAGTCAAATGAGCAATGTTTAAAGAGACGGAGGGAGTATCTTTTAAGTGGTACAAACAGTTTTAGTTAACGAAGTTCATTGATGCATAAAATCACATTCTTCTTGTGTTGTCAAGTCGTAACTAGCAAAATGAAAAAGCAATTATATTAACAATATTTTCTGGACCAAAAATTATTAACTAGTGCAAATAGAGAGACCAACGCTCAGTAATCAGTAGGGCCGCACATGGGTTCTAAAAACCGACCAAACTGATCCAAACCGACCCTATTTTTAACCGATCAAACCGAACCGTCCAAAACCATGGGTTAAATGGGTTAATTTTTTAAAAACCCGAACTAATTGGGTTGGGTAAGGGTTTAACAAATTTTAACCCTTACCCAACCCAACCCGTTTACACAAAATGCAGAATTTTTTACATATTTTATACATATTATGTATATTTGTGGCATATTTTCTACAAATTCTATAAATTTTCTGCACTATTTAATTTTTTTGCAACATTCTGCAACACTTTCTGGCTTCTGCAACACTTTTTGCAACATTCTGCAACACTTTTAGCAACATTCTGCAACACTTTCTACGAAGTGCAGAATTTTCTACAATGTACGAAATTTTCTACAAAATTCTTCCGATTAGTAAATTTAACCCAACCCAACCCGAACTAATTAGGTTGGGTCGGGATTGGGTTACAGAATTTTTTTTCAGTTAATGGATTGATTTCTTATAAAACCGAACTAATTGGGTTGAGTCGGAATTTGATAAAAACCTGACCCAACCCTACCCATGTGCAACCCTAGCAATCAGCAGTGTTCAATATATTAAAAGGTTATAGGTGATTCAGGGCTCGAAAAGATATCTTGATTAAAAAGTTATAGCAAAAAACCAACGTAGAAGATAACATAATCTTGAAGAAGAAGATATAGGGTGTGTTTTGCATTTCTTAATTGTAACTTATAAGTTATTCATATTTATATTTTTTTTTGGATAAAGGTCAGATCTACCTTTTTTTTTATTCATCGGACAAGAATATCGTGTGCTGAACAGTGGTCATATCTACCCGCCTATTACGCATTTTATGATATGGTAATACCTGTTATACATTTTTCAAAAGTATAATATTACGCAAGTGATGAGTGAGTAATAGCTTATTACTAATTCTTTTTTTTATTAATTTATATTCATCATTCCGAATATTTCTAAATCCCAAAATGGAAAAATTGAACTGCAAATGTTAACCGTTAAACCCAAAAGGAAATACAAATAAATTTGTAGGAAAAAAATTTTAAATTAAAAAATTGAATATTTTAACGAGTCCGGCAGCCTGATATTTAAAAAATCGGGGGCCAGTCCCGATTTTTTAAAAATCGGGATAAATTAGGATTTAGGGTACCCTAAATCCTAAACCCTAAGTCCGTATACGATTTATTCGCCTTTCTGAATATTTCTAAAACCCAAAATGAAAAAATTAAACCCTAAAAGTTAATTGTTGAACACATAAGGGAATACATATAAATTTAAAAAAATTTATTAAAAAATTTAATATATATAAACCCAAATATTTGAACCAA
This sequence comes from Kitagawia praeruptora, assembly GCA_037693485.1. Lineage (NCBI taxonomy): Eukaryota > Viridiplantae > Streptophyta > Magnoliopsida > Apiales > Apiaceae > Kitagawia > Kitagawia praeruptora. Next base: position 43,723,875 of record CM075345.1, on the reverse strand, counting down.
TTAAACCCCGAATGAAAACTATTTAATCACAAATATTATATATATAGGTATCATAAATGTATTACGCATTTGTATTAAGTATAATATAGTTATTACGTATTTCATATTTGGATATTAAGGTATTACGCATTTACAGGATGAGTAAGATTTTTTTATTTTTTTTTAGTTAAGCATTGAGGAGATGGTAACATGTGCTTTTTTGGTTTTTTTTGTTAAGCACTTATCATAATATGCGTAACAGGTTGGCATTATTGGCCGCATGTTCCGCTTTGTGTTATTTTGGTTAAAATTGAATAAAAATGTGATAAAAATGTCATTATTTTTTTTTCGTTATCTTGCAAAAATAAGTTATTTATTTTTAAAAAAAATACAAATTTACGTATTTTTTCAAAATAAGCAACTTATTTTAAGAAATAAAATTTACCAAACATAATCATAATGTGAAAAGCTTTTGACTTTTGAGACTCACTATGACAATGACAATTTTTTTTTTTTAAAAAAAAACACATTCGAAATATCTTGTTTCGGGATGGATCGTAACATGTTCGTGTTTTGTTTTCATTCCTGATCTTCTTCTTTTTAAAAAAAAAAAAAAGAATTTGAAAACACGCTTAATTGTAAGATTTTAATCTTAATGATCCTAAATACTATCCCAATAGGGAAAATAATAAGTAAATATAATCAAACAGGACGTTTAATTTTCGTAACAAAAGCAGGACTGAATTGAGGTTGTTAGTAAAAAGAATTAATAAATTAATAAGCATTACCCTTGCCTAAGGGAAAAATTTGAAAACACATGATTATACGTATGACTTTAAAAAAATATAGTACTAAATTAAACATAACGGAACATGAGTGTACATGACGTGGCCGAATTCCAGGAAGAAACACAACACGCTCCCTTTGGCGCGTGCAAAAACCCAAAGAAACCGCCTATATAAACAGAGGGGAAGAGAGAGCAAAACCGAAAGAAAGGGAAGAGGAAATTTATCATCGCAAGTAAAGTTTGGAATCACTGCTACCCTCTCTAAACCCTAACCCCCAATTTCTCTCTCGATTGAAATTGAATTATATACGTACATAGATTGAAAGAGGAGGTAGGGGAATTGAATTGAAGGAATCTGGTAGGTGATTGTGTGAGAATGTCTGCAATAGTGTGTGGGAAGAGATCTTACTTCGACGATCTTCCCAATTCACCCTCTTCGGTGACTCCCCCTGTTTCCAAAAAGCTTCGCTTTCATTCCTCTGCCACGCCGTTTCGCTCTTCTCCCTCGCCTCCGCGCCCCTCTCCTCTCGATCAACTCCGTGCTGTCTTTCCTCATATGGACAGTCAGGTTCTCTCTCTCTCTCTCTCCCCCCCTCTCTCTCTCCCCCCACCCTCTCTCTCCCTCTCCCTCCCTCTCTCTCTCGCCCCCGTTTCTCCTCTCTCCCTTCCTCCCCCCCCTCTCTCTATCTACATACATATATTTGTGTATATAATTAATTGATATTCAATTGTGTATGTTTTAAGGTGCTTAAAGATTTGGCAGATCCAATTACTTCATCGAATTTGTTAATTAATTTTGTAATTTTATCTTTAAAGTTTGTTCATTTTCATCTGCAATTACAAGTTTAGTCATTTACTTTGTATATTGCTAAAAGTTCACTCTAAATTAGAGGATTTTTCGTGAATAGAATTACAATCCGATTCTAACACTTTTTTTCTTTAAAATCTCTGAATACAAACGTTGATAATTGCTTCCTGTATGTCCTAGCTCTTAAGTTTTGATAAAAGATTCCACTTCTTATTATTTATCTTGTGTGTATAGTGTATTCTGTTAGTGCCGAGAATAATATCTCGTGTCTATTTTCTAGTAATTCATCTACCATTTAATAGTGACATACTATTGAGAAATTTAGCTCAAGCTCCTGATTACATGGAATTCTATTATCGGAATTGTGTATGTATATCTCAGGCACATAAAGAAACATACTTAACAAAAAAAGATTGGTCTGTTGGCTATGTACGGAGTATTTATTAGTCACCTCCAGAACTGTATTACAATGCTAGTTTTTGGAGCCATGTACATTGCTTTTTCCAAGAAAAAACCTGGTACTAATTCAAAAAGACATTGTTACTGTCTGTAATGTAGGCAACCCTGTCTTAGACTTTACTGAAGTTTTGTTTAAATGTAGCTGTTATATTCTACTAATGTTCCAGAGCTGCAGCTTTTGAGATAGGATTAGTATTTATTTCAATTGCTTACCTAATCTAAGGAGTAGAAAAAATTCTTCTTTTTTTTGCTGGATATCCTTTTTTATCCTGTATTTTCCTTGTATTTTATTCTGCAATAGCAACTGTTTTACAAGTTCGACAACCTAACTTTTCCTTGAAAATTATATTGTTATGTCTTCTAGCTTCTTGAGAGAGCACTTGAGGAATGTGGGTATGATATGGAATCTGCTATCAAGAACCTACGTAATCTTTGTCTTGGATACACAGAGGGCAACTCAGAATCTGTGGCAAAATCAACTCCAGATCCAGAGACAGGTATTCTATTGTTTACCCTAACATTATCTTCAGATGAAATACTTACATCAAGGCTATATATTAATTCAATATTTTATTTTAAACTACGGTAGATTTACTGAGGACTATTGATAGCATCTGGTCATAGTATATAGATAATATCTCACTCGGGTCTTTAATTTGTAGTCAATGGACTAATTTAACTGAATGTTGAAAAAGTGAAGCAGATTCACGCACACATGCTTGCAATGTCAATATATATATTTATGTATTATATAGGGTGGGTGTGCCTCCCGTTTGCTGCAATAGATATTGTATTTGCTACATTAGGTGTGATGAACTGAATATTTGTCTATATTATGTTGTGAAAATAACTCTCTTGCACGTTCGTGATCTAGATAACCAGAAATCAGAATATGTCACATGCTTTTGTCAGTGTATAAGCGTAATGGATTACTCACCTAGCATGTTGTAGACAATGCTTAACATAGTGTTTATCAACTAATGGATTACACTATATCCATGTATGGTCTTTAATGCAGTGAACAACCTTTTACAGTAGTTTACCTTACATAGCTTCTCTGTGCTTATGTCCTGTCAGTGTGATAATATTTTTGACAAGCAAATGGCAAGTTATGCAACTTCTCCCATGCGGTAACAATTATGATGAGGAATTTAGTAGTCATCTGCATAATCTATTAGATGATGTTCTACTGAAAAATCACCCAATTTTAATTATTAAAAAAAGAGTCTAATGATTGATGTGATATCGGTAGGTGCTGCAACTGCTGATGCAATTCCAGCAAAGGATAATTTGGCTCAGGATAACCTACAACTGGAGGGTGCGGAATGGGTGGAACTGCTTGTGAGTGAAATGAAAAGTGCTACCAACATGGATGATGCTAGATCCCGAGCAACAAGAGTGTTGGAAAGTTTAGAGAAATCTATCTCTCTTCGTGCCAGTGCTGAGGCTGCACAAAGTTTTCACAAGGTATACATTTTTCGTGCCCAAATATACATTTAGTGCTTGCTAATATTTTTATACAGATTGCCTTTATCTTATTTGATACGGGTCACATTTTTATCTAAAGAAATATGAAACTTGATCGTTCTTATGTGGTGTGATACAAGGAAGGACATATTTGCACAACCTTTTTTATAAGGCATCCATCTGCTGCTATGAAGACATTTAAATGTTTTTTTTTTTTTGCACGAGTAAGAATGAAGATACTTAGCTAATAATGGTAAAGGGCTTAAAACTCAGCACTGCTAAATATGTGGGGGGACCAATAATTTAATAATGTAATGTTAAATTTATTCAGTTGTTTTAGCATGTAGACCTTAGTATTGCCGAATGTAACATTAGCTGTTATTTTGCAGGAAAATGTGATGCTCAAGGAGCAAAGTGAAGTTATTCTACGGGAGAATACTATCCTTAAGCGGGCTGTAGCTATCCAACATGAACGTCAGAAGGAGTATGATGACAGGAACCAGGAAGTGCAGCATATGAAGCAGCTTGTAGCTCAGTACCAGGAGCAGTTGAGGACCCTTGAGGTAAACGTAAAACTCAAAAATGTTCTCTTCCTGTGACTGCAATATGATTCCCATCAGATGTATATATTATATTAACTCAGACAAATGCCATTACGATTCTTTTGGTTGGTAAATATTACTTCATGAAATATTGATGTGGCTAGACAAATATTTTTCGGAGCTTTGCATTTGACAAAATTGTATCATTGTAAATGGGGTTCCAGTATTTGACAGTAGCGCAATGGCAGATTAACACTGACTTTTGCCTGATATGTTTTCTTATTTATTATATACGGAGTATATATTATTGTTTTGCTGGTTGCAGGTTAATAACTACGCTCTGACAATGCATTTGAAGCAGTCTTTAGAAAGCAACTTCATGCCCGGAAGCTCCAATAGAGATGTGTTCTAAATCATCACATCAAGTATCCAGAACAATCAATTATGTGGTCATATTACAGAACTGAACTTGCACATGGTATGGTCAAGGAAGTACAAGGAAATGCATCTATAATATGGTGGTTGCAATAACTGAATTTGCAAGTTACAGTATAGTAGAATCGAGGTCATCACAGTCCATAATCACAAATGTGTGGTTTGTAATAGAAAGTTGGCAAATCATTTGCAGATTTCGAACCTGATTGAAAGCTTGTACTGTATTAAGTTATTTGAATAATGCAAAACTTTTAAATCCATTCAGTGCGGCAGTACTCCCTCGAGTTTTAATCGGGACAAACATGATTATATTCCTACCAGATTACTCGTATTACAATGTGATTATTTATGTATGTATATTCACACACACACACACAATTAACATGTTTACAAGAACACTTTTTTCCAAGTGAAATCCGCCAAACAGGAACTTGCAGCAGATAGTCCTGCCTCGCGCCCACGCTCATTAAAGACAACAGCGAAGATACAATACAGATGAAAAAAACATGTTTGTTTAAATCAATTTACAGCACGACTTTGCTTGATGAGAAGGAGAAGAGCTAAAATAACAGGAGCGCAAATCATAGAAAGAGCCAGTAGAATGTTGGGGGTGGTGATTTCTGGGAATAAAGCGCTTCCGTATTTGATAACAGCGGCTCCCAAGACCGATCCACCTGCTAGCTTCAGCACGTACTTGAGATCCTCCCCCTGTTCAAAATTAAATTTTTATGCTTCTGCCTTCGTGGTACAAAATTTCAATGTAGAAACATTTCTGATACAACAGACAAGAACCTGGGAGTTGAATGGAGCTGGATCAGAGGGAGTGACATTGTTGTTGAAGCTCGAATCATTCTTTCGAGAAGCTAGAATCATAAGGGACTTGCTCGATGATGTCGTCGGAAATGGATAAGAGAATCCACCAGCGGAGATTCTATCTGAACGACGGCAACTGAATGGTGAGTTTTGGGTATGACCAATATGAAGATGGGTAGCTGTGGTTGCTGTTGCTGCCATATCCTTGGGAAGCAAAAGTAATATTAACCTCAAATCTTTTTGAATAATCAATCGTCTGCGATACTTTGATATAACGGGCTCCTACAAAAAAAATTGTACGGCCCAAGAAAAGGGCCCATAAATCATTTTAGACAACCTGCTTACTGCACTCTCCTTTTTTTCCCCCCCTTTTTTTTTTTTCATTTTTCTGTACATGGTTAATTGGTTTGTTATATTCGTGCTACAAGCCAATAACTAAATCTTGCATATTGAGAATTAATTTCAGAATAAAATTTGTAGGGATTGATGTGCCTGAGATGACCCAGGAGAGATACTTATTTTATAGGCTTTTTATGTTATAATTTCAGGAAAGATATTTGAGGTTGTCCTCAGATTCAGTTTTCTCAAATTTTTATATGTAAAGTATTTATTATATAAAATTAGTTTATAACCCGTGTAATGCACGACACTTTTTCTAATATTTATTATTTTATTTTATTATTATTTATTTGTTAATAGTTTACATATTAGATTGTTGTTATGAAATATATATATATATAGGCATGTGCTCAAATGAGATCCCCTTATAGTGAGAACTGAGACCTTTCCATTTTATACTATATTACCCCAAAATCTAATCTAATCTAATTATAGTATGTATTGTGTCAATTTCCCACCCCCACCCCACCCCCCCATCCCCATCCCCATCCCCATCCCCATCCCCATCCCTCATCGACACCGCATCGGAACCGGTCATCTTCTCCGGCGACCGACACCACCTTCTTTTCTTTTGCTAGAGTATCCATGGAAGTCACTACCATCTTCCACCGTCGTTCTTCTCAATGATTCCAGCAAAATCATTTCATCATATATACATACCGTATCTATATACACATGTATACATACGTATATCTCCTCTACATCTTCATCTCTCCTCCATCACTCTCGGCCATAAATGCATCGATAATCGAAGTTCTTTTAAAAAACAATCAGTGATTTGCAACCTCTCCATGGAAGTAAAATACAAATCTGAAAGTTTTTAATGGATTGCTTTCAACAAATTTAGTGATTTGCGCTAAAAGAATTAGTGATTTGCTTATAAATTTCAGTAATTTGAGTTTAATTTACGATGGCCCCGTAGGGGCATCATCTTTATCGTTCCTCCGGCGAGCTCCATGGTTCGATCTCCATCTGGTGAGCACGTGATTTATGATGAAGAAGAAAGTGGAGATTTGACTGAAAAATTCGTCACAAATCTTAAATGAGCAGGTGGTTAGTGGTGGACCGGTGGTGGTGGTGGGGGGGACCGGAGATGGTGGTGTTGTGACTTGTCTTGTCTCAGATCTAATTTTTTTTTTGATGATTTATGCTCGAATATTTGATTATTTGTATTGAATTTTTGGTGATTTTGGCCGAAAATTAGTGATTATGTGGGTGATAGGAGTGGTGGTGATTTGGTGATATGTGGTTTGTGGTGTGGTGGTTGTGGAGTGATGGTGGTAACGACGGTGGTGATATGGTAGTGAGGTGATGGTGAGGGCGGTGATGTGAAGTTCCGGTGGTGGTAGCATGGTCGGAGGTGAGGTTGAATATGGTGGAAGCGTGGTTGATTGGAGGTGAATGTTGTTGCCGGAGGCTGGTGGTGCGGTGTGGTCGGAGGTGAGGTTGACTGAGCAGAGAAGGAGCAGAGAAACAGGGGGAGAGGAGGATGCGCGCCTTTTTGGTTATTGGGTTTTTTTTAGGCGGCCCAATGTGCAGTTCTCACTATAACATGGGTCTCACTAGAGTAGCCCTCTATATATACATATAGAGGGCTATTCTAGTGAGACCCCTGTTATAGTGAGAACTGCACATTGGGCCACAAATTAGGCCCAATAAGCAAAACACGCACGCGGCACTACATTCTCCAAATTAAAAAAAAAAACAGACAATGCCTATCTACCTTCTTTATTATTCACCACTATCGATGAAACCACCTCTCTCTGTTGCACGGTTATTCACCATTTCCTTTGTTGCTCACACCTTCTAATCACCCCCAAATTTGCCCTAATCGAGCCTCTAAACCGTTGAAGATTTTCATAACAGTACAATATCTCGACTGTAAGTATAAAACACGATATACTCTTCATTATTGTGAAAAATATGTGTATAAATCACTTTGTTACATTGTTGTAGAAGATGATTTCGCTCATATTTTGCTTGAATCACGATTTATTTGCTTGAATCACGTTTTATTATACTTGAATCACGTTTTATTTGCTTGAATTACGTTTTTAAGTGATTTTTTGCATGTTACAACAGAGAATATTTTCGTTTTTAAGTCATTTTTGATGTTTTGGTTTGTTTCAATTGATATTGTTGTTTTACTTTCATTTTTTAAGTGATTGTAATATTAATGTGTGTCCATTACTCTTTATTGCAGGATCTATTAACAAATACTTTACTTCAATGGATAATACTAAATGAGGTAATATATTACGTTTATTTGTTGATTTGTTTACACTCTTTATTGTTGATTTGTGATTTTCCGTATAAAACTATTGATTTGTGATGATAATAAGTGACTTGTAACTTGAGATTTGTAAGTTGTGATTAATAGTAATTTTTGATATGTGGTGATATAAAAAAGTGATTTCTTATAGTAAAAGGTGATTTGTGAGTTGTGATTATATTGTGCTTTTTTGTATATAGTTTACTGATTTGTTTAGAGGCTAGTTCTTTTTAAAAGTGAGATAAAAACAGTGATTTCTTATAATAAAAGGTGATTTGTGACAAAAACAGTTAATAAGTGATACAGAACAGTGATTTGTGATGATAATAAATGATTTATGCTCATATAAAAACAGTGATTTCTTATAATAAAAGGTGATTTGTGACAAAAATAGTTAATAAGTGATACAGATTAGTGATTTGTGATGATAATAAGTGATTTATGCTTATATAGTGACTTGTAATTTGTTCTGTTTTAAAGTGATATAAATCAATGGTTTAATATTGTGTGTTAATTATACAGGTTCTAGTGCAAGACAAAGCAAGAGATTGCACCAAATGAAGTTTCCAAAAACATCTTATAGTCATCCACAAAATATCGACGATAGTGGACCTACGATAATTGATCTGGTAGGTACTTAGTTGCTTTGTCATTATTTAGTGAATTGTCAATCTTAAAAGAAACATGGTTTGGTATGTAGTTATCTTAAAGTAGTATTGATTTGCAGGTTCTAGTACAAGACAAAGCAAGCGATTAAAACAAATGAAATTTGATGAGATTAAAGCAAGAGATAGTAGAAATGGGAGTGATAGTGATGAAGATTTTGAACCACCATCAAAAACCAAAAGTAAAGACATATATGATACAGAGCTTGTATTATAAAGTGGTTTACGGAGAGAACGTAGGTCGAAGCATGCAGCAGATGTTCCAGCACTAAGCCCACAAAGTATTGCAGCCCTCACAAAGCAAAAAAAGAAGTTCAAAGTCAGAGCAACTAAGGAAAAAAAGATACAAGAACAAGCTGCCAGGAAAAGAAATGCACTGAAACGAAAACTTAATTTTGAGGTACATTCCAATCGACCAACTTTGTAGCATTACAGATTATATTAGAACAATATAGTGATTGACCAAAAATATGCAGCAAGAAGTTGAAGAACAGGGGCCGAGAAAGAAAGTAACTGATAAAACTAAAAAGGCAAACCTCAGACTTGTCGATGAGGTAGATATTATTTTTGCTTATAGATGATTTCATCTACAACTTTTTTTTACCATAATGTTGCATGATTTTTGGTGTTTTTTGTATGACAGACAACTGATGAAGATGAACCACCAGAAGCAAATGAAAATGAAAAATGGAAGCAGAAAGAAAAGGTGCTTGAAAAGGTAAATATTACACAAAAGTCACTTTTTAAAAAATCACCTTACTGATCAATAGTTACCATGTCTTATTTAATTTATCTACCTATTATCAGGAAGCAGATAAGAATCCCAATAGAAAGAAAAAGCAAAGAGTTAAATGCATTTTGCATCCCCTAGCTTTACTCCAATTTCAATAATGTATATGTAGTTTCATAAATTGCACTTTGCATCCCCCAACTTTAAATTATAGGTCGAATCACAATTCCTTATATGTTTTCTATCAAAAATAATATTGCTTTTAACGATTGTATTGACAAATGCGATATAAAATTGTGTAATGATTATATAATTTATATTTTAATATTTTTATATATATCATATATCATAATAGTCATAACTTTATTTAATGGAAACATATTAGTTCAATTTTTTACAAATATATTATAATTGATTAATGGTCAAAAAATAATATTAAATTATAATTTAAAAAATTTTAAAGTGTAAAATTAGTTACATGTTTAAAATCTATAGTTTATATCATCATTTTATATCGCATTTGTTAATGTATTCGTTAAAAACAATATTATTTTTGATAGAAAACGCATAAGGGGTTGAGAATTGACTTAAGATTTAAAGTTGGGGGATGCAAAATGCAATTTATGAAACTACATATACATAATTGAAATTGGAATAAAGCTGGAGGATGCAAAGTGCAATTAACTCAAAAGCAAAATATATGCAATATCTTCAAGTTAAAAAACTCGCCTTCTAACTTGACAGAAATGATATCTGCGCTTTCTGACCAACAAAAGGTATGAGTAAGAAGAACCGGTTTTGGCCATCTGTTGGATTTCTCAATGGGAAAGATACCACATAGACTGGCTTATCACGTGTTCCAGTCATTTGATGCTTCCTGCCGAACCTTAAAGCTTCCTGCTGGATCAATCACAATAACAGATCAAGATGTGCATGTTGTGTTGGGACTACCTATTGGACAACAAAGTTTTAACTACTCAACAACATCAGAAAGAAAGAATTTATGGACATCACAGTTCCCTGGAAAACCACAGTATAATATCCCACCATCAATGGTGATTGATGTAATGAAAGACATGACTGAAGACAATTAGTTGTCCAAGCTAAATTTTTTGATGATAGTCTCCAATGGATTGATCGAACGAAACACAACATCATACGTGATTAGAGATATCCTGGACTATGACATTGATCTAGACAATTGTGCTGCATATAATTGGGGGGAGTACTTGATTTCATGCCTGGTGAAAACGAAGAACAATTGGATTTCGCTAAAATCACTATTTTATCCTGCACCAATAGTGTTTCTCACTATAAGCACCTTTTACCACATAAAAATCTTTTTTTGTTAACTCGAATAACTTGTAGAAGGGGGGGGGGGGGGGTTGAATACAAGTTATATAATCGTGTCTGATTTTTGCTTGATTAGATAAACAAGAACAAACGAATAAATCAAACTCTGTTTGTATTAAATAAATCAAATACAAACTCTACCAAAGGTGTACAAATACCTTTAGCAGCTACTGACAAAATAAATCTCTCTCTCTCTGTTTGTTTCGAACTTTCGAATACAAACCTTATACAGAGCTACGCACACAAACTTAATCGCTCAACTCACAATTGCTTCGCACTACCACTATTGCTTCACACGACCACACTTTTTACAATGATATAGAGAGAGTATTTATAATGCTTCCTATCAACTAATAACAGAAAGATAATCTATACATGACAATGTTCTGCCGTCTAGTTGATAGCTTCCATCAATAGAAAATTCTTTCCTTCATGATATCTTCTTGCTTGTTCTTCAAACAAAGATCCTGTTTTATAGCACTTGCCAGTTTCTGTAGCATCCTTAATGACATCATCAGTAACACGACTAATATCAGGATTGCACACTTCATCAGTATCTGACCATCCCATCAGTACTTGACTTGCTCTATCAGGATTCGATCTCAGTTCCTGACATGTAGTCCTCGATGCACTGTTCCTGGCTTAAACTCTACAGATCAATGTCTAATACATATATCCTATACAAAGTGCTAAATCCTTTATAAATCAGGATATACAAGAAGTATAAGTGAAATTCTATTCTTAACATCACAATTCATGAATTATTCCTAACAATCTCCCCCTATTTATGCTTTAAGATCTGAAGCACAAATCTAAGTTGTTGATGTCAAAACATCTGACAATACAATCAGAATAGAATTTATGAATTTAAAAATCATGAAGTTAAGTGCCTCCTTCTTCAGATGTAGACAAAGTATCTAGTACTTAAAAGAAAGAATTCAACTATTTGATGCTTCTTTTCCTTTACCACTTCCACGATAAGATTCACCTTTGTCATCCTTAGTTCTTCTTTTATCTTTCCCAGTCTGTTTATCTCCCCCAGTATGTTGCCTTCGAATTGTTTTTATCTCCTCCTTTTTGACATCAGCAACATTAATTCCAAGAGACTCAGTAACAGAACAAATGAGATTCATCAGAACTGCTTGATTTTCCATAATAATGACTTGGTTATCTTCAAGTGTTTGAAGTCTTGATTGAATTTCAACTTGAGATTTCTGAATGTCTTGTAAAACTTCAGAATTGACTTCAATGTTGGAAGTGTTTGGAACATATTCAGATTCAAGCCTTGTAGAAGAAGTTGCCTGTGTAGAATGATATTCAAGTAATAATACTCGAGTAGAGTTACAAACATCTTCATCTTTCTGATCTGAAACTGAAGTATGATCATCCTGTCCTTTACCAGTATTTTGTGTACTAACATCTACAAATCCTGACTCCTCCTTAGATTGATCAGATACTGTTGATGTCTCAATTCTGGCTGATATTGGAAGTACATACAAAGGAATACTAGGATTATTAGGAATTTCTTCTGGTACAAGTGGTGTAGAAGTTTTTCTTAGCCTTTCACCTCTTCTGTTGATAATTCCTGCAAGCCTTTCTTTCTGCTTCTGAGCTTTAACTTTTGGCTTTGCATTGTGCTTTGCTAAGTCATTCTTTTCATACATATTGATAAAAGAATAAGTACCAGCATCCATACCAAGATTATCAGACCAAGATTCAGGAAAAACCTGATCCCAGAAATCAAACGATGGTGATTTCCTAATTTTCTCTCCCTCACTATGGAGTTGGTCATCCATACCCTCATTCTCACTTTGACTATCTAAAGTCAACACTCTTTCTACCTCTCCTTTTGCCTGGTCAGGAGCCAGCCTCTCAGATTGTGGATCAATATCCATCTTTTCAAGTGTATCACTCAATTTTGGATAAGTGCTCTCATGACCTACAGAAAAATAGAGTTTAGAAGAAGTTTTTATACCTGAACTCACATGGAGAGAGGGTTCCTCATTCGGCAAGGGGCTTGAGGTTTTCTCCAAGGAGTAAGCTGCTATAGTCTTTGAATTCTCACAAGCATCTTCTTTCCTTTCAGAGACTACAGGCTCCAGTATACCACTTTCAGGTTCTCTCACACTCCCTGAGCATCTTGAGTACAAGGTCACAGCCATCCGAGAAGGAAGAAATCTAAACGAAGTTTCTCTTGAAACTTTATATGGCATGCTCAAGTCGTATGAACTCGAACTCTTTCAAAAGAGAGCTATTCAGAAAGGTACCAAAGGAAAAGTAGCAAACATGTCAGGAGCCCTTGTAGCTCAAGAACCACAAGTAGCTTGTCCAAGTGAATCATCTCAAAGTTCACTACCAACACAGATGCCTTCTTTGAAAATTGAAGAGGTGTTGGACGAGGAGGAGAAGGTGGTCTTGCAGCTAAAAGATGTTGAAGATGAAGACTTCTACACGGTAGAAGAGATTGAAAGCATGGATAATCCAACCATGGATTATATGGCTAAGTGATTTAAGAATATAAAGTTCAGAAGGGACAAGTCATACAAGCCATAGGGTCAATCTTCAAATTTCAACAAGGGTGGTTTTTCTAAGAACACTGGTGAAGCCACAAGAGGTGGATACAAGATCGGATTGGTGGATAGGTCGAAGTTTAGGTGTTACAACTGCAATGAGCTAGGTCATTTTGCTACTGAGTGCAGAAGACCAAGACAGAATCAAGGGAAAGGATCTGGTAATCAGTTTAAGAGGAATCAAGGCAAAGCCTATGTGGCTGAAGGAAAGTGCTGGGATGAGTCAGAAGATGAGGAATAAGAAGAGTTTGTAAACTTGGCTCTCATGGCTAAATCTGATGATGAAGCTTCTAGTTCCTCAACTCAGGTACCATCTCTAGTCTTACTTTATATGTCTAAAACTGAATACAAGCATACCATTGAAGATTTAAGTGCTGAGATGTTTAACATTCATGTTAGTTTATCTGCTGCTCATGAAGATATTGCTAAGTTAACTAAATAGAATGAAACTCTCAAATATGAAAATGAAATGTTGTTGCTTAAAACCAGTTCCATAGATTCATTAGCTCAAGCGAATGCTAGATTGAAAAATGATATTAACTGTTCTAAGCAAATAGAAGACTATCTCAGGAATCAAATTGCAAAAAATGAGTTTAAACTCAAAGCATTTAGAAACTCTTCTAACTTAGTCCAGGAATATCATGAGAAGTACACTAAGAATCAAAAGGTAGGAATAGGATTTGAATATGGTAGGAGGCCTGGTAAGGCAATTATGCTTGATGATTGTTCAGATGGTGATGCTGTCAAACCTCATATCCTCAAAAGAGTTTATAAACCAATTTTCAAAAATATTCAAGCTGATTTTGATGAGACTTCCCTACTCATAAAACAAGAGCTTCTTGATGAGGATGAGTGCATTGACAGCACACTAGAAGCTAGGAAAGATACTGTCAACATTTAACAAGGATGAGACAGAAACTTCCAAAGATACTATCAAGAGAGAACCTAAGACAGCAACTTTCAAACCTGCTGTCAAGACAGAGGCAAAGAAAGGTACTATCAAAGGTGGCTCGACAACAACTTCAGAACATACTGTCAAAGCAAATGTCTACAAGCCTAAGAACAGAAATGGCAAGTTAGGAATTGACAAGAAGAATGGATATAGTTATGTTCAAGACGCCCCTAGGAAGCTTTGCAATAATTGTGGATCATCTCAATATTTAACATTTGTTTGTAAGAAACCCAAACAGGACAAGGTTAACGTGACCAATGTTAGTGGTAACTTACATAGAACCCCCATTATGCAAAGAAATGTGGATGTCTGTAATATCATTGACTGTATGCCATGCAGGATTGTTGTTATGAGTACTTGCTTTAATCTGCCTATCTTATCTACTGAAAGATGTTCCTATATTTAAACTGCTGAGACTTCTACGCCTGCCAATGTTGGTAAGAAGGCTGCATCCACTAGGAGAAAGACTAAGTCTAACTCTAAACCAAAGTGGGTTGTGAAAGAAGTCAAACAGGAGGATTCTAGTGTTGATACAAATGAGAAACATAATGATATGGATAACAATGCTGTAACTGCAGGACCCAACCAAGTTTGGGTACCAGATGCAAATTAAAATCATCTATTTTGCAGGGCAAGAAATAGAAGCAATTCATTTGGATCATTGACAGTGGATGTTCCAGGCACATGACAGGTGATATAGCCCTGTTATCACAATTTGTGGAAAAAGCCGGCCTAATCATAACTTTTGGAGACAACAACAAAGGTTACACTGTGGGATATGGCTGTTTGAAAATTGGAAATGTTGTCATTGAAGATATTGCTCTTATTGATGGATTGAAGCACAACCTACTCAGTGTCAGCCAATTCAGTGACAGAGGATTCAAAGTTGATTTTGATACGATGGTTTGCAATATTTATCACAAGAAAGATGGAAGCCTCTCCTTGAAAGGAGTTAGGAAAGGAAGCTTGTTTGTTGCAGACTTAAACTCTGTAAAGAAAGACAAGACTTACTGTTTTTATAGTAAGACATCAGTTGGTGAAAGCATGCTTTGGCACATGAAGCTCTCCCATCTCAATTTCAAGAACATGAATACTCTAATGAAGAAAGAATTGGTGAGAGGACTACCTCAACAAGAATTCTTTCAAGAAGGACTATGCGAGGACTGTCAAATGGGTAAATTGAGAAGATCTGTGCACAAGTCAAAGCAAGTGAATACCAACACTGAGCCACTCAAATTAATTCACATGGATTTGTTTGGCCCAATGAATGTTCAATCTCTTGCAAGAAAGAGATATGCCCTGGTAATGGTGGATGATTACTCGAGGTACACTTGGGTAAAGTTTCTAGAGACCAAGGACGAAGCTGCTCAAGAAATCATTGATCACATAAGAGTTCTTGATAGAACCCCGGATGCAAATGTTCAATATCTGAGAAGTGACAATGGTACCGAGTTCAGAAATGCCACATTGGGAAACTTCTGCAAGGAAGAAGGCATTGTCCAACAATTCTCCACTGCCAGGACACCACAACAAAATGGAGTTGTAGAAAGGAAAAACAGAACTCTTATCGAAGCTGCGAGAACTATGTTGAATGACTCTAAGTTACCAACATATTTCTTGGCAGAAGCTATTAACACAGCTTGCTATACATAGAACAGAACCTTGATTAACAAGACTCATGGAAACACACCTTACTACCTGTTAACAGGAAAGAAACCTACTGTCAAATATTTTCATGTATTTGGGAGCAAATGTTTCTTGATGATTGACAACCATGAAAGAAAAGGAAACTTTGATGCTAAAGCTTATGAAGGCATTTTCATGGGATATGGGTTAGAAAGGACTGCATACAGAGTCTATGTCATTGATCACAAAATCATTGAAGAAAGTGTGAATGTTACATTTGATGAAACCAAGTTTCCAGGATTACGAGAGGATTTTCAGATGGAGCCTCTCAGATTCAAAAATCAGGGTTACTTGGAAAAAGAAGTTGTTACTGAAAGAACCTACTTGCACTCAGACCATTGAGTTTGAAAGAGATGCTGTCAACACCAATGATGTTCCTCAAACTCCAGCTCAATCTCAGACCATAACAGCTGATCATCAGAATGAGAATGATCCTGGAGATGTTCAAGAACATAGAGGAGAAAACATCAATGGTGAAGAATCAACTCCTCGGAGAGGAAATGATCAAGCATATCAAGAAAGAAGCTTGCCTAGAACCAATAAATGGAATAGAGATCACACCAGCAATCTAATCATTGGTGATCCCACTACTGGTATAAGGACAAGGAGAAATGTTTCTGCTGACAGCATATTTTCCTGCTTTCTATCTCAAACTGAGCCAAAGTCAATTGATGAAGCATTGTTGGATTCAGATTGGGTGATAGCTATGCAAGAAGAGCTCAACCAATTTGAGAGAAATAATGTGTGGAAGCTAGTTCCCAGACCTAAAGGGAAGTCAGTAGTTGACACAAAGTGGGTTTTTAGAAACAAACTTGATGAAAGCGGAAATGTGACAAGAAACAAGGCAAGGCTAGTAGCCAAAGGTTACTGTCAACAGGAAAGAATCGATTATGATGAGACATTTGCACCTGTTTCCAGACTTCAAGGTGTTCCAAATGGATGTCAAAAGTGTCTTTCTTAATGGAGAATTGGAAGAGGAAGTGTATGTTGAACAACCACCTGGATTCGAGGATGCTGAGTTGTATGACTTTGTCTACAAGCTGTTCAAAGCACTTTATGAATTGAAGCAAGCCCCTAGAGCTTGGTATGAAACTCTTTCTACTTTTCTCATTGAGAACCAATTTACAAGAGGTGTAGTAGACAAGACATTGTTTTACAAGCATCATGGCAAGGACATCATTTTGGTTCAGCTCTATGTTGATGACATAATCTTTGGTTCAACTAATGAGAAGCTGTGTGAAAAGTTTTCATCTCTTATGAAGAGAAAATATGAGATGATCATGATGGGAGAACTATCATTTTTCCTAGGACTACAGATTCATCAAAAGGATGATGGCATCTTCATTTGTCAAGAAAAATACGTCAAGGAACTTCTCAAGAAGTTTAACTTGGAAGATGCATCACCTGCCAAGACACCTATCTCTATTGCAACCAAGTTGGATTTGGATCCTAAAGGAAAGAAAGTGGACTATAGTACCTACAGAGGCATGGTGGGATCATTGCTATATCTAACTGCTAGCAGACCAGACATTATGTTTGCTACATGTCTCTGTGCAAGGTTTCAAGCTGATCCAAAAGAGTCACACTTAGTAGCAATCAAGAGAATCTTCAGGTACCTCAAAGGCACCCCAAGCTTAGGCCTTTGGTATCCCAGGATGCTGGATTTGACTTGATTGGATATTCGGATTCAGATTATGCTGGATGCAGGATTGACAAGAAAAGCACAACTGGAAGCTGTCAATTTCTTGGTGGGAGGTTAGTGTCATGGTTTAGCAAGAAGCAACATTCTATATCTACATCTACTGCAGAAGCTGAATACATTGCAGCTGGAAGTTGTTGTGCTCAAATTCTTTGGATGAAGAATCAACTAATGGATTATGGTTTGGAGTTGTCCAATATTCCTATTTATTGTGATAACACTAGTGCCATAGCCATCTCAGATAATCCAGTTCAACACTCGAGGACGAAGCATATTGATATCAGACATCATTTCATCAGAGAGCATATTGAAAGGGGTACTGTGAAGTTGATCTATGTTCCAACAGAAAAGCAACTTGCAGACATTTTTACGAAGCCACTAGATGAATCAACCTTCAACAGGTTGGTAAGTGAATTGGGAATGCTAAATCTGGTATGTTAAACTTACTAGTTTTTACATTTTCAAGGTGGTTAAATTCGCAGCTTGTGACTGTAGCTTTCAATGTTACTGTCATGAGAAGTTACTGTCGTATGTGCTACTTGTTTATTTGACAGCATGTTTGCTATGACTATGCTAAATTCTAATTGCATGCGCGTCTTAATTTAAATAATGAGTGGCCACGTGACATTAACTTAAGCGTGCTAGTGTGAGTAATCTTGTCATTTGAAATGACCCCGGGTTTTTGCCAGTCCTTTTAATTAAAAGTGTAATTACTTTATTAAAAAGAAACGCTTAGGGAACTGGAACGTCACCTAGGGTCCTATAAAATGAACTCGAGACCAAATGTCATTTCACACTCTTAAATCACTCTCACCTTAAGAAAGGAAAAGAGGAACCCTTCTATGAAGAACAAGGACGCCATTATCCAGAAGCCTAAAATCTGGTGTGAACCAGGTCACGAAGAGTCTGTGGAAAAGCTCTTTCATGAAATGGATAAGCTGCTAGAGGAAGAACAGGAGAAGAAAGAGAAAGCTGCAAAGGAAAAGGTCGAAGAGGACCTTGAAGCCTGGCTAGAGTTGCTAGTCTTCACCGAAGTATTTCTTCGGGCTGAAGGGCTATCGGATAAGATAGTAGAAGTAGAACTGTATGAACTTGTTTCAGATGATGAATAGATTGTGTATCGTTTAATCTTTAATCTAAAGAATCTTTTATCTTTTGTACTGTTCATACTTTATCTGCAAAATGGTTTAACTTGATTATCTGCTGGGTATTTCATATTTGCATTGCATGTGACTGTTTGTGTGTATGGATGTTTGTGGATATGTTCTAAAGTAACAAATATGTGCTTAATTCGATTAAAATGTTAATTGGTAATTTTAACTTAAGCAATATGCAAAGTCGATTAAAATTCATGACATAATTTATTTCCGCGCAAGTTGCTGTCCTGAGTAAAGATGCTGTCAAAATGTGTATCGACAACAAGTTTCTTAGACAGCACAGTGAAAAAGACTTTGTCATGAAATTTAAAGGAAATTGTACAAATTGCTTAATGATGACAGTATGTTTTTGTGACGATGTCTCTATCAAGCAAAACTCGCTGTCATTCTCTCAAAATTACTAACGAGTTTATTACAGTGCACAGGTTATTGTCAAAATTAATGGACCGATTTAATTGGGATTTTACCTCCTTGATTTATAGCCACTAAAAAGTAACCACCCACGACACCACGTGACTGAGTAATGGGCTAAGACAGTGCTACTTTCCCCTTTCTCAGTAAATACATTTGCTACTTTCGTGTAAGCAACTGTCAAACACACAGCTTTTAACAAGAACTCTTCTTTCAAAAGCTGAAACTTCTCTTCTAGACTTAAAGCAAAAATGGCACCTAAACAAACCTCTTCTCAAACAAACTATGCTGGTATTCTTACTGTTGAAGATGCTGGTGACGGTTTTAAAGGGCTCGTATCCTTTATCAACAAGTCCTATCTGGGTCATGCTATAACATCTACACCACCGATAGACCCAGGAAGACTTAAAGAATTCTAGAAAACTGCCAATGTTCCAGGAGGTGCAAGTAATGACACCATAAAATGCACAATCAAAGGTGTTACTCGCACTCTCATAATTAAAGGCATCAATGAAGCTTTGGGAACTGGACTGCAAGCTAAAGAATCATACAAGGAACTTGCAAGTGATGAAACCCTAAAGAAGTTTTTCTTGAAAATTGGGTATTCTAGTCCTGTTCTTAAAGAGGGTACATCAAAGTGGTACTCAACTGGTGAAATGGACAGAAAGCATTTGAGAAAAGAATGGAACATGATTTTTGATGTCATGGTGAAGGTTTTCTCAACCAAAACCACTGGCTGGAATGGTATTCCCTCATGCATTAAGAAGCTCACTCACTCTCTTGTCCATGGATACAAAGTGGATGTTGGAAAGCTAATTATGAGCCAACTCAAGTCAGCTCTAATCAGGAAGGTACGCATCTATCCTCGCTTTCTTACAATGTGTTTGAATGAATTGTTTGGTGTTGATAATGATGCATCTCTCACTATGAGTTGCAATGTTTTGAAAATAAATACACACATAACACTCAATACACTTAATTCTAACTCACATATTCCACTCTGTTTCACCAATCACATGGCTGATCAAGAGCCTAATCTTGATGTCAAACTACGCTCTAGGTATGTTATTTTCTCTCTTGAGAATAAGGCTGAATTAGACCCAAATTCAGCTAACCCACATTCGACTGCATTCATACCAATAAGATCTTCCAGACAAATAAAAGCCACCAAATTAGCCCTGTAAGAATCCAAGAAAAGACCCTTGGAAACTGGTGTTTGTGGTAGTTTTGAGAATGTTGAGGGAGAAACTGCACAAGATGCAGCAAATAAGGATGTTAATGAAAGTGAACCCACAGTGGTTCCTGTTATTCCCAGATTACACACTTGTATAATTGTAGAAGGGGGGGGGGTTGAATACAATTCTTGATAGTTATAAATTTCTGATAAAAACCACAGAAATCTATAAGGAAATAATTGCTGAATAAGAAATGGTTCACAAACACATAAAAAATCAGGTGGTTAAATGTACCACCTGAGACTTTTATTTGAAGAAAACTCTGTGATACAAATGTACACAGCTTCTGTGTTTACAACTCTTTGCTTCTAAAGATATTCAAGAAACCCTAAGCAAATATGTCTGTTTTCTTAGTTTCTAAAGAGTTGCTACACTTGGTTATATATCCCAAGTTTACAAGTGCTACAGGAATAAGATAATATTAATCCAATTCAAGTTGACTTGCTACTCCACTCCAAATCCACATGTAGCCGAAAGGTTGTCCTTGTGAACAGATATGTCCCCTGCACCTTTCTTGTATGTACTGTGTAAATGGAATGCTTCTTTCTTCTGTGTTTCCAAAGTATGGCTGCCATATTGCTTTTTATACCTACTATCAACCCATGTGATCTGTCAGTCAAACCTGTCCTTATCAACTGCTAATTCCCAGCTAGCATAGGATAAAGTGACAATGATTATCCGTTGATATTGTGCACAATTATCCGTTGATGGTAGTTTGAGCTGTATCCGTTGATCGAGTAGATTTGAGTTGTATCCGTTGATAGAGCCCTGTTCTTATCCGTTGATACACTTTCACTTAGACAGAATTACATAGCATAGCTTATTTACAATTGGCTACCCTATTCTGCCTATCCATTGATGGTTAACATGACTCTGAATAAAAACACTATCAACTGATAAATAGAGATATTGCAGTATGCTACAAAACCTCATCCGTTGATGAGCTACCTATCAACGAATAGAGTTATAAGGTCTTATCTGTTGACAGTTACAAAACTTGACTTATACAATTTTGCTTGAATGTTAAGTTATCATCAACTACAACATATTCCTAACAGTTCCTCTTGAGCCTAAGAAGAAGAGAGCTAAGAGGAGTACAACCACTGTCAGCCACCCTGCAGTCTCACAAAAGGCTGTAGAGGATAAAAGGGAATCAAACACATCTCTAGGTGCTTCTTCTCAACAAGAAGTATCTATTGAAACTGGCCTGTCTCCCAAGGCATCCTGTAAAGAGTCAGCACAACCTCATGTAATCACTCATGAGGAGCCTACACTTGCAGAAATGCACACAGAGTTAGGGCACAGTGAGGGTCATGAAACTTCTATTTTTGATGTTCCACAAGTTACCTCTGTGGAATAGCCAAAAATCTCTTCTATACCATCACCTTCTTTATTCTCTAAGCCATCAGTTGTTTCTTCACAACAACCTAGAGAAGGGGACAGTTCCAACCCTTCAGGTTTTGATCATTCATCTCAAATCATGGATGAGCCCCCATCAAGTGGTCCACAAGAACCCGTTTCTCAAAGTGAAATGGATACAACTCACTCAAACACTGAGCAAGATCAAGATGGTACTTTGCCAGAAAATGAAACAGCCAACATCTTGGTCGAACTCCAAAAAGCAACTAACCTGCCGGAAGTTGCTGTCACAGCCTCAGCTGCTATCAAAGACACCACAAAAGTTGCTGTCAACCCTCAAGTAGATAGTAACATTTTGGGTAAAGATGCTGTCACCTCCACTCAGCTTGATCATGATACATTAATTGTTGAAGATGATTCAGATGATGATCAAGAAACTCTCTCTGCTTTTAAGGTAAGATCTAAACTTTCTACTTCTTCAACTAAAATGCATGTAAGTACTGCTCATACCCATGCATCTAGGATGAGTGAGGGAGTGAAAAGAAAAAGAGAGAAAAGAAAAGAGAGGTAAGCATAAAAATGAGAGGCAGCCAAACGAGATGGCAAAAGGTGAGGGACTTGAGCATGTCCAGAGTGAAATTGAGCGAACCCCACACAAAAAGGCATTAGGCCTTGAGAGTCATTCTGTAAGGAGTGATGAGATCACTCGGAAAAACAATGAGCGTGTGAGAAACCCTATAGCCTCCTTGCCTCAGTCTTTTCCTTTGTCTCGGAAAAGGTTAAGGTCTGATGGTCCTTCTAAACAATCTGATTCAAGGTTGAAATCCCTTGAGGGCAGATGTGCATCCATGGAAGCTAAACTTGATGCACTGTCGACGTTGGTAGCTACTGGTTTTGCTAAGATTCAACAAACTCTTCTATCATTCTCTGTTACCTTTGGTGCTGCCAACTCAACTAAGGGGGAGAAAGTGGTAGATCAGAATTAGGAGAAAGTGGTAAATCAGAATAAAGCAAATCAGGTAGAGAATGAGAAACAAGGTGGAGCTACAGGTGAGGGGGAGCCAAGAAGTGAGGGGGAGCAAGTTGTAGAAGAAGATAGAGATGAAAGTGAGGGGGAGCAAGAGAAAGAAGAAAGAAACTTTGGTGAAGAACTAAAGGCAACAGGAAGTGGTGACTTGATTGAAGATGTTTTGAATGGTGAGCCAGTATTGCTAAATCAGGAGATATTGAAGCAATTAAGCCAAATCCTGAAGAAGTTGAAGCTCCATTCCAGAAGTTGTAGAGGGAATGGAGAGAAAAAGAAAATCAAAATGATCTGGGTAAAGGCAAAGGCAAAATGCCTGAGTATGTAGACTCAACTACTAGAACTACTTGGTCAGATGGAAGTGAATATGCCCTTGAAGATGCAGAAGCCATGATGGTTGAACACATGGAGAGTACTTTGAGCAATCAAGATGAAGAATTCAGTAATTTGGTGGATGGTTCAATTAGTGAAGCAAGGGGAGTCTTTACAAAATTGGCACCAATACTGAAGAGCAAAATATTAAGTATCTCTGTGAAAATCAACTTGGAAAGAAGATGGGCTGTTCAAATTTATCTGAGTAGCCGTTTGACCATATTCATCACAATGCAACTTTTACAAAGTTTACAGGCAAGAGTACTCCAGATTCTTGGAACCTTGGTACTAAAAAATTCAACAACCTTCAATGATAGTCTGTTAGCACAAATCAAAAGGATAGTTGAAGACAAACTCCCTGAGGTGATTCAAAATCCTTATGGTGTGTGTTTCAGAAGGATCACAGATGTAGGAGCAAGAAGGGTGGATTTCTTACCATTGGACAAAGGTTCAAGAATAAGCACTGAGTCGATTATGATTGTGCTAAGGAAAATTCTCAAATCCAGTATCACCAGTGACAAGGTTAAAGCCGTCAAAGATATTCACAAGCTATTGGCAAGAAGAGATGAGGAACTTAGCTCAATCATAAAGAAGCTGATCTCTAAAGCCAATGCCAAGAAAGGAGGAAGCTGTACCTGTGATGATACACTGGATGATGATGAGGATGACTTTGGAGGAAGTGGTGGACCTGCAGAAAACAGGAGTTCTAGAAAAGAAGCCTCTGAGAATGTTGAAACTGAATCTCAGAAGGACAACACCAAAGAAGAGCAAGAAACTCCTAGCACTGAAAAGAAAGATGTTGTCAATAAAGAAAATGAGTTAGAAATTATCGAAGCCTTGGAGGCTAGTATCCTAAGACTTGTAGTCGAATGCTTCAATTATGAAAAGGATACTATCGAAAAGGAAACTGTCAAAAAGGCTAAAGACACTGAAATGAAAGATGCTGTCAAAAAGGACATTGTCAAAAGCCTAGACAGAGAAGATGTCAAAGATGCTGTCATGAAAGATGTTGTCAAATGTAAACTTGAAGATACTGTCAAAGCACGAAGGCTTGTCAAAAACTTCACTTCTAACAGAAGAAAGACAAGAGCACAAGCATGGCGTTCAATCAAAAGAAAAGGAAAGATAGTTGCAGCAGCAAAGAAAAAGAAGCATGGAGCAGCCTTGACAGAGAAGCCCATTGATAGGAGAAAAGTAAATAGTTTTGAACTATTGAAAAAGTCAACTGATGGGAGCATATCATCCGTCTCTGTGGAATTGGACACAATCAGCAACAAAGTACTCAAGTACATTCTTAAGGACTGTGGAACTACAATCATAACTGTAGAACCAGATTTCACTATGGAGATACAAACTTCACATGTGGTAGATGGAATTGGTAAACCTTTCAGAAATGAAAAGGTAAGGAGGAGAATTGATTTCTTCATTTTGGAAAGGATGATCACTCTCATGGAAATAGACCAAAGTGTTTCCAGCAGTATCTTAGAGCACATCAAAGAATATTATGCTAAAAGATATGCTGAATTCTATGAGAAGTATGGTGATTGGAGAGCACATGATGATGCAGACCTGGAAGTAAGTTCAGATGGTGAACCAATGCCTGCTGTGAACCTTACAGAAGCACATCGTCCTTTTACAAAGGCTGGCATGGCTGAATATGAAGCTGAACAAACTGCTCAGGCTGCTAGAGATAAATCATCCAAACCTGACAAACCTGCCACACAAAGTGCTGAAGACCTAGAAGCTCAACTGAAGGAAAGCTATAAGAAGATGAACAGACTGAACAGTGAGAGAGCAGGTTATCAGCCCTGTGTACTGGATGATCCTCTGAGAATCAAGGATCAAAAGCAAGAAATCTATGTTGATAGTTTTCACAAGCTGAGGACCAGTATACTAAAGGAGTTTTACTGGAAAGTGGTTGGATCATTTCATAAGCTCGAAATGCTAGTTGCATGGGAGCTAGAGGTTATATTTGATCAAAGGAGAGATGAAGATCCATCACTAGACAGAAAGAGAAGAGCATCACTAAATGCTTTTCCTGGAAGGAGATTCAAGATCATCCAAGGAATTCTGAAGTTCAGAACATGCACGTATGATTTTGAAACTTGGTTTGATCTGAAAGATGCTAAAATGCTTTCTTCTAAAGTGATTCAAGGGCACATTGAAGACATTGAAGATGATGTCAAATCACCAGAAGAAAAGGCTTTAGTTGAAGGCCTCAAGAAGGCAAAACTCGAAGCTCTCAGAAGAGAGGGAAAAATCTGAACTACTGGAGACTGCTAAATCAAGTTAAGTTAAACTCTGATTCGCTCACTCAATAGGAGCAATTGATTTACAGTAAACTTTTTAGCTTCATGTTCAAGATTTTCCATAACATTTATCAGATATAGTTTCTTAACTGTTCTGATCTATGTTAGTTAAATTGTCAGCATGTTTTGATTGTAAATTTGTTGTTATTGTCCATAAAAACAAATTGGGGGAGATTGTTGGGATTTATGGGTGATAGCATAGAGACAACTTAACTATATTTCCCTGTAACTTAGCTTTTGCTAAGATGAACATATTGTCACAAGCCAGAGTCGGTCTTTGTAATCAAATAATTGTTGTCGCCTAATAATTGTATGCTTTGGAAGAAGTTCATGCATTTGTTCAAGCCTCAAGGAATACATCCTGAAGACAGCAAGAATAAAGTTACTGTCACTCCATTGATAGTAAGGTTACATGAAGACAAGAGTTGCAAAGTCAAGTTGAAGCCGTATCTGACAGCAACATTGGCTGAAGCATGGGACAGTAATATTCTCACCTTCTATGCAACTTTGGCGGAACCTCGTACTGTTGACTACTGAATATTCCTTCGATAGCAGACTCTGCGGTTAAGGTTACTATCACATTGAATTATTTGAATTGGGTATTTTTCTCAGTCAGAGTCCGTGACAGTCTATATTTTCAAGAAACAGATTTGCTACAACACTCTATCTATTGTAGCAGACCTGCAAAGACTACGACAGAAGCTCAAGAGATTCACAAGACAAGGCTGGTCAATTCGAGTAGTATGTCATATCCACATCTACTAGAATCGTATTAGCTAGAAATAGAGAGAATCTAGGTTGCTTTACTTATAAGGTTTAACCTGTCTGTATAGCAATTTAGGAAAGTCATATGGGTGTGCAAATTGTAATGAGCTGCCAATTGAAAATGACAGCAGCTCAACCACCAATATGATAGAGACAACTGAGTATCTTAGTCTACTTAGATACATGTCTTAATTCTTTCATTGTAACAAGCACCAACAACACGAAGCAAACTTGTATCTCTCTTGAGACAACGAAGCTGGAGAAAAACTTTTCTCTAGGTTGTAGCAACACTTCGCACAAGATAAATAAAATATTTATTTTGTGAGAAATCTTGTTTCACTTGTCGATTGCATACATACACTGATAAACTTCAATCTTTATTATTGTTGTTGTTTTAAAGATTCGATTTTATCAGTATTGCATTCAACCCCCCCTTCTGCAATACTCCGGGACAAACAGTCTTACTTTATCGTTTAAAACTATATTCGTCCTCATCCTCAATCATCATACGAAAGAGAAAAAACCAGAGTCTATGTGTGATACATCGTTTCATATACGATTGTGACTGTCCAGTAATTAATTAAAAAATGTTTAGTGTTAGAGTTCAAAAAATTGTCCAATTATCTGACAAAAAATAAAATTGTCGAGTTATTCATTTATGAATATGCACAAGATAAATTTTATATAATATTAAGAGATTTTGTAATATGTTTTTGTTTACCTAAAAATCATGTGAATTTACAAACCTCTATGTTATTTATGGACAATTTTACTAATATAATTATTTATATTATACTAAAATATTCACTTTGATAAAGCCGATTTCACGCCATTTTAAACACTAAATTTATATTTCAACAATTAACACTAAACATGTGATTACCATCGTATTGATAATTATCAAAATTTTATGAAATCTAATTAAATTATAAAATATTTGGTACATGAATTTTGTATAAAATATTACAAAATAACTATAAGGATATGAGATAAAATCGAAATCTTGTCATTTATCGTATTTTTAGTTACAGAATTATCTTAACATATATAAATTTTCAAGCGAAAATTTATTCCAGTGCACATGACTCGCACGGGCTATTACGCTAGTTGTTTATGTATTTGTCAACGAAATAATTTGTTAATTAATTTTTTCCATTTATTATATTATTTTGTTAGATTTAAATATTCTTTTTAATTGTCTATTGTTATAATAATATTATTATATATGTTATATTATAAATATAAGAATATTATTATTTAAAAATTGTTGATGTATTATTTTGTAAAAGTTCGTTTGCATAGAAGGACTATTGATTCAAATTTAATTTTTAATCTCTTAATATCTAGAAGTGTGAGAAATAATTGGTGTGTTTGTTGATAACTAAAGTTAACTAATTATAAGCAAGTAAAACTAAGTTTTATCGATAAGGAGAAACAACCCGAGAACTAAGGTTCTTCAATTGGTTCAATAATGTTGATGTAATGCGATATAAATTTCTCGTACTTTGCTTAAAACCATTCTTATAACTTTATAATGTTCTCTCCCAAGATACAAGATAGTGTCTACAACCATATCTCAAAAGTCACTCCCATGATCAATTGAAATAAAATTCTAAACTATTAAGACCCAAGAATTACAAGTTTCACAATTTTCTTATTAATCTCCCGATTCAATAATCGAACTATGTCTACAAAATCATGAACAAAAAATATGACTCCTCTCCCAATTCATCATTGTAACGCCCCAACTTTCCAATACTGAAAATATACTTTTATAATAAAATAGACTTTGATACAGGGGAATTTTAGAAAATTTCGGCATGAAGCATTCGTAAATCGGACTATCCACCTGAATTCAACCCAACCAAATTCCAATTTAACAAATACAATCAAAACTTAATACACCAACGATTCCTCACCGAGGATCGATTCCAGGTTATGGTATGAAACAAGATCTAAACTATACAAATTATTACAACTTCTATCTCTGATCTAAATACAAATATCTATATCGCTTAATCAATAGCGCAATCCAAATAGTGAATGCTCGTACTGGCTCTGTAACTAACCTTTGAAAACTGCACCATCGCTCTCATTTGAATTATAACGCGCAGGTATCCAACTCCTTAACCCTAGCTGAAAGGGAAGGTAAAGCAAAGCAAGAGTGAGCCAAAGAATGCTCAGCAAGTTAATAATATAGTGAAACGATAATATCTCAATAATTCATTGATGAACAATATCAATGATAAATTTACTCAAGGAAGTAATTCAATTTCCATCACAGGATTAAACTTTCCATTTACTACAAACCATCACTACCTCAGATAAAACTTTAAGAAAAAGAATATCAAGAAATCCCCCATTCATTCTTACTCCACTTTCAACGTACAATGTTACTCGCGAAGGGAATGACTGGGAAACTTCAATCCATCCTTAATCTCATTGTTTTACTGAGTTCCCAATTTTAATCAAGATAGAAACAACTAACTCGACTATCCACAATTTCGAAACTATTGACCATTTTCCTTGAAACATATATATCTTATAAAAAACGTTCCTTTCTTTCATCACTTTTCACTAAAACATTCTTTTCTTTAAAACACTTTCCTCTTTGAAATATTCATTTCACAAAACCTTTTAAAAACATTTAAGTTGATTGGAGTTTTTCCCTTAACATCGGACAATACGGGTGATCAGCCACGTAAAGTCCCCATACCGGACACGAAGTCCCTCTGGACCTTGAAATTGGGTTCCCAATTAGGCAACACATTGGCCTTTAATGCTGGACTAGGGGAACCACCCCTAGCCTCTTACGCTAAATAAAAAGTATAACGCCTTGTAAATTTTGATTTTTAAAATTTATTATTTATTATAAATTATAAAATGTAAATATTGTTAAAAAGGTGAAAAATATGTGAAGTTGTGTTTATGTGTTTATATGATGATTTGTGTGAACTGTGAAGGTCGGTGTATTTTTATTTGTATTTATGAGGATTTAAAAATATTTAAATCATGCATTTTTTATCCTCTGTAAATTTTATAAAATTATCGGAGGAATTAAAAATCATGAAATCTTTTGTAATATTATCTTCATAATATTATTTAGTTTTTAAAATGGTTGGGTGAATTAATTTGGATGTTTCGGTATTTTAAAATGATTTTAAGAGTTTTATTGCATTTAAGGGATCAAAATTTGTAAAATCCATATTTAATTCATTTTTGATCCTAAGAATATTTTAAAAATATGTGGGTGTTCATAATTTCATAAACTTTATTTTAAAATTTTAAAATTATTATTTTTATTAATTTCCTATTTAATTTAGATTTTAAAATGATTTACATTAGATCTTCAGCTTGTGTGATTACGAAATTGCCCTTATCTCTTTTAACTTCAAAACCCAGAAGCACAACCATTCAATCTCTCGGCTTTGTCTGCTCTTGAATACTCTAGAACTCTCCTCTCTTTTTCTTCATCAATATCTCTCTCTTCCTCTCTTTTAATCGAGATAAGTGTGTGTGTGTGTGTAAGCCATCTGGTGCGTGTGTACACTGTGGGTCGTGTGTATTGTTATTGTGGCGTGCTGTTCTGTGTGGGTATGCATATGAATCATTTGTGTAAGAGTTGTGGTTGCTGGTGTTGATCTGCTTGTTCCGGATTGCTGTCCTCTCCTTCCCTGTCCGTGGTGTTTGTTCAATTGATGGATGGTAGGGGTCTGGTATGTAGTGTATATATACATATGTGTAAGGCAGCGTGTGGGTGTGTTGGTGCTCGTGGGTTGCGATGTTTAGAGGGAAGAAACAAAGGAGAGTGAAGGGGAAAATAAAGAATTAATGTGAGATTAAGGAGGGGATGTGCAGGTGTGAATCAAAGCTGTGGTGATGTTGGAGGCTGTAAATGGTTTGGGTAGGCTGGTCGAAGGAGAATAGATGCTCATGGGGTTTTCTGTCCAAAACAACTGCATGAGAGGTGATGTTACTGCGTGGTCATAGTGATTATATGTGTTAATTGTTAGTTTGATTGATTGCGTATGACCTATTTAATTTCCTTGTTGATTCTGGTTCGTTAATTAGTAAAGATTATGCTAATCTGAATTATGTGAATTGTTAAGGCTAATTTGTGTTAATTAGAGGTTGTTAACGGAGATTAGACGATCATTGTAATAAATCCGAGATGTTTATAGTATTATAAGTTATGGTGGAATTTCTGAATTTATAAATTATGAAGAATGAGTTAGTTGATAGTTATAGTTGTTAGTTGTTAAATTAGAGAATCGTTAAGTGGATATTAGTATAAGCTTGTGTAATTAGAAACTAGTAATGCACTATAAAATTTATTTGACATATCAAAAGAGTACAAATTTGACTCTAGGTGTTTATGTGTTCTTAAAGTTGAATTTCGATCGTTAATTGAATTTTTAGTAAATGTGTAGTATTCATTTAAGATTAATTATGTGAATTGTCGTAATTAAATTATATTTAAATTGTGATATTATTGTTGTAATTTAATTAGTTTTAAATTGTGAGATTATTGTTGTAATTTTCGTGATTTAATTCGGAGAGCCTGTGATGATTAATTATAATTGTTGGGACTTATCGCGAGTCTGATAAGATGTTTCGTGATAGTTAGTTGCTAATTATTATTATGGTGTAATAACAAGAGTTATAATTTCGGAAGTTAAATTGGGGATTTTGTCGAATGTCGGAGGTGAATATTTTATTTAGTTTTAGTATGTTGGTTCAGTCGGGAGTATTATGAGTATTAGCTATTAATTATTATTTGTGGTATGATGTTGAAGTTATTTGAGATTGCTAGTTGTAAATGTTTATATGTTTGATGGCTTTACTAATCATATATGCTATATGTTATTTATCAAGATTAATTGTTAGATTTATTTTATTATGTGTTATCTGCGAGGAGTTGCAATGAGATCGCAAGTCCTAAATGTCAATATTTAAGGACTTGTGTAATTCTCTTCAACTAGTTCCTCGGGCTTACGAATATCCATGATTAGCTATCACGAGTATAAATAATATACTTGAGTGATATGATCATCGATATAGCGTAAGTAATAGTTAGTGCTAGGGGTTGTTCCCTAGGGCTTACGAACATCAATGATTGGTTGTCACGTGTATCATTAAAATGCGTGAGAAATACAATCATTGGTGTAGCGTAAGTAGTAGTGTAATGTAAATTATTATGTGCTATGTGTCGCATGTCAGGGCGGATACTTTCTTATGTGTTTACTTTAAGTTGCTGCCATAGAAGCAGCTTGATATTTCCTTGGGATTGTTGAGTTGAAAAACAGGGGAAAAGTCCTATTTACGAATACTTCATGCCGAAATTTTCTAAAAATCCCCTGCAAATCTATTTTAAATCTATTTAATCTACTTGATTTGATGATGTGAAAGTATGTTATGAATTTGTTGTGAAGTGGTTGCCTAGAAATTATTTAAGTAATAAGTGGTTAATTGTGTTAAGTGCTTATTTGACTTGGGTGGCTATACTAAAGCTATTTTGTGAATATAATTATATATGTTTATATATGATACATGTATAAGCGTTATAGGACGCGCATGGGTAGGTTGGAGCAAACAGTAAGGTTTTGATTAAGTTAATACTGAAATAGCATTTGACCTTGTAAAGGTACGAATAGGAGACCTAGTCAAGATTATTGCGCGGGTAGATGGAAAGATGAACAGAAAGGCAAGTATGAAAGCCAACGGGTAAATTGACATGAAAGTGAATGAGTTACGAAGTAGAAAAGGGAAGTAAGGCCAAATAAAAGGATAACAAGTGAAGGTTGGGAAACTGAGTCATGGATCGATGTGAGATCGAGAACTCCGTGAATCGAGGCAAGTGTTTGCTCTTCACTTATCTTTCAAGTGATGCAATTCATTCCTTTTTGTCATATAAGATAGTTTGGTCAAATATGTTTAGAAAATGATATACTTCTTCAATTAGTATGAAAGTGTTTATTTTCCCTATTCTCAGTTCGAATACCAAATTTTTCTAAGGAATCTTACCAATAACCTTTTTCCACAAAAATACTTTACTCATGGTATGTTATTGGGTTCCTCAGTGGAATGCCATTTCTTTCATTTTCGTCGAAAATGTTTAAGAAATTCTCTAAGTAAAGAAAATCCAAGTTTTAAAATCCTTATAAATACATGTTCACGAAATTCCCGATTTTAATGTATTTTTACCCAATTGACCCTTTTTAGGGGATGTTTTCTTTAAACTGATTTACAATTAATTTTCTTGGAATTATGTTACAAATAATTGTTTTAAAAAAACTACTCTATTCACTTATGTTGACTCAAACCACTCAACGTGTTGTAAAATTTTATTAAACGCGCTGTGCTTGATCATGCCCCTGCTCCAACTTAAAGTTTTTGCTTGTTAGTAATCTTATGGCTATTTATATCCTTTATTGTCACCCAGGTTGATTTTCTCTTCAATAAATTTAATGATGTTATGTCCCCATTTACTTATGTTTATCTTGTCGATATTCATTCAATTGATGTTCCTTATATTCTCCACCCCATTGATTATCGAACTTGTCGATAATTATTGAAGATCTTGATTGTTTGTTTATCACCCGGTAGTGTATCAAACTTGTAGATACTAGAAGAGATAGATATTTCCTCATTGACTTTTAAGCATAAGTCGTTATCCTGGAACGTGAGTTTCCAGTCATTGTTTGATTGACAGAGGTTGTCGATTGTTCCGACACCTAGTGCGTTGGATATAGAATTGGAATGTTTTCGGATGTCCCTTCGGGGAGACCATATTATGGTCAACGGATGTCCCTTCGGGGAGACAAGTTTAATGGTCAGATGTAAAGGCCAATGTGTGCCGTGGATCCATTAAGGACATTGCTGTGTGCGTTTGTCCGGGGTTAGTGTGTGACTGATCAGCAGCCTAACCTTATTGTTTTTTTTAAAATAAATAAAAATCCAATTCTAATCTATACTTTGAGATTGAGTTGTTTGAGACCTGATTTCTCTTGAAGCCATTTCGAGTATATCTTGTTATCAGAACTTTTATCAGTTCCATTGTTGATGCTCCTACTTTTAGTGGAGCCATGTCGGTTATCTTGTCAATGCTATATTTAAGTTCCTGGGCTGCTTCTTTCGCAGCACATGTTGATTAAACCTTGTTTTTCCAGATTTTATAAATTGTTGTTGATATTGTATCACTATTTGCACTTGCTGAGCGTTGTTGGCTCACTCTTGCTTGTTTGTTTTCTTCCGTTAATAGAAAGGATTAGTGGACCTAGTAATGGTCAGTGGTGTTGCTTTCCAGCAGCGAGAGGAGATGATCGGGTTATGGAATCTCGTCGGATAGTGATTGGGAATTGGTCAAGGTTGGACATCTAGATAGACAGTAATCACATGTAGTTATAAAACTTATATAACATTTATTCTGAGGTTGGATTGTAATAATAATTCGATAGTTTGTTTCATACCATAACCTGTATGCGATCTTGGTTAAGGGATTTTATTATTAAATGTTGTTTATATTCAGAGATGTATAATATTGTTTATAGTTAGTGGCCCCATATCTGTACCCGAATTTTGGGATGCTATAAGTTGGTATCAGAGCTACAGTTATGGTCACTGAAACAGATTAGGAGGATTATGTGTACGTGTATAAGATAGATGTCGGGTAGAACGGATTAGGATAAGGATCGCGTTAGGATACTTCAGCAAGCGTCGCGACGTTAATCGGTCTTTCGGCATATCGCGTGAGTAGAAGTTCGAATCGTTTAAGGATCGAGCTATTAGTAAAACGGTGAACCTGAAGCAGCCTAAGCTAAGGGGGCAGCTGGAGTTATCAGTCTGGGGAACGTTATCTCTAGATTTTCGCGTAGAATTTAGGACATCCTATGAGATTAGTTTCGATGTGAACGTTTCGGAGATGGTACAAGAAGGTTAAGAATGCGAAGTGAGAAGCGAGTATTAGCTAGGGTTGAAGGCTAAGCGTAGTTGTGCACCCCTAATTATGGATTCGTTCAAAGTCATTATCTAAAGAAATTTCCTATTCTTTCTTTAAATTGTCATAAATTAATTCCCGGTTGGTATCGTTGCTGAGGCATTCGTTGCGCAGTGACGGTTCATAATCGAGAATGAATTGAGATCTTCTTATTTATTTAACTCATTGTAGTCAAGCCGGTTTTGGCAGCTAAGTATATTAGTGCTTAGCCGACAAGAGGCAGGTTATGAATAATTAGGAATTTCTTGAATGTTTGCTTGATCAATCATTGAAGCATCTGTTGAAAAAAAAAAAAAATTCTTTTATACCTCAGTTGATGATGAGTTTCGTACATCAAATTTATTCGAATTTAATTCCATTCTTTTAGAACATTTATATTTCCAGATGATACTTGATCCAACTTTATATAAAGACTTTTGAAACTCTTGGATCCCTTCCATTTCCCATGAATATTTGATTTTCTCTATTCTAGCTGAGATGAACAACCTATGTAGATAGGGGATTCAGGGACATCTTATCTTTGTGATAGAAGTCCAGTGGGACGCCACTGATTGTGTTTGTCATGAAGTACTAAAGACTGGCCATCTTTATGTACTATGGTGGTTAACCTAGTGACAAATGCAACCTGAAAATAGTTCAAAGATCATAATTGATCTCTCAGTTGAAGTCCTTTCTAAAAAGTTTTGTCAAACAAACTGAGTATATATTCATATTGATACCCCATTCATTTCATTGACCTTCTTTGTCGGAGACTTGATGATTTCAAAATTCCTAATGATAACGGGATACAAAATTAGACGCGACGACGTCTTAAGTGATGTAACTACAATGATGCTGACGAAGAACTGGTTATGTAAGTTCAAGAATTTGGTGGTTAAGACGGATGTGTTATGTCAAATTGGAATAAGTACTGATTCGAGGAATCACGAACAAGAATTGAGGCTAATGAAATTGAATAAAGGAAAAGAGCACTCAATGAGAGCACACTATTGCGGATATTGTAAAAGGGCGAAAAGAAAATGGTGATGGAGATGTTGGTAAAGATGTTCAATGTTAAAGAAGGATTGTTTTAGACATCTATTGTAAGATGGAGGTAGTAAATGGAATACCATAAGATGGTGGAATCAAGGAGAGATGATTTGAATAAAGCAAAGTAAAGCAGAACGGAAAGGTTTGTAAGAATTATCAAGGGTTAAGTCTGAATGAGGGATAAGGTGAATATGTGAAGTAAATGACTTATGCAAAGCCAGTGTGAGAAATCATAGTTAACAAGGATGGTAAGAAGTTAACCGAGATGAAGTAGAATGTCAGTAAGGTGGAAGACATGGAAACCAGAAAGTTTCAAAAAGCGATTAAATAGAAGATATAAATTAGCTAAGGGAAGCACGTGGAATCCCGAGGAATTGGAGTTAGAAGAGTAAGGGCACCGTAGTTGCCTATAGAATGAGAATTAGGAGGGATTAACAAGTCCTCCTGAACATAAAATAAGATTTCGGGAGTAGAATCCCTAGAGACTTTATTAAGAGTAATATGGGAAGTTGTGGTTGTAACCAGAAGGGTAGTGTGGTAACAAGAAGCTGAGTCAGAAGTCAAAGCAATGTGTTATGAGCTTGGAAAGATGGGAATTTTTGCCAGGAATAGTATCATATTAATCTTAGTGAAATTACGAAGAGAGTAATAAGACTACTGTTACAACTATCAAGAATCGAGAAATTCAATGCAATTATAAAGTAAGTTATCAGGTGATGGATGGTGATGACTATAAAGAGAGTCAAATATGATCCAGGATTAGATTTATTTCCTATTAATGAAGGGGGGATTTTGATCTTAAGGAATGTGAAAATGATGTATGAAGACGAAAGCGGATATAGAAGTCTTAGCAACGAAGCAGATCAAGAAATTGTTATATCGAAGGAATAAAGTTGTTTTGTATAAGAAGGTAACAGAAAGGAGATGATTGAATCAAAGCCCATTTCAATGAATAAGATTTTAAACAGCAATCGGACGAAGAATTTGATATGACCGTAGATCATAAATCAAGATGTTCGAAGATCAGTGAAGCGTATGCAATCCAAGGGAGAATGACCTTGAAAGATTCCAAGTATGCAGAATCCTAATGTGAGTGGTGTTAAATGTCGAAGTCGTAACGGGTAGAGTCAAATCTGAGGACTCGTCAAGTATGCAGAGTGAAGAATTGAAGTTGACTCCAGAAGAAACGGAATGATGTATTACGAATAAGATATATTTATGATTTAAGGAGAATGGTTATCAGTTCGAAACGGTCACTCAGTAAGACAATGAGATTAAGGATAGATAGAGATTTTCTGATTATTCCCTTCTCAAATAACATTGCACGTGAAAGAGAAGTAAGAATGATTAAAGATTTCTTAATATTCTTTATCTCAGAATTTTATCTGAGGAAGGTTCCTTTCAGGAGATATAAATAAGTGGCGATGCAGGTTAAGTGGAAGATTCATGTTGATAAAAGCGGGAGTTGTTGAAAATCGTTAAAGAAGTGTTTCGTGATTAGTATCGAGTGAAGTTGTAATGGCAGAAGAATTGGTAATAAATGGTATATTTCAATCTTGTGATTGTATTAAGTGAAGTCACAATCAAGGTGACAAGTGCGTTAGTTACCCGAAGCTGAAATAATCAAGGCTATGTTCTTCACAAGACTTAGCAAACCAGATTATTTTGTAAGAGTGAGAATCGAGTGCGAGTTGAAGTATGCTTGATGTACGTCTAAGAACGTGTATGTAAATTATAATATTCGATTGCAAGGATGCGACTGAGAATGAACAAAATGATGTTAAGTTTCCGGAATGGGTATTCGGTAAGAATATGGGATCAAAGTCAGAAAGAAACTTTTTGATTATTCCTTTCTCGATCGACATAGTACTTGAAAGTGGAGTGGAAGCGATCAGAGAATTGCTGGAGATTCTTTCTTGAAGTTCTATTTAAAATCGTGCGATTATAAGTGAAGCGTGGAAATGAAACCAAGCGTAGATCGTGGTAAATTTAGGCAAAATGTACGGCAGTATTATTGCGAAAGATTGCGTGGTAGTATAGTTTTGACGCAGAGTATAGTTCATCATGCGAGAGAGTTATATTAATTGTCGGGGAAAGATATTCGTTCCCGTGAGTTAAGTGTTTAAAGTGATAGGACTCGGAAGTCAAAGATAAGTTGTTTCGGAATTTTAGGGCTCGCAGAGTGAGCTTATTAATGAATGAGTTAGTATGGTGGAATCCTAAAGGTTGAAAGACACAACCTGGGAAGTGGAAGTAAGATGTTTGACGAGAATTGTTAATTGTGTCCTTAGGGTTGATTCTGAGGACAGAATCCTATTAAGGGGGGAAGGATATAACGCCTTGTAAATTTTGATTTTTAAAATTTATTATTTATTATAAATTATAAAATGTAAATATTGTTATAAAGGTGAAAAATATGTGAAGTTGTGTTTATGTGTTTATATGATGATTTGTGTGAACTGTGAAGGTCGGTGTATTTTTATTTGTATTTATGAGGATTTAAAAATATTTAAATCATGCATTTTTTATCCTCTGTAAATTTTATAAAATTATCGGAGGAATTAAAAATCATGAAATATTTTGTAATATTATCTTCATAATATTATTTAGTTTTTAAAATGGTTGGGTGAATTAATTTGGATGTTTCGGTATTTTAAAATGATTTTAAGAGTTTTATTGCATTTAAGGGATCAAAATTTTTAAAATCCATATTTAATTCATTTTTGATCCTAAGAATATTTTAAAAATATGTGGGTGTTCATAATTTCATAAACTTTATTTTAAAATTTTAAAATTATTTTTTTTATTAATTTCCTATTTAATTTAGATTTTAAAATGATTTACATTAGTTCTTCAGCTTGTTTTATTACGAAATTGCCCTTATCTCTTTTAACTTCAAAACCCAGCAGCACAACCATTCAATCTCTCGGCTTTGTCTGCTCTTGAATACTCTAGAACTCTCCTCTCTTTTTCTTCCTCAATATCTCTCTCTTCCTCTCTTTTATTCGAGATATGTGTGTGTGTGTAAGCCATCTGGTGCGTGTGTACACTGTGGGTCGTGTGTATTGTTATTGTGGCGTGCTGTTCTGTATGGGTATGCGTATGAATCATTTGTGTAAGAGTTGTGGTTGCTGGTGTTGATCTGCTTGTTCCGGATTGCTGTCCTCTCCTTCCCTGTCCGTGGTGTTTGTTCAATTGATGGCTGGTAGGGGTCTGGTATGTAGTGTATATATATATATATATATATATATATATATATATATATATGTGTGTGTGTGTGTGTGTGTGTGTAAGGCAGCGTGTGGGTGTGCTGGTGCTCGTGGGTTGCGATGTTTAGAGGGAAGAAACAAAGGAGAGTGAAGGGGAAAGTAAAGAATTAATGTGAGATTAAGGAGGGGATGTGCAGGTGTGAATCAAAGCTGTGGTGATGTTGGAGGCTGTAAATGGTTTGGGTTGGCTGGTCGAAGGAGAATAGACGCTCATGGGGTTTTCTGTCCAAAACAGCTGCGTGAGAGGTGATGTTACTGCGTGGTCATAGTGATTATATGTGTTAATTGTTAGTTTGATTGATTGCGTATGACCTATTTAATTTCCTTGTTGATTCTGGTTCGTTAATTAGTAAAGATTATGCTAATCTGAATTATGTGAATTGTTAAGGCTAATTTGTGTTAATTAGAGGTTGTTAACGGAGATTAGACGATCATTGTAATAAATCCGAGATGTTTATAGTATTATAAGTTATGGTGGAATTTCTGAATTTATAAATTATGAAGAATGAGTTAGTTGATAGTTATAGTTGTTAGTTGTTAAATTAGAGAATCGTTAAGTGGAGATTAGTATAAGCTTGTGTAATTAGAAACTAGTAATGCACTATAAAATTTATTTGACATATCAAAAGAGTACAAATTTGACTCTAGGTGTTTATGTGTTCTTAAAGTTGAATTTCGATCGTTAATTGAATTTTTAGTAAATGTGTAGTATTCATTTAAGATTAATTATGTGAATTGTCGTAATTAAATTATATTTAAATTGTGATATTATTGTTGTAATTTAATTAGTTTTAAATTGTGAGATTATTGTTGTAATTTTCGTGATTTAATTCGGAGAGCCTGTGATGATTAATTATAATTGTTGGGACTTATCGCGAGTCTGATAATATGTTTCGTGATAGTTAGTTGCTAATTATTATTATGGTGTAATAACTAGAGTTATAATTTCGGAAGTTAAATTAAGGATTTTGTCGAATGTCGGAGATGAATATTTTATTTAGTTTTAGTATGTTGGTTCAGTCGGGAGTATTATGAGTATTAGCTATTAATTATTATTTGTGGTATGATGTTGAAGTTATTTGAGATTTCTAGTTGTAAATGTTTATATGTTTGATGGCTTTACTAATCATATATGCTATATGTTATTTATCAAGATTAATTGTTAGATTTATTTTATTATGTGTTATCTGCGAGGAGTTGCAATGAGATCGCAAGTCCTAAATGTCAATATTTAAGGACTTGTGTAATTCTCTTCAACTAGTTCCTCGGGCTTAAGAATATCCATGATTAGCTATCACGAGTATAATTAATATACTTGAGTGATGTGATCATCGATATAGCGTAAGTAATAGTTAGTGCTAGGGGTTGTTCCCTAGGGCTTACGAACATCAATGATTGGTTGTCACGTGTATCATTAAAATGCGTGAGAAATACAATCATTGGTGTAGCGTATGTAGTAGTGTAATGTAAATTATTATGTGCTATGTGCCGCATGTCAGGGCGGATACTTTCTTATGTGTTTACTTTAAGTTGCTGCCATAGAAGCAGCTTGATATTTCCTTGGGATTGTTGAGTTGAAAAACAGGGGAAAAGTCCTATTTACGAATACTTCATGCCGAAATTTTCTAAAAATCCCCTGCAAATCTATTTTAAATCTATTTAATCTACTTGATTTGATGATGTGAAAGTATGTTATGAATTTGTTGTGAAGTGGTTGCCTAGAAATTATTTAAGTAATAAGTGGTTAATTGTGTTAAGTGCTTATTTGACTTGGGTGGCTATACTAAAGCTATTTTGTGAATATAATTATATATGTTTATATATGATACATGTATAAGCGTTATAGGACGCGCATGGGTAGGTTGGAGCAAACAGTAAGGTTTTGCTTAAGTTAATACTGAAATAGCATTTGACCTTGTAAAGGTACGAATAGGAGACCTGGTCAAGATTATTGCGCGGGTAGATGGAAAGACGAACAGAAAGGCAAGTATGAAAGCCGACGGGTAAATTGACATGAAAGTGAATGAGTTACGAAGTAGAAAAGGGAAGTAAGGCCAAATAAAAGGATAGCAAGTGAAGGTTGGGAAACTGAGTCATGGATCGATGTGAGATCGAGAACTCCGTGAATCGAGGCAAGTGTTTGCTCTTCACTTATCTTTCAAGTGATGCAATTCATTCCTTTTTGTCATATAAGATAGTTTGGTCAAATATGTTTAAAAAATGATATACTTCTTCAATTAGTATGAAAATGTTTATTTTCCCCATTCTCAGTTCGAATACCAAATTTTTCTAAGGAATCTTACCAATAACCTTTTTCCACAAAAATACTTTACTCATGATATGTTTTTGGGTTCCTTAGTGGAATGCCATTTCTTTCATTTTCGTCGAAAATGTTTAAGAAATTCTCTAAGTAGAGAAAATCCAAGTTTTAAAATCCTTATAAATACCTGTTCACGAAATTCCCGATTTTAATGTATTTTTACCCAATTGACCCTTTTTAGGGGATGTTTTCTTTAAACTGATTTACAATTAATTTTCTTGGAATTATGTTACAAATAATTGTTTTAAAAAAATTACTCTATTCAC
Source organism: Kitagawia praeruptora (assembly GCA_037693485.1). Classification (NCBI taxonomy): domain Eukaryota; kingdom Viridiplantae; phylum Streptophyta; class Magnoliopsida; order Apiales; family Apiaceae; genus Kitagawia; species Kitagawia praeruptora. The sequence goes on along the minus strand of CM075345.1, from coordinate 43,682,747 downwards.
TTATGTTGACTCAAACCACTCAACGTGTTGTAAAATTTTATTAAACGCGCTATGCTTGATCATGCCCCTGCTCCAACTTAAAGTTTTTGCTTGTTAGTAATCTTATGGCTATTTATATCCTTTATTGTCGCCCAGGTTGATTTTCTCTTCAATAAATTTAATGATGTTATGTCCCCATTTACTTATGTTTATCTTGTCGATATTCATTCAATTGATGTTCCTTATATTCTCCACCCCATTGATTATCGAACTTGTCGATAATTATTGAAGATCTTGATTGTTTGTTTATCACCCGGTAGTGTATCGAACTTGTCGATACTAGAAGAGATAGATATTTCCTCATTGACTTTTAAGCATAAGTCGTTATCCTGGAACGTGAGTTTCCAGTCATTGTTTGATTGACAGAGGTTGTTGATTGTTCCGATACCTAGTGCGTTGGATATAGAATTGGAATGTTTTCGGATGTCCCTTCGGGGAGACCATATTATGGTCAACGGATGTCCCTTCGGGGAGACCAGTTTAATGGTCAGATGTAAAGGCCAATGTGTGCCGTGGATCCATTAAGGACATTGCTGTGTGCGTTTGTCCGGGGTTAGTGCGTGACTGATCAACAGCCTAACCTTATTGTTTTTTTTAAAATAAATAAAAATCCAATTCTAATCTATACTTTGAGATTGAGTTGTTTGAGACCTGATTTCTCTTGAAGCCATTTCGAGTATATCTTGTTATCAGAACTTTTATCAGTTCCATTGTTGATGCTCCTACTTTTAGTGGAGCCATGTCGGTTATCTTGTCAATGCTATATTTAAGTTCCTGGGCTGCTTCTTTCGCAGCACATGTTGATTAAACCTTGTTTTTCCAGATTTTATAAATTGTTGTTGATATTGTATCACTATTTGAACTTGCTGAGCGTTGTTGGCTCACTCTTGCTTGTTTGTTTTCTTCAGTTAATAGAAAGATTAGTGGACCTAGTAATGGTCAGTGGTGTTGCTTTCCAGCAGCGAGAGGAGATGATCGGGTTATGGAATCTCGTCGGAAAGTGATTGGGAATTGGTCAAGGTTGGACACCTAGATAGACAGTAATCACATGTAGTTATAAAACTTGTATAACATTTATTCTGAGGTTGGATTGTAATAATAATTCGATAGTTTGTTTCATACCATAACCTGTATGCGATCTTGGTTAAGGGATTTTATTATTAAATGTTGTTTATATTCAGAGATGTATAATATTGTTTATAGTTAGTGGCCCCATATCTGTACCCTGATTTTGGGATGCTACAAAAAGTGCTGGACTAGAGGAACCACCCCTAGCCTTTTACGCTTCACCAATCTATACAACCTTTAAAAACTTTAAAACATTTCACTTTTAAATCCTTTATACTCACTGATAACAGATCAGCCCAGTATAAGGAAATTAAAAAAAAACATCTTTAATTAATCATTTCATTTTCATTTACAATTATAAAAGAATGAGGGTCAGGGAAGCATTTGTTATAAGGAATCATGAACAGCAAGACAATAAGATTTAACTAAAATGGTAGGGTTCAGCAAGATAGAATCATATAACTGATGTGTTAAATTATGTCTAACCGCAAGCGCACGGTATCAGTTGTAGTAGATACTAGCAAATACGGGTCAATTCCTCAAGGAGACAGTTTCAATTTCAATTCAACTATTATCAATTGTTTCTAGTCACAAACGATTATTTGGAAATTTTATTAACTACTAATGCAAATTTAACAAAGTTTTAAATCAATTAATTAAAGGATCTAGGGCAATTCAGGTTCACCATGTTTACACCAAACAAATCACAAAAGTATAGCTTTTCAATGGGATAAAGTAATTAAAGCAATGGTTAATCTTTTTCAAGCATTAACACTCTCAGAATATCTAATGATGTTTTCACACTCACCTTCAATTCCGCTAATTGTATGTAAGCCTCTAGTAATAAAATCTTTCGATCATTTACTCCTATTGCAATCGATTAATCCATGATATTGCGCAATTACACAAATTAAGAATTATAACATATCAATCAGAATTACTCTCTACCCATCAATTTACTAATCAAATTAAGCCCAAATCATGGTGCAAACATGGCTCCCCTTAATACCCTAGAATTAAACTACTCACTCATACTAGAAGTAAAAACAATAAGAATAATGAAAGGAGCCATGTAAAACATATAATAATAAAACAAGAGAATAAAGAATACCTCAAACTTTGTATTAACGAAGAACAATGAAGATCCAAATTAAACCAAGTGCTTACAAAAGAAGAGATGAAGAGAGCAAAGAATAAGAACCCTAGCTTCTGTAAAAATACGTATATATATCTCTCTATCTCACGTTCTTTCTTTCTTTTATAATAAAACTCCTTAATAAAATCTGATCTCTATCTCCTAATAAAAGTATTTTTAATATCCTAATCAATTTACAAAAAGATATCCATAATTGAATAGGATTTTCTTGTAAAATTCGTCACTTCTTTTTCTCCTCTGTTTCTGGGCTCTTCCAGTTGGATTTTGCTTACTGGACCACCTCTGAATTAAAGAAAATTCCACAAGCTTTGCGTGGATAGTAAGATCGTCAAATTCTGACTTCTGGAACTCAAGATATGGCCCAAACAGTGCAGGTAGTCTGTGTAGCCCAATAATACGATTTTTCTCCTATTTTATCTCCAAAATAGCTCTTTTTGCTCCAAATCCTTCTATGTCATGAATTCTTTATTTCCTATAATAAAACAATCAAATCTATTAAATAAAAATCCAAATCAATGCAAAACACAATAAATATGAGAATAAAATCATCTAGAATATATATAAAAATATACTCTATCAAACATCCCCACACTAAGCATTTGCACGTCCTCGGGCAAATAAGTGAAATAAAAACTAAGTCCTAACAAACATCACTTTCGTAGATGACACGATTGCATTGAGCATATGCAACAAGCCGTTAAACCCCTAGGCAGCCCTAGTAGGACGAGTGTTGTCTCGTGAGGGTTTATAGTGAATACACCCACAAAATTCATCCAACCATGCAAAAGATCAATGGTAACACAACACCACACACACAAGTCCTCTCATGCCACATCAACTTAAGAATCAAAGCAAACATACGATGTCTTGGTGTCGAAAGTGCAAGTATTCACGTAGTCTACTCAACCAACATGCAGAAGGTCATAAAAATTCATGTCAAGTGTAAAAATCGTTGGTAATCATGCTAAGCCCACAAGAAATACATCTTTAAGTCTAAACATGGGATCTCCTATGCCAAAACAAGTAATAACTCACCTTTCACTCAAAAACGAATATTCACTCAAGAACAAGGTTAAGTGTATCACTCAATTCCAACAAAATCATAAACACAACTTGACACTCGCAATCAATCTCACTCTCAACACAACATACATCACTGATGACAATCAAAAGGTCTTTATTCGGGTTGTAGCGTGGGCTAGGGACCAGGTATGTCAAGTAAAGCTAAAACAGGTTAAATGTCAAAAGCTAGTACCCAACAATAATCATTATTCAATTCCCTTTCTATTAAAACTAATACTTCCCCACACTTAAGATTTTCAATAACCCTTACATAATAACTTGACTAGTCGAATGAAGAAGGATCATACAAACATAAGAATGCTCTCAATTTTTTTTTTCTTTTTTTCCTGTTTTTTTTTTTTTTTGAGAGCTAAGGAATAAGCACAATGATCCATAAATATTTTATGAATTTCGACTAACAAGCATCAACCAAAATCATTATTCCCCAAAGTATGACCAACAATAAAACCCTTAACACCTTATTACTCCCTTAAGCATAATACTAGCCTTTGACAATTTAGGTTCAAATTTAATGTAAGGCCAATAGAATAAAAAGGATAATGGCAAGTAATGTGGTGTGTCACCGAAAGAATAGGATTAAGCTCAACGGGTTGACTAATTGATCATGTATAAAAGGTGTGGAAATATGGGAAACACGAGGTTAAACCTAAGTGCCTTTATCATCTCATCATCAAGTAATATCATGCATTTCAAGAAAGATCTCAAGTAAGTGCTAGCAATGTAAACAACATGTGGACACTCAAGCAAACGAAAAATCATGCAAAAGATATGCATATAGGCTCAAAACTCACTTGGTGTGACAAAACATAATCAATCCCAGGCAACAAGACTCTCTAACGCACCTACTTGTACTCAAAGCATGTAAACCAAGTCATCTTGCACATATTCATGTCATTCTAATCACTTACAACATCCAATTAAGTCTACTAGCTTCAACTTGCTAGTGTAAGTGTGTGCACAAGAACAAAGCACGTCACTTCTCATACAAAAACGTCAAGACCACAAGAATTCTATGCATGCATGGGTGTATCAAGCAAAATACAACAACTAATCAAATTGCATGGCTAGAATTATTTTTGGTATTTTTATTTTTTTAATTTTTATTTTTTTAAAAAAATTCTCGTAACATTGAAAACCCTTCCCCACACTTAAGCGGTTCATTGTCCCCAATGAACTAATGAACAAGATACAAAACTACAACTAAAAACAAAATAAAACTACACTAAAAAGAAAAGAAAGAAAACTCCCCTGGAATCAAGGTGTCGGGTGTGAAAACCACCCCTCATTCGCTTAGGAGCCACCTACTCACCACCAAGAAATATCCTACTCATCCTCGCTGTTGTCACCCTCGTCATCCTCATCAGATGAATCAGGCGGAGGGTACGGAGTCCGAGCTCCAAAACTAGGCCACTGAACAGGAGTACTAGGTGACTGAAACTTTGCCTCCAAGGCTATGCCCATGTCCTCAGAATACTGGCGACTGCTAACATGCATAGCATCCAACCGCCTAGTCATTCGACGAAAATAAGATTCAAAAACGGACATATCCACTATACTCTGCGAAGTACCTACCATAGCCTCTCCCTGTGCCCTTGAAACCTGTGGCGGAGCGCCCGCTCCCTGACCACTATCACCATTAAAAATAAAGCCTAAACCCCGAGGATGAGGAGTGCCGCCCGGCCACTCCTTCAATCTCAACCGATCAATAGTAGCATCTCTAATAGAAGCCATAGGTTTATGCACTAGCTCACCTTGATACCATTTGACTTTCGATGCATCACACAAGTACGCAATGATAGAAGCATAAGGAATACTTGCCGACGAATTGCTTCCCAAAAACCGAAGAATATTTTGATTAATAAGGTACCCAAGGTCAACATACTCACCCTTGAGAATACCCCATAGCAAAATAGCTCTATCAACAGTAACATCGGAAACATGGTTTGACGGAATGATATTAGAACTTATGAAAAAAAACCATGCCTTTGCAAAAATAGACAATGATGAAGCCAGGAAAGTACACTTTATCTCCGTACCTACTCTACGTTTCCACACCGTTCCCGGAACACATAACTCACCAACGAGTGCATCAAGATCAACATCATTCCTAGACTTTTGACCCCAATCCGTAGCATCTCTAGGTTTAGGCGGTTGCCTAATCAAATTACGAATTGCACGAGGTGAATAATCCACATTCCGACCTCTAACAACCGTGGAATTATTCCTTGCTATTGAAGCATTCGCATAAAACTCCCTAACCACATCCAACGCGGCATCATTAGCAAATTCACAAAATAACTTCCAACCCCGCTCACTAATCATCGCCACCATCTCCTCATACTTACGGGGCACAAGCCTTCTTTCCTGAATAACCCCCTTCTCAACTAACTACCATACTCCACCTTGGCATTCTCATTCACAAATTTTTCCACTCCATCTCCCACAACATCATTCTCATCCAAAGAGGGAGGAGCACTACTACCACTACCCGCTAATCGTGGCCTCTTAGGAGCCATAATCAACAATTATCAAGCAAATATCAACAATCTCCAAACAATTCACCAAACAAAGAACCCCCAATTTACACACCAAGAACCCTAGCTTGCAAAATTCACAAATTCAAATAAAAGATGAGATAGAAGATTACCCAATTGAATCAAAGAGGTGAACTTGCTAGAATAATCCCCAAAACTTCGAATTTAATTCCCCTTTTGCACTTTGAATGGATGAAAGTTGAGAAATTTTGGGTATATAGAAGGGTTTGTGTATGTATAGGTGTGGTGGGTGTATATATATAGGTAATGGTGTATGTAATTTAGAGATGGAAAAGGAATTGGGATTTGTATTCTATATAGGATAGAGTTTAGAGGTGTTAGGATTTTGATTTGAGATGGAATTGGGGTTGAATAGAGAATAAAAGAGGAAAAGAGATGGAGAGTATGTGTTTAGAACAAAAAAAAAAATTTCGGGTATATGCAGTAGCTCCCGGCGCCTGAAGCGCTGAAACAAGGCTGTTGCGCCGGTTGAAGACGCGCGTTAGCGCTGTTGCACTGACTGGCCGCCTGATGCGCAGACGTCTTCTGCATTACTTGGCGCTGATTGGCGCCTGATGCATGGTTCCATTCTGCGTTACTTGGTGCTCCTGCGCGCGGATGGCGCCTGATGCGCTGGCGCATCCTGAAATTCTGCCTTTTTTTTTCTATACTAATACATGGGTTGCCTCCCACCAAGCGCTTTTGTTTAACGTCGTTGGCTCGACTCAGCTGGTTCAGATCTCCGTGGAGGGGTTGTCAAGGTAAATCACTTCCATCTTTCCTAAGAATGCACCATCCACATACAATTTAAGGCGTTGACCATTAACCTTAAATTTGGTTCCATCTCGTCCCATAATTTCAATAGCACCATAAAATTTGACATCAGTGACAGTAAAAGGTCCGGACCATCTTGATCTGAGCTTCCCTGGAAAAATTCGAAGTCTGGAATTGAACAACAACACCTTGTCACCAACCTGAAAATCTCTTCTCTGAATCATTTTGTCATGCATCTTCTTCGTTCTCTCCTTGTAAACCCAAGAATTATCATAAGTATCAAATCGAAGCTCATCTAACTCATTAAGTTGAAGACGTCTCGCTTGCCCCGCAGCCTTCAAATCCATGTTGAGTTCTTTGATGGCCCAAAAGGCTCGATGTTCCAATTCCACTGGCAAGTGACATGCTTTACCATAGATCAACCGGTAGGGAGTGGTTCCTATAGGTGTTTTGTATGCCGTCCGATAAGCCCACAAAGCATCATCTAACTTCAAGTACAAATCTTTCCTTGACTTTGCAACCATCTTCTCCAAAATGCTCTTAATTTGGCGATTAGAAACCTCCACTTGGCCGCTTGTTTGGGGGTGATATGCAAGAGCAACTTTGTGAGTAACGCCATATTTCTTCAACAAAGTTTCAAATTGTCGATGGCGAAAATGAGAACCACCATCACTTATCACTATCCTTGGAACTCCAAAACGATGGAAGATAATATTCTTGAAAAGCTTCATAACAAACTTGGAATCATTGGTTACTGATCCAACTGCTTCAACCCACTTGGACACATAATCGACAGCAACTAAGATGTATCTCATCCCATAAGAACTTGGGAAGGGTCCCATAAAATCAACACCCCATACGTCAAATATCTCGACCTCAAGAATACCGGTTTGAGGCATCTCATGGCGTTTAGGAATATTACCCGTCCTTTGACATGCATCACATGCCAAATAGAAAGCACGAGCATCCTTAAATAGAGACAGCGAAAAGAAATCGGATTGCAGTACCTTAGCAGCAGTTTTGGAAGGACCATGATGGCCTCCACATGCGAGAGAATGACAATGCTTGAGAATGTCATGTACTTCGAACTCAGGGACACATCTACGAAAGATTCCATCAGCACACTTTCGATACAAGAAAGGGTCATCCCAAAAATATTGTTTAGCATCATGATAAAACCTCTTTCTTTGCTGATAAGTCAATTCTGGAGGGTGAGATCCACTGACACAAAAATTTGCAAAATCTGCATACCATGGAGTTTGAGTAGCAACCGAAAACAGGTGATCATCTGGAAAAGAATCGTCAAAAGAAGTACTTGACGCAATATCAGATTTGAAACGCAACCGTGAAAGATGATCCGCAACTACATTCTCAGCACCCTTCTTGTCTTTGATTTCCAAATCAAATTCTTGGAGTAACAGAATCCAACGAATAAGCCTTGGCTTTGCTTCCTTCTTCGCCAATAGATATTTAAGTGCTGAATGATCAGTGTGAACAATGACCTTGGAGCCAATGAGATATGCTCGGAATTTGTCAAGAGCGTAGACCACATCTAGAAGTTCCTTCTCAGTCGTAGCATAATTAACTTGAGCTTCATCCAAGGTTTTACTTGAATAGTAGATGGCGTGCAATACATTGTCTTTCCTTTGACCGAGAACTGCTCCAACAGCATAATCACTTGCATCACACATGATTTCAAATGGAAGATTCCAATCTGGAGATTGAATGATTGGTGCACTTATCAAAGCTTCCTTAATCCTGTTAAAAGACTCTAAACAAGCGTCAGTAAACACAAAGGTGGCATCCTTAAGCAATAATTGAGTGAGGGGTTTTGCAATTTTTGAAAAATCTTTTATAAAACGACGATAAAAACCCGCATGACCAAGGAAACTCCTCACTCCCTTGACATTAACAGGAGGAGGAAGTTTCTCAATCACCTCAATTTTTGCTTTGTCAACTTGGATGCCACGTTTAGAAATCAAATGACCAAGTACCACTCCTGCATTGACCATGAAGTGGCACTTTAGAAAGATTATGCAGACATACATCAAAATCAGACCCATAAACACTGAAATCATCCATAAATACTTCCATGATAGACTCTATGAAATTAGAAAATATGGCAGTCATGCAACGCTGAAAAGTAGCAGGGGCATTGCACAAACCAAAAGGCACCCTACGATATGCAAAAGTACCATATGGGCAAGTAAATGTAGTCTTTTCTTGGTCATCAGGATGTATAGGGATCTGAAAGAACCCTGAATATCCGTCTAAATAGCAAAAGTACTTATGCTTAGCAAGTCTTTCTAACATCTGATCAATGAAGAGGAGAGGGTAATGGTCTTTTCTAGTAACAGTGTTTAACTTACGGTAATCAATGCACATTCGCCAACCGATGACAATTCGAGTGGGAATTAATTCATCTTTATCATTCTTAATTACCGTTGTTCCTCCTTTCTTAGGGACTACCTGAACTGGGCTTACCCATTTAGAATCAGAAATTGGGTAAATGATGCCCGCATCTAACAATTTCAAAACTTCCTTTTTAACAACCTCTTGCATGTTAGGGTTCAAGCGACGGTGTCCCTGTATGCAAGGCTTATGGTCATCATCTAAGTGAATTCTATGCATGCAAAAGTCTGGGCTAATCCCTGTAAGATCATCAATACTATACCCAATAGCTTTTCTATGTGCACGCAAAACAGTAAGAAGCTTAAAAATCTGGTTATCATCAAGACTAGAGCTAACAATCACAGGACAAGTCTTTTCATCATCAAGAAACACATATTTCAGATTAGATGGCAAAGATTTTAGCTCTAACTTATTTACCTGAGGTTCACCACAAGAAGTGACAGTGTTGGTTACCTCACAATTCAGATCAGCTACACCATCCAACTCAAGAATCAATGAATCGACTTCAGCATGTCCTTCCCCTTCTGAAGCTTCAAGCATGAGTACTGCTTCCAATGCATCATTCAATGGAATCTAAGGTGTCTCATCTTGGACAATTCCATCTATAACATCAATCCTGCAGCAAGTATTCTCAAGCAAAGGGGATTTAAGAGCAGAGGTTAGAGTAAAAGTAATTTTATCATCACCAACGCTCAATGTGAGAGTCCCACTTTTAACATCAATAACAGCACCTGCAGTACAGAGAAATGGTCTACCTAAAATAATAGGTATTTGGCTGTCCTCTTCCATATCTAGAACTACAAAGTCTACAGGAATATAGAATTTTCCAACCCTAACAGGCACATCCTCTAAAATTCCAAGGGGATATTTTATCGAACGGTCTGCCATTTGCAAAGTCATTTGTGTACATTTTAATTCTCCCATATTTAGTTTTTGAAAAACCGAGAGAGGCATGACTGAGACACTAGCGCCTAAATCACATAAAGCTTTATCAATGAACAATGCACCTAAATGACATGGGATCGAAAAACTACCAGGATCTTTAAGCTTAGGTGGAGACTTATTTTGTAAAACATCACTACACTCTTCAGTAAAAGCTACTGTCTCTACCTCACCAAAAGACCTTTTCTTAGTGAGAATATCCTTAAGAAACTTTGCATATGATGGAACTTGAGAAATTAAATCAGTGAAAGGAACTGTTACCTCAAGATTCTTGACAAGTGTCATGAACTTACCAAACTGCTGGTCCACCTTAGTGCTATTCATCCTGCTAGGGAATGGGAGCTTTGGCACAAATGGTGGAGGAGTAACTGCAGTCTTCTCTTTATCCTTTTTCTTGCTTTCCTCCGTTTCACCTTCACTTGCATCTTCAACAACTTTTTCTACCTTATCTTCCTCAGAATCCTCTTTTTCTTGCTCAGTAGGAACATCGTCAGTAGGCATTGGAGGAGCATCATATGTACGACCACTCCTAAGAGCAATGGCATTCACATTTTCCTTTGGCTGAGTTGATTGTGCTGGTAGAGAGCCTTGTTGCCTTGTAGATGAAGAACTAGCCATTTGAGCAATCTGAGTTTCCAACATCTTATTATGTATCTCCATCTGGTTCATCTTTCTGTTGGTATCCTCCATACTCTTTTGCATTTGTAACAATATCTTCATCATGTCACCTTGATTATCAACCTGTGCAGCTTGATTTGCTTGAGGAGCATAATTCTGAGGAGGCCTCTGGAATCCAGGGGGATTCATAGGTCCTTGAGGAGGCCTATACTACTGCTGTGGAGGAGGCTGGTACGACTGCTGATATTGCTGCTGATTAGGAACATTTGAATTCTGAGCATTATTGTTCCTATATGAGAAGTTCGGATGATCTTTCCAACCAGGATTGTAAGTGTTGGAGTATGGATTGTACTGCTGCCTCTGTTGGAAAACATTTGCTTGCTCCATCTGAAAATTTTGTAATTTTGAGCATTGTATTAGCAATCATTACCATAGTGGCCTTGGATGCCACAGACCTCACAAACAGGATTATTCATAGGAGCCATAGATGACAATGCATTGATACTCATAGGTTGAGTAGAGGGCTGAGATGTCTTCAATGAGTGGATCTCTTGAGTTAATGCAGCGAGTTGATATGATAATAGAGAATGTGCATCCACTTCAAGTTTACCCCCTTTCTTGGCTGCTCTCGGGTTACTGAAGTGATTGGCAGCCAAATTTGAAAGAAAAGCATGTGCATCATCAACTCCTTTGTCTAAAAACACGCCACCTGCAGCATTATCAACTATCCCTTTTGTTTCAGGATCAAGACCATTGTAGAAGCGTTTAAGCAGAAACCACTTCTCAAGACCATGGTGAGGGCATGCACGTTGATAATCCTTGAATCTGTCCCAAGCATCCCGAAGAGATTCGCCATAATCTTGCTTAAAACCCATCATCTTGTCGATCAAATCGTCGATTTTGTTAGGAGGGAAGAACTCAGTTAAGAAAGCCTGAGCAATCTTATCCCACTCGGTCAGGTCAATATCATTCAACCATTTTTGAGCTTTGTCACGAAGAGAGAACCCGAACAACATGACTTTCAACTGGTTTGGAGTGACTCCCTGATGTTTAATTGTAGAACAGAGCTGTTGAAACCATTGCAGATGATTTGTAGGGTCTTCAGAGGCAAGCCCAGCAAATTGATTCTGTTGGATCATAGTGAGCAAAACAGGCTTGATCTCGAAATTTGCTGCTTGAATTGCTGGCATAGCAAGGCCAGTAGGTACCCCACTCGGAGAGGGCTGTGAGTAGTTCTTCAAAGATTTGGGAGGGTCCGCCATCTCAATCTTTGATTCAGGTATCTTTTGCTGCTTCTCTTTCCTTTGTTGATCTATGTATTGTTGACAAGTAATTCCAGAATCTGGACTAAGAGGAGTTGTATCCTCTTTCGCTTGATCTTCTTTCGTTTGAGACCTGGTCTTGGGCATCAACAACTAAACAAGGAAAAGCAGTAAGATTGGTCTCAGTTGGAACAAGAGTTCCAAAGAGACAAGAGAAACAATCTAAAACAATCAAACTAAAATTATAGAAACTAGGCGTCTCCCCGGCAGCGGCGCCAAAAACTTGATGTGTTAAATTATGTCTAACCGCAAGCGCACGGTATCAGTTGTAGTAGATACTAGCAAATACGGGTCGATTCCTCAAGGAGACAGTTTCAATTTCAATTCAACTATTATCAATTATTTCCAGTCACAAACGATTATTTGGAAATTTTATTAACTACTAATGCAAATTTAACAAAGTTTTAAATCAATTAATTAAAGGATCTAGGGCAATTCAGGTTCACCATGTTTACACCAAACAAATCACAAAAGTATAGCTTTTCAATGGGATAAAGTAATTAAAGCAATGGTTAATCTTTTTCAAGCATTAACACTCTCAGAATATCTAGTGATGTTTTCACACTCACCTTCAATTCCGCTAATTGTATGTAAGCCTCTAGTAGTAAAATCTTTCGATCTATTACTCCTATTGCAATCGATTAATCCATGATATTGCACAATTACACAAATTAAGAATTATAACATATCAATCAGAATTACTCTCTACCCATCAATTTACTAATCAAATTAAGCCCAAATCATGGTGCAAACATGGCTCCCCTTAATACCCTAGAATTAAACTACTCACTCATACTAGAAGTAAAAACAATAAGAATAATGAAAGAAGCCATGTAAAACATATAATAATAAAACAAGAGAATAAAGAATACCTCAAACTTTGTATTAACGAAGAACAATGAAGATCCAAATTAAACCAAGTGCTTACAAAAGAAGAGATGAAGAGAGCAAAGAATAAGAGCCCTAGCTTCTGTAAAAATACGTATATATATCTCTCTATCTCACGTTCTCTCTTTCTTTTATAATAAAACTCCTTAATAAAATCTGATCTCTATCTCCTAATAAAAGTATTTTTAATATCCTAATCAATTTACAAAAAGATATCCATAATTGAATAGGATTTTCTTTTAAAATTCGTCACTTCTTTTTCTCCTCTGTTTCTGGGCTCTTCCAGTTGGATTTTGCTTACTGGACCACCTCTGAATTAAAGAAAATTCCACAAGCTTCGCATGGACAGTAAGATCGTCAAATTCTGACTTCTGGAACTCAAGATATGGCCCAAACAGTGCAGGCAGCCCGTGTAGCCCAATAATACGAATTTCCTCCTATTTTATCTCCAAAATAGCTCTTTTTGCTCCAAATCCTTCCATGTCATGAATTCTTTATTTCCTACAATAAAACAATCAAATCTATTAAATAAAAATCCAAATCAATGCAAAACACAATAAATATGAGAATAAAATCATCTAGAATATATATAAAAATATACTATATCAATAACAACAAGGAAACAAGATAAATTAAATAACGGAGCAAATATCAAGATTCTAGAATGGAACAGCAATTACAAAGAAAACAGGGAATAAAGAAAATTCAAAGCTCGACAGAAGATTTAAGTCATTGCACTGGCTAAATCCACTCATTTCAAAGATTATCAATTGATAAAATTTTCATGGCAACATTCGAATTTACATAAAAGATTTGAATAGTTTATAACGAAGATTTAAGAAATTCTCAATTACTCAAATCTCACTCTTGTCTGCTAAGCACTCATAGGCTGCAGCTGCCAAACCGGCATGACAATAATGAGTTTGAATAATTAAGAAGATCTCAATTCATTCTCGATTTTAACCATCACTGAGCAACACATGCCTCAACGACAGTTTAAACCTCGAATCAGTTTACATCAATTTGAGAGAAAACGTATTTTGAGAAATATTAGTATAGACGACGAATATTGAAATAAAACAATTTTAAAAGAAATCGACACCTTAACGATAGGTGAGGAGAATAAATGACAAAATAATTTGAGAATGAATGTTTGTAAATTAATAGAAGAATCAAGTCACTGGTAATAAAAATGAAGAGTTTTGGGCACTAGCAAAATGATTTGAAAGAAACATCATTTAATTGACAAGACAAGTTCACATTATAAAAAAATGAAAATGAACAGTACAGATGATTACAAGAAAGGAATTGAAAGGACGCATATATAAATAATAGAAACAGTTTCACATCACTTGAACGATAAGTGAGGGATAATAAACTTGCCTCAATATACGAAGTTTCCAATTCCAACACATTAACTCATTCACTTTACATCCGTTTCTACTTCTATATACATTGGCCTCTGCTCGGCTATACAATCGTCTTTCCTCTATACTTTGTCAGTCACTCTGCTCTTATGCTTGACAACTCCGGTAATTATCTCGTTTCTCAAAATTCCATCTACATGTGCGCTGGCTCTTAGTCGGCCTGCTACTCATACCTATAGAAAATTAAAGTACTACTTCAGTACACTTACCACCATAACCGTCTAACTCTGCTCTACCCAGACGCGTCCTAGACGCCTTACAACTTATCTCATATAGCTTATACAGATCACATTCTCAAAATAATAACATACAATCACAAAATCATATGAGCACTTAGCACGTAATAATAATTTACACTTATGCTAATTATCACATATATCATATCTATTTACAAATACTTGCTATCAATTTGCTATACAAATTACAAAATAATTCTAAAAAAATTCGGACAACACCTCCTTTAAGATATGACATAACCTGTCGAAATACAACCAACCTAAAATTAAGCAATCATCTAATCGATCTCAACTCAAGAAACATTACAGGACTTTTAAAATCTTTAAGCAAAACTCATTCCCGCCCCCTTAAATTGATTAACCGCTACAATTTCAAATACATATTAGCACAGGCAGACACAATCAAACAGACAACCAACCAGACAATTCGGCAGCAACTTAAACCTCTGATAAATTCCAAAGGAAACCTCACTACAAATTGCACTTAAACTTTTCCGACATTACATGGAAATTATATCCTAAATAATTTATTACAAAATTTATTTACATCATAACCAATTCACTTCGAACAAGTACTACAGCCATTACAGGCAACAACAAAATAATCGAACCAACTTATTGTAACCATCACTACACAGTGAGACCAAGCATCTACTAAAACGAATCGGAACCACAGAAAGAACAACACGGACCAATCTTACTCACACAAAACCGAGACACACAGTCATCGGACAACCCAAACGAACTA